>OW388291.1:60328462-61761795 GCA_936450465.1 Gibbula magus
AGGTAACAATAACAGTAATTATTCACCCTGAAACAATACATAAAATACATTAAGGATATATACAAATGAAACACATGGTACATCATCATAGATTACATGCATATATGAGAATGACTATTTAAGTAATTGCATATATTTCAGTGCAACA
Source organism: Gibbula magus (assembly GCA_936450465.1). Classification (NCBI taxonomy): domain Eukaryota; kingdom Metazoa; phylum Mollusca; class Gastropoda; order Trochida; family Trochidae; genus Gibbula; species Gibbula magus. Next base: position 60,328,611 of record OW388291.1, read on the forward strand.
GATATACTTACTTCTGTGTCATAATTGATAGCATATTAACACAGTACAAGGTGTTAAGGGTATACATGAAATGCTAAGCTACAATATGGTATTAAACTGCACAACAGTTACACAATATATAAATAGAATAATACCATGCAATACCTTTAGTAAAAGATATGATGAACAATCTGTCACACATATAAAGATAAGGACAGATGACACAAAGTATGGTTGTAATACTTACACAAAATGAAGATAATACAATATCATACAACATACCAAATATATGATACTCAGGTGTCCACTACCATGAGTGCATATGACGTCACGTCGTCAAATCATGACATGATCCTAAAAATGGTTAATTAGATGACATAAGTAATGAGTGAGTGAGTGAGTGAGTTATTGTTTAACGCCGCTTCGGCAGTATTGCAGCCATTAGCGGTGACATAAGTAATGCACCTAGATATACGTACATGCAAACATGAGTCAATGTCTACAGTAAATGGTATAAACTATTAAATATAGATGTTCTGACACCATATTAAATATACATGAATAAAATATGAATAACGCTGCACATGTTTAGCATGAGCCCAAATATACACACAACAACATAGTTATAAACTATGCTTAAGCATAAAAGCATATGTTGTACACAAGTGATAATGATACAATTGAATATGCACTAAGCGCACATATCAATCATAATGTATAACATATAATCTTATCTATCTTACCTTTAGCATGAAGCACTAAAACCATAACACATTCAAACATCATACACACAATCCTAACCATTGATATAACGACATTAAAACCCTATTTAGATATACTTGAATAGACTTAGAAGTATATAAACTAACCTGTGATGTATGGAAGATAGAGTCGTAGATGTGAGAAACTGTCCAGTGAAAGTGCTGGTCCAACTTCACGTGTGTCACATCAGTGAAAATATTGCAGTGCAATTAACGATTGGTGTTGGTTAACTTTATAAACTTTCAAAGCATGCAATGTAAGGAGTGCGCTTACTTAACCATAGACAGAACAAAGGAAGGAGAGCTGAGCTGGTGTACTGAGAAAGCAGTCACACCAGAGAACAAAAGAGTAGAAGCTAACAGATTGATTGAATGCTTGTAGATTTCACAGGCCATGAACATTGTAACTATTGAGCTACAATGAGATACACTGAAATAACATGAAGCATTAGAACACAGATATATACAATTAAAACATACAATATTAAAATATACACTCTGCCACACAAGGATGATACATCAACAACTGTAAAAGGGAATAATCCGAAATCATATATCTAACATAGATTTAATAAGACTTGAAGCGAGTAATAAGTTACGGTGTGAATGAATCGTAATAGCATGTCCTGCTCTAGCAGTAGTACTATCCATTCCCAACAAATCTAAAAATATAATGTTGCAATGGTTACTGAGATCAGGAAAGAAATGAAGATAATTGCTTTTGAATGTCTACCATATTCAAATACAACCATGACTTAGCGATGTTACTGTTACTTCTAACCTATTATACAAGAAACCCATATTGCTCTCTGAATTTTGTTTTTCATTTTTATTTCCCAACATTACATTGTGTTTACATGTAAGTATTGTACACTGCATAAGTATATGCTCCCTGAGGGTCGGGATATCTGGTCAACTGAGAGATAAAATCAGCAGTTGTATTGATCTAGTGTATGCTGCTGTAACGAAAAGAGGTTTGAGCAAGGTAGAGACCATTTAAAGGGGGCGTGTATCGCTTAGAAATAACGTTAGAAAGACATATACGTCTATAGACCCTGCCCTATCACTATTTAAACCATGACTCTTTTGTTTCTTCCTGTCGTATAGTCAGACACTTTTATTGACATTGAATCTTACAATTTGATGATGGATTTTACAGGATTAATTTATTCACACTTTAGGGACCTTCACAGTGACTGTCAATTCGAGAGGACAAGTGCTGGTCGGAGATCGCTTGGCACCATGTTGGATGATGTTACCTATAGTTTCTTCTTCACACGCTTGTACTCTCGAACTGTGTTGTTTCTATGGCCAGTTGTCTTGCATATCAGTTGTAAGTCCACTCCATTTTGAAATAGTCGTGTGCACACAAGGAATGATTTGTATACTGCCCTGTAAACAAGAAACATAAGAAAGTGCCAAAATGACTTGTCAAAGTTATGGTTCCTTTAATTGGATACAATTTACAGATACTGATCTGAAGACAAATTGTCTGTATTGTCTTGATATATTAATGTTTTGTCGATAAAAAAAACTTTACTTTTTTGAGAATAATTTACCTTTCATGCCAGCAGCCTTATAGAGTCTCCTGACAGTTCGTCGGCTTCGTCAGTGGGCATAGGTAAAACAATGATGGTGCTTCTTTTGGGGGAAAGTTGATATGTCTTGTATAGCAACACGATGTATCGATCTTTTCTGGGTCCAGCAAAGGAACACACACTTTTGAGAGTCACCAGAAAAGTCTTAAGGCCCCCTTGATTGTTCTTGCTAGTTTTCTCGGTATATCTCTGCAGGTCTCTGAAAGAAAGAATTCTGCTCCAGCCAAAACTGATCTGTTGTCAAATTCCTATTAGTCATGTCAAAATCAGTTTAACCCCCAAAAATGCTACAAAAGATTTCTCAAATGATTCTGGTAGGGTTAAGTGTACTCCATAACATACTAAAACTTTACCAAAGTTAGACCCCCGGAAAAGTGTTTTATTCAAGATGGCGTCCAAGACGGCCGCCAATACCTCTAATGATCATAACTCTGTAACCATCAACTCAAATGTGATGATCTAGATGTCTATCTCTAGGTTTGTGGGGGCAACACTATTATACTACAACTATGGCGTCAAAAATGGCTACTGACACCTCAAAATGACCGTAAGCCCATTACTAGTCACTCCAAGTTGATGATCTAGATGTCTTTTTCAAAGTTTTGGGGGGCAAGGAACACATTAGGACCATTACAAATGAAATTAGGCAACTATATTACATGTAAATCTAACTTTGTCCAACATGGCACTACCATTTGACCTACGTTTCAGTCTAATTTTATCAAATATGGGTCTAGATGTATCCCCTGGGTGTACCTTGAACCCACGTTTCATCAGTTCTCTTTGGTATTTATCTATTTTAATTTTAATTTGTTTTTTATATTCCTACTTAAAGCTTTATATTCGTAATTTTAAGTTGTTTGTTTACATACAAAACAGATTTTACAATAGTAAAATGCTCCATGTCAAATGACCAAAGGGTGTGTTTGTCTTGGGCACGTTTTCATCAAACCGTTTATAACTACATTTGTAGCAGGTTATAGTGACCCTGTATTAATCAATATAAGCTCCAATGTCTGTGCACTTAATGGGTATGCCAAATATTGTGGTTGTACTTTTATATCGCAGCTGAAACATTGAACGTGAGTAATTTCCAACTTTCGTCAGTTTAAATTTCACTCGTATGGTAGTTCTGAGGGGATGAGAATTATATTTGCTTTCACAACGATCATATGACTCCACACATATTTAAAGCAGTTTATGAGATAATTGATGGATATCTTTTACACAAAGAATTGTGTTTTGAGCTTCACTCGTGTGATTGTGATGGGGACGTGAATTATGTTTTCACAACAAATGTCCGACTACACACATCTTTAATGCAGTTTATGAGATAATTGATTACATAATGAATTGTGGGTTGTGCGTGTTTATTGTCGTTGGTTCAGTGAAGGTCAATTCTTTTCTTTTTTAAAAATAATTATCTAGAAATAATGGTATTACAAGTTTTAATGGATATTCAAATTCTTCATTACGCAGTGGCGTCAACTCTAATCAATCATAGCTTGCTTGATAACAGTGCTAATATCTGTATCGAAACGTCGCACTCATAGCAATAACGAAATTGAGTATACATAAAACTTCATCATACCAGCTTCTAAAATGCCTCCCAAAGAAGTAATATAAACCTGTCAACGTATCTGAGTTAATAATGTTGCGACATTAGATATTCCCACTTTAAAATCAACCCTTTCTATAATTTGGGATGTTCGGTACGGTGAAAACAGATGTGTTGCTTCATTCTGATTGAAGCATATGCTCGAGGACAGGAGGCAAGAGTTATATTTCCTTTGAGTAAGGTTGTGAAACCGTTTACCTTAAGGGTGCCCTTATCATCGGTGTAACCGCGAAGGTCGCAAGTGGGCCCTGATTGATAATTTGCCTCTATTGTCATTTCATGTGAAACCTTTACCAAGGAAAAATAATTCATTTCGAAAGATGTTATATTTGGGACACATTAGAAAATATAATGAAGGTGTTTTCACAATCATATGCATTTTAATAAATGAAACGACTATATTTATCACTGTTTTAATCACTGCATCTCTGACTGTGACAGAATCGAATACTGAAATTTAATCGAACATTGTGTTAGTTTCAGATTGCATCGTGCTAATTAGATTGTTAAATTGTCCAACAGAGGAAGCATTTTTAACCTTTGAAGGAGCATCATTCAACAATTTTGTTATATCACGCAAAAATTAATTTGTATAATTAGTAATATTTTTGCGATTTTATAGTCTCTTATTTTACGTTATTTCTGAGTTTGTATTTTTTATTTTCAGATACGTGTCCAATCACAAAGGTTGTCTGGAATCATTTGTTTGCCATTTCTGTTTGCCAAGTTTATCTTTTCTTTTAGCTAAGTTGCTCTGGTTCCTCTGTGCATATAGTTTCGCACCATGCCTTGTACCCCTTACAACACGACAAAGTGGACAATTTAAGGATTTGTATATAGTGTCAAGAGTTTTGAGTGACAATCTTCTTTTATAAACGCATAGTCGATTTATCATACAGTTCATTGTTTTTACCATTTCATTTATATGGGAATTTCCTTTTGGAGGTTTTCTTGAAAACTGGTACCTGGTTAAAATTCTGATTCGATACTTATTCTTTACATCTTGTTTTGCAAAGAATCTTCAAATTATTTCAATAAGTAATCATTATCAGGTATGTAATAAGTGGCATGTAGAAAATGCGTATAAACAGTCTTAAACCTTTATTCCAAACCTTTGTTTCTAAAAAAACATCAAGTTTAAAAATAGTTGACTAACATATTACAATCTTTAAATTATGCATAAATGAAATCAAGAGAACAGCTCTATCCAGTGACGTGAGGTCTATAATAAGGCACACTAATATTGACACATCGTGAGGTAAGACTCACATATCAGAATCATGTTACCTGTCTGGGCGAGAACATAAACTCTACAGTGGAGATGGACATTCCGAGTTTTCAATTCAGAATAGAGTGGTTACAGGTTATAGGAACAGAACTTTATATGGCCTCCAGACACCACTCAGGATATATATATATATATATATATATATATATATATATATATATATATATATATATATATATATATATATATATATATATATATATATAGCTCACTCTCTACATAGGTAAATGTTTGTTATAATGTCGCTGTCAAGCAAGTTGTAGAATATCACATATATAGGATTTCCATACAACTGTACTTATTCTTATTTAAAAAGGTTGGTGATTATTCACAACACAGACAACGAAGTCAACTTCTTCTACACTTTATATCATATTAGCAGGAATCGTTAAACTTCCAGGAGTCCTTCAACTGCTAAAACAGAAGTAACGGTAATTGGTTAACACTCCATGCGGGATATAAATAGGATACTCACAGACCTTTCATTCCCAGATGTAAAGACTAGTCCGATACTCACACTCCGTATTGTATGGGGAATCTCAACCTCGTGTCTTCTGATATCAGTTGACATATCTGATATCAGAAGACAAGAGGGTGAGATTATAAATAAAATAATAAATGACTGGTAAAAAGATTGTAACATGAGTGTTTCGGCCTTGGTTAGAACAGTATTTCTACAAATATTCCATGTTATCATATTATCAAATTATACATTTACTGTAATAAGATCACTGAGGTACTGGGAAAAACACTAAATAGTGCACCTAAACGAACATTTCACGGTGTTGTTGAATATATCATTCTATGTATTACTAAAACATGTCATTGAAGATATTATATTCAGCGACATATAACGTTTTCTAGCTTAAAGGATAGTCTGTATCAAACAAAATTATAAATGTAAAACAGCAAAATTACACAACATAAAAGAAGAGTTCCTACCATTGGAAATTGAAGCAGTTTCCATAACGTCCTTTTTTCTTAATAATTTGAGAAAATGTCAAATGAAATAATAGTCTTTATCTATTGAAGTCCATACGACTATGCGCTGCGTAATTTGCTTCGTTTGTAACATGAGGATATAAGGTCTATAGACGCAAGATTGTGATTTCAAGAGACAGGAGTACTTATAGTTGAACGTAAAACAAATAAAAAATGTAGAAATCAATGAAAGTGCCAATCCTAGCCTTGTCAAAAACACTGATTAAAAAATATATTTAGGGTACTGAGGAGACATATTTGTAGATATAAATCTTGTGTAAATAAAAAATTTAAAATAAAGTTGATAGCAAGTCAAGAAAGGCAAGTTTCGCTTGTCAGAAATATCGGGAGTTTCATATACTTTTCTAAAACAATTAATACTTAATTAGAACTGAACTATGAACTTACGTTGTAAAATGAAAAGAGACCCTTGTGCTTGGGATTTGATCTCTCCATTTGTGTTTGGAAATTCGCTGATTTGACATCAGTTTGACATGATATGACTAAATATACAGAGTGATAACGTAATGATACTAAATATACAGTATGATGACGTAATGATACTTACTATATAGAATGTTGTTCTTTTGCATCGAGATCGTTTGTATTGAACTCGAAGATGCCTGGAAGCCGAGGTGCAACGAGTTTAAAGAACGAGTTCAATATCAACGATCCAAATGCAGAATAAAAGGTATAAACTGAAGTGTGTATTAAAAAAGAAAGTACACACCTCAGTTGGTTTCGATCAATTAGATATTAATTGTTTTAGATGCATTTGATTATGGCATGATATAATAAACATATCTGTAGTAGTTTGAATAAATGGCATTCTTAAATGATTTCTTAATTTTAGTTAGAATATCTTTGTTTAATATAGACAGGGGCAAGAAATAAATTTACGCCAATATCACCCCTACCATGTTTAAAATGTTGTAAATGTGTGCAGAACGAGGCACATTTACTGATTTTCACAAAGAAGTTGCTTTATATGTCGATGAACAGTTGTGTTTTTTGCAAATAAATTTTTAAAAAACACATAGTATTCCTTGGCTGATGACTAAATGCCTGAACTTTTCAGTTTTAGAATACGACATCGAAAACCTAATTTATTTGTAATTGAAAATCATACATATAATAAAACCAACTGAGGTGTGTACTATCTTTTGTACTTGAGTTTATTGTATTATATCATATAGCCTTGTTTAGAATTATTCAAATAATGTGAAGTTGCTAAATCCTTACCATGGACAACAATGCGAACAAGTTGATGGTATTTGATCACTCAATAATCTCTTTATTTTGTTATTTCTTTGTGATATATATATTCTTACGTGATCAAGTGCGTTACATAATTTGTCTACAAAGCATTAACTATTAAAAATAGTATTCACGATTCTGTCTTCCGAAAACCCCTATTTAAATGATGTGACCATAATAATATTTAATAACTCGATATATATCACTGCCACAGAGAGACTACAGCAATGATAAGTCACAAGTGTAAACTAAAACTTCCTTTGAGGATTATTCATAAAACTCACCTGTTTTTGAATAGTCTATAGCAAATATTGCTTCACACAGATCTTTGTTTCAACTGATGTCGTTATTAGATTATTGTTTCGAATGTATTTGTTACTCAATACCATTCATCAGTCATGTATTACATCAGTTGCTTTATTTATGCAGTTACCTGTTAGAGAAAAATAATATATAGCATATGATATGAGCTCATCTCACTTCATAATGATAAATAACGGAAACCCAGACAAAAAAAACATTTGTTAACGTAAAGGCTACGTGACCAAATCAAGACAAACTACATCACATACAAATGTAAAGGCTATGTTAACAAATCAATAATGACATCTGAACAAGACTCTGTAACATACACACATTAATAACCATTAACCTCTTTCCAGATGAACTTTCTTCATTACATTAATGAACAGCCAAGTTATAAGCACCAAATCAATAAGGACATCTGAAGAAGTTGTAGTAGCAGACAAGGGGTCAATAACAATTAACCTGTTTTCAGGTGAACTGACATTGATCCATGATGACCCACTAGTGTAATTCAGGAAGACTTCGTCAGATGGTGTAGACAAGCACGTCAGTTATTCGTGCCAAGACCTGTTTTAGAAAGGGGATTCTGTATATATGTTCATATGAGTAACGAACACATTCGAAGCAATAATCTAATAACAAAATCAGTATCATATGTATATATCACTCTATTTATATATGAAATATTCCAAGATAATACAGGTACAGTCTTAGAATACTTTCCTTCCAAGATTGTATAAAACTTCTTCAATATCTTGATCAATAATTGAACATATATGTGTATAGCTTTATTTTATCTGATGTTCTTCATGTACAGTTGGGTTCGTGTAATCTACAACCTAGTTACAACTACACGCTAGTGTCATGTACCGTCTTTAGTAAAAGGTATAATATAGCTCAGGTGATTTCATCATCATCATCATCATCATCATCATCATCATCATCATCATCATCATCATTATTTCAAGTATATAGGTGTGGCAGGCTTAGATGAAAGTGTTCCTACTGGCTTCGGCTAGTGGGATATTCCTTTAGCTCAACTGGTAGAGCGCAGGTCTCTCACCCGGAGGCTCCGGGTTCGATTCCCATTGGAGGTGATCTCACACTACGTACAGGATTCCCTCTCTTTCTCTACAGTATTTCTTCTCTTTCATCATTTACTCTCACAGATAAATAATAAATGCCTTGTTTTCAATACTAGACTCATTCGTTGTGTCCTCGTGTGTCGTGGAATGATTTCTTCAGGGTCTCTTTGTGTAGTATTTAAATGTATCTGTCGTGTGCTACCAATATCTTAAACTTTAAATCAACTGTTTCGTTTTTTGTATTATTTTATCAAATCAAGTCGTTGATATCGTGTACTTGTACAGTGCTTATAGAAAATGTTATAGATCTAAATGGTCCAAATTTAACGTCTGTATCAATAAACTTAATATATACACAAGATTGAATCTACATGATGAACACAGATAAGGTAAAATATTCATAATGGTTGTAATAAACTGAAAATGATATAATTGATATAATGCTTTGAAAATACATCGAATTGCCTTTCAACACAGCAAAAGCGTAATTGCCGAACATAATAGTCGTCTTAGAATGTTGACCATTGCTTGTTGTCACGAATTGCAATTGCAAGAAAATCAATCAACACTAAATAGCTTATCGCTTCACCGAGTACAAACGTATTGATCCTTGGGATTGGGTAACGATGGGCACGCCAGTAAGTGCTTCAAAGTAAAACGATAGACCAGGGAGTGAAAGCTGACTTCAGGTAAAGTATAGACTCTTGTTATCTTCTGAAATTAATGATAAACTCAGGGGCAGTAAACATGCTGATTAAGTAAGTTTGAACTTCAAATAAAACTTTATTTTATGTAATATGTAACATAAAAAACACTTTTGACAGAACTTTGATGTTTCTTTTATTTTGAAGAGAAAAATATTTTATAGAGTTTAAATAAATTTCGACATTTTGTTGCTTAAAGCAATACTTCATCATTACATAACTCCGCATCAGGTGCAACACTCGACAGAGTTTGTAAAATAGTTTCAAATGAGCGCAAGAATTATGATTTATGTCATTTATATTGTTGGGAGTTTAAATAGATTCACATTAGCATTAAAGAATGATGGTTAATGTAACTTGTGTTAATCGGCCTCTTAATTCAGGACTTTTAGAATGATGATTTGAGGAAATGCACTGTCAAGATATAATTATTTCTGAAAGATAAAGTTGACATGGGAAATGATTATGATATAAAAGGTGCAAGGTATAACCACGGTTGTTATGTTGCTAGAGATCTTATGGCCCATATATATATATATATATATATATATATATATATATATACATATATATATATAAAATGTTCGAAGAAATTACGATGATTTAATCAGATGCACAAGCATGCTTTCGACCATTACCGGGTCTCATCAGGTGAATATATATATATATATATATATATATATATATATATATATATATATATATGTAGAGAGAGAGAGCGATAGAAAGAGAGAGAGAGAGAGAGAGAGAGAGAGAGAGAGAGAGAGAGAGAGAGAGAGAGAGAGAGAGAGAGAGAGAGAGAGAGAGAGAGAGTCTGCATTCGAGGTAACAATCCCGTGTTTGCATATGTGGTGAATACAATTGCAACATATTGCTTACAGTGACATTTAAGAGCCTTAATAGCAAATTTGCACACATGGGACCCTTCTGACTAACTTTACACACGTGACACGTGATACCTGGATCGTACTGTCTCTTGAAATGATCACCTTTTGAAAACACATATTTATAATATAAGATTGTGCATAATACATACATATTAATATTGTGCCCCCTTATGTACTACAACGACTTAAATATCATATACACATAATGGTAATCAAACGTGCTCATATAACTAATCAATACATTTTGAGATATCTGAACACTTAACTAACCAACGTACAACATTAATAATGTCTCTTTCCTGATACATAGATCCCATACTGTTGGATCGTACGCCTGGAACATGAAATCGAATCATGTTGGACGTCCACTCTACTGTATCAGTCTTGATCGTCCTGAATAGTCACCGATACCAGCAACAGCGTTGCACTTTGTCTATAGCTATTTTTGTGTATATCAAATCTGATTAGGATTTTGTTTGTTAAAAGCAGTATATCGAAAGCATGCTTGTTTGTTTTGTGATGAGATATTGTGATGTATCTTAAATATCTATATATATATTTTTATCATTTGTAATACAACATAAATGCAAGTATATGCTTTCAATATTAAACAATAAAATCAAGTTTGATTTATAGTGCTATTTCTGTTATAACTGTTTGACAGTTTCTATTTGAATAATATATGATAAAGTGTTCAAAATAGATTATATACAAGGAATCTATAAAATGAGGAAAGATCAAACGTTTTGTTTTAATATATATTTCTCTAAGTTTAAAATAAAAACTGAACACTGCTTCATCAGATATTCTGAATAGTTTTATACATGTGAACTTTTAAAATGCCAATCGTTTTGTACTGAAAGCTAATTATACAATATGATTACCAAACAAGAACTGTAAAACATGCTGTAAGATGTATGTCTCCATCATTCGAATACCAGGCGCCATTTTACTTAGTTCCTATTTGTTTTACTTCTGCCTTTAGAACCTCTTGAAGCGTGGTTATTGATAAAGACAACAAACATAGTGGTCTAGAGTTTACATTATATAACCTATTTAAAACAAACATTGCATTGTAGACTTTGCAGCCAAGAATTAAAGATTATTTAAAGCTTTCCAAGCCATGAACATATAGATGCAAGCCCACGCTACTACATTGTTGTTGAGTTTTATAAAACTTACTGTACACTGTCTCTACATTTAAGGAAACTTTTAAGATATGGGTGCTTGTGGTAGGAAAAAACGTGTCTATTTTTACGAACACATGGTATAAAGACACAATCTCAGTGATTAAAGATAGTTTTTTTCACTTCGGTTCCAGCAGGTATGCGATGTCTGATTGTTGTATGAGGTTCCCCTTTAAAACGCAAAATTCATTGAAAAGATAGAATCATGAATTAATTATAATACATTTTGCCTCTGGTGGATTAGATGGAAAGAGTATTTACATGCATGGGTATGAAAAAATGACTTTGCATCTATTCTTTGAGAATGAAAAAATATTCTTCAAAAATAATTTGATGATTTACCCTGTATATAGCGATATTCATTAATATTAACAGATAGAATCATGAATGTATAATCAATTACATCCCACTTAGACCTCGTTGCCCGTACCTACCATTCATAAAAGTGTCCTGTTCATTATCGATATCAGGACTGTTTCGTCCAAACATGATATGATATCTGATACACAGACACTTTCAAAATCACTTTTAAACAAAATAAGTTTTCATTGTCGCAGAGCCACGCATATAAGACGACCTCATTCTTCAGGAGCAATCTAGAAATTGACAAACTGTGAAATGTCGTCGCAAATTACCCGTATGTTCGTAAATTGCAAGAACCTGCACAATCTTTGAACATCTATTTCGTGCGCCTAATTTTACACGCGAGAATCACATGCTAAATCGGTCAGGCGGAACATCCGTAGAAGGGGCCACAACAAGTTATGGTATTTTACATTATTAGAAAACTGTTCATTTTTCATGTTATTTTACTCGGAATAAGTGAGATGTAAGTCAGTTACTACCATAGTTTCCGAGTTGCATCGGGAAATAGCAGGACAGTTTCCTCGAGCTGGGCCTCTCGGACAGACTCGGAAACTATGATAATAACTATAACGAATTTGACTCTCAGTGGATGTCATAAATGGAAAGAGTAAATGCATGAGGTTAAAAAATAGACTATCATAGATGGTATCAATAGATGTATCAGAAGCGGAAACTTGTATTCTTTCAGAATCAAAACATGTGACATTCATGACAATCTATGAAAAAGAATCCGATCAATTTGTATAGCTTTCGTGATTTAAGAAACGTTTTGCATCACTATATTTAAGCATTTAACATTCGATTTTCAGAGTTAGAGTAAATAACAATTGTTTTAAACATTAAAGGTCATTCTGGTTTTAATTGTTTCTTTGATACATTGTATTTGTCTGTTAGTCTTAGTCTCGCCAATGTGACCATACTTGTTTATTAGAAAGTCATGTTTAGCTCTTAATGTCATGTTCAATTTCAAAGTTTAGAACCTGAATTCTCTTTCTGCTATCTTCTCACCGATCAGATCTCGTAACATGCAGTATGTTGCCATCTTTCAAATCAAGTGGTTCTCATAGTTTGTCCATTTCCCCCACAGTCGCTGTCTATTCCAATCTTCTATCGTAGTATTTATTTGCACCATGTTTTGAACGTTTAACATAAAGCAATATTGTAATTCTAGAGGCAGGTATGTAGTAAACTAATGAAGTTGGTCTCATAGATCCATGTTTATCCGTCCTACAGACAGACTAATCATCGTTAAGATATTGCTGTATCATTAGCTCCGTGAGTTAATGTTGCTAGGAATCCGAAATATGTCTGGCTTGTTCTCAAATCTGAACGGAACGTAAACACTGTGTAGAATTCTGTGTCAGAATGTTTTTCTAAAGTTTCACAACTATTTTCTAATTTTAGAAACTTACAAACGAGTGACAGTGACACTCATACATGTAAATTATATATTTCCTAAAATAAGTTCCAAATGATGAACATGCTTTATCGTTCTCACTTTCATAGTTGAACTTAATGAGGTTTTAATTTAAACACATATCAAATTGAATGTTTAGAAAAATGAAATAATGAAATTCATGTACCAAATATACTCAAAACATATACATTTTAAAACAGTTAGGACATCTCTGCAACTGTACGTGTACCTGTTTTTAAAAGCAATGTTAAAGTTTACCTCTGAACCAAATTGAAATACATGTTCATCCAATCAGAATCCGATAGATAAAGATAATTGTAAAATATATCGTCAATGTTTTTGGAATAAAACTGTTAAGCATTGTAAAATTAGAAATGACATGGTTCAGTTAACTTTGTCTAAATAAAACAGCTTTATAAGTTCATTGGTAGTATTCACCCTTCGATTCAAAGAGTTCTAACTAAGAAAATCTTCAAGTCTTCAATGTAGTCAACTGTAAAAAAAGATGTAGATATAAATTTAGATGTTGATAAATATCTCCTGACATATGTTCCTCAAGTCATTTCTTCCAACGTAACGTTTGCTAAAATACCATATAAGTAAATATCGTACCACGAAATGTCTCACTAATATCTGTCCAATGAAATCAAGGCTTACATCGACTGGGTTACTTCAGATTACTTAGCCCTTGACTGAGAAATGTTTTTCTATCTAGTTCCATATGTATGAATATATCAGACATAAATTTAACACATAATTTAACTTCAGATTGTGAATGGGATCTTCTCCTAGTTATCAGCGTGTTTATAGTTAACTTCTTTTCACAAATTGAAATAGCATACATCGAGGATACAAATGTTAAAAAAAGAAATGTCATCCAATGTTCTGTTTCTAAAAAAGCATTATGACAACCTTTGATAAATGGTCATCTTTAAAACGGCACCACTGATTACACAGCTAACTTTGATTGCAACCAATCAGGATGCTCCATTTCTATCCGACGATGTGCGTTGCTTGTAACAGTGGTTACTTGGGAAGAAATGACTCGAGTAATGTGGAGGAATAGCAGACACAGCAGAACATAATTATGAACAGCTAGATGGTGTGTATTATGAACAGTTGATTCTACATATCACTCGTCACTAGGAACTGCGTGGACCTGTGTAAGACTGTAAAACGGATCAAGACTGCAATTTGATGAAGACGAAGTTCTATGAATGACTTCTTTATTGCAGGAGATGCGACATTTTGGAGAAGAAATAAGTTATTAAGTAAGTGGTGATTTATTATTAATGCAATCTATTGTCTGGAATTAAGACGAAGACAGTTGTGACTTATGATATATAACAGTATAAAGGATGTAAATAAATGTAAATTTAAATTTAAATTCGAACCTTACAGCAAGGTTTAATTCTACTTAAAAGCATAAATACAATGCTGATCAGATGATTGTCTTCAGGGCCTACTATCATTCATCTGAAAATGGTTTAAATGACTGACCGATGAAGACAGTTAGAACAGAAGATGTCAAACTGTAAAAAGTTCATGCAAATTTAAGAAGGTATTGTCAAAGAAGTCCAAGTAAATGCACTTTAACCATCCACACCACAGCCACCACTTGTTAACATCATTACTCAATACATAACATACTTATGATACCAATGATAACTAAGTGACTAATGATCACCTCCGTGCTTTGTGAAATAGGCGAGAAATCACTATATGCAATAGTATAATTTCACTGACTGCACCAACAGCTTACCTATTCGGCCTCCGTGACCTTGCCATTTAATAAAACTCATTTTCTTTTAAATTAATTTTCTTCCATTTAAAGCAAATGTTTAAGTACAATTTCTTGCTAAAGTTCCAAATGCTCCTCCTTACATAGATAAACCGCCTTCATCACTAATAACGATCCTTTGATGTCAACTTCGAGCCACGTTTTTTTATCATTTTAATTAATAGTTTGCCATTATACAAACTATCCTTATTTTGTTCATTAACAAACAAAATTGAAATCTTTTTACAACGTTCATTGATCAATACACTTTTTGAAAGTGTGTTCTTTTAAAATTGTTAGCATTCATTGAAATCTAATAAAACAAAGGAAAAGGAAAAGTTCAAAGGAAAGATAAATTTGTTTAAACTGTAAGGAAACAGTATTCCTATTTCGAGAGAAGTCAGGGTTTTTATGATAACTTCTTTATTTGTAACAATTGCGACGCATTTACCATCTACGGTTATAAGCATAAGGTAAACAATAAGCAGTTAAACAATAAGACGTAGATCTAGAATGTCTCTCAAACTATTCTTATTCCTATCTATAAACTAATAATACTTTATAAAACAGCAGATTTACATTGCCTTACATAAATGTCAAATCTGCTCGAAGTTATGTTGTTACGTTGTTCAGGAAGTTTATGTTGTGAAATGAATAATCTACACGATGACTGTGTGTTGTGATCGATGGCATTTTCCCTGAATGTTTTACAAGGGTGTTTAACCCATCCTATATGTTGTACCATGCCCATATGTCCCGTTTCTTTAAAATTCGTGTCGACACTATCGATATTACCTACTCTATAAGTATTCATCTGTAATTTACATATACAAATATACAAATTTAAGTATTGTAATATTAAAATGTAACAATAATTGTATTACAAAAGGAAAGAGCTTGGCTACTGACGCGATGCCATAAACTCTCAAGAGCATTAACATGCACACTATGCATCTCACTGTGTAACAGCAAACCGATAATTCTCCCATAAAAGCGCACTTTCCAGTTTTATATTGCTTGATGACGCAGTATAAAACATTATTCATGCTAGGCTTGAATTGATTCACTCTGATTTGAAAATAGAATAGAAAGTAAACAATGGCCTGACATTTTATGATTCCCCATCATTCAAACACTCTTTTTATTGAAATGTAATGTCCTTGGTAGAGTTCATATTTCATTTTTCAATATGTATATTTATATATGTTTGAGGTACGATAAGAAAATCAGACAGTATGACTGTTTGTGGAATACTAATTCGTTTGGATATACACACTGACTGTAGAATGAAGAAAACATGCCAGTACCCAGTCATATCACTCGTTGCTTGTGCAGTTTCCTGTAAAGGTACTCCCATGAAATTATGAATCATTTGATGAAAGCATATCAACTTGACAGGTCATTGCCATCAAGTCTTGTTCTATGGATGCACAGACAAGATATGTGATTAAATTACAAGCTTAAGAAGAGCCAACACTGAACGCCATTCATGATGGTATAGTTGAAGATTAGGGAAAGCTACTTTTACACAATTCACTCTCAAGAGGTGTTTTTGTTAGTGAATTCATTGAAGCATTGAAAACGATCCACGCCCTGGTAGACCAAAAAATTAATAATCTGATAATGTATGACCGGTGAATAATCAAATGTTAAGTCCCTGTTACATACTTTAAAACATTACAGTTCAACTCATACTTTCCTTAGATAGATGTGGTAATCGTTCATAACTCACGTACATATAACCAATGTAGTACATTCATGACACACAAAACGAATCTTATGGCATAATTAAAAGTGTTATTTATCTAAGGAATTGAACCATCCAGTAACTTTCAGCTGAAAGTTGAACTAGGGAAAGAGCACAAACAAGCTAACACTACGGTATATGCATATGCCACAATTTACAAACCTCCAGAGAAGTCACACCACTATACTGATATAACATTATACTCAATAATTCCTATGTGAATTATCCCGGGGATTATCACATAATCATCGGAATTGTAATGTAATTTCCTTCTACTCCGGGCAATTATCTTAATAGTGCCCCTCTTATTTAATACCGAAATGTTAAATTTAAGATGAAAGTTAGTGTCTGTTATGTCTAACTCTATTGAAAAACAACTGTTAATTCAAACATCAATCTACAAATCTTTTTTTTCAATAGCCAGTCTCGAACCCGAAACCTCCATACTCCTGCACACCAAGCGCAGCGATGATACCACTGTGGTACAGGGACTAGGCTGATGAGGTTGTTTCCTAAGTTCTTCTTATACCTACTGCCTTTCGCTAAAGGGGGATATTTTATGGACGACTCCTTTTCTTTTTCGCACTATCAATTTCAATTAAATGAAACATAAAATTTAACGATGGGGTCGGTTTGTAAGCTTGATAAAACATGCCAAAGGGGTGTTTATGAGATGTAAAACCCTTACCCTCGGGATAAACACTCGGGGCTGACGGCCCTCGTCTTTATCCATCGGGTTGCGGGATTTTAATCTCATAAACACCCTTTGGCATGTTTAATCCTATATTAACGATACACTAAAAGGTTTGTGTTGGAAGGCTGACAAAGCAATAGTCAAAGACTTTTATTTCAGAAATAGAAGACGAGTTGCAGTGCTTTATCGTTGAATATAACATAACAGGGAGCAAAAAACATGATCTCTGATATGTTTTATTCTACGATAAATCATGCCAACGAGTCCTCTATTTTTTTAAATATGAAATGCCTTTAAAAAGTTACTCGCTTTTATATAAAAACCGTGGAGATATTATATTGTTTGTATAAACTTATTCATACAATAATTTGCATCAAGACATTCAAGAGTTTCGGAGCTTTACGTACAAAAAGTACTAATTTCGTCACATTGGCATTGACTCTGTGCAAAGATGATACATCAACAACTGTAAAAGGGAACAATCCGAAATCATACATCTAACATAGATTCAATAAGACTTGAAGCGAGTAATAAGTTACGGTGTGAATGAATCGTAATAGCATGTCCTGCTCTAGCGGTAGCACTACCCATTCACAACAATTCTGAAAATATAATGTTGCAATTTTAACTGAGATTAGGAAAGAAACAAAGATAACTGCTTTTGAATGTCTACCATATTCAAATACAACCATGAGTTGGCAATGTTACTGTTACATCTAACCTATCATACAAGAAACCAATATTGCTCTCTGAATTTTTATTTTCATTTTTATTTCCCAACATTACATTGTGTTTACATGTAAGTATTGTACACTGCATAAGTATATGCTCCCTGAGGGTTGAGATATCTGGTCAACTGAGAGATAGAATCACCATTTGTATTGATCTAGTGTATGCTACTGTAACGAAAAGAGGTTTGAGCAAGGTAGAGACCATTTATAGGGGGCGTGTATCGCTTAGAAATAACGTTAGAAAGACATATACGTCTATAGAGCCTGCCCTATCACTATTTAAACCATGACTCTTTTGTTTCTTCCTGTCGTATATTAAACCAACCAAAATGTTAGTTATACGATGGTCTGGGGGATTCCGGAAGTACTTTTCAATATTTTTCGACATTTTAAGTCAGACACGTTTATTGACATTGTTCTTACAATTGATGATGGATTTTACAGGATTAATTTATTCACATTTTAGGGACCTTCACAGTGACTGTCAATTCGAGAGGACAAGAAGCCTGGAGTGCTGGTCACAGATCGCTTGGCACCACGTTGGATGATGTTACTTATCGTTTCTTCCTGTTCATCGTTCACACGCTTGTACTCTCGAACTGCGTTGCTTCTATGGCCGGTTGTCTTGCATATCTGTTGTTCGTCCACCCATTTTGAAAGAGTCGTGTGAGGCATGTTGCACGCAAAGAGTGATTTGTATACTGCCATGTAAACAAAGTGAACGTCACATAAGAAAGTGCCAAATGACTTGTCAAAGTTATGGTTCTTTTAATGGGATACAATTTACATATACTGATCTGAAGACAAATTGTCTGTATTGTCTTGATATATTGATGTTTTGTCGATACAAGACTTTACTTTTTTGAGAATAATTTACCTGTCATGCCATCAGCCTGATAGAGCCTGATAGAGTCTCCTGACAGTTTTGGACATGGTCACTGGGCATAGGTAAAACAATGATGGTGCTTCTTTTGGGTGCAAGTTGATATGTATAGCAACACGATGTATCGATCTTTTCTGGGTCCAGCAAAGGAACACACACTTTTGAGAGTCACCAGAAAAGTCTTAAGGCCCCCTTGATTGTTCTTGCTAGTTTTCTCGGTATATATCAGAAAGTCTCCGAAAGAAAGAATTCTGCTCCAGCCAAAACTGATCTGTTGTCAAATTCCTATTAGTCACGTCAAAATACAGTTTAACCCCCCAAAAATTGCTACAAAAGGTTTCTCAACTGATTCTGGTGGGGTTAAGAGTACTCCATAACATACTTAATCTTTACCAAAGTTAGACCGCCGGAAAAGTGTTTTATTCAAGATTACGTCCAAGACAGCCACCAAAACCTCTCAATGATCAACACTCTGTAAACATCAAATCCAATGTGATGATCTAGGTGTTGATCCCTAGATTATTTGGGGCAACGAACACATTAAGACAATAACAAATGGTGTGTGTCTACTATACAACGGATATGGCGTCAAAAATGGTCGCTGACAGTTCCATATGACCATAAGTCCATTACTAGTCACTCACATTTGATGATCTAGATGTCTATTTCAACGTTTTTGGGGGCAAGGAACACATTAGGACCATTACAATTGAAATTAGGCAATTATATTACAAGTAAATCTTGTCCAACATGGCACTACCTTTTAACCTACGTTTCAGTCTAATTTTATCAACTACATTTGTAGCAGGTTACAGTGACCCTGTATTAATCAATAGAAGCTCCAATGTCTGTGCACTTAATGGGCATAGCAAATATTGTAGTTGTACTTTTATATCACAGCTGAAACATTGAACGTGAGTAATTTCCAACTTTCGTCAGTTTAAATTTCACTCGTATGGTAGTTATGTGTGGATGTGAATTATGTTTGCTTTCACAACGATCATATGACTCCTCACATATTTAAAGCAGTTTATGAGATAATTGATGGATTTCTATTACAGAAAGAGTTGTATTTTGAGCTTCACTCATGTGATTGTGATGTGGGAACGTGAATTATGTTTTCACAACAAATGTCCGACTACACACATCTTTAATGCAGTTAACGAGATAATTGATTACATAATGAATTGTGGGTTGTGCGTGTTTATTGTCGTGGGTTCAGTGAAGGTCAATTCTTTTTCTTTCTTTTTTAAATATCTAGATATAATGGTATTACAAGTTTTAATGGATATTCAAATTCTTCATTACGTAGTGGCGTCAACTCTAATCAATCATAGCTTGTTTGATAGCAGTACTAATATCTGTGTCAAAACGTCGCACTCATAGCAATAACGAAATTGAGTATATATAAAACTTCATCATACCAGCTTCTAAAATGCCTCCCAAAGAAGTAATATAAAACTGTCACAGTATCTGAGTTAATAATGTTGCGACATTAGATATTCCCACTTTAAAATCAACCCTTTCTATAATTTGGGATGTTCGTACTGGGAAAACATATGTCGCTTCATTCTGAATGAAGCATATGCTCGAGGACAGGAGGCGAGAGTTATACTTCCTTTGAGTAAGGTTGTGAAACCGTTTACCTTAAGGGTGCCCTTATCATCGGTGTAACCGCGAAGGTCGCAAGTGGGCCCTGATTGATAATTTGCCTCTATTGTCATTTCATGTGAAATCTTTACCAAGGAAAAATGATTCATTTCGAAAGATGTTATATTTGGAACACATTAGAAAATATAATGAAGGTATTTTCACAATCATATGCATTTTAATAAATGAAACGACTATATTTATCACTGATTAAATCACTGCATCTCTGACTGTGACAGAATCGATTACTGAAATTTAATCGAACATTGTGTTAGTATCAGATTGCATCGTGCTAATTAGATTGTTAAATTGTCCAACAGAGGAAGCATTTTTAACATTTGAAGGAGCATCATTCCACAATTTTGTTATATCACGCAAAAATGAATTTGAATATTTAGTAATAATTTTGCTATTTTATAGTCTCTTATTTTACGTTTTTTCTGAGTTTGTATTTGTTATTTTCAGATACGTTTCCTATCACAAAGATAGTCTGGAATCATTTGTGTGCCATTTCTGTTTGCCAAGTTTATCTCTTCTTTTAGCTAAGTTGCTCTGGTTCCTCTGTGCATATAGTTTCGCATCATGCCTTGTACCCCTTACAGCACGACAAGGTGTTCTGTTTGTCAATCAAATAACGGAAAATTTAAGGATTTGTACATAATTTTGAGTGACAATCTTCATTTATAAAGGCTTAGTCGATTTATCATACGACTCATTGTTTTTTACCATTTCATTTATATGGAAATTTAATTTAGGAGGTTTTCTTGAAAAGTGGTACCTTAATGTCTTAGATCCTGCATTGTATTTATATGGTTATCATTTATCAATGTGGGATTTTCATGGGGGATATGAGTTTGCGTGAAAAATGGATGTTTTCAGTCTTTTTTAGGTTAAATTTGACTTATGACTTATAATTGTGTCATCCATGTAAACTAAGAATAAAAGAGGTCCCAGGACTGATCCTTGAGGCACACCGACTTTAACTGGTTAAAATTCTGATTCGATATCTTGAATACTTATTCTTTACATCTTGTTTTGCAAAGAAACTTCAAATTATTTCAATAAGTAAAAATCATTATCAGGTATGTAGTTAGTGGCATGTAGAAAATGCGTATAAACAGTGTTCAAACCTATATTCCAAACATTTGTTTCTTCTATAAAAAGTATCAAGTTTTAAAATATATTACATATTACAATCTTTAAATTATGCATAAATGAAATCAAGAGAACAGCTCTATCGAGTGACGAGGGGTCTATAAAAAGGCACACTAATATTGACACATCGTGAGGTACGACTCACATATTAGCATATTAGCATTAACATAAACTCTACAGTGGAGATGGACATTTCGAGTTTTCAATTCAGAATAGAGTGGCTACAGGTTATAGCAACAGAACCGTAAATAGACGCCAGACACCGCTCAGGATATATATATATATATATATATATATATATATATATATATATATATATATATATATATATATATATATATATATATATATATATATATATATATATATATATATATAGCTCACTCTCGACATAGGTAAATGTTGGTTATAATGTCGCTGTCAAGCAAGTTGTAGAATATCACATATATAGGATATACATACAACTGTACTTATTCTTAGTTCAAAGGTTGGTGATTATTCACAACACAGATTGGGAAGTCAACTTCTTCTACACTCTATAGCATATTAGCAGGAAGAATCGTTAAACTTCCAGGAGTCCCTGAATACCTTCAAGTGCTGAAAACAGAAGTAACAGTAATTGGTTAACTCTCTACGCGGGATATAAATAGAATACTCACAGACCTTTCATTCCCACCTGAAAGACTAGTCCGGTACTCACACCCTTGTATTGTATGGAGAATCTCAACCTCGTGTCTTCTGATATCAACGAGTGTTGACATATCTGATATCAGAAGACAAGAGGGTGAGATTATCTCTATCATAAAAAATCATTGTGTTTATAATGGCGACATCAGGGTGTCAAAGAGTTTATTTGACGAAACAACTGTAGCTTGATTGGTACCTACTGCTGAATTTTTACTCAAAGACTCAAGAGATGTATGGATCTTTTGCTGTTCTAAATAATAAATGACTGGTAAAAAGTTTGCAACATGAGTGTTTCGGCCTTGGTTAGAACAGTATTTTTACAAATATTCCAGTTTATCATATTATCAAATTATACATTCACTGGAATAAGATCACTGAGGTACTGGGCAAAAAACTAAATAGTGCACCTAAACGGAAATTTCACGGTGTTGTTGAATATATCATTCCATGTATTGCTAAAACATGTCATTGAAGATATTATATTCAGCGACATATAATGTTTTCTAGTCTGTATCAAACAGAATTATAAAATGTAAAACGGCAACATTACACAACATACAAGATGAGTTCCTACCATTGGAGTTTCCATAACGTCTTTTTTCTTAATAATTTTATTTGAGAAAATGTCAAATGAAATAATAGTCCTTATCTACTGTATGTAAGTCCATACGACGATGCGTAATTGGCTTACTTTGCAATATGACGATAACGATTTTAAGAGACAGGAGTACTTATAGTTGAACCTAAAATAAATGCTTAGTGCCTGTCTGTCGTGTCAAAACGGAAAAATGAATTTAGAGTACTGAGACATATTTGTAGATATTTATCTGATGTTAATATAAAATATGAAATAAAGTTCAAAACAAAGGCAAATTTTTCTAGTTTCATATCATTATCTCAAACAATTATTACTTAGAACTGAAGTATGAACGTTTGTTGTAACATACATAAATAGATTTGAGCAAAAATAAAGTCACTTCTGCTTGGGATCTGATCTCTTCATTTGTGTTTTGGTATACGCTGATAGTTTAATACTAAACTTATGATTATTGTAGTACACTGTAAATGATGACAAAATAATACTCAATATGCAGAATGTCGTACTTTTGCATTTAATTCGTTGTTTTGAACTTGGTGAAATCTTGGAAGCCGAGTTACAGCGAGTTCAATACCAACGGTCCAAATGCAGACGAAAGACATTATATTTTATTATATACTCTTGTTATGAATTATTCAAAGAATGTACACAATGCGAACAAGATGATGATCTGTGCAGTTACCTTTTTGAGAAAATAATATATAGCATACATTTCCTCACACAGATCCTTGATATAAGCTCATTTCACTTCATACTGATAAATAGACAACATAACGGGATCCCAGACAAACAGCATCATATGTTAATATAAAAGCTATATAATATTTGAATGGCATAAAGGCTAATGTTAACAAATCAATAATGCCATCTGAGCAAGTAACATACACTCATTAATAAACATTAACCTATTTCCAGATCAACTTTCTTCATTACATTAATGAACGGCCTAGTTATAAGCACCAAATCAATAAGGACATATGAAGAAGTTATTGTAGCAGACACGGGAGTCAATAACAATTTACCTGTTTTCAGGTGAACTGACATTGTTTCATGATGACCCACTAGTGTAAGTCAGCCAGACTTCGTCAGATGGTATAGACACACATGCCAGTAGATGATTATTCGTGCCAAGACCTGTTTTAGAAAGGGGATTCTGTAGAAAACATGTCCTTGATAAGATGCCTTAATTCAGCTCGAGTCACTTCGGTATATGAATATCAATATGATATGATATATATATATATATATATATATATATATATATATATATATATATATATATATATATATATATATATATATATATATATATATATATATATTACGACCATTACGGGTTGAATCATATATATATATATATATATATATTCATATGAGTAACGAACACATTCGAAACAATAATCTAATAACAAAATAAGTATCATATCTACATATCACTCACTCACTCTCTCTCTCACTCTCTCTCTCTCTTTCTCTCTCTCTCTCTTTCTCTCTCTCTTTCTCTCTCTCTCTCTCTCTCTCTCTATATATATATATATATATATATATATATATATAAAATATTCCAAGATAATACAGGTGTAGTCTAAGGATACTTTCCATCCAAGATTGTATAAAACTTCTTCACTATCTTCATCAATATTTGAACAAATATTTGTATAGCTTTATTTTGTCTGATGTTCTTCATATACAGTTGGGTTCGCTGTTATCTACAGCCTAGTACAACTACAAGCTAGTGTCATGTACCGTCTTTAATAAACGGTATAATAACGCTCAGGTGATACGTTTTCATCATCATCATCATCATCATCATCATTATTTCAAGTATATAGGTGTGGCAGGGTGAGATGAAAGTGTTCCTACTGGCTTCGGCTAGTGGGATATCCTTTTAGCTCAACTTGTAGAGCACAGGACTCTCACCCAGAGGTCCCGGGTTCGATTCCCACTGGAGGTTATCTCACAATCACTTCTGCTACGTACATGATTCCCTCTCTTTCTCTACAGTATTTCTTCTCTTTCATCATGTACTCTCACAGATAAATAATAAATGCCTTGTTTTCAATACTAGACTCATTCGTTGTGTCCTCGTGTGTCATGGAATGATTTCTTCAGGGTCTCTTTAGGCAGTATTTTATTGGAAACCTGTCGTGTGCTACCAATATCTAAAACTTATAATCAATTTGTGTTATTTTATCAAATCAAGTCATTGATATCGTGTACTTATACAGTACTTATAGAAAATGTTATAGATCTAAATGGTCCAAATTTAACGTCTGTATCATTAAACTTAATATATACACAAGATTGAATCTACATGATGCACAAAGATAAGGTAAATATTCATAATGGTTGTGATAAACTGAAAATGATGTACAAAGTATGATGTAAATAAGTGATTATGTTTAAACCATATCATCCGTCCATATATGTCGTTATGTTATTTTATTTATGGCTAATTGTCGTCTTGATATAATGCTTTGAAAATACATCGAATTGCCTTTCAACACAGCAAAAGCGTAATTGCCGAACATAATAGTCGTCTTAGAATGTTGACCATTGCTTGTTGTCACGAATTGCAATTGCAAGAAAATCAATCAACACTAAATAGCTTATCGCTTCACCGAGTACAAACGTATTGATCCTTGGGATTGGGTAACGATGGGCACGCCAGTAAGTGCGTCAAAGTAAAACGATAGACCAGGGAGTGAAAGCTAACTTCAGGTAAAGTATAGACTCTTGTTATCTTCTGAAATTAATGATAAACTCAGGGGCAGTAAACATGCTGATTAAGTAAGTTTGAACTTCAAATAAAACTTTAGTTTATGTAATATGTAACATAAAAACACTTTTGACAGAACTTTAATGTTTCTTTTATTTTGAAGAAAAAACTATTTTATAGAGTTTACATAAATTTCGACATGTTGTTGCTTAAAGCAATACTTCATCATTACATAACTCCGCATCAGGTGCAAACACTCGACAGAGTTTGTAAAATAGTTTCAAATGAGCGCAAGAATTATGATTTATGTCATTTATATTGTTGGGAGTTTAAATAGATTCACATTAGCATTAAAGAATGTTGTTTTATGTAACTTGTATTAATCGGCCTCTAAAATCAGGACTTTTATAATGATGATTTGAGGAAATGTAGTGTCAAGATATAATTATTTCTAAATAATAAAGTTGACATGGGAAATGATGATGATATAAAAGGTGCATGGTATAATCGCAGTTGTTATGTTGCTAGAGATCTTATGGCCCAATCAATTTTAGTGACGTAACAACCACGGACAGTGTTGAGTTGTTCTGACCTTCTACACTAATTTAATTAGAGAGAGAGAGAGAGAGAGAGAGAGAGAGAGAGAGAGAGAGAGAGAGAGAGAGAGAGAGAGAGAGAGAGAGAGAGAGAGAGAGAGAGAGAGGTAACAATCCCGTTTGTGCATGTGGTGAATACAATTGCAACATATTGCTTACAGTGACATTATGAGCCTAAATAGCATATTTGCACACATGGGACCCCTCTGACTTAGTTTACACACGTGACACGTGATACCTGGATCGTACTGTCTCTTTAATGATCACCTTTTGAAAACACATATTCATAATATAAGATTGTGTATAATACATACATATTAATATTGTGCCGCCTTATGTACTACAACGACTTAAATATCATATACACATAATGGTAATCAAACGTGTTCATAGAACTAATCAATACATTTTGAGATATCTGAACACTTAACTGACCAACGTACAACATTAATAATTTCTCTTTCCTGATACATAGATCCCGTTTCATACTGTTGGATCGTACACCTGGAACATGAAATGAATGAATGAATGAATGAATGAATGAATGAATGAATGAATAGTCTTTATTTCCTCCAATAGCTTCGAAGAGTACAGAAACATTTTTTTTTAGGATTTACATATAAGTCAGTTAAAAGATAAATAATTATTTAACTATATGTTGAAGACTGCGCTGTGAACATATTTACATAGATGAGAATGTTCTATAGGTGCAGCAGGGATTTCAGATTCCATGAGGATATGTTTCTGGCTACAATGTCGATGAATTGTGCCCACTGATCAATGTTCAGATCATTCATAACATATGTTATGTCACCAAG
This sequence comes from Gibbula magus, assembly GCA_936450465.1. NCBI lineage: Eukaryota > Metazoa > Mollusca > Gastropoda > Trochida > Trochidae > Gibbula > Gibbula magus. The sequence goes on from OW388291.1 coordinate 60,356,103, forward strand.
AAGACTGACCACCTTGGTATCCTCTGGGCAAAACTCAAGTCTCATATATGTATCAAGAGGAATAACATCAAACAGTTCTTCATACATAGCATTTCTCTCTGCACACAGTTCCTGGCAGTGTATCAACTGGTGGTTGATAACGTCACATACCACCTCATCACACATGAGACATGTTCCATCAGTAATAGGGAGCACTCCTAGCTTGACCAGGGCATATATAGGTCTGCTGTACAGGTTGTATATTAAGCACAGGTTCCACAGTCTGTGAGGGGATAGATGGCTGTGTATTAAATGGAATCGTTGCATCTCTGTGGAGATGGTTATTTGCCTGTTCCATTGGCTAGTCTCTCGTTCCAATATAGTTTTGTATACTATGGTTTTCCATACTCGTTTTGGTGGAAAGTATCCAGTCACTATGAATGTTTGCACATATGAAAAAATGGCATACTTGATACATATAGATAACAGATCATGTACAATAGAGGACTTATGTTGGTATCCATTAATGTACTGTCCACATCGAAAATAGAACAGCTTTTTCACCATGTGAGTAGATTTAGCGTTGCACAGTCTGCCCAGGTATGTAAGTTTACACTTATCTATGGTGGCCTCCATTGTCCACAGACCTAGTGTTTGTATTGTAGCAGTTGTGGAAGAACGACAGTGAAAACCTTGAACAATTCTGGCAAAGTATCGTTGTAAACGTTCAATTTGTTGCAGTTCAGTTCTGCTCATGTCTGTCCATAACTCACACGAGTATAATGCACTTGCCAATATAACACGTTGCCATATTTTAGCACTCACAACAGGATTTAAACCTCCCGCCTTCATACCTATATCTTTGAGGGATGCAATAGTGCGACGAGCAGATGAACACCCACGATTAGTCTTCTCACATGGTTTTTCTGTTTGAATTAGTGAACCAGCATATATTGTGCTAGATTTGATGGGTAAACCCGATCCATTTAGCGTAAATTTCGGTTTCTTTATACTCATGGCGGAGCTTTTAAAAACTAGAACACAGCTCTTTGAGGGGTTATAACACAGACGCCACTTTGAGGAATAATCATGTACAACATCGAGAGAAGATTGTAGACCCTCAGTTGTTGTGCTTATCAGAGTTGTGTCGTCAGCCAGGACAACAGTCGGCACGTGTAAGTCACCAATCACTGGACCAAGATTAAGGTTCTCCAGTTGTGTAATCATGTCATTGATGTATAACAGGAACATCCAGGCTGAAAGAACTCGACCATGTCCGACCCCTTGCTTGATTGGGAATGTATAGCTTGTGTTACCATTATACTGAATACAAGCTGATGCTTCTCTGTATGAATGGTGGATACACGTGGGATCGACAATTTGAATTCGGGAATACACGCCGGATCGACAAGCGGCATGCTTTGATGTAAGGTGTATTTATACAATGGATTAGCCCCAGTGCGTTAATCCCAGCGTGTTGTTTTAGTAGTCGACATCAGCTAGTCAGTCACAGAACACATTTCACATTTTGATGTGAATTCATTTATGATATCAATTTTATCCTAAAATATATTCACATTTTGAAAGACAGACCACATATAAAATCCATCATAGGTTAAGAGCTAACCGTTGAGGGTTATGAGAGACTACAATATATAAAATGCAAGATAAAATATTAATACATTAAAATGGACTATAAAATCAATTAAACTTTATAAAAACTTGACATTGTGAAGTAAAATAAAAGAGACACACACTGTTGACATATTTCCACAATATAGATACAATTTCTTGTCTAAGGTCTGTATACTGTGGACAATTAAGTAGAAGATGGCACTGATCTTTAACAGCTTTACGAAAACAATTAAAATACTCTTTCAGCTAATGCTAAGTTAGTAAAACGTCCCATTTCAACTCATATTGGGTCTACCCCTCATCTGAATTGCGCCATGTATGTATATGTATGCATAGTATAGTATGTACATGTATATGTCTACATGTCTCGGCGACGTCTATTTGATGATTTTTATCATATACTTGTACATGTTACATGTAACCCGACAATGCAAATAAATTATTCATACATGATACAATAAACTAAATAATAAATGTTATATCCCTGTATATTCTTATGTTTGTAGTTTTCAATGTGACAGACAGACATGTTATTTTTGAAGTCGCACCTCACATGTTTAATACAGGAATTAATATATACATGTAAGAGTACAGGAGAAAATATGAGCCACCCAAATAGGGTTACGAGAGACTATAATATAAGAAAAAATAGGTGTCTACCTGATGTCTACCACAGATACTGTCGACAACTGTTTTCATAAGGGTCAGGATTATCCTTGCGTTAATCCCCCTAAGCCAATCGACTTTTCTCGATTAGGAGAGGTGCCATACACGCGGGATCGACAATATTTTGCCCATTTTTAATCCGCAAACTGAAATTGTCGATCCCACGTGTATGAACCGTATGAATGGCTAATCAAGTGCCAAGCACGACCGTCAACGCCGATCTGGTATAATTTGTAGAGTAAACCATTATGCCATATATGGTCGAACGCTTTCTCATTGTCGAGGAATCCAACATAAATGTTTGAGCATCTTTCACTGTAATACGCAATAGTTTCCTTCAGAATATGTACAGCTATGTTCGCACCATGCTCCTTTCTAAAACCGCACTGCAACTTGTTAGGAAAATCAGGGTGTAAGGTTTCTATATGATTTTCTATTTTGTTTAAAAGTATCTTTTCGAACAGTTTACTTATAGATGAGGTCAATGTTATGCCCCTATAGCTCGCTGGGTCGGTTTTGTCTTTGTTCTTCCCCTTGTATATAGGGAGAATAGACCCTTTCCTCATTGCACGGGGAATATAACACAGCCGAATCATAAGATTGAAAAGATCGGCGAGATGATCATGGAGTGTTGAGCTGGCAAAACGTAAGTGTTCGTTACAAACCTGGTCTGGACCAGGGGCTTTCCTCAGTTTCAGTGTTGTGATAACCTTTTGTATATCAGATCCCGTTATGCCATCCGCTAGTATTGGATCATGGGGTGGAATGTCTCTATTTTCGATTTCATGGAGAGCTTCATTTATATGCATTTCGTGATCATCATTAAAGTGGTCACTTACATATGGAGACAAGAGGTCGCAGTAGTATTCAGCCCACAGATCGCATACTTCTGAGGGAGTTGAGGCACATTTATTCTTATATTTGATGTTGTCTTGCACAATTGAGTTATCCCGCTTTCTTTGTTTTTTCACGGTTCTATAGAACTCTGCGACGTCAACTTCACAAGATGCACTGATTTCTAAGTACTTTTCTTTATCCCATTTCCTTTCTCCCGTCCTTTTTTCCTTTCTAAAGATTGTTTTAGAGGCTTTGTATATCACATATGATTGGTAGTTCTCTCCTCTTGGTTTGCCTTCAGATATCAAGGAACGCTTTGCCTGTCTCATCTGGTAGTGGAAGGAGTCGAGGTGTGAATCTTTCCAGTATGGTTTTAAGTACTGTCTATATGTCCCTTTCGGTATAAGCATAGCCGCTGCTGAGTGAAGACATGTTGTTATATGGTCAAGATAGTTGTCGACTGTCTGTTCCGTTGGTTCGTCATGAATGTCTGGGAACGTGTAATTTAAAGAGTGTTCGACTTCAGTCTTGAACATTTGAAGTTGATGTTCATTTGCTTTACTCCACTTAAGAGAACCATCCTCGTACTGAAAAGTCTATGTCTATAGCTATTTTTGTGTATATCAAATCTGATTAGGATTTTGTTTGTTAAAAGCAGTTTATCGAAAGCATGCTTGTTTGTTTTGTGATGAAATATTGTGATGTATCTTACATATCTATATATATATTTTATCATTTGTAATACAACATAAATGCAAGTATATGCTTTCAATATTAAACAATAAAATCAAGTTTGATTTATAGTACTATTTCTGTTATAACTGTTTGACAGTTTCTATTTGAATAATATATGATAAAGTGTTCAAAATAGATTATATAAAGGAATCTATAAAATGAGGAAAGATCAAACATTTTGTTTTAATATATATTTCTCCAAGTTTAAAATAAAAACTGCATACTGCTTCATCAGATATTCTGAATAGTGTTATACATGTGAAATTTAAAAAACGCTCATTCTATTACTTTTCTTAATGCCTATGTTTTTGTATTGAAAGCTAATTATACCATATGATTACCAAACAACAACTGTAAAACATGCTGTAAGATGTATGTCTCCATCATTCGAATACCAGGCGCCATTTTACTTAGTTCCTATTTGTTTTACTTCTGCCTTTAGAACCTCTTGAAGCGTGGTTGTTGATAAAGACAACAAACATAGTGGTCTAGAGTTTACATTATAACCTATTTAAAACAAACATTGTATTGTAGGCTTTGCAGCCAAGAATTCAAGATTATTTAAAGCTTTCCAAGCCATGAACATATAGATGCAAGCCCACGCTACTACATTGTTGTTGAGTTTTATAAAACTTACTGAACACTGTCTCTACATTTAAGGAAACTTTTAAGAGATGGGTGCTTGTGGTAGGACAAAACGTGTCTATACACATGGTATAAACACACATTCTCAGTGATTAAAGATTGTTTTTTTCCAGCAGGTATGCGATGTCTGATTATTGTATGAGGTTCCCCTTTAAATCGCAAAATTCTTTGAAAAGATAGAATCATGAATTAATTATAATACATTTTGCCTCTAGTGGATTAGATGGAAAGAGTATTTACATGAATGGGTATGAAAAAATGACTTTGCATCCATTCTTTGAGAATGAAAAAATATTCTTCAAAAATAATTTGATGATTTACCCTGTATATAGCAATAGTCTTTAATATGAACAGATAGAATCATGAATGTATAATCAATAACATCCCACTTAGACCTCGTTGCCCGTAGCAACCATTCATAAAAGAGTCCTGTTCATTATCGATATCAGGACTGTTTCGTCCAAACAGTCATGATATCTGATACACGGACACTTTCAAAATCACTTTTAAACAAAATAAGTTTTCATTGTCGCAGAGCCACGCTAATAAGACGACCTCATTCTTCAGGAGCAATCTAGCAATTGACAAACTGTGAAATGTCGTCGCAAATTACCCGTATTTTCGTAAATTGCACGAACCTGCACAATCTTTGAACATCTATTTCGTGCGCCTAATTTTACACGCGAGAATCACATGCTAAATCGGTCAGGCGGAACATCCGTAGAAGGGGCCACAAAAAGTTATGGTATTTTACATTATTAAAAAAGTGTTCATTTTTCATGTTATTTTACTCGGAATAAGTGAGATGTAAATCAGTTACTACCATAGTTTCCGAGTTGCATCGGGAAATAGCAGGACAGTTGTCCTCGAGCTGGGCCTCTCGGACAAACTCGGAAACTATGGTAGTAACTATAACGAATTTGACTCCCAGTGGATGTCATACATGGAAAGAGTAATTGCTTGAGGTTAAACAATAGACTATCATAGATGGTATCAATAGATGTATCAGACGCGGAAACATGTATTCTTTCAGAATCAAAACATGTGACATTCATGACAATCTATGAAAAAGAATCCGATCAATTTGTATAGCTTTCGTGATTTAAGAAACGTTTTGCATCACTATATTTCAGCATTTAACATTCGATTTTCAGAGTTGGAGTAAATAACAATTGTTTTAAACATTAAAGGTCATTCTGGTTTTAATTGTTTCTTTGATACTTTGTATTTGTCTGTTAGTCTTAGTCTCTTTCATGTCGCCAATGTGACCATACATGTTTATTATAAAGTCATGTTTAGCTCTCAATGTCCTGTTCAATCTCAAAGTTTAGAATCAGAATTCAGTTCTGCTATCTTCTCACCGATCAGATCTCGAAACATCGGTATGTTGCCATCTTTCAAATCAAGTAGTTCTCATAGTTTGTTCATTTCCCCCACAGTCGCTGTCTATTCCAATCTTCTATCGTAGTATTTATTTGCACCATGTTTTGAACGTTTAACATAAAGTAATATTGTAATTCTAGAGGCAGGTATGTAGTAAACTAATGAAGTTGGTCTCATAGATCCATGTTCATCCGCCCTACAGACATACTAATCATCGTTAAGATATCGCTGTTTCATAGGCTCCGTGAGTTAATGTTGCTAGGAATCCGAACTATGTCTGGCTTGTTCTCAAATCTGAACGGAACGTAAACACTGTGTAGAATTCTGTGTCAGAATGTTTTTCTAAAGTTTCACAACTATTTTCTAATTTTAGAAAGTTACAAACGAGTGACAGTGACACTCATACATGTAAATTATATATTTCCTAAAATAAGTTCCAAACGATGAACATGCTTTATCGTTCTCACTTTCATAGTTGAACTTAATGAGGTTTTAATTTAAACACATATCAAATTGAATGTTTAGAAAAATTAAAATTAAATTTTACCTCTGAACCAAATTGAGATCCATGTTCCTCCAATCAGAATCCGATAGATAAATATAATTGTAAAATATATCGTCAATGTTTTTGGAATAAAACTGTTAAGCATTGTAAAATTAGAAATGACATGGTTCAGCTTAACTTTGTCTAAATAAAACAGCTTTATAAGTTCATTGGTAGTATTCACCCTTCGATTCAAAGAGTTCTAACTAAGAAAATCTTCAAGTCTTCAATGTAGTCAACTGTAAAAAAAGATGTAGATATAAATTTAGATGTTGATAAATATCTCCTGACATATGTTCCTCAAGTCATTTCTTCCAACGTAACGTTTGCTAAAATACCATATAAGTAAATATCGTACCACGAAATGTCTCACTAATATCTGTCCAATGAAATCAAGGCTTACATCGACTGGGTTACTTCAGATTACTTAGCCCTTGACTGAGAAATGTTTTTCTATCTAGTTCCATATGTATGAATATATCAGACATAAATTTAACACATAATTTAACTTCAGATTGTGAATGGGATCTTCTCCTAGTTATCAGCGTGTTTATAGTTAACTTCTTTTCACAAATTGAAATAGCATACATCGAGGATACAATTGTTAAAAAAAGAAATGTCATCCAATGTTCTGTTTCTAAAAAAGCATTATGACAACCTTTGATAAATGGTCATCTTTAAAACGGCACCACTGATTACACAGCTAACTTTGATTGCAACCAATCAGGATGCTCCATTTCTATCCGACGATGTGCGTTGCTTGTAACAGTGGTTACTTGGGAAGAAATGACTCGAGTAATGTGGAGGAATAGCAGACACAGCAGAACATAATTATGAACAGCTAGATGGTGTGTATTATGAACAGTTGATTCTACATATCACTCGTCACTAGGAACTGCGTGGACCTGTGTAAGACTGTAAAACGGATCAAGACTGCAATTTGATGAAGACGAAGTTCTATGAATGACTTCTTTATTGCAGTAGATGCGACATTTTGAAGAAGAAATAAGTTATTAAGTAAGGGGTGATTTATTATTAATGCAATCTATTGTCTGGAATTAAGACGAAGACAGTTGTGACTTATGATATATAACAGTATGAAGGATGTAAATAAATGTAAATTTAAATTTAAATTCGAACCTTACAGTTAGGTTTAATTTTACTTAAAAGCATAAATACAATGCTGATCAGATGATTGTATTCAGGGCCTACTATCATTCATCTGAAAATGGTTTTAATGACTGACCGATGAAGACAGGTAGAACAGAAGATGTCAAACTGTAAAAAGTCTAAATTGCAATTTACCTGTAGTATTTTAGTTCATGCAAATTTAAGAAGGTATTGTCAAAGAAGTCCAAGTAAATGCACTTTAACCATCCACACTACAGCCACCACTTGTTAACATCATTACTCAATACATAACATACTTATGATACCAATGATAACCTAGTGACTAATGATCACCTCAGTGCTTTGTGAAATATGCGAAAAATCGCTATATGCAATAATTTCACTGACTGTACCAACAGTTTACCTATTCGGCCTCCGTGACCTTGCCATTTAATAAAACTCATTTTCTTTTAAATTAATTTTCTTCCATTTAAAGCATATGTTTAAGTACAATTTCTTGCTAAAGTTCCAAATGCTCCTCCTTACATGCGTAAACCGCCTTCATCACTAATAACGATCCTTTGATGTTAGATAAGAGCCATGTTTTTTTTATCATTTTAATTAATAGTTTGCCATTATACAAACAATTCTTATTTCGTTCATTAACAGACAAAATTGAAATCGTTTTTCAACGTTCATTGATCAATAAACTTTTTGAAAGTGTTTTCTTTTAAAATTGTTAGCATTCGTTGAAATCTAATAGAACAAAGGAAAAGGAAACGTTCAGAGGAAAGATATGTTTTGCTAAACTGTTTTCTTATTTCGAGAGAAGTCAGGGTTTTTATGATAACTTCTTTGTTTTTAACAATTGCGACGCATTTACCCTCTACAGTTATAAGCATATAGAAAACAATAAGCAGTAAACAATAAGACGAAGATCTAGAATGTCTCTCAAACGATTCTTATTCCTATCTATAAACTAATAATAATAAAACACCAGATTTATACAGCCTGACATAAATGTCAAATCTGCTCGAAGTCATGATTTTTACATTGTTCAAAAGCGCTATGTTATGAAATGAATAAGCTACACGATGGTTGTGTGTTGTGATCGATGGCATTTTCCATGAATTTTTTTTAAGGGTATATAACCCGTCCTATATGTTGTTCCATGCCCATATGTCCCGTTCCTTTAAAATTCGTGTCGACGATATTACCTACTCTATAATTAGTAATCTGTAATTTACATATATACACATTTAAGTATTGCAATGTTAAAATGTAACAATAATTATATTACAAAAGGAAAGAGCTTGGCTACTGACATGATGCCATAAACTCTCCCCGGGAAATCAAGAGCATAAACATGCACACTATGCATCTCACTGTGTAACAGAAAACCGATAATTCTCCCATAAAAGCGCGCTTTCCAGTTTTATATTGTTTGATGACGCACTATAAAACATTATTCATGCTAGGCTTGAAATGATTCACTCTGATTTGACAATAGAATAGAAGGTAAACAATGGCCTGACATTTTATGATTCTCCATCATTCAAACTCTCTTTTTATTGAAATGTAATGTCCTTGGTAGAGTTCATATTTCATTATTCAATATGTATATTTATATATGTTTGAGGTACGATAAGAAGATCAGACAGTATGACTGTTTGTGGAATAGGAATTCGTTTGCATATACATTCTGACTGCAGAATGAAGAAAACATGCCAGTACTCGGTCATATCACTCGTTGCTTGTACAGTTTCGTGTGAAGGTACTCCCATGAATATCTGAATCATTTGATGAAAGCATATCAACGTGACAGGTCATTGCCATCAAATCTTGTTCTTTGGATGCACAGACAAGTTAAGTGATTAAATTACAAGCAAAAGAAGATCCAACACTGAAGGCCATTCATGATGGTATTTCATTAGGGAAAGCTACTTTCACACAATTCACTGTCAAGAGGTGTTTTTTGTTAGTGAATTCATTTAAGCATGAAAACGAACCACGCCCTGGTCGACCAAAAAATGAATAATCTGATAATGTATGACCGGTGAATAATCGAATGTTTAGTCCCTGTTGCAATTGGCATACTTTAAAACATTACAGTTCAACTCATAATTTCCTTAGATAGATGTGGTAGTCGTTCATAACTCACGTAAATATAACCAAAGTAGTACATTCATGACACACAAAACGAATCTTAAGGCGTATTTTAAAAGTGTTATTTATCTAAGGAATTGAACCATCCAGTAATTATCAGCTGAAAGTTGAACTAGGGAAAGAGCACAAACAAGCTAACACTACGGTATATGCATATGCCTCAATTTACAAACCTCCAGTGAAGTCACACCACTATACTTCCTATAACATTATACTCAATTCCTATGTGAATGTATTATCCCGGGGATTATCACATAATGTAATTTCCCTCTACTCCGGGCAATTATCTTAATAATGCCCCTCTTCAAATATATATATTTAATACCGAATTGTTAAATTTAAGATGAAAGTTAGTGTCTGTTATGTCTAACTCTATCGAAAAAGAACTTTTAATTCAAACATCAATCTGCAAATCATTTTTTCCAATAGCCCAAAACGTCCATACTCCTGCACACCAAGCGCAGTGATGATACCACTGTGCTACAGGGACTAGGCTGATGAGGTTGTTACCTAAGTTCCCTTTATACCCTACTGCCTTTCACCTAATGGGGATATTTTATGGACGACTCCTTTTCTATTTCGCACTATCAATTAGAATAAATGAAACATAACATTTAACCATGGGGTCGGTTTGTAAGCTTGATAAAACATGCCAAAGGGGTGTTTATGAGATGTAAAACCCTTACCCTCGGGACAAACACTCGGGGCTGACGGCTCTCGTGTTTATCCATCGGGTTGAGGGTTCTTAATCTCATAAACACCCTTTGGCATGTTTTATCCTATACATAACAATACAAGAAAGGTTTGTTTTGGAAGACTGACAAATCAATAGTCAAAGACTTTTATTTCAGAAATAGAAGACGAGTTGGAGTGCTTTATCGTTGAATATAACATAACAGGGAGCAAAAAACATGATCTCTGCTTTTATTCTACGATAAAGCACGACAACGGGTCTTCTATTTTTTATATGAGATCTCAGCAGGTATCCGAAAGAAAGAATTCTGCTCCAGGCAAAACTTATCTGTTGTTAAATTTCTATTAGTAAAAATACAGTTTAACCCCTCAAACATACTACAAAAGGTTTCTCAACTGATTCTGGTAGGGTTAAATGTACTCCATAACATACTAAAACTTTACAAAAGTTAGACCCCTGGAAAAGTGTTTTATTCAAGATGGCGTCCAAGACGGCCGCCAAAACCTCTAATGATCATAACTCTGTAACCATCAACTCCAATGTGATGATCTAGATGTCGATCCCTAGGTTTTTTGGGGCAACGAAGACATTAAGACAATAACAAATGGTGTATGTCTATTATACAACAAATATGGCGTCAAAAATGGCCACTGACACCTCCAAATGACCGTAAGTCCATTACTAGTCACTCAAATTTGATGATCTAGATGTCTTTTTCAAAGTTTTTGGGGGCAAGGAACACATTAGGACCATTACAAATGAAATTAGGCACTTATATTACAAGTAACTTTGTCCAACATGGCACTATCATTTTACCTACGTTTCAGTCTAATTTTATTAAATATGGGTCTAGATGTATCCCATTGGTGTACCTTGAACCCACGTTTCATCAGTTCTCTTTGGTTTTTTAATTTTAACCTAATTTTAATTTTAATTTGTTTTTTTATATCCCTACTCAAAGCTTTATATTCGTAATTTACAGTTGTTTGTTTACATACAAAACAGATTTTACAAGAGAATAAAGCTCAATATCCAATGACCAGAGGGTGTGTTTGTCTTGGGCACGTTTTCATTAAACAAGTTATAACTACATCTGTAGCAGGTTACAGTGACCCTGTATTAATCAATAGAAGCTCCAATGTCTGTGCACTTAATGGGCATAGCAAATATTGTAGTTGTACTTTTATATCACAGCTGAAACATTGAACGTGAGTAATTTCCAACTTTCGTCAGTTTAAATTTCACTCATATGGTAGTGATGTGGGGATGAGAATTATGTTTGCTTTCACAATGATCATATGACTCCACACATATTTAAAGCAGTTTATGAGATACTTGATGGATTTCTATTACAGAAAGAATTGTATGTTGAGCTTCACTCATGTGATTGTGGTGTGGGGACGTGAATTATGTTTTCACAACAAATGTCCGACTACACACATCTTTAATGCAGTTTATGAGATAATTGATTACATAATGAATTATGGGTTTGTTCCTGTTTATTGTCGTGGGTTCAGTGAAGGTCAATTCTTTTCTTCTTTTCTTAAATATCTAGATATAATGGTATTACAAGTTTTAATGGATATTCATATTCTTCATTACGCAGTGGCGTCAACTCTAATCAATCATAGCTTGCTTGATAACAGTGCTAATATCTGTATCGAAACGTCGCACTCATAGCAATAACGAAATTGAGTATATATAAAACTTCATCATACCAGCTTCTAAAATGCCTCCCAAAGAAGTAATATAAAACTGTCACAGTATCTGAGTTAATAATGTTGCGACATTAGATATTCCCACTTTAAAATCAACCCTTTCTATAATTTGGGATGTTCGTACTGGGAAAACATATGTCGCTTCATTCTGAATGAAGCATATGCTCGAGGACAGGAGGCGAGAGTTATACTTCCTTTGAGTAAGGTTGTGAAACCGTTTTCCTAAAGGGTGCCCTTATCATCGGTGTAACCGCGAAGGTCGCAAGTGGGCCCTGATTGATAATTTGCCTCTATTGTCATTTCATGTGAAATCTTTACCAAGGAAAAATGATTCATTTCGAAAGATGTTATATTTGGGACACATTAGAAAATATAATGAAGGTGTTTTCACAATCATATGCATTTTAATAAATGAAACGACTATATTTATCACTGTTTTAATCACTGCATCTCTGACTGTGACAGAATCGAATACTGAAATTTAATCGAACATTGTGTTAGTATCAGACTGCATCGTGCTAATTAGATTGTTAAAATGTCCAACATTTTTAACATTTGAAGGAGCATCATTCTACAATTTTGTAATATCACGCAAAAATGAACTTGAATAATTAGGAATATTTTTGCTATTTTATAGTCTCTTATTTTACGTTTTTTCTGAGTTTGTATTTGTTATTTTCAGATACGTTTCCTATCACAAAGATAGTCTGGAATCATTTGTTTGCCATTTCTGTTTGCCAAGTTTATCTTTTCTTTTAACTAAGTTGCTCTGGTTCCTCTGTGCATATAGTTTCGCATCATGCCTTGTACCCCTTACAGCACGACATGGTGTTCTGTTTGTCAATCAAAGAAAGGAAAAGTTAAGGATTTGTACATAATTTTGAGTGAAAATCTTCATTTATAAAGGCTTAGTCGATTTATCATACGACTAATTGTTTTTTACCATTTCATTTATATCGAAATTTCATTTAGGAGGTTTTCTTGAAAAGTGGTACCTTAATGTCTTAGATCCTGCATTGTATTTATATGGTTATTATTCATCAATGGGGGATTTAATGGGGGATATGAGTTTGCGTGAAAAATGGATGTTTTCAGTCTTTTTTAGGTTGAATATGACTTATGACTTATAATTGTGTCATCCATGTAAACTAAGAATAAAAGAGGTCCCAGGACTGATCCTTGAGGCACACCGACTGTAACTGGTTAAAATTCTGATTCGAAACCTTGAATACTTATTCTTTACATCCTGTTTTGCAAAGAAACTTCAAATTATTTCAATAAGTAATCATTATCAGGTATGTAGTTAGTGGCATGTAGAAAATGCGTATAAACAGTGTTCAAACCTTTATTCCAAACATTTGTTTCTTCTATAAAAAGTATCAAGTTTTAAAATAGTTAACTAACATATTACGATCTTTAAATTATGTATAAATGAAATCAAGAGAACAGCTCTATCCAGTGACGGGAGGTCTTTAATAAGGCACACTTATATTGACACATCGTGAAGTAAGACTCACATATCAGCATCATGTTACCTGTCTGGGCGAGAACATAAACTCTACAGTGGAGATGGACATTCCGAGTTTTCAATTTCAGAATATAGTGGCTACAGGTTATAGCAACAGAACCGTAAATAGCCCCCAGACACCGCTCAGGATATATATATATATATATAGCCCTCTCTCTACATAGGTAAATGTTTGTTATAATGTCGCTGTCAAGCAAGTTGTAGAATATCACATATATAGCATATACATACAACTGTACTTATTCTTAGTTAGTTGGTGATTATTCACAACACAGACAAGGAAGTCAATTTCTTCTACACTCTATATCATATTAGCAGGAAGAATCGTTCAACCTCAGGAGTCCCTGAATACCTTCAACTGCTTAAAACAGAACTAACGGTAATTGATTAACACTCCACACAGGAGATAAATAGGATACTCACAGACCTTTCATTCCCATATGTAAAGACTAGTCCGGTACTCAAACTCCGTATTGTCTGGAGAATATTGACATAGTGTTGACCAATCTGATATCAGAAGACAAGAGGGTGAGATTATAAATGAAATAATAAATGACTGGTAAAAAGATTGCAACATGAGTGTTTCGGCCTTGGTTAGAACAGTATTTTTACAAATATTCCATGTTATCATATTATCAAATTATACATTTACTGGAATAAGATCACTTAAGTACTGGGGGAAAACTAAATAGTGCACCTAAACGAAAATTTCACGGTGTTGTTGAATATATCATTCTATTTATTGCAACATGTCATCGAAGATATAATATTCAGCGACGAATAATGTTTTCTAGCTTAAAGGATAGTCTGTATCAAACAAAATTATAAAAGTTTAAAAAGGCAACATTAAACAACATGCAAGATGAGTTCCTTCCATTGGACCACACGAGACATAGTTTTCAGGATTCTATGTGAATGGGTCTTCCGAAAAACGTACCCATGAAAATAATGTGAGAGTAATAATATTTAATGATCTGATATCAAACTCTGCAGCAAATATTGCCACACATCCATCATTGTTTCAGCTAATTAGATTAATAATTAGAATATATTTTCGAATTTCGTTTGTTCCCCAATACAATTGATCAACCATGCACTTGATCAGCTGCTTCATATGTGCAGTTAGCTGTTTGAGAAAATAATATATAGCATACATTTCCTTACACAGATCCTTGATATAAGCTCATTCATAATGATAAATAGACAACATAACGGGAACCAGACAAACAACATCATATGTTAATGTAAAAGCTATGTTACCAAATCAAGACAAAGTAAATAATATGTAAATGTAAAGGCTATGTTAACAAATCAATAATGCCATCTGAGCAAGTAACATACACTCATTAATAACCATTAACCTCTTTCCAGATGAACTTTCTTCATTACATAAATGAACAGCCTAGTTATAAGCACCACATCAATAAGGACATCTTCACTGAAGAAGTTATTGTAGCAGACACAGGAGTCAATAACAATTAACCTGTTTTCAGGTGAACTGACATTGTTCCATGATGACCAACTAGTGTAAGTCAGGCAGACTTTGTCAGATGGTATAGACACACATGCCAGTAGATGATTATTCGTGCCAAGACCTGTTTTAGAAAGGGGATTCTGTAGCAAACATGTCCGCAATACGATCCCTTAATTTAGCTCGAGTCACTTCGGTATATGAATATCAGGATGTTATGTATAATATGAAATATTCCAAGATGAAACAGGGAAAGTCTTTAGATATTTTCCTTCTGAGTTTGTATAGAACGTCTCGTTAGTTGATCAATGTTTAAACAAATATTTGTATAGCTTTAGGTTGTCTGATGCTCTACATTTACAGATGAGTTCACTGTTATCGGCAATATAGTTACGACTACACGCTAGTGTCATGTACCGTATTGGATAAAACGTATAATACAGCTCAGGTGATATGTCATCATCACCATCATCATAATCATCATCATCATCATCATCATCTTTATTTCAAGTATATAGGCCCCTGGGTCCAAATACAGAGATACACAAATTCAACATTCCCCATTCCACAGTACACTAAACGCCAAAAGAAACCTTACCCCACTTCTGTTTTTTAATAACTTTTTAAGTATCAAAGATATTTGAGAAATGAATGGTTCAAAAGAAAGCTGAATAACGTAGCTTTATGTTAATAACACGTTTTAAATTTCTGATGGATTCATGATATGGCACACATGTACGAACTCATGCCGCGATTGACCAGTGGAGAAAGAGAAAGAGCTTAAATGAATGGATACTCGAAAACACGCAATCATCTGATATGGTACAGTGCATTTATAGTTTTAACAAAGTCAAGATGATTGTAGATTTTCTTTTAAAAAATACATAGAATTGCGTTCATGGTTCTGAACACAGCACAAGCGTCATTAACAAATCATATATCAGTGTTTTTAGACTGTTGATCTTTGCTTGTTGTTTTCACGAATTGCAATCGCAAAGAAAAATCAATCAATCAACACTAAATGGCATACAGGTTCAAACATATTGATCCGTGGGATTGGGTAACGATAAACACGTCAGCAGGTGCTTCTAAGTAAACGATAAATCAAGGAGTGAATGCTAACTTCAGGTAAAGTATAGACTTTGTAATGTTTGTAATGTTCAGAATTACTGGAAACTTCAATGCTTATGCTTATTAAGAAAGTTTGAACATGAAATTAGACTTATGTATATGTGTAACGTGAATAATTTTTTGTAAGAACCTTAATGTTTCTTTCATTCTAAAGAGAAAACACATTTTATGAAGGTTACACAAGCTCGACATGTTGATGATCAATAATTCATCAATAAATAACTCGGGATCAGGTGCAAACACTTTACAGAGTGTCTAAAATAGTTTCCAATGGGCGTTAGAATTATGATTTATGTAATTTTTATTGTCGGGAATCTAAAATAGATTCACGCTAGCATTAAAGAATGATGGTTTATTTAACTTGTATTAATCGGTGTCTAAAATCAGGACTTTAAATATTGACGATTTAAGGAATTGTAGTGTCAAGATATAATTATTTCTAAAATATAATGTTGACATGGGAAGTTATTGTGACATAACAGTTGCATGGTATAACCGCAGTTGCTGGAGATCTTCTGGCCCAATCACGTTTAGTGGCGTTTCATCGATGTACACGAGTTGTCCTAACATTACAGTCTCTGAACCTACTTTGAATCATATCTAATTCATTTGTTCTATCTAAATTCAGAGATTGTGTCTAATTCACATGTTCTCCTGACATACACATTTTGTTAAAATAACATAATAACAAGGGCATTTGTATAATGAGAGACTAACTTCGAGGTAACAATCCCGTGTGGGTATATGTGGTGAATACAATTTTAACATAGTGCTTACAGTGATATTTCTCAGAGCCTTAATAGTTTATGTGCACAAAGGGGCCTACATCTCTGACTTAGTTTATACACGTGACACGACACGTAATACCTGGATTGTGTCTCTTTAATGACCACTAAAGATCACCCTTTTTGCAAACACATAATTATAACAAAAGGTTATGTATAACACGCGCGCATTGATATTGTGTCTCTCCTATGCACTGCAACGACTTAAATCACCTCATACAAATAATGTTTATCAAACGCTCTCATAGCACTTATCAACACATTTTGGGATATCTGTACACTTAACCGACCAATGTACAACATTAGTAATTAATCTTTCCTCGTTCATAGATTCTCTTCCATACTGTTGGATCGTGGAAAATGAAATTTAATCCACGTCCACCTATATGATTACACTGTATCAGTAGTGACTGTACTGAATGGTAACTGAACGGAGCAACAGCTTTGCAGAATACTTACGAAAACATCCTTGTTTTGTTGTTTAGAGATGTTGTGATGTGATATTTTTTTTTTATCACTGGTAATGCAACTCACTTAAGATTCTATGCTTTACGATTTCAATATTGAAAAATAACATCAATTTGATGTATATTGCTTTTTCTAAATGTATAACTGATATAATGTTTGATGGTTTGCATTTAGATAATATATAATATGTTCAAAATAGATTATTTACAAGGAATGTATAAAAAGACGCAAGATCAACCTTTAGTTTGAATATATTTTTTATAAGTTTAAAAAGAGGAAAGGCATTCTGCTTCATCAGATTTTCTGAATAGTTTGATGCCTTTGAAATAAAAAAGTTCATTTTAATACTTCTCTGAATACCTATCTTTTTGCATTTAAAGCTAATTATACAATGCAATAACCAAACACGACTGTAAAACATGCTGTAAGATGTATGTCTCCATCATTCGAATACCAGGCGCCATTTTACTTAGTTCCTATTTGTTTTACTTCTGCCTTTAGAACCTCTTGAAGCGTGGTTGTTGATAAAGACAACAAACATAGTGGTCTAGAGTTTACATTATAACATATTTAAAACAAACATTGTATTGTAGACTTTGGAGCCCAGAATTCCAAGCCAAGAATCAAGAGTTACTGAGTGCGAAATCAGCTCTGCTGGAAAGCGCTCGTAAAATATCCAAGTGAAGAAGAAGAACCTAAAGGGTACACCAAGTTACAACATTGTTGTTGAGTTTGTTAGCTTATTGAGCTCTGCCTACACATGATGGGAGTTGGTGGTAGGGCAAAATATGTCTACGTTTTACGAACCCATGGTATCGACACACGATCTCAGTGATTGAAGATTGGTTTTGCCACTTCGTGTCCTTTAGACTCGGCTTTAGCAGGTATTGATGTCTGATTTCGTAATATACAGTATGTTGCGATTTTATAAAGTAGCTCTCATAGTTAGTTCATTTCTCCCACAGTCGCTGTCTATTCAAATCTTTCAATTTGTATCTTAGTCTTTATTCGCACCATGTTTTGAACGTTTAACATAAATGATGTCTATATCTTGTAATCCTAAACGCAGGTATGAAGTAAACTAATGAAGTTGGTGTCATAGATCTATGTTCATCTGTCCCGCAGACAGACTAATTATCGTTAAGATATGGGTGTTTCATAAGCTCGTGTGAGTTAATACTGTCAGGAATCCGAACTATGTCTGGCTTGTTCTCAAATCTGGAGGGAATGTAAACGCAGTGTATTAATTCCGTGTCAGACTGTTTTTTTTAAAGTTTCACAACTATTTTCTAATTTTAGAACTAACAAACGAATGACAGTGTCACCCATACATGTATATATTTCCTAAACTAATTTCCGAACAGTGAACATATCGTTTCGTCATATTCTCGAACATATCAGTCTTATCGTTCTCCCTTTCTTAGTTGAACCTAATGAGGTTTTAACTTCAACACATATCAATCTTTAGAAAAAATGGAATAATGAAATACATGTATCTCCAAATATACTAAATATAGATACATTTAAAAACATTTAGGAACATAAAGGACATCTCTACAACTTTACCTGTATTTAAAAGCAATTTTCAATTTCACCACTGCACCAAGTTGGGATTCATGTTCCTCCCATTAGAATCCGACAGATGAAGATTACTATAAAATATATTAAATGTTTTGGGGATAAAACTGTTGAGCATTGTAAAATTAGAAATGACATGTTTCAGCTTATATATGTCTGAATACGTACAACATTGCTAGTTTTATAAAGTCAATGATAGTATTAGCTCTGAGAATTAAGTAAGTCTTCAAGTCTTCAATATAGTCACATGTAAACAAATATATGGATATCAATATAGATGCATATAGATATGTAAAAAGGGCGCGCATTCCCTACCGACAGATTACTCATTTCTTCCAACATAACCTCTAAATAATAAATAATAATAAAATATAGGTATATATAGGTAAATATCGTACCAGGAAATGTCTTACTACTATATATCCAATGATATCACGTCTTACATCGACTGAATTACTTCAGATGTCTTAGCCCTTGACTGAAAAGTAGTTTCCATATGTAGGAACATTACAGACAGATTTAACAAATACATTAATTTCAGCTTGTGCATCGGATTGGTGCTTCTCTAATCATCAATGTGTTTATAGTTAACTTCTTTTCACAAATTGAAATAGCATGCATTGAGGTTCACATGTTAAACAAAGAAAACGTTTATTAAACTTTCTGTTTCCAAAAAAATTAACAACCAATGTAAATGGTCACCTTTAAATATAGATGCAATCAGGATTTTCCATTTCTATCCAAGAATATACTAAGCTTGTAACATATATTACTTGAGAGAATTACTCGAGTAACTTCTGTGGGGAGAGAATGGCAAACACAGCAGAACATAATTTTGAATCGCACTAAGAACTTTGTGGAACTATGTAACATTGTTAAAAGCTTTAGTACAAGACTGCTATTTAATGAACGAGAAGACGTTCTGTGAATAGTCGGCTTCATACTTGCAAGAGATGCGACGTTTCGGAGAAGAAACTAGCATCGTTATTAAGTGATGATTAATTATCAATACAATTTAATGTCAGGAATAAAGGTTGAAAACAATTATGATTTAGGATGCATAAATGATACTTGGTCTATTGTAAATGTAAATTGTAATTCGAACCTTACAGCATGGAAGTTAACTTCTACATACGAAACAACATAAACACTCTACAGATCAACTGATTGTCTTCAGGAACCACTACCTCGTCTGTACATTTTAATGTGACTGATGAAGATGTCAAACTGTAAAAGTCTATATTACAATTTACATATAGTATTTTAGTTCATGGAGATTTCAGAGGTTATTGACAAAGAAACCCAAAAATGCACGTTAACCATCAATGCCACAACCACAATTTGTCAGCATTGTTACTCCATGCATAACATAATATTAATTCAATGTTACACCTTTTAAAGGATATGAAGATTGGTAAAGGCACGGTTCAAGGAAAACATGACACGTGCCATCACCTTTACCTACCACCGTCTCGATAACTAGTGGGTTAATGGTGCAATGCATCATGGTCGAATCTGAACGTCAGTCTGCCGTTAGTTAACATGTATGATGCATCAGTCTCTTGCTTTTGTGGCGAACATTGGAGTAACTGAAACGGTCTCAGCTGCCCCCACTGTAGCCATTACTTTATTATCAAAAGAAAATCGCTAGAAGCACTCACGGGTATACATATATAGAGAGAGACCCGCCGTTCATTAGGCCACCCTTATTGTAAGCATGCTATTCCACCATTATTAAATTTCTAAAATTTGTTGTAAACTTTGATGCTACTGGCACGGCCAAACATATATACTATTTGCGCAAACATGTCATCCAGTGGTTTCTTTCACAAAGCAACCTTATCTAAGCTTTATATTAACTCACATTGTTTAACATTACACCAGTGATAATTTAGTGACTTACGATAACATCATGCTTTGTAAAAGGAGACCCTGGATCAAACTTTAAATGCGAGAAATCACTTTATGTAATAGTAAACCTTCTTGCATTTTTTTCGGGACGAGTCCCTTTTGGGGATTTTTACCTTTAACCTCAGAATCAGGCACCAACCGCCAGAACTGACTGTACCAACATCGACTCCACCCCTCTAGCCCCCGTTCCTCTAGCCCCCTATTGTTACAAGCCACTAATTAGTACCTCTAACCCCTCGGCTGGCTGTTTCATTCACTGTGATCACCCCCTGTAACTGGATAGGTTACCATTGCTGTACATGTTAATAGGCTACTGGTAGTAGCTGTTGATTGATAGGTGTAGAGGGGAACCACTATGACTATGATGATTATTTGATAAGTAAAGAAGTCGTTTAACATAACAACAAATACTAAATGTATGTTTATAACAGTTGTTTATTCAGAGATATAATTAATTAATTAGAGATTAATTAGCCGTATCAGCTAATCCGACTCTACTCGACATAGGGGAGTGAACACAGTGAATGGAACAGCCAGTCAGGGGGCTAGAGGTACTAATTAGTGGCTTGTAACAACAGGGGGCTAGAGGAACGGGGGCTGCCTATTTGGCCTCGGTGACCTTGCAAATTTTTGACCAAAAAAAACTTTACTAATTGTTCTAAGATTATTTGTGTATCTCGGGTGTTCCATCTACTCTAACAACAGGACATGTATGATTTGTATTTGTTTTGCTGATCATGAATTCATTCCTTCTCTTTAGTTTTAATTATAATTGTTTTCTTAAATTAGATTCCTTCCATTCAAAGGAAATGTTTCAAAAAAATTTCTTGCTAAAGTTCCTCTTAGCCCCTCCCTTCTCACGTAAACTGTTTTAAACACTACTAACGACCTTTTGATGTCAGCTTCGAGACATGTTTTTATCATTTTAATGCACAGTTCGTCATTATACAAACTATTCTTATTTTGTTCATTAACAAACAAACTTGAAATCTCTTTACAACGTTCATTGATCAATAAACGTTTTGAAAGTGTTTTCTTTTAAAATTATTAGCATTCATTAAAATCAAATAAAAAAAAGGAAAGGGAATAATTCAAAGGAAAGAAAAATGTTGTATATGTTATTGAACAGTTTTCTTATTTAGAGAGAAGTCAGGGTTTTTATGATACCTTCTTTATTTTTAACAATGGCGACGCATATATTCATATATATATACTGTTATAAAGCATATGGAAAACACTAAGCGATTGTGAAGTAGATCTAGAATGTCTCTCAAACGGTTCTTATTCATATCTGTAAACTAATAATATTTTATAAAACACCAGATTTATATACCCTTACATAAATGTCAAATCTGTTCGAAGTCATGATTTGTACATTGTTCAAAAGCGCTATGTTGTGAAATGAATAAACTACACGATGGCTGTTTGTTGTGATCGATGGCATTTTCCCTGAAGGTTTCATAAGTGTACATAACCCGTCCTATATGTTGTGCCATGCCCATATGTCCCGTTCCTTTAAAATTGTTGTTTACACTGTCCATATGGCCTACTCTATAATTATGAGTATCTAATTTATATGTGCACAGATCTAAATATTGTAATGTGAATATGTAACAGTAATTGTATTACAAAAGGAAAGAGCTTGACTACTGCTATGACGCCACAAACTCTCCTGTGGAAATCAAGAGCATAAACATGCACACTATGCATCTCACTGTGTAACAGAAAACCGATTATTCTCCCATAAAAGCGCGCTTTCCAGTTTTATATTGTTTGACGAGTCGCTATTAAAATTATTCATGCTAGGCTTGAAAGGATTCACTCTGATTTGAAAATAGAATAGAGAGTAAACAGTGGCCTAACATTTGGGATTCTGCATCATTCAAACAATTTTATTAAAATAACGTTGTTAGCGTACATATTTCATGATTCAATATTTATGTATATTTGTTACAATAAGGGAGTAGATATTTGGGAATAGGATTTCGTTTGAGGAAATCATGTCATATCACTCGTTGCAGTTTGGTGTAAAGGTACTCTCACGAAATTCTGAATCATTTGATGAAAGGATATCAACGTGACAGGTCATATCCATCAAATCTTGTTCTTGGACACATATATTGACAATATGGAGACACGATAAGTGATTAAATTATATGCAGAAAAAAAACCCGACAAAGACCACTGAAGATGGATATAGATTAAACATTATGGAAAGCTACTCTTAAATAACAATATTATGTCACTGTTAAGAGTTATTTTTGGTGAATTCATTAAAGGATTGAAAACGACCAAGCTATTTTATGGAGACTCAATTGAAGGAGCTACTCACGAGTTTATTCATGTAAAGGGGCCACCGGCCCATTATAAAAATACATTGGTCACAGAATAAGTTTCCGAAGCGCCATAAAATATAACATACTGATGTAGTGCAAAATGCAATTGAGTTATGGACATGGAGGCATCAGCATGATGCGATATAACTAGCACGTTTCTTTTGAGCTAGAAATATATATTTTGCAAATTATTAAGTACAATGCTATCTTGGGACGTGAATATTGAGTTTTTGTATCCGATGGGACAACATAGTACTATTTTTGCAATAGACAACTTGCAGGTTATGATATATAGGGCATTCAAGACAAAAGGTCATTCTGATTCAACAGTAGGTCTAACACAAAATGGATAAAAACGATGTTTACGGTCTAGCTTTAAATGTCTACCATATTCCATTATTAGGTTATGGTTGGAACACAGTATTTACATAAAGCAGTGCAATAGACTTTAACCTTTACGATGCTGAGATACATTCTTCACAAGGATAAACTTTAACTTGTATGTTCATCGTTAACTTTGAATATTTACCAAGGTCTGCAAACCAATTTTCAATGTCAATGTCGATGCACCTCTATTTAAATTCAAATAGGAACTCTTTGACATCAACAACACTCTGTTCCATCCACCCTTGTCCAAAACCATAAGAAAACAACAACTGTTTAACTTTTAGTGCCCAGCAATCAACGTCTTTTTCAGCTAAACTAACTGATATATCATACACATTATGCACAATTTCGTTCTCTTTTTGCCTTAAACATCTTATCCAATACTATCCTGATATATTTGTTAACATTCAAAGAATACCGACCAAGTTCACCACCATGAGCTACTATGTTAGGCGTAGTAACAGAGAGCCTTAGAATTTTCTTACAAAACTCTTCATGAACATGAAGAATATTAGGTGATGGATGGAACGCCCAAACTTCAGCTTCATACAACAGAACAGGTAAAACTTAAACGTCAAACATATGCAACAACATATATGTTATCCGTTTGAGTTTCGATTCCATGATACATACGGTACTATTTATTATTTTTAATACGTCTATGTAACTATACAGTGTTTATACCTACAGAGGGTGGTGACGTATTCAAATTATTGCTTGCTTGCTACTAATAATTGGTTGAACTTGTATACATAGATCGAAACCAAGTCATATTGATAGTCAACTTCTTTATTTCAATCAATATGACGTTTCAGTGTAGATGCTGACATTACAAGCAAGTGTTTTTCATTAATGTCTACATCTTCAAAATGCCTCTTAACGAACTTGTATGTACAGATCTAATCGTTGTTAAGTGTTTGGTATTATTTATGTATTTTAATTTTGATTTGTTTTAGAAACTCCTAACAGTCAAGGTTTTCGTAATTTATTGTACTTTTGACATACAAAACAGTAAAGAGTAAAACGACCCATGTTCAATGACCAGATAGCGTTTTGTCTTGGGCACGTTTTCATTAACAATGAGCCGATTATAACTATATTTGTAGCAGGTTACAGTGACCTTGTATTGATAATTTTCTGTTTATAGACATCTCCTACCTTTGAGTTACATACTCTGAAAATGGGTTGTTCTGTATGAAATAAAATAAGACGATGCAAGTAATGTATCAATACTGTCAGCATGTTGTCACCCATGTGGATATTTTGTGATATTTTGTGTACATTGTGTCAGTTTTATCAAATTGGCATCAAATACAATGTTAACAGTAACAAATAACGTTAAAAATGGCTACTATATCCAAAGGCTAGTTCTTGATACCTACCTTTTTACCACGTAACATCATTTTGAGAAAACAGATTTTGTGATGTCATTGCTACACTGGATTTTTCAAAACAAAAGGACCAAAACAACATTAAATTCCAATTGGAAAAGTGATATTCTGTATCTGGAAAATATTTTGTAAAATGAAACCTTTTTAGATACACTTATCAAGAACATGTTTATTACAGGTACATATAGGAACTTTGCTCGTCCGTACTTTGTATTCGATTTGCTGAATAGAAAATGCCTGCCTTCTATTTTGTTTTAATTAGTTTTCTCTTGAATTAGGTTTCATCCATTAAAAGCAAATGTTTAAATACAATCTCTTGCTAAATTTCCCCATAGTCCCTCCTCATTCACCTTAACCGCCTTCATCACTAATAACGACCCTTTGATGTAAGCATCGAGACACGTTTTATTAATCATTTTTATGCATAGTTTGCCATTATCAAACAAATGTTCTTACTTTTTTCATTAACAAACAAAATTGAAATGTTCATTGAATATTAAATGTTTTGAAATGTTTTCTTTTAAAATTGTTAGTACTCATTAAAATCAAATAAAACAATAGTTCAAAGGAAGCAGAAAAGTATTTTATCTGTATTTGTTATTGAAGAAGCTTTCTTACTTGGAGAGAGGACAAGCTTCTTATGATAACATTTTAATATTTAACAATGGCGACTTATACATCCTTACAGAGTTGTAACGCATATTGTAAACAAAAAGCCGTTGTCACTAAGGTTAAATGACACCAAGCCGTCAATTAATACTTAAAAATTTATAAATAATGTCAAAGTCAACAAAATAGAATGGGCTCTGAATCTTACTTAAAAAACCATTGGTGTAAGATAATGATGAGAATCCAATTAACAATTCTTGTGATAACCTGCTGACGAGCTTAACATGTCGAAAAACTCGATGTTCGGGTGTGACCTTGATATAATATCTAATCAACCCTTTGTCTTCCCCAGGAGCAGCTGTGTGAAGGTTATTACATGTAGAAGAATCCAGTTCTTGAGATATCCCACTGACAAGGGTAAAATGACAAAGTCTCGTTGTGACCTTGAGGTGAAGGTCAAAGTCATCATACTCTATAGAAAGTATTAGGATCCTATTGTGACCATTCATGCAAAACATAAAAACAATCCAGCGAATAGTACTTGAGTTATTCCAGTTCGTACATACAGACAAACGGACGTACGGACGGCAGCACTCAACCAAATACCATATTCCCCACTTCGTGTTAAACACAGGGCCGGGGTTAGTAAACAATCATGGAATCGATCTAGAATGTCTCTCACAAGTTGTTATTCCTATCCACACCAAATTTATATTGCCTTACAAAAATGTCAAATCTGCTGGAAGTCATTTTTGTACATTGTTCAGGAACGTTATGGTGTGAAATGAATAAGCTACGAGGTGGATGCGTTTGTTATTGATGGCATTTTCCCAAAAAAAATTAAACAGGGTATATAACCCTTCTTTTATTGCGTGTCCTGTTCAAAAGTTCCTCTGTTTCGTTGACGTTGAGATTTACATTGTCCATATTGTCTATACTTCTTAACGTGTAATCTATATACATGAAATGTATTGTAACGTTAAAACGTAACAGTAATTGTATTACAAAAGGAAAGAGCTTGGCTACTGACTTGATGCCATAAACTCTCCCCGGGAAATCAAGAGCATAAACATGCACACTATGCATCTCACTGTGTAACAGAAAACCGATAATTCTCCCATAAAAGCGCGCTTTCCAGTTTTATATTGCTTGATGCTATAAAACATTATTCATGCTTGGCTTGAATTGATTCACTCTGATTTGAAAATAGAATAGAAAGTAAATAGTTGCCTGATATTTTATGATTCTCCGTCATTCAAAGTCTCTTTTTATTTATTTTTATATATATAGTATATCAAGCGCTATCTTTCTATTCTAAGTCCGAGTCAAAAAATGAAACAGATTGTTAATAAATACAACTTTATTAACAGCCGTAAGCAACCCAAAAACCTACGCAAAATGTTAACTGCATCTAGATATGACTCGATTGATGTTGTTCCCAAAGTCTCTAAATGTGGAGACTCTCGTTGCCACACGTGTGAAAGTATATTTGAAGGATGTTCCATTAATATTTCACCCAAAGATAATTTTGTTGTTAAACAAAATATGAATTGTGATACGAAAAATGTTATTTATGTCATCACGTGTTCTGGGTGCAATGAGAAGTATATCGGGAAAACAGCACAAAAATTAAAAAGAAGAATGAACCTACATCGATCCCACATTAATCAACCCCGAAATCGTACTATCCCTCTCAGTGAACATTTAGATAAATGTGGTAAAGGCAAATTCAAAGTTTTCCCGATTTACAAACTCAATTACAACAATGATAATGATTTACTTTTGAAAGAATCGCATTTCATTCATAAATATGCGCCAAAATTAAATGGCAAAACATGATCGTGTTTACATCATAACCATCTATTGTTGTCGAAGTACATTATGACGTCATAGGTTCCTGTGTGACGTCATAGTGCTATGTACTGTGTGTCAGTTACTGCATTAAATGGCCTGAAGAAGTAGGTACATGATATACCTATTGAAAACGTTAGCCAAACTTATTTCAACTTCATCTTTTTTTTATTTTGATATATATATATATATATATATATATATATATATATATATATATATATATATATATATATATATATATATATATATATATGTCTTAGGTACGATAAGTAGATCAGACAGTATGATTGTTTGTGGAATAGGAATTCGTTTGTATATACAGCGCTGTAGAATGAAGTAAACATGCCTGTGCCCGGTTATATCACTCGTTGCTTGTGCAGTTTCCTGTAAAGGTCCTCCCATGAAATTCTGAATCATTTGATGAAAGCATATCAACTTGACAGGGAAATCAAGAGCATAAACATGCACACTATGCATCTCACTGTGTAACAGAAAACCGATAATTCTCCCATAAAAGCGCGCTTTCCAGTTTTATATTGCTTGATGCTATAAAACATTATTCATGCTTGGCTTGAATTGATTCACTCTGATTTGAAAATAGAATAGAAAGTAAATAGTTGCCTGATATTTTATGATTCTCCGTCATTCAAAGTCTCTTTTTATTTATTTTTATATATATAGTATATCAAGCGCTATCTTTCTATTCTAAGTCCGAGTCAAAAAATGAAACAGATTGTTAATAAATACAACTTTATTAACAGCCGTAAGCAACCCAAAAACCTACGCAAAATGTTAACTGCATCTAGATATGACTCGATTGATGTTGTTCCCAAAGTCTCTAAATGTGGAGACTCTCGTTGCCACACGTGTGAAAGTATTGCGAGGATCCACTATTTTAATTCCTATATTTCAATCACCATTTTTCCAAACGTAAACATTTCGATCGTAAATATTTCTCATCACCAAATTCACATTGTTAATTCATTAACGTAATGTCATTTTATATCTTCCAAACGTCCACAATTCCAACATTTATCGTAGTCATTATCATATCCATTTATATATTGCATTTATGAAAGTTAAATACCTCGTGGTATCTCTCAATATCCTCGTGTTTGTAAATATCTTTCACCTTGTAATGAACAACCTTGACCCCTGACCTGGGTCGTAACTTATTTACTTCCGGGTCAGAGCTGTCAAACTCTTCGCGGGTAATCTTTGCATTCCAAGTTCTCATAATGTTTATTTCATCTAAAATGCTTGCAATAACCATACTTTCTATCTCTAATGATAATTTAATGTATATTTAGATATTTGCAATCATGCAATTGTTTTATGCAGTCAACTTTCAGTGATCTCTGCCCGGTCGGGTCACTGAGGGTGTATCCAACGAAATCCAACAGCGTTGGAAAAATCAAACCATTCTGTGCTTGATTTTTCCGACAGCGCTGGAAAAGATCAAACCGTGTCGGATTTTTCCAACTGTGTTGGAAAAATCAAGCAATGTTGGATCACGTGGTACAAGGTTATAAATAAAGGTCTTGTTTTGTTTTGATTTAGTCTGGCTCAGATAGGCATTCCGGAGAGGTCAAATTACTGTCAGATAGGTTAGTGGGTTACTTTGAATTTTAGCGGGTTATCATTATTGTTGTTGTTATAAGAGTAGACTCAGAATAAGCAGCTGTAGGAATTAATTAGTTTAATCTTTGGCAATTAGAATTAGTAACAAACACTGTCCGATCCTCGGTGATCCAATAAAGTTTTACGAAGTGTTTGAAGGGAGTTTATTTTCACAAGTTTATAATGGCAAACTGAACAAGGTTCAGGGTGCTTGCGTATCGTTATTGTCGTGAAGTTCGTTCTGTGATATTAGTTCTTGAATATTACGGAGCATCTCAGTCGTTGATATATTGTATTGTAAATTATATCAGTTGTTGACATATTACGGTTCAATTCCGGTAACATTGGTTTGCTACAAGTTCAATGAAATTGCAGACTGAAAGAGGTTCAGTGTGCGAGAGCATGTTTATGTAATAAAGTGAATATTATTACATCAGGTACTCAGTAGTTGTAGTGATCATATGCTTGTTGACATTTTGCAGGAAAGTGTCTGTGATATGTGATGAATTATTGACTTATTACAGTGTAACTTCTGTGATATTTGGATTTTATCATTGTATCATCTTAAAAGTTGATATAAGATAAGTAATTCTCTTGTGAAGAAGTGATAAGAGAGAATAGTGTTTTGAAGGCCATTATCTTTATATCTGTATAAGGAAATCAATGCAAATTTATCATAATTGACTGAAGATATTTTATGTATCAGTTATATTTTCTGTGAAGTCAGTGCTGTATATAAATTCTGTGCACACTGTGATAGACATCTGTTGACTATAAAGTTGATTCCTCGTTCTTGTTGAGAAGTTCTCAGTAGATGTAGACGCAATAATTCTCATAAATACTATTGTAAACCAGTGATCTTGGGTATACACTAAGGAGTATTTCATCATCAAAGAATACTTTCATTGCATTTATCTATGTGCCAAATGTAGATACATATTTTATTACGAGAGAACAATCTGTTGAGTTTTTGCTTGTTACTTGTTTGAATAAAATAATTGTTGATCGTTAATACTTTGTTGGTCATCTTTTGCCTTGAAGTGAATGAACTGAGAAGGAGTAAATATTAGCCATCCTGACAAGAGGCTATTTCACATGGTCGTCACAACTTTTTGGTGTCAGAAGTGGGATGTGATTATTTCTATACACATCCAGTGATTCGATCCCATAATTCTTCTCTCTGAAATTGATTCAAAATTGATGGCTACTTAAGTTTTATGGCATATTTGCATGTATGAATCTCAAGGCAAAAGGTATCGAGCAATTCTAGAATTAGTTGTAGAAAGTTAGGAAATAGGCTTATAGTTTAGTTATCAGATTTAAATTAAAGAGAATAGTTTTAGAATTTAGTTAAGTATCTACAATATAGTTAAGTCATTGATAGGACTAAGTATTCAGGGCTCTGCTGATCCACCATGGCTTCCTCTGCTGATAATAAAATAACGACAAGATCAATGTCCCACAGAACAAGCCCAATGCAATCCCAACAAAATCCCCACATCATTAGTCCTGAATTAGTTCAACATACAGATCATCACATTGACATATATGAACAAGTTCCCATCCCAAACAATAGCACGCACTCGTCCCGACATAGCAACCTGAACCAGACATATGCGCAGCCACAGAGCGTCGCTGTCAATGATGTCGCAGCGATGAGAGACCAGATGGATCACGTATGCCACGTAATGTCGACACTTGGGGGGGCAGTAGATAACATGCAAAGGGACATGGCTGAACAAAAGTTCCAGACTAATCGTAGAAGGTTGAGACACACTAGGCGTTATGATTCACCGCACACAAGTGAATCTGATGGGGAAAGTGAGGCAAACAGTACCTCGTTGCAACATAGGCACTCACATAGGTCACAAAAACATCTTAAACTTCCGCCATTTTCGGGCAAAGAATCTTGGACCGTATGGTTCAACCGTTTTCAGGAGGTTGCTGCACGTCAGGGTTTGAACTCAGACGAGAAACTCGATGAGCTGCTTCCCAGACTTCAAGGTCATGCCGGAGAGTTCGTGTTCGAGCAGCTGACGCCTGAAACAAGAAGAAGTTACAAGTCGTTGTGCAAAGAGCTGCATAACCGCTTCCGAGTCATCGAGACGGCCAAGAGTTACAAAACGCAGTACAGTCGTCGGCAGCAGAAGTCAGGCGAACCTCCAGAAGACTTTGCAGCCGAGCTGAAACGTCTGTATGACAAGGCGTACCCGCGACGTGACCAGGAGACGAGACAGGAAGATCTGCTGAGAAAATTCTTCGACGGCGCTTACGATGAAAAAGCCAGGTTCCACGTAGAATACATCAAAGAGCCAGCCACCATCGACGATGCAGTGTACGAGATGGTTTGTTTCAGAGAGATGCAGAAAGCAACGACCGACAGCAGGGTGAGAGAAAAGTTTGCAAGAGCCGCCACAGTAGAGGAGCAGACAAGTTCAGGGGAAGACGAGGAAACTGTCATAGCCAGAGCACATCAGTCCAACAAGAACAAGATCATCAAGAAAACTTTCAACCCGCCGAGTGACACTGAGAAAAAGCAAGAGAACAGTGAGCTCGAAGAAATGAGACGAGAAATCAAGATACTGCATGAAGAACTAAAGAAAAAGCAAAGCATCGTTCAGCGACCAACCGTGACCAACCGATACCAGGCAACTGCGAGACCGAACGATAGACCCAGGGCATGTTACCACTGCGGTGACCCGTCACATTTCATTCGAGACTGCCCAAACCGCAGAGCATACAACCAGGGTTATGAGCAACAGATGAGACAGGCCACCAACAACAGCAACCAAGGAAATGCTTTAAACTACGAGGGACCAGCCCAGCAGGCCTAAAGTTGGTCGACCAGACACCAGGCCGAGAAAAACAGGAAGACGTAACTGAGGGGGGAAACAAGAATAAAACAGAAAATTCAGCAGAAGACATAGAGACCACTGTTAGACGAGAAGTCTCATCATCGAAAGATGCAGTTGTCAAGGGAACCATTTTGGGTATCAATGTGAATTTTGTTATTGATACAGGTGCTGAGAAGACGATAGTCTCAAAGAAGATATTTGACAGCATTGAGGCTTCAAAGCGTCCAGCTTTGGGGAAGAAGAGCAGAGTCTCGCACGCAGGAGGGGAGCCGCTGAACAGTTTCGGCAAGTGCACGCTGCCGCTAAATTTCGGCCCAATCACCATCACCAAATCTGTGATCGTTGTTGACATATCTGATGACTGTCTAGTTGGAATGGACATCTTGAGAGAAAAGGGCAGAAATCCAGCAGACATTCTTCTGAGCAAGGGAAAAATGACGCTTCATGGAATCGAAATACCACTCCTTCAGAGCCCCGAGAATTTCATCCGCAAGGTTCGAGCTGCAGATCATTTTGTGGTACAGCCATCGTCAGAGATGATAATTGAAGCTTTAGTTGATAGAAGAGAAATCGATGACAACAGAACGACCTGCGAAGTCATCATTGAGCCGACAGCACACTTCAAAGAAAATTATCCACTCGTCATGGCACCAAGTTTAGCAGACCTCAACCATGGGACGACAGCGAAGGTCAGGGTCATGAATCCTTTCTCAACTCCCGTCTCAATCAAACAGGACGCAGTAATTGGACATGCCGAAGAGATCGATGAGGATGGAGTAGTGTGTACCATCGTTGATATGGAAGATGAAGAGATGGCCAATAATATCAACAGAGTCCGTCGTATCTCATTTGATGTTCCTGTAGTACAGCCAGCAGTCCATGCCGAAACAAAACAGAATAACATGGCGACAAGAAAGAATATTTTGGAACGAGACCTGAAACAACAGATACCTGAACACCTGAAAAAATTGTATGAAGATGCAGCGAAAGGCAAAGGCAGAGAGATCCAGACAAGACTCGCAGAACTGCTCATCAGGCATAAAGATACATTTTCGGTGAACGAAAATGATATTGGGAGAACACACCTAGCGGAACATGCCATTCGAACCGGTGACGCGCCACCTATAAAGCAGTCATTTCGAAGAACGCCAGCAGCCTTTCAAGATGAAGAAAAGAAGGCAATTGACAAGCTGATGGCCCAGGGCGCCATAAGAGAGAGCAACTCACCATGGAGTTCGCCGTTAGTTCTTGTCCGAAAGAAGTCAGGGGGCGTTAGAGCGACGGTAGATTTTCGACGCATTAATCTCGTTAGTTTGGATGATGCCTTCCCGACTCCAAAGATTCAAGACTGCCTTGACACAGTAGCAGGTTGCAGAGTGTTCTCAACGCTTGATATGACATCTGGATACCACCAGGTGCCGGTCAGAAAAGAAGATATCCCAAAAACTGCCTTCGTGAGCAAATATGGTTTATATGAATTTGTCACTATGCCAATGGGGCTGAAGACTGCAGGTGCAACATTTCAAAGAGTGATGGAGTTGGCCCTCAAGGGATTACAATGGACGTGCTGCATCCTTTACATCGATGACCTGATCATCCCATCAGTAGATGAACCCCAGAACATTGAGAGACTAGGCAAAGTTCTAGACAGGCTGAAGATCGCCGGGATGAAACTGCGTCCAGAAAAGTGCCAGCTGATGAAGACCGAAGTGACTTTCTTAGGACACAAGGTGTCAGCGTCCGGAATCAAACCCGACCCAAACAACGTCGCTAAAGTGCTTGGCTGGAAAGAACCTGAAAATGCGAAGGAGGTGAGACAATTTTTAGGTATGTGTTCATATTATCGTCGTTTCATTAGAGATTTTGCTAAAATAGCAAAACCTCTGTGTGATCTGACAAAAGATGACAGCAATCTTGAATGGACGGAGCAATGTCAAGTGTCGTTCAACACGTTGAAAGGCGCTCTGACTGGGCCGAGCATCATGGCTTCTCCAATCCATGGCGGCGATTACATTCTAGATACAGACGCCTCAGATTTTGCAGTTGGCGCTGTGTTGTCGCAGATCCAAGACGGTCAAGAGCGGGTAATTGCATATGCCAGTCGAACCCTCAGTAAGTCTGAGAAAAATTATTGTGTTACAGATAAAGAACTATTGTCAGTTAGGTATTTTGTTGAGTACTTTAATCATTATTTGTTGGGAAGAAAATTTGTTATCAGATCTGATCATCAGGCACTGAAATGGCTCATGAATTTCAAGGAGCCGAAGGGCAGAGTGGCACGCTGGATCGAGATACTGTCTGCTTACAGCTACGAGATTCAGTTTCGTAAAGGCACTCGCCATGGTAATGCTGACAGCATGTCCCGTTGTCCGAATCCAGACGACTGCACGTGCGCCGAAGATGATTTCACAGGAGAACTTAGATGTGGTCCCTGCAAGAAGTGCAGGAAGAGAGCTGAAGAGATGCAGAACAGCTCGTCGGTGATCCGGAGAACCCACCTGGAGAATGTCACATCCAGCCGGGAATGTCTCTGGGCGACGAAAGCTGTGAGAGATAAATTTGTTGCAGTAGTTTTGATGATCTCGATGTTGCTGGGCTTGGACCAGGGTAGTTCTCGCGGTACATCAGGTCTCAATAGGAGTCTGCACGTGGTGTTCAGCAAGGCAGTGGAGCAGCTGAACGGGATGAGACAAAGGGTCAAAGAGAAATGGGGATCTTTGGCGACAGAAGTTTTGAGAGGAAAATTCATGGCAGTAGTTTTGATGATCTCGATGTTACTGGGCTTGGACCAGGGTAGTTTTTGCGGTACATCAGTTCTCAAAAGGAGTCTGCATGTGGTGTTCAGCAAGGCCGTGGAGCAGCTGAACGGGATGAGACGAAAGGTCAAAGATAAGGCGAGAACTTATCTGCTGAGCAGAGGGTTGCTAAGCAACCTGCCGGTCAAGTGTATGGGCATCAAGGATGCCTGGTCAAGAAGGGTCGCTGACATGTGCAGAAGGATGTCAACGCGCGGTGAAGCAGGTCTTAGGGAAAAGTGGTTTCCCTGGAGATTTGCTATCAACTTAGAAGAAATTCGGCGGAAGCAGAGAACTGATGTTGATCTGCAGCCGTTATTCGATTGGCTTGACAAGGGACAGCGTCCAGCCAGAGAAGAATCGTGCACTATGAGTCAAACCACGAGGCATTATTTGCTGTACTGGGAAAAACTCATGATACAAGACGGTCTGCTTTTCAGAAAGCATACCTGTCGAGTGAATGAAGAATGTTTGCAGCTGATTGTGCCGAGATGTATGAGAAAAGAAATTCTGCACCAAATGCATGACAGCCTACTGTCTGGTCATCTGGGGCGTAAGAAGACAAAGGGCAAATTGCTGTCCAAATTTTACTGGTTCAAGGCAAGGGAGGATGTCAACAACTGGTTGGCGCAGTGCAACGTGTGCGGCGCTAACAAGTCTCCGCCTATGAATCCCAGGGCTCCTTTAGGGAACATGAGAGTTGGCGCTCCGCTAGATCGCATCGCAACAGATTTCGTTGGTCCATTGCCGAGAACTCCCAGGGGTAACAGGTATGTCCTGGTAGTTACTGACAGTTTCAGCAAGTGGGTGGAGGTCTTTGCCGTTGCTGATCAGAGTGCTGAGACCACGGCGAGGACGATACTTAATGAAGTCATCGCCCGATATGGCTGTCCTCTTGACCTGCACAGCGATCAAGGTAGAAATTATGAAAGCGCTGTATTTCGTGAATTATGTGAGCTGCTTGAGGTGAAGAAAACCCGCACTTCTCCATACAACCCGCGATGCAATGGTCAAACGGAGAACTTCAACAAGGTACTGATCAGAATGATCAGGGCATACCTGAAAGGTGAGCAGACCGACTGGGACTTAAACCTTGGTTGCCTTGCAGCTGCCTATAGGTCCACCCCACAGGAGAGCACAGGTATGACACCTAATCTGTTGATGTTAGGGCGCGAAGTGCGCATCCCAGCAGAAATAGCCTTCGGGAACAGCGCAGCCCTGGCAGGTGACAACATATCTTCGTACGGCGAGTATGTAGAGAAGCTGAAAGACAGCATGCAGCGAGCACATGACATTGCGCGGCAAAACCTGAAGTGCGCGACCCGTAAACAAAAAGACACCTATGACATGAAACAAGCACTTAACACTTACAAACAGGGTGACCTAGTATGGTATCTGAATGTCAGCAGGCGGGTGGGGGTGTGTCCAAAACTACAGCTTCCATATGTAGGGCCAGCACTAGTAGTAAAGAAACTTAGTATGCTGGACTATGTCATCCAGACCAATGAGACAGGGTTGCAGAGGGTTGTCCACCATAACAGACTTAAGCCGTACGCAGCAGAGCATAGGCCGAAATGGATCCTGAGGGCCCTGAAACAAAAGAAAAAGTAGAATTAATATTTGTCTATGTTGCACGATTATCATGTCTAACCAATTCTTTTGTATTCCAGTTCTAAATTCAGCATGGCCCTGCAACTGAACATTAGAGGTAGAGCCTACAGGTGTGGCCGTTGTGGTGAGACAGCCGAGAAGAAGAGAGTACGCAGCCACTTCTTTAAAAATCATGTGCCATTAGACCAATCTCCTTATTATTGTACACTCTGTAATTTCCGTTCGGAAGTAAAAGACGACCTGGAAAAGCACGTCTGGGGCTACCAAGAACATGTCGACAGAGTCAAGCGGCTAGAGGACAAGGGGGAGGATGCTGACCCTGTCCACCATCTGAGGGCCTCCACATCTCCCTATCGAGTGACAGACAGCGACATCATCAAGTTGTCACCGGAGGACTCCGCGAGGATATGGGCCAAAAGGGCGAAGAAGTCTTCGACGTCGCACGATCTTCCTGCCGCCGTTGCACCCAGCCACACTGTGTCCAGCAGCCAGCCAGTCGGGGAGATATCAGCACCAAGTCCTGTCAGGATGGTGGAGGTGGCCCAGCCCTCGTCTGTGGCCTCCAGCGATGTTTTGAGCCTATTTGACCTTTCTATGTTTGACATGCCGGAAGAAGTGGAGCCCCTGAATGCAGAGGAGAGGGCACTTAACGCCCCAGAGCCACCGATAGAAAAGGTACCATCGCCAGCAGGCTCCTCATCATCAACATCAACAGAAGCGTGCGAGGTGAAGGAGGTACTCCAGTCGATCCGACATGCTATGGACTCTCTCACCGCAGGGATAGGAAAGTGGACAGAGGCAACTCGGGACCTGGCCAGGTCCATCAGGGAGCTCAAGACTTCCCAACAGGACCGACGCCCTCTCCAACAAGAAAATCGCAAGAGGGAATACGACGGAAGAAGAAGACATTGATAGCCTTTTGTTGTTGTATAATGTATTTCATGCTATTTAATGAATGTCTGTGAAATTAATTTTTGAGACTGTTTGACATTGTTGAATGTACCTGTTCATCATGTAATTTATTAATGATATCATTTGTAATATTGCGAGGGCGCAACATGGCTAAGCAGAGGGTATTGCGAGGATCCACTATTTTAATTCCTATATTTCAATCACCATTTTTCCAAACGTAAACATTTCGATCGTAAATATTTCTCATCACCAAATTCACATTGTTAATTCATTAACGTAATGTCATTTTATATCTTCCAAACGTCCACAATTCCAACATTTATCGTAGTCATTATCATATCCATTTATATATTGCATTTATGAAAGTTAAATACCTCGTGGTATCTCTCAATATCCTCGTGTTTGTAAATATCTTTCACCTTGTAATGAACAACCTTGACCCCTGACCTGGGTCGTAACTTATTTACTTCCGGGTCAGAGCTGTCAAACTCTTCGCGGGTAATCTTTGCATTCCAAGTTCTCATAATGTTTATTTCATCTAAAATGCTTGCAATAACCATACTTTCTATCTCTAATGATAATTTAATGTATATTTAGATATTTGCAATCATGCAATTGTTTTATGCAGTCAACTTTCAGTGATCTCTGCCCGGTCGGGTCACTGAGGGTGTATCCAACGAAATCCAACAGCGTTGGAAAAATCAAACCATTCTGTGCTTGATTTTTCCGACAGCGCTGGAAAAGATCAAACCGTGTCGGATTTTTCCAACTGTGTTGGAAAAATCAAGCAATGTTGGATCACGTGGTACAAGGT
The DNA here is from genome assembly GCA_936450465.1 of Gibbula magus. Lineage (NCBI taxonomy): Eukaryota > Metazoa > Mollusca > Gastropoda > Trochida > Trochidae > Gibbula > Gibbula magus. The sequence goes on from OW388291.1 coordinate 60,394,271, forward strand.
TATAAATAAAGGTCTTGTTTTGTTTTGATTTAGTCTGGCTCAGATAGGCATTCCGGAGAGGTCAAATTACTGTCAGATAGGTTAGTGGGTTACTTTGAATTTTAGCGGGTTATCATTATTGTTGTTGTTATAAGAGTAGACTCAGAATAAGCAGCTGTAGGAATTAATTAGTTTAATCTTTGGCAATTAGAATTAGTAACAAACACTGTCCGATCCTCGGTGATCCAATAAAGTTTTACGAAGTGTTTGAAGGGAGTTTATTTTCACAAGTTTATAATGGCAAACTGAACAAGGTTCAGGGTGCTTGCGTATCGTTATTGTCGTGAAGTTCGTTCTGTGATATTAGTTCTTGAATATTACGGAGCATCTCAGTCGTTGATATATTGTATTGTAAATTATATCAGTTGTTGACATATTACGGTTCAATTCCGGTAACATTGGTTTGCTACAAGTTCAATGAAATTGCAGACTGAAAGAGGTTCAGTGTGCGAGAGCATGTTTATGTAATAAAGTGAATATTATTACATCAGGTACTCAGTAGTTGTAGTGATCATATGCTTGTTGACATTTTGCAGGAAAGTGTCTGTGATATGTGATGAATTATTGACTTATTACAGTGTAACTTCTGTGATATTTGGATTTTATCATTGTATCATCTTAAAAGTTGATATAAGATAAGTAATTCTCTTGTGAAGAAGTGATAAGAGAGAATAGTGTTTTGAAGGCCATTATCTTTATATCTGTATAAGGAAATCAATGCAAATTTATCATAATTGACTGAAGATATTTTATGTATCAGTTATATTTTCTGTGAAGTCAGTGCTGTATATAAATTCTGTGCACACTGTGATAGACATCTGTTGACTATAAAGTTGATTCCTCGTTCTTGTTGAGAAGTTCTCAGTAGATGTAGACGCAATAATTCTCATAAATACTATTGTAAACCAGTGATCTTGGGTATACACTAAGGAGTATTTCATCATCAAAGAATACTTTCATTGCATTTATCTATGTGCCAAATGTAGATACATATTTTATTACGAGAGAACAATCTGTTGAGTTTTTGCTTGTTACTTGTTTGAATAAAATAATTGTTGATCGTTAATACTTTGTTGGTCATCTTTTGCCTTGAAGTGAATGAACTGAGAAGGAGTAAATATTAGCCATCCTGACAAGAGGCTATTTCACATGGTCGTCACAGTATATTTGAAGGATGTTCCATTAATATTTCACCCAAAGATAATTTTGTTGTTAAACAAAATATGAATTGTGATACGAAAAATGTTATTTATGTCATCACGTGTTCTGGGTGCAATGAGAAGTATATCGGGAAAACAGCACAGAAATTAAAAAGAAGAATGAACCTACATCGATCCCACATTAATCAACCCCGAAATCGTACTATCCCTCTCAGTGAACATTTAGATAAATGTGGTAAAGGCAAATTCAAAGTTTTCCCGATTTACAAACTCAATTACAACAATGATAATGATTTACTTTTGAAAGAATCGCATTTCATTCATAAATATGCGCCAAAATTAAATGGCAAAACATGATCGTGTTTACATCATAACCATCTATTGTTGTCGAAGTACATTATGACGTCATAGGTTCCTGTGTGACGTCATAGTGCTATGTACTGTGTGTCAGTTACTGCATTAAATGGCCTGAAGAAGTAGGTACATGATATACCTATTGAAAACGTTAGCCAAACTTATTTCAACTTCATCTTTTTTTTATTTTGATATATATATATATATATATGTATATAGAAAAAATAAAATGTTCGAAGAAATTACGATGATTTAATCAGATTCACAAGCATGCTTTCGACCATTACGGGTCTCATCAGGTGAATGACGTTGAGTCGGTTGATGCGTCATAAAGTGTATTATGACGTCACAATACATTGCATAGATACATTCTTAGATACAATGCATAGAAACAGATGTACATTGAGAATGAAATTACATTTTAGAATTGAGTCTTGGCTTATATTTATTAATAAACAATAATTCTTTTTCTGCCAAGCAATTAGATTCAGTTGAATCAACTTTGTATATTGGAAAAACAGAATATTTATTTTTTCCACATAGTTCAAGATGTGCACTAAGAGGGATAGTACGATTGTGTTTTTGTTTAATTTGAGAACGATGAAGATTCATTCTTCTTTTTAATTTTAATTCTGTTTTCCCGATGTATATTTCTTGACATCCATGACAAACAATCATATAAACAACATTTTTTGAATCACATGTCATGTTTCTTTTTACAAAAAACATTTTATTTGGTGGGATACTAACCGATGTGCCCTCAATCAAAATGTTACATGTCGCGCATCGTTTATCACCACATTTTCTAACCTGGGGGGTTTCTGTAATGGAGTCAAATTTGGAATTAGTCAACATTTTCCTTAAATTTCGGGGTTGCAAGTCACTACGTTTAATCCAAGTCATAATAATGCGATGAAATTGGTTAATCAACATATGCCTGTTTTATATCAAAGCCAAAAGATGGCACGAATTTTGAAAAATTATCGGATTATTAATAGTCAAAGGCAACCCCGAAATTTAAGGAAAATGTTGACTAATTCCAAATTTGACTCCATTACAGAAACCCCCCAGGTTAGAAAATGTGGTGATAAACGATGCGCGACATGTAACATTTTGATTGAGGGCACATCGGTTAGTATCCCACCAAATAAAATGTTTTTTGTAAAAAGAAACATGACATGTGATTCAAAAAATGTTGTTTATATGATTGTTTGTCATGGATGTCAAGAAATATACATCGGGAAAACAGAATTAAAATTAAAAAGAAGAATGAATCTTCATCGTTCTCAAATTAAACAAAAACACAATCGTACTATCCCTCTTAGTGCACATCTTGAACTATGTGGAAAAAATAAATATTCTGTTTTTCCAATATACAAAGTTGATTCAACTGAATCTAATTGCTTGGCAGAAAAAGAATTATTGTTTATTAATAAATATAAGCCAAGACTCAATTCTAAAATGTAATTTCATTCTCAATGTACATCTGTTTCTATGCATTGTATCTAAGAATGTATCTATGCAATGTATTGTGACGTCATAATACACTTTATGACGCATCAACCGACTCAACGTCATTCACCTGATGAGACCCGTAATGGTCGAAAGCATGCTTGTGAATCTGATTAAATCATCGTAATTTCTTCGAACATTTTATTTTTTCTATATGAGACCTGTGAGTTGGAAGATGTTTTAAACTGTTTTTCTATATATATATATATATATATATATATATATATATATATATATATATATATATGTCTTAGGTACGATAAGTAGATCAGACAGTATGATTGTTTGTGGAATAGGAATTCGTTTGTATATACAGCGCTGTAGAATGAAGTAAACATGCCTGTGCCCGGTTATATCACTCGTTGCTTGTGCAGTTTCCTGTAAAGGTCCTCCCATGAAATTCTGAATCATTTGATGAAAGCATATCAACTTGACAGGTCATTGCCATCAGGTCTTGTTCTTTGGATGCACAGACCAGATATGTGATTAAATTACAAACAAAAGAAGAGCCAACACTGAACGCCATTCTTGGTGGTATAGTTGAACATTAATGAAAGCTAGTTTTAGACAATTCACTGTCAAGAGGTGTTTTTTTTGTTAGTGAATTCATTGAAGCATTGAAAACGAACCACGCTCTTGTCGACCAAAACATTAATAATCTGAGAATATATGACCGGTGAATAATGGAATGTTAAGTCCCTGTTGCAGTTGGCATTTGCCAGATGCGAGTTCTTTCCATGACAACTGAACCTTTGACTTTTGACATCTGTTAAAAAGCTACCAAGATACATTATGAACAATAGCATATGAACGATCATTCAACAAGCATCTTCGACATCCAAATGCTTCACAGCAGCGTTTGAAATACATTTTGAATTACCATCTTTGAACCTCTTAATCTCACTACTCTAGTTCCCAGTTACAGGGACAATACTTTAACACATTACGGTTCAACTCATACTTTCCTGAGGTAGCAGGGTCTGTGGTAATCGTTCATAGCTGACGTGGATATCAACAATGTAGTAAATTCATGACACACAAAACGAATCTTAAGGCTTAATTAAAAGTGTAACTGATCTAAGGAATTGAACCATCCAGTAACTTTCAGCTGAAAGTTGAATTAGGGAAAGAGCACAAACAAGCTAACACTACGGTATATGCCTCAATATAACAATACAAGCAAGGTTTGTGTTGGAAGGATGACAGAGCAATAGTCTTGTATTAAACAATATTACATTATCTAAATAGTCGTTGGCAGTGATAGGATTAAAATGTCTTCAACGTACATTCTAATTAAAATAATAACCAATTGAAACTTCAAACCCCAAAACTGTACTCCTCTTTGGTATGGTATTAAGAAGACACCTGAAAATTAACAGAACAGATGCAATTGTTGTGCACCTTGTGACTCTGACAGGTCCACCGAACAAAGTCCATGATGTTTGCCGAAAACAATGTTAGTATGTGATCACAACAAATCAATACATGTTTCAACCTTTACATCTTTCTGGAGGTGTAATGAATGTGTGAAAGACAGTACAACGTTTTACAGGCAACATGTTTTGATTAATAATCTTATTCTTGATAGGCCTGTCTATAACCAACGATCTTGTATACAAATGAAAACATAAATATTCTGTAACAGACATTTGAAAATTGAAACGCAGTCACAGTGCTGCTCTTCGCGTCTTGCATTTCGCGTCCTCGTGTATTTATAATTGCTGATCGACTCATTTGTGTGCAGATTCGCTTATGTTCATTCCGTATAGCTTATTTACGATGCTGATTCGTGTCTTTATGTGTGCAATTCGATTCTTTTCGTTGCAATTCGAATCTTTCTTTGGTAGGCCTGTACATTGACCAATAACAGTCCACTGCAGGTCAAAGTTTATTGATCCGTGAAGGAAAACACAAATAATAACACAACAATTTGCATAAAGACATTCAACAGCATCTGAGCTTTAGTAAGTATTTCGATAAATTGCCATTGACCTTCATTAGGCGATTAACTCATTCAATCATGGGATAATCCGAAATCATACATTTACATTGTAAAATTGATTCTGTGAGACTTGAAGTGAGTAATAAGTTACAGTGCGAATGAATCTCTGATCATCCCCGGGTGTCCTGCTCTAATGGTAGCACTCGCCATTCACAACATTTCTGAAAATATATTTGCCAGTTTTACTGAGATGACTGCTTCTGAATGTCTACTATATTCTAATATAACTCATGACTTGACAATGTTACTGTTAGTTCTAACCTATCGTACAAGAAACATATATTGCTCTCTGAAGTTGACAGTGATGCTGCAGTATTGAGATTTATAATCACCCGTTGAAAATATCACGGTTTAATAAATCGACCGTGTAATTACACTTAGTGTAATAACATCGCGTGCTGTCGATTGACGTGACGTCATAATGGCAAAAGTATGAAGTCACAATGTCAGCGCCGCGGTCGCAATGGAGTGTGTCCCATTTATCGACGAGTTTGTGGAATTATGTGGCATTTAAATCAGTGAGTAATAAATAAAATACCAAACTCGTTTCCGTTTAATAACATATTTATGAAACTCGTGAGATGGTATTTATATCTAACTCGCTTTCGCTCGTTAAATAGTATTCCCTTATATGCATTTATATTATCAATGCTACGGAAAATACCACACCAACCATTGCGTTTCAAAAGCACTATATTGTAACCATGTATGGATTGTTAAAATGCAAGAACCAGCATATCCGTATGAGTTTCGACCATGTACTAAACTCTTTAACAGTCTATGTTACTCTTAAGTTTTTACACTTGAATTATTTATATTACCAAAAATTGACATCAATATTGTTATTGTTTTGTTTATATTTAACGTAATAGTGCATATGCATAAATTTAATTATTTTAATGAATATGACGTGTTGGTGTAGATACTGTGTATAAGTGATCATCTTGGTTTTCGCAAATCTCTACATCTTCTATATCTCTCAAAGAACTCGTATGTAATCGGTAATTAGAAATAGTCGTTACATTTCCATTTCTCTTTTGTATTTATCTATTCTCATTTATATTTGGTTTGTTCATATTTCGACTCAAGGCTTTATATTCGTAATTTACAATTGTTTTTTTTACATACAAAACAAGATTAAAACGCTCCATGTCCAATGACCAGATGGTGTGCTTGTCTTGGGCACGTTTTCATAAATAATGAGCCGATTATAACTACATTTGTAACAGGTTACAGTGACCCTGTATTAATCAATAGAAGCTTCAATGTCTGTGCACGTAATGGACATGCTAAATAGTGTAGTTGTACTTTTATATCTCAGCTGAAACATTGAACGTGTCTAATGTCCAACGTTGGTCGGTTTCAATTTCACTCGTGTGGTTGTAATGTGTGGACGTGAATTATGTTTGTTTTCACAACGATTATATGACAACACACATCTTTAAAGCACTAAAGATAATTGATGGATGTTTTTTTACAGAACGAATTGTGTTTTGTTCGTGTTTATTGCCCTGACTTCAGTGAATGTCAACTCTTTTCTATTTTTAAATATCTAGATATAATGGTTTGCCAAATCTTAATGGAAATTGAAATTCTTCAACTCTAATCTCAAAGGATGTTCTAAAATGATAACATTTGATTGTAACAAAGTAGCATAAATTGTATTGAAATAAACAGCAAATTATTTATTCGGGTAACATATGCAAGCCAATAATGGAGTACTTTGGATGTCGTCAACCCATTCTTCTATATAGTGAAAACACACGACAGTTGGAACATACCTGCATGTCTATCCGCATCTGCTTAATCTGCTGTTTCTGTTGATTTGTCTTTCATTTGTTAACCAATCCTTAACGGCATCATAGTATCACCTGTCTTGTCTTGCTTTGACATTCGCAATACAGGTTAAATAAGGCGTACACATTAACATTGATGAAATGCAATGTTAACTGCTCGTAACGTCAAGTTACATTAAAAATGATCGCTATATCAACAGGGTACTCAGGGTACTTCTTGATATTTTACCTTTCTACCACGAAAAGGCAGCTTTTGTGACGTCATTGCTACATTGCTTGGTTTCGTAATCCAGGATTTGTAATAACGAAGGGACTAAACAAACATAAACATCCAAATGGAAAATGGATATGCTGTAGTTCGGAAATATGTTTCATGAAATGATACCCTTTCAGATACAATTTTGAAATACATGTGTTTGTTTATTTCAGGCATTCAATCGAAGTAGGAACTTCGTTTGCTCGTCAGTATAGTTTGTACATAATTGAAACCACTGCATATATATTTTGTATTACCAAATTGCATTGAAAACGTTTTCAAATGTTACAAGTTAAAGGCTAACAGGTAAACGCAATGTTTATCTAGAGCACCTGGGTAATACACGAGTACTCGTAGGAATGCTGATGAATTGAAGAGACAGTTTAATGTAGATATTCTTAATTTTCACCGGTACAATTAAGGCATTAATGTGTTTATCACAGTAGAGAAATAGAAGGAACTGTGTTTAAATGTTGCTCTACATTTATGTGTACTATTTTTTTAGTTAAACAATTATAATCCAATACGTTGTTAACTTTGATGGCATGGAAGTCAAAATTAATAAACATAATAAAAGACGATTATACTTTTACTGAGAGTAATATTTTGCTGACTTTAAGTTTGATCTTTTGACAAAGTAGAGCGCACATTCATTCCACAATTAAAAAACGTTGAGAAGTGAAGCTACATGTACGGGTGTACAAACCTGTGTTACGGTCAGTTTAAAGATAACTCATTTGTTATTTTCTGGATAATGTATTATAAGTTATAACATTCAGTGGAGGGTGACATCGTTATATATCAGACCCGCGTTAGTCTTTATCCAACGAACCGTAGGCGAGTTGGATTAACACTAACAAGGGTCTGATAAATTGCGATGTCAACCGAACAAACTGAATGTTATAACGTGTTTATCTTACCGCATGTCTCAAAATATCATTAAAACATTTTGACAGCAAACAGCTGATCAATCGACAAACTATGACATTTACAGGTGACATGGAATGATTGACGTGGATGCATGCTTTATTCATGAGGGATATAAAACATTTATCACCCTCGGGAAGATTTATCAACCCGTATGACGGTGTTTATTGATATTTGTTAATGGTCACGTGGACCAATCAGGGATCGACATTCTTACAGGAGGTATGATAATAATATTTGTTTCATTATTCAAAAAAAATGTAAACTTAGTAACTATTATCAGGGCTATTCTCATTTCACGTAATATAAAAGGAAGAAAAAGGCGCGCACTGTGATATAACTCTCCCTTTAATTGAGGGCAAAGAACAGCAGATAGTGTTCGAAAGAGGCTTCGTGTATCAAAAGTAAATTATTATTCTATGAAGGGACACTAAAGAGTTATTGGATGATACATGCACAAACCCGTGACCCAAGTATAGAGGTCGAAGTACATATCAAACATGTTCATTGCACTTTTCCCGAATTTATTTTCTTAAATCCAACTTATGAACCTGGGCATGTCATAAAAGGACACTTGTGTGGCATCACTTTGAATAAAACCATTAATATGTCATAAATGTAATACTTTTTAGTCTATTCACATGTTACAGTTACCAACCTTAAAAGAAACAGGCAGTAACGTTAACATTGATTTATATCTGAGCAGGATGTATATAAATCTTGTTATTAAAAAGCCATAGTAATTTATCGTCTGAACATTTAACATTAAAAAGACAGTTAAATAACTGACAACAAATAAACTGCCTTGTGAGTCCATTATAAAATATATACTTTTTAATGGTTGTCATTGAATAAATATAAAAAATAGAATCAAAAGACAAGAGTACTTCAAAACTAGAACCCTGTAGGCCTATATAAGTTCGCCTAAAATATTTATCAACATTTATGTTAAGGGACATTTGAACAAATACAGAACACTTAACATTATTCATAGGTACAATGGTTTTTTTTATCTTATCTCTAATTTTGTTTTATATAGAATTGAATAATAACTATTGTGACGGACAGACAGAAAAGGCGACTCCAACACGAGACTCCTGCTGAACCCCTGCAACACAAATCAATTAAGATCTAATATTATTTGTTTTCAAGATTGAAACAGATAAACAAGTCGACTCCAAAAGCAGACCCCTGCTGACCCCCTGTCACAGGTCAGTCAAACCCAGATCTCTGAGCGGTGTTTATGAATCTGATAATCACTTCCAGGTTCGCCTCCACATGTGTTACCTGTTGTCTGCCAAACTCCGCCATCTTGGCTGGCTTGTGTTGCGCAGAAAACATACATAACAGTGTTAGATAATTGCCTTTGAGACTTGGTCGACCACTTGTTCTATGTTAATCATTCCTTTCGTTAAATGCAAGGTCAATATACTGTTACCAGAAGCGTTCTAGACTCAGTTGAGGACTCCATATGGAGTTTCATGTTTCCTTTATATTCCAACTGGTTATAAATGTAACGTCATTGGACAATGATCCCCGACACTCACAGGAACTATCGATAACCTATCAATACAACTATTGCTTTTATTCTAAAGTGTTATTGCTAATTACTGAAGAACACTCAATTGTTGCAGGCCCATGCCATGCATTTCCTTTGTATATTATATGCATATTATATTTTGATGGGTGAGTTATATTATGGTTTATCCCGATCATCTCCTTGACATCATTCCGATGAATCCCTACTGGATTCCTCACCTTCTCTGGCTGGGTCTTCTCACAGTGATATTAGGTGCGAGTTATCTGAGCTGAGAAACTGTATTAAAGAAATTGCGGAGGTGGGTCAAGACAGAAGCCTTTTGATTGGTAGACTCAACATCCAGCGTAGGCTACCGATTGGATGGATGACCAGGCAAGGTTATTTATGAATTTATCTGACTGAACTGTAAATGTATGCGTATGAGTATATCTATCAGAAGGTATGTGTACCGAGAAGATGTGCTTGATGTCTTAAAAAGGTAGATCTGTACGTGTTAAAGGATAACATTTGTTTTTGCATTCTAATCATGGTGTATCACCAACGAATATAATGTGTTTAAGGTGAATCCTTTATCCATTGTATAATATTATAGTTTCATTGTCTTCAAATGAGTTGATATTAAATAAGTACTTTGTTTATTTTCAGTGAACACCAAGCATGAACTATTAAATAGCAACGTGAAAAATATCGCAGCAACTGTGAATATAGATCAACAAAAGACTTGTTTCTGGTTTTATGATAAGAAATGCTGTATCGCGTTTCCAAAATTACCTTTTGTAATATTGTAAAAGCAGCATGAATGAAAAAGCTTTCGTAATGTGAGGGTAAAGGAGAAGCAGCTCTCACAGTGGGCAGAAATACAATACACTGGGGGCGTCAGGTTGGACAAAGAATTTAGACTGCGGGTCCGACTGAACAACCTCAAGGTCTTCCTTTGGGGCGTATAAAACGACAGAAAATAGTATTGCTAAGAACTTCAAATTAAAATATTTACACCCCTCACAATGAAAAGGACATGAGAAACGCAGATGCTAAGTGAATGTAGGCACATGCACGTGTAGCTCGTGCATTCGGAGCAACTGTGTAAGAGAGGACAATGGTATAGCAAGAGTAATTGAACCATAATAGGTGATTCCGACATTTATTTCGAAAACATTTTCGATGAAATTTACAATTTATCATGTTTATTCAGTAACAGATGTCAGTCAATAAATCACAGAGCTGCCGTATTTAAGGTCTTTTAAACCCAAATATACCTCATATCATCCGGTTCTTAGTGACAAGTACACATTAAAGGGGCATTAGCACGTTTTTTGCAAATTTTTAAATTTCCCATTTATAATGATTGTTTATGTCATTTATGTTTACTTTCGATGGTAAAACATTTTATTACAAGAAACAATTATCCGTAGTGGTTATAACCAAATGATAAAAATGACCCCCATGGCTTTACGGAACCATGTACGCTCATTTGTTACTTAATTTTCATAAGAGAGAATGGTGTTTTACTGTCGGTGACATTATATTTCAAATACATTTCATCGACTTATTTCAGCAAAAAAGCGCTGCCCCTTTAATGTTTATCTTAGTTGAGGATGTTTTGTGCAACGCGAAGGTAACCTCAGTAAAGAAATCTAAGAGATAGATTAAGGCTAAGCTTAAGAGAAAAGGTTGTTTTGTGCAAGGGCTGGTGCCACATGGGGTAAATGGGTTTAAACTTATATGTCAAAAATATATAACAAGATCATATCAAAAGTGTTGTGCATCATATAGCTATCTATAATTCTAATATATATCAAAAGAACACATGGCCAACTCGGGCAATGATGATGGTTAAATCTAAAAGTAGCATTACAACATTGTCGTTACTGAATAAAGCACTATGCTGCGTGCGTAGAGATCATTGGTGTTATGAAAGGCATTGATATAACGACGCACGAGAAGGAAAGACAAAACGGTTCTAGTGTTTTACGTAGTACTACGTTATAATTATACCAGGAAGTACTTAGATAGACGTCTTTAAAGGATACATTGGTCTTCTCAATGGACTTCACATGCATCTCTGACGTCAATAACATGAACACAAACAGGCGATGAAGTGATAGATATATGTACACGTCCTGTGATCCTAGATTTTCAAGACGATATTCTTTTAATGTTTTAGCTTTATTTATCAGAATGATTACTATAATAGGATTTATTCTGAGAATATCAATATGTAATACCTTTTAAAATATATTTGTTTTTACTTTAGGGTTTGGTATTTAAGGATACATTTTTGAAATTTCGACATTTCATATTTCACTTTCCTATCTCGCCTGGTTAAAAAGATTTCAAAACGAAGAGTTTGTAAATGCCATGTTTTTCAGAAACATGAACAGAATGTTTCCAAAAAATACAAATTAAGTTAGTGGCTTTAAGAAACATGGTGTAACTATGTTTCAGTCGCATCTACTCCTCGTGGATTAAACTATCTTGCATTTTTGAGGCATCATTTTAGTTGAAGGAGACACGTTTAACAGTCTAACATTCATTTCCTAAATATAGCACAAACACACATTGAGCGGTTCATCTGTCTAATCTACAGCCATTGATTGCCTTCTCAATGATAGAAACTTGATGGCATACTTCCAGGGCACTGGTTGGTAAAAAAAAGATACATGGTGCTTCTCGCCATGTTGGGGTGCTATGTTTTAACCCGTTTCTTCAATATCCTAAATGATGTTTATACACAATCTCATAACAAAAAAATTGTTAAAGATTAGGGTGTCCGCAAAATACAGATTACTCTGTTACATAACTCCTTTTGAAAATAACCAGTACGGTTACACATATAAAACCAGCCACGCAATAACACAATTAATGGTTTTCAAGTGTCTGTGCTTAAGCTTACTGGTGGGTTAAATCAGATTAGGTAATAAATGTGTTGTCGCGACAACGAGGAAAGATACCATCTTTCTGGCAGATGGAAAATTATTTCTTGATGCCATCTCTTTTAGAAGATGTTTAGTATTTGTCTAAAGCACAAACCTAGCTAGCAACCTGGCGAGCTATGGCTGATTCTGTTAACATTGAGAATATGACCTTTTGTTACTCGCTTAGGCTGAAATGTAGTCCATACAATATCGTTGTGTGCTACATTTATTATTTATACTGCACTGTCAGGTAGATACTGTAAACCATTTCATACTGAAATACCTACCTCCAGTTCTGTCAAGTACACAGAATCTCGGTGTACTAGTACAGGTTATATTCGCTTACTGTAAACTTTAAAGGGGCAGTAGCACGTTTTTTTTCAAATTTTATTTTTTTTAAATTTCCCGTTTATAATGATAGTTTATGTTATTTATATTAACTTTAGAGGATAAAACATCTTATTAAACAAACTAATTATCCGTAGTTGTAATAACTGTATTAAGAAAAAATGCATGGCGGCCATTTTATTGTGAACACAATTTATTATTTCGAATGACAGAAACGATTTCCGTGTCTTTACAGAACCATGTATACTCATTTTTTTAACTTGATTTTACTATTGGTGACATTATTTTTCAAATACATTTCATCGACTTATTTCATCGAAAAAAACGTGCTACTGCCCCTTTAAAAAGCAAAACATTTAAAAAGAAGCATTACAAATTAGCTTTAGACTATTGAAGTAGAATAATAGAAAGCATTAATTGTTCCCTGATAATAAACAGTCATAATGAAGGCTTCTTCTACATGTAAGTGTAAACAAACTGGAAATCAATGATAATTAATGACTGTTTTACTGTAACTCGCAGCAGAAAGAAGAACAAGATTATTTTTTCTACGTGTCACATATTTTTTACCTTTTCCGCATATTTCCCTCTCATTTTTTAATAAGAAAATGTCCGGCCCGAAAGTAAATTAAAACATCCATTTATATATAAATAGGTAAAAACACATGATTAAAAATATACACATACATACTTGTCATTTCTCAAGTGTTAATTTCAGGAAGGTTGAAAATCTTATCAAGAAAATAACATTCAAATTGGATTTGAGGTCAGATGAAAAACTATTTATACTGAAGCCCCGCTCCACCTGAAATATGCTCCAGTGGAGTATCTCGCTTCCGATCAGTAGATCTAAAATGTATGTTCAGAAGTATAATGACCATCTCCCGTTGTCCTATTGTAAATAAAATGAGATGAAAATCTCCATTAACGCCTTAAAACTGATATGCGAACCCTCAAGCTTTCTACAAATAATGTAAACACAATGTTAACCTATCAAAGGCGTTTGACCTCATTCTTATTCAACTAGAATATGACAACATGTGGTTTACGGAATTAGCGTCTGAAAGAAACCATGGCGCTGATAATGTTATCAAGCTACGCTGCTCGCTTAATTAGACAAGGACGCTGCCATAACGGCCTGTTTCTGACATTTTACATTTAATATATCTCTTTATGCTGGTAACATATGGCGAGCTCGTTGCAGCAACAAGGCAACGGCATAAATCATGCATTGTGCAAATATGTGTTTGTTGATATGTAAAAAAGGTAAAACGTTACTTCATCCTAATTACGATAACGGGTGAGGTGGACGAATGGCACATAACGGTCTATTAATAATTACAATAATGTCTTTTATGTTTTGCGCTGGGCTCCATCTACAAAGATGCATGCTCCAAGCGCTACACTGATCACACAAGGAACACTCACACAAGGAGAGAGTCATACTGGATAGAACTTGAGAAAGGTTTCAGACTAGTTTTGTTAATCACAATGGTGAGATATTCTTTACTGTTATTTTGCAGTGTATTCCATAACGATGGTGCTGCTACAAGAAAAGATATGTTGTCAAAGGACGCGAGCATCGAGTTTGACACTACAGGTTGACGAAGATGTTCAGATCTCAAACTTCATGTAGGCAGATATTGGGAGATTCGCTCTGATAGATAGCTCTGCATGCGCTTTACCATTCAGACAGTTGCAGGCGAAATACAAGAATATTGGGCTCCGTTCCTTAACAGCGAGCGCTTATAATCGCTCATTGATCGCTCAATGTAACGCTTAAGTAGCGTTCAAGTAGCGCTCATTCTCTCTTGAACGACACGGTGCAAATTCCCCGAAGTTTGCTCGCCTTGCTACGTAGCGCTACATTGAGCAATCGCGTTCAAGAGAGGTTTAAAAGTAATCGCTCATTGATTACTTTGAAACCTCTCTTGAACATGGCCCTGAATCCGTGCTCCAGTTGGGAGCTAATTTAAGGACATCGGTAGTTGTGTAATGTGAAAATTGGTTATGCACGACTCACAATGCGAGCTGTCATCTTCCTGTTTGTACCATAGATAAGGGCTAGGCTATTGTTGTAGTCGATATTGGCCATCACATGTTTATTGCTGGACGAACGTCTTTCTTACGTAATAAAGTGCTGATGTTACCAATGCTTCTAAGATGGAAATAGCAGTTTCGGCAAATTAGGTTAACTTAGGCTTCCATTGCATGAATATGTGTACAGATGTCATGCCGACAATTGTTGTACATATATTACAGACAGCGCAGATCATGTAAAATATAAATATCATATAAGAGGGACATCATTAAAGAACTTAAGTCGTGTTATTTCTGCTAAGAAGAGAAATTTATAAAGATTCCTTAAAAGCATGCCGTTTGACAAAAATTATGTTTGAATTACTTCTATTGACAGGACAAAGTCAATGATGACACCCTGACCCACTGCTTTGTTGGCGAGTGAGTCAACGACGTTTTCCGACATTACTTTTAACGAACGAATGTGTTGTGGAGGGTCAATTACAAAGGCTTCAGATTTTCAAATTTCACATGTTCAATGTTCAATGTTTCAAGTGCCTTACATATTTCATTTGCTTTAAGGCCTTGATACAACTTGGTACCATCAGCATATCATGGTGATTCGCCCCATGTTACCTAATTAGTGTACAGCACAAACAAGACTCGGTCTAACACTGATCCTTGGGGAACCCCCACATAGTAGCATTATAATATTTTTAGATCACAAATAACTGGCATCTATTTTGCTCGCGTAAGAGCTTATCCATGTGCGTGATGATACAGATGTACCCACTACATGTAGCCGTCGTGATGTAAGTACAATGTAAGTACAATGTAGGTTGTGGTCCAAGGTTGCTATGGTTCATACGGTAAACGGACAGAAACTTGTTCACCAGTTTGTACTCACAAAGATACATAGCCAATTGAAGGTCAGATGATCGTTGCAGAATATTGGACATAGTTATATACATGTAGTATAAAATGTGATAGTTTGCAAGGCACTGACCATCTACATGTTTCTCATCAGCATCAGCGCCAGTGGTTGTTGGCTTTAGTAGTTTGAGTCCTTTCTCCAAGCAGAGATTCCATATAGTCATGTAATTCAGTTACCCTGTTTTCTTTTCGTTCTTCGAATATATTTATTCATTTCATTCCTGGCACTCATGTTACAGCTCATGATGTTCCTATAATTGTGATGACCGCCATTTGCTCTCAGCCATCTTCTAATCTTGGCATCGAGAAATGTCACTGATGTAAAAAGAAATTAGTTATGGACTTTGCTTTACTACCTTGATAAAATGGGTGCATGTTTATCTAGAAGTAGAACTCTTAAAGTATCAGCGTACATTTGTATAAGTTCATCCACGTCCTCTATTGATTCATACAATCTCAAAAGAGGAGATTTTGTTAAATTCCGAAAATCAGATGATACTTTATTTTTACTTCAATTTATTGCAGTTTTTGCAGAATTGGCCTGGTCAATCCCAACGCCTAGTAACGATATAGTTCAGCAGCAATGAGCGCAGTTTATCAATTGATAAGCATCTCGTTTCATGGATGGACATTAGGGGAGTTTGAAGAGCTGCTTCTCACACTGAGAATTGATTTGTAAAAAAAGTGGTGTCAACTCACGCAAGGGTACTCAAAATGTGAGGAGTAGTTAGTACATTGTTTTTAAAATAGTGATTTGAAATTTCGTGCTCCTGAATAGTAAGCTTAAATAGTACAGGAAGCTGAGAATGCAATAAAAAATGTATTTCTTATGAGAAAGTTATAAAGACGACCGCCCTGACAATTAATTAAGGATCACCCATTTATAGATAATATGATGTGGGCACGACTTTAATGTTCAGCACGAAAAATCAGGAAAATATTCAAATTGTGTTTTTAAAAATGGACTGTATACCGACGATCACTATGTTTAACGAAAACATTTTTCATCGTTTAGGTTATAAATATAAATTTGTTCTGTGCCTTACAGATGTAGGTTTTGCCCTTTAGAGCACGTTGAGTATTATATGGATGAATAACAGAATTATACTACCAACAAATTAAAAAAACACCCAACAGGTTTGTTAATTATAATTGAAAAACATTCACTTTCTTTAATGAAACACTTCATTTCAATGAGGTCTTTTCCTTTCATCCAGTGGATTGCGATCAAGATGTAAACACTTCTCCTGCATCAAGTGTTTGTCCTTTATCGCTATAGTCGCACCACCTCTTTCTTAATTAGTGCGATTAGACCTGCAACAACATATGCATTCACTTTTCCAGAATGCATTTACTTATCCTCTCTTTCATCTTTAAAAATATTTATTACTTTTATCGTGTATCTTAGAATTAGATATGTATGTTCTCTTTTTGCTCAGAAGAAATTATGATGTATTTCGATTGACGAGTTAAAAGATATTTGTTGTCTATGACGATGACTGTGATAATGATAGCTAATAAGCTCAAGAGGATGCTGACAACGACGATGACTAAAACGACTACTAAAGCCACGAGGGTGACTATAAACGACTACGCGATGATTGTGATGTGATGATTGCGCTTAAATTGCTCATTGATCGCTCAATGTAGCGCTCAATGAGCGCTTCTTCTCTCTTGAACGACACAGTGCAAATTCCTCGAAGTTTGCTCGCCTTGCTACGTAGCGCTACATTGAGCAATCGCGTTCAAGAAAGGTATAAAAGTAATCGTTAATTGAGCGATTACTTTGAAACCTATCTTGAACGCGGCCCAGCTACCATAACTCCTGCAAGGAGCAAAGAGATCTCACTGAACTGGCGTTTAACTGCATCTAATACATATTGAAATCGCAACACGAGCTGTCTAAGAGCCACCACAACTACGTTGAGAGTTAACTGCAGCTGGAAACCGTTACACGAGCTGTCTGAGAGTCAACACAACTACGTTGAGAGTTAACTTCAGCTGGAAACCGTTACACGAGCTGTCTGAGAGTCAACACAACAGTAAAATGAAAGCTCTGTATATCACAGGGATTATGTCAATGAAACAATATATACTGACATACACCTGAAAGCGTCCACACAATTCGGTATGCAGACACACTGCAGTGGAGTATCCAAGTCGAAATATTTCAAAGAACTGATTGAAATGTTTGAGGTAAATGTGTCTTCCTTTCAAGGTGTAAAATGCAGAGCTTTGATGTAAACAGGTCAATAAAATTGCTTTACCTGGAATTAAACTTATACACGAGATGAGAATCAAACACACTAGACACCGAGCAAATTGATGAGGAAATATGACACCGCTTGAGATCACATTGACGCCAAAGGGACATAGTTGGTAGGGATGTTAGGTTGACGTTGATAAAACAAACGTCAACTTGTCTTTCTAATTGAAACTATGTTATGAACTAGATTTAAGTATCCATGAGGAAGAATTTGCAGTCTTTTATGGGACTTACTTAGGCAGTATTTAAGGCTAGACAGACATTCTCTTTCAGCGTTGAAAACAAACCCTTAATGATAAATGGAACTTTATCACACTTATGAATTCTTGATATGGGGTGGCAGGAATTTCGCCGTGGTTTAAGTTTTCGACCTCGGATCAGTTCCAATCCCATCAGGGCCTCGTCATCTTTTTTGGATAGAATTGTTTTGTATGGTTTGTACAATATAACAAGATGCAATGCTACATTGACATTCAGTGCGGTTTCACCCATGGTGAAAACGTTGGAAGGTTTCACTGAATTGATAGTCAATGGTGTTCGGGGCTTTCTCCCTGTGATAATGATGTGAATTTTTTTATATGGGTCATATACATGTACCAAATGACTTTAAAATACAAGAATGCGAACAACATTATACGTATAATTTAAGTGGACATATGTTGGTTGCAATGACTTTGATTCTGCTGAAGCTATAACAGTCAGGAATATAATGTAACATCCATCGCCTAAACTAATCTCTCGTGCACAAGAAACGTCCACATATAAAATACAAGATATTTCAATCCACGGGAGATAAATGCGAGTGAAACAGCGTTACATTATGTCTTGAGAACCCAACAATACGAAATATGAATTTTCAAAACATTATCAGTTCGTATTCCTGAGAACGACACATTTTAAGAAATCGTTGTTTTGGAATCTCCTAGACGAGATGTGTTTTGTGACGTCCTACAGTAATTACGCATCAACAAATTTAAATCCCCGAAGGTGATTTATGTGGACATCATCTTTGATTACTTAAACTTCTACTTTTTAGTTTTTTTTAAATTTGATTACCAAATATTATGGCCAAAAACCATCTTCAAAAAGCGATTTTTAGCACCCCAAGTGTAATTGAACTGACATAAATATAAAATTATCATACCCTGATGTATGACATTGTGAGAGCATCTTGACAAAACATGTTTCTATCAAATAAATTCAAAATCTACTTTTTTAGACATTGATATTTCATTTTATACGCTTTTAAATATGTGAGGTCGTTTCGTTTGCACGTATATAAAAGATAGGACTATTCTGTCTGTCTGATGCAACGTTGGTAATTGTAAGGATACGTCAGTCTTCTGTCCATTCCGATATCTATTTATGAAGCGTTTACTAAAAATATCAAATAATGACGTTCTTGCTATTCTTTGAGATACGATATTTATATTTCTCAGTCAGATACAGGTATTGTACTCAATATAGCGTACCGAGGTTTTTGTAATTTCTGAAAATGTTGCCGTCTTGCGGTCAGGCGTGGCATTTCTCGTATGTGCTTTTTCATACTGCGACAATGACTCGTGTCTTCTGCTAGTTTTATACTGTTTATCAGCACGTGCAAATCGTGGAATGCGTGCATATCACTATTTTCGCAGTTTCACAAATTTTAAAAGAGGGCATTAATAGGGAGTAGGTTTTCACATGTTCCTGTAAAGTTTTGTGAATTTCCGTTCACAAATGATGTTTTTAACCCAAAAATATTTGGTATACTTTCTTTCGGACATCAGTTTAGTTCCAGCCAATGCTCTCGGGTCTCAGCGCAATGCATAGCTACAATGTTGTTGGTGGCATTCTCTTTGCAATAGTACCAGCAGCCGTGATATCGAGGAAATACTCTTAAAAGTTGTGTTAAACCCCAAATCACTTCACCTAAAAAATTTAAACCATAATTGGCATAAATGTATTTTTTACTCAAATGACTAATTTGTAATAGTAACAACTGGCATTGTATATTTAGAATTAATTGGATAATTAGTGAAAGCTTTTCTGAAGGATGTTTGTTGTCATGAAGGAACTACATTTCCACTTGTTTCCTTACAGTGTACATTTTTCACTTTAGCAAATGTACTGCTATTTTGTTTTAATGATTATTCGACTAACTGAAAACTAAATAATAGAAAAAAATGTCATGTATCATTTTGTTTACTTGCAGTGTCTAGCTATTCGTTGATCAAAGGATCACGCTGTCAACTGCTACCACCAAAAACCATCAATTTCTATTCCTGACACTGGCATGGACATCTCTGTATTTAGGTCCATATCTAATTAAATTAACATGTCTGTCTATCCTCGACTAACTTGATCAGTTCAACCTCGCCATAAAACTTGAACAGAGAGTAAAGCACACCTGTATATTGCTTTACAACATTAGTATATTTAGAAATACATGTTTGTAGTTTAGTAGGTTTTAACTGTATATTCTCTCCCAAATATAGTATTTTTGTCCACTTGTTTACAACAACCAATCGCTCATCGATTTATGAAATACACTATTGCACATACATTGTAACACGTAATATATAATGAAACATTACATATACAGGTAAGAAATAAAGATAGGAAGAATAAATAATAAAATATAACTATGCACATATATACATATCACAAAGACATATAAAATATTTCTCCGTTGAGTTAAACAACTACATGTAGTAGAGAGTTAGTGTACCGCAGGTAAATAAATAGATGATACTAAACGACCTTCTATTTAATGCCATTTTTATTAAACGAGTTAATGATTGTGTATAAAACGAGCGAAAGCGAGTTTGATACCAAATCATTCACGGGTTTAATAAAACTTGTATTAAATAGAAGGAAGTTTAGTATTCTGTTTATTACTCGCCCACATAAAATCCAGCGAAATAGCCGACATGGCTCTAAAACTATAATTCCCGCAAGTCCGATATCATTGTGACGACGTTACTCCCACTGTGACGTCAAAAGTGCAAACTATTGTGACGTCATACATGCGGCGGTATTACACTAGTTTAATATCGCCGTATAAATATTACACTGCAGTATCTTACACGGGCGAGTAATACTGTATCATATTGCACTACCGGGTGTACATTTCAGTGTCCTGGTTGTAAGTGTTGTGTGAAGGCGACATCCAACAGTGTTTTGTGATCAAATTTAAGTTTAACTGTAATACTTTAAGTATAGACTTGACAAGCATTGTTAAAAAGTGTACTTTTTTACTTAAGGTACTATACCGCTAAATACCTGAACAATCAAAGTGACATGTTTTAAAAATCTAACTACTTTCAATACCAAACGTATAATCTAAACCTTTTAAAACTATGACGTAATATTGGAGGTCATTAACTTGAAGAAAAAAAAAGTTCGATAACACAGTGTTTGCATTATTTTACAATCGATATGAACCCGCCTAGAACAGCTGAACCAATTATTTCAGTAGGTCAGATGATTTGTGATATTTGCGTTAGTAAGTGTGTCAGCGGCAACACAAGTGTTTAGGTGAGTTCTAAAGTAGTATGTGGCTACTTGCAGCATATCTCACTGCAGTCATTTCCGCAAGCAATGATTTACTAGGACCAATGTGATAAGGACCCCTTCGCATCCTGGATTTGTTATTTACTGTCACGGGGTTCACGAACCCAACTGAAGTAAGACTAAATCTAAATCTACTCGCCCAGTAGGGTCTGTGAAGTTAGCGTAGGTTCCTTATTCCTTATTCCTTATTGAAAATGTGAAGTTAGCGAACAGTTACTTATTCCTTATTCCCAATTTAATATGTGAAGTTAGCGAACAATTACTTATTCCTTATTCCCTATTCAATATGTGAAGTTAGCGAACAGTTACTTATTCCTTATTCCCTATTCAAAATGTGAAGTTAGCGAACAGTTACTTATTTCTTATTCCCTATTCAAAATGTGAAGTTAGCGAACAGTTACTTTTTTGAAACTGTTCGCTAACTTCACAGACCCCGCCCAGTACTCGGATGGTGTGATAAAATAACTAAGATCATGGTCAGACAGAAAACCAAGACAAGGGTATAAGAAGCAAACAGCAATGTTTATTATATAATCAACAATTAATTACTACTATTATCCATTCAAAATGGACTCCCTTTATTTAGATCTCGCAATACATTTGAAGAAGAGTTTGAATAACACTTCGGAACTCCGTGTTGCCTTAAAGTAATTTTCATTGTCACATTGTTTCATTCCTGGTTTGTAGAAAGCAGGTTCATTTTGACACAATCTGAATTGATTTAGATCAACAGTTCTATATTATGCGATGCTATGTATATAACATGTCAAGGTAAGTACACGGCCTAGTCCTCGGTACACCTACACGCTTTCACTCAATTTGTTTTGGTAATGTCGACATAATGTGTACACGTCAAACGTATTTAAGTGAAACGCATTTGTCATAATCAAGACTTCAATTTGACCGAAGTTTGACCGATTTGATCAGGAATTTATGATAATCTAAAGCCTATTGTATGAGCGACCTAATGTATAATACAGTAAATTGGTTATGGTCTACTCATATTCATACTCTACACAACCTCGGTAGCACATGTGACAGGACTATATACATGTGTGTGTGACCATGACCAACATATGTATACATGTGTTCCTTCCACTGATCGTATACATTTGACCTACATTTACACAAGCTAATATAACCATTGCTAAATGTCTATGTCGTTGCTGCATATTTTGGATTAAACATAAACTTAGTTAGTTTCTTTAAAAAAAGGAATCTCGATTGGTAAAATGCAAATGCTTAATACATGGAATTACCGCTCCGCGATACTACATCATCATGAATATGCCAGGGTGAATGTGCAATAGGGAACATAAATTATACATGTGCACGATGCAATATGAATGTATGTATAACATGACTTTGCCATAGAAGCACTATTCTAAATCAAATCTACAGCAGGTTTTAATTTTGAAGTATATATGTTTAATCATTATCCATAATAATTTCATTTCGTCCTTTGATAAATCTTTTTACCATAAACTTTCAATATCAACAGAAGAATTTACGACTTACAAGTTTATGTTCAATAAGAACTGTTCGACTGATTTTATTTTTATTATTTATTATTACATCGAATTTTTTTTCATAGCCTGTATGAACAGAATTAAATATTTGCTTCTTATTTGAAAAAAGAAAATAGAACATTCACCAAATTCACCAAAACAATGGTGGTAAAAACACTTCAGAATCATGGAGCGATACCAATGACAATAACATTGTTCAAACAAACTTAAGAATGTTGAATTTGCTTTGAATTCGATTTCAAATCTGAAACTATTTTGAAAACTTCTGTTTTTAAGAAATCATGTCTGCTTTAAGTTATTTTCAATTTACTTCAAAAGAGAACGTTTATATTTCAGGCCTTTGTGAACACTTTTCTGTTATGTAATCTTACACACGCAGTATAACCAAACAAAACATGTCATATTCGGTTTTAGATTTAAACAATGTATTCTTATCCCGTGGAACCTGAGTATCGATTCGTTATAAAACATGTACAGAAACACGTTGCTTAAATATCACCACCAACGTGTTACTTACATACATACAAACATACATTGTACATATCAACATTGGTGTTACACCAGTACAGGTCAATGTCCGGATGTAGTTACCACTGCCAGCCAGCTGAAACGAGTGAAGCTAAACGTCAATAAAACAAGGATCAAGGACGTTGTTTAGTTTGATGTTCAGGGTCGTGTTTTACTAACCTGATCCACCACTTAGCGAGTAAGATGAATATTTATCTATATATACACTCTATAGTGACACAGTGACTTGTACAAGGTAATGGGTGACGCTAATGCCCATGTGATATAAACACTTAGAGTTTATAGGATTTTTAGATTTTGTTTCACTCAATATACATGTCTATATTTTAATGATCATATTTTCAATCACTCTCCTTCAAATCATTAAAATAGATGGCTTGAGTCCTATTTAATGCTAAGAATGATGTGGTGTCTTAAAAGGAATTAAAACAATACTGTACATTAATCACTTTTGGTATTATAAAAAAAACGAACTGAATCAAGTATAAGCTTATGGTAAAAGATTTTGAATGTTATCTTAAACATTTCTGAAATTAAAATATAACCTGTTAAATTCGATCATTGAGGTAAATATATTAGACATGTCCCTGCAGTAAGTGTTAGTGTCTGATCATATGACAGTACGTTCTTGAATGACTACTGAAGAGGTAATGTGGCAGTATCGATTTCCTTTATTTACAGACCGCGAGAAAATCAATGGATGGGACGAAGAGTGGGTAGTGAAATGATGTGCTGAATTCTGTTATATTTATAGTACGTAACTCTTTCGCCAACTTAGTGACCCCACTCAGCTCTTTTTCTACTATAAACCCAAATAAAAGGTTAAATGGGTTAAGCTGATGTTCATATAACTGTTCTTCTGTGAAACATCCATGCGTTTCTAAGCCCTCAACATAGACGATAGAAAGTTTAAAGAGAAACATTCAATGCTAAAAAAAACCCTGAAAATGTTATGGTATCTACTGACAATGTATTGAACAGTAATTTACTAAAATCACTTCAGGTATTAAGTATAAAATGCAAATTCAAACAGTTTTAAGGTTCAAGTATACGATTTCGAATATTATAGTGCGATTTTTTATTCAATAATTCAATTCTATCATTGTGGTAAAGATATAAGACATATCCTGTACTTATTGTTAGTATATTTATTCCTTACGGTAAGACGTCCTTTCATGACTGTTGAAGAGGTTATCTAGCAATATTGATTGTCTTTACTTACATGCACAGGCAGTGAGAGCAGTGTAAGAGTCGCTAGGTGCAGAGTTACATATGAGATGACGGGGCTGAGTTATGCTATATTTATGATACTACTCTCTCGCCAACTTATTGACCCCAGTCAGAACGTTTCCTGATATAACCCCTCATAGTGTGTCTTGTGACGAAATCTGTATGTAACTAGTTTGACATGTCAAGAAACGTTTTTCTTTTTGTCCGAAGTAAAATGTAAAGCGAAAATTTTTGAAAGAAAGAATAAACTACGTATAGGTTTCATAATACTATACTATAATACTATTTATTACTTTATATATTTGATTCCAAAGAGTGAAAAGTTAAGCATGTACTACTACTACTATTACTACTGCTGCTACTTATATTAATACTACTAATACTAGTAATACTACTGATACTACGGATACTACTAATACTGTACTTCTTATACTACTACTAATACTGTTGATGTTACTAATACCAATACTATACTACTAATACTAATGATACTAATATTACTACTTATACAACAGCAACTACTACAATTTGCTGATACTACTATAATCAATATACTCATTTTTGATGATATTCCTCATATTACATCAACATGATACTTATACAACTTATGCTACTTGTACTAGACGTCAACAATCATATAATAGTGTTACTTTAACTATTGATACAGGACAATTATTTATATAATAGTGTTACTTTAACTATTGATACAGGACAATTCTTTATATAATAGTGTTACTTTAACTATTGATACAGGACAATTCGTTATATAATAGTGTTACTTTAACTATTGATACAGTACAATAATTTATATAATAGTGTTACTTTAACTATTGATACAGGACAATTATTTATATAATAGTGTTACTTTAACTATTGATACAGGACAATTCTTTATATAATAGTGTTACTTTAACTATTGATACAGGACAATTCGTTATATAATAGTGTTACTTCAACTATTGATACAGGACAATTCTTTATATAATAGTGTTACTTCAACTATTGATACGGGACAATTCTTTATATAATAGTGTTACTTAAACTATTGATACGGGACAATTATTTATATAATAATGTTACTATTACTTCTACTATTACTACTACTACTACTACTTCTACTACTACTACTACTACTACTACTACTGCTACTACTACATCTACTACTACTACTACTACTACTACTACTACTACTACTACTATTATTATTATTACTACTACTATTGCTACTACTATTACTGCTACTAATACTACTATTTTTATTACTACTTTTACTGCTACTTTTACTACTACTACTACTGCTACTACCACTACTACTACTTCTACTACTACTATTTCTATTATTATTACTACTTCTACTGCTACAGCTACTACTACTACTATTGCTACTACTATTACTGCTATGCCTATTATTTCTATTACTACTTTTACTACTACTACTGCTACTACCACTACTACTACTACTTCTGCTACTACTACTTCTATTATTATTACTACTTCTACTGCTACAGCTACTACTACTACTACTATTGCTACTACTATTACTGCTATTGCTACTACTAATACTACTATTTCTATTACTACTTTCACTGCTACTTTTACTACTCCTACTGCTACTACTACTACTACTTCTACCCCTGCTACTAGTATTACTACTTCTACTGCTACAATGATAATACAGTGGCAGTTACATAACGACATACACAGAACTATACAGTAGGTTTACACGTACGAAGATAGGTATTTGGTGCAGAGATATGTTCAATATGTTGTGGGAGTGAAGGTTGGAATGAATACCTAAAGCGTCCAAGGTACACGTTAATGAGTGCAGACTGTGTGTAAGTGCTGCGATTACACATTAGTGAAACTTCGGGAATAAACAGACTGACAAATTGTATAAGGGAATGTAGAGTAAGCTTGTAGGAGTGTTGAGTATGAAGGTAACGGAGGAATACACAGTGAACCTTATTGAGTGCATGTTTGTTTTTTTGGGTTGTGATTAGAACTAGAGTATTCTCTTATGTTGTATACTTCTAGTTCTACTACTATAACAATTTCTGCTGCTGATACTACTACTAATGATACTGATACTACTACCGCAACTATTACTATTAGTAATTAAGTAGTAATTAATAGTACTAATTATGATAATAATAATAATAATAATAAATTAATGATAAATATTGCTGGTGCTATTTTTGTTATGACTTTTACTGTTACTTCTATTCCTACCGTAACTACTACTACTACAGCTACTACTACTACTACTACTACTACTACTACTACTACTACTACTACTACTATTACTGCTATTACTACTATTTCTATTACTAATTTTACTGCTACTTTTACTACTACTACAGCTACTACTACTACTTCTTCTTCTACTACGGGACAATTCTTTATATAATAGTGTTACTTTAACTATTGATACAGGACAATTCTTTATAAAGTAATGTTACTATTACTTCTACTACTACTACTACTACTACTACTACTACTACTACTACTACTACTACTGCTACTACTACTACTACTACTACTATTAGTATTACTACTACTACTACCGCTACATCTACAACTACTACTACTACAACTACTACTACTATTGCTACTACTATTACTGCTATTACTTCTATTTCTATTACTACTTTTACTACTACTACTACTTCAGCTACTACTACTACTACTTCTACTACTACGGGACAATTCTTTATATAATAGTGTTACTTTAACTATTGATACAGGACAATTATTTATATAATAATATTACTTTTACTTCTACTGCTACTACTACTACTACTACTACTACTATTACTATTATAATTATTACTACTAGTACTACAGCTACTACTACTACTATTGCTACTACTATTACTGCTATGCCTACTATTTCTATGACTACTTTTACTACTACTACTACATATACTACATATACTACTACTACTACTGCTACTACTACTACCACTACTATTTTTATTATTATTATCATGATAACTACCACTACTACTATTTGTGCTCCTCGTCTATCAACTATCCTACAAATCTATCACATGGCTATCACATGGCTGTTTTTTGTAAAGTTAAAACAGTGCATGCAATTGTTTTCATACTTGCCTGCCCAACAATAACATCGTTTACATGTTGCTGTCAAGTCAAACATTTTATTGTATCTGTATCTGTATCAGTTTCATCAGAGATGAATTAGAAAGGGTTACGTTTATAAATCGAACTAAATACTTCAAACTCCACCGTTAACTAGGCACGTACAGCTGCATTTCACCTTCAAACTCCAAAGTGAAAATAAGTTCCATTTGAAGCGCTTCCATTCGAATAGAACATACTGACTGTAAGTGATATGATCTTCAAGCTTCTAGTTAACCTTGTCATACAGAAACAATGACGCAAACATGCACCATTGCATAGTCCTTCGTTTCACAACAACAATAACATTCGATTTTACTGTTCAAAAGCATTTGATTTTACTGCAGATAAGACAACGGAATTAATTTTAATCTATTTTAATTTTGGCAAATATCATTTGAGGCAAAATCGCAATATTTTGCTTTTCTACTACGCATAAAGGTGAACAACCTTTTGGTATGCAGTTGCATGAATTTACATTTACTATGATGCATTGTAAAACAAACATTGAAAGAAAAGCACTTTATCAACCCTATCAATCAAACGCCTGTCAACTTCAAGATATGTTAAGCATGACATTATATTTTAGGAGTACACACTTAATCATCAAATACTTCATAACGTAACGAGTTGAGCGAGTGCGTTTAAATACTGTAATATGATATCTATTTTAACATTTTATAAAACCCTAAAGTTATTTCGGTTAATAACGATTTCTATCATTTATACGGAAGGCACGAAAACTTTACTGAGACGTTTACAAACATTGCAGCAAAAGCTCGTTACTCTACATCAATGTAACCATGTCAACTGAAGAAACACAATGGTATGTTGCATTATGGGATAATAGATTAATAGGCTAGCTCTATTTCAATCTTCTCAAATAAAACATGTTAACTGCATTTTGGATAATTAACTGTACTGCATATACGCGTTTAAATATTCAAATTAAAAACAATACAATGTGCTGCTGAACAGAACATATTGGACAAAGTGTGGCTGTACACATATTATATCTCTATTTCAAAATATGGTATACCAGTCCAATAAAACATGATTAAAGTACATATACAGTATATATGATGCATATTTCAAATGAACATACCCAGTAAAGGACAGTTACTGTCATTACAATTCAAGCTCAAGTTCTCACCATCAGTAAAACACACAACTTCAAATGATGTTTTAGCCAAACAGACTAACGCACTGCAGAATCATACTCTTTGTTATGAAGCACGCATGAGAGCAGGTTTAATTGCATGCATGCGCAGCTGACACCAGACTTAAACATAAACTGTCAACATCAAAGGCCGTATATGTTTTATTATGCAAATACATTGACGGTGCATATGCTGGGTGGGGTATCGCTAAGGGCTTGTACTCTAAGGTTATAATGCACTACAGCAGAACTCAGATTGGTTGTTGATGCGATAACGTTTTAGGTGAATCCTAATGATGAAGACAATCACTCAAGTAGAATATAAAACACAACACAGCTCTATGATCCCCTGTCACTTGACAAAGTGTAATAGTTTTCTGTTCCACCTGTCCAATAAAAGCAGGTGCACTTTATTGCTGAGCGGTGCTCATGACCTTCTGCACAATCGTTATGAACAGCAGACACTTGAGGTTCGTATACTTCTCTAACATAGATATTAGATTAATTTTGTTTTGCAACGCAACTTCTGATATAATATATGTAAATAGTATATGGTATACTAATATGGTCAACAGAAATTTATTTGAATTCTAAAACCACCTGGATGTTACTGTCAGTGATGATTTTAATTGATTGCAGATCGTGACATAACGAATGTAAAATGAAACCATGTTCTCGAATGATTCGACGTTTTGGCTCCGCATTTAGTTCAGAATGATATTAGAACACCACACATCAGTTAATCTGTAAGCGAATTTTAAAAATAGACCAGATTCTATCGAAAATACCGCCGAAAGTGAAAGAAAAAAATGGGACATAGGTTGGTATTTTTAAAAATTATTGATCAAACATGTGTTTTCTTATCTCATATGCGATGTAACTAATATATTCAAATGGAATTCTCTTATTTTATGATGAGATTCAGTCATGGTACCTTTCTGACTTCAAACTAAGAAGCCAGATTCAATACAAAGGTTTTTCTGTGAACCCTTCTTTATCTAATGTTATCGTCTCAGTTTTTACACTAGAACTTCTATACATGTACTGTTTGAATCTTTGTTTCTCTGTTTTAACAATGTCAATTTATCATCTCATTCTTGTGGGAAAGATACTTACATTATAACATCAAAAGAAAATTCATGTTTTTTCTTTTAAATGTTTGGTTAAGAACAGTAAACGTGATTTGTTTATTGCATAGCAAATATTACAAGTTTACCCTTAAGGAGCATGCTATAAAACATTTGATCTCATTACCAGATTGTAAGATACGTGCTTTGTATTACAGGGATGCAATATTGCAGGTGCTCAAGACAGTTACATTGAAAGACGCGTTGTTTTCTTGTATGTTCACATTCAATTGAAGGTAAATACCTCAGACAACTATTTCTTCGAGTATATTCTTAAATCTGAAGGGCATTGTGATCTTTACGTGTATGAAAGAAACGATTGCATCCAATATCATAACACAATATATTTCTTCTGGTAATTTACGAAACGTTTCCAAACAATCGAATTTTATTAGCTTATGGAACACTTCAACCTTATTGTAAATGAGAGAAATACAAATAAACAGATTGAGAATGACAAGAAAACCAAAGGAATATATGTTGTCAACTAAATTACATTTGTAGAATATATAGACGAATTCTATGATTGTTTCAAAAGAAAGGCCCGTTATGAAATTCCATATTGTTAACTCTCTTGTTAGAATGTGACCACTTGCAACATTCAACGTTAATTTGCAAACGAAATAATTATTTTTACGAAATAACCAATCGAATAATGATCAAGTAGTTGCAAATAACCCCATCAACAGCCACAATGCTCACATATATCACAATCATTAATGTGTCCAAAGTTGTGTTCAATAAAACTCCCTGCCATTAAAAACAGTAACATTTTACGTGAAAGTAGTTCACAAACCATTCAACTATATTGTGACCAAAGCACTGCTCAGTTTACTCATCAATAAACTATTTCTGCCCAGTACAACTGGATCTGGACTGGGTAGATAAGAAATACGCTAATTGCAAGGGGAGTCATATTTCTATGTATGAAACTATTTTCTATGTGAGAACAGTTATTCTGAAACCTAACGGAGGTACGTGTCATGGCTCTTCCTCGATTATTTCGCCTTTACTTCACCCTAATTTCTATTTTAGAACTCACACAATATGCAAGTCGGATACAAGACACTTACAAGATAACAGATAATTGCAGGAGCCTGTTGCTAGGCGAGCAAGTGTGAATGTTGTTATTTGTTTGTTCAAGGTTATTCTGAATCGAAACACGCAAGCTGGTTTGACTCAGAGCCGGTCTTGTATGAGTTCACCTGAACTTCACCCGTAGTCCAAATATTATAATTATCCTAAATAGCTATATTTACAAAAAAGTATCCATTTTCTGACCCTTTTACTAAGGGATTAATGAAAATCCATATTTTTCCAGATACTTTTTCAGTCAACACAGACTCCTGTAGCAGGTAAATTGTACGTGTATTCATTCATATTCACCCAATGTCGTTTTTCTAATGTACATGTATGTCTAAACAAAACCTACTTCATTCCTGTTTTCTGAAATTTCATTCCTCTTTTATAGGGTTATTAAAGAGGGAAAGTGTAAGATATAAACATGTTGGAAAGTGTCAGATATAAACATGTTCTTGCAGAGTTACGTATGTATAGCAGAAATATATTATATTTATTTGATTTCGAAGTAAAAAAAAACATATAATTGTCACATAGTCGTACCCTCCCCCCTTTACTTCAGAAAACTATATGTGGACACAAAAAAGTTGGACTAGGTATATTACATTTTAGTGATTGACATTTTATCAGTGTGTCATTGAATAAATTGTATTTTCAATGTATCTTGGCATGAAAATATTGTGCTTACGTTCTAAGGACAAATAAAGAAAGTACTAGTCCTATTGTCAATGATGTTAACATTTAAACACATCACACGTTGCAATTAAAACGGTGCAGTTTTTGTTTAGTGAACATTAAATTAAATTTACATATTGACGTCCTCAAGATGTATTGTAGTACCTCACTGCGGAACTGTCTTGTTATTGTAACAGTAGACCTTTTGGTTGTTTGTCTCGCCGGGCTATTACGTCAATGAATATAATTCATCATAAAAGTATCACACGTACGACATTAAATTTTAAATTCAGCATCATAGCTTCTCAGCAGATTTTACTTGTCGATACGTTAATGCTAATATCAGTGTTTCATAATTCATAAAAATAACATTGAATTAATGTTACAAGTAACGTGGTACACACAATGAATCATTTCAATGTTTAATCAGAAACTAATAACATCTTTAATCGTTTACAGCAATTTTATTCCAATGATCATTTACCAGAATCTATGACGAACGTTTTTCATTTGTCACAATATTGTTTGGTTTTTTTTATCGAACGTTTAATGTCATCATACCCACAAAATCACACTCGTTTCGGTAACCTGTATTTTACATTCTCATTTGCCTTGATAATAAAGATATGTATATATTTTCATGTGACGATGTACAGTCATTGTTATAATTTGGATTAATTTAGAGTTTCCGTTCCTTCATCTACCTTGACTTAGTGTCATAACTGTTCTGGTTTAAACATTTTAAAGATATGTAATACATGCATTTCTATTAGTAAGCCCAAATTTGATAACGCAAATGCACAGATTAGAATAGACTAATAGATTAGAATAGTGCGTTTGTGTATATATAATTCTTTCTACGTGTTTCAGACTAAAATACTTTGTGAAACTTGTCACTAGTATTCGTGTACAGTGATGTCATGCCAGTTTGATATCGGTGACATCGTGCAGAGCCTTAAGGTGATGTCAAACAGACCATGGTATAGGTTTCAAAGTGTTTGGTTACTGTTAGACCTTATGTCCATGCATTACTTGCAATCCAAATGTATATTATTCCAAATTTACAATTGCTCATTATGGGTATCAATATCAAATAGTACTCGTGTATTCTTCATAAAATAGTGTGCAAAAATACATTCATTTAATGATATAACAGATGTATTTCTGTTTATTAATATGTAGTTTTCAGGAAATCATAAACTCCTTCAATCGGTAGCCCTTGGCATAAATTGTTTCTTGTTAACAACTATTTATCCTAAATCTACTTGTAGTAGCTAATCAGCCCATTCCCATCTCACAGGAGAATACAGTAGGAAGTAGGCCAGCAGAGCAGCAGTGTTGATATAGAGTAGGGTGATGAAGAGGTCAGCCCTACTACTTGTAAATACTACATAACTGTCGTACATTCAGTCACTTCTCACCACATAGTGTAGATTTCAGTGTCATTTCTGACAGGCATTATGTATACAACTGTATGGTCACATGCAATGTTGTCTAAACACAGGACAACTTGATTTTATTAACTATTAATGCACATTAATTCATATAAAACATTATATACTACATCCATTTCCACAGTAGTTTGGTCTGAAGTCAACTTTCTGTTTTTGTATATAGTAAATATATAAGTATATATAGTAAGTGTATAGTTTTGTTATAGTAAAGATGTTTCAAACCCGCTGACCGTATAGTTATGTACTATTTACACGTAGTACGACTTATTTCTACCACCACTCTGACATACCAATACATAACATATTTATCAGTTTCTCAGACACAAGAGTAAATTCGTATTACATTTTCAGTAAAATGTTCGATTTAATTTTGTGTCAAATGCCTTACAGATACAGAGAATAAACAGGCAATTTTGAAAAAAAAAATTCACAACTTGAACACAGTTTAATGTTAATTTTTGATATGCAAGTATATTCTTTCAAAATTTTTTTCTAAGATCTTCTTTTGCATAAAGTTCCTTCACTGCCGACAAGCCTTGTTGTATGTATGCACATAACACAACCACGCACGTCGAATAAACCTGTCACTAGCTGACCGCAGTCATGTACCTTACAAGTGGAGAATTCGGAGAACGATCAGTATTTCCTGGCGAAAGCTTTACCGCTTTTGTTCTCCCCTCCACTCACCGGCTATTCTATTTGTGTAGCATGTAGATGTTGGCCACTGAAGTCATACGCATTCCCATCTTATCGGATATTGGAAAAGTGATGAATGGGGCATCTGCATGCTAAGGATAATGTGTTTGTATCAGTCGTAGCGACATAACGTATATATTACCATGGAATTAAACTGACAGAGACGAAATAGATATAGTATCATATCTCGAAATGAGAAACACGTTGTAACAATATTGCGCATGTATTTACCTGTTTCTTTTTCGTATTTTCCATGTATCGCCTTCTAATTCTTACAAACTCAAAGGCTTAACACACTGAAGGTGTTTTCATACCTGACATATACACTTAATTAATCAAATTAAGTTATATATATATAGTTTAAATAATAAATACTTAAGCTTTATATTCGGGAAATATATCGATGATTTCACTAATAAAACTGTATTTAATGTGATTTCAGTTCCAGATTGGATTGTATATTCAGATAATTATGCTTACTAAAAGCATTCAAAGGTGGCTAAGTCCTTAAAAATGGTCCCTAATTATACCCATAACTTTTCGATTTGCAGTAGATATGTAGATAGTGAACATCTGGGAAATTGTAATACTTGCAATCAGTGGGATTCGAACCGGCACTCTCTGAGTCCGACACTAATCGCCAGCACTGGATGTCCCAACAACCTATCCACTCGGCCAGGTGCCACGACGTGTCTTGCCACTTATATCACCTATCTGACCGTGTAGTATTGCAGTATATCAGTACATTATCGATCTGAAACTGTCGCTGTCGGTACTTCAATGTCACGATGTTGTTTTGCAGATCAATGAGAGCAAGGATGTGATGTAAAGGTGAACAAGTGCACTTGGACTTGTTTCTCTAGGTACATTTCATGTTATGTTGACGCCCGAGTTTGTCTTGATGTAAGGTCTATATTGATGCACTAGAAGGTTTTACATGTAATTCTTTTATAAATTGGGGCATCGTGTATATTTCCGCCCAAAATCCAAACTGGTTTATGAGATGGTACTGACATCAAATCATTTGGTCTGTCATTCTCGTTCAAAGTACATAGCCATGCTGTAACATATATACATACACATTATACATATACATTTATTAAATATTTTTTTTAAATGGAAGCAGCTATGTTTGTGACATTAGATGAATACAGAGAGTTCCTGGTCCCAGAGTCAAATATAAATTAAGGATAGTTGACATCCAGTTTATATTTTCATAACATAAAATAGCACGTATAAACTACAAATGAATAGTGAAAACAATACGTTTGAAGTCATGCTTGCCCATCTTTCTCTCTTCTTTAACGAAAACAATGTTTTTGAACTTATGACAAAACCTGTTTTGAAATGTCTGGATTGTGTGTACTTTTTCTACGGCACAGAGATGCAATTGATACCAGTTTTATCCATGGCACCTTAATACTCTTTTCAAGTTATATGTATTGTTAGCCCGTTCTTCTACTTCACATCTCGAATGTAATATAAACACAACCACTGAGAGTCAGGTGTTTATGTCACCTGTTGGGTCGTCACCTGTGTTCACCTGGCCTGTCTGCTTCTCAGGTAACATCTTGCTAGTGTGGCAA
Organism: Gibbula magus; assembly: GCA_936450465.1. Classification (NCBI taxonomy): domain Eukaryota; kingdom Metazoa; phylum Mollusca; class Gastropoda; order Trochida; family Trochidae; genus Gibbula; species Gibbula magus. The sequence goes on from OW388291.1 coordinate 60,430,098, forward strand.
TAGTGTATACTTATAAATATATGTACATGGATCTATGGTCGCTTTCAGAGTGTTCTGCTCAAACATAATGTTGTGTATGAATAGAACGATGTCATCTGACAGGTGCGATCGGTGTCTATTTCCAAACATCTAAATCCTGTAACTAGTTCACCGATTCATCAGGTCACTAATGTCTGATACCATACTTTAATACTTTAAAGAGTGTTCAGCTCGATCCTTCTCTTTTATTGCAACTCAACACTTTTGATTAAGCCTATTCTGTCATGTAGAGCACTTGATAATGCAAATTACCCAGGCAAGTCCGAAACAAACTACATAGCTCAATTTACTTCTTATTTTGTTAAATTTCAGTCATTTTTTTATGAAATAATTTGGGAGAATGAACGTAAGTTTAGTAAATGCTTAATACTACATTTAGCTAAACATTCAGAAGCCTAATTAAGATTCTACTTTATATTCAGTCGTGATTTCGGATGAATTTATAATCTAATATACAATATATAGCTAACGAGTAGAAATAAAAATTAATAATAATGGCTTCTGAATGAGATTCCATGCATAATTGCCGTTTAGTAGAGCGGTAGCGTTAATGTATATTGGTGTGTAGTCATTAATGTATAGACACGTCTGGAAACTAGGTCAGAATCAATGTGATATTATAACATGTACATGTAGACAACGGTGAAATTGTAGGTCACGTCGACGGTAAAAAGATGCAATTAATACACTGATAAGCAAACAAAGTAGATTTATTTAGCAATATTCAATGAATGAAATGTAGCTTACTACTACTATAACAGTGACGTGCATCTACATTAAATGGTCCATATTGTCTTAAAGGGCCTGTAGCACGTTCTTTGGACATCTTAAATTTTTCAAATTTCCCATTTATAATGATAGTTTATGTCATTTATATTTATTTCAGAGGGTTAAACATCTTACTACACAAACCAATTATCCGTAGTGGTAATAACCGTGTTGCCAATAAAGCAAATATTGCATTGCAGCCATTTTAATGTGAACACATTGTATTATTTCGAATTGCAAAAATGAGTCCAATGGCATTACCGAACATTGTACACTTATTTTTTAACTTGCTTTTCCGAAGAAAAACATATATTCAAATATATTTACATTTCATCGACTTATTTGAGAGAGAAAACGTGCTACTGCCCCTTTAAACAAAGTAACAATCAAGGGGAAATATTTGATTAACCAGTCGAAACATTGCTTATTTACCCTTTATATAAAATATGTATTATGTAGCCTATTTTGGTATTTCCTACAATTTTAGTCGGTGAAGGAGTAAACATAAATATTCCGCCACGTCGTTTATTTTCTCAATAAAGCAGTTGTGGAGAGAGACTTTGCTTTTCTTACCAATTACATGTAATCACCATTATGTATAACCATCCGCCATGAAAGTGTTGCAGACCTTTGATGTTTATATTAAAGCCAGTTTTATTGTGCAGACATGTTTATCTGTACAAATGTGTTGAGCAAGGACGAAGATCGTCGGCAGGAGATGCATCGCCACAACCATACATTTACATGTAGATGCCCTCTCATATTCTCTTTAAAATGCAACTATACGCGGAAAGATTTGCAGACCTTTGACGTTTGTGTCGCAGAGAGAGTTGTGTTACTCAAACTGTGCATCCATTGTTGCTGTGTATTTTTTTAAAATAATTTATATGATCTATAATTGGTATTGTATGTTCAATGATATAAATCTGATTATTCATTTCAGTAACTTTATTTACATTATATCCTGATGGGTTTTGGTATGTTTGGGATGAATACAATTATGAGAGTAATAACTGCTGAACATCAGATCAGTCATGTCAATTCGATGTCAGTTCGATATAGTAGAATTATATGGCTCTGTTTTATTCTGTGTTATACTGCGTTATACTGTGTTATACCGCGTTATACTGCGTTATATTGCGTTATACTGTCTTATACCGCGTTATACTGCCATATACAGTGTTATACTGCGTTATACTGCGTTATACTGTGTTATACTGTGTTATACAGTGTTATACTGCGTTATACTGCGTTATACTGTGTTATACTGCGTTATACTGTGTTATACTGTGTTATACTGCGTTATACTGTGTTATACAGTGTTATACTGCGTTATACTGCGTTCTACTGTGTTATACTGCGTTATACTGTGTTATATTGCGTTATACTGTGTTATACTGCGTTATGGGTGAAATAGCGACCTCAGCACGAGGCGTTCGCTGTGATATCACCCGCGAGCGGTAGCGAGAGGGTGATATCACAGCGGACGCCGAGTGCCTGGTCGCTATTTGCCATACACAACAAGGCCCACTTTGTCAGCAATAGCTACGATTTAATACGTGATATCAATGATATCAATTTATAATTTGATATAGTCGTACAAGTGTGATCAGTTTGCTGGTGAAAGGCGGTTTTAGAAACAACATGTATTTTCATTTTAGAGGTCAGATACGGATACTGTGTATCCAACAACAGAGGGGAAAGTTCTTCACGAGGTACGATACTGATAAACATGCGAGGCTCTGCCGAGCATGTTTATCAGTATCGGACCGAGGTAACGATATAAAAAGATTGTTATTGGACAGGTCATCAATTTATTTCCGATTTACTGCAGAAAGTTATCAATATCAAACTGATATTAATTTTATGTATGTATGTATGTATGTATGTATGTATGTATGTATGTATGTATGTATGTATGTATGTGCGTATGTGTGTGTGTGTGTGTGTGTGTACGTGTGTATGTATGTATGTAGGTACGTACGTACGAACGTATGTATGTGCGTATTACGTACGTATGTATGTACGTATGTATGTATGTATGTACGTATGTATGTTTGTATAGATGGATCATGGATGGATGAATGGATGACTGCATACATGTATGCATGCTATGTCTGGGCCTATGTATGGATATATACCATTTGTATGTACATGTATTTAAGTTCATGTATGTGAGTCGTTTCGACAGTTCTTAGTCTCAGAATGAAGATGCTGACTGATTCACAGAAACAATATTGTGCTATTACATACATTTATTTAAAAAACAGAAACATTTAATATCACAAAGGAAAAAAAGAGAGACAGAGAAGTGACAGTATAACATATTGCACAATTTGTGTATATCATGTTTTATCAAGTTTACCATTTATGAATTTATTATCAAAGTTTATACAATACATAGTTACTTTAGAGGGTAAAATATATCATTACATGACCATGATAAACTGTATCCATAGAAAACGGCTATCCGTATTGGAAGAAAATGATGCGACGCATAAAGCGACAGTGGTATAAAACCCTTCAGTGTGAGAGGTAGATGTGTATGCCTCATGAGAATTTGAGAGTTCAAACAGTAAGATTGTTGACCATTCCACTATTGTATCATATTTAAAATCCTACGATGGGAAAAGGACTCGCATGGCTTAACCGAACCATGCACATTCATTTTAGAACTCTTTTTTAATGGATTCAGGAGATTTATTCTGTCGTTTATTTTGTCGTTTTGTGAGATCACTTTATTTCAGTAAGCAGAACGTGCTATAACGCCTTTAAAAATATAACATTTATTTATGACATTTATTACCTATAACACCAGTAAAATGATAAAATACATCCATTATACAAACACACACATATGCACGCTCATGTAACCGGGAAATAATCGAATACATATACACATACCTGCATGCATACATACATGCTAGGTAATACAATTGTCCTATTTCCATAAGCAATTACTATGCCGGTTAAAAAGCGGTTTCTTTTTTAATCCAATCAAATCATAATTCAACTACAGAAGTAAAACACAAATGAATACCAATACCTATCATAACAATTTCCCCATAAAACATTAAAATGCACGGTCCTCATTAACATTACTTTAAAATCATAGTCTTAACAGTAACAATATTCACCTGTCTAAAAATCATAGGACTGACGTCACTGTCGCAGTGGCGCAGTTGAAAAGCTGCTAGTTTACAAATCCGAAGTTCGCTGGTTCGATTCCAGCCATAGACAAATAAATTTGCAAGATAGATACTTTGCTCGGGTGTGATATCTGATATCGTACGGGCACTTTAGGATATCAAGTTGATATCGGACTCAGCGGTGCAGTTACATGAATTCAAGTACTTCCAAATAACGACAACGTGTTGTGTATACTGTGTTATACTGTGTTATACTGCGTTATACTGTGTTATACATGACACCTTGTTCGGCACTTTATAATGTCACGTACTCTTTAGGGAAACATCAATAGATATCAATGGCCTAGAAGTATGGATATTGAAATCATAAGACTTTCTTTTCCTGTGTGAAAATGAACATGGCTTTATTTGCGAGACTTTCCCTGGTTAGTGAAGGTCACGCGTAACACATTCAGATTTATTTTCCATGGATGAAGGTCAGTTATTAAAAATTAGAAATTAAACAGGGGCGGGATAGCGCTGTGGTCAGTGCATTCGAATCAAGAGGTCCGGGGTTCGAATCTCGCCAGGGGCTCTGCAAATGTGTCTGCTAAGATAACAGTGCACTGAATTTCAGAGCAGTACCCCCAATGGTTCGCTAATTTCAGCCGATGCTTGCTGCAATGCATAGTCACCATGGCGACAAAAGCTTTCTCTCTAAAATAATACTAGCAGTCATGATATAAGTGAAATACACTGTCGGCCAAAAGAAACCCCTACTTGATTTTCCTTAAAATGAAAGATGAAATGCTTCTGAAATATAATTAATGGTAGTATCCACGTTATGCCCAAATAATAATTAATATGAAAGTCCATTGAAATCGTGGGAAAACTGTGATTCGGGTCAATAAACTTCATGAAAACCACGCCCAATGAAGACCACTATTTCCGGTTGATTCACTTGCGCACCGTTACCACGTACATCTGTAGCGTCATTACCACTTTAATGCAATGCGTGTCTGTATTGTTACTCGCGGTTGTATGAAAATCTGTGTCATATGTTTTTTCTGATCAACCACTGTTCGAAATCTAAACAATTGCTGTTGCTTTTCCCAACAATCGCCATTCTTTTGCGACATGAGAATTTCTAAAATTTAAATATATATCATAGAAATGGTGCAACTTCATAATGCTATAATTTTGCTAAATTGTTCATTGTAGTTTTCCGAAATCTGATAAGATATCTGGTAGGCGTTTCTTTTGGCCCACAGTGTACTCTTGAAAACGCCAACTAACCTCAACTATAAATTCAAAGACTTTAGTCTTGAGGTTCCTAAAGGTACATGTCATACTCTCTTTGCTTTAAGGATTCGATAAAATGTTATGTAGACGACAAAACATGTACTGAAAATAACGTTTAGGATGACAAGGAAGCCAAAATAATGGATTAAGTCCCCGAAGACGATTCCTTATTTCGATTCAGAATGACTGAAACTCTCTTTTAAGAACAATCAGATTACGTTGGTTCAGCAGGGGATTCCTCCACCTATTATCTCCCAGTGTCTTGTGTTTGAGTTCACAGTACGACACCGACAGCCTTATTAGTGTATCTAGAAATAGAAACACTCATAAAGACATTCCTATATTCTGTGTTTGTTGTACGTGTGTGTGAGAATATTAACCACTATTTGTGTTGTATTGGACCGCAATTGAAAATGCATTTTTCAGTGAACTGGTTTTAATCAAAATGTTATTCTGTCAATGATCAAAGCAGAAATACTCAATATAGGTTGTTATTTGTATAACGTTTTGATTACTAAGGGACTATTTACCAATTATCTAGACTTAGATGATATTGATAAATGACTTTCATTATTAAGACATTCAACTTGATAATTAATGTTAGGATTAGGAGTCTTAAAATAAAATCCTTCAATTTTCCATGTACAAAAGTACGAAAAGAACAAAAACAATATGGCAGATAATCCAGAGATTTGCTCCTTAATTCTGTCGCTTTGAGGATTGAATGACTTTGAAAAATATAAATTATTTTTGTTTTGAAAAAAATTCAGTCTTGTCCACTAAAAGATAATTTTAAAAAAGATCGATATGAAAATGAAAACTACTTACTTCACATTCGTAGACATCTTTTAAACTGGATACATTGCACATGGATTGACCATGATTTAATATTAACACTAACTTCCCTCTCTTTTCGGTGTAACAGAATGAAACCTAACCATACACGAAACAACATGTTCTTCAAATTCATCAAGTCACCTGTTGTGAACACCTGCATGATTTACCTACATGTACCACCGCAGTACGACTTACCTGGCTGTCACAGTCAATATACCTGTAATGATGATGAAACAAGGATGAAGTGTTTCTTAGGTAAATGTAAGGTGAATATTCTCTTTTAAGGTATAACAATTTTTCATGTTCCAAAAATATGTATGTCAGTAATATTATGGTAACATAATGGCAGAATGGTAATATATTTTCTTTGAGAATTTGTTATTAAAAATTAAGAAAAAAGGGTATTGCTGATTTAATCATGATTATTGTCAATCTTTAAAATAATTATTTTATTACCTCGAGAACAATCAATGTCGGTTCATATTTTTCATAGTATGTCCTAGATATAAAAAAAATTATCACCTTGCCATTACGACGTGATGTCATTAACAATGTTATGGCGTCAACATTCACATGGTAAATTTGGAATGATGGATTGATTCTAATGTGTTATGAATTAACCTTTATCTTTATTTTGGTATCAATGTGAAAAGAGCGTGTAATCTCATTTCTGTGTGTAAAGGAAATGTTATTGGTAGACTTTCTTATATTAAAAAGGTGTTTGAAACACATGTTTTAATTCATTTTGAGCAATTTAGCTCAATTGATATGGTAGAAGAAAAGGTTTGGGTTAAACTCTCTGCCTCATGAGAAGAGAACCCTGTAATGGGGTTCTGGCGATGAAGTTATAACAAGATGTATACACGAATAGATTCAAACTATCTGATTAAATATTTGTCATTTAGATATACATATTTACATTCATCAATAGGAAGGAGAATGATCTTTACACGAAGGGGAAATTGTAAAGACGCAAGCTGATGTCCTGTCTCAGCCGATATGGAATAATGATAATATCAGAATTAACAATAAGGTGATTCATTATAAGCAAATGTCAAAATCATCTATCTGATAAATGATATAATCGATAGTGACGGTGGCTTTTATAACTACACGGAATTAGTTAACAGGTACAAATGTAAGAAAAATTTCCTTGAACATGCTGGTATCATTAATGCAATAAAATCATATTTAGTAAAGTCAAATTAAGATAGAGAAAAAACTAGATATGCCACTAATACCTTATTTTATTGAAAATATTACTACCAAGAGAAAAGGTCGTCGAATATTTTATGATATATTACAAGAATCAGAAATCAGAGGGGCTAGGTAGAAATACAGAATGAAATGGGAATGAGATTTGAAATGTCCAATCTGAATCGAAACATATAAACCAATTGCCTTTTTTATGTCCAATCTAAGTTTAAAAAACAAAATGGTTTCAATATTCAATTCTACATAGAATACTCCCGACTCTCCTGTATAAGATGAAAATCAAAGATGACAATAAATGTAGCTTCTGTGAGGACGAAATAGAGACCATAAGTCACCTTTTCTTCGATTCTCTTACTGTCAAAAATATTTGGAATATAGTTAAGGAATGGCTAGAGACAAACACACAAGCAAACATAAACCTCTCAAAAAGGAAATTTGCCTTGGATATCCTGAATATAGAAATAAAGTATTAAATATGATCATCACAACTGTTAAGTATACGTTATTCAAAACAAAGCAAAATGGACTGAAACTAAACATAACCTACATCAAGAATGACATCAAGAAAGCTTACAATATTGACAAATATAACGCATACTCAACTTGCAACTATGCTAAATTCATGACATTCTGATCAACCTGTCATTTGCTATTTAAAGATTAATGTTAAACAAATTCATGTTGATATTCCTTTGTTCCACTTAAACTGAAAACTCTCAAAATCGATCAAATCTGAAGCTTGATTAGAACTAATGATGATGAGTAAATTGTTATACTCATCTATGTTACCAGCTTCTGCCAAAGTGTTTGTATGCTTTTCGTTGTAAACTAATTTGTATATGTAATGCGCATGTACATGTACCACAAACAGAAATAAATAATAATGAAACAAAGTCTTAACACGAATTCTTTTTAATGAATATATACTTTTTTACCAATTGGTTCAAAACATTGAATGCATTTTGTGGAAAGACAGTAAGGTTGAATTTATTTACATTATTTTGCTAGTAATAAGAGTCCACCATTTCCATTCAAATCATATTCTGGGTATCATGCACCAATACAGAATTACCGTTTTCTTCTGTTTTCCCTTTTCATGTTGCAGCGAAGTGACTATAAATTGTAGAAAGCTCTTACACGAGATGGTGACAGGGGATAAAGAAGGATACACAGAAAACCCATTATAGTGAATCTGGCTTATTATTCTGGAATCAGGAAATATGAAACATGACTGGAATTTCATCGAAAACACACAAATCTCATTTGGTAATAGAAGGGAAGTCCTTCGACTTTTTGAGATAAGAATAAATAATATAAAAAAAACTTTTACACACTTGACATTTTGTATAACATTTTGCTTTCGTACTTACAGGAAATGATGCAACAGTATTGTTTTGCTGAGTTATATCTACGAAACAGTGTGTAATTACCAGTACAGTACCGAGTAAGGCTAACGTATCATACAGTGGGACTTATAGAGAATAGTATAGTATAGTATAGTATAATATAATAGTCAAATGTTATACTATGGTTATGACACGAGTGTGAGAAAATTAGTATACCCCGAGCGAGAGCGAGGCACGAGTGTCATAATAACGGCATGGTATGGACACGGATATACTATTCTGTTTAATATCGAAGTCTTGAAATTAATGAAAATACGCTAAAATCCACTTTCAACCATAGGTTGGTGATCCGACGTCGCCGCATTTAGAATGCAACGTCATTGTCTCGTCACCAATGACAAAATAATATGTTGCCCTAGGGCATCGTATATGATTGTCGTCGTAGCTAGGTAATGATGTTGTTTACCGACTGGTGTTCACTTCTACAGTGCTCACCTCTTCAAACTGACAAACATGAGAAGTAGAGAAGGAAGCAGTTCGTCCAATTATCTAACATATATGTTCAACAATCATCCAAGTATTGTTAGTACTAGAACTAATCAATGGTTTCCACAAGGTCAACAAACACTGTCCTACTTTTGGTTCTTGTTTCCACTGATCTATACGAACTGCAACAAGTTTGATTATTCCATCTCCAGTAGTTCGCAGCTGATCCTCAGTGGGTCGATACACGCTGATATTCTTGTAATGTTGCACTGGTGTTTCCTGGAAACTGTGTGAATGACAGAACAGTACGTGACATGATCACCGCAGCATATTATCATCGCTAATAATCTTGAATTCCGTCGTATAATTTCCATTTTTCTGTCACGTCATGTCCTATGGATATGGTCCACACCTTTAGCTTGAAGAAGATTGTAATAAGAAGCGCTCCATTTACAATAGTTTAATGTTATCTATCTACATGTGTATGTCTATATACAGCATTCTTGTGTCGATCCTAAATCAATCAATGTATCTTAATGCTAGCTCTCAAGGATTTGTTAAGACTCTTATCTCCTTCACCAGCCTAGTTCTCTTACACGATTGCCTACTGTGCTCTCAGCGATTCGATTTTCAGCATTCACTGGAAGATGTTCAATGTCTCTTTCCAACTGGTCAATGGACCATGATCTACTTTTCTTGAGCTTCGCTTACTGCCAGATCAATACATGACGATATCAAGCATACTTACCTGAATACAACAGCAAAACACTCCAACACAACCCTGACATGAATGTATAGAAACAATTATTCCCTTTGCTGTGTCATTGTATTTGTTATGTATGTTTGTAGCCAAATATGTGTCACATACAAGTATGCTGTTGCCATAGATCACCTGTTCATATCTGTCTTTTGAGGATCGTTGTTCATACAATGTAGAATGTTATGATCAAAATGCAGCAACATGGTGCTTAAATCATTTTGACCTTTTGCAATCATAAGAGATTCAACTTATTATAGATACAATATATCCCATATATTGTAAAGGGAAAAGTCAAACTCATGCTTTATAAATAACTAGACCATAGCTGCTTTTGTTTGAGCCGTGCTCCAACCAACGTGAATTTCAGTTAGACCACGGCCGGAACTACTTTTTATACGATTCCGATTTTTACGTGGTTTCAAAATCTCGTCAAATGCTTGACATGTATTAAAAGAAGAACATAACTCAAATAAACATTTTATTACATCAAAAGTTTGTTTACAGTTTAAACAGCTTGGGAAGTTATAAAGTATGTACAGTGATATCAATGTTTACGTTCAGAAGTATTCAGGCGGTTCCTCTCGGGCCCTGGCGTCCTTAGTAACTTCGTTCATCATAAATACAGTTGACTAGACTAGACAATACTTCCCGAAACCTGTAAACAAAATTAAAGAAAATTGTGAAAGTTATATTGATATATTGTCTGTAGCATACAAGTCATTGTATGTTCAGTAACCTAATAGTATTTCACACATTTCAATCGAAGCGTTTAAAATATTTACACAGTGATGTAAAATTGCGTACTGATTGAAACAAATATATGAAATACTCACTAAATAGTTAATGTTACTTTTTAACCAATGCTAGGGACATCGCGACGATTTCCAAACTCACAAACGCTGGGGTAAATTGTTCTGAAATACGTGGCGGATAATACCCCTTATCACTATGAAGTCATTGCATACCTTATTGAGTGTTGAATCCCAACATGGAGCTTTCAATCCAACGTAACAACTGAACCTCTCGAGTATGTAAAAAAGAGTTTCAAAACAATGCCTGAAATGCCCTTCCGGCTCTATTCCGGAAATGCTAACTATAAGGTGTTGTGTAAAATCCGAACTCGGTGACGAAACGAAATATTGTTCTCACTGATTTGAGCCAACTTTGGTATATACCATAAATCATTTTGCTATAAAAATGTTCAAATTGACTATACAGTGGCGTACCATTTACATTCCTTCCGTGACAATTATCACATCCCACAGTCATACATGACACAATATCAATTTTATCGGGTTGATTCAAATGATGAACTTTTTTGTAAATCATCTAAACATTTTGGAAATACTTACATCACACAAATTTACATATTCTAAAAATTATTGCAATTAGAGAAAGAAACGCTTATCAAACTATTCATTTATAAATATTGTTTAATTTACATTACTCCTCAACAACAGACGAACGCCCGTTGTTTGTTTTGATAGTGTAAGAGCCAACTAGCGTACATTTAATTCAAGGCGCTTCCGCAATACTGGCACTGTAATTAAAACACAGTATTACATGACGCCGTGTAAAACCACACAGGGCAGCGCGTGATAGTTGAAAAGTCAACGACTCGAACGTGTATCAAGTCAAAAGCACACAATTGCATTTGGCTCGCTTCTTGTTGTACCAGCGGCCATTTCTACTCGCCTGGGTGTCACTGCATATGAAAATAGGGGAAAATAAAGTATATCACACTGTAATGAGAACAACAAAGACAATCACATCTTGTAAAGTATGATTCCGATAAAGTGATGAAAAATTATTACACATACGTTTGGTTTCAAGTGTAAAAAACACAATTGTTACTCTTTATTATCCTCACATTTACCTTCATCCCATAGAAGCGAATTATGAGTTGCATGTCATTCATTTTGTGGAATCCGGAAGTAAATCAACATTAGTCAAATTGTTACAAAATCCGGAAAGTAGACGCCGTGGCGATTTCTCATACAATGCATAAATAATATAGTATTCATTATAATGTACACAAAGCCTTCATTTTGCCGCTAGGTTTCGACTTTACGAAAAATGAAATAAAAACACAAATTATGCTAATCAGGCAAATCAGATGAAATGTCACCCAATGACATGGAGAGTAATCAGTAACTCCGTATTAAATAAATGAACAAAAACTTTATTTACTCATGTTTATTGGATCGAAGCAGTCGAAGGATCTTCCCAAAAAATAAGAAAAATTCCAAAGTGAGCAAACATTTTATTTCACGCTTGGTTTTATAGCCGAAGGTACGGCAATATGCACGTGCAAATCGAGACATTCTGCGAACAGGTAAACCACGTGACCATACCCGATCTGTCATTTCAGTGGGATCGTCTTGCCGGTATGTACCTTGTTCGCGAGCTCCCTACCAATGCCAATGATCAATTTGCAAGTGAAGGGGGGAACTTAAATACACGTGTCTACATTCCCGCTGAACTATCTAAGCTCGAAACATATTTATTAAAAGTTTAATGAAAAGTTACTTACGTAGTAAGTGTTGTTCGTTAAAATCATAATAATTCTTACCTCACAAACACTCAGAACAACGTTTCAACCCCTCCACATACGTTGAATTGAGTTGCAAATATCCACGTCTGAACATTTCAAATGCCTGTTTTCAAATGACTGGAACGCCACGTGCGCAGGTCAGAGGTTCACTCGCACGTGCAAATTGTGAGAATGCGATTTTCACGATCTCTGTGGTATTGTTTTGATGTCAATTTCGTGTGCGGCATGGGCTTCATATGTGTGATTTGTCCAAAACAATATAGTTCGCGAGAAAAATATTAAATTAGTTGATAAGATACATCTTAACAAACGTATTATTATTTGGCAATAGTCTAAGAAAGTTAGACCATTCGGGCCTTGTTGTCTAATCGTTGAAATGGTTAGTAAGACCACTCGCGCTACGCGCTCGTGGTCTAACTAACCATTTCAACGATTAGACAACAGGCCCTCATGGTCTAACTATTACTACTTAGCATTGTATATGTACGTAAATTGTATAAATAAAACGCTTACTTCACGCTGTGTGCAGCTGATACAAATGCCATGAATTGCTTGAATTGATGCCAAAAACAAAGGATTTTAATGATAGATAACATTTGCAGACAACCTTGAAGGCAAAATTGTTCAGTTAAGTGTTTTAATGTTAACATGTTTTCTACAATCTGTTGTGAATGCAAGTAGTAACAGGAGCATTGTGTAGGCTACTCAGTTGACTTCACCCTCCCAAGCAGTCGTACATTTGTGTGCTTTAGTTCAGAAATCATGGACCAGTATATTGTGTAAAGAATTAGAATAAGAATGAAGACTCTTATTTATTCTGCTTCTCCCTTGTTTTCATTTCTTTTTACTAGGCACCGAACATTCAACGGTGGCACATTTCTAATAAAGCCCAATCCGTTCAACTACAATGTCATGTATATGACCAGCTAATATAGGATACATAGTAAAAGTAAGATTCCTTAATTATACATGTAATTAAGCAAGCACTTGTTCCTGAAGCGCATCTGACAACTATTGATTATACTATGGTGGATACAAGAAAAGACTAATGATTCGGGGGTATATGGTACGAAGAAGAATGTTCTTCTATCACACGTGAACACAACCATATACATCCTAAAGAAAAATGTAGTCAGTAGTCTTACCATATATATGGCATATGTAGCACTCGTTTCATATTAAATCATCTCAATTTGCACATTCTAATAGGTGACTGTGCATAAATCCTTTGTTGTGTTTCCGCTGTACATGCCACAAAAACTCGTGTTCTTGATATGTCAATCCAAGGACGTATATCCATCTAATTCCTTGGTCAATCGAACCTGTTATATACAGTTAATCGTACGAGACGCACCATGGAGGTATAGGACTACGTGTACTTATCTCAACTACTGAGGTCACGAAGTGGGTAAACAAGTTACGTATCATACATAACATGGCATGACACAATCTGCACCTAGTGACCTCTCCGCTGATTTCACTCAGTATAACTGTATGTAAATCAATACTGCATGAAATCCTTCAATGGGAAAACACTGCATTCAGGAAGTTCGCTTGCAGATGTCTAGACTCAACACTGGCGATACATCAAGGACTTTTCTTTGATTTGTTTTTTATTTCTGTAAAAGCATTTGGCAAATTGGTTCGTGGCTGCACTTACTGCGAAAACACTGACGTTTTCACTGTTGTATGGTACATAAACATGCAAATCAGCTGAGGTTTGGTTGTGAACTGAACAGAGCTAATACTACAATATCCACATGGGAGAAATATCTCATGATGTCATTCAAATATTGAATATTAATTAGATTTGGGATATTTGCTTGTGAATATTACTTACAGGTGCGATAAATGCCAAGACTTTCTTATTTTGATAGTCAACATCATGGCTAGTCGTCCAAAGATGACGTAGGAAAGTCGATTTAAGATAGCAACTAATGCAATGAATTTGTATTGTTGATATCACCATGTTCTTCTTCACAGATCTTGCATAAGGGACAGTAGCACGATGTTTTTAGCTCAAATAAGTCGATGAAATGTATGTGAAAAATAATGTCACCGATGGTAAAATACCCTTGTCTCTTCGGAAAATCAAGTTAAAAATGAGTGTACATGGTTCGGTAAATTCGAAAATAATAGAATGGCCGCAATACAATTTTTGCTTTATACGCAACATCGTTATAACCACTACGGTATTACCGCCTAAAGTTAATTCAAATGACATAAAATATCATTATGAATGGGAAATTTTGGAAATTTTGCAAAAAAACGAGCTACAGCCCCTTTAAGCGTTCTGAAGCTTTAACAAACATGAACATTATTAAATAAAGAAGCTGACCATCCATAAATATCCTTGTGTTCTCTGTAAAACCGACTTCCAAAATGCCTCTCAAATAGTCTATATACGTTCCTCCTTGTTAACTTTATGTACACGAGATTATATATATACACCAAATCGTAATAATGCAACGTGTTCTCGGAATAACTCCATAAATGCAAGATGTAAAGATCGTCTTGATGTGAACAATCCACTGATAAAGCTTGATTGTGTTATGTTCCCCTGGAGCGAGCAACAGACTGCATCTGTTGAATACCAAGAAGCGCTGCCCATATAATACATACCAGATCTACTTCATTGTAGATACTTAGATAAATAGAATGTCGTCTTGGGCCAAGGTCTCGATGCAATACAAATAAAAGCAAGAACTTATTTAGGAAAATTGTGGTCCTTTTCAGAATGCATATCATCTAAGGCTACAACAGGAAGCGTTTGATCAATTTTTTCCTACTTTCACCATCATAACACCTAACACCTTGTTTATGTCATCACATTGGCAGATAATTTACATATTGTTAGCCTTGTAATTACGCCGTAACAGGGCAGCATTCAAGATGAGTGGTGGCTAGGAAAAGTGTCACGACAGAAACAGTCATAAGATAATTCGTTTTACGTCCGAACATGTTTTATGACGTCAAACTCTTGAACCTTAAACTTCAGTCACATGTTGACAGTGAAAATATCAGATATCTTCACTATAGCGTGATAGACAGTTTATTTCACTGATAAATAAAACCTATTGACTGTCATTTTACATGCTCATCACCTGCCAGCCTTGTGTTTTTATACGGTTGTAACATATAGCATTTACCTGCAGCTACTATGTACACAAAATATACTGGAGTCAATCTCACAACACAACTGACCCACTTACCCACTTCCAATGCAGTCCAACGTATATTAAGGACCGGAGTCAATGAGCTAACTGTTTTGTGCCAGTTACTGTATGACATGCATCAGCTGGTATAATCAGATCAGAATAATAGAAAGGTAAAACGTATTCTTTTAAGGTAAAGTTCTTCTGGACCTGGTATTTTCATACTATATTTTACTGACAATCAGTTACGTTTTGTATTGCAGGGGTGGACCGTCCATCATGCTGTGTGGTGGAATCAGGAATCACAGGTCCAGCACACAAGTCCACAGCATACAGTATGTCTTGTGAATCACTAACAGATAAGTAAGATAATAAGTCTTGTAGAAGTATCGTTGCAGACAAATGGTTAATTTCAGAACCATTACGCAATACATATGTATTGAATTTTTTTTTACAACATTCAGTATTAGCGTTTTTGACCAGATATATCAAGATTACTGCTAAGATTGTTCCCACAAAGTGACATAATTAATATAACTTCTGATCAGCAAATAATGTTTAAGTGAGTGAGTTGAGTTTCTATTAATTTATAAGATACGCCAAACAAGCGTTACGGTATTTGGTACTGTTTACCAGTCTCTCCTTAAAAATATGACAGCAAAAACATTTCATAATGCTTCATATCCTTGATTTACATCGAATTCCTAGTTTTATATCAATTCTTATTTCAAACATGTACTTGTGTTATTTTATGAGCTGACGAGAAGAGTGATGTTTCTTCGTTTCCCTTAGGGATTGGTTCTTGATGAAGCTGTATCAAACGCTGACATTCTCTATGAATAACACTAGATAGGTGCGTTATTCTGAGAAAACACCAAAAACAGAACATGAAACAAATTTAATGAACTTACCTCCCATATACAGGGATATATATTTCACAAAGCGATGACATTTCCAGAAGAGTAAAGCTATATGCTGTATATTTACTTTTATGACACTGATGACATTGACTGAATAAGAGTTATAAATAACTTACCCATGATGACGCCAGCCGTTGATATTTCCTCTAAATGTATCTGGAGAATAGTGATGGATATGAAGATCAACGTTATCTTCAGGCAAATCTACTTAAAAAGTCTCTTAAAAATATTCATTCAGAATGTGAGTTAGTGCCATGTACACTCCATAACGTTCCATAGTTATATTGTTGTTCTCTAGCGCTCTAACATGCATATTACCCAGGACAGGACATAGATGTCTCATCGTTTTGTAAATCTGCTCACGATTAAATATTAACATGTACATCTGGCTGGCAAACATATTCAAATATTCTGTCTGATATATATTGTCACACAATATGGAACGATTTGCGTGTTCTTCTTATCTACAAAATAGTCAGGTAAGATATATATTTATATACATGTAGATAAAAAAAAGCAAGATACACTTTAGTTGACACTGTAGTTTATCTTGTCAGTGAAACATGTTACTCTTTAATTACCACACTGGTTACTTTGTGTTAATTATAGTTACAAATTTATTCATAAAACACAACGTTTTTAATTTGTTTTATCACGTTTTGGTATAAACATTCTTTCATGGTAAACTTTATTTTAACTCTAGCATGTGGTGTGTCATGAACCATTTTGCATTTCACATGCTGACTACATCAACTGTGATCATAAAACATGGTAACAACATCATAAGACCTTTCAAACAGTCTTTGAAATCCTTTCATCTTTGGACTTGAAAACTCCACTGCAGTGTCACTGAAAGCTGACACGTACGAGACCTATAGTGATTGTAAAGTGTTATTTGATTAAATATGTTCCCTGTGAGGAGTCTGTACAGAGCTTTCTCTTACAGCCGTGTTGACTCTTTTAGGCTATGCTTGATTCGTTTTGGCGGCGTATACACCGGTCACGTGTCCGGCGTACGCCGTTCCTGGACCAGGCTCAGTTGAAACAAGTGTATCGGCGTACAGACAGGAAGACGTCATCATCCCTCAAACTAGCTTCAATAAACATGTCATTTATATTATATAAGTATTTTTTGAAAATTATTTCAAAACATTGATTAATATTTTATTAGCGTATAATGCATTGTTTTAAATAAGCAGTGACATTTAAAAATAAATCAGTCAACTATTTAACTGTCCAACGCAACTTCATAAACAAAATGGTTATTGAATGTCGCAAGGGTAACATTTGTCAGCCATTATACGCCGCCTTCGCCGGTCATTTCAAACCGGCGCATCCGGAGTACGCCTAAGGCGTGCGCCGGGTTCCAATCAAGTGTTTTGCCGGTTACGCCGCTTCCGGCGGCGTACGCCGGGTAGTGCGCCGGGTCCCGAATCAAGCATAGCCATAGACACAGGATGCAGCGGTTTCCACATGCAATACATGCAGTGAAGAATTTGTCATTTCTGTCATGGTTATCTCTTTACATATATGGCATACTTAAACAAACCAACGAAAGAGTAACTCCATACGGGTGCTTAATTGTTGTCTGAATTATGTTTACTTAAACATTTATCATTGTCTTTTTTCACCTTAGAAAGCATACATTTTTTTAAAATCAGTATAAAATGAATTTTATAAATATAAATGCCTGTTTTTAATTGTTTTACTTTCTTTGTCCATATTGTAAAGGACCTTATCGGTACAATGACCCTCTCTGGTAGTCATGATGCAGCATCCATAGTTCAGCATCAGCATCAGCATCAGCATTAACATCAACATAAGCATCTTTGTCGCTCATGCCAATTTCCATATTCCATCACATCAGTTGTATGGTCTCCCAACTCCTTGCACTGTTAATAACTGCCATGTTTAACTCTCCATAGATATTTGACACACTTAAAGAAACCCATACAGTGTGATGTACTGTGCTTGGGTTTATGGTAGACATTTTGTAATCTTTATATTTTTAATCACATACTCGCACAAGACCACACACTCTGTGTACACATTTGGCATAACTGACAATATGACAAAATGAAAAAGGCTAAACGTTCTTTGGAATGATAGAATCTCATATATATATATATATATATATATATATATATATATATATATATATATATATATAGACAAAAAATTTAAAAGTTTGACAAGTATACAGTTACAAATATTCAAAAGTAAAAAAAACACAGAGCCGTTTTTTTCTCCAACCAGTTTCATTCGTATCATCAGGGAGAATGACAGTTGTGACGTTACAATGTCACAATGATAGTGACGTAACAATGGTATGACGTCATAATATAGCAAGCGGTAGCGGACTCATTGTATATGTAGGCCCAACAGAGTAAATAATGTATAACATAATTACATTATTAAACACAAGGGTGTTTTTGTGAATATATAGGACAAACTGAGTGTCTCAGAGACAGAGTCCGAGTACATAAACAACAAATAAAATGTCCAGAGACTCGTTGTATACCACTCAGTGCGCACTTGGACACCTGTGCAAAAAACAAAGAAATTAAATTTAAAATATTTCCCTTTTACAAAATGGAAACAAATGATAGAATGGTGAGACAATTCAAAGAAGACTATTTTATCAAAATATTAAAACCCAAACTTAATGTTTAATAATGTAATTATGTTATACATTATTTACTCTGTTGGGCCTACATGTACAGGACCACGTGCCACGTGCCACATATATTTGGGTTAACTCCTTTTATTATAAACACATATAACATGACAGTTATCTTATATATGCTAGCCACATCTCTGGCTTCTCGTATGTCAGTATATAAAAAAGACATTCTGTTCACCATTCACTATCCACCTGGCCTACGGGCAAGAAGTAGCCCATTAACGTTGTGAGAAATATATAAAGAAGTTGTAATCCACAATAGTCTCTTGTCTGATAATGCCATACATTAACTATGATATCGGGTTCATATTTTTCATACGATGCCCTAGAGCACCATCGTTTGTTCATAGTGATCTGACGTCATGAACAATATAATTACGTCACGCTTCCTCTACGACGTTTCGTTCTAAATGCAGCGACAGCAGGTCGTTTTTGATGTAGGTGTACTTGACTTCTTTCCCCAATTTCAAGACTTCGGTATTGAATAGAACATTATAGTCGTGCCTATGCCAGTCCACAACTATGATACATAAATGAGTACCTATATATCGGCATATCCCTCGCTCTCGCCCTGGAAATCTCGCGTCGTTAGGCACTCGTGTCGTAAACATCGTATATGACACAGACACTCGTTAAATATCCTCTTTGTATATTTACAATAGAGTTGCTGTAATACCTTCTTTGTGAAACAAGTATTTAAAGGACATGATATGATAAGGATTATGTTTGGCTCATAGTTAACTGAACATACTTTCAATCTGATCACAATCCAATCAACTGTGTTAGACTCATCCATTGCATCTACTGTTATGTCATATACTCATTTCAAATTTTATCAATTCAAGTGACACCACTTCAAACACATTGTAAAAAAGTAATATTTAATGTTAACAAACTTGATTTTTTTAATTGAATATTAGCAAGCGTTTGAGCCTTTTACTGAAATACTTAATGTAGAGAAAGTGTTTATTGCTTTAGAGAAACGTGGGGACACAATCTAATTAAGGTATATCACTCCATTGACGAAATTGCAGTGGATCTGATGCCTGCATCATACATTTACATCTAATATAATTATTTTATCATTTGGGTTTTCAAAGCACAAATGTATAGGCCTGATCATACGAAATACATAGTTCATACGGCTGAGGACGAGATTTTCGTACAATATAGACTATTTCATATTGAATTAATAAACATGATATGGATGGCAACTGTTGGTCCGCGGTACATTGACACTAACCGAGACTCTGCAAGTGCTAAACGATGAATCTGATAGGATGCGAAGTAATTAATCTGTGAATATCTGAATTTATGATTTGATTGACCTGCTGGTGACCCATTGACCAGATGTCCATAAAGGCTATAACCTCATTGACCATTGTGTCCAATTAACCAGTGGCTGTATGGAGGGTATATATTTCAAGATATTTTTCATTACGTGCTGTATTGTATTGTATGATGACTTCAGTGTCATGGTAGCGAAGGTTGTGGGTAAATCTTTATAACGACATAAACACTGTTCAAATATAAACTGATATTTCAAAAGGATTTTTAGTTACCTTCATATCACACAATAAATACCAATACACTCATATCTACTGTTCACTGGCTTATTTCATCCTCGGATAATCAATCAGTATGAGACACATAGACCACAATTCATTAAGATAGACACAGCGCGTCCTGCCACTAGGTTGAGGCAGGTGAAGTTGATTTTACAGGAGATCACACACTCACTGCTGATGTCTTTGACCTACATCACTTGTCTAAGCATTACCATACCCACACCTACATAAAGTTCTGTGCGTGTATGCGTCAGTTTGCTCATCATGGTCAATGGAATGGATTCGTTGAAAAATAACTGATGATGATTTTATATTTAAAAATTCCTACCAAAAGATTTTTCAAAACGAGTGACAAGTAACAGTCATTGATGATCCCAATTTTATTATATTTTCTTTCAAGTAAATTAGGCGAAAAGTACAACATACTATTTTTTTACCAACAAGTCTTTGCAAAATGTTCGTAGTTTGTATTTGAATCGTTCTTACAACTATATACAACTCTAACTTGTAACTATAACGAGGTCGCCGTATCTTACCAGACAAAGAGATTCACTAAATATAAAATGTCAGAACAAACCAAAATGGCAGCGTCCTTCTCTAATTTAACGATCTGCGTTGTTTGATAATATTACAGTGTGGCTTGTCTCAAACACATCTCAGTCCATACACCACAATGTTGTCATATTGAGGTGTGTTGGAAGGTTATTGATGGCAAGCCATGGGTGTTGGTCATTTAATCATTGTGTTTGTCTCTTGTGCCATTTAAAACAAAGTAAATTGTTTAAGATGCCAGAATTTTGTGTTTTACGAGTATCTGGCAGTGGGATACTTCGATAGCTCACTTGGTAAAGCAACCTTACATCACCTGAACTTCCCGGTTCGAATTCATGATAACGTGATGGAAATAAGCTATTGACTTCAGATTTAATCCCCATTATAACACTGCACGTAACCTGCACATTCACAACTGAAGGGAAGACGTCATCAGCTATTAACATTTCCACTGATATGCTGAGTGCGTCACCAGATGTCGTGAGACAGGTCGATAGATCACTATGTTCTAAATATGGCCACTGACGTCCAGCACACTGTCATAATCTTCTATAGCATACACTATCAATTTTATTTATAAATGGTTTTATAACGGTTCATTGTCATATCAAAGGGTTTTCAGCCATAGCAAAATAAACTGGTCTATATTTGTACCGTTATAAGACTAATTATTTCTGCAAATAAATGTCAAAGAACAAATGTGTGTTTGTAACGTATCTGTCTGAACCGCCTCAATAAACGACATGCATTCAATATAAAGATTAATACGCAGATTATAGAATTATACTCTTAACGGAAATTTGGGTTATATTGTAACAATAAACAGATGTGAGTTATATAGTTGATACTGTACATATGTACGACTTAAACAATATTTAACCAGGTATGATACATATGGAGTATTTATATTCATAAACTAGGGTGACTTGCTTACAGTGAAATTTAAATCTGCTGAAACGTGTATTTATTTATACATCATTACATGTATACTAATTAAAGACTTGTTGATGAATTAAATTAATGAAAGATTATACGAGTTCTTATAAAGTTTGAGTATCTCTATAAAATAATTATGTACCTCTCGACCAAAAGCTTTTTAAAGTCATAAGTGAGAAAAGACCGTTATAAATCGGTAGAGTTAAAGCAATACGATAAGCATGAAATAATTATTACTATATTGGAACTAGAGTCCAACAAAATTGAAGTTGTAAAATGATGAGAAACTTGAGAATGAGTCACTGTCTAACAATGAAAATGGTTACTGGCATGTTCATAGCATAGCATGTCGTACAAGAAGCACCGCTCATTCAAAATGTTCATAAAATATCAAGTGGCAGATTGAAGAAACGTCAACATAACTGTGACGTGAAAACTGTTAATATCCAAACCTTATTATAACCATAGTCATCTTTTTCAAATGTATCAATATGTGGAACTTAACACGTTTTACGGCATGGACAGATCGTCTTCTCGAAGCACCTGTAGAGTGTAAGCATGTGCATTGGGTAACCATGTTAATTTTATGTCTTTTAAATCTAATAGTAATAGTAATAGTAGTAGTAGTAACAGTAAAATGAGTAGTAGTAGTAATAGTAGTAGTAGAAGTAGTAGTAGTAGTAGCAGTAGCAGTAGCAGTAGCAGTAGCAGTAGTAGTAGTAGTAGTAGTAGTAGTAGTAGTAGTAGTAGTAGTAGTAGTAGTTTACAATATAAAACTATATTTGATATACATCAATGAATACATCTCTGACACGATTTACTGAAAGAAGCTACTATTACTACTAAACATTATGAATATACTATTTGTATGCTTCAGTTTGTGATGGAAAATGCCACAAAATCAATTTACTGTCAGAGATGAACACACACAATGCAACAGGTGCCCCCGCATCTGATAAGATAATAAACAGTATGCTGACTCTACAATACATTCACCAGATGTTACAAAGTTATATGCAGAACCCATATATTAGTCAACTTCTTAAAGGGTAATCTTGTGGAATGTAACAGTGTCGTCATGTGGATTTTAATTTGTAATTGTGGCTGTTATATACATTGGACCTTTTCTGGTTGATATAAAGATCTCACAACCAGTCTACACCTCGTTTCTCATACCATCTCTCCACTGATATTATCTCTATTAATTGAAAGGCGATGAATCGACATATTCATCTCACCAATTTCTAATATCAATGCATAACCAAGCGTTTATATTGCATTTAATATTTGCAGTTATTGTACTAATTTGCAATTCAACTCATGATATCATTTATACGTTTTTGTCAATATAAATGACAAGTTATTCCTAGGCATATATAAAATGTAAATCTATGTAGACATTCCAGTTACCAGTCACATGTAAATCCGTGTAAACATTACAGTTACCAGTCACATGTAAATCTATGTAAACACTCCAGTTACCAGTCACATGTAAGTCTATGTAAACATTCCACTTACCAGCCAAATGTAAATCTATGTAAACATTCCAGTTTCCAGTCACATGTAAATCTATGTAAACATTGAAGTTTCCAGTCACATGTAAATCTATGTAAACATTACAACGTGCACGAGGTCAAACGTCTGTTTGATTGGAGTAGGTACGTGTGCAATCATCAAAATGAAAGAACATGATAAAATGTGAATCTTTTGATATCTGATACGTTAAACTAAGCGACGGGAAGTCAACAGGAAAACGTTTTGAATGTCAAACAAATATATTTCTAACTGACTGATAATAACGAGGGGTAGATAAGAGAACCCCGGAAGACATCCTTAGTGAACAATTATCTTGCTTTATTCAAGTTAGTCTGAGTTACTTAATGCTAAAATGAACTGTTCATGACACGATCGTTTACATTGAATATTGACATTTTCTTTATCTTCGATAATATAACTGTATATCATGTCATAAACTAAGCAGATATTTGTGATAATCAGTTCCAAACTCCATGTACATATATTATCATAGCAGTGTACCATCTGGACTACGGAATCATTAAGCTATCACCTTTTGAGGAACTTTATATATTTATAAGCCTTTTATAATAACAAAATATGTTCGTTGTATGAATAAAACTATCTATAAAGTAATGGCACTTGTAGTTCTTCTTTATATGTCTATCTTTATTGGGCATTAGCTCAAAAACCCTCATGTTTTTCAATTACCAAGAATCTACACAAACGATAATTGATAATTTCATGAACGAGAAAAACAGCAATCACACCGTGCCTTCAACATGTCCATTTAATTTTCTAATGGAGAATTATATCAAGTCTTATTACTACCTGACTCAGTGTATCCACCCCAAAGTTAACGAAGATAATTGATAGATACAGGTAGAAACAAGTGGTCGGCCAAGTCTTACCGGCAATTAAGTAACACTCTTACAAGTATTACTGGGCCGTGCTTTGTGCAACACAAGCCAGCCAAGATGGCGGAGTTTGGCAGACAACAGGTAACACATGTGGAGGCGAACCTGGAAGTGATTATCAGATGCATAAACACCGCTCAGAGATCAGGGTTTGACTGACCTGTGACAGGGGGTCAGCAGGGGTCTGCTTTTGGAGTCGACCTGTTTATCTGTTGTATGTCATTTTCTTTGGGTTTTGTTCAGATTAAGAAAAGGATACAATTCGTAAATTTGAAAATGGTAATTGATGTATGTTACTGGTCGACTGGTCTAGACGAGACTTGCTTTATTAGACATGTTCACTCTTCCAAATGCACACATGTTCACTATACAGTCCTAAACTATGGAATTTTCTTCCAAGAGAAATAAGGAACATTTCATCTAAGGAAACTTTTAAATCGCTCCTGAAAACGTATCTGTTCACTGCTATCCTGTAACCATGAAACTTTCTATTAATGACGTACCGAGCATCTTGATACATACGTCATTATTATTATCATTAATGATATTCTGACTATTTTACACTTACTATTTATACTGTACTTACTTTTCCTACAGATTTGTTTTTCAGATTTCAGAAGTGTCTGTCTTTGACTCTCATATATCTATGAACTATGAAATGTAGTCATGTATATGAAACAGAATCAATTTTGTAGTAATTACAACTACAATACCGTTTCGGTGTTTATTCTTGATAGCATACAATGACAACGAAATCAGTACTACATGTATTTAAGTCCTTCAGCTTGTTGTCCTTGAACGTATGTGTACACAATAGTGTACATCTGATGTAGAGACTATGTTACTTTTTTCCAATTTATTATGCATAAAATATGTTAACGGGCATCTTATATCAATGTATTTCATATTTAATAAGATACTTTAGAAATATAGATAAACTATAGATAGGACTAAGTTAGGTAGGTCACATTTCCATTGTAAAATGTCTCATACTTAGCAATTAATGCCTGTCGTTCAAAGTTGGTTTACATTGTTATATGCATCCAACAACACTACCCGTGCAACTGCTTCCCCCACTGGACAGGTGACTCTCACAATACATAACACACAGGTGACTCGCACAATACATAGCACACAGGTGACTCTCACAATACATAACAACCAGGTGACTCGCACAATACATAACACACAGGTGACTCTTACAATACATAACACACAGGTGACTCTCACAATACATAACACACAGGTGACTCGCACAATACATAACACACAGGTGACTCTCACAATACATAACACACAGGTGACTCGCACAATACATAACACACAGGTGACTCTCACAATACATAACAACCAGGTGACTCGCACAATACATAACACACAGGTGACTCTTACAATACATAACACACAGGTGACTCTCACAATACATAACACACAGGTGACTCGCACAATACATAACACACAGGTGACTCTCACAATACATAACACACAGGTGACTCACACAATACATAACACACAGTCAAGAGTCAGTGATCGTTGAGATGTGTGTTACCCTCTACTAAATTATTTCTCTTCACCTTTTGGAGTCACCAAAACGTTATCAAAGGTCTGGGTTTTAATGATGTAAACCTTTTATTTGCACTTAAGTGTAGTTCAATGACACACTATACAAAGGCATAGGGCCTGATATTAGCAGTTTATGGTGCATGTTTACACATGCATGCTGTTCTTGGAAACGGGTGTTGCTCCTTAAGTGCAGTATACTGCTATGCTTAAGTTGACGTTGTTTAATTGACAGCAACTTCCAAACGCAAGGCTTTATTCTTGACAGTCTCTATTACTGGCTGATTTAGGCCTTGCAGTATTTCCCTCGCTTTGTTGTGCCAAGATAGTGGATCGTTGCACCTGAAATGCATCTTGGACCCAAATTTCCAAGCACAGAGATATTAAGGAAATACTGCAAGGCCTAAATCAGGCAGTAATGGAGACTGGCAAGAGTTATGGCTTGCATTGGGAAGTTGAATAGACAGTTGATATGTATCGTTTGTTAGAACATAACGCACCTGTCCAGATTTGTATTTCAATATGCCGTATCTGCTACTAGTGTGCAACATTGCATTTATTAGTTGGCAGTCTGCATATCGATAATCGATAACCGTAGGGTAAAGTTTTTGCTACTTTGTCACCAAAGTACTGTTATCGGAGTGTATTTTGGGGTTTATTATTCATGGGTACGAACGTTTTCAATAAGTGTGAACTTGAACACTATCGGTTGCATGGTTTGGGACTTAAATTTAAATCGTGTTAAACCATCTTAAAGCATTTTCAATTTGACGGAAGTTATCCCCCTTGGTCTGATACATTCAGAAAGGTACTGAAAGATCTGTGTAGAAATAATTGCAGTGTTCAATAATTCTCTAACATTCCGAAAGGTCAAGGTCATTCCGGAATTACAAGGGCTGTTTAGAGGGCAATGTAAACCATTCGGCCTTTCTACCATCTACAACTTCACGTCAAGACTAAAAAGTTTACATGTTTTTCAAATTTTGAAATGAGACCTGGGTGGCGAGGTTATATTAAGTTAACATTACATTTCTTGATGACTACCATAATTGAAGATGAATATGTGGAAAAAGTTAGTTTCTGACTTGAAGTGAGGTTATATATACCAACAAGTGAACATCCTAGGGTTTTAACTGGGTCAATTGATCGTCCTTAATACGATAAGCTTATTTCAACTAGTGTATCAGTCTTTTCAAGTATAACATTACAAGTTGCATATATGTCAGCAGATAACTACAAAGGTCTTATGAGGCCATCGTATTAAAGAAGATTGATCAAGACAAATCCACCCATCTGATTTTAATTCTTATAATTATAATTAACACAATTTATTTAATTTATTTCATTTGCTGAGTTCCATTGAGGATTTAAAATTAGCAATTTTCTAACTGTGATAGTGTTATGATGTGGAATATGTTAATAATAGAATGCATGGTCTGAAAGAATGGCGGTGTTGTGTATAGGTTCAGTCTAACAAGACATCGGTTTCACAGCATATCATATTCGCTCTTTTCCACACTGATAGACTTGTCTCTAATAAATCCTGGCGGTATGCTACCATCAACACGTAAAACACATAGAAACTTATTCAGCACTGGCAGCAGTAGTAATTACAACACAATACAATAAATACACCTTTCATAAACATAAACAAATAAATAACAAAGTTAAACGTATAACAAAGCAAACACGATAGTATAGGACAACCTTTTCATCGACGGATCATAATCATAGTGTTCAACATGTCGATAATCACGGGAATTACTAAATATGTTAATCATGTTTTCAGAAATAAGTCAGACCATACTTTTTGGAGGTAGATTATTTTCAAAATAACAAATATATAGGCATGCATTTATCAAAATTCATTCCTCTATATGAACTAGCATCAATCATTATGAAATGTATGTCAACCAAGCAGGTTCAAAAACTTATTTGATGACGTCGTTAGAAAGTTCAGCTCATGATTTACAACACTGGATAGTATTGTCAGTTGACTTACACTGTTTAAATATAGGCACTGCGTCCTGTATGTTTCATCTCTGTGTGCAGCTGATAAAGGTGCAGTGAAATACTTGAATTGACGCCAACAGTAAACGATGTTATTGACATATAGCATGCGCAGACAACTTTGAAAACAATATCGTGCCCTAAATTATTTTCTCGTTTCAGTTTCGCTTAAGTCTCTACTGGGGGCTCCACTTAACCACTTCAGTATATAAATCATCATGAATGTTAGACATCTGCATTTGTATTTGGTGAAATAAATATCAGCTGTGAGATCTGAAGCTAGTAAGAGTGTTGATAATTAAGTAGTAGCAAGAGTGAAAACGTACAGACCATTTGAGTGGTGGTATAAGCAGGACTAGACGTAGCAGTGTCATAACTCGTAGCAATAGTTACAATATTGACATCAGAAGTGACAATAGTAGCCCTAGCACAAAGGTGAAGAAGACAATGAATTTATGGATGATCAACTCTATTTAACGTTTCGGTATACATGTAGATCCGTATACCATTATCAAGTATACCGAAATGTCGACATTGTTCAATAAAGAAGTTGGTCATCCATACATTCCTTGTGTTCGTCATCACACCAACCTCTAAAATGCCTCTCAAAGAGTTGGCAATATAAGGGCCGCAGTAGATAACATGCACTAATTGACTTGTAAGTTGTATATCTCACTGTTCTACACTCCTACATGCATATCAAACATTCCCTCATGTCATTCTGCCGATGTGGTTTGTACATGCACTCATTGACTTCTCTGTTTCGTATAAGTAGCAGTTGTTGTAGTAGTAGTAGTTGTAGTAGTAGTAGTAGTTGTAGTAGTAGTAGTAGTAGTAGTAGTAGTAGTAGTAATGGCAGTTGTAGTAGTAGTAGTAGTAGCAGTTGTAGTAGTAGTAGGCCTAGTAGTTGTAATAGTAGTAGAAGCAGTTGTAGTAGTAGTAGTAGTAGTAGTAGTAGTAGTAGGTAGTAGTAGTAGTAGTAACAGCAGTAACATCAAAATAAGTAGCGCTAGAACAATAGTAACAGTAGAAGTAGCACTTTTATTCATGGCTTGGTATGAATAGTAGCAGTACTAGTGTTATTATTAGTAGTATAGTAGTTGTAGTTATAGTAGCAGAGGTAGCAGTAAAAACAGTTGTATTAGAAGTAGTAGTAGTTGCAGTAGTAGCGTTGGCAAAAATAGTAGTAGTAGAAGTAGTAGTAGTACATGTAGTAGTAGTAGTATTAGTAGTAGTAGTAGTAGTAGTAGTAGTAGTAGTAGTAGTAGTAGTAGTAGTAGTAGTAGAATTACTTCCCTGTTTTCAGCATTGTTTCAGCCAACACCTTAGCATATGTTTACACTAGTGAAGATTGTGTTTCCGCATACTTCATCATACTGATATTCATAGTGATATCTATACGGGATATACAATGTCGTAGTCTAGACCCTGAAATACAGTACTCTTTAAATTATAATTGAAGTGTAAGCGATACATCGTGATTATTCCTCATAAGTACCTTGAGAAAGTAAAAGTGGTTGCTTGTACTACATTGTTGGTAATTAATCATGTTACAATCGAAAACTACCGGATACCCAACGGGTGGACAGAAATATAGCCCATTCCTTTCAAATAAGATAGCCCAATAAGCTAAGATTAGGGAATGTAATTATTATTATTTTATTTTTTTATGTTTTTATTCCCAAGAAATCACATTACATGGCATATGTATACAAGCATATAAGACAATGTTTACACTTGTTGGTATACACCCTCGGCCAAAAGAAACGCCTACTTTATGTTCCTTTAAATGAAAGTAGCAATAATTTCTTAAATATAATTAATGGCGGTCTCCACGTTATGCTGAAGCAATAACTAATATGAAAGTCCATTGAAATAGTGGAAAACTTTGAGTCCAGTCAATAACATTCATGAAAACCACACCCAATGAAAACTGCTATTTTCGGTTGATTCACTTGCGCACGTAAACCACGTACATCGGTAGCATCATCACCCCTTTAACGCGAATGCGTGCCTGTATTGTTGCTCGTGGTTATATGAAAATATTTTTTAAATGTTTTTCTGATCTGATCGAAAACTGAACAATTATTGTTTTCTAATTTCAACAATCGCCCTTCTTTCGTGACATTTACTTCTCAAATTCAAATATATAATGCAGAAATGGTGCAACTTCATTATGTTATAATATTGCTAAACTGTTCATATTAGATAAGATATCTAGTAGGCGTTTCTTTTGGCCGGGGGTGTATAGGAATATGAAGATAAACAAACCTGTTGATTTGCATGATGTGTGTTGACATTTTTCGTACACAATGATATGGCCTATTCATTGTAAACAGTAGTTTCTACCACATTGTAAATAAAGGGATTGAAATAGAAGAAACATTGGAAGATCATTGTTAATAAGGTTATATTAATAGAGTGTGGAGTGATGACCAAAACGCAAAGAATTTTGTTTGTTCATTGTTTGAGTAAGCAATGTATTTGCATAATTTATAGTATATTCTTATTTCATTTTTAATATGATTAAAATTTGGCTTTGAATCTTTTCTGCTCATATTGTAAATGGTTTTTTTCACAATCAGGCAGATTACATTTAATGGATTGTTATTTTTCCCTTTAAAGCCAAAAAGTATATTTTCAAGATTTAATTCAATATGTCCTTCACTCAAGGTTCCAAGCCATGATGCCAAATCTCTCCACACTCCATATACAATGTTACATTCAAATAGTAAATGCTGTACAGATTCTTGCGTCTGTTTACAGAATGTACATGTACATAGTGGTGAATCAATCAAACCAATCTTGTACAAATACTTATTGGTTGTTAACATGTTTTGAGTTACCTTGTATTGAAAATATTTCAAATTCACACTTTGTGTGCATCTATTGGGCATTAAATTAATATTTTCCCATTCGGTCTGTGTAAGTTCTCGTCCCAATCTTTCTTCCCATTTCAGCTGACCTGATGTTCTAGCAAATGCAACATTACATAGTATTTGATAATAATATTTACTTTTCTTACCCATGCTCATCACACCTATGTTAAAAGGGAGAATATGATATATTTGTCTATTTTCGAGCATCTTGGCTGTTATACTCTTTTCTTCAAGTAGTCAGCTACTGCTTTTTTATACTAAGATATTCAAGGAAGTTGATATTAATGTTAAACTTGTCTTTTGAATGTTTTGACGGAATGTAATTATAATAACAGGTGAAAACAAACCCTTGCTGCTGAAATAGATCCGATAACGATCAATTCTGCTTTGACAGGATACAAGATACAAGGTACAAGATAACACGTGTGATTATAAATCATGTGCATTTATGATACTTCGCTGCTGTATTTCTGACAACCAAAATAGTTTCTCGAGGAGTAAGTTGAAAGGTACACAGAGTGCAGATCAGCTTTCAGGACACACTGTCTAGGTATAGAAGTAGACCACTCACCTACCGGGGTCACTGAGTAAGTACACGAGTTATTCATCATAACAGAAGAATCGGACAAGCCCTGTGAGGTCACATTCTGCACCTAATATCTTCTACTGAATGTAAATCAGTACTACATGATATATATGCACTTTTCAAGTTGGCTTGCAGATGGCATGAAGCTATGGTGGCCAAGTTTTTTTTAAAAGCATTCATTCTTGAAATAGAATATTTGACGCGTCTTGTTAGTGATCGCAAGAGCACTGTCTATATTAATTTCGTTTTGCCTATGATTATACAAAGTACCTGAATTATGTTATTACCTGAAGTATAAAAAGGACCGTCGATACAATTATTCTTTTTTTAACTGACGATTGATGTATAAACGTTTTCAACATCAATATCATATTGAAATACATGTTTTTATATAATTGATATATTTTACCTTTTCATTTGCAAGATTTTGAGCACCATCAATTGTAACCTAGTGAATCGACATGAATATATTATAAAGTTAATCCAAGTGTATGCTCTTGTGTAATTGAGTGTAGAGCGACATCTGTCCGATGAACATGACACCTGACTTTAAACCGTGTCGTCCTTGGGCCTTGTTGTATATATTGAAGGTTACCTGTTACCCACAGCTAGCAGTGTCAACTTAACCTTGAGCCTTGTTGTATATATTGAAGGTTACCTGTTACCCACAGCTGCAGTGTCAACTCATCCTTGAACCTTGTTGTATATATTGAAGGTTACCTGTTACCCACAGCTGCAGTGTCAACTTATCCTCGAGCCATGTTGTATATATTGAAGGTTACCTGTTACCCACAGCTAGCAGTGTCAAGTTACATCCTTGAGCCTTGTTGTATATATTGAAGGTTACCTGTTACCCACAGCTAGCAGTGTCAACTTACATCCTTGAGCCTTGTTGTATATATTGAAGGTTACCTGTTACCCACAGCTAGCAGTGTCAATTTATCCTCGAGCCTTGTTGTATATATTGAAGGTTACCTGTTACCAACAGCTAGTAGTGTAAACTTATCATTGAGCCTTGCTGTATATATTGAAGGTTACCTGTTTCCCTCAGCTAGCAGTGTCAACTTATCCTTGCAGTCTTGTGCTGTAAGTAAAGAAATCAAGTTGACAAGACAACCTCTTCAATAATCATTACAGAACTTCTTATCGTAGTGAAACACTGGCTTAACTCGGTTTACCTCACCTAAGTCAGTGACATACTACAGAGTCTATAGATACATCTTACTCAGTAAGTGGGGGATCAGGTAAGTAAAACTCGACACCGGGATCAAATCAAACACCGTCCTTGATCCGTGTTTTATTGAAGGTGACCGTAACTAGTTTCAGCTGGCACTGTAAACTGCAACCGGACATTGA
The DNA here is from genome assembly GCA_936450465.1 of Gibbula magus. Classification (NCBI taxonomy): domain Eukaryota; kingdom Metazoa; phylum Mollusca; class Gastropoda; order Trochida; family Trochidae; genus Gibbula; species Gibbula magus. Next base: position 60,463,170 of record OW388291.1, read on the forward strand.
CATTCAGCTGGCAATGATAACAACGTCAACATTTACAATGCATATTAGGACATTGACATGTACACTGCAGCTAGGTTACAATAATATGTTTAGATGATGGTTACAACATTTAATATATGAACTCAAATGTACATGATAGCATATATTTATTTAAAGGAAATTTGTTTGATCAGTGCACATGTATTACCTTACATAACAATCAATTCTCGCATATCAAGAAAGAAGAAAAAGGGTCTGAAAACCAAAATCCGTTTTATACTACAGTAAATAAATTCCCGTATAAATTAACACTCGCTTCAAGAACAGTTGGCTTCTGAAGACTTGTTGTAGCTTAACTCGTGGATTGAATTACAATGTATCTTATATTTTGTATGGAGACGTTTCCCTTGAGGTTGAGAGTATGTAATAATCGCAAGCTGTCTCACAGACTGTATTTTATAATATTTTCACCACCTTGAGTAGAAACATGGTCGCCTCTTAAAATCAAGTCAAGATTTTACTGGGGGAAAATACCATCTCTGTGAAGTTCCTATAAAATAGTCATTTTTATTATGTTTTGAATAATTAAAACTCATATATAGAATGTTCAGAGACCGAATGTCGACCTTATATGAGTTGCTTTTGATCTTCTTTCGAATTTGCTTTGAAACCTGATTTGTGTGAGATGTTTTTACGTTAAGGTTTTCTCTGGAAATTAGAAAACATTGTTTGAGATGTTGTACGTTCAATTGTATCTGAAAAAAATTATCTGTATGTAGTTCATACATATTAGACAATATCCGTCTACACTGCAAGAAACTGCAGAACATTCTGTCTGCAGGACTACCTGCCAAACATCAAATTCTAATGATGCATTTGTGAATTTTGAGACGTGTTCGATAAAGTTAAACTTTACATTTTATTCAAATAAAAAAATATTACAAGCGAACAAGCATTACACATACAATGTATGATAGTTCACAGTTCACAGTTTGTGACTACGAAATCAGCCTACAAAGGACATTGAATTACAGTGGATGTTGAAACACTTCTTGCGAAACACGTAATGTACAGCGAGATCGTGGAATACAAATCAACGCTGGTTATAGCAGTATCCGGCAACCTGCTTAAAAGTAGGTCATATGTTATTGATCAGTGACAACGATCCATATGTAGGTCACGGTCTCCCCTAGCCCTGTTACAATGGTTATATTTAAACCATGTATTAGATTAAAAGGGTTAAATGAACCGAGCCACCGAATAAGCTTTGTCAAATGAATCGATATTTGTTCAAACTATGTATCGTGAATCGTATAATTAAGGAGAATATATACACACGTGTAACATGTTGTGGCTATAATCAAAAGTATAAACATACATAGACATACAGGCTAATATTTTGCAATATAAATAAGGCATTTCGAAAAAAAAGTTGATATAGCTAACATCGCAGTCAGAAAACGAATAACAAGAGTAATATATATGCTTGGTAATTAATTAAGCAACACCCATTTCTATAAACAGCAAAAATCTTTCCGAATTGAAAAAAAACAATCTGTCAAGAAACCAGTAGGTAGAACAATCATAAAGCACTGATGAAACGACAGGTCACTCGAATAACACTTCGTAATACATAACTGTTTTACAATAATTTGGTATTTTGGTGTCAAAATCCAGGTTCCATTATAGTGGAAAATGAAAGTCAATATATGTTGCTGTAGTGTGATTAGCGTCATTCCTTCAAGTGAAGTGATGACTTTTTACTGACTGATGTTTTAACAAAAGTGACCCGTATGCACCTTCAAACTCACACAATCATGAAATTGTCACTTTCAATAAATTTGTCTTAATGAACAAAAACGGTCACTACTTCCTGTATTGGCTTATCTAAAGTGAGAAGAAGTGTTTCATTTAAACAGATTGAACTCAAATAATGATTATTTATTCAGAGATCATATGGTTGTAGGGTTTTTCTCAATTATCGTTAAAAAGGGACCGAAAGTTTAATGTCTGTCTCGCTTCTTACCTTGCAGGATAAAAGACGTTTTGGCGTGTGAATGTCAACTTGGTATTAAAGATGATGTTTACCTTAAATCAGTTCTAAAGTTTCCAAGTTATTTTAGGTAAAAATATCAGTACCATCACATTTTCCCTCATATTTTCATACATTTTGCATATGGTTTTGTTTCAATGAATGAGTCGCTAAATAACAAATTTTAGGGTGATGAAATCATTCAATTTATCCTAACAATCCCAGAGCACCACATTTAGTTTACAAACTAGGGTGTTGCTTAATTAATTTCCAAGTGTATACAAAACCGTCAAACATTCTCGAGGCTGCGAGCCGTGTCAGGCGTACAGTCTATGTGATAACGTACGTGCAAATATATATTCTACAGTCCAGATGATTCTTTTTCACGTGTGCTATCAAAGTGACTTTGTCATAGACAACATCAAGTGTAGATAATTGTCGTTAGTGTTATGTACGTAATAAATTACCTATATCACAAGACAGGAAACTCTACATAATTACTTTACATTCAGAAGGGCTCGCAAATCGAGAGTGAAGATGTCTTTGAAAAATAAAATAATTGTTGTAAATGTATTTCTATATATTTCTATAGTGATTTATATCATTTCTGTGTTGAAAAAAAGGATTTTGTATTAGAAACATACCATACTCAATGTGTGTGTGGGAATTTAATTAAAGGTACATCCATTGTGTTGTTTGGGGTCACCTATGCTAAAGGTTATAAATTGTGTTATTTTATCGAGAAATACTGACTGTTGCCGAAAATTGCCATTTTGATCTTAGTCGGCTCAGTATACCGACGATATAAAGGTAAAAGTATCGATTTCTGATCGAAAACCGGACAATGCACTGCTTGTGGCGCGCGTCAATTAGTCAAACGTACTTTTGGAAACTTATTTACAACAGACTAAAAGAAAACTTTAAGTTAATAATGTTTAATAGGTCTTATAACTACTGTGCATGTAAATGGAACATGTAGTTTCGGTTTCTGCACAAGTATAATGATATTGCTATATTTTGCGATTGGGGATGCATATGCAAGTTGAATTAAATTATTTGAACTGATATCAGTACATATTGTATGTTGGCATATATTAAAGGCAAATAATTTGTTTACGAAATACAATGGATGCACCTTTAAATGGAATCTAGCGACGCTGCCATAATACATTTCTTATTATAATATTGTCTCTGATGCTCGAGCATTATGAAGTATTCTGTCTGTAACTAGCTGATTTACTTGAAGTCTTCTGGACAGACAGAGGGAGCGTCGAATGTTTCCATGTGTTAAGTTCTGCTTTCAATGGGAAAACAGTTGCAATATGTCAATACGTCCGTGTCATCAGTGATATGTAATAAAATAAAATTTAAGACTAAACCAAATTCAGTTACGACAATTGTTCTTGAAACGTTGATATATCAAACTGTATCTACCCTAAGGTAAGTTTATTTAGTAAATTGAACATACAGTCGACTGATTTACCGACCTCTTCTCACATCATGACAGCAATGAACATCTGCTATAATTTGAAGATGACATCTCCATTTATACGTGTGATTTATGATCTGCTTTATATAATAATGTAGGTCACATGTTAGACGTATATTTATATGTACACAGTCGAATCAGCCTTTTATTTTGTGATTTACCTGTATGTATTGATATATGATATACTTACTTTCAATCAACCTATACTCACATAACATAAGTCAACCCAACAACACAATGACACACTGATCCACTTCTAATGCAATCAAAGCTATATATTTATGACCGAAATGGCTATAAACCAGCTTTGCTGTCCCTGTGACAGTCGGAAACATACTTATAGTCTTATATTACATACAATATCTTACTTCGTATATTTATCTTGTATAAATGGATGAATGTATATCAATAACAATTATTATATGTATATTGAGCATCAATAACGACATATCTTATCTGCTTATCATCATCATAAAAAGATTTATATAGCGCCAGTCCAGTCCATAAGCACTGCTCAGTAGCGCTCTCTGACCAACAAGAATGAAAAATTAGACACTGTATGTTTTCTGGAAAGTGTATGTGTTCAGTTTACATTTGTAGATCGTGAACAGTCCTTAACTCCAGTGGGAGTTGATTCCAGAGAGAGGGTCCAGCCACCTGGAATGCTCGATCCCCAAACCTGTTAGTAGACTTGAAGTGTGGAACAAGAAGAAGATCAAGATTTTCAGACCTGAGCCTTCGGCTTGGTCGATATATTGTGATCAGGTCAGACAGATACTGTGGAGCTAGCTTATTGAGGCATTAGAATACAAGCAGGATGAGTTTGTAATTTATTCGTTCTGATATGATAAGCCATTGTATCTTCTGCAGAACAGGGGTAATGTGGGAGAGTTTGTGTGATCTTGAGATAAGTCTAGCAGCAAAATTCTGCACACGAGGATTGTGGCAAACCAGAGAGTAGACAATTGCAGTAGTCCACCCGAGATGTAATATATGCATGAATCAATGAACAGGTTGTGTTCTCATCACGGTAACGCCGGATTTGTGAAATGTTCTTTAAGTGGTAGAAAGACTTGCAGCATACTGACTTGATATGAGTAAAACTATCAATTAATGTCAGATTAGAAGATGACACCAAGGCTTCTTGTCTCAGGACTTGGCATGCACGATGATACGACCACCAATGTTGTGGAGATCCGGTAGAGGAGAATGTTCCGCACCTCTGCTTATACATATTGACTGTATATATATATATATATATTTCGACAAGTATATCGGTCTTTTCTGATGTTTACTCTTTTCTATATATAACCTTACTTCACGTGAGAAACGACTCATTTTTATTTTTATTTATATAAGTATATGTTCTTTTTACGTTTCAATTAATGGAAGAAAAAATAAAAACAATCATTTGGAAGAATTGTTTGTATCAAATTCACTGATATCATCTTTTCTGTGCTGGAGGATGAGATGCCACTTTGTTCCAGTGAAATATCTCTTACATTTATATTTTGTTGGAACTGATCACAACGTTGTCGTCGAACTAACTATATTGTTGCTTGTGAAACTGACACGCGTCTCTCTGAGCTTTGTAACGTCGATTGTCATCCTCTCAATTAGATTGTTGCAAATATCACCAACATATCTGTCATATAAAGAATTAGACACACTGTGTGAATAGTATGTTATTACATCAAGGTGACTGTAAACAACACTCTGGTTGCATACACATTTACAAACAACACATATGATCAGTCCTACAGAAATGTACACCAGGTAGGCAATGTGATACAGTATTTACCTGAAATGCACCTGGCTGAGAGGACACCAGGTAGGCAATGTGATACAGTATTTACCTGAAATGAAGCTGGACTCTCGGCTGAGAGGACACACACATACGTGATAAACCAGTAATATATAAATAAACTACTCGACATTTCTAAATGTAAAACTGTTAGGATAAACATATCTCGTAGACAGTGAACACATGTACTATTGTTATATTCGGGATGGCACTATCAGCAATAACTGTAGTTTGTTGGACCTCGCTGTTGTGGAGGTCACGGTGGCCTAATGAGAAAAAATGGTTGGTGCCTGACTTTGAGGGTGTTGGTTCGAATCCCGCAAAGGACTCGTCCCGAAACTATAGTACAAGATGTTGTACTACTGCACACAGTGTGACCCCAAATATAACAATATTATATACATGTAACATTAGTGTACGTGTCTGAGTGATCGTATACACAGGTCATGTATGTTATTGTCAATATTTATAGTGCGTCTATGTTTCTAAGTTCAATTTCGTAATTCAGTTCTTTACGGTAAACTGTATGTCGAATACTTGTCAGATACTGACTATCAATTGATCGCAACTAATTCATAGGCTTAGAAATATGTTAGGAAAATTATATTGCTAACTGACCATTACCTTCAGGTCGATGTTATTTATGGACTAAATATCCAGTAAATCATTAAGATGATACAGTTTTGGGGAATTATGTCTTTTTCAACATTTCTTTTGTTTAATTTTTTAAGTAATAATTCGATTTCGAGGGTACTTTTTAAAAATAATATAACAATTTTAAAATTATTTAAAGAAGTATTCGTAAACCATTGTTGTTCAAGTGTTTCCTCATCGATATAATTAAATGTCTTATACAGAATTAAAGTAAGAATTCAAAATAAAGAAAGAATGTACCCGTGATCTTAAGAAACTTAATTAACATAATAATATAAATAATATTAACTTCATAATTTAAACATACGTGTAATGTAATGAAAAGACAAAACAATCATGAGAATGATAATTACGTAAAACTGCCCATACGTCTCATATTGTATGTCTCTCCTGTATCTCACCTGCAATCAAGACAGTGGTCAGTAAACAGGTTCGAGAAATGGACAATGGCCATCTGTAGTTTTGTAGTTTTGTGTTGTCCATAATAACTTCTCATTAAAATTAAATACTGTTTAAGGAGATGTTCTATTTTACACACTTCACGGAATTGTTGTAATTGCCTTGGTCAAAGTCTCTGATTTGAAGCCACTGCTTTTTAAATGAATATTCTATTGACAGAAACATTACAAGTTTGCGATACTAACTAAACCTGTCAAAGTAAAATCAAAATTGCAAATGCTCTTATACGCTTCAAAGTGAATATATGAAGTGATACATTAAATCATCATACTTTTAGTTGACAGCTTTTACAATTGTCTTAAATAGCGTTGATGCTGAGCAGTAAAAGAAGGTATAACAATCGAGCATATTGACAATGATACGATGTTGATTATAAGTGGCAGTGTGTGTGCTTGTTTTCTTTCTGAATTTGTGGGTATTAATATTTTACACAAAGTCGGTTGGTGACATTCAAGAAGCGAAACAGTGATACATTGAGTTCCTGTTTCGTAAACAAATTGTGTTTCTTCTATTATTAAAATTATAATGTAGCTTATTCATTTATTTGGAATGACATGCTGTAAAGTGATATTAGTTGATATGTCGATGTATTTGAATGAATGTATATTAGAACTTCTGCATATAAAATAAAGAATTGTTCAATTGAAAAAAAAAACAACTTAAAAGATGTAATTCTGTATTCAAACTTAACATCTGTATCTGAATACATAAGGCGCACAAAAATAATAAACATAATCTCAAAACCTTCCATTTCTCGAAAACCTTTCATCCTTGAAGTTCAATACTGCAGTTCTACGACAAGCTAATATGTGCCAAGGTCTAAAATGTATGTCAAAGTGTTACCTGATTCAGTATTGCCCCTGGGGATAGTATATACAGAGTTACCTAGCATCTTATGGTCGTGTTTCAAATCTCTCTATCCATATATTTTACACACGTGCACAATCCACGAAGACTAAATGCAAATAAATGCCTGCATATGTAATATGTTTTAAGATTAACTGTTTATCGTGCATTTAACTTGTTTTGCGTATGTATTTATTTTTTGGGACTGAAATTTCATTAATATTCTAATATCTCTTTTAGCTTGCTTAAACATTTCCCTGTGAGGAGTATATAAAGAGCTATCCTTTTACCCACGTGTTGACTCATAGACAGCTCGTGCAACAGTTTCCACATGCACTAATACAGTTAACAGTTTGCGATGTCTCAGCTCCTTGCAGAGTTAATTGCAGCTGATTTACGTAGCTACACATATCTTATTTGAACAAACTGTTGTTAGTAGACAAAGATGTGCATGTGTCATTGTTTCGTGTGTTAGTGCATCACATATGTTAAGCTTATTTTTGTGTCATCTAAATTTGTTTTACTTCGATCGGTTCGTCATTTCACTAGTTATCAGACGACTAGACTTGCTAATGGATTAGCTATAGACTGTAAACAGCGTTCCTACAATTAGCAACACAAAGGTTCGTAAGCTTAATTTACCTTTATCGTACATTTCGTGTCCCAAAATCGTGTAGAAGAAAAATGTCGTATTATGTAATTCATATTTCCGATACAGCAACCATACCGTTCTTTTATCATCATCGTCATCATCAGCATCATTGTGTCGATGTAGTCATAAAATTACCCTATCTGGTAGTCATGATGCTACAACAATAGTTTAGCATCAGCATCAACATCAACAATAACATCAGCATCAACAATAACATCAGCATCATTGTGTCGATTCTTTAAGCATCCCATACAACCATTTCCATATTCCATCATTCAAGTTGTATGCTCTCCCAGCTCCTTGCACTGTTAATTACTGCCATGTTTAACTCTCCATGGATATTTGAAGCCCTTGCATTGTAACTTTATATGCTTGAGCTTGTGCTAGAAGTTCTCAGGGTTGGTAGAATCGCAAGTGCGTGATTAGATTGGGTGTAACTCTTTCTAATGTAAACGTTATCAAATGATAATGTCTTGTGTGTTTACCCACCTGTTTATTATCGGAAACACCTTATTTGTAAAATATGTTTTCTACATTTACTCAAACTACCTTTATCTATATCCAGAACAACTCCACTGACTTACCAGTATCATAATTATCAGCACAGTAACATGTCTGTTACACTGTAAAAAATATGAATTATAGAGGAAGAAAAATTAACATCAAAAGCATGACACAATCTTCAGGTCACGTTAGCTTGTCCGTTTGGAGTACACATTGCGGTGGTAAGATAGAATAACTTACATAACAAAAAGCTGCAGTGTATATGTTGAAACACTTGGTGTAGCGGAAGTGTTTACCGCTTGAGAGCCTGGCGATGAAAGTTGCAATATCATCTCATTGAAATACAACACTCATTTATATTTAAGAGTGGATTGGAAATTAATTGCTTTATGCCTATTTAGGATTTATTTGTGTGTCTCGGCTTTCATTCATAATATATACAACTGATTGTCTTAGGGTGTTGAGTTTTTAAAACAGAATATTAAGAGCATTGATACTAAACAGAGGTTATGACATTATTTAATGAATTCTACATGAATACATAACCTTAGAGGGCGTACTCGGGAACAACTGTAGATAGCTTACAACTTTAATTTGTCAAATTGGACTTTTGTTATCTCTATGATTTACACCTATGTTTAATTAAAGCACCCTTTGCTAATGAATAGGTTCCGATACATTAAGCTTGCTTAATTTTGCTTTAAAGGAGATTATTTAGTTAGTTGCTTCATGGGGAGAGTACGAGATTCTATAAGAAACTTACCAATTGTTTAAATTGAAAAAATGAGGTTATCTTGGACCAGGAAATATGACCCAGTAATTCTGTGAATATCTAAAAGTATGTTTATAAATCGATTGACCTGAGGTCAGCAGACTGCCCATAAAGGCAATGACCGACTTGACCAGTCTGTGTCCAATTAGCAAGAGGAATGTACGGGGTCAGGAGTATCTATTCCAAATATACCTCAGTCTGTTTCCAGTACAGTTAGCACTATACATGTGAGGTTTTGTCGAGATATGAAGGCTTGGTGGTATCGGTAGATACAATGTATATTCGTATAGCCCAAGTATTAGTGCTTCACAGTTCCGAAATTAAATTATCATATCCAAGACAGGCCCAAAGAGAAGGAATACAATTTAATATTCCATATTACTTATAAAGTTTATGCATTTTTTTAGTTTTTTTTAAAGGGACACCGCGTCGATGATAAATGTAAGATCAGATGCATCTACCGGGTCACAAACCCCCAATTCCAGACAATTGAAGAAATTGGTAATTAAAACAACTCCATGTAAACCGTGAAAGAAAGCGTAACTCGTTAGCAGACACGATAATCAGCAGAGGTAGATACATCTTATCTCATTTTTATCCTCGACGCGGTGTCCCTTTAAATAAGTAATAAAATGAAAAAGATAAAATGCTCTTGTTAGTTTGACTGTGGCTCCAAATTACCTGTAACTGTAACATGTGCTTATTGCTGATTCGAATATCATTATAGCAAAGAGAACAAACTCAACTTGAATACTGTAAACAACAACATTTCAAATGTAAACTGATATTTCAGTACGAGTTTGAGTAGTATCACGCAATACCATGTTTACCAAAACGTTCATGAACCTGCTGTTCACGGCGCCTTATTTTAAGGCCATTGGCTGATCAGTGATAGTGAATGATAAGGAGACACTACCTGTCACCTCTCTGGGATATGTACAACCCATCCTGCAACTAGGTAACAGTGCGATGTTGCAGTGAAGTCCCCATGACTGGCATGAACGGATACTGTGCTCACTATATATATGGTCAAATGACTGGGCTTGTTTTAAACACAGAGTTGTAATCGCATAACATAAATGTCATGTGTAAATTATTCTCAAAGTAATAAAAAATGGCTGACATCAATTGTGTACATACAATGGATGGACTAATTCTGGCACCTTTGGTTAGCCCATGCAAACATCGTCTATTAGAATAACGATTACGTTATATTGTACGGGGTTTTGTTGGCTTTTATCAGCAACGGTACTTTGCACTATTCTGTCTTTGAATTGTTGCTGCAACGAGCTCGCCATATGTTACCAGCATAAAGAGATATATTAAATGTAAAATGTCAGAAACAGGTCGTTATGACAGCGTCTCTGTCTAATCAAACGAGAGGCATAGTTTGATAGCATAAGAACGCTTGGCTTCTCTCAAACACTAATTACATAAACCACAAGCTGTCAAATGTGCCGGTAAACCTAGTATAATGGATTCTGATACGGTATTGATAACTGATAATATCAGGTTTTAGTTTACATATGCTACCAATTCGTTTACCCAGTCAGAAACTTTGAAATCAATTCATCTTTTAATCATCGCTTTCATCTGAAGCTTAATACAATATAACATATAAACAAAATTCTTTACTTTTTGCGTTTTGGTTTTACAACTAATCCAAAATATGAAATACAAGATATCATTTCGCAACAATTGAATTACTTTGAAACATGCAAAACGTTATTGTACATCAATTCTTGAAAAACATGTTGAATAAATTTAGATTACAAATCACTGATTCGTGCATAAATCTCTTATATTTATAACGACATATCCGTATTTAAATAAGTGGCAACTGCGAAAAATATCGCCAAAAGGGATTACTTTGTGTAATCTGACATTTAACAGCTGATTACTACACGGGGTCCGCGTCAATGTACAGATCCCCGTGGACGCCATCAATGTGTCAACAGATTCCTGATTTGGTTACCAAAGGTCATGAAAGAGTATTACATCATCAAATGGTATAAATGTGATTATTATGATGTCGTGTGCCATTGATAATGTTATGACATCAACAGAAAGTTTTGATAGTTATGACGGCATCTGCCTCGGGCGTCTTATAGATGACCAAATGTTGTCAGCAAATGGGGCCATACTTTCCCTACGCAAGACATAACTCGCGACAGTCTCCATCGCTGGTTAATTTAAGACTAACTGCATTTCCTTAATTCTCCTGTGCTAACATGGCGGAGAGCTGCAAATAAGCGAATCCGAATTACTTCATCAGAGGTCATGAAACATATCGATACAATCCTAGATATTCTCAATATGACCACTGACCTACGTCCGACACACCACGAAGTGGTTTATAGACAGACAAATTTGATTCGTATAGAAAAGCCAATATATTTCACAATGGCAATGTTTAACGCCTATCTTTATAAATTACTTTCAGATAAAAAAAAATAATGAATTTTAGATTTTAAGTAGATTTACAAACTACGGTATGTTTGGGTTTATATGATCATATTTAGGAATATATCTGTTACGCATCAGTGTACAAAGGGCACTGCAACGGTACGTAATCGTCATCGTCAAAACCATTTACAGAATAAGAGCACATTTATACTTTCTATACTAAAGTAAGTATTCTTAATCTATATTTAGAACATTACGGAATCTTAAGCAAAATGTTCTTGACCCGAAATATATACTATAACATATATAAATAATCAAACGGCACTATATTTGTTCTCAACTTTATGGAATCAATTAATAATTGAAAGTCAGTTTGTGTGTTTGCACTGGAAAATGAACGATGTCAAAGCGGGATTCAAACTCCTGTGAACGAGGCGAGCTTGCGTTAGTATGTTGTGTATACTAAGCATGTCGTGTTAGCCTGTTGTGTTAAGCATAGGCGTAGGAACCGGGGGCAGTTTTTTGGGATGTAGCGGTACTTGAGAAGGCGAAAGTGTCATATTTTCGGCTTAAAGGACTAAAACGGCATTGTCAAACACCCAAAATATGACCTGGTTGCAAAGCATTGGGTAAACTGTAGTAATATTCATTGCTAAAAGGTTATCTGCATCCCAAATCTCCCCTCTCTCCAATACCTGAACAATGCAGCACTGATCCCTGAGAGTGTTCGGCAACCTGGATAGACTGGGTCTATGAAGAGCTGCATTCGTCTCCATTTGTTTCAGTCCCAATCCAACAGTCAAAAATAACCAACCAATTAGCTTTTGCAGCTGCAATAAAAGACAACAAACTCTGCTGCTTAACAACATGGTCATTGTTTTTAGCAGAAGAATATTATATTTATTTAGTTTTTTAAATAAAGAAATAAATATAAAAAATACATGATATTATTAAATCTACGGGTAACATACGAATGAACAGGGCTTCATCATTATCCAGAAGTCAAATGGGTTAAATTTAAGTTTATGAAACATTATCTGTTCATATTTATGAAAATTATACCTTCTAAAAACTAGTTTCTTTTTAAAATCTTCTTAACGGGGAGATATAGGAGAGCGAAAGGGGACTGTTTGTCTCGTTTTAAGATGTCCTACCGTGACGATGCTTCAACGAATTAAAGTTAGAGAGATAAAATATGTCGCCAACATCTTTTATTAATTAATTTTCAGTATTTCGTAATTTTGCAAACAGAATTACCCAACATTCTGGCCAAAATCCATGTTGAAAAATCTATATTGTGTTTGAATAAAGATCATGATAAAATCAATCGCGATGTCTCAACATCCAATGTGCCACCTCCTCACGACCTTAGCAACCATTCTGCCTCCCCTTTAGCGTCCAACGGCGATCTGTTAGGTATTTTGGTCGCACAGAGGACGCACAACGGTCTGTGTTAGCATGTCACTGGCAAACATTCAGGTCAATGTGAATAGATTGTGAAACGTCACGCATGAAGATGACACATGAGTAAAACTAATCGGATACCAGTGCAACAATTTCATTTATAACGAGGGTAAAATAAAAGATAAGCATCAGTTTGCATCAGTTAAGTATTAGTAATGTGTAATGGAAAATGTCAAAACTATACTAAAAGTTTATAAGGCGAATACATAAACAGTGCGTAACAGATGTTCCATTATCAACTGGATGGACCTGATGATGAAAAGATAAATTTTGCTGATTTTGCAATATACACACCAGATGTTACGAATTTGAATTTTATCATTAAGAGTGACAGGAGATATATGCATGGTTAAATAATTTATATACGATTATGTTGGCCTTGAAAGTGCAATAATAGAAAAAAGCACGCACGTACGCTTAGACGGAGGTCACATGATGGTCGTCAATGTTAAAATGTTTGTGGTATGTTCCAATCCAAAGATGTTTAAATTATGAAAACATTTTGATATTGCAACAATGACATTTCGTCTATTTTAACAGTCACATTTCGTCCATTGAAACAGTGGCAGTATGTCCATTATAACTGTGACATTCTGCCCATTGCAACAGTGACCTACATGTACGTTTGTAATGCCATGTCCTTGCACAATGTAGATGTACTTTACGATATGTTACAACAGGGTTGGAGAATATTATCCAAGAATGAAAATTATTAATAACAGCTGGTATCCACAACTCAGAATGATGTGTGTTGTGTGAACATTCTTTGTTGCAAAAGAGAATACATCAGAAAGAACTTTAGTCTAGTTTGTCGAAAATGTAGACTAGAGTAGGACTAGCGACAGTCTTTGACATAAGCCGAGATGCTGTAGAAACGAGCCTTTTATTGATTGAAAGCTGACTTTCTGTACCTTATTTCATTGGTCGGTCAAAATTGGCGAAAGGTCAGTCGAACATGACCTCAATCAATAATTCCCACGATGTAATGACGGACCTATGGGACGTATAATATTACATTCAGTTTCAGTTAGATGGCTTTGGGTTATTAAGACATATGGTATTTATCAAGAATTGACAGATATTCTATATACAATGTATTACGATTGTATATGTTATTGTCTCTGTGTACAAATATGCGTCCTTCGAGCACTCACAAATTGATGTATTGAGTAAATTAAGTGTCTTTGAAGGGCAGATACAATTTGAATACATATAAAACCCTTACTCATGAGATTATGAAGGTTATTTTGTCTCCTTCATCAGGTCGTGCTTTCACCTTATAATGACATCGTTATCCCGAAATAATTAGTTTTGTAATGGTTTTAATGTGTTGCGTGATGATCTAGAAGTTTAAATTGGCGAAGACACCTTGCAAGTAATGTTTATCACTTCTGTGATGAGAGGATGTAGTTCATTAAAAGCAGCGCTTCAACGATATAGTAACAATGTGCTTTAACAAGTAAAGTGAACGTTATTTTCATTATGGACGAATTTGAATGTTTAATATTTCAAGTGAGTGAATATATCCAAACAAATTAGACACTGTTATTTGTATGGAGTACTTTTTTTGTATTACCTTTAAGAAATACCAATTACATATCCTACTGTTAATGATAATGATGTAATGTCTGTAATGGTTTGATATACACCGAATGACATATGTTATTCTTCTATGAATGAACATTGGTAAACATTGAATCAATAGTTAAAAGTTAGAAATTTGGTCTGTATTATACGATTCATATGTATGAGAAAATAAGTGAAACCTGAAAAATTATGACACTGAAATGTTTCGTAAACTTGCATGCATTTTACCCATTTGGACAAGACATGACAGAAAGAAGAGTGTTATACTCCTGACTAAACCAGGCGACTCATCAAACCGATACAAACGACACCAGTACCTTAAGCTGTTGAAGATATACAATTTCCACTGATCTTTTATGATTTTTGAAGTCGACCCCAAAAGCAGACCGCCTTTAACATAAAATCAATTAAAATCTAACATTATTTGTTTTCATGATATATGACATACAAAAGACAAAGAGGTCAACTCCAAAAAGCAGATCCTTGCTGAACCCCTTCAATACAAATCAATTAAAACATAATATTATTTGTTTTCAAGATTGATACAGACACAAACAACAAACAATAAGGTCGACCCCCAATAACAGACCCCTGCTGACCCCCTGTCACAGGTCAGTCAAACCCAGATCTCTGAGCTTTGTTTATGAATCTGATAATCACTTCCAGGTTCGCCTCCACATGTGTTATGTTGTGTGCAAAACTCCGCCATCTTGGCTGGCTTGTGTTGCAAATGGAACATATATGCAGTATTAGATAATTGCTTGGGAAACTTGGCCGACCACTTGTTTCTGTGTTAATAATATAATATACATCATTTCCCTTCGTTATCTTCCGGTTCAGCGAACTAATGTAGGAGAACGTAGTCTTGGTATACATGTAGGTCCTCACTGGAGTAACTTAAAAGCAACTGTTTTGTTTAGGGTTGTCTGTCTCGTTGATTAAATTCTAATTGAGTTCGTTATGGAAAATGTAGCAGATTCTGTCAGTGGCACACAACCCTCATTTAATCATTTATTGAATCTGTTTTGTTTATTTATAAATGACCTGCATGAATTCTTTTCTAATGAGGGTTGCAAACCTGTGAGTCTTTTTAACATACCTGATGGTGACATGAACTTGTGTATTTCATTTATGATACAACTTTATGCAGATGATACAGTCCTATTTGCGAATTCAGCTCTTGAACTCCAGCGTACTCTTAATTCGTTCTATAGATATTGTAACATGTGGCACTTAGAGGTAAACCTTGATAAAACAAAAGTACTTATATTCAGGAGCAGCCCAGCAAGCTAAAGTTCTTTTATGGTAATACATTGATTGAAATTATGGATGATCATACATATCTTGGTGTAACTTTTTCGAGAAACAGAAAATTCAATAAAGCAATTAAAAAACTATCCCAAAGTGCATCGAAAGCTATATGTTTTGCCTCTTGAAAAAATCGAGAAATTTCCATATACCTATATATATATATAGATTGTTTACTAAAAGCATCTGATGCTATGATTTCCCCGATGTTTGTGAAACATGGGCTTATGAAAATATACAAATTATTGAGAAGATCCATCTGAAATTTCTAAAATTAGCTTTGGGTTTACGCAACTCTAGCTCTAACTTCATGGTTTATGGAGAGTACCCCTTTATATACAAGCCGCTAAATGAATAATCTGCTTCCGGTATAAATTACATCTGCCTGGAACTACACCCAAATTATCGAAATTGATTTACAACTACGCACGTATAAAAGATAATATAGAGCATTGATATGATATTTGGACCAAATACATAAAAGGTATACATGACAAATGTGGGCTAACATATATAGTCTACAACCCTGTTACTGTTCCATGCCAATGGTTCTTCTCGGGTGGAAAAAGAACCCCTTAAAGACCAATATTACCAAACCTGGAAAACTGAAATAGAAGAAAGCCCCAAAGGTTTCTACTATAAATATATTAAACGTATTCCGATGTTAGAAAATTATCTATTCCTGCCAGTTCACGTGTATTTACCAATTTTAAAATATAGAACCTGCATTCATACTCTACCAATTGAAGTTGTCCGTTGGCATGGCATTGGCTGTGAAAAAAGAACATGCACTATTTGTAAATCCCCTGCAATTTCAGATGAGTTCCATTATGTATTCAAATGCACTGCTTTTCTAGAACAAAGACAAAAATACATTCCTAAGAAATATTTATCATTCCCAAACTTAATGACTTATAAAAACATATTTGTAGACCAGAGCTTTGTTCAATCTAAAAATTTAGAACTGTATCTTAATATTATTGATAAAAGTGTGAAAAAGACATATAAATGATATTGTGTTAACCGTTATTCAGCTGTATTCTGAAATGACATCCTATATATTGTATGTGAATAATTATATCCTGCCATTTTGCTTTATGTTTTACGTATAATTATCATAAACTGTATCTCCTGTACCACCGAGAGTGGTTTCTGAGAATAAAGAGTTTGAATTGAGTTGAGTTGAGTTGAGTTGAGTTGAGTTGAGATAGAAACTGTTTGGATTAAAAAGACATCACTGGCCTTTTGATGAAATAAAAATAAGTTTAAAACAAACATCACTGGCTATATCAACAAGACGTCACTTTCACAATCAAAAAGCCGTCACTGTTACATATCAACAAGACGTCATAGTAACAATCAACAAGCCGTCACCGTTACACTCACTAAAACACCACTGTTACAATCAACATGATGCTATTGTTGCAACGAACAAGACGTCACTTGTACCATTAACAAGACGTCACTGCATCATTCAATCATCACTCCTCTCTTACAACCAAAACTTGTTTTAAAAAAATTAGTTTTTTGTAGGAAGAACGTTTCACAAACACTTAACCGTTGGGTAATGAGAAAATATTAACTACAAGATGATACCTTTGAGGTATATTAAACATTTTGAGATGGACAAAAAGCGAAAACTTAACTTCAGTTCAAAACGTTTTAGTCATTATATTGTGCTCTCAACCCTAGTTTATAACTGCACATGTACCACCTCTCAGTCATAATGATATGCATACAAATACGTAACATCTGGTGTGTATACTGCAAAGTAAGCAAAATTGTAATTATCTATTCATCATTACATTGACTCTGTTGATAATGGAACATCTGTTACCCATTGTTTATGTTTTCATCTTTAAATCTTTACTGTAGTTTTGACATTTGCAATTACACATTACTAATGTACACGTGTAACTGATGGAAACTTGAATTTAGCTTTTAATTCATTTCATATTTATTCTATTTATTTAATGTTTTTGTGGAATATCTCAGTTAATTATTTTGTTCGGTTTTATCCTATGTTGTCGAATGTACATATTTCTTTGTTAATACCAACATTTTGAACATTTTGAATATTAACAGTTTTATGTTAACTTGTTCTACTTCTCTCTCTTTGAACAGCTGCAGATATGACAACACATGGGTACCATTTCCGAGAAAGTCTGGTGACGTCATTGTTAAAAAGTGTTTTCATTTAGAAATATTTCATTCACTATGTTTTGAAATCAAGCCGTATACTAATGACATTGATTTAGATTTAGCAAATGCTAACGGTGGGTTCCCTCGATCTTCTGATTTAAAAACCAACAACCATATAATTACCATACAGAAATATGTCATGTAATGGAATGTATGTTCCGTAAGATTAAAATTTCAAAAAGAAAGTACTCCAATCTTCTTTCACTTGTGTATACTCTGAAATGAAAATTATTATTTTGATTATTAATATTAGTAGACTTTATTCATAATATATTTGTTCATTTAGACAGCTGTTAGATAGTTCAGACATAAAAGTTACATCTTTATAGGGTCTTTTTTATATTACACTTTTATTAATAAATATGACATTGTACTAAAATGATGTTAAGAACGGATATAGAGCATCTCATTTTGATGCCGAAAAATATATCAGAATGTGCTATAAATAAAAGCACAAATATTTATGGTAGCTTACATCCTTACATTGTGTATGACGTCAGTAGTCGTATTTAGAACATCTTTGGATCTATCGACCTGTTTGATGACATTTGCTGACGCATTCAGCACGTCAAATACATGAATGGACATAACAAATTCTGTTGTTCTATTAAATTCATCAAGTATGATAATCGAGATTGTGAAATATGATGTCATATGTAAGAATCGATGGGTTATTCGTTATTATCGAAAGTGTCTCACCACCTTAGTGTAAACATTAAAATCTTGCATCTTCATGTGCATGTATTGTATTTGCGTCAAATTGCCAAGTGATGTAGAAAGATGTAGAAACATGCTAACACGATCAATACTATATGACAAGCCATCAGCAAGTTTATAACCCATCTACATGTGGTTTGTGTTGAAGGCAGGCTCTGTTAATGTTAACGAAGATATCAGCTTTTCACAAGATAAGACAAGGGCGCTGCAATTACGGAATGTTTCTATATTTTACATTTCATATATACAGAATCTCACCCAAGTGTCTTCTGATATCGAATAACTCGTTGATAAAAGTTACAAATATCCAAGGCTCGCCGTGGATATTATATTTTTATCAAAAGGTTGATATATTTGATATAAGACGACACGAGGGTGATATTGTATTTATCATTCAATTACGTTTCAATGAACAATGTACATTTCTGAACACCTCATTGTTATTAGACGTTCAGTGCAGTGATGTCATAGCACTGTGGCGTCATCATCTTTATGACGTCATAATATTGTGATGTCATGATGTTTTGACGTCATAGCACAAAAATCACAGAAAAGTATTAACTAAGTTAAGACTTAGCGCTCACCAGCTTGAGATTGAGAGAGGAAGATATAACAACACTCCTGTAGACAAACGCCTCTGTCAACAGTGCAGTCAGAGTGCTACAGAAACGGAAGAACATTTTATATTTGAATGCCCAAAATATATTCATTTACGCTCGAACCTAATTTCATCAACTAGTCTTGGGGTCTGAAGGAAAGAGCTCCTCTCATCAATTATCATGCTTCTATCCCTTGTAAAGTACTTTATGACATGTATTCATGAGATTATGCCACGTTGGTTAGTTATTGCACAATTATTGTAATATCTATAATATGCATTGTTTGATATAATTGTCTCACACTGAGATATATTAATGCTCTTGTATATATTTTACTAATAATATGTATTAAAATGTGTTAACTTCTTTGTACACTGCCCATAATTGGTGTTTTCTGTACAATAAATATCTTGTATCTTGTATCTTGTATCTTGTATCTTGTAGCAGTGTTAGTCATTAGTAGATGATGTACCGTGATGAACCGTCATGCCCTTTGTTTGACGCTAGCAGGGCATAGTGCGATATATACTGTCAAAACGATACGTCTTAGGAGATATATCGCCCGATCTCAAACAAACGACATCTCCTGTGGAACAGAGCTTTGGCTGATAAATCTGTTTATGCTGGAATCACAGGACAATCTCGTCACTTCACCGTCCATACTGGAAGCAGTGTACAATGACAAAAAAATGTAACGTAACCACATGTTAGGTCGCCAAAGCAACAATGAAACCCGTCCGCGTCTATGTGTAGTAAATTTGTGTCAACAGGTTTCACTAAATCTAAGCTATATCTTTGAATAAATACTCTTGCAATAACATGTCCCTGTCTACTTGGAAACTGACTGGTCAATGTGACCCCAGGTCAACCTAATTATAATTATAGATATTGATATACTCGCCCCGCATTTCCGGGTTTATTATATACATCAAGCCTCTCTCGCTCGATTAGCCTCATAGTAACCCTTATCAAACATCTGCCGACCACACCACCTAGCACCAGAAGCTCTTCATTAACAAATCAATTTGATGAAATGTGATAATTATCTATAACTGTAACAAAGGCGGCTTCACCCTATCTATAAATATTTGATCAGTACGCCTATTATGATATCACGCAAATTTAATTTATATCAGATCATTCAACAATATCCTTCTGTAATTGATACTATAAACGTGAAGTTAGAAGACATATGACCCTTGAATAATGGCTTTAGATATACATGTATAATAGGTGTCATTGAACACCATGATACACATTTAACACAGATAGCTATACAACACTTCCCATCCACTATATATTCCTTAATGGAGTGTTGTATTTCAACGATGGTATATCCAACTTTCCCACCTTGGTCTCATGCAGTAAACGCTTCATTTCAACTTTATATCATAACTGCTTATTGTATTTGTATGTTATTGAATAATACAGTCATGAGTATACATTGTCTCAAATGTGCATTCTGAACATAGGGACATCAGTGTTCATGTCTGTTCACAAATCTAAATCATAGACCTGATACAGACTTGTTGTTGGTAGTTATGTTGTTGGTGATGATGATGTTCATGATGGTGATGAAGGTGTTGATGCTGATGCTGATGCTGATGCTGATGCTTATGCTGATGCTGATGCTGATGCTGATGCTGATGGTGTTGTTTGTGTTGGTATTGTCACTGGTGATCATGATGCTGATGTTTAGAATCTAAATAATAACAATTTTTGACAATTGTAGAATAGATATTTCACTAAGAAGGAGTTTCCGACAAAACTCAGTTACATAAATAAAATTAAGACATCATTTTATAAAGCTTAGATAACAAAAGGTTGCACTCATTCAACTTCACTAAAGTACTCATTTCTATCAATCCAACTTTTTACAGACCCAAACACACACATTGTATCGATATAAGTCACACTCTACATGTAGGCGCATCTCTAAAGTATGTCAAACATTCGTGAAAGGTTTAACATGGGAGCAATTAATGGTGCGAGGAGCTGAGAAGTCACTCAGCTGCAGTGATGAATGTTGAAGTAGGTGTACGAGCTGCTGGAGAGTCAACAGAATAAGGCTTTTGGCGTAAGAACATTAAGTTGTTCTATCAGGATATATGTCTTCTATAAAGTGTCATCTTGGGGAAAACGTCTACGTATTTAACAGATGGTTGCTAAAATATATAACTTAAATAAAAGTGTTGTGTTCGTAAATTTAGGAACTTTATGTAAAGTCTAGAATTCTCATTTAGCAAATTGAGCTCTGTAAATGTTGGTGAAATTACAATTCTAGTAAATGGTTAATATTTTCAGTCCAAATATATTAGAAAGAAATAAGTTCGACACATGATAATAATTCAAATCTAAACCGATGACGTGTACGGGTTGAGGGAGCTATCAATCCCTGCAAGGAGCTGAGAGATCAAACTGTTAACTGCATTAACTGCATGTGGAAATGGTTGCATGCGCTTCCAGGAGCTCGAGTCAACACGCGAGTAAGAGGATAGCTCTGTATATACTCCCCACAGGGGAATGTTTAATCAAATAACACTTTCACATACAGTTTAGGCCTCGGTAGATGTCAGCTTGCAGTGACACTGCAGTGAAGTTTTTACGTCGAAAGATGAAAGGATTTCAAAGAGCTGTTAAAAAGGTTTCGAGAAATGTTCTATGTCCACATTTGATGTAGTCAGCATGTCAGATGCAAACCTTTGATGAGAACAAAATCTTGAGATAGAAAGTAGGAAAAACACCACACTACACATGATAAAAATTAGGAAATGTGTATTTTGTACAAGAAATTATTATTCACCTTAACGGGGAAACGTTGACAGTGGTTAGCTAAGGCAATCTTTAAATAGATTATCTATTTCTCAGTGCATCTTAGGGATACGTACATTAATATGCATACTTGCATAATTGAGGAACTCGTTAAAGTATACTTTCGCGATAGTTGGAAACAGGAAACTGGTCAGATGTGATGCTCTGAGAAGTTTATTGTGTTACAATCATGGGCTCATACATCAAAGTAAGAGTGCTTTGATGACGGAAAGAACTTAAGTTAGAAAACATTTTATATGATTGTATTTACTGAATGCAAATGATGATTTTTTATCATTTTAAAGGGGCAGTAGCACGTTTTCTCGCTCAAATAAGTCGATGAAATTTGTATTAGTAAAACACCAAAAAATCAAGTAAAACATGAGTGTACATGGCTCGGTAACGCCATGGGAATCGTTTTTGTAATAAAATAATAAAATATGTTCACATCAAAATGGCCGCATGCAATGTTTGCTTTATACGCAACATCGTTATTGCCCCTACGGATAATTTGTTTGTGTAATAAGAAGTTTTATCCTCTAAAGTAAATTTGAATGACATAAACTATTGACAAAAAAGATTTTGCAAAAAGCGTACTACAGCCCATTTAAAGAGGCAGTAGCACGTTTTTCGCTCAAATAAGTTGATGAAATGTATTTGAGAAATAATGTCACCAATAGTAAAACACCATTCCCTCTTCGGGAAATCAAGTTAAAAAATGAGTGTACATGCTTTGGTTAAGTCATGGGAATCGTTTGGTAATTCGAAATAATAAAATAATGTATTCACAATAAAATCGCCGCCATGCAATTTTTGCTTTATACGCAACACCGTTATTAACACTACAGAAAATTGGTTTGTGTAATATGATGTTTTACCCTCTAAAGTTAATTTAAATGACATTAACTATCATTGTAAATGGAAAATTTGAAAAAAATAAATTTTGCAAAAAAAACGTGCTACTGCCCCTTTAAAACAATGTTTTGGAGGGACAGGAATGTAAAATCTGATTAGCCTTAACATAGATTTTCATCTAGTCCATCAAGATTATAGACATGTACCGCAAATATCAACTGCTGACTATTTCTCCTTGGATAAGATATTTATAATTCTTATTACTTTACTGCTATAAATACAGCAGAATGACGCATTGTTGTTCCTGAACATGCCGTGATATTGCTATCTATACATGCAACTCTCACTCTATGTTTTATTTTCAAAAAATATAAACTGTAAATTGATTTGGTTTTAAAAAAGGAAAAAAACGTTTTATCACAGATTATTCTTACCAAATAAATGCAATAAAAACATCGCAGAAAGGCACATTTTGTCGCACAACCCTTATTATAATTAGATTACACATACTTTTTCAGGATAAACATAATTTTGGGCAATTCCGTTTTTTTTCTTTGTGATTCTTACATTTTGGAAGAGCGTCAGTGACTTCAATGTATATTTCAATTAAGTACTTCAATTAGGAATCAGGTATAAATCAATTAAAAGATGAATTCAACACTGGATGTGCGATAATTAACATCCTAATGAAACACAAAATAATCCTCGTTCAATCATGGTACAAATGCCAATATGTTGACATTCTATCACTGTCATTTATCAAGTTTCTGCAGACACCTGGTGAACCTACCCAATGCTTTAAACACCGTCACTTTAATCGCATTAGATCATTTGCGGTATTGGTTAAATGTTTACATAGCTTCGCATGATTAGCAGAGTACAGTAAAACCTGATTCATACCGAATTGGTTTGACATCAGATCCTACGACGGACAATGCGAGACGATTATAACGCTTGCTTGACGTGTTTACAAAAGAACCTCTCCTTAAACAGTATTGGCTTTTAATCAGAGGCTAAGGTGGACAGCACAAGACAAGTAACTACAGAAGGCCTTTGTCCAGTGTTAGCGTCCACCTTTAGCACGGGTCATCTCTCGCACCTGTTTCCTGACAAATGTCCACTTGATTACAGGTGAGAGACGTCTGGATGGATTTATGATTTAACCAGTGTAATAGTTGGTTCACATTTCTCGATAAATCTTAATAATAATCTCCATACAAAATCTAAATACCACGAAACATTTTGCATGACTCAGAGTACTTTTACTGAAGTATATATGTATGAATGATGAGAGAAAATAAGTTAAAATTCCAATAGATACTTAATATTCGTTATATATTAAAATAATTTTTATATATTTAATATATTAAATAAAATAAGCTTCATTTATTCTAAATTTGGATCGAATGTATCACAAACAGGATCAATCAGACAATTGGTAATATCGATTAGGTACGCCCAAATAATTTCAGGGCAAAACTTTGAAAAGTCAGATTTCCTTTTTAAAAATACCCTCTGAATATTGATGAAATCTTTTCCCAGGTGAGAGACAGGAGATGTGTGCAGAAAATTACTGCATGTGTTCTTAGTTTTTATTGCACTGAAATACATGCAGTAATTTCACTAAGCTATTATAGTTATATTTCAATTCATTTGAAATTCAACAATACTAGTATCGTCCTTTTAATCAATTAGAAAACAGTAAGTTCAAGAAACACATGTCCATGACATTTTTAAGACAATTGCTTGTATGAACTGAGGATCACCTATATTCTTCAAGACTTTTGGAAACAATTTTGAAAAGTATGACTTAATTGCTGTCTTAAATATCGAATCCTACAAAGAATTATATCAGCAATGTTTAAAAGGAATTTCATTTTGAAATGTACATTGTAAATATTCATTAAAATGTTACGTTAAACATCTATACTTACACAACTATAATGTGTATTGAAGATTGTTAAACAATAGACGTTTTACTTTGCAATACCATGATAACAAAATCCTACTTAAAAAGGAAATAAGTCTTCAAGATTTATTATCTAATTGATTTACTGGAAATATGGGTCAAGTAGCGGACAAAGTTACAGTAAATATTTGGTCAAGTCCATAAATAAACTGACCTGTGGTCATCGATCTTTGACCAGGTTTGACCTGAGGCTACCGGTCACTTAGCCGGACAATCGTGTTAACACACTGCTTATCTAACACCTAGGTTAACGGTCCAAGCGGAAATTGCCTTCTAAGACATTGGTAAAATGGATCAATTGACAACCAGTATTTAGCATGCATACGGGAAATTGTAACGGTAATACAAAGTGGTATTTCATGTGTCCAGTATAGTTTCATATCCTGTGGATGTTTGCAAGTGTTATGTATTACAAATGTTGAAAATGGTTATAGATAAATAATAACTAATGGATACAAAGGGCATGTTCACTAATCATGAAAAGTCACTGGGAAGGATGAATGGTTCATTGGAGCAATAGTAAATCTCGCTTATGTACAGCGATATTGCCGATGATTTAGTGTTTTATTATCGAGAACAATGAACAAGCAAGATATGAGAAATGAGTATACATGTATAAGTAAAAATGCATTTGGTTTGAGGAAGAATGATGATCTGGTTATTAGACACTCTATTTGTTATTTTTGACATAAGACACCGATGCGTCTGTATCATTTTGTGCATTTTCTGAAAATAATCCTTGTTCTTAACCCATAGTTTTATATGATAACGTGTGTTAGAATCAATCTAAAAAAAACTATAGATATGGATTGGAAGATACTCCTGTGTACAGAAGTAATGTAACATTTGGCCTGCACCTGCGTCAGTGAGTAGGAGATACCTGTACAAATGTTAATTACAATACTGTTGTATTTAGAAATAGGTATGTGGGGACCTTCACATCTTTACAGCTCGAACTCTCGTGTTACTCAGGTATTCAAGAGGTCAGGTAAATACAGGTAAATACTGAATCACATTGCAGTTTGGAGTGTATATTTCAGTCTCACGTGTTGCAGGTATTGTTTGCTCCTGTCATAGATATTAGTTAGAAAACATAGACATCTACTTAGGCTATATAAGGCATATGTGATATATTATTAGAGATATATGATGTGACATATTGCTTGTAATTCTAAAATGTATATTTAATTTCGACGAGAACTGGCACAGAAAACCTGGGTCAGACCCTCCAGACATAAACATGTTTGATCGCATTAGAACTAGATAAGTAGGTCAGTTGTGTTGAGATTTGCTCAAGTAACCTTGTCCCTTTACTGTGAGAGTTAGTAGTAAATAATAGCTGTTATACAACGGTAGGTCGTTGTATATACTGATAACAACACGCAAAATGACATCCCCAATAAACATCACATATACTCTCCTTCAGTTTATTACAAAATTAGCAAGTGTTTTCAACATGTTTCGTTTTGGAAACTTATTCCTTTAGTACACATTATACCATGTATAATGGTAATACCATACCTGTATTGACATTCAAGAAGTTCGACATCATTCAACCCGTTATAGTAGATTATGAACATCTTATTCCAGTCAAAGTGTTACATCCACAAAAGACACTTTCCATTTAAGACTCTTTTTTTTTAGAAATCAAAGTTGTGTCATGAGATATTCAGAGTCGATGTTTTAAGATGTTAAGTTCAAATGGCATTTGGATATAAGTAAATCCAAAACTGGGATATGTAAAATGGTGTATTTAAAAAAAGCAGGTATTGTATTCAAAACATGTAAATAACTCAGATATATTCCTTTGATACAATCTGTTACCTTCTAAATATTAAATGAGCTGAAACCATCAATGTCAGAAAGTCCCTAACCATTAGAATTTCTTCGCTGTGGTGGCGTTGTATGCTGCTTTCGAGGGTAGTACGCTCTGATTCACCATCGTTGGACTGGTGGCACCTGAGCCTTAGGCGAGTGATGACACTGTTACATAAAGGGTACATCAGACCGTATTAACGTTCCGCCATGTCAATAAAACCTAATTAAGCCTAATTATAATCATTTTAGTTTGACAGTCAATAACGGATATTGATTGAATGACCTTAACCCTAAACGTAAACAAAAAAAAACAAATTTTTCAACAGAAAAGTGTTATTATAAGCTTTAAATTGCTGTAATCTTAGGTTAATTGAGTGTGCAAGCAATAAACTATGAATGTATTTTTTTCCAAAAAAGCAGCAAAAATAGGGAAAATAAGTCTATGCTAAATATTCCTGATATACTCAGCTGATTGAACTGCGAACTCCGTACACCACATGCGTCATGTATTAACGTCATCTGTTTTCTTTGCGACAAGTAAAATTTTTTAGACCGCCAGTCAAAACCGTGTACCATTACTGTAAGGAGAAATATTACGTAAATGCCGTTATATAAATCTATTAGAATTAAGGAATTGGTTAAATTGTATAATTACTAATGATGCCAAACAAAGCTTTAATTTGGGAGCAATAAATAGTTTCGAAATTATCCATATATAGTTAAGAAGATGTTCCGTACCCATAATTTAGTTCCCTCTTCAAAAATCAAGTTTCACAAAACTGACACACAATGCCTCACTGTAAGTGTACAGGAGCACGTTGATCAAACACTTCCAGCTATAGTCTTGTACAACTCCCTCATCCAGGTCCTTACAGTATATAAAAGCCTTGGAAAGTCTATTACAAGGCTTGAGAGCTTTGTTTCTAAAAGGAAGAAATCTCAGAGGTTTTTTTTAATTTCATTTTCATTTGTTTTTCAAATTTTGAACTTTTTGCTGACATTTTCATTTCAGAGACTAAATGTGAAACTAATTTGGATGCATGTTGATATGGATTCAAAACGAGCACAATTTCCCTCAAATTTTTACTGCTTTTGTTCTCATTGCAACTAGAACTTGGCACACGAAGACATTCCGCGTGTTCTCTATTTATCTATGTATCTACAAGACGCTGATTTATGAAGTAGATCTGGTATGTATTACATAAGCAGCACTTCTTTGTGTTCAACAAATGTAGTCTGTTCCTCGCTGCGGAGGAACATAACAGAATTACGCTTTATTGCTAGATTGGAGTTGTGTTTTTTATCAACACGATCTTTACATCTTCCATGGAGATGCGTCCGTAGGTACATTATCTTCCCACAGAGGTTATTCCCTTCAGATTTCAGATTTAATCTCTGTTCTATTGGGCTAAATTATAGGCTAGAAATAAAGAATCCTGTTTGGTTGCATTGGAAGTAAGTTGTGCAATCAGCGACGCTGTTGTAAAGCTGACATTAAGCAATTACACGTACAACGCTGTTTTGGAAAAGGAAAGTAAGCTAAGCGTTTTCTTGTTCAATGTGCTTTCCTCGATGTATTTGCATTTGTGAAAACAATTGAACATAAACATGCTGATAAATAAGTTCTAATCAGAGACATAAAACTTACAATAGCTTATTTGTAGTATTTATATCAGATATATTCCATATTCAAAGGACATATGCCAATTAGACATAGCCTGTACAGTCAAAGGCTCAGAAGATCTATGGTCGATATAGTCGATATAAGATGAGATATCATTGGCTAAAATTGGACAGGCGGTACCCTTTCTCTCCCTGTTGGTATTTTGCAAGAAACGAGAGAAAAAAACAGAGGTCACGTAAGAAAATCTGAAGGTAGTAATCTCTGTGGGAGGAAAATGTCAAATGTATTGCTCGCCTACCTCTAGTTTCCTAATAAAACCTTCATTACACCTTCAGTTTTGTTGATTTCAGATTTCAATTGCATTATTGCTTAAAACACAATGTATCTTCTCGTAGATTTATATATTACCAAGTCAAATAAAACCTTAACACTTTCAGATACACACATGATCGCTTTAAACTAATGTAAAACTACGATTACAATTTCTAAAATTAAAACATAATAGCTCTGTTGAGTAATAGATTTTAAAAAATTAAACTTTTAAACACCTTCAGATGAGCAAACGTGATGTGAATACACCCACCTGTGATATCATGACCCTAAATAGTATAGTCATATATAGCTGCATCGTTGTTACATCTGTTGACAGTATGGACGTATATATATGCATGACTGGTTGCTTCGTAATATGCATGTTTGTAGGATCAATTCCAGTTCGTGAAACTTCAGAAACAGTACCTGACCGGACTATCTCTTTATATTATCTTGTTTTTATTGTATAATTGTTAATCATGAATTTACACATATAAGATAATGTATATCATATATTAAAATAAGTAACAATACTAAAGGATAGTGTGACCTATATATATGTATATATATGTATATCATGTTACTGGTCGATAACATCTGACCTACTTTTGAGCAGGTTTGTTGACTTCAGTTGATGTTCTGATGTCGCTGACATAGATATGTAATCCGTAACGTTCTTGTACGTCGGTGACATCCTAAGTCTGTACAGGTTCCTTTTAAATTGATTACTAGTATGTCGTGGCCTATTGTATCTATTTAAATTACATTTCCTCTGGTTTTCGACTTTTTTTATCATAAAAGGTACAATGTTTCAAAATCGGCCAGTCGTTGATCTGCAATACAGCTTGATTTTTGTCGTTTACTTGAAAAAACAATGAAAAATCACGAATACAGAATTTAAAATGAGTGACTTAAGATACATCATGAACTTGTAGTTTGGCAGGTATATCCTGCAGGCCATCATACAGTATTGACGAGTAGTGTTATATATTCTCTTGATGAAGAAATTCCACTTTCTGCCATTTCTGAAACAAAGGAAAACGAAAACAAGAATTCACTGTCATTGGAGTCATTCCGATTTGTTTTAGACTACAATCACATGATGTTATTACGCTATGTTATAATTTTTAAAAATTCTAATTCTTTTTTTTACATAACGTAAGTCAATATTGTTTTGATCGTACTTGGGGTGAAGTTGAAGTTTCTGTATACTGACAGTAACCAGCTCTCGGCCAATCGGACGATATCCTCCAAAAACCTCCACATGCCAAAACTTCTGCAGCTTAAAACAACAAGATTTGTGGTCCACTGCAACACTAACATTCTTTACCTTACCGAAAGTGCACTGGATGGATGAGATGGACAAGTTATGCTTAATGAGCCTCAAGAACTGCTAATGTGTCTTATGACAAAACCAGCACTGATTTATTCACATCTGAATGTAAGGTTTCAATATTAATTTTCTATTTTAAATTTATTTTTCTAAAATATGTAATAATATTTTCCAAATGTAGATAGGCAAGTTCAAGGAGGTGGCCGACAGCATCAGAACGTTCAAAGGTGTTTCTGCCTGTTCTTCAGCTCTTAGGTGGGGCTTTTCACATTGGCATTATATAAAATAAATCTATATAATTCTTCTATTTAATTTCTTATCCAGTGAGAAGACTCAATTTCTAATATCAACTGACTGAAGTATTTATCAAAATGGTGCAGGTAAAAAGGACTACACCCGAGGAGATGGGCTTAGTCCCTCAGACTCCATATGAATTGTCCTTTTTGTCATGTATTAGTTAATCAATTTATATAAAACATCTATAACGAAACATGCCTTGATGTATGTGCGGGGTCGCGGTTTATCGGGCTGATCCCTCGTTGGACTTAGACGTGCTGATACAGTATTGTGACAAAGTGACTTTCTTAAGGTTAAAATGTTCAGATTAATGTTACTCAAATAATATATATATTGGCCTTATATATAGGCCTTATTTGCTATGAAAACATAGTGTTCATCAATACAGATATGTGAGAGATATACCCATACTTTTCCGAGTGTATCGAAAGATACCCTACACTTTTCCCCGTGGGGCCCTTACGGGGCCCTTGGTCGTTCGTCCAGAAAGCAACAGGACACGGGTTCGATCCCAGGTTCCTTATATGTTCATTTATAATCTGACATTTTATAAAGTATCATCACTTAGAATTTGGAAATTTAGAAAATTGACTTCATTGTTTCTCAGCTGTTAAAAAGTGTAGGTATATTAGAAAAGTGTAGGTATATCAGAAAAAAGTGTAGGTATGTCAGAAAAAAGTATAGGTATATCAGAAAAAGTGTAGGTGTATCGGCTTATACACCTACACTTGTAACAAAAGAAACCATAGCAACGAGACCGGAAGTGGGGTATAAAGAGATGAACGCAAATACTTCTATCGATTTTCCCACATTCATTGAATAATAGCCGATTCACATATATCGACTTTCAAATATAAGAAAACAAAGTATATATTAATATAGATATAAAAGCCGTTATCCGATCGACTTTCCCATATCAAAATAAAAAATATCTAGCAATTTACTAAATGATATTTAATATATTTCCCAAATTCTGCATTTCGGTGTTGAAGAGTTATCATGTATTGATGTAGATGCATACCGGAACTGAGAGAAACCAGTTGAGAGGTCGCCAGGTGCAGGTTGTGCCATGACACGAATGATGTCCTGGTTCTCTCGTAGTCTATGTTGGTGACCCCAATGAGTGTGGTTTACCTCTTAACTTTTAAGGTTGATGTGAGCTGTTTGTGACACTTTTAAATGACTCTCATGTCACTTGAATTATGTTTTGTTAGAACAGCGAACCCTAGATTAACGTGTCGAATAGAAGGTGCAATTTCCAATGGGGAAACATTTAAGTAATGGACGATGTGGACAAGCATGGTGACTACAACTTTCCTTGGGTGATACATGTTGTCGTTCACGTGTGATAATGAACACTCCAGCTAATAGCCCATGACCCTGTATAGTCGTGACGAAACAATGTTAATACCGCCCTCACAATGGTGCCGGACTGGCCATAGATTCATGATACTAATGGCTATTGATAAGTTAGGGCGATAAATAATAAACAATAATAATAATATAATAATAATAATGATAATAATAACGAACCTTCCACATGATGCGATTTGTGATTGATTTGGTATCAACTTTATTTTGCACGTTTGATACAATTTCATTAATTTGTTCATTTACTAATAATTTACTGAAGTACAGATGCATTTGTAAAAAAAAACCTATCTAGTCGATTCTGTCAAATGACATACTGCCTTCCATTCGGATGCAGTGACAGTGATCATAAATATAATCATTTCATTTCTGATAAAGCCTTCCTGTTCACATTACATGATTATGATGATGTATTCGATTTGTTTACGTTTCATTGACATTATATACGAATCATATCTCTATTCTCTCTATGGGACGTACTAAATGGTAGTAACTGGGTATCAAAGAGATGAATATGAATAGTTTATACAGCCAGTTCATCAAGTTATTATTTTATTTTTTTAAAAGATTTAATTAATATGAGTGTGCTTCCCACTTGACTTACTTTAATCTATTCTTCACACAAACTTAGGGTAAAATCATACTATTTAGGTTATATTTATTGTGTACAACATTATATATAAACATATAGCGGCATTAGAATATATAAGCCATCGAGCTTGTTTACCATTAGATTTGAAAGATATAAAATAATAACATGGTTACCCAATGCACATGCTTACACTCTACAGGTGCTTCGAGAAGACGATCAGTCCATGCCGTAAAACGTGTTAAGTTCCACATACTGATACCGTGGAAAATGTTGACTTTAGTTAGCACACAGAGCCTTATGCTTATTAACTCAAGGAATTATTGCTTCTACAACTACTGCAACTACTACTGTTGCCTCCACTACTACTACTACTACTACTACTACTACTACTACTACTACTTCTACTACTACTACTACTACTACTTCTACTACTACTGCAACTACTACTGTTGCCTCCACTACTACTACTACTACTACTACTACTACTACTACTTCTACTACTACTACTACTACTACTACTACTACTACTACTACTACTTCTACTACTACTGCAACTACTACTGTTGCCTCCACTACTACTACTACTACTACTACTACTACTACTACTACTACTACTACTTCTACTACTTCTACTACTACTACTGCCACCACCACTACTACTACTACTACTACTACTACTGCTATTGCTGCTGATGCTGATGCTACTACTACTGCTTCTATAACTGCTACTACTACTGCTACTACTACTGCTACTACTACTGCTGCTACTACTGCTGCTGCTGCTACTACTACAACTACTACTACTGCTACTACTACTACTACTTCTACTACCACTGCTGCTACTACTGCTTCTACAACTGCTGCTACTACTACTGCTTCTACAACTGCTACTACTACTGCTGCTGCTCCTACTACTACTACTACTACTGTTACTACTGCTACTACTACTACAACTACTACTACTGCTACTACTACTACTACTGCTGCTGCTGCTACTACTACTGCTACTACTACTGCTGCTACTACTGCTTCTACAACTGCTGCTACTACTACTGCTTCTACAACTGCTACTACTACTACTACTGCTGCTCCTACTACTACTACTACTGTTACTACTGCTACTACTACTACTTCTACTACTACTACTACTACTACTTCTACTGCTGTTGCTGCTACTACTGCTTCTACAACTGCTGCTACTACTACTGTTTCTACCACTGATACTACTACTACTGCTGTTACTACTATTGCTTCTACAACTGTTGCTACTACTTCTGCTTCTGTAACTGCCTCTACTACTACTGCTTCTACAACTGCTGCTACTGCTTCTGATACTACTACTACTACTACTGTTGCTTCTACAACTGCTGCTACTACTACTGCTTCTACAACTGCTGCTACTACTACTGCTGCTGCTACTACTACTACTACAACTACTACTGTTGCTGCTTCTACAACTGCTGCTACTACTACTGCTGCTGCTACTACTGCTTCTACAACTGCTACTACTACTACTACTACTGCTGCTACTACTACTGCTTCTACAACTGCTGCTACTACTACTACCATACTACTACTACTATTATTACTACTACTGCTACTACTACTACTGCTTCTACAACTGCTGCTACTCCTACTGCTGCTGCTACTACTGCTTCTACAACTGCTGCTACTACTACTGCTTCTACAACTGCTGCTACTACTACTGCTCCTACTACTGCTGCTACTACTACTGCTTCTACAACTGCTGCTACTACTACTGCTGCTGCTACTACTGCTTCTACAACTGCTGCTACTACTACTGCTTCTACAACTGCTGCTACTACTACTACTACTACTACTGCTACTACTGCTGCTACTATTACTGCTACTACTGCTGCTACTACTACTACTACTACTACTGCTGCTGCTGCTACTACTATTACTACTACTATTGCTGCTTATACTGCTACTACTACTACTACTACTACTGCTGCTGCTGCTGTTACCACCGCTACCAGTACTACAACTGTTACTACTTCTCATCTTGCCATTACAGCTACTACTAGTAGTACAACTACTACCACACAGTGGCGGTGTAGATACAGGTAGTTTGTGTGCATATGTGAGTGATGTAGCAGATGTTTATATCGGAGATCTTCACAGTAACGCCAATGATTGATTGTCTAAGTACATGCTATGATCAAAATAAGTTAAACCTTTGGACTAAAAATAACCTGACAGAATTGTTCAACGGAATGCACGATATGCTGGTAGGAGTGTTGAGTAGTGTGGGAGGACGATGAGGGTACACGTCAATGAGTGCGTGTTTACTATTGTTGCTGCCGATACTTCTCCTGCTGCTGATACTACTTCTACTGACTACAAGTCGTGGTGCAGATACTACTTCTACTGACTACAAGTCGTGGTGCAGATACTACTTCTACTGACTACAAGTCGTGGTGCAGATACTACTTCTGCTGACTACAAGTCGTGGTGCAGATACTACTTCTACTGACTACAAGTTGTGGTGCAGATACTACTTCTACTGACTACAAGTTGTGGTGCAGATACTACTTCTACTGACTACAAGTTGTGGTGCAGATACTACTTCTACTGACTACAAGTCGTGGTGCAGATACTACTTCTACTGACTACAAGTCGTGGTGCAGATACTACTTCTACTGACTACAAGTCGTGGTGCAGATACTACTTCTACTGACTACAAGTCGTGGTGCAGATACTACTTCTACTGACTACAAGTCGTGGTGCAGATACTACTTCTACTGACTACAAGTCGTGGTGCAGATACTACTTCTACTGACTACAAGTCGTGGTGCAGATACTACTTCTACTGACTACAAGTCGTGGTGCAGATACTACTTCTACTGACTACAAGTCGTGGTGCAGATACTACTTCTACTGACTACAAGTCGTGGTGCAGATACTACTTCTACTGACTACAAGTCGTGGTGCAGATACTACTTCTACTGACTACAAGTCGTGGTGCAGATACTACTTCTACTGACTACAAGTCGTGGTGCAGATAATCCTTTTACTGACTACAAGTTGTGGTGCAGATACTTCTTCTACTGACTACAAGTTGTGGTGCAGATACTACTTCTACTGACTAAAAGTCGTGTTGCAGATACTACTTCTACTGACTACAAGTTGTGGTGCAGATACTACTTCTACTGACTACAAGTCGTGGTGCAGATACTACTTCTACTGACTACAAGTTGTGGTGCAGATACTACTTCTACTGACTACAAGTCGTGGTGCAGATACTACTTCTACTGACTACAAGTCGTGGTGCAGATACTACTTCTACTGACTACAAGTCGTGGTGCAGATACTACTTCTACTGACTACAAGTCGTGGTGCAGATACTACTTCTACTGACTACAAGTCGTGGTGCAGATACTACTTCTACTGACTACAAGTCGTGGTGCAGATACTACTTCTACTGACTACAAGTCGTGGTGCAGATACTACTTCTACTGACTACAAGTCGTGGTGCAGATACTACTTCTACTGACTACAAGTCGTGGTGCAGATACTACTTCTACTGACTACAAGTCGTGGTGCAGATACTACTTCTACTGACTACAAGTCGTGGTGCAGATAATCCTTCTACTGACTACAAGTTGTGGTGCAGATACTACTTCTACTGACTACAAGTCGTGGTGCAGATACTACTTCTACTGACTACAAGTCGTGGTGCAGATAATCCTTCTACTGACTACAAGTTGTGGTGCAGATACTTCTTCTACTGACTACAAGTTGTGGTGCAGATACTACTTCTACTGACTAAAAGTCGTGTTGCAGATACTACTTCTACTGACTACAAGTTGTGGTGCAGATACTACTTCTACTGACTACAAGTCGTGGTGCAGATACTACTTCTACTGACTACAAGTTGTGGTGCAGATACTACTTCTACTGACTACAAGTCGTGGTGCAGATACTACTTCTACTGACTACAAGTCGTGGTGCAGATACTACTTCTACTGACTACAAGTCGTGGTGCAGATACTACTTCTACTGACTACAAGTCGTGGTGCAGATACTACTTCTACTGACTACAAGTCGTGGTGCAGATACTACTTCTACTGACTACAAGTTGTGGTGCAGATACTACTTCTACTGACTACAAGTCGTGGTGCAGATACTACTTCTACTGACTAAAAGTCGTGTTGCAGATACTACTTCTACTGACTACAAGTTGTGGTGCAGATACTACTTCTACTGACTACAAGTCGTGGTGCAGATACTACTTCTACTGACTACAAGTTGTGGTGCAGATACTACTTCTACTGACTACAAGTCGTGGTGCATATACTACTTCTACTGACTACAAGTCGTGGTGCAGATACTCCTTCTACTGACTACAAGTCGTGGTGCAGATACTACTTCTACTGACAACAAGTCGTGGTGCAGATACTACTTCTACTGACTACAAGTCGTGGTGCAGATACTACTTCTACTGACTACAAGTCGTGGTGCAGATACTACTTCTACTGACTACAAGTTGTGGTGCAGATACTACTTCTACTGACTACAAGTCGTGGTGCAGATACTACTTCTACTGACTACAAGTCGTGGTGCAGATACTACTTCTACTGACTACAAGTCGTGGTGCAGATACTACTTCTACTGACTACAAGTCGTGGTGCAGATACTACTTCTACTGACTACAAGTCGTGGTGCAGATACTACTTCTACTGACTACAAGTTGTGGTGCAGATACTACTTCTACTGACTACAAGTCGTGGTGCAGATACTACTTCTACTGACTAAAAGTCGTGGTGCAGATACTACTTCTACTGACTACAAGTCGTGGTGCAGATACTACTTCTACTGACTACAAGTCGTGGTGCAGATACTCCTTCTACTGACTACAAGTCGTGGTGCAGATACTACTTCTACTGACTACAAGTCGTGGTGCATATACTACTTCTACTGACTACAAGTCGTGGTGCAGATACTCCTTCTACTGACTACAAGTCGTGGTGCAGATACTACTTCTACTGACAACAAGTCGTGGTGCAGATACTACTTCTACTGACTACAAGTCGTGGTGCAGATACTACTTCTACTGACTACAAGTCGTGGTGCAGATACTACTTCTACTGACTACAAGTCGTGGTGCAGATACTACTTCTACTGACTACAAGTCGTGGTGCAGATACTACTTCTACTGACTACAAGTCGTGGTGCAGATACTACTTCTACTGACTACAAGTTGTGGTG
The DNA here is from genome assembly GCA_936450465.1 of Gibbula magus. Classification (NCBI taxonomy): domain Eukaryota; kingdom Metazoa; phylum Mollusca; class Gastropoda; order Trochida; family Trochidae; genus Gibbula; species Gibbula magus. Next base: position 60,500,858 of record OW388291.1, read on the forward strand.
CAGATACTACTTCTACTGACTACAAGTCGTGGTGCAGATACTACTTCTACTGACTACAAGTCGTGGTGCAGATACTACTTCTACTGACTACAAGTCGTGGTGCAGATACTACTTCTACTGACTACAAGTCGTGGTGCAGATACTACTTCTACTGACTACAAGTCGTGGTGCAGATACTACTTCTACTGACTACAAGTCGTGGTGCAGATACTACTTCTACTGACTACAAGTCGTGGTGCAGATACTACTTCTACTGACTACAAGTCGTGGTGCAGATACTCCTTCTACTGACTACAAGTCGTGGTGCAGATACTACTTCTACTGACTACAAGTCGTGGTGCAGATACTACTTCTACTGACTACAAGTTGTGGTGCAGATACTACTTCTACTGACTACAAGTCTTGGTGCAGATACTCCTTCTACTGACTACAAGTCGTGGTGCGGATACTAGAATTAACGTTCACTACAACTACTTTTACAATACGAACTATAAAAACACCTCTATCATTCAGGTTATTACAACATTTCTCTTCTAAATACAGGTACTACTACTTCTGATTCTGCGACATCAAATACCACTGTTCCTTTAAATGCTACAACCATCAGTAACCAGGATTGCGACTACAACTACTGTAACAATCTCGCCACGACTACTAATCAATTACTACTAACGTTACTATCATCACTACTGATATAACTATTACTTAATATAAATACAGCTGTTACTTCTATTTCGTTAAAACTTCTGCGATGGATTGTTAGAACTGTTCATCAGGACAGGATGTAAGTTGAGAAATAATGAACAGTTGAATGTAAATATTTTTCTTCAAATTTGTCTGCAAACCCTATCTGGCATCAGGTAGGTTAGTTGTGGCGTTAAGTCAAGCATTTCTCTACATCTATATCAGCTGCATGCAGAAATGAAACCGAAGGCAGTCGTGGCCTATATTTAAACATCTTAAATAAAGAGACAATGACACGTTTTGTTTTAGATATATTAAAAAACAGGAGATATAAATTATGAAAACATCTAAAATTACCGTGATGATGCTCTTATGTTTTATGTTAACACAGCTGTTAAATCTATATATGGTTTATATAACTCATTATCTCAAGATGAACTAGTTTGTACCATATTTGCTCTCTTATAAAGGGTACAAACCTTTGCCAGGGCACCTATGAAAGATGAATTCATGGTATTAAGCATAGTGAACCTGATAGTCATGAACGAGTTTTTCTATAAAATGCTTTTGATCATACCATATATCTGATGTTAATTGGAGACAAGTTTATTAGGGTAAGTTAATTAGATAAAGATTAATTAGAGACAGGTTTATTATAGATGAATATATAATTGCAAGCGCAAATGTGGCATGTTGTAAAGCTGTATTCGATGACATCATTGCCATCCTTTATCCTGCACATCAGAGCATTATCACGGAGACATCACGTTCAGATACTACAGGGACACCTTTATTTCAACAATTTCAATGTAAAAAATGTCAAGTTTTCCGCGGTTTTTTTATATTTAATGTTTTACTTCTCATGACGATCAGACACTTAATACTGCACCATAGATCAGGGCAGATGTAACAATCAACGCCATTGATAAAACACTTCAACTCCATTTATCATAAGCCAAGCAGTTTACTGCATTTCAAGAGCAAACATCGGTCTACATTTTACACCAGTGCAAGTTGAACAGCATACATGTGCAGCTGACAACAAACGTTCACCATAAACTGTCAACATCAAAGGATGTGAATGTTTTAGTGTGTAACTACATTGACAGTGCATATGCAGAATGTCTGAATTGGACAAGTTAAATATATGGTTACCACATTAGAACCCAGACTGTTTTCATAACGTGTTAGGTGACTCCAAATGGCGAAACAATGCGCTTAAGTTAAGGATAAAACGCAACACATGCAGCTTAATGATAAACCTCCATTTGACCAGGTGTGATAAATCCTTAGCTTCACCTGACCTGACTGGGAGCCAGATGCAGTTTAATTGTTATTGAAAATTCATAGCAATTCATACAATGTATCAATGAACAACAGATTATTACTATAGTAGCTTTAGTAACAGAATCAGTTATAGTCGTAGTACTTGATGTAGTAGTAGTAGTAGTTGTAGTAGTAGTAGTTGTAGTAACAGTAGTGGCGGTGGGGGTGGTGGTAGAAAGAGTAGTTGTTGTACTTGTAGTAGTAGGAGTATTTGGAGTAGTACATGTAGTAGTACTAGTACATGTAGTAATAGTAGTAGTAGTAGTACATGTAGTAGTAGGAGGAGGAGAAATAGTAGTAGTCGTAGTAGCAGTAGTACATGTAGTAGTAGTAATACTAGTAGTAGTAGTAGTAGCAGCAGCAGCAGTAGTAGTAGTAGTAGTACATTTAGTAGTACATTTAGTAGTAGTAGATGTAGTAGTAGATGTAGTAGTAGTAGTAGTAGTAGTAGTAGTAGTAGTAGTAGTAGTAGTAGTAGTAGTAGTAGTAGTAGTAGTAGTAGTAGTTGTAGTAGTAGTATCATGTACATGTCAGTAAGTGATAGTCAGTAGAAGTAAACCGGGCCCCAATGACCATATATGGTAAAGCAATTGAATATCTTACCAAAATTGAATTGTTAAAAGTTGCAGTTGATATATAAAAGGAAGAGAAGTTGTATTGCGGAGTGGACAGGAGTCTATCAACTAGTTATTGAAAGTCATCACTGAGTACAAGGAATGTCCTCGTATCGACATGATAATGTATATAGGGACGAGAATACATAAACATTTGGGTATCGTTATGAATTGATTCTAATCATAGCATCAGGTAGAACATGTAAAATAAATCCATTAGACTTGAAGTAAAATAATAGAAAGAGAAAAACAATTGACTTAATCTCACAAACATAAACTCTAAATCAATGATGCGATGCCATTACACCATGATGTGTTAACCACTATACCACACTTTAGTTTAATGTCCTATAAACATATTTACTGCGACAAGAGGGATAAAATAATATACAATATCTTACATAGTATATAGCTTGTTGTATTATATAGGACAAAATAAACATGGTTATGATTTTCTCATTTCGATGAGATCAATTCCTTTAAATCTACCCAAAACTGGAACTGCCTTTCGTTATAGTTTCAGATAGCAACTGTACCTGTCGCTTGTCTATTAGCTTATCTTATATACAGTTGTTTTCCAGCATTCAAATATAACATTACATCCTGTTTCTGCATGGTCAAAATATATGTGTGTTCTTTGTCTTCTAACACTATGAAGCGGTCATTACAGTTGATATGTTTGCAAGCAAATACTTACAATCAGAGACATGTCAACGACTGGATCGATGTACTTTGAAACCATATTAAAATGTAGGGGTCTTGCATACATTCTCTGAGAAGTAATTTAAATGCGTTAATAACTTGTTTCTTTTTCGCAGTCTAAATTTATTATTTTCAAGTGAAGTCAATCCAATAAAGTATTAGAATGAAATAATAAAATGAAGAAACATATTTTAAAAAATCATAGATAAAAGTCGACTCTAATTTCTTTAATCCGTCATCATTATGTGATTGAAATAGTGGGGGTTTGGTCAAATTAAATTAAATACATTCTTAAGATGAAAATAATTCTTATATGTACCACATGGTGTCCACTCTTTGTTTGTACTGAAATACAAAAGGCTGAAGAAGTGTTCCTATTTTATTGGTCATTTGATCGTAAACTGTTATGATACATTTTATATCAAATACTTTTACCTGTTCCTGCATGAGCTGCTTTACGTTTCCTATGTTTCCCAGCATCCCTCCCGCTAGTATATTCAGATGCAGCGTGCTGCTACGCTTACACAGAGCAGTGAACGCAATGCAGCAATGCTTAAATTAGTCATTGGTGTAGACTGGTGTGATTTATGACTTGCGGATAATCGTATGTTTTGTGTAATATAGGACATTGAATCAGATATCGAATAAATTCATCGCTTACATTTCAAGTATGCAAGTGAACATATATTTTACTGAGCTAAAAGGTAAGAGAAAATATTGCATCGATAGTTAAAGTGTACGAAATTTGATACGTTTAAAATATATATTAAAAATCACAGTTTGAACATCCAGATCCAAACTTAACTTGAAACAAAAATCAGTTAAAATTAGAAAATTTTAAAAAAGGAATATATCACATACAACAAACAAACAGGTCGACTCCAAAAGCGGACCCCTGCTGACCCCCTGTCACAGGTCAGTCAAACCCATATCTCTGAGCGGTGCTTATGAATCTGATAATCACTTCCAGGGTCGCCACAACATGTGTTACCTGTTGTCTGCCAAATTCCGCCATCTTGGCTAGCTTGTGTTGCACAAACCACGGCGCAGTAATACATGTAAGAGTGTTACTTAATTGCATGTAAGACTTGGCCGACCACTTGTTTCTACGTTAATCATACCTGCATCTTTCATTTCCCGTCGTTAACTGCAGGGTCAATATACTCTTCCAGGGAGTTCCTAGACTCGATAGAGGCCTCATTAGGAGATACTGTAATCAACCTTTGAACTTAGTGTTTTGTTGCTGTTTATTTTCGGTCATGCAATATGTATAGACAGGTTATTTCATTGACCTACGAGCCTTGGAGTATATGCATGAGACGTTATCAGCTAATGGTTAAGATTAATTTAACCTTCTGAAGTGTCAATTATAGTTTTGATAATTGATTTTCTTTAATTCATCGAAAAGGTGTTAACTGCAATGACAATGACATCACAATTAAGCTCAACGTTTGATTGACTAAGATTAAGACGTAAGAAAATTTATAGAAATTTTAATATACCAAGACGACTGGGACTAAAACACTTGAATTGATTGAATTCTGCCAAAAATAATTATTGCACTAGAAAGAATAGACCCAACAAATAAACATGACTTAGTTATTCTTGAGTTTCTACCACAAATTCACAACAACCGTAATGTTTAGAAAGTTATATTATAACTAATGAATAAGGTTATTTGAAGCAAACAGTAATATACAATGAAGATAATATACCAAATAAACAATGTTAATGTTCAAGTTACCTAAATATTGAAAATCAAACCGATTTTAATCATATTTAGAAGACACTTTCAATTTCCATTGACGCAGAGCCACGCTATTAAGGCGACTGAATCCTTCAAATCAATCAAGAAATTGACAAACTGTGTAATTTCGTCGAAAATTACCCGTCTGTTCATAAACTGCACGAACCTGCACGATCTTGGTACATGAAGTTCTTCCCCCTAATTTGACGCGCGAGAATCACGTGCTAAAAAAAGGGTGCCACAAAAAGGTTGTTTTTTTTACATAATTTAAAAACTGATCATTTTAAAAGTATTTCACTCGGAATAAGTGAGATGAAAGTTAGTAACTATCATAGTTTCCTCGTTGCATCAGGAAATACCAGGACAGTTTGTACTTGAGGTCCGTCCTCGGCCAACGTCCTCGGACAGAGCCTCTCGGACAAAGTGTTCTGATATTTCCCGATACAACTCGGAGGTAGTAACTATTACTTATTTCAGAAAAAAAGGTTTTCAATATTTGATCCATCTGTTACGAAATGCATGTAAACATGAAATAAAGAAAATGCCAATATCAATCACCCAGTTATATGAAGTTATTCGACCGACAAGTCCGATATTACATCAAAGGAATCACTGATAGATATCATGTTCGACTGACCTTTAACAAACCTTACCGACCAATGAAATGAGGGACATGAAGTCAGCTTTCAACCAATCAAAGGCGAGCTCCTTCAGCATCTCGCCTAATGTCACAATCCTTCATCAGTCCGATGTTAGTCTATATTATTATTCATCCACAATTTGCTTTCTGTACCTCGTTAGTTTATCTACATTTGCTTAATAAAATAAACGCACAATTTACATATAAATGTACATTGTATGTTTTACAATATATGCGCCACTATCAGATTACCATCTTAATTATCTAGAACATTCAACAGAAAATAACGGCTTAATTCTGACGAGGTGCCAAAGAAGGGCGTGAACACTAGATATTGCTAGAGTCGAGCAAGCTTTTTAATTATAAGTTGATTTCCGCGCTCGCTCGATATCGAACATATCGATAACTCTCTTTATGTATCAGATGTGTAGCAATTGATACAGCTTGTTTCAACTACACTGTCTACTGAGCTTGTAATGTGTAATATTTTCTTAGATTCTACCTCTACAGATGAAAATACCATCAGTGGTGGATACAACAGGGGGTAAAAACTGTCCTGTAATGTTGATATTTGACTTTATGTAAGGCATGAATATCGTTTTAATATTTCCAATACCTCATGAAGTGTATAGTGTGCCATGGATAAACTTATATATAGAGAGTGTTAGAGAAGTTGTGTAAAAATATATGTTTGCATTACATTGTTGTATAGGCATCATCCAACCGGAAAACTGTTATTTAAAGTGCTCTCCAGTTTCTACATGACAGACATGTTCACTTTTGAGGATTGATTTCATTTAGTTTTGAATGAATTCATTAAGATGAGGTTTTTTCCTGAAGATGATACAATATACGACATCACACATTTGTCAGTTGTGGACAAAATAGAAAGGGCAATACATAGGGGATATCTATTGTAGCATTATTGCAGTGTATTATGTTGACATGGAGTGATGTCAGCAGTAAGCCTTCAGCCTTCGCAAGCTGACAATATGACGTCATAACATTGTCTCGATGACTTCACGCGAGTGGTGATAAAGTTCATCAGTGATAGAACCGAGTATCTCACTCCAAATTATGTAATAAAGTGCATTGCTATTAAAGTTGTCATAATGATAACATATAATATACATAATGAGTGCGTCTGATCATAAATAAAACCAGTTTCCATCACAAGCACAATTTCAGCGTTCAATCTTAAAAAAGCCTGTCCTGATAATTTCGCTGAATGTCAGTGTATGTGGGTACAGTCAAGTCGCGATAGTCCGGCCACCGATAATCCGAATCTCGCAGTGTCCGAACGGTAGCAAGCTGTAACCAAACTATCTCTATATAAACTCATTAAATGTGGATTCATTAATCCGTTGCTTCCGTTTCCGAATCCGAACGCTAATTAGCTGTAACGGATTAGTTAATTACAGCTATTTCTGTTTCATTAATCCGACTACTTTTCACCTGTAGACAATTGTCATACTAGAAAATCATTTTAATAATTCATATATCTAATGGACGGATAACTTATCACAGTTTCTGCGCCCCGTAATATGATATATGTATTATGGATTTATGATAATATATAGAAATAAATCCATTTAAAAGGCTTTTCACTATACTTGTCTTACGTTTATAGAATAACGCTCCCAATAAAACTTGTAAAATATGTGGGTTATAAAAAGTGTCACTTGCCAGTATGTCAAATTGAATTTTCATGTAAACGGTTAAGCTAGATATTTGTTTCGTTATAACATTTTAACTTTACACGTAAATGTCATTAAATAATTGCTTCGTATGGTGACCCGATGATTCAATAAATATTTGACGTATGGTTCAATCAGTAATGATTGTGGCTTTCGATTTAAAAGGTTTAGTGACAAAAATGAAAAGGCCACGAAAGTCACCCATTACCATCATGCGTTTAACTGTCCTATTTTGTGACATTTATGTTCAATTCTCTCAACAAGGTAAAAACTGGCAGCTGCTATTTGAGAGTATATGTGTTCCGCATGACCTGTCACCACATTCATATTTTTCTGACTGACTTCGCCTGTTGATGTTCGCCTTGGAATTAACGGGATTTTATTTCAACATTAACTTTCAAATTTTTGCTATCTTAAATCATTACACTGCTGCAAAATTCGTTTTCCTTATCGTTCATTGAATAGAAAATGAACAGAGAGACATCTTTGCGGCAGATTGCATTAACAGTTTATGCATCCGAGCTCATGAAAGTGTAAGTATTATGAAGTATTATGAAGTATTATGAAGTAATATGAAGTATTATGAGAAGCTCTAGATCTTTTGGAGAGAAACGATTCTCGAATGACAAACAGAACAGCTCTATCTTAAAAAAAACCATCAAGGTATCGGTCAACTTATATATGATAGAAACAAATACTAGTGATGATACTAATACACGATAAAGACGTTGTCATTCATCATCATCATAAAGTGTCTGACTTGAAAGCTACTTTCAAAGAATCGAATCTATACAACTTTATTCAATGTTTTTTTATTACACTAAGGTTAAAATGTGAATGAAGGAATTCTCTATTTCAAAACATCTAAAGGATAATAACTTGTTTCTTAAGTTTTCACGATGTTTCTGGATAATTTCTTGTCCCGTATTAAGGTGAATATAAAGAAGTATATGTGTTTGCTAATATAAATCAGCATTTGCCGACACGTGGGTGTAGACCTATACAACAGTTTGTAAATTTTCACTCGAGTTTAATCAGTATGGACACATTTCGAGATAAAGGTACCAACGACACTTTACTGAGTCAGATTGAAATTCCAGCCAATAGCTTCCTTAATATAAGCTAATTGCCTACCGATGAGAGCGTGGACGGAACTACTTTGTGTGTACGGATATCATGGTGGTGAATGTATCAATTTGGCGGAGGGTCACACTTCCTGAGTGCAGTGCTGGTAGTATATCCTCCATCAACCCACTGACCTCCTCACTCCCAGACTTCTATTTAAGAAACATGCCATCCAGATGTGCTGATTTTGAGATAAAAACACAGGATTGAAGTACATCGCCTTGTCGAAACTCTATATAGGAGAAACTTGGGAATTTGCGAAATAAAGCCCAGGACTATATATATATATATTTATTCTTTGAAATGTGTTTGTGACTTTTGCTCGATATTATATCCAATTAGAAATGCTTACTGCAGAAGTATGTATTGAACACAAATGAATATAACACATTTATATAGCATAATATTGATACACGTGACTACTGAAGTTGATTTTGAAAAGTGTCTGCCATTGGTGTTAGTTATGGTATGTCAGTTTCATATTCTTTTCCGATAGCTACACTTGTTGTTCAAGAGGTGTTATAGAAACTGACATGTACATGTAGTTATACATCATAGACACTCACAAGTTCGAACATGATGCCTTGCAACATGTGGTGTTATTGAGTTATTGAGAATTTTTGTTATCAGTTTATCACTTCTAATTTAAGTGTTATCTTAAGTTGTTCGCAGTGTAAGATGATCAACTTCGTTCTACGTCTTCATGTTAATAATTTCAATATGTATTCCAATTTAGATAAATGCATTACCCTCAAGTTGCAGTGTGTCAGTGTTGATACCTAAGTGTTAATAAAGTTCAACTCGATTCCGAGAAAGTGTTAAGTCATATCACGTGTAGGTGTGCCTGGGTCCAACTGCAGGTGCAACACTTGATTCATAACTGCACGTGTACACAGGTGTTCACAGGTGTATTTGAGTACATGTTCATTTTACTTTCACGCAGCGATATAATGAATATGTTTAGTTGATAAAAAAAGGGATGTTGGGATAACTACAGATGTTAGAATCCGTTAGTTATGTGCAGTTAACTATTGAATGGAAGTAGTTAAAATGCTTGGCTTAATACGGTTGATGGATTACTAACTCCATTACAAATCAAGTTGGTACATCTGTTTTCTGATCACATTGTGTATACATGTATATAAAATGATGTACGATATTTCATGATTCTCAGCTAATGTCCATCAAATATTTTTTTTCCAGATCCTATGTTAAAATAAGATTAGTTTATCTCACCCAGAGACTTACGTGTACATAGTCTCTACTTTGTCCCATCATCTTCTCATTTGTTCTTTTTCAGCAGGGGACGGGATAGCGCAGTGGTTAGTGTATTCGGCTTCGGATCAAGGGGTTCGAATCCCGCCAGGGGCACGGCTATTTTGTCTGCAGTAGAGAACAGTTCTACACGCAGTAATGTTTCGGTGCAATGCTACACTGAATTTCAGTGTAGTGCCACCCATTGTTCATTAGTTGCCGTTACTCGCAGGTTTCACCTCAATGCATAGCCACATGGCGTTGCGGGCTTTCTCTCTGCCATAATACTAGCAGTCGTGATATAAGTGAATTACTCTTGAAAGCGGCGTTAAACCCCAACTCACCTCACCTTTTTCGGCATTTCTTCTTTCTCTATATCTTCAATTTTGTCTTCTCCTTACATTATGTTTTATTTTTAAAATTGTATTGAACTCAACGACTTTAAATGAATATAAATGTCATGGAATATTCTACACCCTCTTTCTGATTGCACCGTATGTTTGACAACATCTGTTGAATTAGATGGATTGTTTATGTAAAGTGATCAATTTATTTGACACGCTTTATTCGTTGCATACAGATAACAAAAAACTGACATAATGCGTGACAGTGGAGACAAAAATAAAGAACCACTATATCTAAACGGCAGTTTATATTTAGCTCCTTTTGAGTTGAGTGACACATTTTCGTAATTCATAAACATGCGGTATTTTTACATCCATTGGTTATCTTTAAATAATTCAGTGCCATATCTCAAATGATAGCCCTTTTATCGAAAAAAATAATGATTATTATAATGATGTCCATTATCTTCCAAAGCCTCCAAATTTAAATGTTATCCCTTAAAACTTTAAAAATATTCGCCAGCAATTTATTTTCGACATGATTTATTGGGCAAGTGTACTCTCTTGAGGGGGATATTGATGAAGGCAATGACGTATGCATGTTTCCTTACGACTTCAATGGGTCTGCTAGGGAGAGTAGCTTAACGGTTAGATATCGTCAATATTGGACTCGATTTTCTCTTAATTATCAACATGTTTATGGTTAACTTCTTTTCACAAATTGAAAAAGCCTACGTCGAACATCACACATTATATGTTTATCCAATGTTTCTCTTTCCTAAAATGGTATTATTGCAAAACGCCGTCGCTGATTTCACAACTAACTTTGAATGAATGCAGCAAATCAAGATTTTCCTTTTCTGGATAAAAATACGTTCCACTTGCAAAAGAGGTTACGACAAATGAAATTCGCTTGAGTAATATCTGTGGGGAGAGAATTCTGCAGAACTGCAATGTTAACAGAATTTGGTTGTTTGGGGTTTCAAGTTGAAGTATGACAATCGCGCATATTGCCCGAATCACTGTAGAGGTATGAGCTCATATACATTGTTGTTGTTGTTGTTGTTTTAAATTTGATGATTCAGAACATGTACTTTGGAAAGAATGTGGTGGGTTTCCCGAGGTTTGTTATTTATTCACTCGTGTTATTGAGGACAGCATTCGCCTATATATGTGAGCTCTATTTGAGTTCGGTCTTCTGCAGTGTAGCCTCGTCCATACACGAGATGAAATTAATTTTTCAGCACTATACTCATTAACTCTATTAAATAGGTTATTTGATTAAAACACAATCCAATAGAGTGTCTACTTAACAAGATAAAACTATAAACATACCACCCCATAGTAATTATCTAAACACATAAGTCTCCTCTGTTCTCACTCGGGGCACTGTCGCTTTGGGATTTGTCCAATGTCCCTTAAAGCACTAATTTCCATGAGGAATATTAATTAGTAAAAACAAGCAAGTTAATCAAATTCATATTTTATTCAAAAATGTCTCTTCAGCATCATATTTTAAATAAAATAAATAATATAAATTGTACAAAATGTCAAAGTTGTCATTCTGGACCAAGATTTTCTGCCATTGAATATAGAGCAATTTGACTTGGCAGCTCTCAATGTATATCGGCAATCGATGATATTTTTATCAAATAAAAGCAGTCGATGGGTGACATGATTAATCTTATATGCAATTGTATAACATGATATTTTGACATTATGTACTGCCATTGGAACACTGTCATGTATTTTGATTTTGATGATTGTATGTCAAAATACTCACATAATAATCCAGTAGTTCAAGGCATTTAACAAGCAATTGTATAACCTTTGTACAAATATGTATCAAACAGGAGAACAAGGTCTATGGATACAAACATTTACATAATATATATATCACTGGATTCAAAGTATGTGTATTTGGTCTCGATCGTGTGTTATGATAAACATGACAGTTTCTAATGGCACCTGGCTTAGTTTGGCGTTACTCAGTGAGACAAATGACAACAGGCTATCGGTCATACCCCGGGCGGTATGACAATAATAGCTGCTTAATGGGAGATGGGGACGTGAGAAAGGCTTCTGTTCGGTACATATAGTGATATGGGTGGGGTACGGGTGGCTGAAACGGAAACAAGGTTATACACGGTCATGTTGATATGCGAGAAAAGAATATTGGCTTGGTATGTTAGGGTGGGAGAGAAAAGCACATTGACTTGATAAGGATGGCGAAATAAACATGATGACTTGGGAATGGTGGGCGAGATGAAGATAATGGTTTGGTAAGGGTGGGCAAGAAAAGGAGATTGGCTTGGTAAGGATGCATATGAGTGGACGAGGGGGCTGCGGCAGGGTTATGCATGGGATCAAAGTAGGGAAGTGAGCACATGTACATACATCACTCGTATATTACTACATGTTGCACTTTTTCCAACATTCGTTTTCCTTTGAAACTACGATACAGAAAGGACGAGACATTTCGGTCAATGGAATGAGCTTAGATAAACCAGCATTTTACAACCTCTTGAACATCGTAATTCAAATCCCTAACTATTTGTATTCACAAAGAAATCAATTCTGGGGGAACGAACGAGCACACTGTTTGCCGGGCACAGACTGCGCTGATGTCAGAGTGAGGAGGTATTCGAAGTATTTTATGTATGTCCGACCATTCCACCTATACTTATTCCGCCAAACCCAGCCCATAGAGCCAGGGTAACGGTTTGCAGATGTTCCTGTTAATAGTAACAGTATCATCAAAGCATCAGTTAGACGGAGCTTCACTGCATCCATCCCTACGCCGACAAAGCACAGAGACGAGAAAGCGTGGTGGGAGAAGCTGGCTAACTCTGTTGAAAGCTTTCAATATGAACGTTATTGATCAGATGAAATCAACAGTGAGTTTCCTCCAGAGCGCTATGGGATTCACAGGATGAACAAAATGAGTACATTCCTTATCCAATTTACACTTGATCAAAATGCAGCAGATTCCATCAATATTACCCACACGTTACATTCAATTGGAGAGGATTATTAGATGGGGCAGTGCCTTTGAGAGGACAATGGCGTAATTTGAGGTTGACCCTATGTAGTTAAGTCCACTCGTGTGTATCAGACTGTCCGTTTGACCAGGGTCACTCTGCGGCCACTTTGACCGTGTTTTGTTAACGGATGAATTGAAGACTTCCAATCACCATCCCATCTGCCGCGATGAATTCTATAGACCACCTGCCACCTAACTGTTTCTATGTCATCTGTCCACCCTCATAAAACATGGACTGTCCGAATCATGAGCCTTGACCTTTCAACTGTTTATTGCGTCATAGATCTGCTAATGACGTCATAAATGATGCAACCCAATTATTTCTAAGAATTGCATAAAATATAGATATCAGAACGATGGCTTGTTACATCGTGAACAATGGATATGCGGATGTCTAATAAACAAGCGTCTCACTTGATCTTTTTTCATAATTGAACATGACGGTCATACAAATTTGATTATCATTTTTAAAATCGAGTTTACACCATCACGCATGGTCGATCCATTCAAAGCCGAATGTCAAGATCGCACTCCATGACTGGATGTGAAAGAAATAGTCTCCCTGCTCAATGGACTTCAAACGCTCTCGGAATCGATCTCGCCACAAGCCCACTTCCTGTCTGGACGTAACTATCGACATTTCACCGTTACGCCGAGCGCACTAACAAGGGTACTAATAATAAACTTTTCAATTATAACAAAAAGCTGCCATTTATTAAAAACAACTCATTCAACTAGTCATTACAAAATAACAACCGAGTAAGTAACTGTTTGTTATTACCGTAATGTGTAAGGACGAGGGAGGGGGAGGGGGACTTCGTTACCAATTGGTCGGACAAGATATGGGATATGAAATATAATCTAAATTAAACAAAACTTTGAGTGACCTTGACGTACTGTTATACTAACAGTCGGCAGATTTACGTCGACTTTTATGTAAAGTGGATAATTTCCGCAATACAAATTCATCTATGTGATAACGTTATGTCGTATTATAAAAAAAATTAACTTTATAAAAAAAAAAATTTAATCATGATCATATCTAAGAACAGGAAGATTTTCTGGATAACAACTTCTTTATTGTGAAAATACACGACGTTTCGGAGAATATACTCACTCCTTAATCAGGTGGAGCGTGATGAAGGAGTAAGTATATACCTGCAGATTTGCGTTTGGGAAGTTTGTGATAGGTAGGTAACCCCTCCTTCCCAACTGCAAATGTGACAAGCCTGAAACAGGCTTGATAACGTTCTTAACGGAAACGTCGCCACTGTTCAATAAAGAAGTTGCTCATCCAGAAAATCCCTATATAAATGTTTCGTTCTCCGTTATAACCGGACACAAAGATTATATACGCAGGATGTACCATAAATGATGTAAAATCATTATCAACTCTTTTGTTATGCAATTGATTATTAGACATAACTTGATACAAATATTATAAACTAACCATGTACCAAAAATAAGATATCCGACTTTTTAAACTTACAAGAAAGGAGGTATTCAACTTCTCAAAACCGTGTAGTAAACAAATCCTTGGGCCTGTAAAGACGCTGCATATTGTCACGAGGGGGAGATTAGCTGATGGGGAAGGGGGAAGGGGGGAGGGGGTCTTGTTGATAGTGGGAGGGGGAGGTCATGCCTAACCGTGCTACCTGCCTCGACAAACAGTAGATTCCTAACCTTGGAATGTCTTTGACATCGAGATGAGATGAAACAGGAGTTTTGGGCTACAAGGTATCCAAGGTTTGCTCTTGACCGCTTGACCAGTGGCCGGATACCTGGTCACTTGGTAAACATTATAAATACATTCAACGTAGATATATGGTTCTTGATTTTGTCATAATTTTTTAAAAGAAGATTTCATTAACAGTTTTGCGTTGACAAATGAAGGTAAAATATTATATTGTGATAATCTTCAATCTAAATCTATAATTCATTTTTTAAAAATATGTTCATTTGGGGGAAGGTATTATAACATGTAATGCTTTCAAAAAGTAACGTAAGTATATTCATTTGGAAAACATTGTTAAAATATAGTTGCCTTTGCCAAAAGTTATAATAATGCAATTTGATTTTAAATCGAAACATCTTTCAAGATAAATATCTTATTCAAACGCCTTAATTGTACGTCCTTCTTACACACACACACACACAAATTGTTGGAATACATTAGAATATGTTCTTGTCAAAATGAATAATGTCTGTTTTACCTCCTTGGGGGGATTGTAGCAAATTATCAAGAATTGGAAACACTGGACAACTTGATTTACTTGTCGTAAATAAACAGTTTTTGGCAAACAGCAAGTATAAGCCAGACAGTTTGATTAAAGTAATTACGTTACTACGGTATCATCTCAAGTTGGAAATTACTAAATTGACAATTTTGGCAAAAGTACGCGTACATGTCGTTTGACATTTAAACAGTAATCTGACACAAATGTCAAATGTTTACAAGTAAATGAAAGCCAGCCCCATACTGGGTCTACTTGAGCGTCTGATTCGTCTTCCAATGACTGGGATAATGGTCATACTGGACAGCTCTCACATAAAACGTCTATCTCTTGTTAGCCGTTATCAAATGAATTATTTACACTTAATTGGTTTGGAAACCGTTAGATTGGCTTTGTTTGATCCATACAGGTTGCAGATCTATACACGTATGTGGCAGGGAAACAAATGTCATACAACATAACCGGAAGAGATGACGGCAACATGATTCATATGAATGCGTAACTTGCTGGTCGCTGAACGAGCCTTATATATACATATATATAAACAATTCGTTTCTATACAAAATATATACAATAAAAATCTTAATTCATACTATGATATTTGATGTGCCGGAGTCGCACATGTTGGCATGCACGTTGTTGCTTGTGTTGCAATCAGACGAACAAAGCTGGATACAGTTTCACTGCGCATGGTATGATTGAAATCAGGCGAGATTAGCAGACGAAAGTTGCGCCTCAATGTCTGTCGAGCAGACGACCACACTCAGTCTTCACGTAAAGCACATTCGCCCTCTCTCGCTGCATTCCACACCGTGCTGCCCACCAGCCGAATCTAATACCGATAATTTGCAGAGACTCATAGTTCAAAACACAGCGGACTGACTAAGTTTCCCCTAGCGCTCGTATCAAGTTATTAAACACTGTGTCCATATCCGAGTACATCTGTCGCTCTCTCTGCGAGTCAATTGTGAAGTTTTCTAAAGGCGTTTCCGTACTGGAGAAATTTCCAGTTTCCAAACTCTGCACTAATGCGTCTGTGACGTCATCACCCATGTTATCGTCTACAACCGGCAATGGGTCATCAACACACTGAGCAGAGGAGAGATAACTGTTGTTCAGAAGCTCATAATCACATCCATTTTTTCTTTTATACAGGGGGTATCCTTTTGACACAGTACTGCTCTTCTTCTCCTCACGAATTTCCGACTGCATCCTCTTGACAGTATTATTGATGAGAACCGATCGCCTTAAGAAGTGTTCAGGGTCTTCCATTTGGCGCAGTTTCTGGATTGAGATCCTCAAAACCTTCCTCCTCTCGTCCTTCTTCTGTTTAGGAGTGTTAAGGAATGGCGAAATCCTTTTAGAAGGCACTACTTTCTCAACGTCACTTTCACTGCTGTTCAACGCTAGCTTCCTCTTCAATCCTCGACATTCCGGCACATCGACACTTATACTGTCACTTTCACTCTCAGTGGCTTTATCTGAAACATAAATGCACATCATTTTTACCCGTTCCATTAAACGTGATGCCTTTTGGGAATTCAATATATATATATTTTATTCTAATCAATTTCTACAAACACAAACACAAACACTTTACATTAACGTCACACATATCTTCGCCTATTTTAATGAATTTGATCATGTTTAGTGTTCAATCATACAGTTTTACATTCAGCTGTGAAAATTGAATATATACAAATTTGTCTTCTTTTTTCCGACTTGCCGATATTAAGAGTCCAATGTTGTAACTGAGTAGGGTGTTATCGATGACGAAATGTGCAGAGATATTTGGAAATAGTCTAGCATATACGCCATTCTTTCACAAAACGTTTTACCTTAAGAATAACAATGACTAAAAGTGTTATGTAAAGACGTAAACTGGTCTTCTACATGAAATAATGTCAATGTTTTAATAGGAGTCAGATTACCTGGCATTTAAAATCACGAATTTCACACAACCCTTACGGATATAAATCACAAGAAGATTATATTTGCGGTTAACCACTATATATATTTAAGAAAGTAAATAAACATAAGAATTAACAAACTGAAACTTATCTCAAATAAAAGCATAAGCCTTCAAATCGTAACGTAAGAAAACACAATACAAATGATATAAGACGCATGATTAAATGTTTCAATCTGATAAAAACAGGAAAATTCACATATGACCACTAATCTTCAATAAATCCTCTGTAACCTCCATACAATAAAAACGAAATTAAACATATCAACAGGCAAATCACAAAGTCTAATTACATTTTTTTTTAAAGGAAAATAAATTACGGTACGTACATAATGATATACCCCTCATATTGAAAACACGGAAGAGAACATTGAAGGCACATAAAGCGTTGTAAGACCGACCGTAGCACGTATATTAGGTTATTAATATCGATCACGCTGGGCAAGGGAACGCTGGTGTACAGTACGCTGACAAGCAGATGTATAAATAACTAGCTATACAAGATCGTTTTGCCTGGTGAATTGCAATCTGTCCTTATACGATTATAATGCTTCATTCACGGCTATTAGTTGGCGTGGCTTGTTCGTCATTGAATCCGGAAGTTTACACTTATGCCTTATGATGATTACAGAGCAAGTGGAAATAGGATTGTGTCATTTGATTACTCAAAACGTGGGCATTTCCTAAATTTATGTGTGTCCTTCGTTTTGGCGTTATCTTATATGGTATTGATATGATAGTGTCTAACCAACATAATGTTTTATGTAGAATTATTTTATAACTGAAGTAAAGTCGAAGAAAATACATGTTTTACACATCTATTTGGGTTAATTTGATTTTGAAAAAATACTTACATGACACAGTACTATATGTCTGAGATTTTCTTGGGTATGAATCATAACACGGACAGCAGTATTTTTATTGTTTGAAAACTTAGATTGTATATACATCATTCCTTGATTTTTAAATAAAGTGTGCGATAATGAAATGTGATACCAGAGACAAAAAGGGACTATTTAGGTGAATATCGTTATCTAGTCCGGAGTATAACTAACCTATTAATTACGAGATTAACGATATGTTTAAGATTAACACACTAAAAAAAACGAATAAAAAACGAGCCTCTGAAATCAATTAATGTCGAAAAAAAAGTCTAGACTTGCTTTAAGTGTCTAATAAGAACTGCGCGTGTTGGTCTCTACGAAAGCAAAAAACATAAAGTTTGAATTAAATAGAGAAGCTGTTATTACCGTTTGGACATTACAGTCACAGCTAATGTATATACATGCGATACGCATTTGCGTGTTTCTATCAGCAGTATGTATCTATGTACAGTGACAGGATGTTTCAAGCAGCACGTCACCCATCTTACACGCTGCAGTCTATAGAGCAGGTATACGTGCAGAACAGTGCACCTCTAGCCGGAGTCGGAACACAATTGACGTCATCCATGTGATGTAGACATGTCCTTAACAAGACAGTACCCCTTATCAACAGTTCAAACAAGTTGATTAGACAGTCAAAATATGTCATATATCCATTATTTTCAAGAAAACTATCAAACCTGAGTCATTTGTATTTGTCAAGACAGGAAATGAATGTTTCTCACGCGAACGTCATGTGTTCATATTTACGTAAAGTTACACATTTCTTAAATAAATTAGTACGTTTATTGTATACCGGTACTCAATAAGATGACAGCTTACACATGCAATGATAATGCACATGACAGTCAACACGGATACGTAGGATGTGAAACCTACACTCATTATTTCCGGAGAATGACGATCCATATACATAGGCTTAATGGTTCTGAACATTCAATAGAGGGGACATGTTGAGTTCGAATCCCGGGTTGATATAATCAACTAAGCAGATTTCCCTGCGATGACTATCCACAGACATAGATGGCGGGTTGCCTAATTAGTTCATTTCACCGTTATTATTTACATGCTCGCCACTTAAATCAGAGATCCGTTTTACAGTGAAGGCAAAATGGTTCTGAGCATTCAGTACAGGGGACAGGATGGGTTCGAATCCCGGGTTGATATAATCAACTAAGGATAACAATGTTGGAGTATATGGTAGTCTAGCTGATGGTCCAACCTTAACCACTGCTACATCGACATCAACGTTCACCTTTTCACGAGGCACGCGTCTCTCAAGAGAAAAAGTTCGCATATACATATACATACATGTATACATATTATACATATACATACGAGACTAACTCTCCGATAACACGATAGACATACACTTCCGGCAGATGAAATACTGCAACGCACGCGTATAGAGGTTCCAATTCAGACCGGAGTTCTGTTGCGTCATGGTGTAAATGACATGACATTCCAAATACGAACTTTTATAGAAAGTAATCATTAGCCTATTTAAATTATTTAAGGCACATGTTGAAATAGTGTATTGGGGAAATAAATTTATTTCAATCGGCACGAAAAGGAATGATTTAATTTGCTTGCTGGGGCACATTGACATATTATTTATGTTTATGTAACAACTAATTACGTCAATTTGTCGTGTGTGTACGTACAAACAAAAACAATCTGGTATCAAATACCACTATTCGAACCATTTAAAACAAAACAGTTTTCAAGTGATTGGTTTCATTTTTTTAAAACAATTGTTCACTGACGTGAAATACCACTTATTCATTAAAGATATATATCGAAACAAATCTACCTATCACTGAAGCATTAACAGCTTTGATTGAAGATGGCAGGTGTTAGTATTTCAACTTTGCATGTAATACGATCTACCGTTAAGTCTAATAGTCTCTTGAATGCAGTCCTTAGTTATATCTTCGTTACATTCCTTCAACAAACAGGTAATATCGGTAATCTATTTGGCATATATAAGCAACACCTCAGTTAGAAGGCGGAAGCACTGTGTATACGTGGTGAGCACTCTAATGGAGTGGCGGTGCTCGATTGCATTTAATTCCGTAGGCCATCTGAAAATGTAGTGCTTTCTGCTCAATAAGTTATCCTTTCCTGGCATCACAGGGACATTCAAGGCTAGATCGATCAGTTTAATCTAGCTCAGTGCACTAATCTATTTTTGTGATTAACATACGTCTTCTTCATTCTTAAGGGCTAAATCGATGGCACCAGATCGCGAGTGTGTTCCAAGGCGTTCGTTCAATTCGGTCTATTACCAAACATTCCAGCCAATGCCAGAGTTCCTGGTTCTGGCTCTAAGACAAAGATTTACTCTACATTCAATATATGAGACGACACATATCTCGATTTCATTCAGATTACCGCCGATGGCACTCGATCTGGCTATGAAACTCATTAATAATTACTAAATCAGTGGGTTCGGCGTTAGTCTACAAAGCGCTGCTTTTCGCGACATGAGAGCGATCACTTTGAAACAAGCTCCGACGTCGCCGTCTAATTGCCTTCAATGCGTCTGGACGTAGAACTGGCTATTCTCACACACGCTAGGGATGACCTAGGCATTTTCAGTGCTCATTTAGCAGCCCCTGAGAGGATTCTTTCATATAATTTCCATTTGTTTAATTTGGACATATTGCCCGAAATGTTAAATTCAAAGCCTAAACGTGGTCTTATAGTGTTTCTCGTGGTAATAGCTGTGCACGGTTTACATTTACAGAATCCGTGAGAAAATATGTAGGAATTTAACACATGACTCATTGACTGGGATATTTAAAGTGTTTACTATTTCGGACTGACTTTGACTGAAACAAAGACGCCGAGGGAAAATATTGTAATTTGGCATTTGTATATGTGATATATAAAGATATGAACAGAATCATTTAACATACGTGGGGCAACAAAAACAATCCAGAGTTTCTCTGTCAAAGAGGTTTTATCATACGGTCAGCGGACAAAATGAGATTTCGAAAATGCTCTGGTTACATAACATGTCGTTTTCTCGTGTCTTTAATTTGTATGGAAAGTGCAAACGGTCTAATTACTGCAACATAAAAGTACCTTGAGCATATATTATGAATTGAAATAAACATGCCTATAGGGAATCTCCAAGTGCCCGTGTCATGAACTATGAATAACCAGCTTTCCATAACCTGACAGATAACAGATTCGAACAGTAGTCAGGCGAACAGAATCGAATAGATCTTACTATTTACTTCCTACAAATGTACGCGTGGTTCATATTCAAAATAACTTAAAACTGAAATCGTACCAGAAGATATACGCTTCGAGATAAACTGAATAATGTGAATATTGTTCAAAGTATAAGCTAACAGCTCGAAAATCAGTCACACATCCAAAACAGGATCAACACTTTTTCAAGAGGGATTTGAGGATTAGAGCTTGAAGCAAGTCTAACGAATGGACTACATGGACTAACAGTTAATCTCTGATCGAACATTTAACAAACACATATGAACTAGTAAAAAGATTAACAGGGGTAAGAAGGAGGATCTGAGAACACTTGTTCTTAGAACACTTTCTTTCGATTCAGTTTTGTATACTAGCCTTGGTAAGAGTAGGAACATTGAGATGAATACTGCTTTTAATACGTAGTTTAACACAAACCCTGAACAAAATATTTATTCAGAAAATATCATTATATTGAATATTGAAAATAATCCTCTGAAAATCTCATTTCTCGTGGTCTCCTTTTCAATATTTAATAACATGATGATATTTTACGAATAAATATTTTATCAGAGTCTGGGTATAAGACTATTAACTATACATGTATGGGGAAGTGAGCAATCTCCCCGCAGAAAAAACATAGTGATTTGGTTGGACCACTCGAGCCCAGCCTGTCACGGTATTGTGTGGTATGAAGCAGTATCAACCGCCTTCACTGGATATACACCGGCCTGGCTATGATCTTATATATATATGCCATGTAGCATGTGGTAATAGTAATCACATGCATCTCAGAATAACCCTATAAAGTAAGGGGAAATGATACGTATTTTTATTGCTCTTGACAAACTGGTGACTTGTTTCAAGGAAGGAGTTTGGCTTTATGTTTCAGGCCATTGTTATGAAAACGGTTGTGAAACCTGACGCTTACATAACCCAGTCATAGATTAGGGAACAGGTCCGATTACGTATTAGTGTCTGACAACACGGTACTGCTATTTATTATTTGTTCAATCAATCAATCTTTATCTAATATTGAAATGCCACAGACCTATAGCACATAACACACTTGAATATTAATATGTATGTTATAAATAATGGATTTATAAGCAATGATGACATATTGTTATTGTTATGCCGCATTCAATTGGACATTACTTTTGAAGTTTTACATTTTTTCACATTTTTTAAAAAGCATTTTTGAATTAAGCTTATCAAAATGGTGTCCCCTGAAACGAGTTGAACTGTAATTCCGTATATGACGTAGCAATTACGAAACCATGGGATATGAATAACTCTGATATACAATTGAATACATAATTATACATTGTGACACTTGCTGTGTGGAATGGGTTTGTGCTCGCAATCAATGTTATGAAAGCACTCGATGAAACACTATAATATTGAACCAACTTTGATAATGTTGATATATACAACGCTATTGATGTTAACCCATGGTTTAATAATGTTTCACAAACACTTAATAGACAATGGAAAGAAAAGATCTTTTGAAATGATTAGACCTTTGATGGTCGTCGCGAATGAACGTGGAAACACAAAGGTCACAATCATGTTAGAAGTTGGAACTTTGGTGCTTTGAAACTTGAGACAAACTATGTATTGGAACGTCAAAGTCTGGTTACCCAAGTTTTCTCGATGAAATAATTTAGACGTCCTGATGATTATCTAATTATAACATTTTACCCATAACATGATGATATAAAATTCAAATAATCAAATCCAAAACGAGTATTTGTCACCGTAGAAATCAAGTAAGTAGAAGAAGTTCAACCATAAAATGTTAGCATGATGAAACGTGTTATAATGTTTAGCTTAATTTGTTTATTTCTATAAACGCAGTGTTGATTTAAGTACAATATGTATGCACATGTGTTGGTAACACTTAGAAAAGTATTAACAGATGCATTTCCTCATACCTAGAATAGATAAGCTTACGTTGTGTTGTAATGTAAACAAGTCAGAGAATAGAAAGTGAGGTCGGATGTCTTGAATACTAGCAACCTGTTTGTAGGTATAAAATATTGTAATTACTGCCAAACCTGCCTGACATATTGACAATATACAATTCTTGGACAATGTACACCATGTAGTCATGTGTTATAGATGAATACAGACCAAAACCTATGGCTTAAAGTGACAATGAAATAATAGCGATGACGTATTAGAACTTAAATATAGTTGAATATTGGAAATAAAGTTGGCCATTTAATGCAAATACATCAACAAAACGGAAAAAATTGCATTGAAGTGCTTCATTCTGTGAAGAAAAGTATAAATTCAAATTATTATGCAAACAAATTATCGACTTTAAAGGGGAAGTTCCATTTGGTTTCATTCTTGTATAAAATTCGATGCAACATAATTTGATAATTTATTTTCCTAACTTTAACAAATTACTGCATAATCGCTGCATATGTCAGATCTATGTACACTACTCGCGTTTGAGTAGTACGTGACTGAACAACGTAAATAGGGATTACTCTCCACAGGCAAGCTCTGCGCTAAATAAAGGTCCAGAAACAACAAGTGAAGCTCCGTCAAAATTAACGTTCGTGCAAATTTTACACAATTGTCACATATTTATGCATTTGAGAGTGTGCTGCATGTAAATTAATCTGTTATCCAGTATCGAGATAGCTTACCAATTAAAACTATAATACATATTATAGCATTTGCAATATAACATTAGCATTTGACAACAAGCGAACTGACCTATTTAAACTCTTCAACTGATACAGTGACCACTTCTCACGTAAAAGGAAAAGGAATGCAATTTGAACAATTAAACGTAATGCGTAATTAACGTTGCATGGAACGATTTTAGTTAACAATTTGAAACTTTTACCGACTCTACAACAGAGTTGTTGAATAATTGTCAAACTTAACAGTCAGCAACGATACTAAAATCCAACTAATCGAAGAAAAACATATTAGAAAATTTTTTAATATCAATTAAATTTCAAAATAATGTCAAGGTAAACATGACAGCACCGTTAGGAAGATTCGTGATTTACTTATATATATTTTATGTATAATTATATATAATTATCCCTCAAAATGACAACATTTCATTATATTTATTATACAACAATGATACAAAGATGAGACTACCTCGGAAACGTCTGAAAAAATGGAAGTACGGGTAAAAACAGCAATTTCGAGGGGTAGAAAAGAAAAGTGATACTGACGAATAAGGAAAACTATGAGAAGAAACAATGAAACAATGAAGTAGATATTGAAGTTGAAAACCAGAAGGGAATAACATAGGGGAAGGTTAGAAATAATTCACGAAAATAAAGAACGATAAATAAAAGATATAATAATAGGAAGTTAGACATACTTAAAAGTCGACTAATAACCAGTGTAAAGGAAACCTAAAGTTAACATCTTATTGAGTGTTAAACATATCCAGCCGAGAAGCCAGCTAGCTGTTTACCCCATGCTGGGAGGAAGGGCGGGGCGCTGACGACGCCAGGGACATTACGCGCTGTTGTTGTCACGGAGCCAATGTTTAAGACAGCGAGTCGCTACAAGGTCACATACAGTTTATTCTGGGTTAGAGAACTCCGACTCTGTTTGAAGTGGACTGTGGTAGGACCTGACTACAAAGATGGAGCTAGCTGGGAACACAAGAAACGCATAGTGGCTACCCCTCGCATTAACACGTGCTTGTTGACACTGGAGTCGCGCTGTTGCGCTAAAGAGAGTAATTGAACTCGTTTAGTCTGCAATAGGAACAAAGAAAGAGCTGTTTCCAAAAAAAACGTTTACTGGTTATGATATTTGTTAGAATGTCACTTTAAGAAAAGATTTTTACTCTTTTGTACGTTAATGGAAATTGTGTATTTTAATCACATATGATAAGAATATGAAGTGATGTATAATCCCTAGTACAAAAACAGTCTTTAATACAGTCTCTATCCTTATTCAGCAAGTCTAGATACATAAGGCGCTGAAAGTATTGAAAACCAAATAATCATAAGGATGAAGGTACAGTAATTATAAAAATTCCATATACTAATTTTAGTCTATATAATGCCCTAAACTTGTTTACGCTTTCAATTCACTGTTTACCCAAAACCTATTTAATACGGTTTAATACGCGTAATAAGTTTGAATAACTTTCATGTATTTCAATACATGCTGAGCATTCCCCGTGGAGTTGTAAACAGACGTGGGCTGTTACATCGGTCCTATTATTGAAACACATGTGCTGCTATTGCAAATGAGGAAGAAATAGCTCGTTAGTCGACACTATCATGTTCATACGCCTACACTGACGTACCAATTGGATGATAATACGTTTCATTAAAAACATGACTGTTTACTTTTCCAAAACATTAATTTATTAAAGATTGAATCAGTTCATATTGAGCACGGGGTTTTGCTGAAATACACCATCAACGATGATTATTTAACTGAAGCTGGGTGAAGCATTACCCTTGGCTGAAGACAAATGTTGGTATTCTTTAGAGATTTGTTAACAATATGTTATACAATGAGTAAAAAAATTAATTTCAAATTAAATCATTAAATCATGAATAATCAATAATCAATAACGTGATTGATATAGGCAACTTGACTAACCTCCTCACCCACACACACCCCACCCTACCCTCCATCCCCCTCCCTGCAAATAACGTGTGGTATCAGATTATGATACCCTTCAGTTCATCCCTCTACGATATGTGGACTTATCTTCTTATATTCAACCAACTGAACGTAAATCTACTCCTAATACATTTGAGCACTAATTATATCGGAGTTTGCTCTACTAAAAGTGTCTTCCTGGCTGGTAGTACGTTGCCTGTATCCCTAAAGGCATGATTAAGTCTTTGTATGGACTTGGGCTCTGGGTTGTGTCGACTAGCTATGTAACGTAACACGGCCTCAAATGGTCATAAATCACATTCTCGGATTTATGCAGATTGTGTTTGTCCACGATCGCGGCTCAAAGTAAATCTAACGGGGCCCTAAACCAGCGATGTGAGAATGTCATCCGGACAGTTACCCTTTAGCTATGGAGTGGATAAGTTGATTGACACGTCTGCTATAGACACAGCTCCAGTTCACTAAAGTGTGTAAGTGTATGTAGTATGTGTAGGTGTATGTATGTAGGTGTCCGGATATGAGTGATAGCGTGTGTATGTATAGTGCGAGTAAAGACGAAGACTAAAATTTAGTCTATGGAATTTTTATAATAATTTTAATTGGCACTAATTGCATCATTTTGATTATATATTTAAATACTTTCAGTTCCATGTGTATTCAGATTGTCTCGACTTGCTGAATAAAGATCTAGACTGTATTACAGGCTCTTATTCTGTACATGTCTAGTCATGAGGCAGGAGTAGTATAGACGCTAAGAACGACATAACTACATTAAACGTTTTTCATTTCAGTAACTAAAATGACGTTTCAGTCCCACTGGCGTCACTCCACTTCGTACTGCCTGACTTTAATTTGAAAATAGAACAAAATCAAAGGTTTCATAGTTAGTTACATTAACAGTTGGATACTTAACCTCACTTCAGTAGCATGTCTATATGGGTCGAGGCGATTGGCCCATCAGATCTCATAAATGATTGATAAATGGTTATGGGACTCCTACATCGTGTTTTAAATCTTCCTGGCTCTGCTTACAGCAAACATGCGTATTATCATCCTCTCTTGTCATACTGACGTATACAAGTTCCGATTAATATAACTACCCGTTAAAATCATCCCATAAATAATTCACGACCTTCGTGCTAAAATCAATGGATATTACAGACATTTTTTTCTTTCGCAGTCAGAATTGGAAAGTTGACTGGATATGATATCTGATGTAAGCGTTCCGCTGTCACCTGCATTGATTGATATTTAAATATTTATCGGGTGTGCAATGTAGCGTAATATGCAACACAGTCTTCAGCAGTTGGCAGCAAATGATGGGCAGATCGATGTAATTACAAAGGACAAGCATAGAATAATGAAATCGGAGATCGTTTAAAGTTATATCATCCTAGCTGAATGGAATTTGATTACATCTGTTAATTAAAAGTCATTTAACCGGTGCACCATGCCAGATCGGGTGTAATGAGCACCTTCATTAGCTTATTTCCCAAACTGGTGTTTCTGCTCGGGTGCGCATGATGTGTCCTCGTAGTTTACTCTGTCGCGATCTGTCTAAACGAAGACTGGGCCCGGTCTGTCCTCTGCTCGTTAACCATGAAATAAACGGGGTGAAACTGACAAAAGCTCCCAGCAATTAACAACGCACTGGGGACAGGCGGTCGTTTGAGCTCGGCAACGTCTCGCCTTCAGTTCGCCGCCAGACAATGAACGGTTTAACATGCTTGTGTTGCGAATACCACAATATCGCTCTATTGGCAAGTCGGCCACGTTATTTGGCTATTGTTTGACATAGCGGATTCCGCATAACTATCCCGGGAAGTGTCTTATCATCATCGACCGCTGATCGAATTAGAAGATCTCACTGATCAGTATCGAGTAACAGCACAATGATTACTGTCGAGTTAGATCAATAGATGAATCTCGCACACGTTAGTGTGTATGTATGTTCAATTAGAAACAGGCAATTCCCCTGCAAGCAAATGTACATATCTCCTCACGAGTCTGCATTAAGCAATTGCAGACGCCCTCTCCCTCCCCCTCCCCCTCCCGAAGCGAATCCAGATGTTATGTATCAGAGGAAGACGTTGGGTCGACAAGTGTCTGTGTTGGGGGAGTCTCCAGGAAACAGGGTTTCATTGTGAGTCGCATGTCTCGCCGACCTGTCGGACACTATCTCGCTAGGCTATCGTGCGTACCGTCGCTTGATACTATCGTCTTAAACAGACACAGTAAAAAAGCATAATGTACTGTTGAGAATTTCACACGATATAAACAGTCAGTCGCCACAACACGACTTGCTGTCGTAAATGCAAACGTATGTCTCAGCCCTCGTCGTGTTATAGTGAACTTTCTTTAATTGTATAACATGCCGATCTAAATTCCTAAAAGACACTGTTTTGATTTCCAATATTAGATCTTTTATATTCATTAAATATCAAACATTCGTGGGTATTTATTTTGAGTAACATTGTCTTCCTTAAATTGTGACCAAGTGTATGTCGAAAACTTTCGTTCAGAATACAAACGCTTCAAAAAGCGCAGTGACAGGTGCTGGTTATCCATGAAATAGTTACTATTTGAATCTATTCCTGAAAGATGTTTCAACAGCTTGAGTCATTATTGAAATTAAAACCAATTTGATTTCATCGCCCTATTGCAATACATCCGTAACCTGTTTTTTTTTCATTTATGTATATCTTCATAGGTACATTTAGTTTATGTCGTCTTAGCAGGGGGCACGACACACCAGGAAAGGTTTGATAACATGACATAAACCACGTACATCAGTTCAGTGAAATCAACATGTCAACGAAATCAACACTCTGAACCGAACACGGTGATATATACATTGTATGAGAAACTCCAATAAAGCATTTACACTTGACACACATACAAACAGTATATATGTTTGTCTTACGCCAGTTAAGCGTAATATCGTCAAATGGGTGGTAAACTTAGCCAGAGCGTGAAAGTATATAAATAGCGCCTGTTTTAACAATCAAATATTAATAGCTGAGCTCTACTTGTGAGATCTTGCACGTATAAGCCCATATCAAGTAGGGGGCACGGATTAACGGATCTAACCTGTTTAACTGAAATCTTTCCGAGGAAATGGTGTATGACAAAGCAATTGTACATTGACCGAGTATCAATATATTCAATGTTTGAAGTGTCTTTGTATGAAACGAGGAACTTGTGCAGCGGTTCGGTGGTTGAGTACAAATCACGCAAGCGAGGTCCAAATTTGTATCTCTTTAGATAGTGCGGTGTTTTATGAGGGGCACAGGCTCTTGATAACATTTCGTTTATCTTGGGGAGGAAAGAGGCATAAGGAAGGAACTTTCAGTAGATGTATCATTATGAAATAGGCGTGAAATTATCTTCACGAGACGTGTGTGAGTAGTACAATAACATGTGATCTTCAACTGTTATGAGGACAGAGTGTGGAAAGAAAACAAATTATGATAAATAAATATCATTTGGTAAAATGGATTATAGGATAGTTATTATGTAAGTGACGATTGGTATCTGGAAAACTATGATCTGATCAAGGGTAAGCATCCTATTTGCAAATTCGTATTTGACACAAAGTCACGTTGTTTCTGATATTTTGTTTTTGAAATACTTATATTTGATCGTCGATAGATATGTGGAGGAAGAGAAGTTGTCTTATGAGAAAATTCTTGAAAATGTGTCTATCAGTATAAAACGTGTATATCAGTATACAAAACATGGGACTTGTAAACGAGTATGTGTTGTCTTTAATGAGAAAGTTTGATCTTGAACAGCTACCGTTGATTCACAGGTATTATTGGGGAGGCGTAGATGCCATTAGAACAAGTGGGCACATATACATGTTCTGAATGCTAGTTGTTTAAGGGGTGAATTTCATCTTGAATAATTATATCCTTGAACTTCACTTGGTAGGGAAGTATGACAGCGAATAGTTTATATAATGTATGCTGCAGTCAAAAGCCCCGTTCATGAATGTTTGATTATACTTGCTCGGTAAGTGGAAAGGTTACATAACGCGACAGATTTCCGTCGGATTTTTCCGGATTGGATCGATGTAGATTGCAGGAGGTTATTCACCGTCTGTCGTGACTACGAAATATGAATAACTTGCTGGAATCACTTCCGTTGTAATGCCTTATCTACTTAATGTATTAATGAATCACAGACGATGGGACGGGACGGAGCAGGCACATACACTAATTATAGACAGTCCACATATTATGGTCTATCAACACAGGAAAGTAGCATCAGGTTAATTATTACATATAACACCCTGGTGTATATACGAATGGAATAACTACACTAAACACGTTAGACAACTAAGTTTATCATGTATTAAAAGAAGCTGAATTTGTTATAATATTAACTCTTTATTTCAGTATCTGTAATGAGCAGAGAGGCATTTCTGATATAATTAAAGGAGTTTTTAAAAGTGGGTCTTACCTGTGGCACTTGTCGTTCGGTTGGCTGAGGGGTTGACCGTCTCTTGGAGGAGTTGGGCCTGGGGGACAGGGGAGTCCGCCCGTGGGGGTGAGGTTACAAAGTTAAAGGTAAGATCCGGGGTTGCCAGTGTCTCCTCACCCCCGCAAAGTCTATGATGGGGACTGCACAGGGGGTTCATTGATAACACCACCGTCATCTCGGACCTTGTAGCAGGTGCCCCAGCCAACTACCACATTGACCTAACGCAACAGGTCACAGGAGGGGTGATGGGCTAATCTGAAAGAATATATTTAACAGGGATATTTGTTTGTTTATGAGATTGTGGTGCCATGCGTTAACGCCAGTTTTCTAATTGAGTAACCATGACCCATGTCAAAGCTAGCCGAAAGACGTATATCCTAAATAAGCTGACAGCACGATTTATTCGTGCGCCTGAGGCTAGTCGACCGACAGACCGGACCCCGAATAGCCAGAATAGCTCCGGACCAGTGACCCCTCGAACAAGTGTCCCCAAACAATGATCCCCAGTCGATAACAAGTTTCTGCTACTGTACTGTCAAAGAAGAGTCAAGAAAATACTAGCGATATATTTACCTCGTAAAGTTGTAATAAAGTCCTCAGCGAACTGTGCACACAACACAAAGTATGTACATCCAACAAAGCGAATTGATCAGAACAGTGTCGACGTTTTGACTGGAAACTTTCCCCTGTTCAGCTGTCGCCTTTCAACAGGAAGGCACGCGTATATTTGCTTAACAATACCAATAGAGGCTGTTCCAGTTAGCAGCACTCCACCCTCCACAATAATCACTCAAAGTTGCACGAACGAGAATTATCTTCCAAAAGCTGCAATAATTATTCTTCCGATGTATCACAATCTAAACACCATCCCAGCACACACGTAAAATTAGCCGTGCACTTTCACACATGTAGATCCTATGCGTATGTAGCGAGCAGTGGTTTCTTTGTTGTGGGACCACTCGCTCACACTACTGCCAGCTAGCAGACGATATCCGCTCTTCACTGCGGCGACTCATAGTGGTAGGAAGACCACGGATATGTCACACGCAGCGATTGGCTGATTCGCCCGATTAATTGCTGTCAATGAAATCGCGCGTGCCGTGCCCGTATCGCCTCCGTATAACGCTAATACTCTCCTAGCCCTACTCAAGCTGTAGGCGAGAGGTGAAAGTTGATAAGAGTACTGTATCACCACTCCATAGACAAGTCTGTGGATTTACCATTGATATCGACTCAACGAAATGCGAGGAAGAAAGTCGTGTGTTATGACGATCATTGTTTGGCCTAGTTACAGCATTAACGTAAAGCAGATGTGAGCATGTTGTATAAGATACGGGATGGTTAAATCATCGCTTTCAACTCCACATTAGCAATGCTTTCAATCTCAAGTGGGATCGCTCCAGAGTGATGGACGAAAGCAGTAATTTCCCGAGGAGAGTATTTAAGGGCAGAACATTATCCAAGATTTCAATCCAATTTCTTAGAAAGAAATAGCTTGAATTGTTTGTAATGGAATTTTAAATTCTTGAAAAACGTTTTTAAATTCGTCAAATAATGATTTATTTCCACAAAATGATGTTTGATTTCTTCAACAGTTTAAATTCCATCGTTTTCAAGCGATGAACATTTTGGCTAAAATTAGAAAGATGTTAAATATCTTCACAGCATGTGTTAGCAATGTGAATAATTAATACACAGACTTGGATGCTTTATGTAGTCAGTGAAATGTGCATTGAATATTTATGTCCTCTGAAATTCTTTAAAATGTGTAGTTCTATTTTATTACGACAAATACAGATATTCTTTTGTTTGATCACATGCAACTATGTCATTTATATATATCAATTGTTGATTTTGTACGTGGGCCGTCTTTCTACTGAAATACAATATTGATTCAATAGAGAAAGATGGAGTGTATTTGGTAAATGTTAATGATTTAGTTTTCAACTGCAATTGTTGGATCAGAGAATGTTTTAGTAATATGTTAGTATGAAAACACAAGTTGTGTAGATTTCTTCTTAGTAACCAGTTTTATGTAAATGAGGAAAGGAGTTTCAGGGCCATTACAAGTGAAAGAGATGTTAAGATGAGTGTATGACCATGGTACTTTGTACTCGAGTTATATTAATTACCAACAACCTTTTTACAAACAATTTAAATAGTTATTAAAATCTAGCCCTAAGATGCCTTAATTTTTGGAGCTGAGTAATCTAGACTTTTTTTTATTTGTTCCCATACTTACATAGTTACAGAAATAGTGATAATACAGGCAAAATAAGAAAAATCTTATAGATAATATAAATAAAATAAACATTTATTGGCTGAAATATGGGATGAAATTAAACCATTTTTTTCAAATTTGTCTGTGTCATGGTTTTTTTTGTTGCAATATGTCTCTCTGCATGAAAAATAGATTTCAAAGTTTTCAAATAGTTGGTTAATTTTGTCTTTGTATTTTTAATATTGCATAGATAGATGTGTCTCTTTGCGGAGAAAATTATATGGTTGATTATTTATTAAGTTGCAGAGTGCCAAACCAGACCAAATATTTAGTATTTTTGATTTCTTGACTGAGGAATGTATTCATCCAAATTTCAAGCTCTCTCCAAAATGTCTCATTGCAATCCCAATATACATGACATACTGTTTCTTGTGTGTCACCACAATAAATACATTTATCAGAATCTATCAGTTTCATTTTCATAAGTTCTTTTTTTGTATAAATAATTCCATGAAGGAATTTAAATTGAAATTCAACAAGTTTGACATCTTTTAAAACATGTCTATCAATATCGTAATCTAGAGTAATCTAGACTTGCTATAATCTCCTAGACAGGGCTGGTCGTCAATTGAATAAATAAATTTGCTCTAAGGTCTGGGTGACAGACTATCATTGGTATTACACCCCTTGTCTCCCTGAAAAACGTATTCGGTACATATTAAATGGTTGGCATCGTTACAATATATTCTTTAAAGGGACAGTAGCACGTTTTTTGCAAAATTCATTTTATCAAATTTCCCATTTATAATGATAGCTTATGTCATTTAAATTAACTTTAGAGGGTAAAACATCTTATTACACAAACCAATTATCTGTAGTGGTAAAAACTATTTTGAGTAAAAAGCAAAAAATGCACGGCGGCCATTTTATTGTGAACACAATTTATTAGTTTGTATTACAAAAACGATGCCCATGGCTTTAAAGAAACATGTACATTCATTTTAAACTTTATTTTCCGAAAGGGAGAAGGATGTTTTACTATTGGTGAAATTATTTTTGAAATACATTTCATCAACTTATTTGAGCGAAAAAACGTGCTACTGCTCCTTTAAAGCATATAACTTAATATACAAGAATATAATGGATATCGTTGAACTATTTCATTAAATTAATTTAAATTCAGATAAACAAATATCATGCTTTATATAGAATGATACTTGATACTGTCTGTGTATAGTCTATCATCCATACCTCTTTTTTAAAGAGCCCATGTTAGTCTACAACGAGGCAAGTCTATATAAGTCAGCATAAGGCTGAATATGAACACATCTCAGAGGCTCCTTTTCACCTCACATTTGGAGTCACAGTCACAATCCTACAATTAAGAATCACCTTTGACCAAAGAGTATCTACACAACATTTCACCTTTCTAGAGCTTTACATACTTGAGACAAAAATGAAAATAGCTTTTTGGGTCACGACCCGTGACCTAGATTGGGGTCACAGGGTCACGAAATCTACAATTTAGAATCCCCATTGGCCAAGGAGTCTGCACACAACTTTTCAGCTCTCTAGACCTTTTGGAACTGGAGTAGAAGATGAAAATAGCTTTTAAGGATGTGATCCTGGTGGCCCCATTTGGGGTCACGGGGTCACGAAATCTACAATTTAGAATCCCCATTGGCCAAGGAGTCTGCACACAACTTTTCAGCTCTCTAAACCTTTAGGAACTGGAGAAGAAGATGAAAATAGGTTTTTAAGGATGTGACCCCTGCGACCTCATTTGGGGTCATGGGGTCATGAAATCTACAATTTAGAATCCTCATTGGCCAAGGAGTCTGCACATACAATTTCAGCTCTGTGGATTCATTGGTTCTGGAGAAGAAGTCGAAAAAGCGAAAAGTTTACGGACGGACGGATGGACGGACGGATGGACGGACGCCGGACACCATGTCATGACATAAGCCCATCGGGCCTTTCAGGCCTGATGAGCTAAACATGCAGATCAAAAGGAAGAAGGAAATATCCCCTATTCCCAAATGTCATAACTGTGTTAAATAGTGATAAGGAAACCTTCAACCATACCCATTGTTAGTTAAAACTACCGAGCTAACACGATTTCCCTGTCCCAGACATTGTATCAAAAATCCCACGACAATTTAAATACGATAAATACTAGAGTCAGAATTGACTTCCTTATGTTACCTTTGTGAGTTGGTCAGGTAAATCACAATTCAACTATGGCTGCGCAAAGGTGATAAATTTTATATTTCCATGGCGGGCAGTATGATCAAAGAAGGCGAACAACACTGTTTTGACTATGTAATTTATAAAACTTGCTAGTGTTCAGCTTGAACTCGAACTAGTGAACACTTAATATCTTGAACTCGAACTAGTGAAAACTTAATGTCTTGAACTCGAACTAGTGAACACTTAATATTTTGAACTCGTACTAGTGAACATTTAATATCTTCAACTCGCACAAGTGAACATTTCAGAGCTTTAACTCGAACTAGTGAACACTTAATATCTTGAACTCGAACTAGTGAACACTTAATATCTTTAACTCGAACAAGTGAATCTTTCATAGCTTAAACTTGGACTAGTGAACACTTTATTTTCTAAACTCGAACTAGTGAACACTTCACATTTTTAACTCGAGCAAGTGATCACTTTATAGCTTTAACTCTGACAAGTGGGATCTAAATTTATATAGCTTGAACCTGAATTAATGAATACCCTGTAGCTTGAACTCTATAGCGCCTTCCTTCCAACTAATACTGCTCAGTGGCGCTTGAAGGATAGATAAAGTTCTTGGTGAAAGTTGTAGGTCTCAAAGAAGAGGAATGACATTAACTTGTGAGCACTTCATCGCTTGAACTCGAACTAGTTAATAATTCATCGCTTGAACTCGAACTAGTTAATAATTCATAGCTTGAACTATAACTTGTGAACACTGCACACATTGAACTCGAACTAGTTCACTCCATAGATTGAGCTCGAACTAGTGAATACTAGTCCGAATTATCTGAGCTGCTCATGTTCGAGAACTCATTACACATTGGCCCATGTCATTTAACACGTCAAGTTGTACCTTCTTACCACGGCGTGAAGCACTTACACCGAAAACAAGTCGTAAATATATTTTACCTAGTACCTTTGTAGCCGTGACTCCTAACACGCTTCCTCGGGAAGTGGACATAGAGATAGTTTACCTGGGTAGGATATCCTCAACATTTATCTAGGTGCAAAGGTGATACGACAAGCCCCTGCTATAGCCTGTAAACTAAGTCGACCCATCAAACCCGATGCGCTGTAGGACTAAACAAATACACTTACTACCGACTGTAAAGCGGCGTGTTGCTATTGTCAACAGCAAGGGCATCAAACGGTTACGGTTTGTTTATCGATAAGTCTTCGGACCTGATAAATTACACGATAGATAGTGTAGAGTTTAAATACGATTGCTTCTATACGATAGAATACCTCGTAAATGGGATCATAGGGTTAAGCATATAGACTTCCCTGTAGCTTTCTCATCGTATTTCTCTTAACTTCAACGTGGCCGTTGTCGAAACTGGCATCAAGTTTATATCCATGTTGAGTTTGTTGATAGTACTCAGTTTCTAGTTTAATGGGGGTGTTTTGTGAGATTCCTTTTAGATTTAACCTTTGATATTTGACTTTTAAAGAATTCTCATTTGTATACTCTTACTGTGCCGGATAAATACGTTTTGTAATGAACACAGAACATGGCCGATATTTTCACACAACCCGTATCGAAGATTAACGTTTAATCTCAGGATTGAAAAAACATAAATAATGACATGGAAGCTATTGTCCTGTCTTCTACACAATACAAACTGGCTTCGTTATTTAAATGTTTCCTGACCTTTAATTTACTAGAGGGTCCGCAGACCGACCACTCCTTGTCCTTGAACCAGATGATGATAATCTACAGCTCGTTACATATATTAACATACAACCAACTGCAGGCCAGGACTAGAGTTACGGGAATACTGATTCGGGGACGGTGAGACAGTCTATCAGTGGGGCTACTTATCCAAATATGTCAATTCCACAGACCATATGTATTATATCCGCGTTGAGCATGTGGGGGATATAACGCTGCATGGAAATGCTCGAGGGGAAGGGGATGTCAGGAATGGGGTGGGGTCAATCGAGTGCATTATCCATGTCGATGCATCCTGTCCTGTTGATCAGATATATATATCGTGTTTGGACCGAGGAGTAGGATCGAACTATTATAATACATTACCCACGTAGATGGATTCGTTTAATGGAAAGAAGAGTGAGGTTAACTTTCAATAGTAATTAAATGTATACATTGAGGTCTTATGAATACGAGGAGGAACTATTGTAACTGATGCAAGATAGGTCTGGGATGATGAAAGTCGAACAGTAAAATATCAGTTGAAATGTGACACCTTCATCCCAGTGTTTGATTTCATATACCACTAAAATGGCTTAGATATGATGAACCCTAGAAATTGTAATCATTTTCATAAACATAATGAATTAATAAGGATACATATCACAGAACTGGTTTAGTGAACCTGATATATACGATCTCAGATATGTCATGATCAATATGATGCAAACGTGTACAATCAATAGAACACCTTATTGATAAAGCAGCGCTATATATGTATGAGAAACTGCATATAATGGCAGAATTTGAAAACTACATCTTAATGTATAATTTCGAAACATATTACCTGAAATACATTATCTAAGATATACTACGTTTAACACAAATCAAATGTACTGTTACTCTTGTTCATACATCAATATCTTCTGTAATTGATAAAGCTCACGTTACGATTAATTGCACCTGGGATAACAAACTGTTTTGACTGTTCTTACCTGTGACGTGAAGCGTCCGCTTACCTGACATTACAGGTGGGAATACTTATCTTATCTTCCAACCTGGCCACAAAGGTATGCTAATGTATACAGCTTAGTTGTTTCATCATCCAGAATATAAAGTTGAATAGAACTCGCCTTGACATATACTTTCTATAAAACAACGCTACAAGTAGACTAAGAGTGGCTCTCTATTGCATGGGAGTATATCTTTGAGTGCAATGAATGCAGCGCTATTATAATGTCCCTTTTTATATGTTTACATGTATATCAATACAGTTTTGTAAATGCAGAAATAGCATCATTTAGGTTTTATTATGATAAAAAAAAAATACACGCGGTGTTAAAACGAAACAAGTCCTCGTGACTTGAAGTTGAGTTCAATTGTGTAACTTAAGTAAATAAACAAAATATAAATACAAAATTCATGAAGTTCTAGACGGAATTTGATTATTCACTAAATTTAAAATTCCTATCATTAATTTATCCACATTTCAGGATATATCGAGATATACATAGAGAGAGTAGATATAACTGTCGTTATTAATTCATGATTCAGTTTACGAAATGTATTTCTTATGAATGCATTATATGATTCGATTTCTGTAAGTTATATATCAGTATCATACCAACCTTTTTTCTGTGAAATATAATACATACTCTACCTGCATCTATGTGATGTTATATCCTTAAGTTTCCAACATTCAGTTTAATATCTAGACTTTCTTTTTTCAATTCTATACAGTCACGGAGATAACATCTTCTAAAACCCTGTCAGTGGGATACACATGTACATGTACATCTTATATCCCAGAGCATAAAAAATACACTCCAAATTCAGGGACAGGCACGTCTTGCTCTTGATTTCCAGCAAGTTTCTTCATCAGGGGTAGACATCGAGATGCATTTACGGAAATTGAGTTAGGGATGTCGGGGGCTACCGCTTTGTCTTGATATACTAACTTACCGTTGTCTCCCACCCGTCGTTTCATGCATTTATTTAAGTCACCCATTCATGTTTTTCTTGATGAATTTTAATTTATACCGTTATTGGCACCACATAACATACTGCCTTCATCAAAATGTTTTCTCTTTAAAGTTGCAATACTCGTTGTATATTTTTTTAATTTATTAAAAAGTGTATCCATAGATATAAATGATATAGAGAAGACCAAATCAGAGACAAGATCCGCTGGTGCTTTTCTAGTTGAATTTATATTAGACATTTCAAAAGTACGTATGCGAACATTCGGTCCTGCGGAGAATGAACCATTAATATTGAAACCGTTGAGATTTAATAAGAATATTCAAAGTATAATTGTATAATTGACTGTAAATGTAGTAATTGAGAAAGATTGGCAGATTTCATTTTGTTCTATCTAAGCTGATGACTTTTTGGTAACTATGACAAACTACTGAACACGTGCGTACAGATCGCTCTTCGCATTTTTATCTTCAATTTAACAAACAATACATGTAGGTATATGGCATGCTTATAATCTTACATAAAACTTATAACTGTACCTAGTTTGGCAATCATCAAATCGACGCGCCACTACGCCAGCACAGAAAAGTTAAGGAAATGCTGCAAGACACGGAGTTATGACTTGCGGGGAAAGTTGGTTGGTGAATATATCATCAGCAATTTTAAACACATTCACATAAATCCATTTGTTTATCGTTGAACGAAATAACATTAACCATCTGCCTGTCGAGTCTTCTTGTGTTGTTTGTCTGGAAATTATACTACTTATTTATTATTTTAGTACTATCAATACAAGAATAAATCATTCTGTAAACATATCTGGTCGCCATAGTATAACGAGATGTGCTATAAAGTCAATGCGACACAGACAAACATACTCTTCTCGATTAAGATTTTACAAAAATAGATGAAGATTAAATTGTGATAATGGTTAACTGTTTTGTTGGTCCTTATTTAGGATAATGATAATGAGGATGTTTATGTACGAGGGGCGTTCAATAAGTGTTGCAACTTCAATATAAAACCAACTCGCGTAGTCAATTTTTTACTTTTATTTTTCAATATAGTTACCCTTCACCTCAATGCACTTATTCCATTTCTCTTTAAGACTTTTGATGCCGCTTTTGTAGATGTCTTCCGTTTGCCCCCCTAACCACGCCTCTGTGGCAGCTTTGACGTCTTCGTCATCCCGGAAGTGCCTTCCACGTTGGGCGGATTTCAGGTTTCTGAACAGGAAGTAGTCACTGGGGGCTAGGTCTGGGCTATAGGATGGGTGGTTAAGCTGTTCGAATCCACAATCACGTATAGCGGCCTGTGCAACTCTTGACTTGTGGACTGGAGCCTTGTCATGCAAAATCAGAACACCACGTGTCAACATTCCACGGCGTTTCTGTCGAATTGTCTTTCGAAATTATTGCATTAGGTTGGCATAATATTGACCATTCATTGTAGTTTTGGTTGGCAAGTAATCAATTAATAATATGCCTTTTGCATCCCAAAAGATTGTCGCCATAACCTTGCCAGCTGATGGTTGAGTGCGAAACTTCAGGGGAGGCGGTAAACTCGGGTGCTTCCATTGCTTGGATTCCAGTATAGTTTCCGGGTCCCAGTGGTGGATCCAGGTTTCGTCACCTGTCACCAGACGAGACAAAAACCTGGCTTCATCCGCATTAAACCGATCCAGGAGCTCCATGCAACTTTTGGTTCTTTTCTGGCGATCTTGTGCTGTGAGGTTTCTGGGTACCCATCTTGCAGATACCTTGGACATACCAAGATGGTCATGAATTATTTTGTCAACACTTCCAACTGATATCTGGAATTCCAAAGACAGTTCAGAAACTTTAACACGGCGGTCAGCTAAAATTCGTCTTTCGATAGCGGCAATAACTTCCGGTCGGGTGACTTCAGATGGCCTGCCTGACCGTGGGTCATCGTCTAAGGACTCCCTGCCCCGCTTGAACTGAAGAGACCAGCGACAAACTGTTGAAAAGTTAGGAGCATCCTTACCCATCACATTACACATACGATTATGTATTTCTGTAGCTTTGCACCCCTCTTTAGTAAGGAACTTGATCACAGCGTGTCAATGTTATGTTTTGACTATAGTAACACCTGCTATAAGCTGACACTGTTTATGTAAACACCAATGCCCCGCTTGCAACACTTATTGAACGCCCCTCGTAGCACAGATGTCTAATAGTCACAGCATACTCAAGGCGCTCTCTGCAGTATGACCCCAGTCCAACCCGAGACCCTCACCAGGTACCTACGTGTACTGCTGGGTGAACCGAGACACAATTTGAATAAAGTCTCTCACCAAACGTGGCACAACAATTATCTCAACTCATGTCTCAGGGTTTGGCAGGGAATCATCCTTCAAATTCGTCGTTTATCCAGCCTTGAAGTGGGTCACCCATCCACCCGGCTGCTCGCGTCCACTGTTGCTGAACTTCACTGATTGTAGTCACCTGACGTCTGAATTGGACCGCACACCACCACTGATGAAGGACAATAAGTACTAGCATCTAAAATAGATAACTCACAATATGTCAATAAATACAAGTAAAACATAAATAAGAACCATGAACCGACTTATACTACGGTTGTAACTTTTTGCAGATAAAACGAAATCAACATTCAAGGGAAAGGCTGGGATATAAACTGTATTTGATATCACAACAACATCTAAAGAGTTGTATAAGCCTTATATGTACACGACATTCAACTTATAACAACATATATATATATAGTACACTTCTTGATCTATATTTCCTTTTATCAAGTCAGGACAGTTCAATATATATTTGAAGACTCTTTTTAATTTATTTCAGTTTAAAATTTGATTACACTTTACATGCTGTTCATTTCAGACACAAAGCGTTACTCCACGTGTTGCATTGAATGTACCAAAGAACAGATTAGTCATTAGCGAATACAGTTACAGCGAATACAGTAGTCTAACACTCAGACTCAAAAAAACTATTGAAAAGGAGATTGGAGATTGTATTGCAAGGAAGCCTCGGAGCTATGGTAATTTCAGAGGCCAACAAGAACCGCTTCTCATATCTGTCGGCGTCAGTTAGTTACATCATCAGATTGACAAGGAGGCATCAGAGCCATGTTCAAGAGAGGTTTCAAAGTAATCGCTCAATTACCGATTACGTTTAAACCTCTCTTGAACGCGATTGCTCAATGTAGCGCTACGTAGCAAGGCGAACAAAGTTCGAGGAATCGCATCGTGTCGTTCAGGAGAGAATGCGCTACATTGAGCGCTACACTGATCGACCAATGAGCGATTATAAGCGCTAGCTGTTATGGAACGGAGCCCGTATAAGCGCTATGACTGAAAAGCATCTATACCTTGTCCTCCATAGTGCCAATCAAAATAAATTAAGATTGACAGTTTCATATTATGTTACAATAACATAATATGAAACTGCCGATCTAAATTTATTTAGATGGCCACAGTGCCGACCTAAACAACGCAGGACGGACCGTGTTTTTCAACTATAGGTCGAGAATGCTAATAAATGCTTTCCAGTTTAATATTTAATCGCGTAGTCTCTCTTTAATGTTTTAGGAACTATCGTTTTTAGTTATAATAGAGTCAGTGTTTGTTTACATATGCTTTGACATATATAACAAACCTTTGCATTATGTCGGTCAGAGCAAATACAAAGATAAGGGATATGATAAGTACGCGTCGTGTATTACAACGATTCCTTTTTTATTCGCTTGGTCACTGTCGAAGTGGTGTAGAGCGGTTATGTGTATTTCTACAAGGCAGATTTTGGTAAACTGACACTTGAACTTTAAATTCCCCTGATCCGTATCATTAGTTAATTTAAAAGTTACATCCATAGTGTTGTTAGGGGTCATATATTTCAAACGTTATAAATGGTGTTACTTTATCGAGAAGTACCGATTGTTACCAGACACTACCATTTTGATGATAGTCGACTCACTATATTGACGATATGAACATAAAAGTAATGATTTCTGATCGAAAACCGGACAATGCATCGCGATTGATGCGCGCCAATGAGTCAAACGTAATTCTGGAATCTTATTTATAACAGATAAAATAACAAATTTGCGTTTATAATGTTTATAATAGGTCACATAACTACTGTGCATGTAAATGGGTCATGCAGTTTCGGTTTCTACATATACATAAATTAAATGATGTTTAGTCGATTTTAATTGAAAACTAGCAATTATGAGAACAGGGAGATTTTCTGGATAACAACCTCTTTAATGTGAAAAAACACCACGTTTGGGAGTGTATGCTCACTTCTTTATCAGGTGGATGAAGGAGTGAGTATGCACTCCGAAACGTCATGTATTTTCACATTAAAGAAGTTGTTATCCAGAAAATCATCCTGTTCTTATGTATAACACTTCTAAATGCCCTTTAAAGACCTAGTAATTATGATTCATTTGGCGAGTATTATTATTTATTTGTACTGTATGGTGTGTTGGGACATATCAAAGCCAAATAAATGTTTATGAAACACAATGGATGCACCTTTAAGTCATTCTTGTTATGCATAAATGAAATAAAAACTCATCTGTTTTAAGACACTGTGTCAATCTACCCAAAATAATTAAGAGCCCAATGAAGTATATGAAGTTTGAGCAAAACTAAACCCCTCATTGTCTCTGAGAAATATCTTGTTTGATACAGTTGATTTTGAAATGTGGAATTTTGTTCAGATCCGTCATTATGATCCGATAGGGAGACACCTGTGTAATAAGACATTGTTTATTTACAATGGCCATGGCCTACGACTGTACTCAATTTTATTAACTTGATACATTAAAGATAAGCAAGGTCGACTATATATGAGATTTTACCCATACCACGAGTGGTTCCCAAAGTGCCTACATCCCAATGTACATGCTGTAGTATCAAAACAATCTATGAGGGATCCTTCTGCTGTGATCATATAACCTCAAGTAGAAATGAACACATCCTTGATTAGTGTTATTGCAAGTAAATAAGTCAAAAGTCACGTTTCTTCATCTCTTGTCCACATAACACTTCATAAAGTACACACATGCTTACCCATGCCTCATACGTAAGCCGTATCGAAAGTGTCAATGACAAAGATATTTGTAAAAACAACAATTAATGAATATAGCCAGTATCTTACAACAGCGTGTTTCACAACACTGACAAATGAATAAAGCGACGTAATGCAACCCGAAATATCTAGAATTAATATGCAGCTACTGACACCCAACAGTGAGTGGATAACAGCGTCACTGACTATTCATATCTGCCCTGACAATGCACACAACGGTGTATAACACTGCCGACTCTCAGCTGTTCCTTCCATCTGCCTATCGATTACGGGGGAGATAGACCGCCGTCTAATACATTGTCTCGTGCGGCCCGTGCACTAGCCGAGCATGTCAATAGCAGCCTGACCCACTTATTAGCTTCAATGACAGCGTCGTGTTCAGTAATTAGATGTGTCTTGGGCATCGTGTTTTCGAATAGTTCTTAGCTACAGAAAGGTGTCGTTACATGACTGTCAACACTGCTTTCTGTCCACATAATGCCATACATGAAACATCTTCGTATTTTGCATTAGTTGATTGCTTTTATTTAATATGATACATTGGTAAAAGTGACAAAAAACATCGTGTTTTGAAATAACAGTTAAAGCAGGTTCATGTTGTGAACTGTACTGACCTACATATTGAAATTAAAAATATGTAAATTCATCACAATTGAAGACGCTATTTAATTTCATACTCAGAATGCGTTGTCATATATAGTATTAAATGTGTGAGGCAATGTCTTATTGAATACAATACATGTCTTATAGTAGCAGCTTATGTAAGAAGAGTACTGCACTTATTTGAACGAAGAATAGTGACCTACCTATTTATATTGCAAGACCTATTAAAATCTCATTATCAACGCATTTTGATTTCGTGGTTCATATAGAAAGTACAGAAGCGTGTTAATGTCACCATGAAACAATTGTCATAGTTTCCCATAAATAGGGTAAGCTAAGTTCTACGTACAGGTAGGAGAAAGTTTGACAGACTGCTTTTTTCATCATGACACTAATACGCTTCCGTA
The DNA here is from genome assembly GCA_936450465.1 of Gibbula magus. Lineage (NCBI taxonomy): Eukaryota > Metazoa > Mollusca > Gastropoda > Trochida > Trochidae > Gibbula > Gibbula magus. The sequence continues at coordinate 60,545,647 of OW388291.1, forward strand.
TAAAAGCGTTTTGTACATGGTTGTATTTAAAATATATACTATCGTGTACTATAACTACCATAGGCATAGTTTAAGAATATTTTATATTATATATTATATATCATATATATTTTATTTTATTTTGGACTTCAACATATTTTTTGCTCGTCCAGAATTCACATGTTCACAGTCATGAACATAACACATATTTTAATTTCATTTATAGAGGCTGGTCATTGTATTGTGATTTAATTCTTAGATTCATTAGATAATTTAATATATTTACTTTTAACACCGTAGGTTTGTTTAAATATTTAAACAATGACACAAATGTATACACACTATAGGTTTAACCCAATAAAGCACAGGATTATTGTCTAGATAAAAACTTCATAAATGTGAAAATACACGCCGAAGTTTCGAAGTAAAATGCTCACTCCTTCACCAGGGGGAATGTGATGAAAGGGTGAATACACTAGTGCTCAAAAGAAAGTATACACCTAAAAAAATACGTGTATTTTTTTCAAAATTAAAAAATTACTAATCAACCATCCTGGGATTTGTGTCCGGCGTATAGACTCATACTTTCTGTGGAAAAAATGTCGAAAACAATTACGATTCGCAAAAACCATTCATGAAATCCAAAAATTATTGTGTAACACAAAATGCACGTGCAAATTGATCGTATAAAACAGCCTAAGCGAGACGTTAGGGATGCAGTAGTAGGGAAAACATAAGAACTATGCCACGTGTGAGTCCTGTCGAAAGAGGGAGAGCAAGGAGCAACACACACCGCCATTGCCAGAACCTTTGGTTGTACCAGAACAACAATCGTCAAACTGATGCAACGGCTGAGACACACAAGCAGTACATCGGACAAGCCTAGGAGTGGTCGACTATGTGTCACGACGCCCGCTGAGGATCGACATATTCGAACGATTCATCTCAGAAAAAGATTCGCAACGGCGTCGTCAACGGCGGCAACGGCATTACGCCACCCTATCAGTCGACACACCGTCTACCGTCGACTTCGAAGACATGGCATTCGGGCACATCGACCATACCGTGGTGTTTATCTGACAGGTCAAAATCGACGTCTTCGACTGACGTGGGCCAGGCGGATTCAACGATGGCAGAGGCGTGATTGGGCACGTGTCATGTTTTCCGACGAAAGTCGATTTTGCCTATACAGAAATGATGGTCGGATTCGGGTATACAGGCCAGTAGGTGAACGGTTGGCGCCACATTTTATTCAGCAAGTCCGAGCGTTTGGAGCTGGTAGCGTGATGGTGTGGGGAGGGATTTGCGGCGATCTCGAAACGAGGCTGGTGACCATTCATGGCAACTTGAATGCTCGCCGATACAGAGATGAGGTCCTGCAACCAGTTGTTGTACCATTTAACCAGCAACAGCGAAGAGGAATCGTCTTTCAACACGACAATGCACCGCCTCACACCGCCAGACTGACCAACGAGTTTTTGAACAATGCCAATATTGATATATTGCCATGTTCTCCTGACATGAACCCAATAGAGCACCTTTCGGACCACCTTGATAGACAAGTGAGAAGACTACCAGTGCCCCCTGTCATTGTCCAACAACTGGAACAATATCTCAAACAGGAATGGCAAAGAATCACGCCTGACGTCATTCGTCGCCTTACATCATCAATGCGTCCACGTGTTATATGTATACGACCTGTATCAACGCCAATGGAGGTCACACTCGTTATTGTGTTCGTTATTGTTGACATTTTGGCAATGAAAGACACTTTATCCTATATTTTTGAAAGTGTTAATTTACATTACTACCCCAATTGTCTCTGATTGATCATTAAACCTAGTATTCAATATCAAATGTAATGTATTTGTAACATTTGTTGTAAAAATCAATACTCTATTGAAATTAACAAGATTTACAAAAATATTTGAATTTGTTTTCATTTGACGCCCGATTTAACAACTGTATACTTTCTTTTGAGCACTAGTGTATATAGAATATGAAGCGTCGTAGGTTTCACATTAAAGAAGTTATTAATACTTATTAGGAGCAATTCATATAGATATAGAAGTAAGGATAATATAAGTGGATACTGGCATACATACTGAAAAAAACATGTTAATATTCACTTTCAGTGTCAACAAATTTTGAAACACATTTCAAATAACTCAACATGGTAGTCATGCACATTACAAATGCAGCCGACGTATGTAGACTCCATGTATAAACAACTCTTAAAGTTTTCATAACAGTTATGATACGCTAAAACGAGACCCAAGATGTTTGATAAAATAATAACATGCTGCGTATACCCTAGTACACCCTACATTTTTATATTCGAGATTGTCGAAGTAACGATGCCTTATTGGCATTTTGTAAATATTAATTACTGACTTACATCTACAGATGGACACAATCATGGAGTGCAGTGTAGAGCAGAGCCTGCTGGGTACCCTGCAACTAATTTAAGCGACTAGAGCCCTAAGGTAAATCATAGCCAGTGATAATAGGTGGTCTTACGCTTGATCTTAGGGCTAAGATTGGTAAGTGGAACGGCTCCTGGGCCCATTTGTTCGAAGCTGTCTTAGTGCTAAGATAGTCGTAAGTCAATGTTAATGTATGGCACTTACGGCTATCTCAGCACTAAGAGAGCTTCTCTTACCCTAAAGGCCCTGGTTCGAATCCCGGCGGAGACACTAACAATTTGTGACCTGGGTCATAGTGGGTTTTTCCTTGGGCATGGCACTTCATCCACATTGCACTCAGTGAACCCAGCTGTTTAAATGGGTACCTGACTATAGGAAGTACAGCCGCGCGAAAGTACATATTCCTTCAGGGTAATATACATTGTGAGTTTTCGGTTGTTATTTATTTTAGATTTAGCATTATTCAAATTGACTAATTTTTTTTATAGAATGTCGAGTTCATGTTCCTGTTAGAATAAATGGTAAACCGTAATCGATAATCTTGAATCGTTATGTGTATTTTGCACTAAGACGGCGACTTATTATGTTTTACATCCTGATGTATAATGACATCTTCAAAATGTTCAGAATTATCGTTCATTTTGTTATTCATAACTTATGTATTTGTTTCACATAAATAATAAGTTGTCAAGACATTCTAGAGGGATTTGTGTTTGTATAGCTCTTATCAGCAATGGTTGGGAGACAACGTAAACTGTAAACAGAACCTTCAATTTGAAATCAATTAGAACGTCTGTGCCATTTATTATTTACGTAACCTATTTGATTTGATGAAACGGATAGATCGGTCGGCGTCAGGTGATCTCGTATTTAGTTAAATTACATGAATTAGGAACGTTGTTTGACAACCAATTTCTCACTCAATAGCATCATGTTGTCATAAATAACATTCATTGTCATTGTATCTATTTCATTTTTATTACATCTATATATCCTGATAACGTTAACACTTAATCGATTCACAATTCCAGGCTCCCTGACTGATTCAACTCATTGGAAAACATTCAGATCGTTGATATAATTCCTCATTTCGGGTGTTTCTTCAAGAGTATGATGTATTGGCGTACCAGGAAAAGTAAGATTTACTGACATACATTGGAATTATTACAAGAAGAAGAAGAAAAAGAAGAAGAAGAAGAAGAAGAAGAAGAAGAAGACATATACTTTATTAATGTGTCACATGTTGTTTTACATTATATCACATTATCAACAGACAACATCCGGCCGAACGGCCTATGAGACACAAATGGACATTTTGATACCATGAAAGTTTAAAATAGATGTTAAAATATAAGACAAACTGGATAAAATGATTTAGAGTGGGATACATTCACTACGACGCCTAAACATTGAATTAAGTAGTGCAGAGAGGGTAATAACAAATACGCTATTTACTAAGAAGATCAACTGTTCTACCGGTGAAAGATGAAAAAAGGAGTGATATGCATCACAATTTTCATAAATCATATTATAAAACAGAATAAAATTTACAGTTAATCAAAAAATGAATTTCATCTTCAACAGTATTTGAATCACAATATTTACAAGTTCTGCCTGATAAAGGAGTAACTGGTTTGGACAATCTGCCAACGTTTATATGTAATGGTAAAACACCACAACGAAATTTACTATATATACTACGAATTTGCCTATTTTTAATAGATGATTCGTATAACAACTTCGAAATTCAGTGTGACCCGTATTGGCGTTATGTTGACAGCACGATATTGCAGTACTTATACGCCTTAAAGAGGACACCCTTTGGGTTAGTAGAGCTTTAATGATTATCTATTACCAGTGACCTGTAAAGAATTGAATTTTATTCAATAAAATATACATTATGGCTGTACATTTATGTTGACACTTTAACTTTTTTTTTTAAATTCAATCGCGTAAAGCCTGTTCGAAATATGATGTTTATATATCTTATGTCCTTATTCATTATATTTAACGTAATATTTGAAAGGCAGAAGAAGAATAAAACTACCTGAAATAATTATTAATGACGGACATATTAAATTCCTGTTCAGTTCCAAATCGTTATAAGCATATTATACAGTCTAGTCCTGCACCAGGGTCGTTTAACCAAACACATGATATTTGATATTTGATAAAGAGTTCTCGCCTACAACGACACTGACTGAAATACACTTATCATACATGTATGTATATACGATTTCTGAGGCGTCCAATGTACATCAAATTTTACATTAGACTGGCATTTAGTCTCAGAAATAAGTTTTTCCTAATCAAAAACATAATTTTACAAACAATTCAAATAGCCTAGTTCTACAAACTGGAGATGCCTTAATTTCTTAGCTGAGGAATCAAGACTTGCTAAAATGTTCTAGACTGGGCTGGTCGTCAATTGAATATTTTGCTCCAGGGAACATGTATGGGACTATCTAGGTCATATGACCTACTTATTGCCGCATCACTGACAACCTCTTATCCACTCCTTGTCCATTCATCATAGCGTAACTTGTCAGCAGACAGAGACACATATCACTCTGCTTGTCAGCATCTTGTAATATACAGGATGTCTCATATTTCGAATTTTTCTGTCAAAAGACACCGATTAGTCATCAATTAATTAAAAAGGCCGCGCTTTTACTCCCGTGGGAGTAAATTCTTATCCTGGTCATCACATTTTAGCGTAGGGGAGAGTGAAACAGAACCCTTTAAAACATCTGTGTTTATGTGGAACGTGTGTGTGTGTGTCGTGTGTCACTATCTCGACATGGCATGAATTTCTAATCTGATAGACCCTAAAAACTGTGAATGTTTAGTATGATCACGGTTGATGAGGTTACATTTTCTTTAGTTGACATCTGTATTATTCAATAATTGTGAGATATATTGACGTATAAGAAAGATTTTAAATATTGAGAAGCATAGATAAATTGAAAATTATATCTCAGCAACAGGTGTGAGTATGGGAAAGCATGTTCAAGTTCAATCTAATATAGACACAAATAGAACAGTACTAATTGATGTCCAAAGTGTATATAGATACATGCGAATTCATCATGTAACACATATAACCATAAGGATGAAGGTAGAGTAATTATAAAAATTCCATAAACACAATTTTAGTCGTTATCTATCATGTGTTAATTATACGAATACTCAGTTAAATATATATAAAAGAACGTGATTTGTTTTTCATATATATTACTCTATCCACAACATATCTTCAGTACTTGATCAAAGAAAATAATGTAATCACGGAATATTAGAAAATCATGTTTTGCTCTGTGTATAGATCTTAAAATATAACATGAACTGCATATTGTTACGGTCAAAAAGTTAATGAATTTAATGACATTGAATGCTAAATAAGTTAATAATACTAGAATATAATTCCACCATGACAAGACTGTTTGTCATATATATCACCGGGGGCACTTGAGCAGGACAGATGGAATGGTCTCTGATAACATCTAGCTACATTTTTCTACTCTGCCAAGAAGTGTTTATGTTTCTCAGGCGCTACCGGCCACCCCTCCTAATTTTGAAATGTGAACTCTTCCAACGTCAAAAATTTTAAAACAGATATCATTTTTCGAATTTGAAATTGTAATATCTTTTAAAAGAAGCCATTTAATATTCATTTGTTTACACATTTCTAATCTCTATTGTCTCAGTGAAAAATGGAACTGAAGTTGGCCCAAACTGTTAGCTAGAATACTAGATATATCAAAAAGAGTGAGCCAGATGTTGGTCGTTCAGAGAGACTTGAAGTCAAAACGTTACTGTCATGTTTTGGAGAAGTCCACTATTTATAGGTGAGGGCGGTCTATAAGTAAAGCAATATCACGTACAATACTATGTATAAGTGACACACCGGCAGCGTGGCTTATGTTCTGGTATCCGGGTTCAGTACCCTGCTGAGGGTCTATTCAAACACATGAATGAATCTCCAACATAGACTGTATACATGTATTGTGTACTTTCTTATTCAGTGGGAATGTATACTTTAAAAAAAGAGGTGCGTTTTGTTTTACGATACGCTTTAGAAATTAACTAAGCAACATTATTGTGTATCACATCATGATCGGCTATCTGTAATGAAGTGGCATTTGCGTATTATAATAGGATTTTGAAACCTGAAATATTTAACGTTTGGGTTCTATGGTATGATTGTGACATCTGTGCATAGCGAATAAACTGTTGCATAGTATGCGATTGTGTCATAGTTAAAGAATTGTTTTCACATTATATATTTGGAGGGATTGTGAGCATGAGGGTATATGGACATTAGTGCATGGGGTAGTATATTACTGAATTGGATAATGGTTAGATCGTGGACATAAGGGCATGAGGTTCATGACGGGATCGTGGGCGTGAAGGCATTACGGCATGGGGAACGTGTTGTGATCGTGGGCATGAGGGCATTACGGCATGGGGAACGTGTTGTGATCGTGGGCATGAGGGCATTACGGCATGGGGAACGTGTTGTGATCGTGGGCATGAGGGCATTACGGCATGGGGAACGTGTTGTGATCGTGGGCATGAGGGCATTACGGCATGGGGAACGTGTTGTGATCGTGGGCATGAGGGCATTACGGCATGGGGAACGTGTTGTGATCGTGGGCGTGAAGGCATTACGGCATGGGGAACGTGTTGTGATCGTGGGCATGAGGGCATTACGGCATGGGGAACGTGTTGTGATCGTGGGCATGAGGGCATTACGGCATGGGGAACGTGTTGTGATCGTGGGCGTGAAGGCATTACGGCATGGGGAACGTGTTGTGATCGTGGGCATGAGGGCATTACGGCATGGGGAACGTGTTGTGATCGTGGGCGTGAAGGCATTACGACATGGGGAACGTGTTGTGATCGTGGGCGTGAAGGCATTACGGCATGGGGAACGTGTTGTGATCGTGGGCATGAGTCATTACGGCATGAGGTACAGTATGGGATCACCAAAGAACCAATCACTGGAGAATCATGGTTCCATTCAACGTGTGTAAGAGACTATGTGTCTCGGGGTGGAGATGCTGTAAGTAACTGGCAAGTCACAATAACTCGGTACGCCTCGAAACTGCACGTGTTGTAGAAAAAAAATAGATGTACTAAAAAATGTAACAGATTATGCAACAGTGGTCGTAATTTATATTGTCAACTTACTCTGAAAAAATAAGGCAGGAACAGTGATGTGCAGTAAATAATTTGTGATTGTTTTAATTGTAAAATGTGTGTCTAAGTTAGTGCGCCTTTGTAGACATTGTGTAGTTGTTTGAAGTAGTTGTCTCTGTACAGCTGGTATTTGTTACATCGGAAGAATGCATGAATTGTAGTAGTAGCAGACATTATTAATAATATAGCGACATAATTTACATTTTGTATGGTAAACTATGTATACACAACATATGAACTCTATATGCATGTTGATGCTTGAGCAGGTTGAAGTTATTGCACAGTTAAAACAACGTTTTCATCTTTTGTATATTCTACCGCGTATGAGATTACATTACGTTACAGAACGAGAAACTAGACCGTAACCTCATAGCCTGATACTAATTCCTAGCCCAGTTCGATATTGTTTGAAGTAGTACTCTCTCAAACTGGCCCCCATGGCTATAGCATATGCCATACACTGTTCTACATGTAAACAGTCTTGTTTTGATGGGCTATAGCATATGCCATACACTGTTCTACATGTAAACAGTCTTGTTTTGATGGGCTATAGCATATGCCATACACTGTTCTACATGTAAACAGCCTTGTTTTGATGGGCTATAGCATATGCCATACACTGTTCTACATGTAAACAGCCTTGTTTTGATGGGCTATAGCATATTCCATACACTGTTCTACATGTAAACAGTCTTGTTTTGATGGGCTATAGCATATGCCATACACTGTTCTACATGTAAACAGTCTTGTTTTGATGGACGGCATATTAGCACTTGTTACAAATATGTCATAATATCTTTCCACCAACCGACCGAAGCTGCATGAGTTTATAGTTAACGCATTACTGTTACTGGTCTAATTATCTACATTATCTACTTTAGCTTATATTGTATTGTAAACACTGTGACGGTCACATTGCCGACAGCTGTCTTAATCTAAATTGGACCGGTTAAGCGATGATATACAATGTTATTCTATACATAACACATTCATCTCAGTAAATAGTGTGATATAGGTAATTAACGTATATGATTACTGATTAAATACAATTTCATGCATTAAACTTCAAAATATGATATTCATTATACAAATATGATCATATGTCAATAAACAGACTAATATCGAAACTTTAAATGTGGCATTTAGTTCACTTTCATAGAGTCAGTGTAGGTTACTAAGTCAACATGTTATCTATTACAAGGTTATTACTGTAACAGGCGGTGCAGGGGTGGTTGCAGTAGGTTACAAGCCATTATTTATCGTTATTGATGCAAAGAGAATCATCATGAATATCCATACCATCATGTTAATCAGGTTGCAGAACTATAAGGAAATATATCGGATATCGCCATAGCTGAATAATAAAAATAGTTCATTCAATAATAATAGTATAATATAATAATTTCGCCACCAGGAATCTAACCCGGGGCTTTGCATGTTTGGTGTAAGAGGGAAGCACGCTAACCACTACACCACTGTGCCCCACTACTACACAAACACTTATGAATAAAAATAGATTCTGTTATAGGTAATGTTCAAAGAAAAAACAATCGGATAACCTGTCCAACACGCATACTTAATAATTTTGAAAATGTTTTCAAACGAAGCCGCATATTGATTGAACAAATGATTTACGTCCACTTCTCCCGCTAGTTTTAACTCGCGACCGTCTCTATCAGTGGTTGATTTAAGTCTAGCTGCATTTCATTAACTTTTCTGTGTCAACGTCGCAGCGCACATGAACTCCATAGATAGTTTGTAAAATTAGTGTGAATGGACTCTTCATCGTGTGTTTTTTGGATATCAACAATCAGTTTAAAACATATTTGGAAACAACGACGCATGCCGGAACATTAGGCGATACCATTAGGTCAGAACTGTCTGAAACCAGGGCTTGAATTGATACACATAATCATAATCGTTATTTCTTCAGATGAACTCTTTTCTATTAAATGAATTATTTTGAATTCTATATTTTGGTTCACTGAAATTGTATTTCGACAGATCATTTTGTTTTCATCATATACAGAATTTCATAATATTTCAACACTTTCCTAAACCTCGATCAGTTTGCCCTTTGAACTATTTTTGATAATTATTCGTTGATAATTCGCTATGATTTCTGATTACGGACCCAGAGTAGGATTAAGCTATCACCGCATCTTCTCTACAACATTACAGATGTACACATACATTCCTTGATGTCAGGCATGATGAAATGACATACCCACATTTAAATTTAAACAAAATTGTCTTTGATTTGTGTTTTCGACCAAGAATTAAACCGAGCTACATTTATTCATTGATCAAGCCACATCTTATAAATACTTTTCTTTTATTGGAAATATTTGTCTTTGACCATCTTATATGATTCGTATTATCGACCCAGAGTAGATTCAGTTAGTCATTTCATCTGTTCAACAACTTACACATGCATTCCATGATGTAAGGTATGTTAAAATGTCATACCCATATCTTACATTGAACATTTTGATGCTTTTATCATCTCCATTGATTTGTGTTATCGACCCATGCAGAGTTTGCATAAGCTGTCACCTCGATTGTACAGAGCACACCTTTATAGACATGTTCTTCTTGATGTAAGGTTTGTTGTCATAATATACCTACAACATACTTTTGTTTCTTTTAATATATAATGTTTCTTTTATCCTCTTCAGTGGTCTTTTTTATCGACCCAGAGTTGGTCCAAGCTGCCACCTCAGTTGCACAGCGGCGGTTCAGAGATATCAAGTGCTAAAATAATTCTATACCAAAAAATTAGTATTAGGAATTAGTAAAAGATCGGTGTAAATTTTTGAGGATGGATAATTAGGTATCTCAGGCAGAGTTATCTCTTAATGAAACGGTTGGATGAAGCTGGTAGGACGACATGGGTGAGTTGTGTTAGGCAATTACTTTTCAGTTTTGGATTTGGTGATGTGTGGCTGTCTCAGGATATTGGAGATATGGATAAGTTTTGAGATTGTTTTAGCAACGCTTATGTGAATGTACTATTCATGTGATTTTCAGAAACATAAATTCGTCTGATAGGTTAATATATTATCTTAAAATATAATCGCTCTCGATACAGAATATAACATCAGGAATATTAGAAATAGAGAGTTTTGGATATATCTGTGTTTGCTAAGATTAATCGAATTACCTATTCAAACGACTATTGGTTGACGGCAGGGTTTAGTTAAATATTTTACATGTGTATATGTAAGAATTGTAATTTGTCTGCTCTATCTATAATTCATTAAGGAGTGCATTCGACCTAGATTTTCTGATAGCCCACAATTTCATTTGCAATTACTTGTATACAGTAAAGATCGGAAACTGTTCTAACTGTTGCAAAATATGTTAAACATTATCTTTCTCTCCGCATTACATAGTATTTGTCACTTTTATTATGAGCATTTATGTATAATCAATGTTGTCCATGGGCCGATGGCCTAAAATATTGAATAAACTATTATTATTAATGCACACCCTTATATACTTCTTATGTAAGCTTTGTTGACATGCCTCTTCCTACTTTTGTTTGTCCATATACCTAGTCTTTGATCATCTCCACTGGTTTGTGTTATCGACCCAGAGTTGGTCCAAGCTGTCACCTTCTCTGTACTGTCGGAGTCTGAACCACTTTGTGACTTGGATGCTTCACTGGTCGTGGTAATTAAATAATCGATTTTTTTTCTTCGCATTCAAGCTTCATACTGCAGAACTGTTCATTTTCCAAGAGTATTTCCATTGAGAGAGGCCAAGCAGAAAATCTGTGTTGCATTGTATAATGAAAAACCATCTTTGGGGATTTTTCAAACAGACGAAACTGTCCTGAGAGATGGAAAACGACTTGTTTTGTATTTCGTAATGGACCCAAGAAATTTTATATTTCGAGGACGTTTTTTTTGGTTTTAGTGTGTGTCTGTTAGGGGGGGGGGGGGTCTGTTTTGTCTTGTTTTGGGAAGGGGATAGGGGAGATATGAATAACGAGTTCTGCATAAGTTATTCACAACAAAAAGCCTTTTAATTTAAATTTAATCTCTCTCTCTCTCTCTCTCTCTCTCTCTCTCTCTCTCTCTCTCTCTCTCTCTCTCTCTCTCTCTCTCTCTCTCTCTCTCTCTCTCTCTCTCTCTCTCTCTCTCTCTCTCTCTCTCTCTCTCTCTCTCTCTCAAGTCACCGGCGTGTTCACCCAAACATATCATCGTATAGATAAGTGGTTACATGTACGTGTGAAAACTAAGTAATGATGTTGTAAGATGTACATCTTCTCAAATATCGGCTTATGTACATTATAATCATTCATTCATTCGTCGACTGATGAAATCATATGTATACACATATGTAAAATAGAATGAAGCGTCCGATATCCCCATGTGTCCTTTATTTTTTTTTATAGTATATATATTATGGTATAGACTTGCTCCGGCTTTTATATAATATCAATATCTTGGCCTACATTTTAGAAGCATTAAAGAAGAAGTAGTATGATAGTCGTAGGTAGCATACATTCGCGTTGACTGATCACTATATTAGTAACAAGAGACTAGGTCCTTGGTGGCAGATAAACTGTGAATGGAAGTTGCCAACCACGTATATCGATCAAGCTGCGAGTGATGGCGGTTGCTGCAGCCACCCCCGATACGCCTACATGTGCCTTCGCTGAACACATCAGGAAAGTCACGGGATGTCGATAACATTGTATTTTAAGTCAAAGTGTTGAAATGTTTCAGGACCATGGCAATGATGATTCATAATTCATTTTCTATATATTCAACACTCCTCTTTTCTTTCAACAATGTCTTTCTTTATATATCTAAAATTTCACTTATAAACTCCCAATTCATTCATCATCATTCTTCCATATTCAACATTTAACATTCTACTTAGGGTCATCATTCACATTATTGATGCAACATTCTACCAATTCATTGATGCCACTTCGTCTTTTCTTCTATATTCAACATAACTAAAGATAATTATATGAAACGATAATCAATAGCTACGCCGGTGTATAGTTTACTTCAATTATTCATCTGCAGATATTCTGAAATTGCAAGTTATGTTCATACAAGAAAAACATGTCAACGAGAGTGGCCAGTCTCTATGGGCGTTGCGTGTAAAGTATCAATGACTGTGTTATGAAGATTTGTGGAAATATTTCCTCTCACTCCAGAAACGGAAACTGATACTTACCAATAACGGTTGGGTGTTGATAAATGAAAGGAAATAAGCAAAGTTTATGAATGATAAAAATGTTGGTTTGTAACTTCAATGGTCGTCGTTGAAAAGGTTCGAGAACTTAGTCAACATAAATATATCTTTAATATAATCTTCCAGGAAAGGTTTAATTAAGGTGTTTATTGCAAATATTTTCTTTGGTTTGCTGGATGTGTGAGTTATTGTTTAAAGCCACTTGGGCAATATTGCATTAGCGTTGCATTTTATCCATTTCTGGTCATTTGAAATAATGTTCACAAAAGCAAACGAGAACGGTACGGATGCCGTAAAACATACTGTTGTCTTCTGAAGTGTAAAACTCTTATATTCGAAAATGGATTAAAACATAAAGTCGCTGTTACTTAAACAATCGTATAGTTCCCATCATTCAGTATATCTACCTATTATTCGATATGTAGTCTAACATTTAGCCTCTGAAATGAATTATTTCATAAAATGTTTTTAAAATTTTTAACAAAAATCAAATAAAAAGAAGCCTCTGAGACGGTTCATTTTCAGACTTTAAACTGAGCTCAGAGTCTTGTTGTAGACATGCCTAGGCCATTAAACAATTAAGGGGTCTGGATGACAGACTATTCGATATGTTACGATGGCTCGAATGTTTCTCGAGTATATTGACTCAAAATCTCACCTCCCGTGGGTATATACATACCTCATATTGCCTCTACATATGTAGGTGCAAATAACACCAATACTGATTGGACTGAAATCTATATTAAACTACCTCCTGCTATCATTGCACTTTATTTCAAATTAGGTCTGACACTGTCCTAACGGTACAGAAAGTAAAGGGACAACACCTCCAATATATCGAGGTCCTTTAGAATTCGAATATACATTTCTCTGGACATAGCGTTGACAGTGCAGACACTCTAACTCGGGCCATATCTTAGGACACATGTCGTGATTATATCATATTCACTGTACCTGACTTGTTTAGTACATTCATACATACATACATAGACAAAAAATGAAACAATCTGTGAAATTATATAGAGACTTAAGATTAACCTTCGTCTAAGTTCATTACCGGCTATGTTCACTTCATTAGATCATCATGGTAACTTAACAATGTTTTGCTACTCATGTTTCGTTTAATTGCGTGTTTCTGAAGTCAACTGTATTCAATTGTTTGCCGTTATTATTGTATTAAACATAAGACATGTAAATGTACATACTCGTATGCCAATATTCAAGAAGTAATTACAAACAATTGAATACAGTTGACTTCAGAAACACGCAATGAACGACTGTTTTAAATGCTTTTTCTCAAGAGTCGTATTCCATAAATGCTGGTGAGGTATGTCAAATGATCTTAATGTATATGACAAAACAAAAGTAAAACACTGTTAAAGAAAGTAATTACTTAAGTGTTAGTAAATTATTTAAGTAAATCACAACACACGCTAAATGGTATTCACAATAATAGCAATTTCTATTGTTCGTATTTGATAGTTGACATTTATTAACAAAGGTCAAAGAGATATTTTTATGGCAACGCTATCAGCTGAAAGATAACAAAGCATATTAGTAGCCACATTTCACTGTACTTTATGTTATGCCCATCTTATCAGAATAAATGGTCAGATTAAACATATGTTCATATGTTCATGTTCATTGTTAAATCAAACAAATTAAAGTTGAAGTATGTCAAAGTTAAGAAAAAAATAACTAATTGTCATTATTAAGAGATTTTCTTTATGTTTGGTGTACTGGAATAAAATCGTGAAGGGTCGTAGTTACAACATTTCAGTAAACCTATATACTCAGAAAACTGATCGATGTTACTTGGTATTGATTGATGTACGAGTGATTCATTAAATATACAGCCAGGGTCACCTTGTTAATGAATGGGGAGTTGGGAAGACATTGACCAACTATAATTGCACTCAAGTTATGTTTTTTCAACAACTTCGATCAACAAATTTGTTTAATGAAATATTAGTTTGTCCAAAAATAACGCGATGCGCAACTCTATATTACTAAACAATCTGATGGAGGAGAAAAGACAGGAAACGTAATTTAAGCACAAGTTAAAACATTACGGTATTCCTTACACGACTAAGCACTTGTCCAGTGCACTGAGGCGTATGACACCATTGCCTGAGTAATCTCTGAGAACCGCACGGGGAATATCAAAATAAAAACGTTGTTTTATACATTTACAGGTATAACCTGTCTTAAAAGTGAAATATAAACGAATATTTAAATGTATATTTTCTTCAATCTTAATCAATTCTGGTATGGCGTATCTTTTGCAAAATATTTCACCTCATGCAGTATCTCCGAGTTTGTGTATGTAATTGTAGGTCGATTAATTCAAAGCCACATGCTAACAATGTTTTGAAAACAGGGTTTTTGGTTCTAAGGGCGGTTAACAGACGCTATTTCTTGTCGCTTTCACTTGTCAACAATAACGCTAACACATGTCTCTTTCTTTCACATCAAAATCACAATCCATTGGCCAAATCAATACAAGTCGACATTAACCGTTGCATGTGGGAGGTGAATGGAACAGCCACGACGTCAATCAGCTGAATACTTGTTGTACAATTCAGCTGATCCCGTTCATTGCGCGAGACCCACGTGCGACTGACGCAACACCTACACACGGCGGGCGATGGTGCGTGCGGGGTATTACTGATATTGACAACTATTGCATTACCGTCTCGTGCATAAAACATGTGTTTATTTCAGTCGCCTGTCTTCATTCATTAAAAAATATACATTTGACTTTGACTTTTATTGTTCTTAAATAAAGTTACAGGTATGATCTATTTGTTTGTTTTTCAGATTCAAATAATTATTTTAAAATGTTTATTCGGTGCTGGGTAGATTGCATTCAATGTAATGGGTTCTGAACATGATTTTAATGTTTATATTCAGCCATAAATATCGAAATCTGATGTACAATCACCTGACAGATGTAAGTGAACGTAATGTAACGAAGGACTTAATAGGTACTTGCTACATTCGAAGAAACCCTACAGTTACTAACCCATTCGGAATAAATCTTCACACTGAATTTAGATGTTATGTGTGTTTATACTCCACTTCCGGTCTCGTTGCTATGGTTTCTTTTGTTACACCGACACTTTTTTCTGATATACCTACACTTTTACTGATATACATACTTTTTTTCTGATATATCTACACTTTTTAACAACTGAGAAATCAATGGAGTCATTTTTAAAAATTTCCCAATCTAAATGATGATACTTAATAAAATGTCAGATTATATAACAACATATAAGACATTTACAAATGTTTCATAGATATCGAGCCCGGAACCATACAACGCAGCACGGACTGAGCGTATCACGGAATTGTCACAGATGAGGCCGTATTTGGGTTCATGCGCAAGCTTGTTTACAGCTGTATTTGTTTAGAAATATTATGAAATAGTATCCGTTTACTCTCGACCGTAAGTGGGGTATAAGACAGATTAACCCCTTCTTTTCCTCGTGTATCGAATGATACCATACAGTTTCCCCCGTGAAGCCATTAATCGGATGTACTGTAGGGTATCATTCGTTACACGAGGAAAGTATGGATATATATCTCATTTAAATGGTGGTCTGCTTAGAGAAAACATAAATTCGGTAGAGTGATAATGGACTGTGAACATGAGTTAGAAAATAATAGTGATGGTATTACCTCAGTCGTTCCAGTAGGTTGTACACAAGTAGATAGCACAATTAACATTGTATGCAAATACATCTTACTATACACTAACTTATGAAATGAAAACGGTGGTGATGGTTGAACCTTACACACGTTTTATTATATATATATATATATATATATATATATATATATATATGTCTTAATTCTAAAACTGAAAAGTACAGGACCCCGTTTCACCAAAAATCGTTAATCTACGTCTATGTGTAATATTTACGTGCAACTAAAATTTACGCTTACGAGTAGCGAATGTCCGTTTCACAAAACCAGACGTAGTTTTATTACTAAACAACGTTTGTGAAACTGGCTCCAGGTGTTTAGTCAGCAGTCATAAAATACGTCTACATGATTTTTTTTATTATTTTTTAAAAAATAATAAGATTTTAAATTTTAAATTTCTTCGAAAAATTTTAAATAAAAAATAAATCATTTTTGATGATACAAAACTTTTCATCGACATATAAGACATATTCTATGTGAAAATTAATAAATGCGCCTAATTCTGCACACATGCATTTACAACGTTTTAAACATAGTAGGGGTCATGCTGTTGTAAATTTCATTTCTTACGCCTGTCTTCATTAAACAATGATATTCAAACTAAAATTTAACTATAGTCACCATTACATTCACTCAAACTACTGCAGATAAGCATTATTGCCAACGTCAAATGCAGCTGATTTCTTTTAAATATTGAATTAATCGAAACCAACTGAGATGGACATCGACATTGATGGTGAAAGAGTTCTTGTGAATGAGGAATGGTGAATGAGGACAAGCCGCAGAGCCATAACCTTATCAAGTTTGTTACGGATGAAAACATGTCTTGAGGTTTTGTCTTACCTTTGCCCTTCTGCTTGACAAAGTCACAGGTGGCAAGTCCTTTCCTTGCCAAACCTAAAGGAAACCTTTTTTCTCGATATACAGCTATTTTTCAACTGGCATGGGTACTGGAACCGGTGATATGTTAATCTTTCAATAACATGGTCTTCACGATATCAACTTATTCAAGTCTTGGATAGCTATAGTTCATAGTCGTTACACCTTTGGATCATGATATGCAATATATAGTTCAGTTTCTTAACCTTCAGGGACACATCAGTTCCCCTGATTCAGCACAGACACTGAGACAGGACTTATCCCTGTAAAAGTAACAATTGTTGGCTTACCTCATACACAGATAAGTACCCGTAATAATGTACTAATGTTTGGTATGTATGTGAACTACTTCAAATAAATTATTCTTTTAGAGATATGTATGAGGCACACTCTACCACTGAAAAGCGATAACCAATGCTTTATACATAATTATACCCTGGCTAAACCAAAGTTTCCATTTACGACGCTTGCCAGTAACCTCCAAGCTTTCACCGGGTACCCAATTAACAACCGGGTGAACAGAGGCACACATAGCCCAAGGTGACACCACAAGTCTTTGAACTCTTGTCTCCGTGTCGGGCAGGGAGTGAACCTTTCAAACATTAAGATTATCCAGTCATAACTTCATCTATTGGTGCGGCTCTCAATCATTCCCCTTGTTTGTCTGTGTCTGTGTCTGTGTCTGTGTCTGAGTAGTGCAATGATGTGTTCATGTCCATTTTTTAATTCACAAAGCGTGAAGTAAAACGTTAAATGTACTGAACTGATAACTGTATTAATTTAGTATGACCATTTACGAGCTACCCTTTTCCGATAATTTATAATTCACCGATATATTTATCAACATATAAGTTGCTTTACTTTACTTGGTTTACATGAGACTTTAATACAAGCATGTTTGTGCAGATATACATAACACCACCACCATCTGAATGGTTGGTGTTATTGATAATTAAGAGACATCACGTCATCTGTACTGCAATCTCATTTAATTCAGATCGAACGTAACATGTGTAGGCCTACCTAGTTTGAGTGTTACCTTACATTACCTTACGTTCTATCTGATATACATGTAAATGTGATTGTTTGTTCTGCAACTTATTGTTAGTGGTTATATCTCGTGTAAGTGGTTATATAACAAAGCACCGTGAGTTAAATAGCACTACGACATCTGATGTTGACCTAGTCTAACATCTAAAATTTTAAAATTTAAAAAACATAAAAATCAAATAAAGAGTAATATTTGAGATGTTTTCATTTTCAGAAAATGAGCTCTGAAGATTAACCTCGGCTTTTAGAATATAAGGGGTCTGGATGACAGACTAATGTTAAACACGCTGTCACCTGAACTAAAGCAAGGCATGGTTCATCTCAACCTCATACAGTCAAACTGAAATCAAATTAAATTGATTCATATTGTGGTAAACAGCAATATGAATCCATGTTCTTCCGACCCGGCTCTGCACTGCAAGACAAACCTTAGCACTCATAGACAAAATACACAAAACTATATTATTTATCTTTATCTCCTTTTTTATCCTATAGTACAAGGAGGTTGTTCTCCTGCCAGACAATATGATATGGTAGTGTACACATCAAGGTGATATATTATGACAGGTGGAATTGACACCAAGCTGTCACCTCGTCTACACTGCGACACTAAACTAAGCTTACCCAATTGATCACCAGATGTACTGCGGTTCCGTTATCAAGCTAGTGTTACTGAAAGACGTAGTGCAAACATTTTAACTTAACTCCACCAATTTCCAAACATGATCCACCTTTAAAAAGCCCACCAAGTGCTGTGTATAAACTCTCAAACTCCAATGCATTCTTTACAGTATTGATAAAATTAACCTTTTTAAAAAAAATAATTCTTTTTTGGAAGACTTAGTCAGACTTTTCCGTTACCCTGTAATTGGGTGAGGGTTTCACCCTGAATAAATTGTGAAATGATTGTTGTTACGTCCAAGCTAGCACTACATCAATACAGATGTACACGTGTACCATTGAAGTAAACTAGTTTACCACGACATGCCTACAGATTACTCTATTTTCTTTTTAAATATATTTTTTCATTGACCATCGACCCAGAGTTGGTCCAATCTGTCACTTCAGTTGCACACAATTATATACGTCTTGGTGTAAGCTTTTTTGATATAACATGCCCCATCCTACTTTTGTTTGTTCATATACCTAGTCTTTGATCATCTCCACTGGTTTGTGTTATCGACCTAGAATTGGTCCAAGCTGTCACCTTCTCTGTACTGTCGGAGTCTGAACCACTTTGTGACTTGGATGCTTCACTGGTCGTGGTAATTAAATAATCGATCTTCTGTCGGTTCATTGTGATGGGAGAACTGGTATGAATAAACTTAGAGTATATAAGCATTTTAAGTGTAACTTTTATACAGAAAATCATATTGTCCAGTACATGCCAAGACACTATAGGTCGGCCTTATAAAAATGTCGATGTGGTGTTGCTCCCATAAGGGTAGAGACTGGCCGTTATGAAAATAATTTACTGGAAAATAGAAAATGTTTTAATTGTGTTAACGAGGTTGAAGATGAATTACATGTTTTGCTTCACTGTGTATTGTATGATGACTTGAGACAATTTCTTTTTAACCAGTGTAATTCTTTAAACCCTAATTTTTTATATGAATCAGATCTGGAAAAAATGTATTTTATATTTACCAATTCTGATGTATGTTTTAATACAGCCAAAATCTGCTTTTTAATTTTACAACGTAGAAAAGAATTGTTATATAGTTAAAGCTTATTTTAAATGTCTGTCTCTCACAATTCTGTTTTGAATGGTTCTGTACATGTTTTAAAATGTATTAAGTGTAAAAATGTAAATGTATTTTAGCTATGTACAGAAGTGAGACGTTAATAAACTATTGTCTGTCTGCCTGTCTGTCTGTGATATACGGGATCACTGATGCATCACATCATCTGGATCACATTTCAATGTTTCATCACTTATCAGCTTCAATGACTTTATATCCAGTGACTTGACGTTTTTAACCGTATACTTTAGATAAAAAGGGGCAATTTAGTAATCTTATAATGGAATTTTAATGACGTAGATTTTATTTGATTCTACAGCAAAACAGGTACACTTGGCTTACGTGTTTATGATTTAAGATGCAAAATACCCGACTGTATACTTTTATTGAAACATCTTGTGTTGCAGTTGTCTTGGCAAGCACAAGTATCAGAGAATGTCTAAGAGTATATTGTGATAAAATCTGCACATATTTCAATAAAGATTTGAAAAATATGTGTTTTTCAAAGAAGCTATTCCATACCCTAAACTGTCTATACTGTTATTTTTCGTATACAGTAGGGACATTAAGTCTGGAATGTAACAATATGCAATGTTCCCTTGAAATCCACAAAGTCTCCATTCAAGAACTTTTCTTCAAAGTTAACTTAGAAAAATGATGAAACGCTCTGTAGATCTCTTCACTAGTGTGTATTCATTACTGAATATGTGATTTAATATATATGTTTGGTCAATTGCAACTAAAAACAAATTTGCCTCAAAAATTGTAAATATGTACAAACTATTTTCATATAAAAAATTCTGAATCACTTCCAAACTCCAGTTCAATCCAGTATTTTATCATTGCCTCTCTAACTAGGTGAATATATATAAATGACAAAATAATACTTTATATTGTTCAGAAAATAAAAATATACACACTTCGCAAAATGACTCATTTGTATGCTTATTTTGTTTTCTCACTTTACAACAATGTCTTGAAAACTTGTGACTCACATTTTCTCATAGTAAAAATAAACTGATTTAAAAATCTTAGTTTGTATTGTACAGGGTTATTAATGAGTCATGACATATATTTGTATTAAGAATAAACTTTTCAAAAGAAATCGATAGGCCCAATTTACCCTTTTAATTTGTCAACGTTGATACCGTAATTGGAAGCAAAAACTAATATGCTTTTCTTTTAAACTAATTTGTACGCTTGCCAAGTTATTCAAATGGGAAAGAATTCCTAGGAATGATTTTACTGAAAAGGATTGGACAATTTATAACACGATTGTCAATAAATGTTCATGAAGTACAGTCTGGTTGCAATACAGAATTATTCACAATATCCTCTCAATAAGACAATTATTTTATAAACTTCGCTATACACCTTCAGCGCTATGCCCGTTCTGCGAAACGGAATCAGAAACTATCACCCATATGCTATGGGAATGTGAACCTATCCTCATATTATGGAAGGACATAGAATCATGGTTAAATTCATTACAATTGAAACTGGAACTTACAAATAAAACTATTAATTTAGGAATAAATGGGAAGAACAATAATCCTGTAAATGCAATCATTCTTTTAGTCAAACACTATCTATATAGATGCCTAAGCTAGAATACATTAATAAAGAAATTGTACGTTATTACGATATGTCTAGATATGTTTATCTGTAGACAGGAACAGAGGAAATGTTTTTTTCCAATACTGGTCTACACTGCACTTATTACTGGAAAATGACCCTGCCAATTGTGGATGTATGTATCTGTATGTATTCACCTTTTGTTTGACATGTAAAATTGTTTGCCTGAATTTCAAAATGTGGAAAATAAAAATAAAATAAAATAATATATAAAAAGAATCAACTGGAGTGTTTC
This sequence comes from Gibbula magus, assembly GCA_936450465.1. Lineage (NCBI taxonomy): Eukaryota > Metazoa > Mollusca > Gastropoda > Trochida > Trochidae > Gibbula > Gibbula magus. Next base: position 60,567,723 of record OW388291.1, read on the forward strand.
TTGATTTTACCACTTTAATCAGGTGGTACATGTAGACTTGATATTTGAGAGTAAAGCATTATTTGGGTAAAACAATGTTCAGTTAAAAATAACAGATTATTATGTAAACATGATATTCCGATAAGCTGATTGGTCCAGAGGTGGTCATGTGACCGTCGACAGAAATCCATATACCAACCCCGAGTCCGACTTAGATCATTAGTGACTTGAGTAACATGAAAATGATCCAATTACGTCTAACTGTGGTCATAAATGCAATACTATGGGAAGATGAAAATGTACGACTTAACATGCGTTTACATGACACATATGTGCCAACAGGGGCAAAGGGCAATTCAATTTGCGTTTACATGGGTTTTAAGACAGGTGGTAAATACGGTGGTATTCATCATTATCAAACCTTTCTAAAAACTGAGGAGTCACTTTGTGCTATCATCCCACCAAGAACTAGAAATATGTGCATGTGATGCACTGTGATGTCCCCCGATTCAACTTTCAATCCAACCTAATCATATTACTTATTTTTCACTTATGCTAAGCACTAAGTTCAATACTGCATTAATAACGAAAAATAAAAAAATCAGAATAGCCAAAGTAGCAAAAGGCACCACTCTATCACTAGGTCTAGGCAAATACCAAGTTTGGTGAAAACATATTGAACGGTTTTGCAGATAGAGGCCGGAAAAGGTCCCTACCCCCAATATGCACTAAGTTGAAATTGTTTCCATGGAAACCAGTAAAAAGAAAAAAAATCAGAATAGCCAAAGTAGCAAAAGGCACCACTCTATCACTAGGTCTAAGCAAATACCAAGTTTGGTAAAAAGATATTGAACGGTTTTGGAGATAGAGGCCGGAAAAGGTCCCTACCCCCAATTTGCACTAAGTTGAAATTGTTTCCATGGAAACCAGAAAAAAAATTCAGAATAACCAAAATAGCAAAAGGCACCACTCCACCACTAGGTCTAACCACATACCAAGTTTCGTGAAAAAATATTGAACGTTTTTTTTAGATATGGCCCGGAAAAGAAAGCATTTCGGAATAACGGAATAACGGAATGACGGAATAACGGAATGACGGAATGACGGAATGACGGACGGAGGCGAAAACATTATGTCTCCCGAAAATATTTTCGGGGGACATAATTACCATGATAGCACTTCTTTGGTAGCATGGTCACCTCTTCAAAGCAGCCAAAGCAGAATGTTGGGATAATCTTGCAAATTAAAATTAAGCACTAGACTTAGATTTTGGAAAAAAGCTCATTTTCTGAAAAGGATGGCCAGATCTTAGCTCAACAAGTCAGAAAACCCAACAGACTTAATTATGGCACAACATGGCATGACATCCGCTGTCCGTCCGTTAAACATTTGCACAAGAACAAATAGCTTCTGAGTGCTAGAACCTTATGTACAAATTGTGCATTAGGTTACTTTGATGCCACAAGGAGGATATCAGTTTTAGACGGTATGCATCTTTGAAATCGACACTTCACTAACAGTAACACACACACACATGTATGTGATAAAACAACTGATGTTTCATTTTGGCTTAGAACTTGAGATAGCTGCCATTGAATAGCATTTAATAATTGGGTTGTATATTCAAAGTAATATAGTCTTGTGACCAATTAACTTACTGGAAACTATTGGAATCTATTTCCCATTACAAGCTCTCAAATTTCCGATATACATTTCAGTGCAATGTGATATAAAAGTTTAGATTTTATTACAAATATACAGGTTTCGACAAGGCACAGAACGCATATGTCATGGCCAAGAGCTTACAAACTGTCACAGCTCAGCAGCTGAAAGAATCAAGCTCAAATTTATTCAAACTGAGCGATTTTCTTATTCTGTGACAATATTAATATTAAAACAAGCTATGTAATTGTCAATAATTATATTTGAATATATTGTAGTTATTATGGAGGGCACCTACAAAGCGGTTTATTCGCACAAAAAGATGTCTCCCCTTTCTCCAAATCACCTTAGAATAGCAAAATAATTCAATCTTAAAAGGTATGATCTTAGCGCAAACCCTACAATTCGAAAAGACTAAATCCAAAAGCATTGTCACGAAACAGAAAGAAATAGAATTGACAAGCAGCTCAATATCCTATAAGTCACATTTATAGTGAAGGTGTTGTGGAGAGGTAGTATGCAAAATTTGGTGACGATTGGTCAGGTAGTTTTAGAGTTATGTTCTGTAAGCAAGCCCTAGCCTTCAAAAAGACAAAGTCCAAATTGTTTCAAAGGAAACCGAAACAAATAAAATTTGAAATACCCATAAGGCACATCTATATGACATGGAGAACCAGTACGATTGGTCAAGTAGTTTTAGAGTTATGCTTGGGAACGATGGGAACGCCTACACTTACGCAAAAGCTTACCAAAAACAATGTCTCCAGATCCGTCAAAATAGGACATAAGTGGAGCACTATCTGCAGCTAGGATTGTGAATTTGAGTCTTGTTTCTCAATTTGTACACATGAAAATTATCTTGATTAAGAAAAATAATATCAAACAAGGTGCTCCGAATTCCAAATTATCTGTCCCTTGTGAATAAATTGTGTCAAACTCATGTTCTTGTGTATTGGTGCAGGTGCAGAGTTCTGTGTTCGCATGTTAAAATTGATTTCCCCCCTTGAAAATGTGAAAAGAGCGTTTACGTGACACGTTTGCCCCCAGGGATATATATACCCCCGGGGTAACAGATTTGACATTTAGTAAGGTTCACTGACAAGTTAGAATTTTTTTTTATAGATATAATGAACAAATGAATCATTGAGATTATCAGTAAAATAAACTTAATATCAAGTTACAGTGACGATATCTTGTATTTTGACGTATGGCTTTTGGCCAATAGTCAGTACTATTTTCCACTATGTCAATAAATGTAGGTTACTTTCTCAAATGAAATAAATTAATTACCTATCACTGTTCGAGTATGTAATAAATAGAACACTTAGTGATGTGAGTCAGCTATTCGCTTTATATCACCTCATGATATGAATGAAGTTGATATTTCACCGGTATCAACTTTTCTTACGACACTCGGTGGAATAAAACTGGTATTTGACAAACTCATTTAAGTACCTCATGTGTATAAACAGCATATGTTTTGAGATTCAATTTAATGATGGTTTCTATTTTTTTCGAAACCTTTTACAAACTGATATTGCTATTCTTGAAAAATAAATAAAAATTGTGATAAACAAACATATGGTGAACCCACTGTCACACGGTGATTCATGCGTTGAACTCATGTCACTTTGTCTTTGTCATTTCATACCACATATGTTCATATGTAAATGTATATGTATACAATATACGTATCTACATATTTTCTGGATTTTGTTTATGATTGTGAAGTTTTATAATCTATTTCTAATGGCCAGACAATGGTGAAGAGCTCATAACATTAACTTACACCCTGGATGTTCGATAGTCTTAATAATATTGATAATGTTCCATCCACTTGCTTTTCAACTGGAGGGACATAACATTGTTACATTTGGGATAACACTACCTTCAATTGTACAAATTCTTGTACTTTTTTTCGGGTCGACTAACATGCGGGATTCGAACCCTCGCCCTCGAGGTCTGGTGGTCGTTTGGTAAGCTGTTGGTACGGTCAGTTCTGGCGATAGTTACCTTACTCTGAGTCTGTGGGTTCGAATTTATACTGTAGTTTTGTTACTGTTTTAAATTATATAGTACTAATAATCTTTAATATTGAAAATAAAGCTTCTAAAAAGTAGTAAGTATCCTTGTCAAACCGAGAACAACCGGGAATTAAAAGTACATCCTATTATTTATATGTTAATTCCATTAAGTGATGAGATCACTCATGTAACATATGACAAACACCTGCCAAATTCGATTTGTTCCGATGACTTTTTTCTTTGACGAACAACGTGTATAGTGCAATCAGCGTATTAACAAAACAACAATATGTACAGTCAACTGTCTGATGTTTTCCTCAGCCAGACGACTGTTGGCTCTTTGAATTGGCATCAGCAATGATTCTAAATCACTTTTAGAATAGCATTAGTCCTTTGAAAAATTTAGCTGATTTCCCATGGGGGAACTAGCAATATAGTAACAGAAAAGCAGAGGAACTGTCTAAAAGACCACATGAGGTGGACAAGAGGTGATTTATTATGCTTAAACGCGTTTAATTGTTCTAAAGTGTTTACATATTAATTGAAAGGGGAAATATTACAATTATCTCTTCTGTAGTAAACATATATCTATGAACAGTATGACACGATAATTAACCGATTCGCCTAGTGTCAACCTTCAGATTACAAATATTACAAAAGAACAGAACATAAATTTACACGTGAGCAACATATCGAAACGATTACAATGACGTCATGCTTCATTCGATGTTTTCACAAATTGAGTTCATGGTTCACACGATCTTTTCCCAAAATTAAACTTATATTCTCAAATAGTAAACACAATGTTGTCTGTTCTAAGCCTCCTCCGTGATCCCATTATCTATAGATCGTCAGTCCAAAGAGTTCTCTGGTTATCATGATTATCTTAGTGATGGATAGTCATGTCAATATATCCTTGCCCACATCGTCACATTTTCGGATTGAACCTAAGGTAGTGATACAGTAGTGATACAGTTTCCACCTGTCCTGATTGCCGCCATCTCTGATCACCCAATTTGCTGGCAGATGTGTCCCGGAGAGAGGATGTTGTCATCAACGTTTTGCTTCTATAAGTCAAATAAGACTAATAGATGGTGAAGATAGACGTATCACATAATGGACACAGACACAGAAGTCTTCTTCACTATATCCCAATTCTTTCCAACTTGTTAATTAGCCTAGCTTAGTCCAGGACAGTGACTCCTGTGATCTCCGTACACTGGAGACTAACAGGTGACAGACTGGGTGGCATTGCATCTGATTGTATGGGTTATGCCTGTTCCTCGAATGGACATACAAGTATACATTGTGCACGTTCATAATGCCATCATGAAGTTCATGATTTAGAATTTAGAAGGATTAAGTTCAATATAAAAAAGCTATGTTTATTTGATTTGTTATTTTGCTCGGGAGTAATTGCACTTACATACTTATTGTATCTTCTTAATGCCACCATGAAGTTCATGATTTAGAATTTAGAAGGATTAAGTTAAGTATCAAAAAACAGCTATGTTTATTTGATTTGTTCTTTTGCTCGAGAGGAAGTGGACTTACATACTTATTGTATCTTCATAATGCCAACCTGAAGTTCATTATTTAGAATGTAGAAGCATTTGGTTAAATCTAATGTATATGATTCTTTGTTATACACATCTCAAACTACATGTTCAGCTGACATACGCACATGTACACTGTTGAAAACATACGCAGATTGACCTACTCGCCTTTAATTGTATTTTATATTTTGATTAACACTTTCTTGTATATGTCATAGTCTTTGCGGATTAAGTGGGCTTCTATTGATACACATTATCAATTGAAGGTACTTTTCCCATTTCTAGTCACCGCACCTTTCGGCTTCTCTTTAGCCACATAAAGACAAGAAGGGAAATGTTTTTATACCTTAATCTTCTTTGATATTAAATGTTCATGATTCCCTCTGATGTAACTCAGTTGATCTTCCTGTTTTCTGTTACGAGGGATGCCTAATCACAAGGTTATCTTATAGGATGAAGGAACATCCAGTGTGTTGTTGGAGTCGATATGCAAAACATTTAAAATGGTGTTATTCTACCGAGATGCCGGAAATTACCTTTTTACTGCTAGTCGATTTTTTATAGTGACGATATAAAGGTGAAAGTAGTGATTTTCAAAGTCACATAAAATTTCGTGAAAGGCACTGAACGTCCCTTTAAACAAGGAACCTAAAGCCTGTACATTGTGAACTGTGTGTATCTGATTCTACATGTCCGAGTGTGGTATGTGTAAAACAAAGTAGAGCCAGAGATGATCCAAGCTGTCAGCTCGTCTGTACTGCTATATAGTCTAAACCACTAGGAGTGGGATGATATAATAGTCTTGGCAATTAAATAATCCATCTCCTCTCGTTTTATTGTTTTCTCAGACAATCGAATCATATTTATACAAAATGACCTTGTTGATTTTTGTTCTGTATCAAATTATTGTCATATGTCTTGATAATATTATTTTATAATTTCATGTAATGTTGGTTTTATTACTTCCATTTCATTGTCAGTGATTCAGTAAAATGATGTAAATACATTTTTAACATGAATAAAATAATGTCTGGAATGTGATACCGCTTTGTGAATGTTATCTTATAATTTTTTAAGAAAAGCTCTTTTATCTTATTCTCTATAGCAATTTAGTAACTCTGATTTTATCTGTGAAATTGTCGTCCTTCAATACTGCTATATTACACTAGTGCAATACCACATACATGCGAATGATGTTTACAGTTGTTACAAAATGTTAGTATATACAAGAGACAAGAACATAATTATTTTATTGCATTGTCGACAAGTATACTGAACAAGGTACCGGACAATACCGCGTTGATAAACTTGGGAAAGATTTAGTTTATCAAATTCAAATACCTTGTTTAATACCTAGCAACTAACAGTCAGGGACACGTTGGCTTTCCGTCCTTGATTTTAGACGGCATGCCGTCTAAAACACTATAAGATAGCTTACCCATTCATTCAAGCATATAGAAAACACAGGATCAGACAAAGCCATAATATTTTGGAAACAATTAATGCCTCCTTCCCTCTGATGATCTGAACTACAAAAAGATGGATGCTCCCTTTCAGACCAGAGAAAATTACGAAAAACATTGAAAGGCAGAGTGAGGAGTGGTAGTGATTTTATCGATATATCTTAATATATGTGCTTAGGATTTAACTCAAAGAGTGCATACTCAAAGATAAAATAAATTTATTACAGCATAGGGATATGCAAAAACATGTATCATTTCTTTTATTAAGAGAATCATTTCTTTTAGTAAATGGGCATATTTTGGGCATATTTTGTGATATCAGACGGCATGCCGTCTTATAAAAACATAATTCTGGACGGCATGCCACCTTTAAATAATTTGGACGGCATGCCGTCTTTATTGTCAGAAGGGAGACATCATTATTTGAAATTTAAATTACAAATATCTTTTTATGAATAAATGACGGCTTTCCGTATCTTTACAAAAATAAAATATTGTCTTATAAAGATGGCATGCCGTCTAAAACATATTGTCTTATAAAGATGGCATGCCGTCTAAAACTATTGTCTTATCGTGTGTTAAGACTTTTTCCCATTGGAATCTGTGATCTCAACCAAGGACCCCAGGTAAAAAAAATCAACATGTGTCGTCTTCTTCGTCGACCGCTTGGCAGATGGGGATTGTAAATTGTAGATCTGGTGTGGCCCCAAAATATGTGTACAGTTGTCTTGGCAAATAGGGATTATAAATTGTCGATTTAGAAAATGTATGATTTCAACCTCATATATTGTTTTATCTAAGGTCTGATCAGTTATAGAGCCAAGTATGTTTGGACAGTATGTCAGCAAACAGCTTTAAGTCTTTATGGTATTTTAGTTTTAGTAATTGTAAATTATCTTAACCTTGTTTTATGGTATGGTGAAACCAGTTCTCCACAATCGAATAAATAGAGATTCATATCCAAGTGGGGATGTCAAACTGTTTTTACAACACGAAAGGCTGTAAACTTATCTTGTCCCTAGGAAGAGCAAGGGAAACATTAATTTACTGGCACGAGTGTTGTAAAACAACATGACATCCATGAGAGTGTGTTAATGTCTTTAACTATATATGTTAATTATCGATATCACTGAAGGCATTTATTACAAATAATAGAACGGTATCAGCATCATCAATGGTGAATTTAATCTTGTCAACACATATAGAAACATCTCTTACACAGTTACTATTGAACGGCTGGACTATCAAAACGCTAATGATGCAGGCTATTTTCAAATTTTCATTTTACATCAAACGTTTGTATAAGATGGCAGATGAATTGCCACTTTCACACTGATCACAAATACGTTCGAGGAACTGTGGGATCGAACCTGCAACCTGATGGTTTCTGGTCGAGTGAACGGTAACCTCCCAAAACTTCTACATGTCAAAACTGCACTGCATATGGTCATTACCTCAAGTAAGGATGGACTCGTCCGATTAATGTGCCAAAACATAAGGCTACGAGTAAATAATAGACATAAATATCCCAGGAATAACTTTCATAACATATATAATAATCACAATTTTCATATCTTTCACAAGGGCTGACGTCTTGACATCAATGTAGGACACTAAGACACAAATTAGATAGGGTTATAGAAAAGTCTGCTACTTGCCTATGCAATTACCATTATGGGGATGTTATGCACATCTTTTCATCTGCCAAAACTATTCACGCATTAGATACAAGAGCTATCATTATGTTAATGGATTCAATTTGAAAACTGTGGTAACAATGACTTATCTGATTTGTACATTTATTGACTTATGCAAACGTTTCTAGTAATTAGAATGCACATAACATGTGAACAAATGTCATATTTGTTAGCATACAACAGCATAAATTTCGTATTTATGTATGTTATATTGTAAAAATTCTGTCAACGTCACGGGGAGAGATATTTATATAGGGGTAGCCATGTTTATCAATTTCCCCTTTCCATGTACTATCTGGATATAAATTTCACAAATAACAAGCTTATATTAACATAATTTCAGCACAAAATTCAATATTAATTGACATAATTGTCAAACACACTCAATAGCACTCAAGGAACTCCATTGGTATTTTCTGCCTGGTGAACAGCTATGTTGCAACGAGAATTGTAACAATTGCGAAAAATCTAACAAACTTGAAAATTGTTTCTTTTCGTATGTGAAGTACAATTTTTTATCAAAATTTACATATATAAATATTGATATTCACAAAATACTCTGTCATCTTCCTTAGTAAGTAATAAGCTGGACCTGTTTTAATCCTCTACTCCAGTAATCCTCTACCCCCTTCTTCAATTAGCGTTACATTAAATTACATTAAATCATATCCTGGGCTGTTCCATTATAAAATAGGTAATTACATAATTGTGCCTTGACTTTTTGTAGGAGTTTTGGCATGTAGAAGTATTGGCGTGTTGAAGTTTTGGGAGGTAATCGAGTGAACTAACACTACAACCAGATGACATGAGAATGACATTTCTATGCAATTGATTGAGGATTGATTAGAGTTCTTGGATTTGATTTGACCAAAATGGTTATAAGTTTGCATAGTAGTCTTATTTTTGTCACTTTAGAGGAACTATAGCACGTCGTTCTAAATAAAAAATCCATTAGTCTCGCGAAAAGAAACATAAACAGTGTAACCAATGGCTAAATAAGACCCCTGAAACAATTACAGAATTATATAACGAATGTTTTCCGGCCCTGTCATTTTAAGGTGTTCACACTAAATTGCCTGCTCGAAAGTAGTTAAAGCGTTCTGACTGATTAAGCTATACCTAAAAGAGCCATTGTGTATGTTAATAGACATTTCGTATTTTCGTATTGAAATATATACTCTTAGTTTTTCGCAAATTTCCTTTTTTCGACCCAAAATAAGTATGATACGTTTCCAGTTTACATATAGATCAAGTCTATTATTTTCAAGCGCGAAACATTGTGGTTTACTCACAAATAAACATAAAAATAAACAAACAAATACAAGAGACAGTTTATGAGTATTTAAAAAAATATAAATATACGTTTTTGGTGTTTATTTTACCATTTATTTCAATTATGTAGTTTTTACAGATACTATATCCGTCATAGTTTGCTGGTATAATCACAATAAAATACATTTAACAGGTAAAATGTCAATAAATTTTATATTAACAGGATCTTTTGAACATGATAAATTTCATCGGATTGTTGTGATATGAAAATTATGTGTCATAGTTTTGTAGATTTCCCTAGTTATTGATACACATAAACATAATGTTGTCGTTAAAACACTAACATACTCGATGGTTCTTTAACACTCGGAGTGGAGTTAAAATATGGCATGATGGAATGGCCAACAATCTTGCTGTCAACCTCTCCAAATTGCATGAAACCAAGCAAACTGCTACTCACACTGAAGACTTCCACAAAACTGTCGCTTTTCAGATCGCACCAATTTAAACTAATACGGATAAACATTTTTCTACCGATACGGCTCATTGGGTCGGGTAATGAGACGTTTTACCCTCTAAACGTAATATATTGTATAAACTTTAATAAAAAAAACAAATTTTAAAAAATGACACAAAGTCAAAGTCAAAGTCAAAAGTGTTTATTGTATTTAAGGCCTCCGGCCCACATACAAAATCTACATATACAAATGATAGATATAATACAAATGTTATAGAAATACAAGCGATAGAGAACACCACTTGAACAACATGACAAGCAATTCTAAAATAGTTATTTTTGCTTCAGGACGAGTTTCCATCATTTAATAGTTCAGTTCTTAGTTTCATACTATGTTTAATAAACAGTGACAAGTTAAGAATTATATTTTCATTTTGAGTAGACATTAATGATATAAAAGCGAGAGCAGGTGGTTTTGACAAATAAAAATCAGGAATGTATTTTCTTCTATAAACGGAGTAAAATGGACAAACAAGCATGAAATGAGTTTCGTTTTCAACTACTGATTTACATAATGGACACATTCTTCTACTCCTTTCAATGTACATTTTTCTGCCTTTATTTATCATTAAATCTAATAAACCAAGTCTAAATTTGATGAAACTGTTTCTTAAATCATTAGAATATAAAATAGATAAATATTTTTCTGGTTGAAGTAAACTTTTGGGGCAACAAATTTATGCAAATAAACGCGCTGCAGTAACTTTAAATGGAAGTGCACATTTTTATAAACACAATATGTTGTATTGGGTTTTTTCTTATTTTCTGTAAACTGACGATATTGACATTGACAATACCAACTTGTACATGTCCACGTGCATCATGATTAGTTCATGCGTTCTGTGAGCTGCCTAATATAGACACTTTTTTCTGACAAGGACATGTCTCTTTTACCCTAATATGTCAAACAACCGAGAACTGAAAATAAAACTAAAATGTTGTCAATTCTGTTTGTGGTTTGATGTAGTGTTGAGATTGGGGAACCATCGAGCACGTGAAACATGAACACCTCGGCCTCGTGATTCACGTGCGCGAGGGCTCTAACTGGAACACCTCGGTCTCCCAAGTAAGCTCAATACAGCCATGTTGTTATATTTTTAAATATGAGACAGCATGCCGTCTTGTGAAATATGAAGATGGCATGCCGTCTTAATTTTTTAACATTTGACACAATGAACTCTCCCCTGAATCATTAAGACGGGATACCGTCTAATACGTTTTATAGACGGCATGCCATCTTTATAAGACAATAATTTTTAGACGGCATACCGTCCCATTGTAACGAGACGGAAAGCCGACATGTCGCTGACTGACTAACGGTTTAATAAAAAAAATGTATTACTTGATAGATTCTCCATCACTACCATACACAATTTAATTTCTTAACAATAAAACAGCGTTTCTATTAAGAGATAAAAAGTAGTGTTCAGTTGTGCCAATTTTGTCTTTAAATAAACACGTATGCAACGTCGTTTATACGTTGTTTTGTTTATAACAAAGATGTCAGATTATCACAGTTTCACAATCCAAGTTTCATCTCATTTCCACCTGATGTTTTCACGAGGTTGCTTTATCTAAGGCAACTATTTTCGGTGTATTTAACACATTAAATAAACAAATAAAGTTCTCTATTTCCATGGAATCTATGGAAACAGTTACTGAATCACTTACCTTAATGACGTATGTAAGACATTTCGTGAAGAGTATTTTTAAACAGTGTTAATGAAACGTTTCGGAAATCTTTAAAAAAAACTCATATCTAGCATCCACAAATATGAAGCAATCACGAGATTGATAGTATAGGGATAATTTAAGGTGATCAAGATTTGCACAATAGATTAACTGAACATTATGACATACGTGTAGGCGGATACAGGGATTTTAAAGGGGGGTCGCTTCTTGAAAGGGGGAGCGGGATCATCAAATTTACATGCAATATTTTCATGCAAAATCGGACCTGTATCGTTACAAATATGAGATTAGGAAATACACCATACCTTTGACCTTGGGATGCTACATGTTTGAAAAATCAGAACAGCTCACATACCCCCGCTTCCAATTAAAGTTTGACATAATTGAAAATAGGAAAGCACCTCTATGAGAATGACTAACATGTGTGTGAAAATGAGTGATTATGGAATGTACAGTTCCAAAGATAATTGTTAAGTCATGTTTCCATGGAAACCGCCAAAAATAAAATTCAGAAATAGGTCTGACCCTCAAAAGGCACAACTAGAGATAATAGGCTAACATGTATAGGAAGTTTGGTCAAGCTAGCATGTGTAGTTTGGGAAATATGCTCTGCACAAAGTTTTGTGACGGACAGACGGACACAACGATTTCTACAACCCCCGGTTACGTTGCAAGGCGGGGGTATAATTAACATAGAGATAACAGTGTCTGTTTAGTTGGAAAACACTACGTTGCATATTACAATTTATTACCCATATGGTTGAAAATAACCGAGTTAATATTATAGATATGAGCACATGTGCACATATCACGTTTGCCTAGCAACCATTGTTCACCGCGACCTCCCGTATTTTGTCGTCTGGGACGTCATAAAACGATTGTTCGTGACGTCACTGTAGCTTGCCGTCGCAAGAGAAGTGGGCCGTTTCCTGGGTTTTTTTACGCGAATCAAATGGAATAAAATGGGTAATAAAGAAATTATTACACTCGAAAGTGTGTCATATGACTTTTTAAGAAACTCGTGCAAATTGATGTATAACCCTCGCTCTCGCTCGGGAAATACAAACATTCACACTCGTTTCGTAAATGTCATATGACACACTTCCTCGGGTAATAATCTCTATGTATAGATGACACTCCTGTCATCTTAAGAAATTTCTGGATAGGAGCAAAAAACACTTTCAAATTTGCCAATAAAACCGATTATGAAATTAATATATTCAGATGAAAATAATTTGAGGCATGCCTTGCCAGGGCTCCGTTCCATAACAGCGAGCGCTTATAATCGCTCACTGATCGCTCAATGTAGCGCTCAAGTAGCGCTCCTTCTCTCCTGAACGACACGGTGCAAAACCTCAAAGTTCGCTCGCTTTGCTACCTAGCGCTACATTGAGCAATCGCGTTCAAGAGAGGTTTAAAAGTAATCGCTAATTGAGCGATTACTTTGAAACCTCTCTTGAACATGGCCCAGGTGTGTTGGATGTTTATTTCAAGGTAGTAAATGTCAATTTTTGAAATAAATGTCGAACATGAAATTGATTTATGCACGAGGAAGCCACGACACCATTGCGAGACAATATTTAAAGGCAAAATGTCAATGTCAGAGAGTCGTGGGTCCAAGTGTAAACATATTTACTGCTTGACCCGATGGTCACCCTGTTGGGTCTTGTCCACAATCTCCTCCCTTATCCATTTGTAAACTGGCCTCCAAAAGAAACGGAACCAATTTTCCACAGCGTACACAAATATACTACTGCAGTAAAGGGGACTTTGAATGTCTTTGATAAAAGCATTCACAATTTCATTCAGAGTATAATACTTCTAACTTCATGTCTGATCAAACGCAGACGCAAAATCGCTGAATCAAAATGGTTTTGATGCAGAACAAGTTCGGCAATGAAAAAAGTATACAAATAAACGCCACTACATTTTCAACAGAGCAAAAACTGAAATACTGCTGTGCTGTAAGTGTCTTTGATAATAACAGGTTGTGTAAAGAAGTGCTCACAGTTTCATTCATCAGGGTATGATGCATTAATTGTCATGTCTGTTCAAACACACATGTGGTGCTGAAATCGATTTTTAACATGATTTTTGGCCAGAATGTTTGCCAAATATGTTTAAAAAGTTATGAAATGTAGAAATTTAGTTAATAAAGATGTTGACGGTCTAATTTATCTCTCTTGGACTTTAATTCGTTGACGCATCATCAATGTAGGACGTCATGAAAGAAGCAAAATGTCCCTAATGACTCTAATCTAGAGATTTTCAAAACGTGATTTTTCAAAAGGCTCGTTTGAATAGATAATGTTTGCAAACTTAACAATTAATTGAGTTGACTTCTGAAGAATGATGTAGCCCTGTTTGAATCTTTAGTATAACCCGTGGATTTAAATATCATGTATTTTTGCAAGTCAGTTGATTTCTTTTGCAAGTCAGTTTATGAAAATGTTATCGTGATACTTCACCTTCTTGAACTTTTATTGGTCATTGATACAGGAAGTTATAAAACGCAAGGAAGGTTTAACTCTCCTATTTCGCCTAGGTAAGGAGATTCCATTGATAACAAAAATTTTAAGATGTGTTTTTCCAGACATTAACAGATAATGTTTCAAAACTTTAAAAGGTCGCTTCTGCAGTGATGTTATTATGTTTCAGTCGTGCTTATCATTCGTGCATTAAAACATGTTGTGATTGTGTTCTTCTTTCTAACAAACCTTGTACATTTATGATTAGACATCAGTTTATTTTAATGTCTAAAAGCTGCATTTTTTCACTGGTGTTAGGAAGAAATTACCCTTTATATTATAAATGAAATTAATGTTTTGAATTTTTGGGGTTTCTTGGTAGCAATTGCAATATCGTAATATAATGTGTGTCTTTCAGAGGAATTGAATATGTTAGTAATATCAATTTAAAAACTTGTTGGATTTACAACTTCTTTAGTGCAGATGGTTAGTTTGTAAACGATGTTCGTATCTTCACACTCACAACCCCGTGTATCTTATTCAAGAGTATATTGTATCATAATGGCAGGTTTTTTTCAGTTTACAAATCCATTAACGCTGTTAAGAACGGATATTCGATATCTAGCACGTGCATGACATGCTTAGCTCAGTAAAATATGTTCTGCTTCCTCAATGACGTTGGATGACATCAGTGGAGTAACAGACAATATTCAGGTGACAGTGACATCTGTACTCATTGTCTCTAAGTGGCTGTTGACGTTGCAGTGAGCTTGTAGCATTGGGAAACATATCTAGAGTTCTATTGGGGAATTGGATCGGTATTTTATTCGAGGGGACATTTCTGTCCATTCATAAATGTGTTTAATGCGTAATTATAACAATATGGTTCAAATACATCACTGAAGGTAATATTTCTGTGACTTCAAGTTTGACAAGTAGATAAAGAAGTAACGCAGATTCATTCAAAAAAATAAAATCAGTGTGAATGAAGCCATTCATCGCAGCTACTACATAACAAAAAAATGCACATTAACAAAATGGCGGATAGTATTTTGTTTTTCACCAAACCAACGTGGTCTCATTTTTAAAAAAATATAAGATTTGATGTGTAAAGGGTACAGAACAGACTTTGACACACAGCATATTGTGAGTTACAGAGCAGACTCTGATACACAGCATATTGTGAGTTACAGAGCAGACTTTGATACACAGCATATTGTGAATTACAGAGCAGACTTTGACACATAGCATATTGTGCGTTACAGAGCAGACTTTGATACACAGCATATTGTGAATTACGAATCATATTGCTTGTATTAGGAGCAAAACCAAACTTAACAAGACAACCTTATTATTATTAATTTCAGACAGCAACTCTTATGTTGGAGGGACGACCTGACTACGGTGCTCAGACCACAGGAGCGTGTATCGCTTAGGAATAGCGTTAGGAAGAAATATGCCTATAGTACTCAGACCACAGGGGCGTGTATCGCTAAGAAATACCGTTAGAAAGAAATATGCCAAAGACCCTACTCTATTACTATTTATGTAGTAAAAGAGTAGGGTCTACATGAATAGATGTCTTTCTTTCGCTATTTCGAAGCGATACACGCCTCAGTGATTATATATTCAGTGATTCATTCATGTTTTATTTTGTTAGCTAACCTTTTTTCTGCTGTGACTCACTTATGTTCATAACTTAACCATTCAGTCCGCATGATAAATGGTCGCTTCGACTTACCTATTCAGTGATTAATTCATGATTTATTTTATTACTTTAAAGCTTTTAGAATTCGTTAACTGTTCCTAGACATTGCACTACTGCATGATGTTCATATCATTATCTACATTCCGTCTGAAACTAGTCTGAAACTAGTTTGAAGCTAGTCTGAAACTAGTTTGAAACTTGTCTGAAATCATTCTGAAACTAGTCTGAAATCATTCTGAAACTAGTCTGAAACTAGGCTGAAACCTGTCTGAAACTAGTCTGAAACCAGGCCATCGATACTGTAGTACTCCTGTGACCCACATTGAGATGGTATTGATTAGTTCGTCCATAAATACACTCTGTGTCTACTATTAGCTGCCTGGTCTTCACCCTGAGTGAAGGCTTGGCCGTTCTACAGTTATTTTGAGATGCCAACATACTCCTTAGAATAACTAAGGATCTAATTGTTAATGTATCACACGTTGAGTGACATTCTAGGAGTTGTAGTGTTATAAAGGGCAAGATTTATGGATATTCGACTTATCTTCGACTACAAAAGTTGAATATCACCAAAAAACTCGTACTTCTTCAATTGTGATCCGATAGTTTTGTGTTTATTTCACATACCTTCTCACATTGTAAGAATTAATGTCCTGTTAAAACACAAAATCGTGATATGACATGAAGATTTCAACCTGAAATTTTTTTCTGAATGTATGGAAAATATTCAAATTCGGTTCGTTTGGAGAAATGACACAAAACGTTATAAACGCCTATCAAATCAGCATGGCTTTCTCTTCTGTTAACATCCGACAGACAAATACTCACGCACTCCCCATATTTTAAAGAGGGTATAAAACTAAGTACTGCTGTCGGAGAGAGTAGATTTTGAATGTATTCAATAAACAGTTGTTAAGTTAAAAAGTACTCACACTTTCATATATCAGAGTATGATAGTTTAATTTTTATATCTGTTCAAACACACATGTGGTGCTGAAATCGATTTTTATCATAATTTGGCAAATATCTTTAAAAAGTTATGAAATGTAGAAATTTAGTTAATAAAGATGTTGACGGTCTAATTTATCTCTTTTGGTTGACGCATCAACACTGTAGGACGTCATGAGAGAAGCCAAAATGTCCCTTTTGACTATCTAATCTCTCCTATTTAAATAGATTTTCAAAACGTGATTTTTCAAAAGGCGTGTTTTTCAAAACCATGAAGAGATAATGTTTGGAAACTTAACAATTAATTCAGTTGACTTCTGAAGAATGATGTAGCCCTGCTTCAGTCTTTAGTATTACCCGTGGATTTAAATATCATGTATTTTTGTTTGTGGTGTTTCTTTTGCAAGTCAGTTTATGAAAATGTTATCATGATACTTCACCTTCTTGGACTGTTATTGGTCATTGATACAGGAAGTTATAAAACGCAAGGAAGGTTTCACTCTGCTTTTTCGCCTAGGTAAGGAGATTCCATTGATAACAACAATTTTAAGATGTGTTTTTCCAGACATTAACAGATAATGTTTCAAAACTTTAAAAGGTCGCTTCTAGAGATATGTTATTATGTTTCAGTCGTGCCTATCATAAAGTACACTCGGGGTTCTGAAATTGATTTTTCAAAATGATTTGACATTTAAGTTAAATTTTATTAAATGTAGAAATTTAATTAATAAAGATGTTGTCGCCATAAATAACCCGTTCGGGCTTATATTTGTTGACGCATCATTACTGTAGGGCGTCATCAAATAAAACAGAATCCTTTTTTGACATTTCAATCTCGCCTAGTAAAGGAAATTTGAAAAAATTGTACAAATATGTAATAAAGAGAAGAACAGTGGATGAAGTTGAGATGGACAAAGATGTGATGTGAAGTGTTGCGATCCATAGTAGGCAAGTGACTATTAGCAGGAAGATGATATTAATTGTAAGTATGTAATAGTTTTTATTTAGAACAAATCAGATAGAAAATGATTCTGTGAATCAGAAGCGTTCATGCTTTGAAATTAGTTAAACAAACATCTCGTATTCACTTTGTTGACTATTCAAATTGCATTGTGTTCTTTTTCCTGGCATAAGAGGTAGTGGAATTACCAACGATATCTGTGAATTAGTATTCAGTGAATGTAATTCGAGCAAGACAAGAGATATATAAGACACTGACACTCTTATCTGATATGTGTAAGCTATGCTATAAATGAATGTTTGACGAGATGAAAAAAGATCATTCATGACATTTGTGGAAAAAATTCTTTTTCAAAATTTAAAGGTGTTAAAGATAAAGTGCTTATTTTGAATTTATATATTTAGCTACATGTTAATTCATTATTGATTTTGTAAAATCGATTTAATTTTGTAAAAAACTGTTGATAACATGTTACTTTAAAGTTATTTTAGTGTGTTTATACTCAATTTAAGTTTAATTTTACTTATGAGTTATTATTTTCTTTTGTCGGGTATTTATATTTCACTCTTTTAATCATTTTAGTTTCTATTTTTTGAGGGGTATTGTATTTACTGAAAATTAAAATAAGGAATATTTTGTGCTCACTTTGCGACCAACAACAGTTGTCAATAAAAGGTTTTTGGGAATTATTGAAATTACGAAATGGACAATGTATGATTAAATTATGGACAAAAACGAAATTTATCATCCAAGACTCGCCTCCACATGGGATATCGGTAGCGTGAGATCAAGCAATACCTCCTGGGATATAGTGTTTTGACGGTCGATTTTGCAAAATGTCCTGGAACAGTCAACTACATGACATCACAATGATTTTACATCATCAAGTAATGACTCACAATGCCAAGACATCATAATGCCATGTCATCATGACAGGGCTGTGTTCAGATATGTACATTTTTCACTGAACGTAATGAAGAATGGTTTTGGATGATAAATACTATCGCACTCTGTCTTCTGATATCAAATATATAAAACTCGTTGATGAAAGTAAAATATTTGAAACTTTGTAACTTTTATCAATTGGTGTTGATATCAGAAGACACTTGGGTGAGATTCTCTATTTATTATATGCTAAGCGATGTGAGACTGAGTTTTCTCAGTTTGAGAAAATGTGTTCTCATCACTGCAGTTTGACATTACTTTCTCAACACAGTGAAATTCACAGAGGGGGTGACGTCATGTGTACAGTGGTATGACGTCACGTTTATAATCAACGCCAATCGGAAATAAGTAACCTGTTATAAAACAATCATTAGTTCAAATAACATCTAGATATGTTGTGCAATAACGTGGTACAAGTATAAGATATAACAAATGCTTCCAGTCAGCGTCAGAGGGCTATTGCCAGCTGCGTTAACTGAAAATAGAAGTTATTTCGAAATTGAGAGTTCTTCATAAAGACATTTTCCCTCACGCCATAGGGAGTATTATACGTTTGTGTTTCGCATTCCCAATTACTAAAGCCATTTTTTTAGAAAAACAATGTTCTTTGAAGATGTACAATCAAAACGATATGTTCAACATATATCGTGCTACTTATCCTTTCAAGTTATTTTATTCTCATTAAATAGTCAAAGTAACCATTCATAATATAGATCACGACGAAAACTGATACGTAGGATATCGTATAAAACTGTAATTTTGTTTATGTCTAAGTATATTTGGTCATGCATTACGAATATGTTGTCATGTGAACAGACATGTTACACTGTCAAACGTACAGGTTGCCAAATCTAAGGGACAGGTTGTCATATCTAGCGGACAGGTTGCCATGAATAACGAACATATGTTGCCATGTGTACATAAAGGCGTTCATGGTTGACGAATATGCTGCCATATCACGTACATGTTGTCATGCCAAACGCACATGTTGTCAGGTTTTCAACGTACATTTTGTCATGTCAAACGTACATGTTGTCATGTCTCCAACGTACATTTTGTCTTGTCTAATTTACATTTTATGATGTCAAACGTATACGTTGTCAAGTCTTCAACGTACATGTTGTTA
This sequence comes from Gibbula magus, assembly GCA_936450465.1. NCBI lineage: Eukaryota > Metazoa > Mollusca > Gastropoda > Trochida > Trochidae > Gibbula > Gibbula magus. The sequence goes on from OW388291.1 coordinate 60,587,741, forward strand.
TGTCTGCAAGGTACATATTGTCATGTCTACAGCGTACATGCTGTCATGTCTACAACGTACATGTTGTCATGTTTCACGTACATTTTGTCATGTCAAACGTACATGTTGTGAATTTACAGCGTACATGTTGTCACGTCTTCAACGTACATGTTGTCAAGTCTTCAACGTACATGTTGTCAAGTCTTCAACGTACATGTTGTCAAGTCTTCAACGTACATGTTGTCATGTCTACAACGTATATGTTATCATGTCTGCAACGTGCATGGTGTTATGTCAAACGTTCATGTTGTTAGGTCTTCAGCGTACATGTTGTTATGTCTACAACGTACATGTTGTCATGTCTGCAACGTACATGTTGTTATGTCTACAACGTACATGTTGTCATGTCTACAACGTATATGTTATCATGTCTGCAACGTGCATGGTGTTATGTCAAACGTTCATGTTGTTAGGTCTTCAGCGTACATGTTGTTATGTCTACAACGTACATGTTGTCATGTCTGCAACGTACATGTTGTTATGTCTACAACGTACATGTTGTCATGTCTACAACGTATATGTTATCATGTCTGCAACGTGCATGGTGTTATGTCAAACGTTCATGTTGTTAGGTCTTCAGCGTACATGTTGTTATGTCTACAACGTACATGTTGTCATGTCTGCAATGTACATGTTGCCATGTCTACATCATACACGTTATCATGTCAAACGTACATGTTGTCATTTCTACAACATACATGTTGTCATGTCTGCAAGGTACAGGTTGTCATGTCTACAACGTACATGTTGTCATGTCTGCAACGTACATGTTGTCATGTCTACAACGTACATATTGTCATGTCTGCAAGGTACACGTTGTCATGCCTCACGTACTGTTTGTCATGAATAAAGTACAGTTGCCATTTATGACGTTAATATCTTCATGACGTATGTGTTCTGATGTTTGAGCACCCCACATTTGTTGTGGGAAAGGACTGACGGCAGTGCCCTGACAGTTATATCCATGATTTAATTGAGCTGATGTAAAGGTTACTGTGATACGATATTTATATCTTGCTGTCTGCGGTTCAGCTGGAGGCTCCAACTGTTGACATAGATCTTGCTCTGACGTGTTGGTTAACACATAGAGAATCTTACCCAAGTGTCTTCTCATGTCAAATATATCAACACGAGTTGATACAAGTTACAAATATCCATTATTCGCCGAGAACATGTTACTTTTGTCTTGATATATTTGATATCAGAAGACACGAGGGTGAGATTCTATTTATCATCCAAAACCATTCTTCATTACGTTCAGTGAAAAATGTACAGAGTTTAGGATGATAAATGTATATGCGTTAAAGCGTATGAGAAACTGTATCTCATGAGCTATATCATTACCTTAATTTAATTTTAAATGTTGGTACTCAAACCCTTTGCATATCATTCAGGTCATATTGCATATATAATAATGAGTTGCCTTGTATTTAGTTGTAAAACTAAAAAAGTAAAAATAAAAACTACCTTAATTAATTTGTTATTATCAGTATACAGCATTGTCGCCTTATATTATGATATTAAGTTTGTCTACTTGACGATGCAAAATAGTTATGTTAGAACATACTAACAAGACAGATATATTGCTAAAGATAAAGATATGCAAGGAACGACATTAGCTTGAGAAGTAACCAAGTCTTATTTCATAAATTTTATTGGTAAAATTATAATGAATGAATGGATAAAACATTAGGGACAATTGAATGTAATTTGACATACGAGTAGGGCAAATTTAGTGAAATGAAAAGTTATTTTTCAAAACAATTTCACATTCACAGTTGAAATCATGTTCAATCCAAATTAATGCGTGTTTAAGAAATTTCTTTTAAAATTCTATTTGTCATTAAAACATGTCAAAAGTAAATCATAAACTAATCTCATAATGGATAAAAAAAATTAGAGACAATTGAATGTAGGTCTACATTGTTTTGTTTCATTTAACATATGAGTAGGGCAAATTAAGTGAAATGAAATGTTATTTTTTAAAACAATTTCCCATTCACAGTTAAAGTTATGTTCAAACCAAATTAAAGCGTGTATAGGAAATTTATTAATCTATTTCTCACCAAACATCTAAATAGTAAATCATAAACTAATCTCGATGGACGCTGGGTTTCTTCCTCTGATGTATTCATACAGACTGTGATAAGATCAAGTTATGTTAGCACATCGATTTAAAGAAATAAACTGTTTCTAATGTGTTTGCTCTGGCGAATAAACACGGTTAGCCTCCAAGGAGATGTTAACTGAGGGTTTATAGATCAATGAATATAAACGTTTGATCAATCCGTAATATGAATATATATATTTGATATTTTTATTGGCCCAGTTATTGGTGTTTTGGTTGCCAATGTCATTGCTCTTTAGATTACCAGTGACCTCATGTCCAACAGTTTCGATATTATGCTTCATAAAGAAATATTAAATGCTTAGAAATATGTATGGTTGCAGCTTAAAGAAGGCTTGTTATTTGAATAATGTCTGCTCATGGATAGTATACAGCATACAGTGCAGTTGACGCGTTCTAGGCGTCAATGATAATCTGACTAGTCCAGTCTTGAATATCTTTACATCAGTCTTGTACTTCGTAAACAGGGTTTCCAAGGCGGAAATGTTATTTTAGAGTTTGAATAAACATGTTGGGTCTAAAGAGATATTTCAAAACTGAATTTTATTATCAAAAACACTAAGGGACAAAAACAACATAGAACAAGAGTGAGAGTATTGAGAAGTCAATGTCTTTGAATGACTGATGGACATTGGTAGATAATTGCCATATATAAAAGCAAAGATAGACGTTCATAAATCAGAAAAAAATAGAAACATAAACGAGAGACAATGTGAAAATGAAAAGACATAAATCAGACGCGAGAGAGAAATGCAGAGACCTAGACACGAGATCAGTAAGAAGGACAGAGAAAGACAAATGGTCAACGTTGGGTCTCATATAGTTCACGTCCCTGTCATGTCCACTGCCTCTTCTCTCAAAGCGACCATTTCCTCCTCGTTATCATAGGGTTCGAGGACTGTCAGTCGCTTATAAATTCTACACATTGTTTAAACTCAACACATGATTAATTATCGTCTCTTTTCGGCAGGAAATAAATATGCCAACTTACGTTTTTATAACTTTAGAATTGAGTAATCTCATTGGGCTCAAAGTAATTTTGTCCTGCGGTAAAAGAAACCGTATCTGTTGATACTTTAACATTTGGAATGTATATGAAAACGAATATTCCTTGATAAAACCTATTCTTTGATATTGACTCCCTCAATTAGAAGATTTTAAGAAAGTCTAGGCCAACGTACTGAAATAAAAAAAACAGTTTCGTCTCCGAAACTATCACTGTTAATACTTACATTTGAAAAGGAATATTCCTTGATCTCAAATTCTTTGAACAATATTATTATCACACAAAAAAAGTACCTAGCATGCTTTTGCTGTTAATAACTGTATTCCCTCAATGAGAAGACTTGTAGAAAGTCTAATTGACTGGTCGGTGCTGGTGATCATTGATCCAGGACAAGGAGAATGACAGGAGGAAATTAATATTGCTGTCGACTCTCTGCCCCCGGCAAGATAAGGTCAGGACTCCTGGAGACTGTCTGTCTGTCCGTCTGTCCGTCTCCTGATTAGAACAGTTACACTCGTGGTGACTAACACACTCCGAGATGCAGCATTGAGGTTGATATTTGACGTTGAAGGAAGTGTATATTAAAGGGAAACCATTCATCTGAGAACCATGAGATATTGACGTCCAAGTAGTACATACAGGGGTTAGGGTTCTATGATTGGTACAGTAGAATTTGGGATCTACACAGACTGTACTAGAAATAGGGATGGACGTTATAAAATATTGTGTTGAATTAAGATGGGTTCATTTTTTGTAAATTAATATTATCCGATTGCAGAGGATTTCATGTTACATCTGCTCTCTGATTTGGTTACATATGCATGTCATTTGATATCTGATATCATATATGGACATCATAGCTTTCCTTTAAAAAAAATTGTTTTCAAATATTCGGTAATTCTGTGCATACTACTTCACTGACTTCTGTTAAAAAGGATTTTCAGTGTTATTGTAAAGATCAATTATTTGTCTCCTTTGTCATCAACTTAGTTCGACACAAAATGTCATATATTCACATGGCTTACCCTTTGCAGTGCATGGTTTAGTGCGTGAACACTTTGCCTCACAGTCATGTTATGTTGTTAGTATTTGGGTCTTAAACTTGTTATTATTACAACTTCGTTATTTCCTTACTGACGTGATGTCATTTTCACCATCTATTCAAAGAGTTTTGCTCCAGAGACATATGGCTATTTAACGCTTAGTTAACTTTTTTTATTTCTTCTAGACCACCTATTCTAGGGGTCTTTTTCCAGAGACATATGGCTATATAACACTGTGTTACTTTCTCTATTTTCTTGTAGACCATCTGTACTATGAGCCTTTTTTCACAGAGACATATGGCTAACACTATGTTACATCTTGAATAATTTCCAAGTCCATCATTTGGCCCCAAATTACAATTCGGAGATTCACGAATAATTCAAAGTCCATCATTTGGCCCAAAATTACTATTCGGAGACTAATATTCACGAGATAGCATTTTTCAATCCACGGCCTAACTTACAACTTGAAGCCCATCAGTCTCGTAGTCTTATGCCTCCTGTCCTGATGACATTCGACTGACGCTATGTTATGCTTGTTCTATGTAGGCTCTCCCCTGGGAAATTAGTTGATATTTCTCATCTGAGGACAGATGCTGTTTCAACTCTGAATTAGAATGATCGTCGAGGCAAACTGTTCAGATCGATAACGGTCTGCTTGTTCAACAGTGGCAGAGGCGATGGAAATGGGAGATGTGCTCATTCAATTACATAACGCTCATAAAATATGTGATTTGGTAACTCGAGCAGACTCTTTACGATTTGTGATTATCAAATTGATCAAATATGCAAATTATACGACATTAAATGTTTATGTAAAATTCGATAGAATATTTTTTATCGAAACTGGTTTATTCATCTTTTAACAAATCGTTCATGAAATGAAAATGATACCTTTGAACGTTTGAGGATTTTAGCGATTAATGATTATGTAATTGATTGCATAAATACATCATACACATGACATGTTAATTGTGAATAGATAAATAGGAGATGATATCACATAACGCTTAATATGTACTGATAGTTATCAATGTGATAGAACATATAAATCAAGTTATCATTTAAGTTAAATTACAATTAATAACGTTAACGATGTATAAGAAAACCATCTAGTTTTCATTGAAACAAATCAACAACTAATCGCTATGAGTACAGATTGATTAGCAATGACATTATCATTAGGTTGTAGTAATCATATACCTCATCCATCATATATTGCCAATGGCGTTATTAGTATGGTAATGTCCACGACTGGACAACGAATCCATTCTACACAAAAAGATTTTATCTTTAACCACCTCTACACGTATATCATGTATATGTAAATGAAAATGATATCCCTACAGTGTAAAGGATTTTATTTCTGTGCATTGTTTGCCATTTACCTAGTTTATTCATAGTGATGTCTGATTTATAAAGTATGTACATTGTCAAACATAGTTGATTTTTTTTCTTCTGATTTTTTCTCTGGGTGATACAATAAGAATTGAGTATTTATAAACCAGATTCCTTTTTGGAAATGGTTTCATCTAACTGAAGAGATAAATGACATTTATTTATGGTTTGTTTACGAATTTAGAATTGAAACGAAAATACATCAAACTAATCAATTTGCAATAACTGTCCTTTGTTCACGATTTCTAAACAAACTTTGCTGCAATTAATGTACTGTATCTTTTTTTAACTAAGTATATATATAGTTTATGTATACAAAAAGATAGTAGCACAATTTAAAAAAGATCGCCAATGAATTTGTACTTGTATTTTTAGAAACTTATGTTAAATTCAATAGTATAATAGAGGTTAAATATTGTTCACAGACTACAGATCGTTAACTTTAGCTTGCTGGATTGTTTTCAGGTTATTACTGGTTAATGATATTTGCAGCGAGTACTGAAATGAAAGTACAAACGGAGGTCTGGTAAAGTGTTCTACCTGTCTATAAGCGTTCTGCTATAAATCAGTAAGCGTTACTTCACCAAGTGAAACTAGCGACAAGGATTATCATTAAGAAGGTATCGGGTTTTGTTGTAACGGAAACACCTGCTGTATGATATATACCTCCGCCAGGTGATCAAAGACTGAGCGCTACAGGTAAAAACCTTCGGACAATATGTCTGACGTTTAGCGACACATAAATCAGTAGGGTCAACAATACATCTCGCTGGTCAGCATTGTCCAAAATCATCGGCGTGACCAGTAGCCATGAGAAAACTTGAGATCGTGGTCTAATGATATCAATAATACTAATTATTTACAAAGGGTCGAAAGAGGGCAATGACAGGATAAGGTTTTAATAATATAAGGGAAGTTCTTGATGTCTTTGATGTTGAAAGTTTTTTGTGTTTTTGTTTGATTGATTTAGGTAAAGTATAATATTATTATTGTTGCATCAGATATACAGAACGAGTGGTTTTTGGATTTGCAATAATCAAATAGTGTTGTTTATATTACATGATTCTAACATTATATGAGAACATAATTATTTTGTTTAAGGTGATGTATTTCAAATTGTGTATAATGAAAACAAATAGTTCGCATGCTCCCAGTAGGTATAAATAAACGGTCTTATACTATAATTCATAACTATAATTTCTTCTTGATTCATACCATTATTGTTGTGTTTTTTATTTGTCTGTTATTCGAAGAAAATTGTCTCGGCAAGAAGAGAAATATTGACCGTTGATTTATCCCCGTCTCTAGGACACCCAGAATGCAGGAAGGGAATTGACTGGCTTGTTACAAAGCAACGTCACAGAAATTATCATCAAAGTAGTTTAGTCATTGTAGAGTAATCGTATGTAATGGTAAATATTCCTTTGATCCACACCTGTCCTTTGACTTCAAAGGTTCATCGTAAGTCTGTCAGAAAATATCTCTTTATATGTATCAATATTACGGAAATACGTTATGTGGCATTATTCAAAAATGGAATCTTATCTTTCATTGTGCACCTCAGTGTTAGACCATCAAGGTCACACTACGACTTGAGATTAGTTTGTCTTAAGGCAATAGCACCTACGTATCTGAAAAGTATTTCAAAACAAGTTTGATATCTATACTGTCTAACAGTAACCTACAATTATAAAATAATAACATAAAAATCTTAAAAATTTAATATTTTTGTGGTGTATGTTATGGCACTAATGATATATTCCAACGCTAAACCTTGTAGTCAACCCATGTCTACAGAGGCTCAGCTCTACACAGGTGAATCGTACAGAATGCTATAAGTTCAAAGACCGTGTAAACGCCAATCACCACCTGTATACTGACCTCTGTAGTGTGATGTCCGGTCAGGATGGTTTGACCGCGGTCCATTATTGACCTGCGTCGTGCCCGACTGTCTCATAGACTCCTAATTATTATTTCATCTTCATTTCACCATGGATCAATAACACAATAAAATCAGTAAATGTTTGCTGTTGAATGTTCCCGTAAGTAAATCACAATGTATGAAACAGCATCGATAAGTGACCTACACTCCACCAAGTATCACAGTATATTATATGATTGTAGGTGAAATACCGGGATTTATCAATGAAAATAAACCGTGTTATCAGTCACTCGTGAAAATAACAACGGAACGTGTTATCAGTCACTAGTGACTGATATAACAATGACCTGATGTTATAAAACAATGCTCCGACGTCATGACACGTTCATGACGTCACATTGTTGCTGAGACGACAGGCTCATTCTGGAGCCGACTTAACGTAAATGCAAGTCGATTTCGGTGAATATGCAAGGATTTGGTCATATAATAAACAGAATTTTTTTCTTTCCTTGACAAATAGTACGTTTTTGATTAAACGTAATTATTTATACTTACCTGTTGACTAGACCTACTTTGCCTTACCTCCCAGGGGTAATGCTATTTCAACCTTAATACAGACGAACTTGAAGAATGGATGAGGGGTGCGTAAAATCCCTTATCCAAGGGCCGGTAAGTCTAGATGGTCTCGTGACGTCACTACCTGTTCATATCACTCTCCGAAAGTCCCAAAGGCAAGACAGACCAAGTGGGGAGGATGGGAGGGCCTAGAGCGTAGGTCTAGTCAACAGGTAAGTATAAATAATTACGTTTAATCAAAAACGTACTATTATTTAAATACCTATCTGTTGACTAGACCTACTTTGCCTAGAATCCCACCGCAAGGAGGCGGGTCAGTAGATACATGGTAGTGACGAGACCAGCGACTAGCCCTGAGTGTAAGCTAACCTACGAGTCCTCCACCCTGTGGTGAGGACAAGGCACAGCCCGGGAGATACCATCTCTACCGCTAAGCGGATCGAAGAGACAACCCTGCCACTCAACTTCCGATCAACACACCGCCCCCCCAACCCCAACAGGGAGGGGGGGGGGTTAAAATGAAGTTAAAGAAAAAACCAACAGACACGAGAGCTAGTAATGTAAACCATGTTTATTTACAATAAGTCTCAAAAGCGTCCAAGAAGGATGACCCCTTTTTGGTCTGGTTGGGGGACCACCTTCGTCTGCGCGAAGACCTGTGGACCCAGCCTAGAGATGCCTTCAAGATCTGCTGTGGAGACATCTCGTAGGTAATGGTAGGCGAAAACCTCTGATGAACGCCAAAAACACCCTGCCATGACATCCGAAAACGCGATGTTGCAGTGATAAGCCATTGTGGCAGAAACACACTGGCTAAGTCCCCCTCAGGTGGACGAAGCCTGGACCTGAGACTAGGAGTCCCGCGCTCTACCGACTGAGCTAGCCCGAGACCGCGATGTTACAGTGGTAAGCCATCGTGGCTGACACTGCACGGATCTCATGCGGGTTGGAACGCGAAGGAGGAGGCAGGTCAGCGGCCTTGTACGCATCAATGATCTCAGGTACACCCCCAACACTCGCTTATCTAGCCCTTGGGCTCTCCTAGGCGAGTGAGGCAAGACCAGCCTCAACAGCTGCCGGGTTTTGTAACAGTTCCAGACTTGTTGCAAAATCCAAAACATGGGACGATGAACCAGTTCTTAATTAACAAACTGAAAGAATGCAAAGATTCAGAGGGGTGCCGAACAGGAGACACAACCCCCTGAAAACTGCCACGTTCCGTTGCCACTGCGCTTCCAGGAAGAAGTACCAGACCTACGAATGGCCGAAACATACTCCCGGAAGTCTGAAGACGAAAGAATGACACCCTCGTTACACAGGTCCTTGCACTTCATACAAGGCAAGACCTAACAGACTTCCTACCTCCGCAAATGTACAAAATGCAGAGTACGTAGTGACGCAAACACCGAGGTAGTAGAGTAACTAGGTGACTGATAGCCGAGTCACTGACGAGACCCTCGAGACACTACCAGGTGATTGACAACGAGTCACTGACGCATGTAAGCTAGGGGAGGTGAGTGAAACTCAAATCACTTAACAGGTGAGTGACAGACGAGCCACTGACACGAGTAAGCTAGACGATGTGAGTGACAGGAGATACAGCCGAGTCACTTAGTAGGTGAGTGACAGACGAGACACTGACGCGTGTAATCTAGACGAGGTGAGTGACAGTCGAGTCACTTAGTAGGCGAGTGACAGACGAGCCACTAACGTGTGTAGTCTAGGCCAGGTGAGTGACAGGTGAGTGACGCTCAATTCACTTAACAGATGAGCGACAGGCGCGTCACTAACTTGCGTAAACTAGACGAAGTGAATGACACACGAGTGAGTGAGTGAGTTGGGGTTTAACGCCGCTTCCAAGAGTATTTCACTTATATCGCGGCTGCTAGTATTATGGCAGGGAGAAAGCCCGCAAAGCCATGTGGCTATGCCCTGCGGTGAAACCTGCGAGCAGCGGCTGGAACTAGCGAACCATGGTTGGTATTACGCTGAAAATCAGAGTAGCATTGCAGCCAAACCTAACTGCGTGTAGAACAGTTCTCTACTGCAGACAAAGTTGCCGTGCCCCTGGCGGGATTCGAACCCCGGACCTTTTGATCCGAAGCCGAACGTGCTAACCACTGCGCTATCCCGCCCCTGAATGACACACGAGTCAATGACGCGAAACACCTACATAAGGTAGTGTAAGAACTAATTCCTGACACTAAGAAGCAACACTTCCGATAGCTTAATTACTCCAAAAACACCAACACTCACTCGTCGCAACGAAAATCCTTCTCACACAAGTCCTTACACTTCCTAAACAGCAAGTGAGGATCCTTGATAGTGGACTTCCTACCTCCGCAATTCGTGCAGAAGGCAGAGTACATATTGAAGTAACAACGTGCGTGATAGTCAATCACTGACCCACGCGCGTAAGCTGATGAAGTGAGTGACAGGAGATTGACCCTCAATCAGTTAACACTAACGTGGGCGAGGTGAGTGACAGTAAGGTCACTTACTGACAGGCGCGTGGTGAATGACAGTCGATTCACGACGCGAAACGCAAAGTCTTAGAGTAGTGTAAGAACGAAGTTCTGACATAGGAGGAAAACAACCCTTCTGATAGCTAATTACTCCAAAAACACCCAGAGTGTAAACTCACGAAAACGTAGAACGAAAACGCTTAAGTGAAATCACGCAAGGCGAGACGAGAGAGACTACCGAAAGTGTTAAAGGCAGAGGCTCCGAACCCGATACCGGGACGAGAGAAGGAGGGAGCAGAGGGGGTGACCACGAGTCACTTCCTCCACTTCTTTTGCGGGGTACGACCTCCGGCGCCAGGCCGGGGGGACTTGGGGGACTGACCCGTGGATCCACGGCCACGACCTCCCCGCCGAAAGTCCGTTTTCGCTTTCTTGGGGGAAGGTTGGCCACTGCCCTGGCCTTGCCCCTGACGAAAACTGGTCTGCGGACGCTTTGGTGTCGTTTGCCTCTGCGTGACGAGCCGATTAGTGAGGTCTTGCTGTTGGGCCTCCTGTCGTGCTCTCAAAACCTCCGGGATACGACCACCAAACAGAGTTTCAGCGTGAGCAGGGGCATGTCGAAGGAAGTTCTTATGATCGGGGTTGAGACCTGACCGGTAGAGGAAATTGTCTCTGCGAAGCACTGTTATACTCGATGAAATTCGCGACGCTGACAACATGATCTGCGCAAGGTCCGCAGCCACATCACCAAACGCTTTGAACAACACCGGGTCCCCCGCCTCCATGCCCGCCTGCTTAGCACAAGCCAGCATCGCCTGACATGTGAAAGCCACGTTGTTCCCCAAGCCTAACACCGAACGCGCCTCCCTGTCAAGATGAGAGAACTGTGCCTCAGACACGCGGTGAAGCAGGTTGGTGGTAAACAACCGGGATGCCCCCTGATCAAGGGGAGGCGGAACAAGCTGAAAAGGGACCGGATACAAGGGCAGACGCCGTCTGCGCTTGTCCGGCACCACCAAAGGCGGAAGCAGACGATTGGGCATCGCAGCTGATACGACTTGCTCCATATCCTCGGTGGCCTCCAACAGGAGCCTATGAGGTGGAAGGGCAAGACGCGCGGGAGGTACCTCGCCATCAGGGCCAAAGGAAGCCCTCCTGGCCGCCGACGTGCGCGGACCCGTCACGCTGACTTGGCTAAGTGGAACGTCCGCGAACGAAGCCACTTCGGATAGCATAGCTATTGCGTCAACCACTGGAGGATCCTCCGACAATCCCGTACCCTCCGCCTCCGTTTCTATACTGATGAACGGAGGGTTCGACACGTCCACGTAGCGGATGTCACGTTCCGGTGAGTCCGGCGAGGAGTCCCGTAAGGGTGACATCACCGTGACACGCCGCGCAGGGGTGCGAGGGGTACGCGAAGGAGTCGCGGGTGCGGAGGCCCTAGCGGACGAGGAACGCGCACCCTGAGGTACGTCATCCGCATAGGGCTCACACGGTTGCGTAGTCGTAGTGTGAGTGGGTAAGTTCCGCTGACCCAAACGCGCCTCGAGCAAGGAAGAGACCATATCCTTGACGGATGCCAGAAGGAGGGACGGATCGACCTTGTCGAACCTAGCCTTCTTGGACTTCTTCTTCTTGCTCTTGGGCGTAGTGGGTCCGCCCACCTTAAGTCTAAGCGGAGACAACCGTTTGTCCGGCGAAGGAGGGGACAACGGGTGAGTCCGCGAACGAGAACCGGAACACGACGGCGGAGGGGGGGAGCGTAACTTCGACCCCCCAGCGGGTTCGGACAGGTCCGATTCCCTGTCGAATTCATCCGCCCGTTCCGTGAGGACAATGTCTACATCCTCCACCGGAGACGGATGACGAATGGGAGACAACTCCCTACGTTGAGCTGACGACGTACGCTTCTGTGACGCAGCCCTATCGGCCACCGACTTGCGTATGGCGGAAACGTACGCGTGGAACTCCGATTCGGAGAGAGGAGCGCATTCGTCGCAACGGTAATCCTCTTCGCAAAGGTCCTTGCACTTTCTACATAACAAGTGCGGATCCTTAGAGGCGGACTTCCTGCCTCCGCAGTTCGTGCAGAAGGCGGAGTACATGGCGAACGGTAACGATAAAACGCGTAACGTAAGCGAAGGTAGAGACAGTCGAGTCACCTACACGGCGTATAGTAGCGTAGACGAGGTGAGTCACACACGTGAAACACCCAAGCGGCGGAGCAAAAGCACAACAACTCTGACGATATGCAATCAAGAGAGTTGAAACAAAAACTCTGAACTCGAAGAGCACAAAGTCAAAATCAAGTAACCACCCGCCAAGGTAAACAAAGACGAACAAGCCAAACCAAAAACTAGGCTAAACACTTACAAGATAAATCAATCTTTATTCACATAACATTCGTGCGTGAACCAAATCTTAAGTGACTGGCGTAGCGAGTCACTTGAACCAAAGTGAATCACCCTAAGGGTGAGTCACGTATAATCGACCTAAGTCGAACCAAACCCTAAGTGACTGGCGTAGCGAGTCACTTGAACCAACGTGAATCACCCTAAGGGTGAGTCACGTATAATCGACCTAAGTCGAACCAAACCCTAAGTGACTTGCGTAGCGAGTCAGTTGAACCAAAGTGAATCACCCTAAGGGTGAGTCACGTATAATCGACCTAAGTCGAACCAAACCCTAAGTGACTGGCGTAGCGAGTCACTTGAACCAAAGTGAATCACCCTAAGGGTGAGTCACGTAGAATCGACCTAAGGCGAAGCCAAAGGCGAATGGTAGGCGAAAGCTAGCAACGGGCAACGCGAGTCACTGACGAGGAGTGTATCCACTGCTCCTTAACCAAGCTAGTGACTCACCTAAGGCGAACAACTAGCGAGCCAGTGACAGGCGAGGCGAGAAGCCAAGCGAGACGCGAAGCACTTGAGTACGGACCGCAGGCGAATGACAAGCGACAAGCGAATGACAAGCGAGGCGAGTCACCCGCGTAGGAGAGATACCACTGCTCCTTTACCTTACGCAAGTCAAACCCACAGTTCCCTAAGGTACAGACCGATAAGCGTATGACAAAAACCCTAAGTGACTGGCGTAGCGAGTCACTTGAACCAAAGTGAATCACCCTAAGGGTGAGTCACGTAGAATCGACCTAAGGCGAAGCCAAAGGCGAATGGTAGGCGAAAGCTAGCAACGGGCAACGCGAGTCACTGACGAGGAGTGTATCCACTGCTCCTTAACCAAGCTAGTGACTCACCTAAGGCGAACAACTAGCGAGCCAGTGACAGGCGAGGCGAGAAGCCAAGCGAGACGCGAAGCACTTGAGTACGGACCGCAGGCGAATGACAAGCGACAAGCGAATGACAAGCGAGGCGAGTCACCCGCGTAGGAGAGATACCACTGCTCCTTTACCTTACGCAAGTCAAACCCACAGTTTCCTAAGGTACAGACCGATAAGCGTATGACAAGCGAAAGCGAATGACAACCGAAGCAAGCCAAACGAAATAGGAGAGATACCACTACTCCTCTACGATACGCAAGACAAACACTTAACAGTTAGCACTAGAGTACAACCGACAGGCGTATGACAAGCGAATTAGGAGTGATTCCACTAGCTCCTTTACCGTACGCAAGTCAACAACCCACAGTTAACACTAAAGTACAGACCGAAAGCGCGTGACAAGCGAAAGCGAATGGCCAGCGAAGCGAGTCAAACGATTAGGAGAGATGCCACTACTCCTCTACCAGACGCAAGACAAACACCTAACAGTCAGCACTCGGAACGAATGGCGAATGACCAAGCGAAAGCGGATGACAAGCAAGCGAGTCACCCGCGTAGGAGAGATACCACTGCTCCTTTACCCTACGCAAGTCAAACACCCAACAGTCAGGTGAGAGAAAACAAAGAATCACGAGCTGCACGTGCGGCGCATGCAATCCACCTACTCCGGATGGTCGCTAGCTAGCACATGTCAACAAGGCCCCTTGAAATCTAACACCTACTTGAAAAACAGATTGTAAACACAACCTGCACTAATGAAGAACAACGTTGATGATATCTCTTGAACTAACAAGAGAAAAATAGCAAGTTAGCAACCCAAGTCGCTAAAACCCCAGTCACAGAACAAAACACGTCTGCCTTGCTCTGCAACTTTTAGGAGAGTGATATGAACAGGTAGTGACGTCACGAGACCATCTAGACTTACCGGCCCTTGGATAAGGGATTTTACGCACCCCTCATCCATTCTTCAAGTTCGTCTGTATTAAGGTTGAAATAGCATTACCCCTGGGAGGTAAGGCAAAGTAGGTCTAGTCAACAGATAGGTATTTAAATAATACCATGTTTTTCTCATCTCGTGAGGTAGAAAAGTTATATATTTGCACGTGTGGCTGCGCCACTAGTGAAAATATAACCTTTCTACCCCAATCGATGAGACAAACATGGTATTAGTCAAGAAAAGCCAAATATCCTCTATATATCATAAGACACTTGGGTGACATTCTCTATATAACATTCTGCCCCCGGTATCTCAATAAAGCATACTTCTTAAATGCATATATTCGATCATATTGTATAACTACCACTTCACTAAGAGAAGCATGTTAAGTCTCAATCAATCAGATAATGTTCCTCCATGAAATACACACATTTGTTATTTTGTCATGGAAGTTTACAAGTTTAATAGGTAATACAGTTTTATAATAGCCCCAACCCTCCTACAGAATCGATACACACCAGTTCATTAACAACTAGTTGCTAGTTCCAAAATGCCTTTTTAACAGTACTCTTGGAGAAAGTAGGGATCGTGCTTGGTGGAGGAAACAAGGCAATCATTCAAACTCGTTTATAATTTATGTATGTTTAAGCAATAAATTGTTTTTTAAAGGTGAATAACGACGATACTCGACTAATCAGTTTGAGAAACAGCGACACCAATAACCAGATACCTGGCTGGACTATTAAGAGCTGATATGTCTGGACGAATAATTAATTAATATTTTCAGCTCGGGGACATGACAGACAATCTTCTTTGATGTGATGTCTGAGACATTTGTAAAATGGAACCACGAGTGATATCCCTTCTCACTTTACTATGTGTTCCTGGTCCCGAGCTAACACTACACTCGCCTTGTGTTAGACCTGAAATATGGAGGTTCACTCAGTCGTAGCTTTATAGCAACTGAATGGGTTCATGCGCCATTGTTCCCATGTTCAAATCAGTCTGAGTTTACACATGACTTGCAACACAATGATCGCATGTGCTCTCTCCACTCATGTTAGTTATATTTCATCGACTGCAATTTAAGAATGAAATGATTGTTATGTAAAGCGTTTTGTAGTATAGTTAAAATAGGATTTCGGAGATTTGGCTCAAGTCTATAGTCAAATGGTATTGACCCATGTCAATGTCGCTGGACATCAGATTGATTAATAGACCACTGTATAACGGGATAGGTCATTGGCAGTTTAACATGTTGACCAAACGCTGCGGTCACTTGACTGGCGTAATGGATCTCACATTTCAGTTGTTTGTAATAGGGCTTCGATTTCCGAAGAATATTTGAATTATAATTGCTATATTTGAACAGTAAATTTGGACGTTGATAATCATGGCTTTTGAATATATTTATGTTTGGGAGAAAGTTATCTGACATCTTGATCTGGAAAATAATTTGATACTTTATTGTCTTTTTAAATACCATATTTTTTATCAAATCTATTTTGAGAAATCTTAAACTTCAGATGCTAGAAAATCAAGGTTTGCACATATTTCATTAAGTTAATGGAGGGTCCACTTAGAAAACTCCATCACATTTCAAAGATTCGCTTTGGAACATATTACATTCTATTTATATTAAACGCTCTTTGAATATTATTTTATTTAACTCACTCTTTCAGGATAACATACAAATTACACTTAAAACGTTCCGAGTCTCCTGTGGGATATTGAAACATTTTGTAGGATAAGAATTGAAAGGAACTGTCGAGGTTTTACAAGATTTACAAACATCGTTAAACATTTTTTGTAAATTCTAAATATGTTTTCCAAATAAACGGAATGTCAATAATACAATATAAACAAACACATCAATTTATTCAATAAATGTTTAATTTGCGAAGTTCACTTTGAGAAGATGAAACTGGAAAACAAATTCAAAACATGTCTTTCTAAATGTCTAAAAGCGTGTTTCCGATACGTGGGGTGCAAGCTACTTACATAGACAGACATTTATTTAAACAATGCAAAGATGAATTCTTCAAACATACAGAAACAAACAAAGCATCTACAATACAATAAAAACAATAACAGTAAAACATTCTGACAAACATGTTATATATCCTTTTTCAAAAGCTCACTCTTTAGCTGATTAAAACAGGAACAGATATTCAAAACATGTCCCACCAACAGATTAAAAGTAAGTCTACATGTCATACCGTGTTTACGATTCCTGATGTTCGAGCTGGCGACAGCTGTGATGAATCAAATTAATTTCAGAAATGACTTTAATGTGTCGACTGGATATGTAGTCAGACATTAATCACTCAAAATGATAAATTGAGATATTTAAGTTGATCTGATTTAGTCGCACTAAATACCAAAACGTATTAAGAATAAAGAAAGTAAATTTAATGACAAAGAAAGTTCATACACGTGGATATGATCGTAAAAGAACCTTACTTAGAAAAAATCATGATTATCTTGTTGTTGTTGATTTTTCCTATTTTTGTATTTTTCTTATTGTTTCGTATTTGTAGTTCGTTTTGCATTTATCATCATTTCGGCGCTCTGAAACTTAAATTGAAGATATATGTTTGTTTGCTGGACTACTTCAGAATATGTTGGAAAACTAAGGGATTCGATGCCAATATCCACAGATTCTGACATCTCGCCACATGGTTTGTGTTGTCATCAGAACGAGTTTGTAGGCACTTATAATTAGCAGACACCTTTACACAAACATAAGCCTATAAAGAACTTAATGGCAATGTTATCTCGTGCATGACCTACATGACATCAAAAGAAATGATCCCAAAGAAATGACCAGCTGAGAAGCGAGAGTGTTCGTCCGGGATACGATCAGATTACACACAACATCCATTATACACATGTATTCACGTTATTTTACTTTCAAAACTAACTGCGACGAATTTCAGATTTACAGAGCGTTATTTAATTCGTGATCTACGGAGGCTATCATACATATTTTACCTTCAGTAAAAGGGAAATAACTCGTGTTTGTCTGTCTCGAAAACAGAAAGATACACAGGGGCTAGTATCGCTTAGAAACAGCGTTTGAAAGACATATACCTATATAGACCCTATAGGGTAGGGTCTATATAAGTAATACTATATATAGTAATAGGGTAGGGTATATATAGGTAATGCTATATGTAGTAATAGGGTAGGGTCTATATAAGTATATGTCTTCCAAACGCTGTTTCTAAGCGATACACGCCCCTGTGGAAATATACACTTATGATCAAAACTAACTGCGACGAATTTCAGATTTACAGAGCGTTATTTAATTCGTGATCTACGGAGGCTATCATACATATTTTACCTTCAGTAAAAGGGAAATAACTCGTGTTTGTCTGTCTCGAAAACAGAAAGATACACAGGGGCTAGTATCGCTTAGAAACAGCGTTTGAAAGACATATACCTATATAGACCCTATAGGGTAGGGTCTATATAAGTAATACTATATATAGTAATAGGGTAGGGTATATATAGGTAATGCTATATGTAGTAATAGGGTAGGGTCTATATAAGTATATGTCTTCCAAACGCTGTTTCTAAGCGATACACGCCCCTGTGGAAATATACACTTATGATCGAATTGTATTACTCTATAAATGAATTATTGTATTATTCTGTAATTTAATTAATTATTATTTTAATTCAATTTAATTTAATTTTAGAAAAGTTGAATAATAAACTAATAATGATAAACTTTCTACCTATAAATAAAGTGATGACATTCTATTTATAACAATCAACAAGGTATTTGTCATGAAAGGTTAAAAAAGACATTTACTATATGGTCTACTCTTTCTATTTTATTGTCATCGCGTCGCATTTACTCAAGACACAGTCGGACGACTCGACAACAACATGACGTCATGAAGTTTTAATATACGTCAGAGCATTGTTCAATTACTCCATGGCATTGTTCTTGTGAGTCACTTATAGTGAGTAGTAAGGCCTTCGATTGTTATATTCACTATGTGACTGATCAGACGGTTCATTTTTAAATGATAATGTCCACCAACAGTGAAATAACAGTTCTTAGTTCCCTAATTATTTAGTTACCTAACTCAAGAGAGTTCGTAAAATAGGATGTGTGTTGTTTACAGGTTGGATTTACCGTTATGTTTGAAAGAGTTACTTCCCTTACTTACATATATTACAGGCCGCTTCTATGGAATTTACTTTGAGAATATTGTTTTTTTATACAGTAACTGGAAAACGTTTTTTTAAAAATGTCGTTTTGAAATGTCCTTAACCATGCGAGATAGGACACAGAACTGAGTTTTGGGCTTGGTTTTTGAAATGCTACAACAACGATTCTTCATAGATTAAAAATCCAATAAGGTACTAATCTTGTAGGCTACTAACATGATGTTCATAATTCATAATTTTTCCTTAAACAGCAAACATTTGAAATGGCTATTTCAGCACCCAATGTGTGTTTGAACAGTTACTAAATTAATTTTCATAACCTCGTTAATGATTGTTTTCATATTTCAATACGAGATATATGCTCATCACAGACATTTACAAACAACAGAAATATAATATATGTTGTGGTTTGACTCTGTTGAAAACTTGGCATCGTCTCTTTTGCTCCTTTTTGTTTGTATTCTGACCCTTTTCAGTGAGCAGTGATACTGAGCTACTATCTGTTTGTAATTTACTACTTTATATTTATTTATAATATGTTCTAAATTTAAGACTATTTTGAAACGATAATCGGCTATAGAATATATTTGGAGATTTAAAAATTGGGGAACACCAAAGTTACTATATTCTATGAATACTTCGGAGAAAGTAAAAAATGTTTTAAAGTTACTATATTCTAATGTTCAGAAAAAATCCAAAATATATCACTGACGTCACATGAACATAAACAAAAATGCTTAATGGTTTCCTTTCCTTTCTGTTTTGTTTTATTAAGATTTGTTTAACTCCACTTTATCACTTCACATGAACAGGGATGGTAGATCCGGACTCGTCGTTCCTCAATTCCATGCCAGCTTCTCGTTCAATACAAATCATACAAATGGACAAGTATGCTTTTCTATGTTTGTATTCTGTACACTTTGTATGTTCACTTTTGATAACATTGAGTGATAAGAACTGAATTCTCATCTCGTAGTAGCACTTTAAATATCCTGACGACCTTACACGCCTTGCGTAACTAGCATCCCCACAGGTATTTCAAGGGCATTTAGAAGTGGTATACATAAGAACAGGAATATTTTCTGGATAACAACTTCTTTAATATGAAAATACACGACGTTTCCTCACCACTATTTTGTTTGCTATATAAATGTATGAAATTTTGTAATTTCCTTACATTCCACCTGATGAAGGAGTTAGTACATCCTCCGGAACGTCGTGTAGTTTCACATCAAAGAAGTTGAAATCCAGTAAATATTCGTGTTCTTTGCAACCCCACTTTGATACATTTCATACCAGAAGATATGTGGTTAAAGTATGTATTTACCAGCCTAGCACAACCCTGGATATCATTTAATCAAATATATAAAATCAGAAAGCTAAAGTTCCGTATGTTATAATGAGACAGTGTACAGAACTAGTGCCCGCCTTCTTGCGACAGATCAGAGAAACACAGTCTTATTTTTATCAACAACAACAGCAAAGATTCAGATGGATGCCAGTATGATAAATAGTTTTACACAATATCAAAAACCAATTGATATGATTTTTTAACCTAAGTGATTTATAGCCAACATCGCCGAGATGACACTGATACGATGGATGGGTTGTCCTTCTTCTTTTTCTTAAGAAATTAATTTCTCTTCAGAAAGTTTTCCATGAATTGATTTAAAAAAGACAATATGAAATAATCTTAACATTCGCATTATTCTCTGTGATGTATGAGAAATGTAATAAAGATAAAATTAAGATATTTGAAAACAGTCATCACTGTACAATATTTTTGAAGAGCTCAATCCTACAAAGCGGAACATTAATCATTAATTGAAAAAATATCTACATGCTTTTACATAACCTGGTATTTCATAATTTGAAATATGTTCAGCTGCTTTTATATAAATGACAAGGCATTGACTCGAAAGGAAAGTCACACTCAGAGGCATGCTACGTATATAAAGTCACACTCAGAGACATGCTACGTATATAAAGTCACACTCAGAGACATGCTACGTATATAAAGTCACACTCAGAGACATGCTACGTATATAAAGTCACACTCAAAGACATGCTACGTATATAAAGTCACACTCGGAGACATGCTACGTATATAAAGTCACACTCAGAGACATGCTACGTATATAAAGTCACACTCAGAGACATGCTACGTATATAAAGTCACACTCGGAGACATGCTACGTATATAAAGTCACACTCGGAGACATGCTACGTATATAAAGTCACACTCAGAGACATGCTACGTATACGTAATGAGTGGACAAGAGTTGCGTAACAGTTGCTCCCAACACATTCATTTGGCTTGTGTTTGTGATTGGTTTACCAAAGTTGAACGGGCAACTCGTAAGTCTTTCGTGGAGTGTTGAGTCTAAACGCAGTCGCCTAGTCAACATGAAGGCCACGAGGCCGAACGCCATGCACACGCATTAATGTATACGCATACATTACGTACATGCGTGTATGCATAAACACGCATTGATTCATATATGCACATTACATACATTGTACATGCGTGTATGCATAAAACATGCATTAATTCATACACGCATACATTAAATAAATACATGCATGTTGTTTAAAACATTTGAATCATCCTTGCAAAAGCTGTTGTCAAGATTTCAAAGATTCAGATAAACCTCCATTCTCTAACCACAGAGTTTACTCCTTTCAGAGTTTCGATGGTAACTCTTGTTCTACTTGGGCGAATTTCTCCTTTCTAACGAAATCTCCTTGCGGTAAAACAGGATACTACGTTCAATAACCTGATTTGTATCCAGTGAAATCACATTTTATAAGGACTACATCGTTATCATCCACCGAGTTATATCAAAGATATTTGACTTGGAAAGGGCCTTGCTAGTTAACATGGGTCCTCCGATCTGATGTAAATAACACAAATAAATTCATTTTGTTGTTCCTGATTTAGTTTTTTTTTATTTATCAGCATACCTATGGGAGAGTGTTTTCAGAAAATAAAATATCATATTTTAAGGAAAACAAATTAAATGAGAAAACATTTACCCGTTTCTGTTTTATAAAAATAGCATGATGAAAATATCACCTTTACAACGGCGTCGCTCATTGCACAACTATCTTCCAATGCAACTAATCAAGTTCCTTGACAGTCAAGATACGAAGAGAAAATGTGTATAAATCTACCCCCTTGCCCTCGTGACATACCAATACCACATACCATGACATACCAATACCACATACCATGACATACCAATACCCTTCTATAAATGTGCTGGGTGTTTACTTTACATCCACCTTGACGTCTGATCTACCAATTCTATTGGGTACTTATGTGTGTCCATTTTAGATAGATAAATAATCTTTATTTCCTCCAATCCGATGATACACATGCATAAAAATATATCACATGACAAAAAATGAATACAGATAATACAGTTCATATACATATAGCTTGTATATAAGAAATATACGTCATTTAGGACCCAATAAATACTATATGCATAGGGAGCGGCATTCAGATAAGCAAAGATTTGCTTGTTTGCCAATCCCGTCACTGTCTTGTGAATAAATACGTTTAAACCATTTTTATTGGGTCAATCTGAAATGATTAAAGATGAAGTGAGAGTCAGCAGAACAAAACTGGCCTAGCAACAGGAGAGATCTCAGAGGAGATGCATGGACAACAAGCAATGGGTGTCCCCGGCGATCATAGAACATCAGCGCTTTGAGAACCTTGAATTGTTTTTATAAAACTCCTTCCAACAAGTCATATTCTTTTCCGTGATAATTCATACCAGAAACAACAAGCAATCACACCATAAGGCAAGATAAGGCATTCTTATATACATACAACATGAATTGAATGCAGACCTCCGGAGTATAGCCAATGATTTGAATAATGTTAACCATTTTTCTAAGCTTTTAGATACTGAAAAAGGGCGAGCAATGGTTGACTTGGCAGTATTGAGATATAAACCAACGTGTATAACATTACGTTTACGATTAAGATGTTCATCTCAAAGAAATAACTGGGGATATGATTGCTTTCATGCATTACCAAAGGAAAACATTTTTGCTAGCATTAGAGTTTAAAGACCAGATTTGAGCATATTTTTAAATAACATTGAGTAGACATTGGATACCATAAGGTGTACAGTTTAATAATGTAATATCATCTGCCAGTAGTATGCCTGGCGTGCTACCCCTAGGAAGTTGTAAGTCTCTGTCAGATTTATCAATATCACGTAGTAAATCATTGATATAGAGTGTAAATAACCACGGAGATAGCACACGTCCTTGGGCAACACCTTGCTGTAAAGGAAATATATCTGAAATATGACCACCTATAATAAGACATGACTGTATTGAAAATTATAAAATATCTGCACCAATAGGAATCCAGGAAGTTAGGGGAGAGAACTGCTATCACCCACCTGTAAAGAAACAGTTTTCCATTATCATATTTAATATATAAGATCTAATGATCTTTATAAATACTTCAATGCGATTCGTAAGGTAAACCATATAATTTATATATTTGTCAAGACGACCAACGAACCTTTAAATGTTATACATGGATATAAGACACAATGATAATCGCGTAGAGGCTCCATTACATTTAAGTGCATTTTATATAATACATAGTTTCTGAAATGATATACATATCTTATCAATGATGTAGAAGTCTCATTCTAATATATTGTACCGATCTGATAGTGTTAGTATAAAGGTTAAGTTTGAAACATTGTTTGAGGCTTTTTTTGTTACAAGTTTATTAACATTAATACCCATGTAACATTTGCAATTTCCAAATTTTCACCAGCATAGTTCATAAACATACAAGAAAATACATTCTGAAGACATACAAATATATTTAATTATTTATCCTAATTCATTTTAATCTATTATCAATAATATAATATTATCAAAGTGTGAAAAACATTAAACACTAAATCCTATGTAAATATATTGGATGGGGTTCATCGATATCAGTGATGGAACGATCTCAAGTTGGTCTTAATGCTATTTTATTTTATTTTTTTATAATTTTATTTCTTTTTCAGATACATAGACATATATGAAATGTTCATAAGACAGCATTTTACAACATAAAATAGGTACAAATATTGAAAACAGAGCAACTGCAAGCTAACATTGCAAATTCAATTGAATAAAACGTAGAGTTCAAGTGTTTATGGACCTGGCATTTCCATACTTTCACCGAAGTTGCAGAGTGTCAATCTTTAAAGAGATTATGGCATACAGACCAGAATTTTGTGAACTTCGAATAGTTGCAATCTGAGTAACAGATGCGTTTATCAATTTCATAGATAGTGTTTAAATCTTGTTTTATAATGTTAAATTGCGGTACAGTTTCCTTTAACTTTGATATGTATATATTATATTTGACTGTTGTTATAATCAGATTTAGAATCATATTTCGTGTTTCCGGATATCCTAGGCATATGTTTCGTTTTGAGAGGTTTAATATTGAATCTGTTTTCTGCTCTATCCATGTCTTTAGTCTATCCCAGATGTTATTCACTTTCGGGCAATCATAGAAAATGTGCACTATAGTTTCTACAGATACTTTACAGAAAGTACATTTGTTTGTGTCTTTCAATTTCATTTTAAATAGAAGGTCGTTCAATGGAAGAATTCTGTGTAAGATCGAATATTGAAACCAAATTTGTTTTGTGCCAAGATGTGATGAAAAAGGTGTATAATTTATTTCGGTCCATTCATTTTTAGCTATTGATTGATTTAAGTCCTTTTCCCACTTATGTTTATATTTATATGAGTTCCCACTGATAGAACTTTGAAGGGTATCATAGAAGAGCCTGCATCCTTTGGTTGGTTTTACGATATCTACGATGAAGTATGGCAGGATGGGATTGGTTAACTTATTTGACAACTCGAGATTGTTTGCCTTAAGGTAAGCTTTAATCGATTTTACTATACCGGCATATTCTAAAAAGTTTGTTTTACACGTGTAGACATTTTTTAAAGTTTCAAGATTTAGAAAATCACCTTTTTCATTCACGATATCATTTACAAATATTATGCCATGTTGTATGTAATGTTTATAACATATTTCTTGTTTGCCAATTGTTATATTTTCATTACACCAAATTGGTTGGGATAAAACATCATTGACATCATTAACCTTTGAACCTTTGTTACTGATAAAACATCCCCATGCTCTTAGCACATCGCGCCAGAATGGGTTAGTCGGCGGTGTGAGGATGTTGTCTTCAATATACTTAGGTGATTTGAGGTAACAATGCTCAGATGTAGGAGCTACATTTTGAGTATATAGATGTTTTATTTTATTACCATTTTCTGCTTTGAAATTTCTTTTTATCCATGCTATTTTTTGTGCCAAAATTGTGTTTTTTATGTCTGGGACTCTTATTCCGCCGTCTTTGTACGATTGTGTAATTTCGTTTCGACTTATCTTATCTGGTTTGTTTCGCCAAATAAAGCTAAAGCATAAGGAGGTTAATTCTTTTTATGATTTTATCACTTGGGTTTGGAAGAATTGAAAACAGGTGATTTAATTTTGGAAGAATCAGACTTTTTAAGACTGTATTTCTTCCTAGGGGAGTGAGATCTCTTCCTAACCATTGATTCATTGTAGTTTTAATCATCTTTAGTTTGTCCTTATATTTTCTTTCCACCATTTCGGCCAGGTTATGTGTAAAAGTTATGCCAAGGATAGTGAAATCTCGTTGATTCCAGTCTAGTTTATGATTTTTACAGAGGATGTTCTGCGAGTGTTTTGATGATCCTATCCATATGACTTGGGTCATGGTTGTATTTATTTTGAGACCAGAGAATGATGCGAATTCATTTAAGGTGTTAAGGGTATGCTGAAGACACTTTTCAGTTCCGTCAAGTACAAGAGAGGTATCATCTGCAAATTGTGATAGTAGGTATTCCGTATCGCCTATCTTTATTCCCTTTATGTTCTTATTATTTCGTAACATTATACTTAACACTTCGGCACAGATTATAAAAATGTAAGGAGATAGTGGGTCACCTTGCCTGCATCCTCTTGTAAGTTCAAAGAAATCAGATGAAAAGCCGTTCACTATAACACTAGATTGAATGTGTGTATAATACAATTCAATCCATCGTCGGATAGATGGACCGAAACCAAAATAAGTTAGCGTTTTTTGTATAAATAACCAATCAACTGAGTCAAATGCTTTTTCGAAATCTATTAATAGTAATAGACCGGGTATTTCCATACACTCGGCATAGTCAATGATGTCATAAATCATGCGAGTACATTCGCCGATATAGCGTTCTGACATAAAACCTTTTTGATCATCATTTATTATTGTGGGGAGTACTGTTTTTATTCTATTTGCGATTGTTGCAGATGCTATTTTATATGAAACATTTAGAAGGGAAATAGGTCTCCAGTTCTTTAGGAACTGCTTTGATTTACCTTTCTTTGGTACACATGTTATCAAACCTTGCTTTTGACTAACTGAAAGCTCTCCTTTTCGAAAGGCAGCATTGAGAGATCTTAACAAGGTGTCATTAAGGTCTGTCCAGAAAAATTTATAGAATTCGGCAGTGAACCCAGAAGGTCCGGGGCTTTTATTGTTTTTCATTTTCTTTAGAGCTGCGAGGACTTCGTCATACATTAGTTCGCCTTCAATATTATTCTTTTCAGTTTTGCTTAGTTTTGGGACAGAGCATTCTTTTAATAAATCATTTAGATCAATGTCACTACATGTTTGTTTTGTGTACAGATTTTGGTAGTAAGATTTCACCTCAGATATTATTTTGTTATCGTTTCTCCATTTTTTGCTTCTAACTTTGCGATAGTTTTATTTATATTATTTCTATTTTCAAGAGAGAGAAAATATTTTGTGGGTTTTTCACCCTTTTCCTTCCATTCAACTTTTGCTCTCATCATTATCCCTTCAGATTTTATTTCATTTATCTTTTCTAATTTTAAATTTGATGATTTTAGTTGTTCTAATATTTCCGTTTTATCATCTAAGCTGTCATTTTCGTCGAGTTTGATATTTAATTCTGCTATTTGTTTTGTTAAGTCCTTTTCGTCTTTTTCTCTTTTTCGTTTTTTTTCTGATGAATATTTTATTGTATGTCCTCTGATCATCAGAAGAATCGTTTCAAATAGAAGTTGGTCATCGATCTTATATATTGGTTTATTTAACTCGTCGGTTCCGCTTTCGTATTGCTTTTTCGTGCTCCTGATTATTTCTTTAATATTGTCAACAAATGGTTTATCATGCAATAGGGAATTATTAAATTTCCAAAACCCTCGTCCTCGTTCGATTTCGGCTAACTTTAGAGTTACCCAATGTATAGAATGGTCGGATTTATAAGCGGAGTCTATGCCTGTGTTTGCAATAGAATGTTCGAGACTTTTTGAAAGAAGAAAGTAGTCAAGTCTAGCTTGTTTTATTGGTTTTGTTTGTCTCCAGGTGTATCTTTTTCGTGAAGGGTTTTGATACCGCCAAGGGTCTATCATGCTTTCTTCTTCAATATAGTCAAGTATAACCTCTCTTGCGTTTGGGTTGTTTACATGTTTATAGTTGAATTGATCTAAGTCGGGATTTTGTACAAGGTTCCAATCACCGCATATAGAATAGTGATCCGATTCAAAATCAGATATTAATGTTTTTAGTTTTTGATAAAACATAGGGCAGTCCGTGTTTGGTCCGTAGATGGTTATGAGGGTTAGTGTCGTATCGGTTAACTGTACTTTCAATGCTAAGTAGTTACCGGACTCGTCATCTTGTTTTCGACGAAGAACTTCAAAGTCTAATTTACCATCAAACATAACAGCTACACCTCGCGAGTTACTCTTATAAGAACTGAAATAACAGAGATTTAAACCCCATTCATTGTGTATGTCATTTTCTAATTTTTCAGTAAAATGTGTATCTTGTAGACAGTAGATGTCAGCATGTTTTTGTTTCAAATTACGGAAAACATCAAGTCTTTTCTTTTTATTATTTAATCCTTGGCAATTTGTTGAGATAATTTTCAGAGTATCAGTCATTTGAGAAATGTGTTAACATACTTATTTGATAGTTGCAGTTGTCTGTGTGGGTCTTGTAATAATTTTGGTCCATGTATTTGTTTTGAGGGTGAATGTGCTTATAGTACATGACGATGTAGGAAATAATAATAAAGTTTGGAGAGATTGAAGATTGAGGAGAACTGAAAAAGTGATGCATTGCTTTTATTTATAAAAGCGCCTGTTCATGATAACTGTTTTGTGGGTGTCCGTTTAGTGTAAGGCGGTAGCGTAATATATGCTCTACGTGCGAATGAGAAAAAACCGGGTCAGCACGTGCTGCGTGCTGTGGCTGTGCAAGTGAGTACGGGTTGTTAATTTCAGTGGCTATGAGTTCGCAGTTGGATGTGCTTAGTAAGAGATGTGTTGCCGTTGTTGTGAGTAGATTTTAAAGTTTATTTGAAAGCATGTCCATACTATATAATGATTTTAGAATAAACGCTGCAACTTGTTTGAACTGTATGGGTATTTCATACCGCCAGTGATTTTTAAAATAATAGTTTGCCTGATAATTTCCATATGCAACAGTGGAACAGAAATACAAAACAATGAAAACATTAATTTTCACATTTCAGGGTATATATAAATGACTAAATGTACTCAATCTTTCTTTGTTCTAATAAATAAGATGGTTTGCTGCAGTGCGTTATAGCAAAATTTTCATAATAGGGACAAACACCCCATTTTGTATTTATTTTACAACAAGTATTACTTTTTTGTAATTTCAGTATTGATCAGTTGCATTTTGAATTAATTTCATTTTTGATTGAATACATTTAAGAACACACGCTTATCCATATTATACTGTAGTATATTTGCATTTATGACTAATCAATGTATATTTTTTTAAGGATAAAAATAACAATACATAATTTCACTGATGGTGATATAAAGTATGGTTAGTTATCAATGATCTAATAGCTGTATGCATTGTGTAACATATATTTTACATATGCATGTATTCTTCAACCTGCAAGCACATCTGTAATTTGAATACACAATTAATCCAGCAGCTGTATATAATGTCTATGTTTGTTCTGAACACATACCATGGTTATACACTTGAAAAATAAATGTATAAATGCATACAGACACATATATGTTCATACAATGTTATGCATTTCTGTACATGATAATGAGACATTCATGAAATTGCATATGATATTTTTAAATTGTGATTTGTAACCCATAAGGCACACACACATACATATATACATACACACAAACATACATACATACATACATACATACATACATACATACATACATAAATACATACATACCCATGCATATATCAATATGCATATTTGATATAGATATAGTTTAATTCTGATAAGCAATTTTATAAGTAGACACACATATATGTATCATGCATGTACACTGTATTACAAATGGATGTAATTTAGGTGGTTTGGCATTTGTTTTGATTATGGTATTTATATTGTCCATCATCAAACACAGGGGTATACTGAATATACTTACATCCATATGCATGTTAAAGTAGATATATACATACATGGAGATCAAATAACATTACATCTTTGGTATCTTATGTTTTATCTTTTTTAGTAAGATAGCATGCCTGGAGGTGCATGTATATATGATTCTGATGATCATGCTTTACTTATAGTATAGATAAAGTGTTTGGTGCATGTTGGTTTTGTTTGACACAAGCACATATATATATATAAATATATATATATATATATATATATATATATTTAAAACACAAAACCACTACTCTCAGGTTGTATATAAATAAAATAGTATTGTGGAATTTGGTACATTTGATTCACATTCGCTAACTAGCGCTTTCAGCCATGTTGGCTTCTTCAGGTTAGTGTCAGTTGTGATCACGTCGTTTGTGACGTAACGCTCTTTATGACGTCATAGAGGTAGGTACGTCATGAACATAAATTCAAGGAAATTTACATTTTAGCGTTCAGTAGAGGCTTAAATTGTTTTATAAATTGACTTTCAATAAGTTCCAGAAGCCTCGGATTATCACATTTCATGTGGTAAAAGGGGAAGACTTTGTATTTCCCGCCAGAACAGTTTTCTAGATGACCACTTAAAGGGATAGTTCTATTTTCGGGTCGATTGATCTGTGAACGATGAAGATTCATTCTTTCATTAAGGCGTCTTTCCGTCTTCCCTATGTACAGTTCATTGCACCCCTCGCACATGATGACATATATCACATTTTTGGAATGGCAGTTCATATTTTCTTTCACAAAGAAGCGTTTATTATTGACTTTGAAGTCGGCGCCTTCTATAATATTTTTACATGTGAAACAGCGGCCATCCCCACATTTAGAAACTCTAGCTTCTCCCTGAACTGACATGTCAAATCTGGAACGTGTGAGAATTCGTCTCAAATTAGGAGGCTGTTTACGGCTATTAATGAATTTTGTCTTCAGTAGAATTTTCTTCATTTTAGCACTCTGTTCCAAAATCGGGAGCTGGCTGTTAATAATTTGAAGAGGATTGATGTGCGATGGGTTGAAGGTAGTGACGAGGGAAATTTCTCTATTGTTAGATTGATGATGAACCGTTTCTTTACCTTTTCTCAGTTGTTCTACTGTTAATTTTCTTGCCCTTTCAATGCAATCGTCAACAAGTTTTTCAGGATAGTTCTGCGTTGATAGATAATGTTTTAATTCATTAAGTCGCTGTATCCGCCAGTCGTCCCTGGATACAATGGTGCAGATTCTCCTCGCAAGGCAATATGGGATATTTCTTTTCGTGTGCGAAGGGTGACACGAATTGAAATTGAGGTACTGATGGCTATCTGTGGGTTTACAGTATAAATCCGTTTCTATTTTCCCCGCTTCATCTTTTACCATTATGACATCTAAAAAATTCAAACTTTCGGAATCCATTTCCATGGTGAACTTGAGTGACGGGTCCAGTGAATTGAGCATGTCTCTAAGGACGTTGATATCTTCCTCCTTCCCTTTGTAAATGAGAAAACAATCGTCCAGAAAACGCTTCCAGCTATGTTCTATTTCTTGTCTTTTTTCACCACCCCACCGATTTTCAATTTTATCATAAAATTGAAGTTCTAGAAATCCTAAGACAAGAGTTGCGTATGTTGGCGCTACTTTGGTCCCCATGGCAACCCCTTTCTGTTGAGCATAGTATTGTCCATCAAAGTAGAAAATGTTGTTACTTATCACCAACTCCAATGATTTAAGTATAAACTCATCTGAAAATCTATCTTGAATTTCATCACTATAGTTACTGATCCAATATTTCACTGCTTTAAGTCCGACTTTCTGATCAATATTGCTGTAAAGATTGACCACATCAAAGCTCACAAAGTTACTTTTGGGATCTGTGTTTTCAGGAATGTTGTTTAGGAAATCTAGATCATCTCGTATGTAGCTTTTCACATGTTTGCACAGCGGTTTAAGGATGATATCTATGAAGTTGCTGAGTCGTTGTGTCGGACATTCGGGACCGCCGACAATAGGTCTGAATGGCAGATCTTGTGGATTATGGGCACTAATAACTTCGGAATTTTGGGAGTCAATTTCACTTTGAATACTTTTACTTTTGTGAATTTTTGGAAGTCCATAGAAATAGGCAGTTTTAGTGTTATTGTTTGACAGATATTTAAACTCCTCATCCGTTAGCTCACTCTTGTACTCCTTAAGCAGTTTACCGACACTTCGTTTTATTGACAGTTCAGCTTTTTCTGATGACTGACAATAGTATTCCTCGTTTTGTAGCAAGTTCAAAACTTTTTCTTGATAGAACTCTTTATCCATAATTACAATAGCACCACCTTTATCAGCTTCTTTAATGACAATGTCCGGGTTGTTTTGTAGAGACTTTAAGCCAGTTAATTCTTGTTTCTTCAAGTTCTTAGCGGCTGCGTGCGACTTCTGTGTGGGCATATTTTCAATAGAGTGAATAAACTCGTCCAGGTGTTTGTCTCTTCCCGGTCTAGGTGTAAAGGTTGACTTGTCTCTCACTAGACTCTCCGACGGTATGTTGAGGTCGACACTTCCATCCCTATCATCACCATCATCTTCAGAATCTTCAGAATACATATCAATGGATACCTACCTCTATGACGTCATAAAGAGCGTTACGTCACAAACGACGTGATCACAACTGACACTAACCTGAAGAAGCCAACATGGCTGAAAGCGCTAGTTAGCGAATTTGAATCAAATGTACCAAATTCCACAATACTATTTTATTTATATATATATATATATATATATATATATATATATATATATATATATATATATATATAATATACATATATATATATATATATATATATATATATATATATATATATATATATACACACATACACATACATACACATACATACACATACATACATACACATACATACACACACATACATACACATATACATACATACACAAACATATACATATACATATACATATATACATATACATATACATACACATACACATACACGTACATATACATACACATACATACATGTGTATACATAAATGCTATTGATTACATGTGTGTTTTTCACATTTTCATCTCTAAAAATTGTATTTACAGCATCCCAGCTAAATAAAAACGTTCACTTTTGTTATGCTTTGGATTTGCAAGACCCTTGTTGAGACAATTTGGGGGAAGCTTTCAGTCTTTACTTCCTGTTTAGCTGTCTTACTCTTGTCTTACAATCGCAAGCATTGCCTATGTGTCGATTCATACACAAATCAACCTACCTGCTTTTCTGGATGGCTGACAGGATGTTGGAGGCAATGGGTTCGCCAGGGATGAAGTCTCTGTGATGAAGACATAGACGGATGTCGTGCTCTTCTTCCAGTTCCTTGATGAAGGTGTGCAGGCCAAAGTCTCGGTCTTCGTCTGCGTAGGATACAAAGGCGTGGTTTTCATACTCTCTGTCTCCACCATGATGAGAGGTAACCCGATATCTCCCTCTAGCTACGTAATACAGGTATCTGAGTTTCCACCTGTATCTGTACAGAATGGACGTTATCGTCAAGGAGGCTATTATTGTTGCTGATGCTAAAATCCCTAAACCAAGTCCAAGCCTAGAAGTGCAACGAATTTCAAGGTCATCAGAGACTTGGAATATATTTTGGCCAACCAGCCATGTTGACTGTTGCGAACAATGATAGTTACCCTGATTCATAAATAGTTTAGCTTGTTTAGTCATCCATTTGATAAACTCGATGTTGGCACATGAACAATGGATTGTATTTTCTGAAAGATCAACCTGAAGTTTGGAGTTTTGTGAAATCATTTCCAGTTGATCTCTGAAACTGGAATTCAGTTCCGTTATTTCATTTTTCTGAAGGTTCAGTAATTTCAAGCTTTGCATATGGCTGATCTTTATATCAAGATCCCTGATACTATTTTTACTCAGGTTTAGACTCTGGAGTTCGCACTGGCTCCGGAAGATGTTGGTAGGCAGGTATTCGATCATGTTGATAGATAGGTCCAAAAAGACCAGACGTTTGGAATAACCAAAAACCTCTGCTTTAGCGTCATTCTTAAGAAAGGGACCCAGAAAATTGTTGTTGGCATGGAGAAATTTCAAGTTTACAGAAACTTCTAACCAACCAGGACCAGCCGCACTGCAGAAGTTTTTGCGAAACATCTAAGTTTTCAAGAGCATCCAAACCAAACATTGGACCAGTCAATGCCCTTATCACGTTATTTCTGTAACTTATTTTCTTTAAAGAATTTTTAGAAAAGTTCCTATTGTGAAAACAAACCCGAAAAGTGCTGTTATCGCTGTAGAATTCTTCCAATTTGGGCGGCAGAGAAAAAACACCATTTGAATTCTAAAGTCCAGGCATAAAACTGCCATTTTCTGTTCGCTAATGTCGATTATCCTAAGGCTTGGCATAAGGGTTAGTTCAATGAAGTAGCCTCCAAATACAAGCCTGCTGTTTCGTAAAGACAAAACTTCCAATGTTTTAGGTAACGTAGAAAGGGTGCCCCTTCAGCTTTTACTATATAGTTGTCATCACTGTGGAGCTCCCTCAGTTTAGTGGAGCTGAGGTAATCTGCAAGCTTTTTCGGAATCGTTACACATGTATCCATCACAACGTAAATACCA
Organism: Gibbula magus; assembly: GCA_936450465.1. Taxonomy (NCBI): domain Eukaryota; kingdom Metazoa; phylum Mollusca; class Gastropoda; order Trochida; family Trochidae; genus Gibbula; species Gibbula magus. The sequence goes on from OW388291.1 coordinate 60,621,838, forward strand.
TTCATGAACAATTTATCTATTGTAGAATTTTGTAAGCCATATAACATATCAAGATACGCATTCCCGAGGGAAATAGCATTGTTTGATATTTCAACGACTTTGATTTTATGTAAATATGTAAAGGCTTGTTTATCTATGTTTCTTATATTACATTTGGAGAAGTTGATATATTCTAAATTGCTAATGTTTACAAAAAAGTAATGAAAGATGTTACGGATATCACAGAATCCATGAGATTGTGTCATTGTAAGTTTTTTTAGTGACATCAACGGAAGTTCAAATGTACTGGAAGGTAACCCATCAATGCAGAGTTCCTCAAGCGCAGGAAGCTGTGAAAGTGCTTGGACAGGGTAGTACATACCAGCTATCTTTGTGGATCTGACATTGTCATTGAGTTTAAGCGTCTTCAGTCGTACAAGTCCACGAAATACTCCTGGCGGATAACCAGTTGTATTCAGAGGAAGATTATTTCCTTCTAAGTTGAGCCATAAGAGGTTTGCTTGGTTTAAAAACGGCTGTCCATGAAGCTGGGTTATGTTGTTAAAGGACAAATCAAGGTTTTCAAGATGGTGGAGTCGAAAGAGTCTGGATGTGATGTTGATGATGAAGTTATGGTCAAGGAGAAAGGAAGTGACGTCATCCGGGATATTTGTAGGAATATGTAACAGTTTTCGGTTACTGCAGTTGGCGATGATTTCCCACGGACTCCTTCTGATGTAGCACTGACCATCAGCGCCAATTGGGTTTGGAGAAAGGGCCATTAATGTAGCCATTAATGTAGCTGTTAAAATGACTACCGCTCCAAACAGTGTTATGCTGGAAATTTGAAGAATATATTAGATAATATATGTATTTTTCTCCAATTTTACATAATGTGCTATCAGTATTAATCTGAACATTAAGTCTTTTTCAGCATGTTTTACTCGTAATGAGAGGCAATGCCCTTTTAACAAGCAACAGCACTTGACTTATCAGATGTTCAAGGGAGACAATCTTGAAACCAAAAGTGACTATATATTTCTTCATTCCTATATGCCTGTTTGAAATGATTTTTTGAATTGTTCTACATTATTGATATTGCCTTTGAATTGAATTATATGTTTGTATTCTTTCTTTACTATGTAAAATTTGTTTTCAAAACATGTACTTTGGGCTGGAGGCCTGTATTACTGTAATAAACATCTTGAATCTTGAAAATTTATCATAATCTGCAAACCCAATGTGGCCATCCTCACCAAACGCAACGAACTACTTAACACCTGCAGGCACAACAACACATTCATATTAAAAAACTGCCAAAAACACCAGCCTCAAAACGCAAAAGCTCCAGAAACAGCAAAACACATAGCCAAAACTCAACCCCAGGCCCCCAATCAGCCAACAAGCCCAAGCACCCAATCAACAAAACCAGCCGTCAAACAAAGTGAGCTTGAACTCTGCACGAGCAAGAAACAATGTTGGGGCAAGAGCCATTGTTGAAATGATAAAGTTTGACGCTGTTTGAAGTATTTATACATTAATGATGTTTATATAAGACGTTTTAATTAAATTGAGTGAGTTATTAATAAGTAATCAATCTAAACAATTATATATAACTCAGAGTTAAAACAACTCACTCAAAATAAACATAGATCATGGATCAAACTTTTTTGAGTGAAATCATCACTCAAATATTTCGTGAATTATTTAATTATGTTACTTAGAGTAAATGCTCAAAATTCAAGAAATCAAATTACTGAATATGTATCTTAAGTAATCAACTAGGATCAACTAATAATAAGATGATAAATCAAGTATCATGGTCAATGTTATAATAATCAACATGAACATTTTTAAACCACAGGTTTTAAAAAAGACTATTTCAAATCCCAAAGTTCCACGTCCAAAGGAATTTGTCCATTTGAACCATGTGTTTTCTTTCGTCCCTGTCAGGAATCAAATGGTCACCATATCAACACTTTTTAAACCCCAATTGCTAATGACCAAATAGTATACACACGAATTTAGACTTCAACAATTGGTCCATTGATAATTTAAAAAAATGTAAATGTCAGTTACGTATTGTTACTCTTTGATTTTCATTTGAAATCTATGATCAATACGTTAAAACTTGATAGAATAAATTTAAAGATAGTCGATGTTTAAATTCCGAACTTACCATTCCATTCTTGCCATGACGATCCTTCAGACAAGGCTCAATACAAGACACCAATGCAAGAGAGTATACAAGAGACTATACAACAGTACAAGAGAGTATACAAGAGAGTATACAAGAGAGTATACAACAAGAGACCCAGGTTTCACAATGACGACTGAAAATGCACATATCCCTGCAATCTTGTATATATTTTCCTCCTTGTATCCAGTTACCTTTAGTTTCCTTTCCACCTATTACCAGGTGATAACTTTCTGAAACCAATAAGACATTTCAACGTGATCTGATTTTTAATTTTGCAAATACACGTCGGTGTCCTTTTCCTGCTTCTCGTTGTTTCTATATAAGGTCAAATCGAAGCAATGAAGTTGGATATGTTCTTGTTTGGCCTGATCAAAAACGTATGCGTGTTATTATAGCACAGTCAATACAACATGAAACTCGGACATTTAGCAAATAGTATGTTTGAATTATTCCAAATGAGCCGATTTAGTTTTCATGACAAAAACAACTAAAATAAACTTTTGAGAAATAGTCATGTTCTCCAAATTATGACAAACTCCTTATAAAAATCATTTACATTTTGTAAAACAAGTATATTTTATCGATTACTTTACCCAAATGGCATACTTGTTTACTTTTTGTTATGTATCGGTGATGTTTTAGATTTGTTGCCATGTTATTGAAATACTTGAATGAAACAAGAGAACTAGTGAGAACAGCTCGCTCATTGTACCCATCATATAAACATTGCTCAATGAAAACTGCTTCAAAATAGTTAAAGGTACATTAATGTATAGCCCTTTGTATGATGATGTTTAATCTTGTAAACATACGTGGGTCCATTTCCTTCTTCTCGTTGTTTCTATATAAGGTCAAATCGAAGCAATGAAGTTGGATGTGTTCTTGTCTGGCCCATGTTTATGAAAACATATAGGAAGTTCACAATAATAATTAGGTATCATGGTTGACTTATGTATAAATAATGATGAAGCAAACATCTTTATTTAGGAAGATATGCTTCAGACAAAATGACTCCGTATTAGAATCAATGTTGACGTCAACAATATATGCATATTAGTCTAAACCATAAAAGCATTAAGGAGATTCCAAAACGACCATTTCTTAAAACTTGTGTTTCTCAGAGTTATGAATAGATAATGTTTTGAAAATTCATATTTAGTATTGTTGGGTTCTGAAGACATGGTGTAACGCTGTTTCAGTAGCATTTATCGCCCGATGATTGAAATATCTTGTATTTTGTATGGGGACGTTTCTTTTGCCCGTGAGTTTAGTAATGTTAAAAGTTATGTAAGAGATGAATTATATTTCTCATGTAATCTTCTGACGTTTAGTTTGATATTGTTAACATGTATAATAACTGTGATAAACAAGTTGGTCTAAAAACTGTACAATATTGTTTAAAAGAACTAGAAGTGACATTGATGATAGATTGTCAGATAGATTTATTCTGGATGATCTTGATCTTGTCATATCCAATAATGTATTTCACTGTGAACTTCTCACACAGACTATGCTAAAGGTTGCTATGGGTACAAACGTTGTGCCAACCTATACTAACCTTGTTTTGGTATATCTTGAAATGTTCTTATATACAAAAGTAGGACAGTTGCTCGGACAGAATATGCAGGTGCATATGGAACTGTACTGGAAAAGGTTTTTAGATGACAGCTTTATGCCAATTACAGGATCAAGAACTGTATAAGCTGCATGATATTCTGAACTCCTGAAATCCATCATTACTGATGTAAGTTTTCTGGATATGACTGCCATTGTTAAACAGAACGGCCATTTAGAGACTGATGTGTTGTGATTCTCCTGGAAAGGATAGTCCATGGTTTGATGATGAATGTTAACAATTGAAAGCTGAACGTTGAAATTAAACCAATTTATAAATACATAATACATAAAGATAAACAACACTTACATGATTACCATGTAACACGAAATGTATATCAGGCTAAGTGTGAACAGAAACTAGCTAGAAAATAATATCATTTCCAAAGAGTTTGGTCGATCCTTTGAGAAATTAAGGGTGAGCCATTCAAAAAGAATTAAGTACTGAGGAATGGTATCAACATTTCAAACATTTGTTTTCGTCTATCAGAAAGGAAACAGATAGCACATTCAGTGTAAACTCTACTTTTGGAATTATTGAAGTTTCACTTAAAGAATTGTCTAGTGATATTCTGGACTCTGGCAAAAAACATATATAGCATACAAAAAAAGACGAACAAAGCAGCAGTTGTACATTTATGATAATGTCAAAGTTTGCATCAGAAATTACCATATTTCAGATTCTTTCATCTGCAATTCTAGACTTAGATTAGGATGTATTTTGATTTTATGAATACATTTTCAAAGTAGTGGTTCTCATCGCGTCCAACTACACACTTATTTAACAGTATTGTTTTTATTGATGTTTGCCGACGATATGATTTTATTTTCTTCAAGTGTTATTGGGTTACAACACATATAAATAAACTAGAACATTATTGAGAAAGTGTAGGGTTAACTGTCAATATGGAGAAAACTAAACTTATAGTATTCAAAAACAGAGGTAAGCTGTCCAAAACGAAAAAGTGGTGTTATAAAGGTCAGCTGCTTTGAGTAACAACATATCATACAAATATCTTGGAGTTCACTTTTCAAATCGCCTAACAGGCCAAAAAGGTACTAAATGGTGTTCTCAAAAGTATTTATAAACGATGTGATTGAAGTGATTGCAAATAATTTTTTAAAATATTTGACTAAAAAGTTCTTTCTCTTTTATTGTATTGAACAGAGGTATTTTGGATTCAAAGATTATGAAATTATTGAAAGATAAAAGACAACAGAATAATTGTATGAAAGTGAAGGCAAACACACCGAATAATATGGTGTAATATGGAGTGTGGCAGATTCCCAATTCATATATTTGCCAAAGCTAGAATGACAACATTTTAGACACGTCTCTTAAATATGCCCTGTAAAAGATACCCTAGAAAAGTCTCAGTGTATTAACACTTTAAATATCCTGACGAGCCTTCAATAACTTGCATCCACACATTTGATACCAGATGATATGTGGTAAAATTCTTTGTTTACCAACTTAGCTCAAGCCTGGAGATTATTTTATAAATTCTTGGAATCAAAAATATATATTTCGATAGCTAAAGTTCCCTAATGGTAAATCTATAGTGAAGGCTACTGACTGTAATAAAGAGCCAATGTACAGCTACCTTACGACTTCTTACGACTTCTTTTTTTAACACTAAGAGCAAAGATTCAAATGAATGTCAGTATGATGAATACTTTTACACATTATCAAAAAACAATTGGTATGGTCTTTTACAAAATAAATCAATAAACAGTGATCAGAAATGGAGATGGGTCCTTCATCTTTTCCTTAAGAAATAAATTTCTCTTTAAATTATCTTAAAATTTCGCATTATTCTCTGTGATGTATGGGAAATGTACTTAAAGAAAAGAAAAGTATTTGAAAACTGTCATCACTGTCTAGGATATTTAATGAAAGTCTCGATCAATTTTCTGTTAATGTTTACAAGGTTTTATATACGCTGATATTTCATAATTTGATGCATGTTCTATTTGTATATAGCTGACAATGTATTGAAAAAAATACACAGAGACATATAATGATACATGTACAGGGATGAGTGTCAGTTTACGCAACGAGTGTTACGAGTTTCATAACAGTTGCTCACAACCCATTCATCTGGTTTGTGTTTGTGATTGTTTTATCAAGGTGTTTGAAGTGTTGAGTCTTAAGGCATTCAATCAATCAACTTTACTTTAGTATGAAGGCCACGAGTCCCATATGTCACGCACATGCATTAACATATATACATTACATTATATTACATGCATGCATACATGCATACATACATACATATCCACACACATACATGTATATACATTTAAAGTATCTTCACAATAATGTAACGTGCGCTGTTTTAGGTTGAGTGTTGCAAATAGTTGTTTTCAAAGTGCACAACTGAGAGAATACTTGAATAGCTGATTAAGGATTCATTGTTGTTACTTTTAAGAATGGTACACAGTGTAAACACTTGAGGTATCAGGGGCTACAATACATGGAGAATGTTTTGTTTAGGTTTGTGTATGCTGAAGGGTTGCTCTGGAAGCAGTCAAAAGCAACTTTTTCGTATACCAAGAAATCACTTCCATAGTACATATCTATAATTATCTTTATCTATCTTTAACTATCTTTAACTATCTTTAACTAAGTAAGATTATCCTAACCATCTAACCATCAATCATGTTCACAAAGATATGATCTCTAATAGCAAAGGAACAATGATATGTTTGACAAGCTATAAAAGAACACGACCACTCCAAAGGTACTAGAGTATTGGCCATCATTTGGAATGATGTATTTGGATATTTGAGGAAATGTACAAATGATTGTAAGCTTTTAGATTTTCAATATACGTTTATTTACAGAACAATATACACAAAGAAATAACTTTTGAGGATGAAGTTTGTTGATGATGACACATGCTTTTTTTTAAATACCGCAGAAGATATATCACATGTATTTTTTTGAGTGACTTTGTTAAAACATTTTGGCCTAATATAGAACATTTTTTAAATACCCATCTCCAATGTAATATTACCCTTACAAACGTCATAATCATGTTTGGAATCTACTCGCGCAATAACATACTTAATCATATTATTCTTTTAGCCAAAGGAGTCATTTATGTTTCAAATATCAAACAACATGCTCTTTCTTCTGAGACATTTCTTGAAATTCTAAAAGAATCATGCAACACTGAACAATTCATAGCTAGAAAAAACAACAACAGGACAGGTCCATACATTGTAAAATGGAAACATTTACCTGTCATAATTGGTAATGGTTAAAGCGCCCATAAGTGATTAATACCCCACTTTGTGTTCAAAATGTCACTGAGTTCTCTCTGTGACCTATCTGGCCTCACTGACTATGCATGTATAATCTTACCTTCGTTATAACACTACGGTTATATTTTCATCGCCTTTGTTTTATATGAAATGTACGTATGAATTTGAAATGGAACAAGAAAAAAGTGAGCATGGCTCACATACCCCCGCCATCCGCTATCCGTCCATTGAGAATTATAGATGTGAAGGTAACTATGTTTAAAAAACAGCTTCAAGCAACATAATGTTGTCCAAAATAATTTTAGGAACTGGCTTTGTTATTACAAAATTTCATTCACCCAGATGTAATATTTTTCAGGTAACTAAATTTTTCCAATTAGAGCATCACACCGGTAATTTGTACCAAGTACAATTACAGATTCAAAGGCTTCATATCTCCGTAAAAACTAATATTTTGGAACTGGACTGTGGACTCGATGAGGAGTATCATCTGGACTACCTACATGTAAAATTTCATTCACCTAGATGTAATAGTTGCCGAGAAAACTTGTCCCCATTGGAGCATCAGAGTTCTTTTGGTACTAAGTTCAATTTCGGATTCAAGGGCCATAACTCTGTAAAACATAATATTTCTGAACTGGTTTTCGAACTCGATAAAGAGTATCATCTGGACTACCTCCATATTAAATTTCATTCACCTAGATGTAATACTTTCCGAGAAAACTTGTCCCCATTGGAGCATCACAGTTCTTTTGGTACTAAGTTCAATTTCGGATTCAAGGGCCATAACTCTGTAAAACATAACATTTCTGAACTGGTTTTCGAACTCGATGAAGAGCATCATCTGGACTACCTCCATATTAAATTTCATTCACCTAGATGTAATACTTTCCGAGAAAACTTGTCCCCATTGGAGCATCACAGTTCTTTTGGTACTAAGTTAAATTTCGGGTTCAAGGGCCATAACTCCATAAAAAATAATATTTCGGAACTGGTTTTCGAACTCGATAAAGAGTATGGTCATGAGTACTCACAACCAAAATTTCATTCACCTAGGTTGAACAGTATCCGAGAAAACTTGTCCCCATTGAACACAATAAAACTAAGTCCAAAAACTGACGTTTAAATGGAAACGACAAAAAAAATAAATCTCAGAAAATTTAAAATTGTCTGTGCGCGATTGGAAGGACATGGTTAACAACTGTACAACTGGACGGACGGAATGACCGCTATATACCCCCGCTTACTTCGTAGCGGGGATATAATAATACAAAATATGTTAACATTTTTTAAAAGTAAGATTATCCTTAAAAGGAGTGTAAATAAGAAAGAGTACCCAAGCGACAAGCCAGATTCTTTATATCCTCATGTTCATTGAGGACACCATTAGAGGTTTTTATCAACACACATGATTCAGTTTGTCTCGAATGCTACATTTTCTTTAAGTTGTTACGTTTGGTATCGTGCATAAAAACGTTTTTCGATAGTCCAGATACTTAGAGATCATGTGTACAATTCACTCTCCCCTTGTCCTCGTGACATGTCACCAACACCCTTCTATAAATGTTAGCAGTGTTTACTTTAGCATCAACTTGACGTCTGATTTACCAACTGCAGTGTGGACTTTTTGTGTGTTCATTGATAAATAGTCTTTATTTCCTCCAATCTTAAGATGTATATATAAATATAAATCGCAGTTTAAATGACAGAAAATGAGAGATAATATACAAAGTATATACAATGTCATATATATGGTATATAATAAATATACGTCATTAGGAACATTTTGTGAAGTATTTCTACCACTGTCTGCCACACAACGTCTGATCTACCAACTCCAGTCGGGACTTTTGGTGTGACCATGTTCTTGTAGAACAGATTGTCCTGTTTCACCTCCTGGTATGAGTATTTCGTCAGTATGAATTTCACTAACAGGTGTGCCTGTGCTTTGAGGTGTTTCCTCAGAGCCTACTAAAACGTCTGGCCCTCTTAGGTGTCTTAGGTAGGTGTGAGTGGCACTATCTACAGCATGTGAAGAGCAGCTACTCTCGCTTCCACATCATTCCTCATCACTGGAAGTCCATAAACATAATTCGAGTCTTGGTCTATGAGTTGTCTAGACCATAAACTTATCGAGATATGTCAGGTCAACTTCAACAGAAGTCAGTGTTCAGTGAATTTCTGATCAACTCTCATGTATTACCTCCAGGAGATTTACCAACATCAACTCTCATGTATTACCTCCAGGAGATTTACCAACATCAACTCTCATGTATTACCTCCAGGAGATTTACCAACATCAACTCTCATGTATTACCTCCAGGAGATTTACCAACATCTGTTCAATCATTTTCAGTGAGAGTTTGTCTGAGAGCTGCCCAGAAGTTATGTTGGTCCTCTTCTGCAACTGGAAACTGCAGGTACGTGTGAGTGTGCATCATGTAGAGCATGTCCCTGGGGACCAGCCTCACATCCACCTCCTCGTACTTGACAAGGACCAGCATGTTCCTTTCCGTGTACAGACTCTCCATCCGGGCCATCTCGTACTCCCATCTGCACCAATAGGAATCCAGGAAGTTAGGGGAGAGAACTGCTACCACCCACCTGTAAAGAAACAGCTTTCCATTAACGTACAAATAGCTCATTGAGATTCGTAAGGTAAACCATTTATATATTTATCCCGAGACGACCAACGAACCGTTAAATATTATACATGGATATAAGACACAATGACAATCGCTCATAGGCTAAAGGACCTGGCGTAAGGTTTTATATAAATTTAAGTGCATTTATATAATGCATAGTTCCTGAAATGCTATACATATATTATCACTGATGTCAAAATCCTATTCTAATATGACAGTGTCAGTATAAATGTTTGAGAATATATATTATAAAAGTTTGAAATATTGTTTAAGTCTCTTTTCTTGTTACAAGTTTATTACCACTAAATCCCATGTAACATTTGCAATTTCCAAATTGTTACCCGCAATCAACTGGTCAAGGGAAAGTAACAAACTGTACCCTTGATTTCTTTTTAGTTTATCATAAACATACCGATAAATACATTTCTGAAGATATTCATGCAATCAAATGTTCACTTAATATATCAACTTTAATTATTTATCCTAATTTATTTTAATTTATTATCAATAATATAATATTATCAAAGTGTGAAAAACTTACGGACATAAAGCACTTAATCCTATGTAAATCTATTGGATGGGGTTCATCAATATCAGGGATGGAACCATTTTCAGTTCATTTGTTGAACAGTTGATCTTAATGCCATTGATTGCATGTTGTGTTTTTTACATATTCATCTTTAAAAATAATATTGATGGTATCCAAGCCAAATAAAACCTTTAACCTTTATGATGCTTTGGTATTGCAAGACCCTTGTTGATAAAATTTTGGGGAAGAACAAGCTACACGCTTTTGGTCCTTACCTCCTTTACAGTCCCAAACATTGCCCCTGTGTCTTTTTTTCCTACACACATCAACCTACCTGCTTTTCTGGATGGCTGACAGGATGTTGGAGGCAATGGGTTCGCCAGGGGTGAAGTCTCTGTGATGAAGACATAGACGGATGTCGTGCTCTTCCTCCAGTTCCTTGATGAAGGTGTGCAGGGCAAAGTCTCGGTCTTCGTCTGCGTAGGATACAAAGGCGTGGTATTCATACTCCCTGTTTCCACCACGACGAGTGATGTCCCGATATCTCCCTCTAGCGACGTAATACAAGTATCTTATCTTCCATCTGTATCTGTACAGAATGGACGTTATCGTCAAGGAGGCTATTATTGTTGCTGATGCTAGAATCCCTAAACCAAGTCCAAGCCTAGAAGTGCAACGAATTTCAAGGTCATCAGAGACTTGGAATATATTTTTGCCAACCAGCCATGTTGACTGTTGCGAACAATGGTAGTTTTCCTGATTGATAAACAGCTTAGCTTGTTTTGTCATCCATTTGATAAACTGGATATTGCTACATGAACAAAGGATTGGATTTTCTGAAAGATCAACCTGGAGTTTTGAATTCTGTGAAATCAAGTCCAGTTGATCTCGGAAATTGGAATTCAGTTCCGTTATTTCATTTTCCTGAAGTTTCAGTAATTCCAAGCTTTGCATATGAATGATTTTTATACCAAGATTACCGATACTATTTTTACTCAGGTTTAGAGTTTTGAGTTCGCTCTGGCTCCGGAAGACGTTGGTTGGCAGGTCTTCAATCCTGTTGACAGATAGGTCCAAAAAGACCAGACGTTTGGAATAACCAAAAACCTGTCCTTCCACGTCGTTCTTAAGAAAGGGACCCAGATAATTGTCATTGGCACGCATAATTTTCAAGTTTACAAAACCTTCTAGGCATCGAGGTGCAACGGCACTGCAGAAGTTTTCCGATAGATCTATGTCTTCAACAGCTTCCAAACCAAACATTGGACCAGTCCATAACTTTATCACGTTATTTCTGTAACTTATTTTCTTTAACGAATTTTTTGAAAAATTCCTATTTTTAAAACAGACCCGAAAAGTGCTGTTTTCGCTGTAGAATTCTTCCAATTTGGGCGGCAGAGGAAAAACACCATTTGAATTCTGAAGTCCAGGCATAAAACTGCCAACCTTCTGTTCGCTAATGTCGATTATCCTAAGGCTTGGCATATCGGTTAGTTCAATGAAGTAGCCTCCAAATACAAGCCTGCTGTTTCGTAAAGACAAAACCTCCAATGTTTTAGGTAACGTAGAAAGGGTGCCCCCTTCAGCTTTTACTATATAGTTGTCATCACTGTGGAGCTCCCTCAGTTTAGTGGAGCTGAGGTAATCTGCAAGCTTTTTCGGAATCGTTACACATGTATCCGTCACATCGTAAATACCATTTATGAACAATTTATCTATTGTAGAATTTTGTAAGCCATATAACATATCAAGATACGCATTCCCATCTGAAATAGCATTGTTTGATATGTCAATGACTTTGATTTTATGTAAATATGTGAAAGCATCTTTATCTATGTTTCTAATATTACATTTCGTGAAATTGATATATTCTAAATTGCTAATGTTTACAAAAAAGTCATGAAAGATGTTATGGATATCACAGAATCCATGAGATTGTGTCATTGTAAGTTTTTTGAGTGACATCAACGGAAGTTCAAATGTACTTGAAGGTAACCCATCAATGTAGAGTTCTTCAAGCGCAGAAAGGCCTGAAAGTTCCTGAACAGGGTAATACATAGCAGTTACGTTTGCGGTGGATCTGACATTGCCTTTGAGTTTAAGCGTCTTCAGTCTTACCAGTCCACGAAATATTCCGGGTGGATAACCAGCTGTATTCAGAGGAAGACTATTTCCTTCTAAGTTGAGCCATAAGAGGTTTGTCAGCTTATAAAACGGCTGTCCATAAAACTGGGTAATGTTGTTAAAGGACAAATCAAGATATTCAAGATGGTGGAGCCGAAAGAGACCAGATGTGATGTTGTTGATGAAGTTATGATCAAGGAGAACGGTAGTGACGTCATCCGGGATATTTGCAGGAATATGTAACAGTTTGCGGTTACTGCAGTTGGCGATGATTTCCCACGGACTCCTTCTGATGTAGCACTGACCATCAGCGCCAATTGCATTTGGAGAAAGGATCAATAACGTAGCTGTTAAAATGGCTATCACTCCAAACGATGTTATCCTGGAAAAATGAAGAATATGTGTATTTTATTTCTCTGATTCTATATACATTATATGTTTTCATTATTAATTCTGAACATTAAGAATTTTTTCAGCATGTTTTACCCGTAATGAAAGACAATACCTCACAGTTGAAACTTTCAAAATAATAACAATTTCATCATTTTGGATCGTTTACGTTCATATATCTTTAGAAAAAACAATAATATGTCTTGTCAGAGTGGGTTTTATAATTGCCGTATCAACTAAAAATACCAAGCACGAAAAATCCACATCCCCGTCTATGAACATTTGAAATTTGGTGACTTTGTTAGTTTTATTTTCTGTAATAGCATATATTCCCACATAGTTATTGCTTCGTTTCATATTTTTGTCTCAATAAAGTTTGATATTCATAATACAAAATTCTTAAAAGAAAGCGCTAAAGGTTAGCGCGTTTGGCTTCGAATCAAGAGGTCGGGGGTTCGAATCCCGCCAGGGGCACAGCAACATTGTCTGCAGCAGAGAACACTTCTACACGCAGTAAGGTTTGGGTGCAATGCTACACTGAATTTCAAGATAGTACCACCCATGGTTCGCTAGTTCCAGCCGATGCTCGCAGGTTTCAACGCAATGCATATTGCATAGCCACATTATATTCCCTACTACTTCATGACAGGGAAAATAACACGAAATTTGTTCATCCTGCTCCATCAGTATATTTGTATCCGCTACCTAACTACTAAGCCCGGATTCCCTTAGCCCAAGTTCGTTATGAACGGAACTCAATAGTCACATGTTTTTGTCCACCGCCGCCGCGAAGCGCGGAGCGGGGATATAGTATTCAGCTCCGTACGTCCATACGTACGTCCGTCAGTCCCGTTTTTTGTTACCACAATATCTCATGAACCGCTGGACCAAGAGTCTTCAAATTTGGTACCAGTCTTCATTGGGGGGGAACGCAGACACCCGTCGATTTTGGTGACCTTGACCACGTTTTCAAGGTCAATACGAGACTTTGAAATTTCTGAGGGGGGGGGGGGGGAATCTTGTTACCACGATATCTCATGAATTGCTGGACGTAGAGTATTCAAATTTGGTACCAATCTTCATTTGGGGAATACGCAGACACCATGACCATGACATTATTTTCAAGGTCACTACGAGACTTTGATCACTTTTTAAAATGTTCTTTGCCTGATACAATAACAATTGAATCAAACATGTTATGGTAATTACTCGGTACAAGCTGTGTGTCCATCCTTTTAGCTCATTTCTTTATTGCGGCGGGGGACATAGTCACGTTTATGACAATTACTTACTATATAGGTTGGGACTATTTAATCCAATGCGTTTAACCAGTTATCAAAACAAGTCAACGAAATTGTACACAGGTTTTCAATTTGCAAAAGCTTTTAATTTTGATAAGAAGTACAAAGCCTGTTTTAAAGGTCGACCAAATGTTCAGAGGAGTATCTCAATTACTACAAGCAGACAGAGTCGGCCATATCCCCCGCCTTTGGGAACATTTATTGAAGAATAGTTGTTGAATAACAGTGACTATGAACCTTCTCCTTATAGCCTGATGTAGCAGGATGGATGATGATTTGTTGGCTCAGCAGGGCAGGGATGCCACTCCCTGTAAGGTTTGTAACATATCAAAACAATCTTAGCCTACCCAATATAAGGTTCATGGCAACTGATGGTTATCGTTTGCTGATGATCAGGATGAAAATAGTTAGAAGATAGTTTTTTTAGGTTGTGTCAAAGCCAAGGAGTATGCACACATAATTTAATCTCCTTAGACCAAGTGATTCTGGAGAAGAAGACAAAATGCAAAAAGTTTACAGACGGACAGACGGATGAATGGACGGACGGACGCCGGACACCGTGCCATGCCATTAGCCAGATGAGCTAAAAATACATCCAAGGCAGTTTTTGAGTTAATTATTTAGTTATGTATCCATGGAAATGGTAAAAATTAAACAAATTAAAATTTTTGAAGAAGATGAAAACCCCAAAAGGCACATCTACACATGATGATTGTTCCACACACAAAATGTCGTTGAGCTATGTCTTATAGTTTTCGAATTCTGCTCCTGAAACGAAATTCTTAGTTACATTTCCATGGAAACGGTCCAAAAAAATAACTTGAAGAAGTTGAAAATCCCAAAAGGCACATCTACACATGATGATTGTTCCACACACCAAGTTTCGTTGAGATATGTCTTATAGTTTTCGATTTCTGCTCCGGAAACGAAATTCTAAGTTACATTTCCATAGAAACGACAAAAAAAATAACTCGAAGAAGTTGAAAACCCCAAAAGGCACGTGTACACTTGATGATTGTTCCACACACCAAGTTTCGTTAAGATATGTCTTATCGTTTTCGAGTTCTGCTCCGGAAACAAAATTCTAAGTTACCTTTTCATGGAAACGGTCCAAAAAAATAACTCGAAGAAGTTGAAAACCCCACAAGGCACATCTACACATGATGATTGTTCCACACACCAAGTTTCGTTGATATATGTCTTATAGTTTTCGAGTTCTGCTCCGGAAACGAAATTCTAAGTTACATTTCCATGGAAACGGTCAACAAAAAACAACTCGAAGAAGTTGAAAACCCCAAAAGGCACATCTACGCATGATGATTGTTCCACACATAAAGTTTCGTTGAGATATGTCTTATAGTTTTCGATTTCTGCTCCGGAAACGAAATTCGAAGTTCCGTTTCCATGGAAACGGTAAAAAAAAATAACTCGAAGAAGTTGAAAACCCCAAAAGGCACATCTACACATGATGATTGTTCCACACACCGAGTTTTGTTGAGATATGTCTTATAGTTTTGAAGTTTGAGGCCGGAATGGAAAAGCCCGGACGCACAGACGGACAGACGGACGGACGGACGGAGCTCATTTCTATATCCCCCGCCAACTTCGTTGTGGCGGGGGATAAAAAGAACAGATTAACAACATTTCAGCTTCTACGATATTAGGGCTCTATTCCTTTGCCCGTTACCAGTGTCACCAAAAATGAGCAATCACAATTTTAGTGAGTAATTATAAGTAAACTTACCTCTGGATTGGGTTGCGTTAATTGTCGACCTTAAGAGATATGTACAGAGAAATAAAGATAAAATCAAATGTTTTAGTGGTCAGCGTTGTTGCTTCCCGGATGGGTTACCTTCCTTAGCCCTTTGTTTTAATTGTGATGTCACATTTCCTCCAGTTCCCTCTTGTGAAGATAGGGAGGAAGGGCTGGAGTAAACTCACAATCAAGAGGTATGTTTACTTTGATTACTAAACAAAATTGTGATTGTTCATAAAAATTGCGTTAATGTTCCCTCTTGTTTGGGTTGCCAGAATCCCACGTATAGATGGCCACCAGAAAATAGGAACAGAGTACCATAAAATTGATAATAAGAGAGAAAAAAGTCAACCTGCTCCTCGTAGAGTATGCTTGAGTGACGGTCTTCCGGGGCAAAGAAGAAATGGTATTCTTGGATATCTCCGAGTCTGAGGATATATTGCAAGAGATAAAAAGATGCAGTCCCTGCAGAGCTTAGTGAGATATTGCGCTGATGGCTGTAATCAACTCCTCTTAAGTACTCTAGGAGCCCTGAATCTGATTGGAATACCAGTTACGACCCCATCATTCAATCAAAGCGTCTTTAAAGATGGAAAACTTGTGGGGTCGGAAGAGAGAACACAGTTCCTTCCACAACGTTGTGGTAATCAACTTCCAAACGCAAGGCATAACTCTTGCCAGTCTGCATTACTGGCTGATTTATCCCTTGCGGTATTTCCCTTGCTTTCTTGTGTCGAGGCAGTGAATCGCTGCACTGGAAATGCATAGCGGGCCTTGATTTCTAAACACAGATTTCTTAAAGAAATACTGCAAGGCCTAAATCAGCCAGTAATGGAGACTGGCAAGAGTTATGCCTTGCATTGGGAAGTTGTGTGGTAATAGGACCACGAAGCCATCTCCCGGCGAACTAGTTGAGGTGAGTGGTTCCAAAAGAAGATGGCGGAAGGTAGGTGAAGGCCTGCATGGAGGTCATCCTTGTTCTGACTGGTGCCTTTGGGCATTTGGACAGATGGAGTATCAATTTTGGAGGCGATCCACCTGAGAAGGCGGATAGTGGAATTGGTAGCGTCAAATATAGCCTCAGGACTTGGGTTAGTTCGGACTAGTATGAATGGATGACCCAGCCCAGGTGAGTGAAGGTGTTAATGAAAGCCGACCGCTGCTGATTCAAGATTGGACGTGGCGAGTAAGGAAGTCATCTAGCTAAGCGTGAATGGTTATCATCCTCAGGTGCACAAAATGGAGCAAAGGATTCATGATATTCTTAAACAGTCAAGGTAGCACTCTGAATTCGAATTTCCTTCCTTTGACTGCAAACCGGAGGAATTCCATGAACGATGATGTATGAGAATTTGAAGGTCGAAGTTGAGGTTAAATCAACTTCCTCAGCTGTTCGAGGATTCCATTGTGAATTTGAGAGGTCTTATGAGGAAGTGCTTGTTGAAAATGTTCAGGTCTATTATCATTCACATCTCCCTGGTGTCCTTCCTGGGAATCAGGAACCCAAAAGAGTAAAAACCCATGGAAGTGTCTGAAAGAGGAAGCTCGATAACTACATTCTTCTGCAGTAACTGATCGATCGCTGCCAGGGCTGAAGTGAGTTTGGGTCCTTTTAGTTGAAAACGACCTCCTTTGGGATTTTTCGCCAAGGGGGAAAGGCAGTTCCACTGAAGGCTGTAACCCTGAGATATGATGCTCCACAACAAAGGATCGTTTGTGATCTAGTGCAAGTTGTGTGCATGTAAAGGCAGTCGTCCTCCCATGGAAAGTTTAAATTACTTGTCGTAATCAAGTCGTTTTGTTTGGCGGGCGAAAGGAGTCTGTGGCATTCGCTCTCTGATGGGCAGATCATTGGTGAGGACATGAGTTGAGAGGAGGGGTGTTCCCTCGACGACCCCTGTTAAGAGTCCCTGTGCGGAGTCTTGATCTTGTGCAGGAGGTCAGAGGCAAGCCTGTGATTGAGTTTTTTGGTAGTTAAAGTCTCCTGTGATTTTCAGCCTCCTTGCATTGGCCATTGAAAAGTGTAGGAGCCTGAAGTGTTTGATGAAGTAGGTCGTCCTGTCGTTAGTATCAGCGGGAAGTTTCCTCACACCTTGAATCAACCCTATATTGATTGTATGAGTAAAAGTGTGCATGACTGCTGTAGAAGCATCCCGTGCAGCCTGGAAGATCACGTTCGTGCATAGAGACAATGGTGTCCCTCGTAATCCCTTCGTAGCTGGTAAAAAGGAGAGGATGAAGTTCACAAACTCCTGATGCTGATGATCTTGATGAACCTCTTAAGGTAGAACACAGCATCTAGTAAAGCTCTGGCAGAGTAGTCAAAGTCCAGCAGTACTGACCTCGAAACTGAGAAAGAGTTATCTCATTGTGCATTGGGCTTAAGCCTAAGGCACTATCCTGTCGTGAATAACATACGAATTCCTTGGATGAAATGTGGGTGGATAACATCTCACAATGATATTGTGAAGTAAATCATTATTATTACACAGGTGGTGAACGTACAATTAGTGACATACTAATCTCGTACGTCACACGTTTGTCGTATCACGTTGACCTGTGTCGTAACAACGTGACCCCGCATTCCAACGATCTGATTGGATAACCAATGACCTCTAGTTAGGGTCAAGTTTAAACGGAACTACTTTTGAATTAAAAACAAACACGTAATATTTCATTTTCATTACTTTATATGCTAGATATATGCGTCAACATAGTTTGTCAATGCTTTTAGAGGGTTGTGTGGAAATCCGGACACATTCACATTCATTGTCGGTGTCAAAAGGTTTCCAATGCGGCGAATGTCAAATGCAAACATCATTTAGCCTAATCATCACCAAGAACGGAATGAACAGCTTGCAATGATACTTAGTTTCTAGTCAAAGTCAAACATATTCACTTTGCGTTGACCTTGCCCTTCGATGTTGACATCATGCCGATCGCGAGTCGTTCTCTCTCTACCGTAGGCCACGATTGTATAGTCATAATGCGTCGGTTGTTGCTGTTCATCCAAACTAAACCTTGGCACTATTGCCTCATTCTTTCAGTAGATTGTATATAAAACTTGGAAATGGTAATATCTAATGACATTCCATCACAAAACAACAACGTCAGCTGTCGCTAGGAACTAGGCCAACAGCCTCGACACCGAGCCGACAGACTGCGAGGCGAGGCGAGACGAGGCATTAAAAATAATACCTTGCACAACATAACATAACAAATGAAGTTCATTTGCATAAACCTTTTTGTTCATTTTTACTGTCAACTTTTGATTTATTCAACTGAATCTCAAGAACTACATTATTTCGTCATAGGTATACGCAATAGGAGGTGCAAATAAGCGCAGTTTACGTCAATTATTACGCACTCGGTTATTGAAATCGATTTCGGTTACAGAGAATTGTTTCCCTTATGACAGGTAATAAAATTAACCTGTGTGACGAATCCGCGTATAATAAACGTGTGTAATACATAAAATACCACACTCGGTCTTTTCGCTCGGTCAGATACCGTCGGAAGGACACTCGTTTCGTATAATTAGGAGATAAGCCTACTGTGTTTGAAAATCAGAGACACGTTATACTGGATTGATAGCGAGTAAATTTAAAATTGAAACCGAACGTGTAGCTCAGTCAGATACCGTCGGAAGGACACTCGTTTCGTATAATTAGGAGATAAGCCTACTGTGTTTGAAAATCAGAGACATGTTATACTGGATTGATAGCGAGTAAATTTAAAATTGAAACCGAACGTGTAGCGTGAGGTTTCAATTTTAAATTTACTCGCTATCAATCCAGTATAACATGTCTCTGATTTTCAAACACAGTAGGTTTATCTCCATTCTACCATGATCGTTTTACCATGGAACTCTTTTTGTCGGATGCTGACAGTGCGTACAACGGAAGGGCGTGAGCTCCGAATTACGTTCGAAAAATCCTTTGTAACAACAGCAGCGATTTTGTACAAAAATATTGTTGTTATACACAGAGTTTTCTCCTATAAGTTCTCTTTAACCATTTAAAAAAATCATATATATATGTGTCTTTTATAACGGGAGTTTAAATTTTGTTTTCTCAACATTCGCGTTCACAAAATCAAGATTCGTATTTCCTGAAGTTTGCATTTTTGGAATAACCGCGCTAAGCATATCACGCGACGTTCAAAATGGCTACCGTTTGCCGGTCGCTGTGAATGACGAGCTTGCGGACTTGTATTTATTAAAAGGAAGCGTTATGGTGATGGTAATTGTCTCATTCGGGTAAGGAATGCACATTCTAGTTATCGACGTAGGTGTGCAGATGATATGACATATGTATTTCTTATTTTGCATCAAAATGTTACGCTCGGTTTTCAGATCCGGCTGAACATTGCGTCAATGACATTGCGTTTGCTCGCCTTCTCAATTGCATCAAGTGTGGCTATTTGGATAGATCTTGATACTGACACAGTTTGTCTTGCTAATCTATCTGATGTAACTCGAAAACACGCTACAGGAAAATTAATTTGATTGTATCAGTTATTTTGATTTCCACAAGTAGAGCACACCTTAGAATCGACCGTTTGTCCGGATAGTTTGTGACGTCACAATGTAGATTTGTCAATACGCGGTGAATCGGCACTAAAATCAGAGGAGGTTCAATCCAGAATTGATCACGCTAGATTTTGCTGGAGAACCAATCTGAATCGAGTATCCAGCAATGTCATGGTAGAATTCGTATCAAATGAGACCTTGTGTAGAATTCTCTATGTAAAGACCAGCAGCGCCTCAACTACTGATGAGTGAGGTACGGAGAGTTAGGGGCCCAAGTAGGGGAAGCATCCCATAAGTACCCAATTCCTCAGGGTAAGGCTTAGAGTTGTCGTCAGCAGTAGGTGGACGTGTGCATGGCTTCAAATTGTGAAGAAGTGAAAGTTTCTCATGGAAAGACCAGCCTGGAACAAAGTCTTGCTTTTCAGGGTTCGTGGACATAAGAGTAATGTTATCCTAATGCATAATACATGCTGCAGTAAATGCGTCATCCCCTGTAATTGATCATTCTCAAGATGCTTCTGTAGAGCAGTTACCCTGCTCTCCGCTGGTGGGTTTCTGGGTCACCCGTGTTAAAGGTTTACTGAACGGTACCCATCCCGCTGGTTCATGCAGATCCAGAAACGGACACTAAACTGTGTTGGAATTCAATGCCGTGATCCGTCAGATCTCCGTGGTTGCCACCATAGGCAGAGGGAACGAACGGTTCTGAATCAGCCGTAGCGTTTTGGACTCCTTCGCATTGGTCGTCCATGCGCCGCAGGCGGATCAGAGAAGTCCCAGTGGTCTCAATGACTTTAGTCTTAATTTCCAAAAATGGCGGGAAACCAAAGTTAAAGTCACAACACAGTAGAAAATCACTGAAATGCTCAGAAGGAGCTTAGAATGCGATTGAAAGCACAATGGAAGGATCTCACCAAATCTTTAATAAAGAATCCTTGAAAAAGATCGATGATCGTGATTTTATCTATCTCTCTATACAAAATGTCTCCTTGTTGAGGTACAGAGGAAATGAGTCGTCACAAATATAACAAAGGGCTAAGGGAGGTAACCCATTCTGGAAGCAACAACGCAGACCACTAAAATATATTTAATTTAGTCTTTAATTCTCTGTACATCTCTCCAGAGGTCGAGGATTAAGGCAATCCAATCTAAATGGAACTTTCACGCAAAACAATTTACAATTCATAATCCTCAAGAAACAAATGTATTTTGCTCTCTGTAACTGTTACTTTGGAGATAAAATATTTGCCCATTTAACCCAGTCTGTCTTTTTAGTCCCTGTCAGGAATCATATCGTCACAATATCTACACTCCAAACACGAATGAACAAATCCACACTAATTTCGCTTAGACTTCAACACTGGGTCCACAAATAAACCAAAAAATGTCATTTACATATTGTTGCTATTGTTTTTCATTGAAATTTATGATAGGCTTAAACTTGATGGGACGAAATAATTTTTATTTCCGATATTAAGAGCTCTGTACCATGACATTTTTACTGAACAAAATGCTCTCACAAAATATGTTACCAATGAGTAAATAATACTCCTTAATTGAAAATAGTTCTCAACGAATGTACATGGTTTAGCAAAACATTCCATTTCCGGCCAAGCGGCCATTTTAAGGAAGTTCAAGTGATCTGACTGGTGTACCAATGCCTTAATACTCAGAGCAGATTTTAAAATATGGCACCATAATGGATGGATCAACCATCTTGCTGTCTGAACTCTCAAAATCGCATGATATCTACAAATCTACCTCTCACATTCAGGAGTTCAACGAAATTGTTGCTTTATATGTCACACCATTTTCTTCCAATAAGAATAACTGTCTTCTTTGTAATAAGATGTTTTACCCTCTAACTTAACAATATTTTGTAGAAAATATAGTAATAAATGGCAATTTTGAGAAAAATGTATATGTGAAAACAGTTTCTTTAACAACTGAATCTAAAGATATCCAAAAGTCGATGTTTAAATTGCAAACTTACCATTCCATTCTTGCCATGACCATCCCTCGGACAAGGCTCAATACAAGACACCAATACAAGACACCAATACAAGAGAGTATACAAGAGACCTAGGTTTCACACCTCATATACCCCTCGATGTTTTATATCTTTTCCTTATGGTAATGGGTAAGCGATAGTTTTCTTTCCGCCTTTAATCAGGTGAGTGGCTTGTAAATATTGGATGCGGCCAATTACACATTTCAACGTGATTAGGATATGTTTATTCTACACACATGGGTATCCGTTTCCTTCTTTATCAGTGCTTCTATATAAGGTATAATCGAAGCAATGATCTTGTTATTGTCTCGCCTGATTAAAACCTTCATGCCATATAACACGTGTTATTCAGTACAGTCAATACGGCATGAGACCCGGACATTTAGTTTAACAAGCAAATAGTGCGACTAAATAATTCCTAATGAGTTGATTGTTCTACAGGGAAAACCAAGCAAAAATCAAATTTTGAGAAAAAGTCATAAAATACTTTCAAAATTGCGATAAACTTCAAATAAAATCAATTACATTTTGTAAAACAAGCACATTTTCTGAATTAATTTACCAACCTCGAATACTTTGTTCACTATTCGTTTCATTCACTCAGAGGAGTTGTAGAAATGTGTCACCATTTTATCATTGATTTTATTTTGAAAGACATTTGATTTAAGTATTTGACTGCCCTTAACCAAACTAAGGATTACATGATACATTGTTGCGGTATTAAAATTACTTTGGATGTTAACCCTTCTTTTAACATCGTTCATTTGTCGTTGGATTTAAACTGATATTTTAGTTGAGTTGAGTGGGTAAGACGTTTCGATACAGATACTTATTCCGTTTTAAAGTATGAATGAATGGAGTAAAATACAGAATGAGTTTATAATTAAAATCCAAATTTATTGATCGAGACAGGCGTGAAATAGGATTGCATATCAATGAAAGTTGTTAATAATGTTAGAATCAGTTATGCACAAAATGGGCAAAATTTGCATGACCATTGAAATAGACCAAATATCATGATGAACATCGAGCACCTGTCCGCATAAAACAAAAGCTCCTTGCCTTGAAATAAAAAAAAACCTCCGCTTACCACAAGATACACGTTTTTCCTATGGAATACGGTCTTGTGATTGACAGCGGCAATCGTGTGAAACGTACAAGCACGTAATGCACGTGAATTGTTTTCTCCTCGATTTGAAAGAGCTACAAAGCGTGCAGAACCTTTTGGAAACAACTTTCATTGTGAATTTCGTTATTATTTAATACTTACTTCGTCATTGTATATAACCATTTCTTACAGTATAGTCGTGTTGTATGAGTGACACCTCAGGTCTAGGAGATTAGTTTAAGGCCCCTTTACACAGAGCCGCGTCCTTGGTACGATCATTGAGCGACCAAAAAAATGGACAGGACGCTCAATGGTCGGCTGATTTCGCGAAATCCCGTTTCTGTGTAAATGCTCCTGCGATCTTCGTGCGTCCTTTGTACGACCTAAAATGCAAATAACGGTAATTTCCATGACGACCTTTGAACGACCTGCACGTTTACGGAGCCTCCACGCTGCCTTCGCTCGGCGTTCACTGTGCAACCCTAACAACATTTCAGCATCAAGGGCGATCCCCGTACAACCCGTCAGCCACCTCTGTGCCTCCTCTATGCTTCCTCTGTGCCTTCGCTGTGCCTCCATTCACGACTATGGCGACAGTTGGCCGACCACGCAGCAACACTTCTGCCTCCTCTGCGATACCTGAACAATGCTTCAGTGATCCCTGGGAGCATTCGACAACCTGGATAGACTAGGGTCTATAATAAGCTGCATTAGTCTCAATTGTTTCTGTCCCATTCCAAAAGTAAAAAACAACCAACCAATCAGCTTGTGCAGCTGCAATGAATAAAAATAAAAATGGTTTTTTTGCAGAAGAATATGATAAAAAAAAACCTAAAGAAGTACATATACAAAAATACATGAAATTATTAAAACCAGTGGTAAACATACGAATGAAACAGGGCTTCATCATTCAAATGGGTTACATTTAAGTGTATGAAACATTATCTTTCATACTTCTGAAAATCATACCTTGTAAAAACTAGTCTCTTTTTAAAATCTTCTTAAGGGGGAGATAAAACGTAAAAAGAGAGTAAAAAGGGGGTTTTTGACTTGTTTTACGATGTCCTATTTTCGGTATTTCTTAATTTGTAAAAAAAATTACCCAACATTCGGGGAAAAAAAGCTATTCCAACACCCGTATGTGTTTGAATAAATATTATGATAAAAGTATCAAACCCGAATGAATGAAATGCGTACTTCTTTACAAAACTTGTTATTATCAAAGACATTTCAAATTGACTCTATCCGACAGCAGCATTCCGTTCTTATAGTTAAATATGTGATGGCGTTTCTTTACAAGTGAGTTTATACATCTTCATTTGCTTGACTTTTCTGTTGTCTTGCTCCTTTTTGGTGCCATAGTCTTATCAAAGATTTGCCAACAGAAACAACGAAACATTCGAGAATCGATCATCTATTTTTTGGAGAATTTACGAGGACGCTCACAGAAGGCTGAGTGAATGCAGAAAGAAGGCACAACACTCGTCATGGTCGCACAAAGGTTGTCGTGGTCGCTGCATGAAGGCAGAACGGTCGTGATATAAACGGCTCTGATTGCACAGAGGACGCAGTAGGAAGGCACAAGGGAGGCAGAGGCATCGCCCAACGTTAGCGAATTTATTACATGGCGATCATTGAGCGTCCTTTGCGACCTTAGAACGTCCATTGTACGACCTTTCTGCGTCATTGGAGCAACCCTTGAGCGACCAGAATCGACGGCGACCCCTCTGCGGAAGTTTTGAGCATGTTCAAAATTTGTTGGCGTCCTCCGCGTTCTTGGCGATCAATCGCGATGTCTCAACATCCCTTGTGCAACCTCCTCACGACCTTAGCAACCATTCTGCCTCCTTTGGCCGTCCAACGGCGATCTGTTATGTTTTTTGGTCCCACAGAGGACGCACAACGGTCTTTATGTCTGTGTAAAGGGGCCTTTAGCGAGCTCAAGTCATTTTCTTCTCAGGTAACCTTTGTTACTAGTTGACCGTTTTCGTGGCTTGAAATACATTAACATGACATGGAAAATTTGTATTGCCTACAATCAAAGTTAGTTGTACAATCAGCGATGCCGTTTTAAAAGCGATCACATGCCAACGCTGTTCTGGGAACAAACGGGTGAACGTTTTTAATGTACGGTCCTCGATGCATGTTATTTCCATTTTAGTGATCACATCGTTTCCGGAGCAGTACTACTTGACCAATCTTCCCCAAATTTGGTGTACAGTCTCCCCATATCATGTAGATGTGCCTTTTGTGGGTTTGAACTTGTTTTTTATGGCGACAATTTTGATTTTGTTATCGGAAGGGTAGAGTTTCTTCTTTCCGGAGCATGTTCTTAAAACTGAATGACCAATCCTCACCAAATTTTGTTTTTACGAGCAAAAACACCATAGTTTCAATTGTATACCGCTAAAACTGATTATTCGACTTATGTGGGGCTGGGAGAAAAGCCAACTCTCCTGGTGGCTCTTGTTTTGAAAAGCACGGACTCTGTAGCTTTGTATTATTTGATTTTGAAGACTGAATTTATTCTCCAGGTAAATCACAACACTATGCCGTGACCTTGAAAATCCCCATGGTCACCAAAAGTGTCATGTATCTGTACATATAATTATAACGACAGCAAAGCATATCCAGAATAAAATTACTCTTCCAATTCAAATGATGTACATATATTCCCAAAATCATAATTCAAAATAGAACCATGGGCTGTGTAGCTCATCTTATTGTTCTTATTTTGTTATTTCCTTACATTCCACCTGATGAAGGAGTGAGTAACGTCGTGTATTTTCACATTAAAGAAGTTGTTATCCAGAAAATCTTCCTGTTTCTAGATTGTTCTCTATTACAATTCCTTGACATGACCTTGAAATATCCCATAGTCACCAGACACTGTCCAGTGTCAGTGCATAAAGAAAACATTACTTGAAACTACATTTTGAGGAAGTTTGTTGTCCAAGTACCACAATTCCTGTAATGATCTTGAAGAAAAGGTGACTTTTTAAATTCAAATGGTGTAGACATATTTGCACTGGTACTGCACTAGTTGACATAGATCATTATGTAGTAACACGTAGCCCTGGCTACAAGGGGTTTCAACTGGAGTCTAGCATGATATTTAATAGAAATATCTTAATGTCTTTTTTTCACTTAATAATGGTGCTTGGAATTTAGCTCGTTTGAAAGATGGTATGATTAAGACCAACGGTATTACATTGGACATTTGATCAAAGTAATTAACATTGCACCATGCCATGCTCTTATTTTGGTAGAGCAATCAAATTTACACATCTTAGTCCCCATCATCAAAGATGTGAAAAATGTGAGCTTTTTAGCATTGTCATAGTCGTTAAATGGGTGCACCACTAAATATTGCATCCTTACCACGCATTTGTTATTGGGGTAGGATAAAGAAATTTACAAATAATAGTCTCCATCCAACAATGTCCATAATCCTAATTTGTTTATTCTGAATATTTTAGCTTCCTATGTCAACTGTTTTCGGATGGGGATGTTGACCAAATGAACAAACTTTGATTCCCCAGATGCAAAGTACCTCCCAATAAAATTTCAACTTTTGGGATGAAGCACTTCTGGAGAAGAAGTCGAAAATGTGAAGTTAATTAAGGGCGTACAAATCCAGCTGTCAATGTGTAAAAGTGTTCAACTTTCAAGTGATGAAGGTCGCCGCAAATGGCAGCGATACTGCCTAAGCGGCGTTAAACAATTACTCACTCACTCACTCACTCACTCATTCACTCAAGTGATGAAGGCACATATTGTTATTCAGGTCGTCTGTCAAACCTAAATTTAATAATGCCCATTGGCCAAGGACCCTTATCAAGATTTCAATCCTCTATCTAGAGACAGCGTTTCTTACGCCCATTGGGGATTTCCGGCCTGATGAGTGACTAAAATATTATTTGATTAAAAGTTGTCCTTATCAAAATCAGCTGGACTAAAGGATCGATAACTGTTTGTTGTTTCTTTAATTATTTCCTTTGCTTAATCAAACATTTTATAATTCCACATAAAAGTTTAACAAACTTTCTTTCAGTTTCAGTTTCAGTTTCAAACACGGAGATGAACACTGAAATTCGAGATCCAAATAGTCGGTGTTGCCTCCTACATCCAAACTTTAGCACGATTTATTATCAAGTGTTCTACTCCCTTAGTTCCTTTTCAGGTCATCATGATTTAATATATGCAACTACACTCTCGACCATTTGGTAAGAGAATTACTGACGTGTGAGGTAAATTTGGTAAAACTTATTTTCACAAAATAGTTTTAAAGGTACATCCATTGTGTTATTGGGGGTCACATATTTCAAACGTTATAAATGGTGTTACTTTATCTGGAAGTACCGACTGTTACCGAAAACTGCCATTTTGATGATAGTCGACGTAGTATATTGATGATATGAAGGTAAAAGTAGTGATTTCTGATTTAATAGGTCATATAACTACTGTCCATGTAAATGGAACGTGCAGTTTCGGTTTTTAGTAATGCATAATGATGTTACTCGATTTTTAATTCGAAACTAGTAAGTATTATATATTTGGCGATTGGGGTGAATAATAAGCATGATGCTGAGTGAATTTTTTTGTATTGTAAACAGCACATATGGTGAGTTGGAACGTATTAAATAAAAATAAAATTTTATTAAACACAATGGATGCACCTTTAAATAATGACAAAAATAAAAAAAAGGGTGTGTCTCGGTCGTTTACCTAGCCTTTACTATCATGTCATCAGTATTTGTATAATCTTCGTGCAGACGGGTTTCGTTTCCGGACAAGAACTCAAAAACCTTATGGAATTACTCAATGGAGCTTGATGTTGGGAACAATCATGTGCATATGTGCCTTTTGAGGTTCTCGACTTCTTTGAAATTCTATTTATGGCCATTTCCATGGAAACATACTTTAAAATTTCGTTTCCGGGCGAAAACTCAAATACTCAATGAAAATGTGTGTGTGGAACAATTATC
Source organism: Gibbula magus (assembly GCA_936450465.1). NCBI lineage: Eukaryota > Metazoa > Mollusca > Gastropoda > Trochida > Trochidae > Gibbula > Gibbula magus. The sequence goes on from OW388291.1 coordinate 60,650,284, forward strand.
ATGTGCAGATGTGCCTTTTGGAGTTTCCAACTACGTTGGAATTATACTTTTAATTTCTGAACCAGAACGTATCACCTATAAGACCTAGCTCAATGAAACATAGTATATGAAACAATCATCAATGATCATGTGTGGGTGTGTTTTGGTGATTTCTCATCTTTTTCAGACTTTTATTTTAGTCATTTTCATGGAAAAACATCTTCATCTTGATTCCGGAGCAAAACTCAAAATAAAGCCATGATGGACTCTGTAGCTCATCAGGGTTTATATTGTTTGCTGATGAAGACTGAAATAGATTATTCTCAATATAATCGCTAGCCCTTAAAAATAGTAGTCTTAAAATTATCAGTGTATAACAAAAACATGACTTGTCACTAAATTGTCACTAAACTTGACAATAAAATGACATTGAAACAGCAAGACTGAAGAGGACAAACAGGCAGGAAGGGAGGGAGGTGGCGGGCAACAAGCTGCCTTCATACAAAGATGATATTCTCAAAATTGAAGGTTTGAGTCTAACAACCTGCCACACCCAAATGTATAAAATTTATCAAATGTACTTACATTTTACGATGATGTTATTCTGAAAATTTTAGCTTTATGTGTCAAAAGTTTTTGGAGATGTTGTCATTTAAAGATTTTAAGATGGACCCCTTGTCACGCCCATATTTGATTGGTACAAATGAACAAACTTGAATATTCATGTAATAAAGATGTTATTCTGATAATTTCATCTTCTAGTTCCAGAGAAGTCGTTTAAAGGTATAAAATCGGGTTAAAATTTACAAACTTAGACCTGGGTGCCAGGAACCTCCCCACAATATTTCTGCTTGAATTCTGGCCCGACGAGCTAAAAATGCTTTTCACAATTTCGCTTCGAGAACAGATCTTGAAAACTGTTTGGCAGAAATAATTCATCTTGGGAAGTATACATTCCTGTGTAGCATAACATTATTAGTTATGAGCGATTGAGGATTTATTAAAGATAATATAATCTCGTTTTTTCGATGTTAATTCGTTTATTCATATAGACAATACTTTCAAGTAAACAAAACACAAAGATTATTTCGAAGCGTCACCTACTTACCAAGATATGACCATTCAAGGTGAGCCTGCTAATTATCCAAATCCTTAACAGACTGCCGGGACTTGCTTAATGAAATCCTTAGGCGATAGACGTAAAAAGAACGTTTGACATTACAAGTTTCCGATAGAATGGGTATATGTGCGTCCGTAGGGAGTAATTTCGGAGTTTTTGGAGCATTTTTCGATATTCAATCGCTGATTTTAGATTTGTTCTTTTCCCAATCGGGTGGAGTGTTAGGTTATCTTATAAGCTACAATAGGTTTTGAAATGAATAACTGACAATTCAAAAATAAAAAAAGACCATGCAATTTTTTTAAATTATACACGTCATTATTAGTTAAATATTTTGTTGTGCTCGTTTTTGTGTTTGAATAGGCGTATCGTTTCAAATCTACTGTATCATTATTTCTCATGGTGACTTTATATTACTAATAGAATAGTTGCATTATAACTAAGAAAATCATATAATTTTCATCATTGTTACTGGTTTACACTTTTTAGAAACAAATATTCGGGCTTTCTTTAAATCTATAGTCTTGTACATTTACAATTACTTAGATTCAGTGTAATACCACTGACCTTACATAAACATTCATTAGATTATAGCATTACTAAAAAAACAGACTTTCTCATGTTCCTAGCATGATATAAAAAAAGGCCTTGCATTTTATATTGCATGTATTATGTGTGGTCAATTCATGTGTTTTTGGAAATAGAATACTAATCAAAGAATTTTAAAAATATTACTCAGGCTATAGTTCAGTCGTGTAGATTTCCCTTCTTATTTAGTGTCAATAACGCACCTACATCACTTATTACATATCATTACATTGATAAACAAAAATTTGGAAAATATATTTTGTTATTTCGCATGTGAAAACAAAAATTATTCAACATACCCATGAGTCAATGAATGAGGCGTGTTAACACCGTTATAATCCGTATGAAATGTGTAATAGATCTCTGTGACGTTTGAACATTTTCATCATCTGACATGCGTGCCCCCGCCATATTGGGCAATGATAAGAATTGTTCCAAAACACATCGCAGAGTTACGGGTCCAGCAATGGTCACATCCAGTATTAAACAGTGTTGACATCTGCTGCCATTTGTAGTACGTTTTAACTGGAAGTTGTGTCACGTCCTGTAAATGCATGGATAAACGTAAGAGCTATGCACATTTGTCTCAAAATTCTTGATGAATTGCATTCACATTATATAATTGTATAGTTCTTTCCGTTACCAATGGACAACCAACCGTTTTATCTTTGGTTGATTTGTTTCAGCTCCGGTAATACCCAAGAAGAACCACGAACACATCTGTATCCACTTTGCTGACAAGAATGCGTCTTGATTAAGTCATCTTGTACATGGAGAACCATGCTCCATCAAACACTTTAGCATCTACTTTAAGAGTTTCCTGGAGGTTTTCATGCAATCCAAAAGTTCAGATTTGCCAGGTTGGGAGTCTGAAGTTTCGATGATGTTACACAGCTGGTTGCCATGGGTGATTTTCGAAATTGAAAATTGTGTCCAATCAGTTTGGCGGAATTGGCATGCGATGAACATTTGAGCGAATAGATTGTCATCATCTTTGAGTTTAATAAATTGTTACTTTTCCTTGGTCTTCACCTCACCCTTTATATAAATAGGTTCAACTCAAGGTTAGTGATCTTTATAGGGTTGTTTTCCATAGTATTTTGTACTTGCAATTAGATCTTCCTCCTTGGTGTATCTTCACTCAAGCAGTAAATATACTTACCGGTATATCAGCTGGAACGAAGAGGCCATATCCAAATGCAAATCTCACCAAAATCAAAAGGAGCCATGACAGTAATCAGGTCATACCTCATTATGAGCTAACCGCTGAAATATCACTGTTCCCTAATTTTTTCAAAAAGAACAAAAACACAGTTGCTGAATGTGACAACATTAATTACTTTATTACAATATTAGGTAATGATGAATGCAGTAAGTAGAGGAATGAACTATTTGTAGAACTCGTGTTCAGTCTCATCCTTCTTGATATTGTTCTTGTATCCCTTCTCAAAGTCCTTGGCTAGCACCACATAACGGTTCTCTCTCACAGCCTGCATACCAGCCTGGAAACAAAACATACCTTTCTCAGGATCACATTTTCAATGGCTAAAACACTGGATATACCTGTTGCATAAATGTATTTTCAAACACATCCAAGGTGTTGACAAAATAGAACCACAACTCAAATACCCCCATTGACATTTAGGCTGCTGGAGGATATCTTTCACATGAAATTTCCTGTGATTTCCACACCCCCAGATTTTAACTCTGGAAATTAATTCTGTACTAAATTTAGCTTCATGCAATATTGAATAAATAACCTGTCTCACCTACTTTCTATGGATAATCCTTTGGCTACATTTGATTTGATGAAATAAAATTATCAATAACACATTCTCTAATTCAGTAAAAGCAAATCTGCAACCATTTTGATGTGTGGATTGTTCACAAAACAGGGAACACATGGAACACTGGTTGTACTTTTAACATTGTTTTTAGAATTTATGTTATTTTATTTCAACCGAAATGAAAATGTATGTGGTGATGTGGAGACATCGCTCAAGGTTTTGTTACTGGCATCGTTACGAAAAATCAAAGCATATGTATCCTTTCAGTTCTACTCAAACCTGTGTTGTTAAATCAAACACTACTGTTGACATCCTGTTGTATACGAAAGTCAAGTAACAGAACCCTTTAATGCATTACAATTGAGTTCACCAAGAAATCATCAGTAAGTTTCCTCAGATTTCAACTTCAAGCGAAGTGAACCTGACTTGCTCAAAGTTTCACCGTCTAACCTTGCCCTTATTCATTCATTTCAAAATCTCATCCCAAGATAGGATAATGAAATATTCTCAAATGATTGGCTAAGACACCAGCATGTCTTTGCTGAACACATTCTTTACAGTTTTAACACTATGTTTTAGGACCTTCACCAGGTCCCATCATCAGGTGAAATGTTAAAGTCACAACATTCTTTGACAGTTGATTTACAGAGTCAGAATGTATTGAAGTGATGTTCCAGGTTTGACAAGGGGATAATGACAGGCTATCCAGGAACATTACATAAGAGTGAAAACAAATGTGGGTATCAAAAACATACTTTCATGCATCAACTTCCATCTACTACAAGAACCCACCCAGCATGAAGACAAAAGGTGTAAAATAAAGTACTCATGTCACTCACCTCTTGACATATAGCATTGATATCTGCACCGCTGATTTTGTCTGGACGGGCCACGTAGTCTTCAAGGTCCACCTCCTCACTCAGGTTCATCTTGCCGGTGATTGTCGAGAAAATCAGTCGCTTCTGTCGTCTGTCGGGCAGTGGAAACTCAATCTTCCTGTCGAGACGTCCAGGTCGAAGCAGGGCGGGGTCAAGTGTGTCTGCTCTGTTGGTTGCCATTATCACCTGTTGGTTTAACATGTGAGTTAAGGATATATTCAAGCATTTACTGAGCTATCCTATTCAAGTATGAGGTGGTATTTGAAGGACTTGCAGTGTCTACTATTAGTTTCATAAGTACAAATCCCAAAAGTTTAAACTAGCCAATTTTAATTCAACATAAAACAAAAGTTTTCAGCAGGTGTCAGAGGTGTGGCTGACTAAATCTCAAACAGTGTATTTGCTTACCTTGACGTTAACTGTCTGGTCAAATCCATCCATTTGATTCAGCAACTCTAGCAAGATTCTCTGTACTTCTCTGTCAGCTAAATGACAAGGGCAAATAATTGTATAATATCATTACAAGAGATCCAATAAATGAGTTAAAGAGCATAACTCACATTTCACAATTTAAATGAGAAATGTAAATGATAATTTTCAATAACCATGTCTAATCTTTATAAAAAGAGTTACACCAATATGGCAAAAAGTAGCCTCAAATCAATCTATCGTAAAACAAAAACATTAACCATATTCAGAGTTAAAAATAATATTCACTATAAATATCATTTACCAACACCACTTTTGTCACATAGGACAGCATAACAAATATTTTTCAAGGTATTAACTTTCATTATCAAAAAGTCAGACGATTTTTAACTATATTTTTTCTTGTGACATACCTCCAGTCTGTGCATCAAATCTTTTTGTTGCTATGGCATCTATTTCATCTATGAATATGATTGCAGGTGCATTTTCTTTGGCTAATCTGAAGACATCTCGCACCATTCTGGGTCCTTCACCGAGATACTTCTGGACAAACTCTGATCCCACAACTCGGATAAATGCAGCTGGAAAAGGACAGAAAAGTCAACAATGTATATGGAAACAAGTGAAACCAAAATCACTGAGACAGAGTAAGTGAAAAACCAAACTAAAGCCACTCACAAATTGTCAAATCAAATGCTTTTGAAAGAACTATTATTTAAAGTATGTAAAGAGTTGAAAGAATAACTACAAGTGGTGCCATTAACAATGCCATCCTACTTAATCAAATACAAACTTTAGTGCAATAACTTTTATCTTTAAACCAGATTGGTAAAAACCATCCAAAACTACCAATAAATCTTTATTCACTTTATCTTAAATTTATCTCTCTTGAAAAAAATGGTAATGTTAATGCTTTACGGATGGTAGATGTAACAGGTAGCAATTGAATACTGTAAATTATGTCAAAAAAGCCTTTCTCTAAAATTGCAAATTTGACATTTAAATTGACCCTTTTAAGCTGACCAATAAAAGCTTAAAATACCTGTTGTGTGGTGGGCGACAGCCTTGGCCAACATAGTTTTACCACAGCCAGGAGGTCCGAACATGAGGACGCCGCGGGGAGGGTCAATACCAATCTGTTTGTACAACTCAAAGTGTGTGAGAGGTAACTCCACTGCTTCCCTCACTTCTTGCTTCTGTAGATCCATGCCTCCGATATCTGCGTACTTCACATCCGGCTTCTCATCTGGAGATCACCAAGAATTATGCTTATCAGCTGATGTTGTTAGTGTTAGGGGTGCAAAATAGTACATCTATCGGGATATCAACTGGTATAACCTGGGGTTTCCTCTCCGAACAGTCTGATGATGGCATGTATACTCACATGTAATGACACAACTTCAGTAAACCCATCAAAAGTCCCCCAAAAGCTTTTGGTACGAGAAGCTAGGGGAAGTAACTCCAGGCAACCATCCTTTGGTCATAACATTAGGAAATGTTTAACAAATGATTCGTAATTCGTTCAAACTGACGATCGTTGACTAAGGCAAAAGTGAGCAAAATTTGAAGTATCCAAGTCAAACAGTTTTTAGATATGCTCCGGAAATGAGACAAAGCCCAAAAATCAGACCGTTTTTTGTCAAAATTTCAAATATTATTTGAACCTTGGAGTCGAGGCCCCTAAAAGGCACAACAACACCATATAGGTTACTTTCATACCTAATTTGAAGTTTCAAAGTCGTATAGTTTTTTAAATATGCTCCGGAAATTATTTTGGACACATGCACGCAAGGACATGCGGTGCACTATATACCCCTGACTACATCGTAGAGGGGGTATAAAAAGCTATGATGTGGCTGGCTTTTCAATGGGTTTTTCCTCTGACCCTATGAAAAGGAATCTATAGAACCAGTTTGATGCCAGCTGATGCATATTTTGCAAACTTTATACCTCTGAACAGGGTTGATTTTAATCAGACCGATCAACCGATAACAGACAATTCTATAATATTATCATTGGTGTTTTACAATTGTTTCATCCTTGTGTTAATACATACCAGCCTGCAGCATGGTGATACTAGAGTCGGCTTCTGGTGGCAGCACGTCCACCAGCGCATTGCTGTGTTTGTGGAGAGCAACGCTTGCTGAAGGCTTCAACAACTCTCTGTCAATTGTAGACAATATACGCACATAGTAGTTTGAGCCTGCAATAGAGACAGAGAAACGTTGTATGAAAAATTTGCAGATTTGTGTATATCATCAACTTTAGGTTTAGAAGAATATACACATACATACCACAGTGTGCATTATGAACAAAAAACATAAATGTTACAAAAGAGACAGAAAATAGGTTTTAAATTCAATCAAATTGAAAGAAATATTGAAATATTACTTCATGTTAAAAAAATTATCCTTGTTTGAAATGGGAGAAAACAGGTGAAAGAAACTGTGAAACAAATGCTGTAATGTCTTGTGATCCATAAAGAGTATGACATTGAGTTTTCATTAATTAGGTATTATTAACACCTTTATTTTCTACATTTATTACCATAGTACCGAGTTGACCACTCACTAAAGATTCAAGGATCTGCAAGTAAAGGGTTAATGATTTAAACCTGTGACCTACCAGTTGTTGAACCAACGATGCCCGTGTTCTGGTCGACAGCCTCCAGGAACTGTCCAATGACGAGTGGTACACTCTGGATGCGCTTCACCTCCTCCTGGGCGTGTAGATATTCCTTCTTTAGGTTCTTCTGCTCATCCTTGATGTACTCCTCCTGAACCTCTAGGAACTCCAGCTGTCGTTCAAGTTTCTATAGCAACCAGCAAGAAAATAAAACCATAAAATAAGATGTGTTAAAAAAAAAACCACTGATATCCCCAGATTAAGTGTTATAATGTCAAAGCTTTCAGATGGGCTCTTTCTTTGTTCACTGGTTAATGTTTATTCTGAATGCCTTCATAAAAATACTAAGCCAAATATTTCAGGCTAAATTTAATAAATTCATTAGGAAATTTGTATTTGATAAAATTTGTTTTAATTTTATCTCTGTATTACCTTACATAAAGTGTCAATAACATACAGTGAAGTGCCAAAAGTATTGCAACAATCTCCATTTTCCAATAGGATCCCATGTTAATTCAGTGTAGCATAGATCATTTTAATTATCTCAATTTTCAAAATGTTTAACTGAAAATTTACATGGAAACGGGAAATCTACTCCGCAACAGGCACCAAATTTCTAAGTTGGATACAACGTTATTTAACAAAACGGTTAAATTATTACCGAGGTATGTCCATTTTTTCAGCTCTTGAAGTCTGCTTATATAATGGTGGCAATGGGAAGGTGACGTTACTGTAAAAATACCCAGTCAATATTTTGCCGTTCTCCAAAATCATGTTCAAAATTAATGAATTTGAAAATTATAAACATAATCTCAAGATGTTAGATTCCAATCATGTTGTATTTTATAAGTTTTCATTCACTGTCACGATCATGAAAATTATTTATGCTACACTAAAATAACATGTGATCCTATGGGAAAACGGAGATTGTTACAATACTTTTGGCACGTCACTGTAGTTTAAAAATTGAATGTGAAAGATAGAATCTATTTTTACCTTGTACTTGACATAAAGATCTTCCAGATCGAGTGAAAGGGGATCCACATGGTTGATACCAGGGGTTGTTCCTGGCCTTGATTCTGTCAACTGGGAATCCTCCTGAAAATAAATATAAATATTATATAAAAGAATTCATTTCATTCTTGGGTTGTGGTAATTTTCTTGTCAAGAATGGTTTCTGGTTGATTCAAAGATGATCAATTTCCTATTTCCCAATAGAATCACGTGGACACGTGCGCTATTTCCAACAGTATTGAATTCAGTATTTTGTTGGATTTAGCCTAATGGAGTCTAGACCGAAAGATTTAATTTCTAAATCTCAAATTCATGACAAATGACGCTTGACACTGCTGAATGATCAAGCACATTTTGAGTAAAAGACAATGGATTTTGTGGCGCATATCCGATCAATTTTAGATATAAAATCCTTTGTAGTGCACACCCAGTAAGGTTCACTGCCAAATAAAATGTTAACAGTGTCCACAATACTTAAATAACTGTATATTATGAAGTTTTTTTCTACACACTTTCTCTGGTACGACAATGCCGATTTCCTCCATCTTGAATTTAACCGGATGTGACGTCAAACTACTTCCTCACAACTATTTGTTTACATATGGCGACGATATCGATTGTGCATAGTGCAAGGTAAAGAAAACTATACAGTGACAAGGGAACTTGAAATAAAGTGAAAGGTTAATATCATTTTAATCTTTTTAACTGAATGCTTGTAAATATGTTTTTATCCGATCATTTCATGGGAGAAAACAATGTACTCGTGGATATAGGTAGGCGTGTCTTCCAGACAGTTGTTTTTGACATTTCTAATTTCAATGATGAAAATTCAATTCAATCAAATATGACAGTGATATAATTCTGTAGTGACCGTTTCGTCACATATTATAGCATCATGCTGTTTCACATGTTATGTTTCATTTTTATGAATTGCAATAATGAATGTGGTCGCTAAAATGACCACTATTTCTAATCTAGATCAAAGTTTTTAGTTTTACAGGGTTCGATTTAGTGCTTTGTTACTTGCACTGGTGCAACCCAATAATACAAAGTGCAACTTATTTATTAGTCCAACTTGCACCAGGTGCAAGTCAATTATTTTACAAATAAATCTAATATTAGGCTAACAAAAATTAAGCACTTGGAATTTTAGTCAAATTTAATTACAAAATACTATTCTAAAACTCTCAACATAAGATGTTGACAAAACTGCCGATAAAACAGTCCATCAAACACTTACGCTAAAGGGAGACTACTCTTCTGACTCTAAACTGGGTGATGTCTAGTATGTTTATTGTATAGCGCAAACGCACACCTATCAGTAACCAGTTTATCAGCATGCGTTTTACAAATGACAGACGTCTGTGTTTACTTTATTTTGACATCTAGATCTATGTCAATTTATTTTTAGTGTTGATAACTTGGAACATTATTATTTAAACATATAAAGATGGGAATTGTCACTGAATAATTTGACAAAAGTCTCATAGGGACATTGATAGAGACCATGTGCTTATTGATAGACTAAAAAGCTCTAGAAATCTGTGAGTGTTTCTATTTTCTGTTTTGTGTTCAGAAAACAAATTCACAACAATTAAATATTGAGATAGCAAATATTCCAGATTGAGACTGCAGATAGAAGTCTATTATGAAGTTATAATTATACTTTTATGGGGTTCCCTTTATACCCTTTGGTTTTGATTGAAACAGAATGATGTTTTTTTTTAATTTAAATTTAGAATTTTAGAATTTTCAAAACATTGTAGATGATGGGATTTTAGATGAAATTGATATGAATTAAGTCTTGTTTCACCCCCTTTTTTTCAGTGATGATATAAATTTATTTTTCTTAAAGCAGCTATTTCTATAAGAAAAACTCATTTTGTTCTTCAAATCCATTCATGTATTGTTGACGGTGTGATTCTAAAGATTCTAAGTTCTAAAGACATTGAATTAAAACGATAATTGGAGGAAAACAGAAATTCAATTATATAGTTATATGTGTGAAAACAATTATTTAGACTTACAAATTCAAAGATAAAAAAAACCCATGGGATGCCATCATGGTTTGTGATATAAATTAAAGATTGATATTCTGGCAAGAGAACACATTGTCTGATACAAAATGAAACAGACGAAGCATGGAGCATTTACCAGTGATCAGGAATTTGATGAATCTGAGTAATAACATTACCGGTAAGATAACAAGTGGGTACACTTTGGAACAGAAAATTTAAATGAATCACTGAGACTTTATCTTTTTAATTTAAGTAATCTATACTTCGATTAAAACTGTGCAACTAGAATTTGGTTTGTGCAACCTAGCTTTTATCTCAGGTTGCACCTGGTGCAAGTAGGTAAGCATCCTCTAAATCGACCCCTGTTTTATAAAGTGCTTATCTCAGATCAAATGAAAGCACATATAATTGTCCTTATGTTTATCATTACTGCCATACCCTAATTGTATAAATTCATATATTTTTACTTAAATTTATTAAGAAAAACCTCCCGTGCCTTCTTCTTTAGAAAATAAATGTCTAACTTAATTGAATAGTCAAATTATGTGTAGACGTACCAATGTGTCTTTTAAATAATTTGTGACTGATCCATAATAGAGACCTATGACTTAATGATTTTTCTTAAGATCACAGAGAAGCGGAATACTTCAGAATGTGAACTTGCATAAACTGTATCATGACTTAATTCAGATAATATAAACGTCGGTTTATGTACGTTGACTGCGCACCCAACGAGACGTCGACGTAGGAAGACGTCTAGCATGCTGGACTATATCATGACTCTGTTGACATCTAGTTTCTTATCTTTAACCCTTACGTTGCGTATATATATTTTACCCTTTTTAGCCCCTGTGGCGGAATTTACAGGCTCGCAGCTCGCAGCAGTAGTTTGAGCTTAGGCACTAACGAGCTCTGCTGGCGGAATTTCCAGGCGGCGATTCCGGTACCGTTTTTACGAAATATACCGCATCTACATGGCGAATACGGGCTATATACGGGCGTTGAATACAAATTCAAGTCGCGGCACCCGTACACAAATGGTTGCTTTATACCCGCATCTTCGAATTATTTTTTTACGATTTTTCTTTACTTTTCTATTACTTTGTAAAGATTGTCTTTAATTCGGGCCTTATAACATCATGAATTTGGAGCGCGCTACTGAAATTTTTATATGGACTTGAAGACCAGATGTTTGTCTTTACAATGATATAAAAAATATTAGAATGCGACCTATGGTTATAATTCTATTGTCATCTAAAGTTTGTCTTTATTTCCAGCTTCATGAAATCAAAACTCCTGAGCGCGCATATTGCGAAATTTATATGTGCTTGTAGATAGTTTATTCCTCTTTACAATGACATAAAAATTATTAGAATACGACTTATGGTTCAGAAAATATAACCAACCAAAGGAGAGTGACGCTACCCCGACAGTACCACGTGAATGGTCCCGACGCGCACCAATTTACTGGCACTGCTTGGTCCCCCCGGGACTGTGCTAATTACAGTACCGTTACCTCCTCGAGACCTCCTCGAGGGTGCCAGAGCCGAGCGCGCGTGGAACTAATGGGTACTAATGAGCACAGCATACACTAATCACCGCGGCGAACGCAATACATGTTGCGCGGTGTAAAGTTTGTCTTTATTTCCAGCTTTATAAAATCGTAAATTATTTCGCGCGCATGCGAAACACGTATGTACTTGAAGACAATTTATTCCTCTTTACAATGATATAAAAATTATTGGAATACGTCAAATGGTTCGCAATATATGAAGAGCGTAAGGAAGGCACCCCCAGTACTTAGAAAATTCATTTTTGAAAAACTAACTTTTTGCGACATCTGGCGCATCATTTGCCGCATGTTTATTTTTCGCTGCGCATATACATATGATACATGGAATTGAAGACAATTTATTGCTCTTTACGATGATGTAAAAAGAAAAAAAATGCGCAACTTCGTTCGGAAGCTATAGCGTGCCAAATGAAGGTACCCTCGGTACTTTGAGGCAACTTTTTGACTATCGCGCATATCGGGGCACGTGCCGCAACTTTAGTTTTTCGTGCGCATGTATAAATTTTATATTGAATCAAAGCCGAATCTTTCCTCTTTACCCCATGTAAGTTTTATGAAAATCGGCCACCCGGTTCAGCATTTATGGGTGTTTTTTTATGATGCGGTTCTGGCTGAACTTCCAATGAAAGCTCGCATTCACTTTCTCTGTCTCTTTGATAAAATAAAGAATATTTTATTTGCAATGACATGTATTACAATGAAATTACAATGCATTTATGTACAAATATACACAATATTTACCTGCGGTTGTGCGCAGAACAGCTTTAGGGACCTAACAAGGTATGTATATAATGTGTATATACTAGTCCACACTTCGGCTCTCTTTACTTTCAATTTTCTTCTTCTTCATTCCCTTCTTCATTTCTTTCTTTTTCCGTGGCAGTGATGTAAGCCCTGGAATAGTCAGTGGCGGTGTGGTACAGTTTGAAGCATGGTGCGGCGCACAGAGAAACATTACAATCTGTACATTCATAAGAAGACTCTCTGCCTACTCGTTTTTTCTTCCTTGCTGGCCCATTGCCTTCTTCAATCTGTTTTGCGAGGACGGCGCGTTTTGCCTTAGAGCATACCACACACATCCTTGTGACGTTTTTCTTCCTTCCGACAGGCTCAATCTTCGTCGGAAAGTGACGTCCATGAAGACGAGTGACACTCTCGTCGCTCGTGCTCGGCCGACCACGGGGACGTCTGCAAAGTGATGGAACTTGTTCCTTGTCCGCAAATGTTACTATATGTTGCACCAAAGCCTTCCTGTATTCCCGACTTGTTTTTAGAGGTTTATCTTTGCTGTATTCTTTATAAACGATGTAAGAGTTCAACATGGCAACGTTGAGAACGTGAAACCAAACCCGTTTCCACCACTTCAGGGTCTTCACTCGGAACGGCGTGTACGACAACATCTGGTCGGCCCGATCAACACCTCCCATGTACTTGTTGTACGTTGTTACAATGCGCGGCTTGAGAACTGGTTCCCCTGTTGCCCGGTTCTTCTTCCCTGTTTGTTCAAGTTGTGTATCTTCAACAGTAGACATGAGAAGCACTGATTTTCTATCTTCGTAGCGAAGAACGAGTAGGCCATGGTTGTGAGAAACTGTCATGTCCCCTTGCTTGGCTTTCTTTTTAGGTTTCTTGACTGAATCAGGAAGTCCCTTTCGATTGGCTCTCAACGTCCCCGTGGCACCTATTCCCCGCTCCCACAAATTTATGTACAGATTTGTGGACGACTAGTAGTTGTCCATAAAGATGTGATGCCCCTGTCCAACGTAGTCGTTCACCAAGTCCATGACTACATCATAAGTTTTGCCACCTTCAGAAACCGGTTCATTCGTTTTTCCAGTGTAGAGTTTGAACTTGCAAACGTATCCGTTGTGCGAGTCACACAACATGAAAGCCTTTATCCCATACTTCTTAGGCTTGTCGGGAAGATAAACTTTGAAAGATAAGTTACCTTTCCAGGGCACCATGCCCTCGTCGACTGAAATGTTTTGATGCGGTTTATACACTCTTGAAAAACGGTGAACTATCCGGTTATACAAGTGTCCCAGTTTATTTATTGGTGAAAAGCACGGGGTGTTATGGCCCGGCATCCTCCTGTTGTCAGCCAAGTGTAGGTAGGTTATAAGAAGCCAAAACCTGTCTCGGGGCATGCACTTGGCGAAGAAAGGCGTTGAGGTAACATCACTTGTTGACCAGTAATCAGCAAAGTTTCTCTGCACAACCAATGACATGGCAATTGTCATGGCTACAAATACCTTCATCTCTTCTGCATTAGTGTCTTGCCACTGTTGCATTCTTGAACGGGGTCTTAGAATTTTGTCCTCCATTGCTTGTTTGAAATATCTATTGGTTTCCGTTGCCATATCCTCATAGTCATCATTATGTATAAACAAATTGAAAAAGTCAATAGGTTCAGGGTTCTCAGGAAGTTCTATGAACTGGCGCAACCCAGTTTGACCAGTGAAAGGCAAGTTTACACGTGGCCGCGGACCATCCACCCACTCATCAAACGTCTGTGAATTATCATGATTATATTGTGGTATTTCGGCAAACTCCTCCTCAAAACCACTAAAGTCTTCTTCGGTGGAATTACCGGCGGCTAGAATCTTTCTGGCAATCTCTGTCTCTATATCACTCAGAGCATCTGTGTCACCATGTTCACTATCTATTACAGTGTCCCGATCATATGCATCATCACTGTCTAAACCACTGCTACCATCACTGTCAGTTGACTCCATATCAGAGGCTTCATCAGCATGGATCTCGTTGATGAAGTCGTCGTCGCTTGTAACGGCTTCAAAGCTGCGTGTCCTAGTATGCAACGTCCTAGGCCGTCGCAGGGCCTTGCGTCCACGTCCGCGCAGCATTCTGCTTCAACCTGTAAATGATTGAAAATGCGTTAGATGTATGCAACATATAACATGTGATTAGAGACAATAAACATACAGAGATAATGAATGTGAGCTTCATGGACGTTCATTTGCCAGTTTCAGAACCTCCCGGCGCATCTAGGACGACTGCGCCGCAAGCGCCGACGGCGCTGACGGCGCCGACGACTTCTGACATCGCGCCGATTTTTCCGACGCATATGTCAAACGGACCATTTTCTGATTTCCTCGGCGACGTGTAGCACCGGGCGCGAGGCCCGGAAAATAAACTACTATGTCAGGGAAGCTCGGGTTGTCAGTTGCCGAATGACTTCTCTTTTCGAGAAGCAGAGCATACTCCCATGCTCTCCGGGAATTCCCGTCCCCGTCTTCCGCGGCGGACCCCGGATTCAATCGCGGGACAGGTTTCCCATGTTCTCTTTTGAGAACGAGAGACTCCGAGGAACAATCCTATGGGACGAACCCCGGATTCTATTGGGAATGGGTTCCCATGCCCTCTCGACATATATAGCAGAAACCTTCATACCTCGGAATGACACGAACCTTTATTTCAAAGTAGAAACAAAAAATAATTTGCACAAAAAGTTTGGGGGGTGGCGACCAAAAGCAGGGGGGTCCGCGCACCCCCCGGTAGATATTTATACTTGTGGGTCGGTCCCGAAGATGACGGACCACGCCCATGTTCATGGGAATTTTTTCTCATTATGTCATGGCGAATCCCGTCGGAAATTCCCCTGCTCACGAAAAAACTAATACCTAAAAAAGTAATTGTGATACAAAAGAACTTTGGTAATAAAAGTGGTGAGGAATCAAATTCTCCATCTGCTCAGTTCAGTCCGCTACACATATAAATAATTCTTCAAATCTTATTGAATGAAACGTCTTTTATTCAATAATGTAAAAGATAAAATAATAAATTCAATTCAAATGGTTTGGAAAGGTGCGCCCTCGCATTTGAATTTTAGAAATAAAAACCTTTCGCAAATGGCATCAGTAACAAAAATGTTCACGCATTTTTAGAAACTCCGAAAAGTGAAATATTTTCCTGAGAAAATATTCCCACGAAAAGGCTTTTCCCCGAGCGGCGGGTCCCGTACTCAAATATATTTTCACTTTTATGTTATAATTTTTTTTCCAAAACTGGAAACAAAATTCCGTCATGACAGTTGTTCATCGTTTATAAAGCTCTATATTTGCGTATCAAAAGAACAGTATTTTAGTTATATATTATCATACTTCTTCACTTATGCGTACATCAATATTGCGGCTCTTCGCGCATGCATAGTTCTTCCCAAAAACATGCGCATTATATCTGGAATTAAAGACAATGTTTTTCTCTTTACAATGATGTAAAAATTATAAAAATCGGACTTGCGGTTCAAAAGTTATGAAGTGCGAAAATTATACCTTTTGGCGCGGCGCTTTGCGCATGCAGAGTTCTTCCCGAAAACATGCGCATTATACATGGAATTGAAGACAATGTTTTTCTCTTTACAATGATGTAAAAATTATAAAAATCGGACTTGCGGTTCACAAGTTATAAAGCCCGTAATGATGGTATATGCTAAGAGCGCCACTTATTCAAAGCCGAATATCACCTTCTGCGCGACACCTGGCGCATCAAAAGTTATTGCCGAAAATACACGTATTTTATATGGAATTGAAGACAATTCTTTTATCTATATACTGATAAAAAAATTATGAAAATATCCCAAGTAGTTTCTTAGAAATAGAGCGCCGAGGCATGTTGGGGTAAATGCGCCACATGTATCAAAATTCAAAAGTGCGAAAGTCGGCTATCTCTGTGCGATTGCTGTATTTTCAGTTATGTTAGCGCAATTGCGATTTTTATATGGGAATAAAGGCCATTCTTTCCTCTTTATTTTGGTATAAAAAAAAATGAAAACAACCAATTGGTTCATATGATACGAAGTGCGAGAGAAAGGTAGCTTATCGCAATATCTTCCCGTAATTAGAAGCTATCTGCCCATGTGGCGAGATGCGAGACAGATAAGCATAGGCTATCTGCCCATGTGGCAGGATGCGAGACAGATAAGCCTGTACGGGCCTATCTCACCCCGGGGCAGTGCAGACACTTAGGTGCTAATTAGCCGCCGGGCAGTGTAGCCATCGGAGCGAAGCAGGACAAAATTGGCCTTTTGTAAAGCTAATTATCGATGCGTTACGGGTCAACAATGCACACGCAAATTGGTGTGAATTTTGCTGGACGTTCTGACCAGACACTGAAGAAAGTTTTATTCTCATTGCGGGCTGCGAGGCATAAATACAGCCATTCTCATGCAGCGAGTCGCGGAAACAATCGACTCGGGACCCGGTATGGAGGCTAGCCCAGTACATAGACAGGCGTGAATTCTTCTAAGTAAGCGATCCGGGATCCGTATTGGAGTACCTACGAATCGCTTATAGCCCGCCCGGATTATTCCGTCGCCCGCATGTTAAGGGTTAACTATATGACCTCTTCTTTGGGTTTTTTTTTAAAGTTTGAAGTGATAATTTGTGGTGGGGGATTATGTAACCTCAGTGACAATTGCTTGTTTTGAATGATCAGAAACCCAAGTAACTGTGAATTCAACATTTATTTTTGTTCACCTTGAAAGATGTCCGTGTCACGATCCCCCACCCCGAGTACTGTGTCTGCCTTCTCAAGACTCCCACCAATCATCACCAACGAAGCAGACAGAGCATTTCTACGTCAAATAAGCTCCTATATCGATCATGAAATGACCAAAATCAAATCTGATGATGACGAACAGAGATACATTGTTTATAAAGGTGTTTTCAATAAGGTAAGAATTTAATGATACATTGATGTAGAACTAAGAGAAACTAGTTTACTTTTTGTCTGCTGACAGAATAATGTCATTCCTCTGTGACTGACTCCCAAGAATCATAACGTTGTCAAGGTGACTTATCTGTTATCAGGAATATGGCTGATGTTGATACTCCCAGATGCTACAAAATAACATGAGAGATACAGGGTTAAAACAGCCATATATATTGCTTTACAAACCCATCAGTCACTCAATCACCATGATTAATTTGATCTCTGATGTGAGTATCTCAGTTACATAACCTCTGTTACACTTGGTCTCTATTTCACGATTCTTGCAAAATCACATGTAGGAATACGGATAATGTCCTTACTTCTATCCACTAACAAATTGTCTTCCATCTCGCAACAACTAATTATTATGTCTTGTAAGGAATGTGTTCACATTAAACAAACTCTAGTTTTCTCAACGGTTATCAACTTCCCAATGCAAGGCATAACTCTTGCCAGTCTCCATTACTGGCTGATTTAGGCCTTGCGGGTATTTCCTTCAGATATCCGGGCCCACTATGCATTTCAGATGCAGCAAATCACTATCTTGGCACAACAAAGCGAGGGAAATACTGCAAGGCTTAAATAGCCAGTAATGGAGCCTGGCAATGTTTTGCCTTGTGTTTGGATGTTGAACGGTTAATACTTTAGTAACCTCTGTGGTGAGAGGACGACCCTTTAGAATGTCCAAACCGATTATTTCCAGGTAATTGAACATGTGACAGCTTACAAGCCCCTACTGACAGAGATAAAGAAGGAATATGAAGACACGATCGAGGCTATACGCAAGGGTCAGAGAGAGGCTGTTTTTCTTCAGGAGAAGCTCAAGGCAATGGCATCAGAACCGTCCACCATCCGCAACTATAAGAAGAGAGCTGATGAACTGGAGGAGAGGTAAATACTCATGATCTTGAATGAAGTCGTCAGAAGGGCTTTGAATTGCAAGCACTTGTTATTTTTTCTTATCGTCCAAGTAATGGTTTCAGAACCACCTTCTATCTGAAACAACAAGACACAAGTCGAGAGGTAGGAATAAAGCTGGAATATTTTATATTTAAACGTGGTGCCAGAATAGGTCAGAAAGTGTGAATCATGTAATTTAGGATTAAGACTCTCTGTCATTTCGCTAAGAAATCAATAACTGATGATAAACTCTCTGCTTAGTGAAATGTGACCGTCACTATGATAAAACCTACTATTTTGGTCATCTGGTAAAGGGAGATTGACATATAGTTACTTGTGTGTTTCAGAATCACAATTGTTCACAAGGACAATAACCGATTAGAGGGTGAACTAGCCAAGCTTAAAAAAATGAGGTCAGAAAAAGAGAAGAAAGAAGAAAAGAAGGAAGTTCCTGAACAGGAGTTGAAAAAAGACAGAAGACAAATTCCAGGTAAACTGTAAACTAAAAAATCTTTTTGTAACTATTTGTAACATTTATTCGTCGGAACAGGGTTGATTTTGATCATATTGAATCAAATTAAGAAAGGAATCCATTTTAATGTTTCTCAGGGTTGACGCTGGACGAGTCTACGGACCTTAAAGTGCTGTACAAGAAGCAGGAGAAGCTGGAGAGACAGCTGAAGGAACTGAACATCACCTACAAGACTCGCTACCTCAGTAAAACTCACAAACAGCAGCTCAAGGAGGGGCTGGACAACAAGGTGAGATGTAGTGGGAACCACAGGGAGACAAGCAACTAAAACACATGCAGTCACTTTATCTATATTATACTATACCTACATCCCATATACATTTGAAATTATATTTCAGAATGTTGTCATCATGTTGTTCTACAACATAACATATTTTTGTCAAATACCTTTTTATTGAAATAAGCCATACAATCTGGTGCTTTGTCACCTTGTCAGTCATAGACTGGAGATTTTATCCAATTTTATTCAATTGTTTTCATTCAATTATTTCCTCAAAAGCCTCAGCTTTTTCTTTCTGACAATACATGCCCCTATGGTATGGATGATAAGGTACTAGGTAGATGTCTGTGTGAGTGTTCAACAACCTATGGATGAAGGATGGTGTAATAGAAGCCAAAAGAACCAGTTTCGGATGGTGTCCAATCTTCAGTCAAGTTGCCCTATTCCAATTTCCCATGCTTGAGGATGGTAAAAGATCTATATTGAAACAAGCTGAGAATCAATTACAAAACTTGTCTCAATTAATTCGTGTCGTTGCTCCCCAGGTAGCCCACAGGGACCACCTCCTGTGGCAAAGTCAGGTCTATAGAGAGAAGAGGATGAGGCTGAAAATAGCACTCGAAGCGGCGGAGGCATACAACCGTGTCAAACCACCGCATCAGACCGTTGGTGATGCTGTCATGTTGGCCTTTACTCAGTTCATGGGATCCAGAAAAGGTTTGATTTCCTATTGAGAGTTGAAAGTACTTATAAAATCACTCTTCATTCAGACAAGTGAACCTAAGCACTGTTCTAAACCCATTCTAAACCCATTCAGCAGTTTCGGACTGATTTGCCACAGTTGCCGGTTTCTTTTTCATTCAGAACAAGTGAAATCATTTTGATCAAAGAGTTATCAACCAGGCAACACTTGCATGTACCAGGGTAGTTTATGAATTTTGGAGCTTATATTTATGGATAAAATAATTTAATCCAAATAATGGATTGTAGACAATATCCTTAATATGGATTCATTTCAACATCATGGTGATTGGTGTACCAGGAAATGTACACCAAGTTATAAACATTCTTATATGCAAAAAATTAAAAGATATTTATAAACAATGATTGAACTCCTCTGTTTTATGTAGAACAACCTGCACCAGACAGTGGGGATGGTTTGAACCGAGAAGTCACCCCATCCAACGCGACCGTGACGACAACGTTTGAGGAAGACGACCCAAATAAGGAGAAAGAGGCCGAGATTATGCTTGAGTACATCGAGAAATTTAACGAGTTGTTTGAGGATGGACGTTTCGAAGAGGCTGCGGTCCATGCGGCAAACAGTCCGAAAGGGATACTGAGAACTCGTGCCACCCTCGTCAAGTTCAGAGGTGGGGTTGAAATTGTGCTTGCTGTACATCCAAAATGTACTTCATATATTCTCCATAAGAAAAACATATTACAAGATATTAGGATGTGGTGAATGCCACTAACAGTCAAATGGGCATGTTTATGTGGAATTTTCATCGTATGATGATTGATTTCAATGTGTCATATGCCTTTTGGCTAAATGTTTAATCAGCATCTTTATATATGTATCAATTCGATTATCTATGGATACTGTATGTTCATCTATATATACTGTATGGTTTACAACAGGTTTGAATTTGGCCAACAAATTTGACCAGTGGAATGATAAATGCAATATAGTGCTTATGATCTGTCAAAATAGGAAAAGAAAGTGTGAAATGTCAAATGTGAGGGTTAGGTTTATTTGGATTTTTTCCAGAGGTGAAAGGCAAGTTTGCAGGCAACTCCCCTCTGTTGAGTTTCTGTGATGCTCTCATGTCGTCTGTGAAAGAGGCAGGGTCACGACCAAATAAGGAACTATCTCTGGACTGTGTGCTGTGTGCACTCAAAGAGAACAAACTGGATCTGCTCTACCATTGGATGGCTCAGGAAAGGTCAGGGGGTCTTGATTTTCTGCATCATATCACTTTTCAAAATATATTGATTTTATATGACATTTCTGACTGATTGTTGATTATTCAAACTCTATTGTGGCACCTGTTTGATAAATAATAATAATTAAAAAAATAGGTCTTCAGACTTTCTTCTTTAAAACCTACCTAATAATAAAGATAATAGCAATGAGTCCACTTCAAATGTGCTAAATTTCCCAGCAGAAGTTATGATCATAGACTAACCAAAATTATTTTTTCACTTTCATAGTATTGGTTTAAAAGCAATGATATATATGTTTGATTTTGAAATCATTTTACAATTTCAAAGCAACTGTCTGCTGAATCAATGAGTACCACCTTGTTAAACTAATCCAAACTCAATCAAATCTAACTAAAGGAATTATAAGTAATTGGCTACTGGCTGAAGATCCCGACTATCCTAGAATATTCTGGGCCCTGCAAGTGAAGGGTTAAAACACTGGTTAATGCAATGACATAACTTATTTTTATGTTCATTTTTTAGGCTTACATTATCCACAGACATCGGAGAAAACATCGCCAGCCATTGTTCGTGCAACATCCCATGTAAGTGTGGCTGTCAGGCTCTAGCGCAGAGTGTCTTCATGCGACTACACGCATACGCAGAGTCCGTGCAGTGTCTTCTCAAACAGGGCCGGGTCTTGGCTGGCATCCAGTTTGCTCGCAGCAAAGGGCAACTGTCCAGAGAGAGTACGGTCACCATGTTGTCCAGTTGTCCATCCCTACCATTCGTCCATGCACTCATTGAACAGGTATGACTCCAGAGATTGATTTTCTTCTATTCCACCAAATCTTGGCCAGCTTTGAAACCATGCCTTCTTAATTGCTCTGGAAACATCTCCATGCATTCAAATCTTCTATTTATGTGATATGAGTAACTGAATTCATAATCCATCCATTTCATTTGTTTATCAATGAACAGATAATTGAAGTATATTATTTCTATATATACAGTGTATGAGATAACCTTGAAAAGTATTCAGTCGGAAAGTATTTGTTGTCAATTTAAATGGTAAAGTTTAAGAAAATCCTCAAAAAGTTACCAGCCCAAACCAAAAGTCCAGACTGACGGACTGGCATGTATATAATATTTATTTGGTAGTAAAATAATTTTTAAAGTGTCTTTTTTTACCAATTACATGTCTCTATCATCTATTGGACACCAACATTTAACAGCGAGACGGCTGTACTTAGTCAGCAGGAAGGATTTATACTTTCAACATGTTGTATTGGACATTCTGATCTAACTATGTTTATTTTTCAATTATTAAAATCCTACAATGCTATTGACTAAAATATCATCCAAGTGATGCAAACTAATAACACTCACCACCAAAAAACAGGTGCCCTTTGACCAAGAGGGTGAACCGTTACTGCCCCTGGGCTTAGTGCTGCGGACACTGGTCAGTGCTGGTCAGACAGAACATGTGGCCAGGTGTATGCAGGACCTCCGACAGGGAGTTGTACAGGGTGAGTGTCTGGGCTTGACTCAATGAACTCTGAAGATTTCACAGTCTGATTAAAATCAACCTTGTTGCAAGGGAAAACAATCCAAAATAATGCATCTAGCATCTCCTGAAAGAACAAAGGTATCCCATGGTAATGAGCTAAAGTCGAAACAAAATGGTTGTGTGGAAAGCTGCTGGCGATAGTTGCCTAACTAGTGGATTTGAATCCCACAAGAGAATTTGTACTATTGAAGGTAGTGTTATCCCAAATGTAACCTTGTTATATTTGTTTACTATCTAAATGGCATGTATTTCTAGAGCTTAAGTGGGGTGTAACAAAACAGATCCCACCTCTGGACTAAGAATACCTAGATTTGTTAACCTCTTATAATGTTAAGATAGTTGCAAGTGGTGTACTTTCGGACAAGGCTTGAAACTTATAAGCTCTTGAAGTCAGTTGTATGATTTTTACCTCTTTTTATTTCAGTTGGAGAAGAAAAATCAGACTCTCTCAGGAATGCAGTATTTTTAGACAGCGAAACATCAGACCAACAGTGGATGTCTATAGCAAAACACCTGCAGATGAACGATTATGAAGAAACGTCGGTACAACTTGTTGCTATTGTAACAGTGGTGAGGGCTCTACAGAAAGCTCTCCACGCTTTAAACAGGGAGGAACATGATTATCAACATTAAATGTTGTTATACGATAACTTGAAATATGATACTGTGATAATGAAACTTATTGTTTATGTTAATCTGTGGAATGTTAAATGTTAACGATTTATCAAATGAAGAGAATTATTATCAGAAAGGTGTTATATTGCTGACAAAAATACATTTGTCTCAGAATGTTTATAATGAATTTGAAGGTAATTATCCTTAAATAGTACCGCTGAAGTAAAACGTTTGTTGCCAAACCGTGAGTGGCCGACTTAGCGGAATTACAGCTCTTTAACAAAGAGAAATATTCAGTAGAATAATCAACTTGCAAGGAATTTATAACAGCATTAATGTAATTGGCATTATCTTAAATGTTATACTACTGAAGTGTGATAATGTATTAAACTGTGATGTATTCCAGATTCCAGCATTATTAGTTTGCTATTTTTATATTTGTTAACTTCATTAAAACCGATTTGACTCTCATAATGAATGGCTTGTGTTGTGATTAAATTTAAATTATTACTCAACCGTGGTGAGATCACTCATTAGATAACAATGAGTTGGTTACACACAAGTGTGCCCCACCCACCGCATGCTGCAGTAACGTCATAATCGACCCGTGACCTCATAGTCGTTTTTGGTTGACGTCACAATGTTAGCCGCGCGACTGCAATAGCGAGTGACCTATTTGCAAGTGAGTGTCACTAACAACGGTATTCTTGCAATTCAGCGCTATTTACATCATTGAGTATTAAATAAAATACTAAACTCGGTCCCGTTTGATAACAGGTTTATGAAACTCGTGAATGGCATCAGTATTTAACTCGCTTTCGCTCGTTAAAATACCAAATCATTCGTTTCGTAAACATGTTATCAAATGGGACATCGTTTAGTATTCTATATGTATTAGTTGTGTAAATACAGATGTTGAATATGGTGGTATTGAGTTATCTGATGGAGCTATTGCAGCTTTGGATGCTAGTTTTAACCCTTTACCTGCATAATTAGCCTGACTGACATATTTTCACAGTACTCTGATGGATAAAGTTGTTCACTGTGATGGAACAGTAGATTCTGTGGCCTAGAGGCCGAGACAGACGCCTGATGATCTCATGTGAAGACAGCCCAGCAACTTTTAGTTGAATACTTTACAGATGTTGTACTCAAGCAGTAATACAGCCATTGATGCTCCACTGTGCTAACTGCAAATGACAAGCGTCTCACCAACCATACATGTGCCCTGTCTTCATGATGTGACATCACAGGAGGACTTCCTGAACATGGATGGTCTGAGCATGATTTCAGAGTTCTCTCATATTATTATCATAAAATGGCAGCCTGTTTGCCTTCCGATTGCCTTAAAGGACATCTCTACAGTATGAAGACCAATTGCCATCTTGACGCTTCTGAAGCCTCATCCTGGACTTTTTCCAGGGTAATGATAAACCATTGGAGAACAATTAAAAAATAGAGCCATGGGCTCTGTAGCTCATCAGAGTTTATTTTGTTTGATGATGAAGACAGAAATATGTTGTCTCAATATAATGTATGATCTCTAACCCTGACAAATCTTATTCTTTAAATTGAGAGAGCACTCAGCAAGGTCAACACACAGGAGATTATGCAATATTCTGACCCCTTGGCTCTGGTTACAAGCCAGCTGTGTTTTTTGTGTTTTACCGCCAAATTATGTAATCGACTCTTGCTTGCACTAAACACTGGCAGCACTGATCTAACTGTATAAGGCTTAAAGAGAACAGGCAATGTGACGAATCTCATGGTACATAGTACAATTTTGAATCACCTTGGCTAAATAATCTCGGTTCTAAGCCTTGTCATCCAAACATCTAAACATTCTGAACAAAATATTCCTTCTAGTTTGTTCTGGATGAAAACAGGATTTTAGGTAATGGCCAGCGAGGCTCTTATTTGGGGCCACTGGGTCACCAAATCTACAATTTAGAATCTCCATTGGCTAAAGATTCTTTACACAACATGACAACCTTCTAGGTCTTTTCGTTCTGGAGAAGAAGATGAAAATAATCTTATCTTATCATTTCATCACCAGTCATATGCAGTTCACATATCTCATGTAAAATAAAAGAATTCTTAACTCCTCTTCAATTAAGTCCTTTATGCCTTGTCACAATTTTCAGTTCGTAGGCTATTCAATAGTTCTCATTTCACATTGATTACATCAATTTGACAAACATGTCCACAATGTAGATTGTTATCTAAAGTCGACATATATTTTCAAATCATTGTGATTGAAGTGTCATAAAATATCAGTTCAAAATTCATTTTCAAAGTTTTTATTTAGGCTGTGGCCCATATTTGGGGTCACAGGGTCACCAAATTTACAAGTTTGAATCCCCATTGGCTAAAGAGTTTGCGTACAATATTACAGCCTTCTAGATCTTTTTGTTCCGGAGAAAAAGATGAAAACAGGATTTTAGGTTATGGCCTGTGAGGCCCTTATTTGGGGCCACAGGGTCACCAAATCTACAATTTAGAATCTCCATTGGCTAAAGACTCATTACACAACATGACAACCTTCTAGGTCTTTTCGTTCTGGCAAAGTCGACATATATTTCAAACCATTGTGATTGAAGTGTCATAAAATATCAGTTCAAAATTCATTTTCAAAGGTTTTTTTTAGGCTGTGGCCCATATTTGGGGTCACATGGTCACCAAATTTACAAGTTTGAATCCCCATTGGCTAAAGAGTTTGCATACAATATTACAGCCTTCTAGATCTTTTTGTTCCGGAGAAAAAGATGAAAACAGGATTTTAGATAATGGCCTGTGAGGCCCTTATTTGGGGCCACAGCTTCACCAAATCTACAATTTAGAATCTCCATTGGCTAAAGACTCATTACACAACATGACAACCTTCTACCGGTAGGTCTTTTTGTTCTGGAGAAGAAGATGAAAATAATCTTATCTTATCATTTCATCACCAGTCATATGCAGTTCACATATCTCATGTAAAATAAAAGAATTCTTAACTCCTCTTCAATTTAGTCCTTTATGACTTGTCACAATTTTCAGTTCATAGACTATTCAATAGTTCTCATTTCATATTGATTACATCAATTTGACAAACATGTCCACAATGTAGATTGTTATCTCAAGTCGACATACATTTCAAATAAAGTGAATGAAGTGCACATAAAATATCAGTTCAAAATTCATTTTCAAAGGTTTTTTAGGCTATGGCCCATATTTGGGGTCACAGGGTCACCAAATTTACAAGTTAGAATCCCCATTGGCTAAAGAGTTTGCATACAATATCACAGCCTTCTAGATCTTTTTGTTCCGGAGAAAAAGATGAAAACAGGATTTTAGGTAATGGCCTGTGAGACCCTTATTTGGGGTCACAGGGTCACCAAATCTACAATTTAGAATCCCCATTGGCCAAGGAGTCTGTACATAAAATTTCAGCTCTCTGGAGTCATTGGTTCTGGAGAAGAAGATGAAAATAGCTTTTAAGGTTATGACCCCTGGGGCCCTTATTTGGGGTCACAGCGTCACAAAATCTACAATTTAGAATCCCCATTAGCCAAGGAGTCTGTACATAAAATTTCAGCTCTCTGGAGTCATTGGTTCTGGAGAAGAAGTCGAAAAAGTGAAAAGTTTACGGACGGACGGACGGACGCCATCCCATGCCATAAGCCCATCGGGCCTTTCAGGCCTGATGAGCTAAAAATAAAAAAATTTTTGTAAGTTCAAAACCAGATATACAAACAGATAAATACAAAAACCATCATTCACATTTTCTTCATTGTTTTATTGAACACAATTTGAAAAAAGAAAAAAAATTACGTAAGATAGAAATGAGATCAGATATAAACTAAACATAAGTCACTGCTGATAACTACCATTGATGTGAAATTTCACAAGATTTTCACAATACAAATATTAGCTGCAGTACTGATTAGTGGCAGACACTGCTAATTAATCGATTTAATTCTACCTATCACCCGATGTCTATATTAGCTATATTACCTACCTTGATCAATTCAAATCTAAAAAAAACTACCGGTACAAGGTCTAATACAGATATTGACTAAAAACATTAACTTCCCGAAGTTACTCACTCACCACTGCACTTTTCCAAGTAGTGTAGGAGACATGCGCAAATTTTTAAAAGAATAAATAATTTGTCTGCAATCAATAGGACAAATTTAGATCTTGGAAAAGTACAAAATACAGAAATTTGTTAAAACCATAAAACCAAATCACTTCTAATTCTCCACTGCATCTCTCTTCATGTGTATAAAACATGAACATTTGTAAAGAATCGGGTGAGCAATGTTTCTGGCGTCAGTTGGGTAAATTTACATCTCAGAAAATGTATCGTTGGTCAGGGGTTAAATGAAAAGTAGTGAGTGAGAGATATAATAGACTGAAAATAAGACAAAAGGTGTCAAAGAGATCAGAATGAAATGTATAGAAGACAGACGTTCAACAAAACATCATTTGGACTGAAAAGAAGAGATCACGACAGAAGCACTCTAAAGGAAAAGAAAATTTTACAAAATGGAATTCCAATATAAATGTGAATGACAAATTAATAAAATACAATGTAAAACATCTTTAAACAGAACTACAATGTATACTAAATAAGTAGTACTGTAACCCTGTAATTTTTGCTAGACAATTAAAACATTACATTTTTAAAATCAAATTTTGGATAAATTCTTTGTTTCTCATTTCTGCTCAACCTCGTGACTAAAAATAAGTAGAAACAATAAAGAGTTTGTATGTAGGTCTAATTATCACTAATGCAAAATGTAATCAAATCACCTATAGCTAATAAGTGATTTGGTAATTTAAAATATTCTAAAGCTATATACCATCAAGATCTATAAAAAATAAACCACATTCCACATGTAAAAAGAAAATATGGTTCCAATCTGATCATATCAACCAAAAGCAATTGAAATGACAAAAGCACAAGCACTGAAAAAGTATGCAAAAAGCTGAAATTGACTAGTTATGCAAGAAAAGTACAAAGCAAAACAAACAAGATGTGTTTGTTAAACACGGATGCCCCCGGATATACCACAGTTATGGCCAAGGTTAAAGTTTTCTGAAGATGTCCACTGTGGCAAGGTCAAGGTCACAAGGTCAAATATGATGACCTCATCTGAAAGGTCTCATCACAAGGTATGCACATGCCAAGTATGAAAGCCCTAGCTCTGAGCAATCCAAAGTTATGGCCAAGGTTAAAGTAATTATGGACAAACACACAGACAGACAGACAGGTGAAAAACAATATATCCCCAGAATCTCCGATTCGGGGGCATAGAAACTTTTGAATACAACTATATCATGTCATGGTGCTGAAAAAATAACTGTTATAAATGTAAAATCCTCTGTACTGTAGGTCACAATTGGGCATTTGATATCATTGCCATTATAAAACTAAACATGTTTCATATAAATATATTTCCAAAATAGTTGAAAACAAGTGCTGACTTTAGTTTTAAAAATCCATTTCAAAGTTGTGATTAACAAACAGAAAATTGGTCATCCTCATGAATAATATAAAATATGGAATGACCAAATCTTTAACCCGTGTCACACAAAAATCTTTTATGAGTTCACCTTTTCTCATAAGGATTTTGGTTATGAAAATGATACATCAAGCTGTCTAAAAAATTAAATATGATTTCTATGACTAAGAGGAGGATAGATTTGTCACCAACAAATGGAGCCATCCACAGAAGTTAGCACTTACCGGTACATATTCCGGGGGTAAGAACCGGACACCCCTTCATCTACACTGATGAAGGGGTCTAACCATGGAAAAACTTGTTTATGACAAATTTATCCTCCTCTTAATTATTCCCATCTTCTGTTGGCTCATCCCATGCTGCCGACCCAACCCCACCTCTTTTAGACAGGACGCCAAGCGCCTCTTTTAGCATGATTTCTATGATGGACTGAAATTAGGATACCATATATTCCATTATCATGTAAAATCAGATCTCCAAATTAATATGAAATTGGACAACCAGCTTCATACTCTTACAGTGAAAAATCATTTGAAGAATGAAACCATAAAATAAAATGACATATGACAAAAAATACTTATAACGCAGATGTCAAATATTCTTCGTGCAAAAAATAATGTTTAAACAATTTAAAGGAAAAAATTCTCCTTAAGACACACAACTTTGGGGTTTAAAATAGTGCCTGAGAAATGATCGTTGCAGTCAATATGTACAAGTTAATGAGATGCATAGAGGCATGTTCATTACATATCATGTATACACACCCAATTTTATGCTCATGCAATCTTTCAAAGGAACATTATGTCAGATGTAAAGAATTTAAGGTAATACGACAATCTAACAAAGTAATATGAAAAGAGAATAATCATTCAAAATAAAAAAAACTCTCATAGGAAACGGCTGTGAGAGTCGTTTGAAAAGTTATAATAAAATAAGACTTACAGATAAATTATTGGAATACTTGTTAAAGAATTGTTAATACAAAAATTCTGGTACTAAAATACAACAACATAATATCACCAAACGTTTTGTGCCATTTTCAAATGGATAAATTACAATTTGTAAACTGCTGTATGTAGATGATCCAAAAACTTAACATTTCATATCACAACACTTGAGTCAGCATATGAAAAATTAAACATTTAAATATGGGTGAAATGGTTCACTACATTAGTTGAACTGTGGGTATTTTGCTTTCATTTCGGTGCACTGTGCATCAAAGTGTATTTTTGGTTTGTACAACATATTTATCATTTATATTATTAATTTAATAAAATTGTATTCATATTTTCACTTTTGTGCATTCATAAGACTTTATTTTCAAGAAGAAATTTGTTTAGTTGTGACTTTTATATGTTGCATTACTGGTTCTGAAGCGAACCACAATACATACTGAACCAAAGCTCAAGTTTGCTGTTTCACCTCTATTTTTCTGACAATGATCATGTATGTTACAAACTAAGGACATAAAAAATAACAGATTATTATAAAGGGACATTTTGAGGTGGAGGGGTATTGTCTGAGGAGATGAAATTTAAGGGGATATACATTATTGAAAATAATATTTAAATATATGACTGAAACACAATCCAGTTGAAACATAATACTAAGGATAATATTTGAGTGGCTTCAGATTTGACAATTTGACAAAGAATTGTGTACATTTAAAGAGAGCAACAAGCTGTGAATTCATTCATCAGTGCTACAAGTGTGAACAGACTTACGGTAATTACTATGGCAAGACAAGACACTACCTTTTGATGAGTAATTGTTTCTTACTTGATGGATGTTTTATACTGTAGATGTTAAATTATGAAACAAGAGTTTCACTTACTGCAAAAAAATGCAATGGCAATACTTCCCTTGAATGGGCCATTTCAAGGTAGAAAAGAAACTTATGAAATCACATGTGCTGAGATTTACACTTCTCACAAAAGAAGGGAGATAATTGATGTATAGGCACTAATTGCATACCACATAAACTTCAGGTTACTCTCTCACATAGGTTAATTTACAAATAGTTGGAAATATTCTATCAATTTATGTAAAAGAGAGTATTTCAAAATTTACAGACAAAGGAACTTTTAATTGAAGCCTAAAGAGACAAGGATAATTTTAGAACAGTTTGAAGTGAAAACGAACTTTATCTTCCTGACATCGAACCCCAAGAAACTTTAACAAAACAAGAAGTTATTTTTGCATGACAAGTAAATGAAAGTAAATGTATATATATCTATGTAACATGTTAAAAGCGCTGTAGCACGTTTTTTGCATATAATGTTTTGTCAAAAATGCCATTTATTATTTAAGATTATACAATATATTTGTACGTTAATGGGTAAACATCTCATTACACTACCCGATAAGCCGTATCCATAGAAAACGGTCATCCATATTCGAAGAAAATGGTGCGATGTATAAAGCGACAGTGGTGTGGAACTCTTCAGGATGAGAGGTAGATTTGGAGGTCTCATGTGAATGTGAGTGTTCAGATGGCTGACCATTCCATCATTGTACCAAATTCAAAACTCTGAGTGTTTAGGTATCACTACATCAGTGAGATCACTTGAACTACCTTCGAGTGGCCATTCTAAAGTGAACACTTTAAAATGACCGCTCAATGGGAAATGGACTCGCATGGCTTAACCAAACCATGTACATTCGATTTAGAAGTCTTTTTATTGATTCAGGGGGATAATGTAGCAATTAGTACCACTTATTTATATTTCTGTGAAAGCACTTAATTTCAGTACGAAAATGGTGCGACACTGCTTAAACATTTGAAAGGAGACAAGCTGGGAGAGTCTGTAATATCCCCAATGATTATGAGGTGTTATTCTGTGATCCAATCTACACAAACATGTCATATGTGGTCTCAACCATTATTACATACACCCCTAGTCCAAACCATTATTACATACACCCCTAGTCCAAACCATTATTACATACACCCCTAGTCCAAACCATTATTACATACACCCCTAGTCCAAACCATTATTACATACACCCCTAGTCCAAACCATTATTACATACACCCCTAGTCTAAACCATTATTACATACACCCCTAGTCCAAACCATTATTACATACACCCCTAGTCCAAACCATTATTATATACACCCCTAGTCCAAACCATTATTATATACACCCCTAGTCCAAACCATTATTACATACACCCCTAGTCCAAACCATTATTACATACACCCCTAGTCCCAACCATTATTACATACACCCCTAGTCCAAACCATTATTACATACACCCCTAGTCCAAACCATTATTATATACACCCCTAGTCCAAACCATTATTACATACACCCCTAGTCCCAACCATTATTACATACACCCCCTAGTCCCAACCATTATTACATACACCCCTAGGCCCAACCATTATTACATACACCCCTAGTCCAAACCATTATTACATACACCCCCTAGTCCCAACCATTATTACATACACCCCTAGTCCCAACCATTATTACATACACCCCTAGTCCAAACCATTATTACATACACCCCTAGTCCAAACCATTATTACATACACCCCTAGTCCCAACCATTATTACATACACCCCTAGTCCAAACCATTATTACATACACCCCTAGTCCCAA
The DNA here is from genome assembly GCA_936450465.1 of Gibbula magus. Lineage (NCBI taxonomy): Eukaryota > Metazoa > Mollusca > Gastropoda > Trochida > Trochidae > Gibbula > Gibbula magus. The sequence continues at coordinate 60,682,907 of OW388291.1, forward strand.
CCATTATTACATACACCCCTAGTCCAAACCATTATTACATACACCCCTAGTCTCAACCATTATTACATACACCCCTAGTCCAAACCATTATTACATACACCCCTAGTCCAAACCCTCATTGGCTCCATCAGGGTGTTTGTATCTGCATGGTTTCAACAACCCCTGATGGTATAACCACAATTCACCTTGTACCACTCATTAAATAACCAGTCAGAAACATGACTTTACATCAAGCAATATTGGCAATGCCTGGATGACAAGACTGTGAGTGATCATCAAATTTCAAATCACAACATCTGTCATCAAACACGCTATATATAGCGACAAGTAACCAACCTTCAGTGACATGAGGCAATATGTGTAACACAATCCTATTATTGTTGGAGCCTGCAATACAAATACACTGATGGAGCAGGATGTTACCCTGAGTCCGCTATCATATATAGAGTGAGTGAGTGAGTTATTGTTTAACGCCGCTTCCGCAGTATCGCAGCCATTTGCGGCTATCATATATAGAGTGAGTGAGTGAGTTATTGTTTAACGCCGCTTCCGCAGTATCGCAGCCATTTGCGGCTATCATATATAGAATATCAAGTCCTATGGTATAGCAACTAATATCAAATAACTAATCTCCACCCCTAAGATGCTATCATATAGAATAACAAGTCATATCGTATAGCAACTAATATCAAATATACTCCTAATCTCAACCCCTAAGATGGTATCATATATAGAATATCAAGTCATATGGTATAGCAACTAATATCAAATAACTAATCTCCACCCCTAAGATGCTATCACATAGAATAACAAGTCATATCGTATAGCAACTAATATCAAATATACTCCTAATCTCAACCCCTTAGCTGCTTTCATCGTACAGTGAACAGTGTGATAAGTAGTTTTAACACCTATATTACCTTTCTGAGAGCCTCAGATACATCATAATACAACATGGATATCACAACCAACAAAGCCAAGAAGGCTCTTCAGGAAAATAATGAGCATTTTCTCTTTTCTTCAGCTTAAATCTTGTCAAATGCAACAACTCCCTAGATTTCTGATATAAGCGAGTGAGTATTATGCTAATAGCCGATTGGTCATGTCGATGACATTTCCCATAATGCCAGACTGCATTATCACATTCATACACCGCAGAGTGAGGCAGTATACATCCCTCGTCCAGAGCACAGGCCACCCAGGGTTTCATCACCTTCTCGGACGTGAAAGCGTTTCGGTAGATCATGATGTATCCCGGTTGAACCTCGTAATACTTGGAATAAAGACAGGGGGGTTCATTGAACCAATCAAACATCTTGATGTCGGTTTGCTGGGCCATGGAGAATTCCCCGAAAGCGATCATGATGCTGTTATCGATGCCGAGTTGATATGTGCGCCAGTAGTCCTGGTGTAGCAGACGGATTGAGGTATCCATCCAGGTCACGTAGCGATGCCGCAGTAACTCCAGCTGTGGATAGAACATGATGGTGGAACATGGAACATGGAAATATGACATATGATTACTTCTTCAATTATGAGTGTGCATCATTCATTTTGTTATGAGATTTATTCTTGAGAATTGAGGATTGAGATTTATTCAAAAGTTTTTTTTCCATTTGTACTTACAACTTCTAAAATGCCACTTATATAAATTGAAGTGCAAACTGTAACAAAATGAAATGTAGGATGTCGAATGTCAAAGTCTGAAAACAAGATGGTGCCAAAATATGCATGTAGATTTATGAAAGAACGAAAGGTGAAATGTCAGAATATGGCGTGCATGTTGTGATAGAATGAAAGGTGGAATTTTGACTGTCAAGGCCTTACAATAACAATATTAACATGATGCCACAATATGGCAAGTGCAAACTCTACCATAACAAAAGGAAAATTTTCACTTTAAAGGCCAGAATGTCATCATGTCATGGCAGAATATGCCCAGTGCAATTGTTTACTAAAAGAAGAGTGGGATTTCAACAATAAGTCAGAATAAGCGGCACCTTTAAGACATACTCTTTCATACTAATGCTTGTTTTGTTGTCAAGTATGAAGTTGTCATTCATGAAAACATGTTCTTTTTGGCTTCTAAAATACCACTCAAAGAATTTTAGGGGAAGTATGTGTGAAGTGCAAGCTAAAGAAGAAATAACAGCTCTTGTTCACACGATACCATCTTATTTGTTTGACCGGACATAAAAACCAAACCATAAAACTAATCTAATAACTTTCAAGCTGAGGCTGGGGAAATTTTGAATGTCTGATGCATAAAGTCAGCAACAAGAAAGTTATTTCATAAAATCAGCAAAATGTACCAATCATGTGTACCTGTATAAGAAGAGGCTTCCATGCATAAGACTTGAGGTTCTCGCTCACATGGTTTGGGAATAGCCTGTGTGGAAAATCTTTCACCGTGCAGCGGCAATACTTCTCAACCTGAAATGTGTGGTATTCAAATATGCACATACAAATGTAGAATTGAGCTCAGCTTATATCCCCCTACTTCCCACTTGTGTTAAAGAATATTGAAAGAAGCAAAAGACACAAGAACAGAAAGATAATCTGGCTACCCTACAAAAGGCACCTCCATGGGAATTGATTAACTTGTTCATAAATATAAATGAAAGCAGAGTAAATAGTTTAGGTATTTATACAATTGTTCATTGTAATATAAAATGCTCATTATCCGTTGACTCAGAATCTCGTTGACCTTTAATCATCAATAACCAAAACCACGTTAATTTTCAATCTCATTAAAATCAGATAGAAGTTAACACTAGTACCTTGTTAATTATATGTTCTTAATCTGAGTACTGCTCAGCAAGGGTTTCATGATTTGAATAGCAAACTCATGATTTTAACGTTAAAGTACAATATCTGCAGGTTTGTTGCTTCAACATAGTGTCACTATTTAAGTGAAACTGCTAAAACTTAAGTTTAACCCAAAAAAGGCAAATCTTGACATAATATGGTACAAATAGGTATTGCGTTTGGTGAAGCTTCCATGTATAGTTATGCTCTGGACAAAATTATAACATCATTGAGTCACTAAAAAAAACACCAAAAAATGTGCCCTTTAGTTTAACCTGCATTGGTGGAAAGTCAAACTGCAACAGATGGGTTACCTCCCCTGCCCACTCACATTGGGGGGACTTGATTTGCCAGCCGGGCTATCGCCCGGATCGCCCGCAACCCGGTTGTGAAGCGGCGACGCACTTCATTCAGGCGGGCGGGTGTTCAATATCGCCCGCCGGGTAGCCCGGTTGACCCGGTTTCAAATGAGCGGGCCATAATGGCAGCATACGGACCAAACTTGTTTTTGCAATTTTGAAAATATCGTATATCTTTCAATCTAAATATTTACAATACAATTATTTATAAGAGTAATGAAGGGAAAGACTAATGTAGCAAACTTTTCTAGCAGAAGTAATAATATTGTTCTTTGTTGTCGAGATATCGTTGTCATTGTCGCAAACACTTTAGAAAAGTTAGATTATTAGTTGCAGGGCAACTAAGTTGGCTCTGATGGTTGCCATAACAATAACCCGAATCAACTTGATTTGGTTCGTCTGCTCGGATCACCCGGATAGCCCGGTCACGTGTCCGGGCTATAGCGGGCTATGCCCGGGATAGTGCAAATCAAGTGCCCCCTATTTCAGCATAGTAGTAAGATAACAACATTGATTGAGATCTGATAAGACATACCAGTTTTCTCTGACAAGACGTCAAGCCCATATCATAGAAGATGAGATGAATATTATCGAAATGTCGCATCAGTTTGTCGTGGATCATTCGGAAGAAGCCTTGAGCTGCGTTGTAGAACTCTGAAGAAGCACCAGTAACTATGGTAACAGAGTTTGCATTAACTGGACGAAATGGCGTCATCTCTATGTGTCGTAACATTTCTTTTCTCATTTTATCCACTCCATTAGATCGATAGGATTCGACTTTTTGTAAATTAACCTCTGATTGGGTGAAGAAACTCTCTGTACATGTAGGGTCGATGCATGGCTGGTCTGCTGTAAGAGAAAATATACGTCATGAATTAATTTAAATGGTGAAAAATATTATCTTTCAAATGCTTAAATTTTACTAATTGAGTTCAAAGTTAATGATTTCTGTTCTCTCCATACTCCATATCAATTAAACAAACCTCAGTAGCCATTCTTCCCCCGTAGAGGTTTCTCAAGACATTTCTTTCCACGTTACCTCTGTTCTTATCCAAACATTTTCTTGTGCCCTGATTGGTTGTTTTTTTTGGATTGGCATTTGATTGACATTCTGATTGGTTGTAATCAAAGATAATTGTGCTATCAATGACATTTCAAACTGAGCACTTGGTCTGCTTCCGTAGCAGTTTAGAACATTTTTTAAATTTCACATGTGCGATGAGCCCATATTGGATAGGAACGTTTGCATGAACAGAGAAATATGGCCAAATTGTAAAAGAGGATGAAATTAGTCTCAAACCTCTGTAAGGAGAAAATGTCCATTAATATGTTTACAATGATCTGTGGATGTATGCTACAGATTGTTTTTTATGTTGACAATTCAGTTGTCAAGTTGTAAAATGTACTTTGCGAAATTAAAATACATAAAAAAAATATTTAAATGTTTACAATGATCATACTAATACTATTCAGCATTGCCTTGGATTGATTACAACATAAAAATTAAATACCTCTGTCAGTTGTTGCATTACATTTTACTTCCCTTGACGCTGGAAATACAAATTTGCTTTTGATGCCATGATGTTCTGAAAAAAAAACAATTGGCCCTATAGCTCATCAATCTTTGCATCATTATTTTCTAAGGTTGAAGACTTACACATGAAATAATAGGTATATAATGTGAAACAAGCAATTGTTTTTCTTTAGTAGAAGGGAATTATTTCTATGACTCGCGCAGTTTGACTGGAAGCCAAAATATATTTGTTCTCTAACCTCATATCTTGAGAATATGCCAAATGCAAGGTGCCACCCCACCAAATTTTATGCTTTAATGAAGGCAAACATGTAAAATGATTAGCATTGACGAATGTCAGACAACGGCCCATGTCATGATTAAGCAGCTGACCAAATGAGTGTTAACACATTCTGAATGGCTAGTTTACAGGTATCATAAAGAGACTAATCAAGGATTTGCCATGGATACTTGGTTGCCATGGATATGCTAGAAGCTGTAGGTAAAGGGTTAAAGTGACTGTACATGTCTCACCTGAGTAAGTGCCCAATACTTGCTCTAAGTCCCACTTTTCATTGGTCGGATGTTTCACATTTAATGTTGCTGAAAACAGAATGAAACTTAGAAAACATACAGCCATTGTTTCTGTAGCTCATAAGGTATTACATTATTCATTATCTCTTGAATAACATACAGTCAGGCTGCGATAGTCTAGTAGATTTTTATTTGCTGTGAACTTCTCAGAGGTTTCTTTGCAACATTAAACATAATCTGTCATTACGCCTGAAGTCAACATCTTAAATTTCAGAGGAACTTAGTTGATGTTTTATGATTGTTTTCAATGCTATAACATTATCAATAATGAAATTAGAAAATGACAATCATATGCCTTATCACAGAGTTGTTTATAATTTTAACATACAATAACGATAATGATGATTTTTATCACCAAATAAACCATGTTTGTTTGAAAGTTTTGAAATCCTTATGTTTTCAAATATTATAATGATAAATAAAACATTCAAATTGTTCTTCAGGGTGAATATCCATACTCTTCAATAAAAAAAGTCGATGAAGTCTTTTGAATTGAGATTTATCTTACTAACTAACCTGGTCACATATTACACTATGGAAAAAAAATGTTTTGAAAATTGCGTCTCATTTATTGTTAAGATTTTCATAACTCACTTCTCTTTTTTGGAAGTTCGATGTACACATATTTCTTAACTGTTTCATCATCTCTTCTATGGGCTGGAAAATAGAAAAAGCATAATTGATATCAATATATCACTGTTAATGACCTTGATCAGACAGATGACTGAACTAGCTACAGATGATACGGTGGACAGGCAAATGGCACACTGATATAATGTCATTTATTAAGTATTTCTGGATGGGTCCAGTTACAGATCCGAGGTCCACTGTATTGATAGAGCTGGTCAAAGTTCTGAAGTGATAGCTTCAGGTTTTCCTCAAATATGTGACTGTGCATGCTCAGACTTGTATTGGTCTAGTTTGTCTCGTAGTGGCCCTGTTTTTCCTTTAATGGCCCAGTTTTGCCATATTGGCCAAGTTAGGGCTGGTTTTGGTCAATATATATACCAAATTATTTGCACTTTAGATTTGAAAGCTCTAAAGGTCTCACCACCACTAGATAGTATTTGACTTCCATATAAATTTTGAGTTTCTAAGTCATATAGTTTTCGAGCTAGGCTCCAGAAATGATTTTGGATGGACACACGGACACGAGGACACACAGACTCGAGAAGCCGTATACACATTCATAGTCCTCCTTCATAGTGGTGGTATTTTTATATATATTTCATAAGTATTTTCATTTATCAACATTTTCAATTACAAAATTCAATAATGATTTCACATACCTAATTTTAAAAGACCGATTATTCCTATCATCAGCAGAAGTATAAGCAGCTTCCTTTTTCTGCCTGAAAAGTGAAAACATTAAAGCAGACAATGAAGCAGAAACGGTTTGACCAGGATATCGTCATTTTGTCAGGTGATACTTTGAAATGTCAAAAATATTTCATTAATTGGTCACCTTTCAAGCATTTCCACTTCAAAAAAACTTTTTTCATTCAACAAACCTACTATGTCATGTCACTCAGAAGGAAGGTTTGGTTTCACTTTTGAAGCACCCATAAAATGCTTCCATCATTTTTCTTTTGAAGAAAATGTGTGCAATCTTTTACAAAATGTACAGCCATAAGAATAATTTCCTAAGCAAGTATTTTTAACTGACTGTTTTAATCACGTATGAATAGGGTATATGTACAAACAAAAAACAAAGCAGTAATACTATCCGATAATCCTTTTAGTCTCCGATAGATTTGCCAAGGCAAAGTCAGTGCCTGAAAAATGTAGAATCCTTGAGTCTATTAGAGCAAATAAAGTATTAAACTCCCCTGACAAATATGGCATCCAGGTCCTGTATTTTCGAGGCTCTCATTGCGTTAAGGATGTAAGCTAGCATTACTGAGTAATGTATGTAACTTTTGTCGCAACTATCTTATTGCTGAGAGAGTATCGAAAATCTAGTCCTGGAGTCTATAAAAATATAGCATTTATCTTTTTACCTAGCCATCTCATGTTGACTCGCTGCACACTGGATGTTTCGTCCCTGATTCCTGCTACAGCTTTTCATCATCTCTTGAATCTAGCTCCCCCGTACATTATTTGTACGCCTTCAAACATCAAACACAATATTAAATAAGACAAAGGTTATCAATAAACGATGTTAGTTTCTGACAGGGTATCATTATGATAACTATTTTTATATTCGTTCAATAATTTTCACATTTATGAAGAATCATCTTGACTACATTTCATAATTTCTGTTACATTTTTCCTTTTTCTTTATCTAAGCAATGGGAACAATGAGATCAACATATGAATACATTTAGTATACTGATCTATTCAATTTCATTTTTCATTCTGTTAAAAATCAAATTGGTCATCCAAAACTGGCTTCCACTGTAAATATCACTAGCAATTGTTGGAGAATGATTTTGAAAGATAAATAAGATCTCAGCCTCCTATCTTCTGACATCAAATATTTATCAACGCTTATCATCGCCAAGCCTCAGATATTTGAAACTTTAGTTAATTCGTGTTGATACATATAGCTAATATAAGAAGACACTTGGGAGATATTCTCTATGAATGTATAATTATTTCAGATAATCTAAACATCGGTGTATCGGCCTAAGACTAAAGAAGGCGCTCATGCAGTCAGGTAGGTCGAGAGGCTCTACCTGCAACCCCACTAGTAGTAGTATGCGGCTCGCTGTGTGAGGTAGAGCATTCGGACGACAGAGGTTTCGGTCTAGCAGTCAGGCAGTGACCACTAAACATTTTCAGTGATAAGTAGAACTGAGTAGTGAGTGCGATTAAGAGAGTAAAAGGTTTTACCTCTTCAATTTGCACATATTATCCTGAATTTTGCCGAAATAATTACTTGCTGTCCGTTATTATATGTAATATCAGCGAAAACATAAGCTCGGAGAGATGTCAAATGCTTCTTTTCTGAACAATCTAAGGGAGATAAATCCAATCACCTTTGAGAGCGGCATACCACAGTTCAACTTTTATGCTTCAAGCTTAGGGGCTGGTATTGCTGATAACAATTCGTATTGTTATCAGCAATACCAGCCCCTGTGTCAGCATCATGTGATTTCTAAATGAAATTTAGGCCTAGACTATTTGTATATCGCTTTTTTTTCAATAATGCATTTTAGACGATTCAAGTAAAAAAAATAATCATGAACAAGGTTTACTACAAATTTCCGTTGCCTATAGCCCAAAAAAGGGCAAAACGGTAATCAGAACGACTAGACCATTTGGATCACACACTTACTTTTATCATTTGTCTCCCTGTCTAGTGCTTCTGTGGAAAGTTGCCCATTTTTTCACCAAAGTCCAAACATGTAATTAAAATTAGACAACAGTCACAACACCTACAAAAGAATCCAAATTAATAACCATTCACTCTCCTGAAAATGAATGAAGCAATAGCAGTTCCTTTCTTCGATATAACAAGTATATATAACAAGTCGATATAACAACTTTGAACAAAATTAAATAAAAATACAACTTCTGAGATGGCCTCACATTACTCGATTACTCGATTTACGATACTCTACGTCATTATATGGCATGATATCTTACATAGGTTTACATTGTGCGGACAAACTGTTATTAATGTTATTATTCTAATACATTCTAAATAAATTGATGCTGCCAAAACTCATCAACAAGTCGGCCACTGATTGCCAAAGTGGAGTTATATTATTTTGTCTATATTTTCCCAATGTCTTCATTACATGACTAAGAGACCATTTATGTTATGGTCTCGGCTGCATGACTTGTCATATAAACAGAATAGGTAAGACTGGACTATTTCACTGTTTGAACAACAATTACAGGTTCATTGTCATTAACTCAACATGCGAACTAGCTTGTACCAGGGACTCTGAAGAAGGGATTGTACAATAGTTAGTGTAATATGTTTGAACAGTGATTGATCATTAGTGATACAATGGTGTAATGGTATGCAGGTTGCTACTTGCTCTTACGTCGATGTTAATAAATGTGTTTAACTAACAGATATATTGTTATTGTGTATAGCATAACATAGATAGCCTACTAGTGATGCAGTGTCCATCAGACAAATATTACCGTACTAAACCTATACTGAGAGCAGAGATAGACAGACAAGTAAACCCGTTAGTAGACTTGGGTAATTGTGAATTATTTAGAAATAATTATTACGAGGTCATCAGCACTGATGAAAGTTACTAAGAACATTCAACACCGCCCACCTGCTGTCTGAGGTCCAATATAGTGGATTCTAGAAGATTACCCATAAAATTTATTTTTCCAAGCCTGGTTTCAAAGATGTTGTTGATATGTTTGGGTCAGTTGAACGCAATACTATTCTGCTTTTGATCTAGCAGCAGGATATTGGTATACATGATTATCAGAAGAGAGGAACGTCAAAGTGCATTTACACAACAGCGAGTGGTAGGCTACTAGATATGATTTTAATAGCATAGCTTTCGGGTTGGCATCAGCGCAAGTTACGTTTCAGAGGTTGACTTTTAAAGTTTTAAAGTTTAAAATTTCATAAAACAATGCTCTGTCTTTATGATGTCATTTGTTTTCTGCAGGAAGTCTTTTTAGCAAATACCATTGTGTATCGAGGATGTTCCAATCTAGTTAAAACTAATGACGAACTTAGGGGACGTATAACATTACAGCTTGTTTTAACTCGATCGAGGATGTTCTTTCTGAGATTGAATACACGATTGACCGGTACTTTTGAAACACGAAATCTAAGCGTTTAATCATTAAAGGGTTTAATATATTCAGTGCGTGACATTGATTTTCTTCTAAACAACTTCCTAAAAGTATTTCAATTCCATCAGTAAAACGATTTCCGTTTGTGGGGTAAGAGTACTAAACAAATGAACGTGTTTGAACTGCAAAGTCTCGAATTGGAAGTGATTGGTCTGTATTGCTTCTCTAATTCTTTGTGACTATATGCAACCTGGCCATTCTTTCCACCTATCGGTACTACAACATTGTCGCCATGGTACAGACTAGTAATGCAAGTCTAAGGCTATTGAGTGCCGCCTCTTGAAATCTAACCTAAATATTAGTGAAGCTTATTGTCTAGTCTGTCATCCAGACCCCGTAAATTTTTAAGCGCCTGGGCAAGTCTACAACAAGACTCTGAGCTCAGTTTAAGATTTCAGTTCCGATATTTACACTAGAATATTTCATTTCAGTATCTGACTTTTTTTATTCACCTTCCTGACTGTTGAAATGCATCTAAGGAAATGATGATACACATCCCTGAATCCAAAATATCTGGTACAGTAATGTTTTTCTATTACAACATTAATCTTTATTGACCATAATGTGATAAATGCTTCAACGGAGACGTGCGTAATTAATACTTATGATGACATTGTCCAGAATCTCATTTAAACAGATCGAACTTACGATCTGACTACTACCCCGCAGAGGTCATGTCAGATGACCTTCACTGTAACCTTTCACCCTCAATAAATTCAACCAATCAGAGGCCTTCTTATAGACATGGTATTGGATAATGTGTTTCGTATGTCGGTTCCATGACTTTCTCGCTTCGTCGCTGATTGGTTGGAGTAAAAGGTCACCTGCGATGAACAAGCGGGGTATGAATAGTTACGTTCGATCTTAATCAAATGAGATTGATGTTGTACAACGTCCTTTTATTTCCTGACACATTTTAAATTCTAACCTGTACCGCACCTTACGCCACGGCATTGATAGGAGTGTCATCTTTTTCTCAATCTGTTGGACGAACGTAGTCGACAAAACCCTTGATCAATGAAGTTTTTGACTGAACTTTATTCTTTTAGTACATACTGTGTGTTTAATGCAAGTTAAAACAGCATAGACGCTTGTAATCTGTATAGTGCTATAGTGTAAGTTGCAAGCTGTGTAAATGCTGCTTGTGTAGATTACAATTTGCATGGTTTAATAATATTTAATATAGCGCTGAATTCAACTAGGTATCGACAGACTAAGTCTACATATTTATGCAACAAAACGGAAAGAAACGTACTCCAGTTTATGTGATAATGAATAGAGAGTAAGTTGATTGGAACCTTGGTTACTTATTTGAAATTTACATCACGCCCTGGATAGGTATATATGAATCACTCTCCCAAGCGTAATTATTATTATTATTTATCAGCAGTATGATGTTTTGCGTCCTGTGCATGCCTTCGAGTATGAATATGTACGCAATATGCATTATTGTTATTATTAGGTGTAGGCAACCATCCACCCATCCACCAGACATGATGTATCAACTCCTGAATACGACGCCATCATTTTCTTGGATTGATATCTGTATATTCTACACTTCCTGGAGCGAACAATGCAACGATTCGTCCATGAATTAATTAAGTAAGTTATTAGGAGTGTATAGGTTATGGTATCGGTGATGACAAGTCCCTGATAAGTCAACGGTCTAGAATTATTCAACGCTTCTGCTCCTTCATCAGCAACAATATTGTTGCTCAAACTGACATATTTAGCACTTTTGCTGCTTTTATCATAGTTTCAAAGAACCTCCAAAATGTGAAACACATGCAGGATTAAAATGCCAGTTAATGCCTGTTCGTTAAAGACCTCTGAATACTGTCTTTATCAAGATCACAATGAAGCTGTTTCAGTTCGTTTACAGCGCCAACAAAATTCGTACCATTGTTGGATGTGGTATCACCTGGAAGACTTTTTCTGTTAACCATCCTGTAGAGCGCTTTCAGAAATGCATCTGTGTCTAAACTGTATGATATCTCCAAATGTACAGCCCGTGTTGTTAAACAAGTGTACAGACAAAGGTATCGTTTGCGTTTAGCGTTTCCTTGAACTGCGAGAATGGACCAGCATAACTTAACTCCATAACTCCAATATGAAAAAACGCATACGCTGATGCTTTTACTCTTAGACCTGGTAATGGTGCCATGAATTGAACGACTTGTTTCGCTTTGAGCTTTCTACACTTTTTTCCCGCACCTTGATTGCCTCTCTAACAGAATGATCCAACAATTGCTTGATAAGCGCGTGGTGTGTGTTTTGTCTCTTGAACGTCATTTCCTTCTTCATGATAAAGTTGCACTATCAGCTTGGTAACCCGGTGTCTTCCAGGAAGAATGATTGAAAATCATGTCTCATGAGGAAGACAATCTGCTTCAACCAAATGAACATTCATCCAAACCAGATCAATCTCATCCATAGTAGACTGGAGTGAAAGAAGCTTTGATTTTAACGGCAGCTTTGAAGATGCAGGGATACCACTCCCCTGGAAAGTCTTTCCTTTGTGCCTGTACTATTATTCTAGCTTCAGAATCGTCTCGTTCTTCGAGTACATCAGTTGATTGTTCTTTCCTGTAACCATGCAGAAAACGAATCACCCACACATTGATGTATGTGAGAAGCCTACAATTGAAAAATCTTGGAGGTTCAAGTTTCCACGAGCGATCACTACATGGTCTGTTACAACATATATTGTATAGATTCTACTGGAACCCTTTGTTTCCTGTTTGTCAACGCATGACTAATCAAAACTATAATCATGGAAAGGAAAAAAAGGAACACATGCATAACGGCAGATATTTTAATGCACATTAATAGACTTTGTGTTAATCTTTACATAAGATTTTGACTTTGAAAGTTGGAAATGTCAGTATATGGTGTGTCTTCCAAGTTTGTTGATCACTTCAACACATGCATCTATTTGGTTGACTTTGGATGAGTTTACGAATAAAAGCTCTTGAAAAGGCCACTCTTCCGCTAGAGCACCATACAGCTGGTCGAGGTTCTGAGGCCTGACTAGACGTCCTCTCACTCTTCCACCCAAAACATCTTGAAGATGTTCAGTTGGGTTAAAGTCCGAACTTTTAGATGGCCACGGAAGAACTCTTACTCCGTGGTTCGTCAGACATTGGACTCAAACGCGAGCAGTGTTGGGTCTGGCGTTATCCTGCTGAAACCTGAAGTTCTGTACGACACGTTGCACAGTCCAAGTTGAAGCTGGATTCATCACTGAACATGGTTTATCCTCAGTGCCGCAGCTGACGAGGTCTGTGAGCAGCAGGACGGCGTGACTTTAGACCAGCAGACCTCAGTCGGTTACGCACAGTTCGAACAGCGGTAGCATTACGGAATATACTGTTTATTTGGAATGACGATTTAAATCTTCCCCGAAGAGCAATTAGTCTCATCTGACGATCTTGTCTTATTGGTGGTTTTAAACTTGCCTTCACGACCAGGTCTCATTTTCACATCATTGGTTTAACGATAAAGTATCTACAGAAGGTTATGATACTTTTTTATTTCTGCATATTTGACAGATAGACTTTCCTCCTCTGATTTGGCCTATTGTTTGCCATTTTTGGGCAATCCTGTCTTGGTATCTTTCACTTTTGTGACACAGGACTGATGTACCCAAGGTAGTCATGCTTTCCACGTTTTTCCGGGGATGCATGTGTATTAGGTCCATGTTTGGATGTGCTTTCGCACAGTAGACCTGTCAATTTAGACATACTAGACCTATTTCAAATGGAACCGGTTCTGCAACTAATGTTTCAAGTTTGCCATTTAAAACATTGACAGTGATTGGATGTGGCGAAGCACCAATATGCAATTCAGAAGTAACATCAATGGTGATGTTTGGTCTGGTATTGGCATCATCAAGCAAGGTGTTACGCACATCCTTCTGTTGCCATTTTGACAATAACAGAAACTGTTCTCGAAGCTGTCGTCGGTTTTGCTTCCTGCATCTGTTACAGATGTTTGTGTGTGCCCTCTCTGCTGGTATCTGTTTTACCGAACTAGTGTGTGGTAGTATCTGTTTCACTCAGAGTTTCTATTAGCTACCTGATACTTTGGGTCAGGGTCATGCAGCAACCTATTGTGTAACTTTATGCAACCAGTAATGCCACACTCTGACACGAGTTGCTCTCTGAACACAAATGGTTATTACCAAGACAATGGAAACATAGGCCTACTCTTGACTGTTTAGCCGCGTTCCACCTCTGTTATGCTGGAACGTATGATCTTGACACACCTTACAGATTATATCAGTTCAAGCTGGCCGATTGTGTGAACTGCTAGAGCAATAACTTTGTGATGTTTTGCTACTACTAGAATCCATTCACGTATTGTTTCAACATATTATCGCCGTTCCAATTCATACAGCCACCGTTGATTTTGTCCAACCTTTGGTTCTGTCAATGTTCAGTAGTTTAACATACAATAAACCATTTCTCCAAACATATCCGCTTCTCGAAGATTGATTACAGTTACATCTAGTATGTCTGCAAACTTTTCTACATCAGAAGCATTGCCCTGACGAATTGGTTTAATGTTGTTAACTGCCAGTTTTCTACCACCGTATTTTCTAACAAGATATGCTCTATGACCTAGACATCGAATGATGCTAAGCACTTCCCCGGTAAGTATTGCTTTAGCTGCGACAGTTTAAATTCAGATGTTGCTGGTGCCTGATAAATGCAGTTCATAAATGCTGATCACCATGAAATACAGGTATGTATAATCGTTTGATATGTCTCCACATACCATTCGCTATTGAAAGCTGATAAGCATTTTCTGATTGAGTGCTAAACTCTCATAATTCTGACATTGCGATGTTTTTTTATATTAAAGGAGGTTGCTGTTCAATTAAACAGATCTTGCAAGAAAATGCAACATGGCTTGCTTTAACTATGAGACCGACTACTCAATGATGATGTTAATTTCTAGAATCTGACCTATTATCAAGAGACTCTTGAGCATGTGCAAGGATCTTGTTCGATTATTATTCTATTTCTGTCATTCCCTGCTCAGTTTTAACGGCATTCTCACTTTGCCTATCTACGGAATAAGCCAATGTGAGGTCATGATGTGTCATGGTTTGGGGGTGCTTTCTGTAGCATTGCCTGTTCATGACTACTGATTATCCGTGGAACCTTACAGTTGCAGGTTATCTCGATCAGGTGCTCGCCTTCAAACTTTTCCATTCATGGTCCAAGTATGCAATTCTAACACGACAATGCTGGATCACATATTGCCATATTGACCAGGAAGTTTCTGGAACACGCACGAATCAACATTCTTGACTGGTCACCAGATCTCAATCCCATCGAGCACATCAGGGATGCTCTTGGTAGGTGTCTGCCAAGTTAATGAACAGTGTAGGCATACACTGACGCTACTGAACGTTTTAAACACCAACTGACGTTCTTATGACTTGTTAATTTGTTTACTTCTCTTATTGGTGCCTTCTGTGCAATAAACCGGGGTTTTTTATGCTGTCCTGATTACTCAAAGTTATTCTCATCGAACTTATTCCTGTGTCCTTTATTTAATATCTCATTCAAAACTATGATTGTGAAGTTTTTATCCTGACTCAGTATATATACATAATGGTAACTTATAGCATAGCAACAACATATTTATTTCATACAGCTTTATTACAAAGCCATGTCGATACATTCATACACATAACATCAATATTTGTTATGAAATCTGATTATGACCATAAAAACAATAAATGAAATTGTGGTGATTATAATCTGTTTAAATATACATGGATTTAAATTCAATTAAAATATTCTATTAAAATATTAATTTTTAGTGTATATATTTTAATGATAAAGGAACTAGCAAGACATCATATCAATGGAACATATTGAAACAAACATGTAGATTTGAACATATATATGAGAATATTTTCTAAAAAACAAATCTAAAAAGTAGATTAATCACATAAATTTATTTTGAAAAATAGAAGATCTGAACCTTAAAAGAGCCATGGGCCATGTAGCTCATCAGGACTTTATTGTCTAAGACTGAGCATCCCCAAAAAAACAGAGCAATTTGCTCTGTGGTTCAGCCTTTTGTAGTTTACAGTAGTTTATCATATAAACCAGAGATCACTAAAATATTAGTAACACAAACAGGTACTTATTTCTAATTCAGATAGAATCAACCGTCAGATAGGAAGTTTGTTCAATTAAATGGAGTTAAAGGACGACACACACATTGTAATTTAAAGGCACAAACACATACAAATAACATGTTTGAATGAAGCAGAGCATAATGCACCCTGCTCACAGAGGCTGTTCCCCTGGTATCTACAGCCACTGACCCTCTGTTATGCAATCCTATGTAATCCAACTGTGGCCTGTCAGCTTAGATAAGGGAAAGAGCTCTGAATTAATTTATTATAAAAGATTGAAAATATGTATTTTGGAAATAGAATAATAAAACTTACAAATACATCATACAAAATGATATTCTAAAAATGAGCAGGCCTGATGAGCTAGGAATTATATGAAATTCATAAAAACAAGTGTTTGCCACTAACATGGCAATGTCCCCCGCCGTTAAAATTGAGCTTAGCAAAACACATCATTTGGTCAAGTGTTTAAGTCACCTTGAAAATAAGGTCAAGGTCACCAAAATCGACTGGTGTTTGCGTCATCCCCCAATGTAGACTGACACCAACTTTGACAACTTTGGGTGCTTGGGTTCATGAGATATTGCGTTAACAAGAGTTTTAAAAGTGGTCAAAGCATTGTGGTGGCCTTGAAAATAAGGTAAAGGTCATCAAAATCGACTGGTGTCTGCGTAAACCGCCAATATATGCTGTCAGAAAATATAAGACATTATATCTAACTGGTCATAAGATATCAAGTTAACAAGAGACAATAAAGTGGTCGAAGTGTCGTGGTGACCTTGAAAATATGTCAAGGCCACCAAAATGGACTGGTGTCTGCGTCATCCCCCAATGTAGCCTGGCACCAAATTTGAAGACTTTGAGTCCATCCAGTCATGATATATCGCGTTATCAAGAGTTTGAAAAGTGGTCAAAGTGTTGTGGTGACCTTGAAAATATGGTCAAGGTCACCAAAATCGACTAGTGTCTGCGTCATCCCCCAATGTAGCCTTGCAACAAATTTGAAGACTTTGGGTCCATCCAGTCATGATATATCGCGTTAACAAGAGTTTGAAAAGTGGTCAAAGTGTCACGGTGACCTTGAAAATATGGTCAAGGTCACCAAAATCGACTGGTGTCTGCGTCTTCCCACAATGTAGGCTAACACCAAATTTGAAGACTTTGGATAAAATGCTTCATGAGATATTGCGTTAACAAGAGTTTGAAAAGTGGTCCAAGTGTTGTGGTGACCTTGAAAATAAGGTGAAGGTCACCAAAATCGACTGATGTCTGCGTCTTCACACAATGTAGTCTGATTCCAAATTTGAAGACTTTGGATAAAATGCTTCATGAGATATCGCGTTAACAAGAAATGTGACGTACGGACGGACGGACGCCGCTGAATACATAGTCCCCGGTTCCGCGTTGCGGCGGGGGACAATAAAAACACAACAAATCTTTGGAACAAATATCAACCATAATAATTTAAACAGAAACAATATGTATAAATATAATGTGAAATATCAACAAAACAGACAGATGATAAGATAAGAATAGTGGAATGGACAGTAACATGCAGTTGCAACTTGGAAATATTTTTGAGAATAAAATTTATGAAATTGTTTATCCTATGAAGCAAACTTTAAGGATACCAATTCCAAAGTAAAGTTTTATGAACTCAAACACAATATAAATGACCCTGCATCTGCACATTCCATATTGAAGTATCTTCATAAAAATAATAATTTGAATAATTAAATACTTAAATATTGGAAATTTGGTTGGTCCTTAATTACTGTCGTTCAGCATATATTTCCCTTTCTAAATATTTGTGACAATTCCCCGGAAAGTATACAACAAGGTAAAAACATGTATCACTAGTTTCTTTGTTGTCATATTTGGACGGATATCATAAAATTTTTTTATTTCAAATATAAAATATGGAATAACTATACCAATAATGTGTTATTGATAACTTTGTTGAGATCTGTTGGACGGATATCACATTATGACTTATAGCAAAAATAAAGAGGCGGTGTACCCAACAAATGTACAGAACAGAGGGCAATATCTTCAAGGAGAAATTTCATTATATTTTGGCGTAGGTCTGAATTAATTAACTAAATTAATTAAAAGATCAACAAGAAAAAATTACAACCATTCATGTTGACAGAATATTCTGAAAATAAGTGCTTAAATAAAAAAAGATTCAGATCTTTTACAAAGACAGAATTTACCGATACATCAAAACAAATAGACTGACACAACATCCATGTGAAGAAGTCCATCAAAAAGTCAACATCAAGAACTCCTTGTAAACAGTTTCTATCTAGTTAGTCACAATGTCTCTAAATGTTTCAAGTAATTTCCGACCAAATTTTTTTTTCATTGAATTTAATTTGAAAGCTGTGATCTTTATAGGCTGGTCAATTAATATTATTGATTTAGTGTCTTTTACCCTTTCCTGGTGATATCCTCGCAGGAAGGGAAGGGGAAGGGAAGGGAAGGGGGGATGCAAGCCTCTCAACAGACATTTTCAGTCTTTGAAATTGAGCTCTATCCTCAACAAAAAGATGACTACTTTGCCACTGCACTAATGGAATGACTGTCTTGGGACAAGGCCTTCTGCATGTGCTTTATCAAATGGAATATATATTTCGTCACGTTGCATATGTTTCTCGGGCAAATTGTTTTCGAAAATGACAAGGTCAGCAGGACTTTATTTTTTATTTTTTTTGTCAGAAAAAATAGTGATGACTGCCGAGGGAGGAGTACATTTTACATGAAAATATTAAACATACCGGGTACATAATAAAGAAGTTTACAATCCATAGATATAACCTTATAACCTTGTGTTAGATCTAATAAATGTTTTTTTGGTTAATAAAAACAGGAAACAAAATATTTCAAAATCACAGGAGGATTCGTAAACCAAGCTTAACCTCAATTCCAATTCTCTAACATCACACTGAAGCAACCTTACGATCACCTTACTTAGTGCTTTGTGAGAGGATACCATGGAACGTTATCAGATCTAGCTTGAAAGTGAAGCAAAATTACATTTCATCTACACCTCATTTAGTTGGAGAAGCTATTTGGCGATCTTCTGTTTAGCAGGACGGAATCCAAGCCTCATCTTGTCCAGTTCACAGTTCATTCAATGACATTTTTAGAAGGCTCCATTATTGAATCACACAAGCTTGAGAATTAGACCCGTTGTTTCCAGCGGCTTTGATAAAGCATATTGCCTGCATCCACTCCTTTTGTTTCTGTTCATTTTCAGCCTGCATGTAGTAGTTCCGCCCGTTCTCCTTGCTCTTGATCCGAAAAGCATATTGCTTTTTATCAATGTCAGTCTCTGATAAATCAGATTCTAGTAAAACGATTCTCTTCTTTAGGTCTGCACCCTGCAAAATAATGGAATATGTTTCAAAGTTACTTGAGGCTAATTACTGCTTTTATAATTATGACACGTCTTCTAAAAGAATAAAGAATACTGAACGACATCCTGTTTGATCACACGTTTATGAAACCAGTGGATGGTTTGGTATTTTAACGAGCAAAAGCAAGTACCGAATACGGATGCCATTCACGAGTTTCATAAACATGTTATCAAACGGGACCGAGTTTAGTATTTTATTTATTACTCAATGATGTAAATAGCGCTGAATTGCAAGAAAATCGTTTTTAGTGACGCTTACTTGCAAATAGGTCACCCACTATTGCAGTCATGCGGCTAACATTGTGACGTCAACCAAAAACGACTATAACGTCACTCTCCCATTATGACGTTACAGCAGCACGCGGTGGTATCACACATGTGTGTAACCAACTCATTGTTATCTAATGAGTGATCTCACCACGGTTGAGTAATAAATTGATTTAATAGGGTATTAATATTTACGGAGCCTGCAATGCCATTATACTGTATATTACTGTGTATAAGACGACTTTTTTAATACAAGAAAATAGAGGGTCAAAGAAGGGGGTCGCCTTATACATGCAGGGTTTGAAATTAGCACTAGTCCGGTAGCCCATGGCTAGTGAAAAAGAAGCTGGGCTAAAAATTGGTAGTCCGATAGGACTAGTTAAAATTTGAGGTGAAATGATCATGGAGATGTATTTGGCTAGCGAGAATAAGTCTGGACTAGTACTTTTAGAAATGCACTAGTCCGAATGGCTACCGCATTGAAAAGGTTAATTTCGACCCCTGACATGTGATGTCAGACTTTATGCTTACCAAATACCAGTCGTCTTTGTTTTTTTGGAAATGAAGGGTATCAATATATCGATTTAGATCAATAATATTATCTTGCAATCTAATTTTCATGCCTTTGCTATAATGCTAAAAAGACTGTGACGAGTATAAGACCCAAAAATTAAAATCATGACCGGCAGAAGTTCCCGTTTGGTCCTACGCCTTGCCAAATACTTATGCTTAGAGGTAATGACCTCGGCAGGTGGGATGCTTCGTGGGGAATAAATCTCCTAAGGACTATTTTGGACATAACCCTTATAATTTTTTAGTTAAATTTTGAATAAAAGTTATTTTGTAAGGCTAAAACCGACCTTGAAGAGTATAGAAAAAATTATTTTTTGATAAATTCTAATTTTAATAAAGCGTGTTTCATAAAATGGAAATCAGTAAATAATTTTCATGTTTAAAATGCAAAATAAAAATAATTTGAATTTATAGTAAAATAATAATACTGATAATACTGTTTTGTGAATTGAGTTTTCTCCTGTTAATGGGGGTGTAGACTATAATGTTCAATGTTGCTATAAAATCATGTATTAAAATCCTTTTTAAAGATATATTTTACTTACATTCTGTAACATTTCAAGAAATGAGACTTATTTTATTGTCAAATTATGATTTTATCTCATTTTATTTCAGAACATGTGTAGCAGCAACTCTCATCCCTTACAATGTCAATTTGTCTCACTTGAAATTGAAAATATTCAACCCAGAATATTTCTTCTGATCAAGGCGACTTTGTTTTTTTGTTTTTAATTTTTATAATTTCAAAAAAATACATCTTTGTTATAACTCTTACTTGAAATACTTATGTTAAAGGGACACCGCGTCGAGGATAAATATGAGATCAGACTTATCTACTTTTGCTGTTTAACGTGTCTCGTAACGAATCACAGATCCACAATTTCAGACAATTGAAGTAATAAATAATAATAACTACTGCATGTAGACAGTGAAGCGAAGCGTAACTTGTTAGCAGGCACGTTAATCAGCACAGGTAGATAAAAGTGAGCCTCATTTTTATCCTCGACGCAGTGTCCCTTTTTTGAAGGATGAAATTTTTTATAATTTCAAAAAAATACATCTTTGTTATAACTCTTACTTGAAATACTTATGTTAACTAATGTGATGTCAATGAATAGTGAATTCAACTCTTATATTTTTTTTATCATAGAATTATTTATTATACATCATTGATAAAGAGATAAAATTCATTAATTTCATTTAATTTCATTATTTTTCTTCAAAATTATTATTTTGAAACATTGGGATATAAGCTTCAATAATATATCAATGTCGTTTGCCAAAATTAACCGGGCGCCATACTGTTTGCCTGGATTTTAATTATCTATTGATGATGTAGCGCACATCTGACCCAGACTACGGTACGGTATGTCAATAATCGAAATGTACGTTTTCATTAAGACTTAATATTTAAAAAGATTTGTTGAAACTTTTATCATTGTGTGTTATGTTGTTTCCGAACAGCCAATCGTAATGTGTTAGGTGCTTGAATATTGATTACGACAGGATAATTTTGGTCCATGGTATGTATACGTAAATAAATTCCCCAGTCATAGGTCTACAAGTACAGATAAACAAGCAGCAGTAAGTTGTTTTAAAGGTGCATCCATTGTTTCATAAAATTTTATTTGGCTTTAATACGTTCCAATACAAACAAATTCACTCAGCTTGCATATTCATCCCCAATCGCCAAACATATCATAATTACTAGTTCCAATTAAAATCGAGTAACATCATTATGCATGTGCAGAAACCGAAAGTGCACGTCCTATTTACATGCACAGTAGTTATATGACCTATTGAACATTATCAACCCAAATTTCTTAGTTTGTCTGGTTCAAATAAGATACCAAAATTACGTTTGACTCATTGGCGCGCGCCACACGCGGTGCATTGTGCATTTTCGATCAGAAATCGATACTTTTACCTTCATATCGTCAATATACTAAGTCGATTATCATCAAAATGATAGTTTTCGGTAACAGTTCAGCTGCAGTTGGTAGGCTACTTCTTGATAAAATAAGATCATTTATAACGTTTGGCATATTTGACCCACAACAACACAATGGATGTACCTTTAACATGAATGTCACGCCTATGTACTTACGCTGAGTGAAAACCAACAGGGAAAATGAAGAGATACATGGCGATAACTGGTCTACATGGCGATAACTGTCATTAGCCTAGTGGCAAATTTCCTATTTACCTCCGATTTTCCGTAATACAAATCGCCGTCTTTAAACCGAAACCATTGCTTTTTCCATTTCCGAGACAGCCTTCCCCTCTTGAGAAGCCATCCGCTAAGTTCTTTTTGATTATTTTCACTGACAGGCTGTGATTCGATCCCATTAGATGAATATTTTGACTGCTCGCTCGACACCGTATGGGAATCGGCGGCCATAGTGATGGTGCGCTGACAAGTGATATACTACTTTCCTATCAAATATGTATAACAAAATACCACTTGCTGCATGATACTTCTGTTGTTATGTTTCCATCATGTGGAGAGGAATCTACATAACCAGTTCGTATCCCGGTTGGTGCATTATTTTGCAAATTTTATTCCTCGGAATAAGATCGATTTTAATCAGACTGATTTAGACTGGGAAAACACCTTTACTTTATTGTGATGTCTCAGCTTATTTGGGGTCGGACAATCTGTGAAAAAGTATTGGTGTGTATCTTTCAACGAGATAGATTTTTGGAAATTGTCCTGTATTTTTATGAACATTTATACTAACGGACTCTTTAATGCATGTTTATGACAGTTTACGACCGAATAGGATATATTAATTTAACCATTCATGTGTTTCTATGTTCTATAAGTAATTAGTGGAAGCTAGATAAAGCGAAATAAATAGTTTCCGCCTTGATTGGAGAGGGCTTGGATAACTTGTGCCCAATCCATTTCTTGAATGAATAAAATATGTTTCAATCAATCAATTGGTTGAGAAGTCATAATCACCGAGAGGAGTGTTGCAAGAAAAAACAAAAGTAGATCTGCAAGAGTTTAGAAATGGTGCTCGTCACATACCTTGCACAGAAAATTACCCAAAAGAATAAATGTCTCCACAAAATTTTATGTTAACCCATTGGATAAATCTTAACTGAATTACAGAATCATTTCGAGAACACTTAAATTGGTATATTGATGACTCTTAAATGTTCACATTCCCGAGTCGAAGCCTAAGTTTAATTCGTGAAAAGAACATAAATCTAGACAAAATTGTGGAAAATACGACAACACACAGATATGACTGGAGAAAAGCCTGCGCATGCATGGGGTATGTTATAGTCATATAACATCTCATTGTCGATGCCTTTACACATCAGTGTATCGTCACCATGCCGATTTACAGGATGAACTGCATTCCTAATCTAATTACAAGCCATGACGTAGGGATATAAGTTAAAACATTCCCGTATTTAATTTGGTGATGAAGATCCGGCAACGAAAGCGCAGACATAAGGCTATTATAACTATTCTTAGAATGTGCGTCGTTTATGACGTTAACAATGATAATTATAGGGGGCCTATTATTCCAAATGTTACATGAAAATTATGCTCATAATTGGAAGTATATATAGTCCAGTCAACTTTAATACCCTTTATTTGCTTAAAATATATTTACACCTGAAATAAGTATACTAAATAGTCGAAAAGTAAAGTTTACTTTAACGTTAATTGGCCAGTTTTGCACACAAGAAATCCAAATGATATAGGGGTAAAAAACACAACCATGTAAACACGTTAATTTTAATTCTTTCTATTGTTCAATTTGTAAAATATGTCACACGGGCGCCAAATGTGGTCGATTCGTGTGTCAACGCATTATGAAATGCACTGTCTGATCGAGAATTAAAAATGTATTATGACGTCGTCTGACAGCTGTTTCTGTGTTCATGCAAAACCTGCTTGGAACTCAACCTATTTTCTCAGCCAATCAGACGGTCGTATTTTCCTGACAAAAAAGACTCTTAAAGAGCCATCACGGATGTTGATGAAAATATCAAAACATTTCCAAAAATCCATCTCCGTGAAATAAATACACTTAATTTTTCCCTAATTCTTCCAACTTAAAATAAGCCGAGAAATTGCATTAATTAGTAAAGGTGTTTTCCAGTCTAAATATAGATCCAGTCTATTATTTTCAAGCGCAAAGCATTATGGTCTAGCTCACACACAGTAAACAAAGACACGAAAGAATAACAAAAAATATGAGCAATGAAAGATATCGAAATATTTTATTTTTGGCGGTGATTTATTTACTATTTCATTAAATTATGTATTTGCTACAGATATTGGAATAATTGTTTTACCCAACTAGGTATTTTTCTTGAATTTTATAATTAATGAGAGTAAAAATTTGTTATAATTTGCTGGTCTTATCTCAATAAAAAGAACATTAAACAGGAAATAATTTGTATATTCTCAGTACATTTAGAAACATTGTTTGTAAAGCAATCGTCATATTCAGTAATGTGTGACAAGGGTAACTTGCAAGAGAGACCCGTGAAGCACGTGCAGCATATGGGTTGTTATGGTGACTTGCGCTAGAGACCAGCCTTCACGCTTCGGAAGCGCTTGCTGTTTGTGTAGTAGGCCTACGTATTACGCAAAAAAGGGGATTCTGTTTATATACGTCAGATACCCTTAGCGCGCGCTAGTCGAAGTGATACTTCTCTTTGAAACCAAATTGCAATACATTGTCGTGATATGAAAATTATTTAACATATGCCATGTTGTAGATAAAAGATTTCTCTGGCGAATGACGTTATAAGTATATTTTCCAAAAAAATTTAAATACTAACATCCGTGATGGCTCTTTAATGATTAAAGGTACATCCATTGTGTTGTTGGGGGTCAAATATGACAAACGTTATAAATGGTCTTATTTTATCGAGAAGTACCAACTGTTACTGAAAACAAC
The DNA here is from genome assembly GCA_936450465.1 of Gibbula magus. NCBI lineage: Eukaryota > Metazoa > Mollusca > Gastropoda > Trochida > Trochidae > Gibbula > Gibbula magus. Next base: position 60,708,315 of record OW388291.1, read on the forward strand.
CATTTTAATGATACTCGACTTAGTATATTGACGATATGAAGGCAAAAGTAGTGATTTCTGATCGAAAACCGGACAATGCACTGCGTGTGGCGCGCGCCAATGAGTCAAACGTAATTTTGGAATCTTATTTACACCAGACAAAATAACAAATTTTGGTTAATAATGTTCAATAGGTCATATAACTACTGTGCATGTAAATAGTACGTTCACTTTCGGTTTCTACACATGCACAATGATGTTACTCGATTTTAATTGGAAAATGGTAATTATGATGTTTGGCGATTGGGGATGAATATGCAAGCTAAGTGAATTTATTTGTATTGTAAACAGCACATATGGTGTGTTGGAACGTATTAAAGCCAAATAAAAAAAATTGAAACACAATGGATGCACCTTTAAGAACTCAACGCTAAAACGCTCTTCATGACACGCCCTCTCCATGCTCTCTGTGCCTGACTGGTAAAAAACAAATGACAACAATGTTTTACAACTTTTTATTGACATGTACCCCACCTGACTCGAAGTAAACACGACCTCGACACTATACGCTACATAGGCGGTATAAAGATACTGGCAAATGAGTTTCGAAATATTTTGCATGCATTTGTTAGTTAGCGCATAATTAGTGTACATTTTTTAGCCTTATTAAAGTCCTTTTACAAACAACAACGTTCAGTCTTTTAAGGAACTAAAGCCAAAAAAGCCGACTTTAATTTGATTATAAAATCATGAATTAATTATATTCTGAGTTTTTTCTTTTGTAATCTAAACACAAAGCACTAATAACTAAATAGATAATTACTTCCATCTGCATTAAATTATGAAACAACAATGTTAATTTTAATGACTCGCACATTATACAATTTGATTTAGACAACGGTTTCTACATGGTTAAAAAGAACTTATTTCCGAATACAATGAACAGAGGAAAATGAGCTCACCTCAAAGGCAGACGGAAGATTATCTCTAGTTTTACCATTACAAATGTTACGATCACTTTCGAAAAGTGAGAGTTCATAAAAACACGCCCATACAGCTTGGCAACATCGCGTCATATGAAACGATTACGTAGGAAATCACGGAAACAGTGACGTCATTGAACCTGTCAATCAAAAGTAGGTGGATTTCTAAGTCAGATAGAACCTACGAAGATTTCTCTTCATAGGTTCTAACTATTACTTGTCACAGCCATAATAATATTAGCCATAATTAAAGTTCAGCGGTCAGTACCTGTCTATTGAGTAGTCGAAAAACTTGGACTCTACCAGTTCAAGGTCTTCTGGTGCACGTGTGCATAGTGAGTGACACGCGCCGATCTATGGTGGTCGCCATCAAAGACGTCACTCAGAGATAATGCAAGCAGATATCAGCCTTCATGGGGCAAACAGACCATTTTTTGTGTTCTGGGATTGTCAAATGTCTCCCTAACTCGGCTGTAATGTGACAAGACATTGACATTAGAAATGCAGGAACAAGGGCGATTCTTGTAGCTATGGTATCCGTTGCCCATCTTTTGTAAAATTTCAGAAATAATTCACGTTTTTCTGGTGTTACTTTTGACGGGTTTTAGGTGTTTTTTTCACAGATGGAATGGCCAACATTAATAATGTGTACTTTTACCTATGTGTCACGTGACTTTACACCATGCAGTATGAAGGTCACGTGATTATCAATATTTTCCAATTGTCTTCAAAATGTGTTAATCTGATTTTAGTTCAACTTTAAAAAAGAAAAGCTTATGTTTAGGCCCTGCGTATCCGATGCTTTGTGTCAACATCAATAATATCAATTTTCCATAATTTCATTTTGTGTATACGTTCTTTTGCCTGTCAGTTTATTAAGACATTGGAAGTTAAACGATTTGCCACAACCCACAAACTCTGCTTCTATCATTAAACTGAATGAATTTAAAATATTAATTTCTACTCGTAAACATGCACAATTTTTCTTGGACATAAAATTTGGTGATAGGCAATGCCTGATAACTGACGCTCGCCTCAGACTCGGGTACAGCGGTTTAAACTCCCCTTGATGATAGACCCATTTCTCCAAACCAGGCCTTCCTTTGCTTGCGGTCATTCAAGAGAAGACTCATTACTTTTATGCATGTCCTTTGTATAATGATTTACGAATACCGTTGCACTTTCCTCATCATGGATATGACACCATTCAGTATTATATAATATACCAATCCTTCTGTTGACTCTGAAACTAACACAAAAATCATTCTCTCTGTTAAAACAATTACCCAATTTTCAAAACTAAGAATTCATTCATAACGTTCTACAATCAGATACCATATACTATTCAATATATAAGCAAACGTATGATACAAATATAACAATGTATTAATTTATCAGCAATTGATTTGTTATAAATAATAAATGCAACTGTATGTATATGTTCGGGAGGTACATTTATGTAAGCTCGTCAAACTTGTTTGCCAATCCGTTTTCTTTTTCTGGAAATAAAATATGTTTAAATCATGCGTAATACCATTCGTGCCATTTACACGCAGTCGTACTGAAATATACATGATTGCGTTAATTTTAGGACATGTTATTCATATTCAGGCCAGGAATGTTTTGGACACCCCCTCGTATAGGTCTATATATATTAACTCATAACGTTTAACAAAAATATTTGTTTAGACGTTATATATGTATCATGTATCTCAACATAGGTTTGGTAAAAAAACAAGACACGTTTCATCTGAAGTGGATCTTGTATCATGATAAAGTATAATCTCTATTGAATTATTTCTTCTTAATTATGCCCTGCCGATCATATATTATAAATAATAATATTTATTTCAATTATGTCACACTAACGGAGTGTTATTGTAACTATTCAATGGCTAGTTGGAGAATGAACATTACTCACCAATATAGTCAATATGAATTAAATGTTTGACTTTGACCTTTTTAAGTCGTAGACTACCGTGTGCATATATATAAAGAGATAACGTGTGAATGGGTGAGTGAATGTGTTGTCTTTGTTACATTTGTAAACAAATAACAAAAAATCTGACATGTTCAATTCTGCATTTTGTTTATATTTCAATCGGGCTTCCACTATTTATATGAAATTTGCTCAACATCATTTTGGAAACACTTTAAGGCCGTCTTCTCTGTGCCGATAAAGGAACGCCATGAAGTCAGGGCATGCATTTCACACTATCCTGATATAGAATGACAATCATTAGACTATAAGTGAGTTGAACGGAATTGATTAATGAAGGTCAGTGGTGTATGTTATCCTGCTCCATGACTGTATAAAATAATCATAATCATAAATCATAATCATATAATAATATCATTCAAACAATCCTTATAAGGTATAGGTCCCACTCAGCAAGTTTCAACCCAACCGTACAATTTGCAAGATAAAGAATTTAACTTAAAAACCAATGCATTATCTTAAAATTAAAAATACTTAATCGACCACGTTTTAGTATATGAAGGTGAATATAAATGTTGTACAACATACTAATCCTTGCGGCCTTTCCTCGTAAATTTTGCTTGTAATGAAATAATTAAAGTAAGTTGATATCTTGAGAAGCCTATTTGATCTTGGAGCGTATATAATAGATAACACTATAGTGTCGCTGCATGTATAGCTAAGTATCAAATTGTGCACTCGAATGACAAACAGCGGCATCGACCTCTTCCGTTGAGAACACTGACACCGACCAATAGAATAGCCGACTCGCGACCGTTCGCATATAAGAGTAGTTTATTGGATAGTTGTATATGGTCTTACCGACATCCGCTCTCTTGTTTGTCGTAAAAGAGGTGTTGCCCTTTCCCATCAAATTTAGAGGTATATTTAACATGGGAGAATACGTCACCACTGAAGGTTAAAATTACACAAGCCTACATTTATTGGTAGTCTCTTCAAGCACGTAGGCGTCGGTCTTGTCAACAGCACCGTAACGGCGTATGGCGGGAAAGGCTGCGAGGAGCCGAGGAATCACCTGTCACTCAAGGGAAAGTGGTCTCACCCATTATTACGCCTGAACAGAGTCGCAACCACGGATTTTAGTGTTTAGAGACTTGGTTGTACTAACGGAAGCTCATCGGGAGCGCTACAACCCTAATTAATCGTGACTCACGGATGTTAATGAAGAATACACTACATTGCTGAATGTGACAGCTAGGAGATTTCGCATGCTTTGAGGCTGTGAAAGCGAGTTTAGCGGTGCCCTAGAGTCAGTCCATTCTGTTAACAGGTGATTTGAGTGGGCTTACTCGCATATGGCACAATGTCTGAGACGGCAGTTAATGATCTCGTCAGAAAGTTTTCATTTTGGATGCAGATTGGACTTACTCGAGAACAGATTAACGTTGAAGGGGATTTATCATTAGCAGGACTGAAAGAAGCGGCTTGTTCGTTTGTGGACAGAAAGGTAGGTCAGCCAGCACTACTAGGTGACATTTCAGCTCGTGTTCTCTCAGCTCTCGTGTGGGCACGCCCTGTTGTTGCTATATTTTGACAACAATAGTCATTTCGTGAGGTGTAGGCCTACCTCATATCGTGACGGGTGGGGAATCAACAACGATTCCTGGTTGAGTGGTTAGATCTTCCATCACGATTCACAGTATTGCATAAGAGACGTCGAACAGTAAACTTTTAGCGAGAGCAACAGGCGGAAATAGGGGACACAAGAAACCGTATCTTACAGTCTTAGCGGAAGTTTAGAGTTTCAAGTAGCTTTGACAAGGCTTTTACAAATAAATTAGCGAACCAAGGATAAACAACTAATGTAATTGGTCGTTGTTTATGAAATAACTCATTAATTATACCATCATTAACTTATAAAGTTTACAAAGGTGTTTTTTGTCAATTATATTGACAGAAGTCGTTTCTAAGTAATAGTAATTTAGTTAACCGGTATAAGTAAACATTAAAATATAATAAATTATGTTGCCAACTTAACTGAAAAACAGATGACACAATGATATTTTAATTGTGTCACTGTTGATATATTAAAAGTCCATTTTATCTTGAAATCAAAATCACTTAGATAAATACAATAAATGTAGAGAATCTATTTAATGTCATATTTGCTTTCATGTGACAACTCTACTGGTGAAATATCACACTGTGTCTATATGTGTATTTTGATAACAACATGTTGCAAAAGTGACTCATTTTAGGATGAATATAAACCATTAATGCATACCGATAATTTTATTGTAAATATATCTGATAACGTTGTTAAACAATGTTTTACTATTGATGCTTGTGTTAAACATTGTGATTTTATCAAGTCAATAGTGAACTACAGACAGGGTACATATTAACCATATCTCTATATGCAGTTAAAGCAGACATGAATACTTGTTATACAATTGTTGCAATGATAATCATATTGTTATACAATTGAAGTCATTGTAGATAATTGTATTTGGATGATATTTTTGAAAAAAGATGACAATAATTTTTATACAAATGTTGTATGTTATTTGTTATAAACTCATATTGATAAGACTTTTACATCAAAATGTATTTTAGAAACGTACCAATCAATCAAATAATCGGGTTGTTTGTTGTTTAGATGGTCAATCAATGATCAATTATATTTTTTTTTATTGGATATTAAAAGAAGATAACAAAAAAATTCAAATTTTTCATTCTCAAAATACTTACCAAATTACTCTCTTTTGACTAAAGTTATGAAGTGTGATGTAATTTCTTTTCAATCTATTTTAGATAATTAATTAATGGATGGCCTCAATAATCGACATATATTTAAAGGTCAATTCTCATCACTTCTGCCTGTATAATAAATCTTTAGATCTTAAGAGGAGATAACATTAGAGGTAAACTACAAGAGTGGTAAACACTCACAAACACAAGTGATAATGGGTGCATGATGATTGATGAAACACATATCATCTCATGAAAAGTAATATGTAGTGTTCTCAGCAGTTGTGTTGGGTTTTCCTCAGTTACAAATATAGATTACATCAAACAAGTATAATAGAACTATCTCATGACTTTCCTGCAGCAAGTTTATTACCTCAGTGATTATATTTATATAGTATATTTAGTATAGTATATTTACACTCAGGTAAATTAATATACCTTTCAGTGAGAGATATAATTTATAGGTAATTACCACTGGGTGGAGCAGGACAGCAAATAACTCATTCAGTTTCAGAGGACCAGGATGCGAATTTAACCATAGACTCCAGAATTATGTCTGAGTGTTGACACAAATTAAGTTTGTGATTCGTAAAGATGATATTACTGTGTCTGCATCTAGGGGAATCTATTTCTTTAGGCTTTCAATTTCTTAACCAGACTTGATGAATAAGTAGGCCTACATTGACTGTATTAAATACTCCTATTTGATTCATAAAGTATGACAAGTGCAGGTACAAAGCTGAAGTAGAGTAGGAGCCTAACACCTAGGGGGGAAAGAGTATGCTCCTATTTGATTCACAATCATAAACTATGACAAGTGTGGGTGCCAACTCTGTGTATAGTTGACCTGTAATAACAGATAGACCTATTAGATGTTTGGATATTTATTTGCAGTTTAGAAAGTGGCATGACACATCATTTCTCGTCAATATTGTTAGAGAAGTAATTGTGAGATCACCTCCAATGGGAATTAAACCCAGGACGTCTGGGTGAGAGTCTTGCACTCTACCAGTTGAGCTAAAGAAATATCCCATTAGCAGAAACCAGTTTAGGAACACTTTCACCTCAGTCTGCCACATTATTATAATAGAATATAGGGGTAACGTTGTTTTTCAGGGCATTATCATTTGCAGAAGCCCGAGGTCTTCAATTAACTGCCCGACGAAGGAGGGCAGTTGAATAAGACTGAGGGCTTCTGCAAATGATAATGCCCTGAAAAACAACGTTACCCCTATTATAGCTCAAATGGATGGGATTTGTTCTTTTGTACTCGAATTCATCTATAAGTTTTAATTACAGTTGTATATGAACAAAACAGCGAAAACTGCATCGTGTTACCGCCAAGAACCACTGTGACGTCACACGTGAAGAATGACGTCATAGTCGCTTGCGTTTACGGCTGATGAACGGAATGTCAGCCGTTGATCGGGAAAACGAAAGCAGTCTGTATGTAATGAATATCATACTGATGCATAGTCATATTTTATTATATAACCAATCAGTGAAATATTGAAAATCAACAAAACATTACATATTTAGCAAGTTTAGGATGCATGCGTAATGAGGCTACCTAAATCTAACATTGAAGGTCTACCGGTGGTGACTGAGAAAGACATTATTCTTTATTTTGTTTAAAACACTTCAGAATCAGTGCGGTTGTGTTGTCACATCGTGTTTATGATATTATTTGGCAAAATTACGTGCCGTTGTTTGAAAGAAAGACATGTAAAACGTTTTAAAATGTTCGAGTCGATACGCTCATTTGGACGCCATATTTGTTGAAATTTCAAGAAGCGATTCTAAAGTGACGTCACTTAGAAACGAAGTGATAATGGCCTGTCGTCAGCGTTGAGAGGGCCGTTATCATTTGCAGTGGCCCGCTTATTTCTGATAACAAGAGGGCGGTTTCATGATAATTCCATCCATTTTAGCTATAATGGGCTTTACTCCATTTGCTGGAGTCCAACTTGATTAAATAACCAGAGTCTGTGATGATTCTCTCTGCAGGTAGTCAACTCTCACTAGATATATCACATTATACACTTATAATTACTGATGGTGAGGTCATTATGTGAAATACAAGGACTCAGTCATACCGTAGACTGTACTTTACATCCCCCACAGTCAAGGAGGAAGTTGATAGTAAATCACCAAGCTTAGTTTATTCATGTTGCAAGAAGTAACAACACAGTGTATAAAATTTACTTTAATATCATTTGATACTTTACTCAGAAGTATGTGGGTTGGGGTATACATTGCAGTAATTAAAATTATAATTCCTGGTTCTATTTAAAGGGAAAAAATAACTAGAGTTTATCTCAACCTTCATCTACCTACATAATTTATTTCAAACATTTTATTAACAAATTATGAAAATAAGCAGAATATAAATATATATAACCATGTTATTGTTGAATCACTCGTCTGAAAATTATTAGGAAATGAAATGTTTGAAGGCCATTTAGAAGTGAAATACATCAGAAAAGTAAGCTTTTCTGGATAATATCTTATCACATTAAGAATTTGTTATCCAGAAAATCTTACTTTACTTCATCTTGCTCCTTTATTGTATGTGTATCCGCTAAGCTAATAAAATACCCTGATTCCCTAAGCCCAATAACTGTCATTTTTGCTGTAAATAATCAGACAGTGAAAGAACTTGGATTCAGAAATAGAGGTAATACCCTGCTGAGAGCACCGATGCAAGATTGACATTCAAAATCATAACATTTCGTGAGCTGAAAAATTAAATACTATGATATTTAGCGATGAGTAAGCAGTTGACAGCAAAATGATAGTTATTAGGCTCAGGGTATCGGGGTACTGTAGTAGGGTAGCTGATACAAATAAACTTTCAGAGCGGGGTGACTTTTCTTTTTAAGAAATGGTAAACTGATGAACAGGAGGAGGGTTAAGCAGTGTACTTGTATATGTTAGAACATATCTGAAACAGCGTTGTCTATATAGTCTAAACACAGTACGTTAACCCTTTACATGCTGAACCAGTGTCAGAGGTTCTGGAACTTGACTTCTAACCAACTGGAATCATTACTTGTTTATACAAAGGCAATGATCCGACAATTTCATATATAAACTTCAAAATTTAATTAAAAGCAAACAGCAAATAAGCAAACAGCAATTTCAAAGTTATACCTGTAATATAACATTTACTTCAAATTATTTTCAATCCTGCAATGTTAATATAAGATACAGCACTCTTGTTATATCTGTGTGTTATACTTTGTACATCTATAATGGGCCGGTGGTCCCTTTCCCTGAATAAAACATATATGTAATAATAGCAAATAAGACTATTCCCTCAAATTTCCTTCTGCTTTCGGCTTTGGATCAAGGGGTTCGGGGTTCGAATCTCGCACAACTTTGTCTGCAGTAGAGAACTGTTATACATGCAGTAAGCCTTAAAGGTTTGGGTGCAATGCTGTACTCGATTTCGGTGTAGTACCCACCATGGTTCGCTAGTTCCAGCCGATGCTCGCAGGTTTCACTGCAATGCATAGCCACATGGTGCTGCAGGCATTCTCCCTGCCATAATACTAGCAACCGTGATATAAGTGAAAGCGGCGTTAAACCTCAAATTACCTAACCTCAACTCGAAATACATTCCACAATAATACTGTAAATGGACTGTTCCTTTAATTTATAACAGGACTCCACAATAAACTGCTACCAAGACATGTAGTCTAGGTAGTAGTTACAATTAGATTTCCCTTGCGCAACCATATGGAGTCAGTGGCTGTAAATAGGCAAACTGTCCATCATTCTGCAACGTTTATGACATTAGATCTAGACTCTAGCAATATTCTGACATTTGATCTGGTTAAAGGATGCTTCCTCGTGCTGTTCAACATCTCCCTCTCTGATGATTATGCTTCCTCTTTGTTGTCTATGAGTAAGGTTACTCGTTATTATGACGTAATCCTCAATTACGTTTTATCAATTATGCCTCCTTTTGAAGGTGAAGTGAGATGATTTTCAAGGATGTAAAGGTTCTGAGAATGGGAATCTTGTTAACTTGATAACTGATTAGAGTTCTGTTAGAATTTCTTTGAATTTGGTACATGTATTGACTATTCAGGGGTGAGACCAGGATGGTGTGTGGAGGGTGCACCCTTATTTCAACATGGGACAACCGATAAACCAACATTGTCAAGGGTCCGTGTAGGCATGACTCAGTTGTACTTGGAACTCTATTTGGAGGTTTGTGGCGGCTAGAGGGTAGTGGGTGGTTGGTCGATGAAGGATGGAGGATGGTGGTGAAAGGTAGAGATGTGTAGAGGGTGATGGGTGGACTGTGGTAGTGTATTGTGGTGGGTGGATGGTGTTGGGTGGATAGTGTTGGGTGGATGGTGTTGGGTGTTAGATGCAGGGTGTTAGATGCAGGGTAAAGGATGGTGGGTGGATGGTGTTGGGTGTTAGATGCAGGGTAATGGATGGTGGGTTGATGGTGTTGGGTGTTAGATGCAGGGTAATGGATGGTGGGTGGATGGTGTTGGGTGGATGGTATTGGGTGTTAGATGCAGGGTAAAGGATGGTGGGTGGATGGTGTTGGGTGTTAGATGCAGGGTAAAGGATGGTGGGTGGATGGTGTTTGGTGTTAGATGCAGGGTAGAGGATGGTGGGTGGATGGTGTTGGGTGTTAGATGCAGGGTAAAGGATGGTGGGTGGATGGTGTTGGGTGTTAGATGCAGGGTAAAGGATGGTGGGTGGATGGTGTTGGGTGTTAGATGCAGGGTAAAGGATGGTGGGTGGATGGTGTTGGGTGTCAGATGCAGGGTAAAGGATGGTGGGTGGATGGTGTTGGGTGTTAGATGCAGGGTAAAGGATGGTGGGTGGATGGTGTTGGGTGTTAGATGCAGGGTAGAGGATGGTGGGTGGATGGTGTTGGGTGTTAGATGCAGGGTAAAGGATGGTGGGTGGATGGTGTTGGGTGTTAGATGCAGGGTAAAGGATGGTGGGTGGATGGTGTTGGGTGTTAGATGCAGGGTAAAGGATGGTGGGTGGATGGTGTTGGGTGTTAGATGCAGGGTAATGGATGGTGGGTGGATGGTGTTGGGTGTTAGATGCAGGGTAGAGGATGGTGGGTGGATGGTGTTGGGTGTTAGATGCAGGGTAAAGGATGGTGGGTGGATGGTGTTGGGTGTTAGATGCAGGGTAAAGGAAGGTGGGCGGATGGTGTTGGGTGTTAGATGCAGGGTAAAGGATGGTGGGTGGATGGTGTTGGGTGTTAGATGCAGGGTAATGGATGGTGGGTGGATGGTGTTGGGTGTTAGATGCAGGGTAAAGGATGGTGGGTGGATGGTGTTGGGTGTCAGATGCAGGGTAAAGGATGGTGGGTGGATGGTGTTGGGTGTTAGATGCAGGGTAAAGGATGGTGGGTGGATGGTGTTGGGTGTTAGATGCAGGGTAAAGGATGGTGGGTGGATGGTGTTGGGTGTTAGATGCAGGGTAATGGATGGTGGGTGGATGGTGTTGGGTGTTAGATGCAGGGTAATGGATGGTGGTCGGAGGGTGACTTCCTTTTCAACCATTTTGTATTGTAGAGGACTTGGTTTTCGAAATGCTAACATTTGTATTATTTTTCACACTTTTTGTAACGATGTGACGTCAAAAGAAGAAGATTAGCAGCTGTAGTAATAATATAGAAAATGAAAATACAATTTTACTATCAAAAAGAGGTATTCAGAGAAATTGAAATTTCAATTGATCGTTTGTTTTTAGTGAAATGAAAATAGAAATTAGTTTTCAAAATAAAGTAACAATTTTCTAATTTTCTTGTACGTGTAGCACAATTTAACAATAGAAAGGACAACTACTAGAGGGGAAATGTGATACTTTAGGAAGAAAGTTATTCAATGTTACCACCCCCCTTCTAAAATGTTTGCATGTAGATTTGATGAACCCTCAAAGTGAATCTTGCAGCCGCCACCTTAAATAACGTTGTCTGAGTGAGCTTAACATGATGGAAGATGTCCACTGGAAGTTTAACAACAGTTGAAGCGGTAATGCGGCTTCCTGCGTCCCTACTTGAGAAATTCTTCCTTCTACTTGCCTGCTGCTGAGCTAAAATACTAATGTCAGATCTGGTTGATATTGACTTGACCTGCTTCACTAACTGTAAAGTGGGCGCTGGTTCCAGGAGCTTTCACGCTTCATTCCACAGTTACTCTTGTAGAAGTGATGCATATTGTGGAAGGGACTCGCATACCGTATTTTACTTATTAAAATAACCCGATCTGAAATTTTCCAAGGTCTCTTTGCTCCAAAAAGTGGAGTTTAGATCTACAGTGAACCTTTTATGAAACCATGTTTCACAGAGTAAAACGATTTTTCTATATCTGTTCTAGTCTATTTTCTATTCAGTGAAATTGCACTCAAACAGATCACGGACACAGTTAGATGACGTCACATTTAGATATTGAATCCATATATCCACTTCATTTAAAATTTTTGTTTTATTTTTTAAATGTTATAAATAGAACTTTTGACTTTTCTAGTCAACTTTTATGTATATGCCCTCTCTCTCATCTCCTCGTCATGCTATCTATGTCTCCAACACTTGATGAGATATACACAGTATTTTGCAGAAACTCTGTGTGTTGTACAAGCAATAAATATTTAATTCTTAGATATCACGTTGTGATGATATGGGGAAAAAAACCTCGATATAACAGTACTAGACATTGTATAGACTTGAATTGATTGAACTCAATGAAATGAGGGAGAAAGTCAAATCTTTGGTAATATTTTCACTGTAAGATCTGGGTTTGGACCACTCTCAATAATATTTGTCATTTTCAAATATTCATGAGACAGATGATGTTGTGGTGCAAAAGAAAACAACCCAGACATGATCCCCCCAATTCAAGATTCTAGTTTCTATTTGTCTAGGAGACAGTAATTCATGTTAAATTAAATTAATGGAATATTAGTTATACAATATATTAAATATTTGATAATAAGACCTGATGGATCGATAAACACCGCAATAGAAATGTTGTAGATTTGATTCTCCATTACATGGTTCATAGCCTAGAATCAACAATACAAACCAGGTTGTGCTGTTCATCTGAAACACATAGGAGGCAAGATATGGTGGAGCTGGTATGTTACCTGTTTGCTTGAAGTTTAGGGGCTCTTCTGAGTTAGGTATAGAGGGACTGGAGTCCCAACTGGTTAGCCTCAGTTCTCTAAAGGTACGTATGTCCCAGTTAGGTACAGTACAAATTTAAACCTTGTAGATCTACTGTCTAACTTACGTCCAACATTCGTAGGTGCTCTTGGTGGTCAAGGTCTCCAGGATCGACATATGTCGCCATCTTGTTTTTTTTGCATTACATGAAATGAAAGCACGTTTTATTATATGACGAGCAGTGAACTACGGTGATTTATCATATGACGAGCAGTGAAATACCAAGATTTATCTGTGAAATAAACTTTCAAGGCACAGTGAAAATAACTTAAATTTTCACTTCAATCAGTGACTGATATAATTTAAAGTCATAAAACAATGGTCTGACGCAGCGATTTGGCATATGACGTCACAGTGTTCCTATGTTGGCAGGCTGCTTGTAGCGGTCGCTCGGCGTGGAAACGAAATACAAGGATAACATCATAAAATAAATAGAATATCTGTCGATTCTTGACAAATACCATGTTTATCTCATCTTGTGAGGAAGAAAAGTAATATATTTAACCTTTCTACCTCACTCGATGAGATAAACATGGTATTAGTCAAGAAAAGACAGATATCCTCTATATATTGTACTTAATTTTACAACTTTCTAATAATAAAAGACATACACTGATTGAGTATTCACATAGTAACACATAACTTGTCATAAAACTAATAAACAACTTGCTGTTATGTTGTAGCGAAGTTTTCCCCACTCGCCGATGAATGGCTTCGGTTCTCATTGTTTTTATTTTTCAACAAGTGTGCGCTTGTGTTTATCAAGGGTTGAAATATATGTAAGTCATCAAAATATTACCTTCATTGGTATCTTTCAATTTGGCTGTGTTTTAATCTGTATTAATAGTGTAAACAGGAATATCCTCTCGAATTTTTTTTCCACAAAAAATATCCCGATAGAACCCTCCTTTTAAGAATTAAACCTTGCCGCATTTTGATGCATTTTCTGTCCCTTAGAGTTAAATAATCATTGGCAGGGAATAGGCACAGTGGTGAGGGTTATTACAAGGGGTTTGTGAGAGGGGGGGGGGGGGAATAAAACACATTTTAAGATATTTCAAAATAAATTTTAAGCAATTTGAACAATTTTTAACCCTTAACTTGCAGGACGATGGTTAGGTGAGGATGAAAATAGTAAAATCATATATCACTACAGGTATTTTTCTCAGAGCTGATCATTATCGATGAGATACTGGCTAGCAACTCCCAGTCAGTTAGATAGTACAAGATTTGCTGTCTGAGAAATTCAGCTGGCAGTGCCAATTAGTGCCTAAGGCAAGACCCAACAACAAGCTAGGTTGTCCGAATATTCTGCTAGAGTTGTTAAAAGGGGTAAGATATAATAAAGCAACTTAAGGGCTAACAGTGATTAATTATCTATGGTTGAAGATCGAAAAAACTTGTTTTATGTTAAAGCAACTTGAGGGTCATCCTCGATAATCCAGCGCTATTGTTCCGATAAATCTACACACAAGCGCTGGAAAACAGTAAGGGTATTTATCCCTAACCTAGTTACCTCCTCTTGGGTCCATGTTATCCAATCAGAAACGAAACGCAGACACTATCTGCGTAAACAACTCGACCAATCAAAACGCATCACTACCGTTGTTTATAGAAACAAACATGGCGGCGGCCGACTCACTCGATTACGATAAAGTTTGTAACAAATTCAGCGTAGAAAACCTGACAGAAACTCAAAAGAAAGTTTTAAGAAGTCTGTACGAGAAGGGTGTATTCATGTCCATCAAAACGGGTGGAGGTAAATGATTAAAATCCCTGTGCTACCAGGCGTTCCCAATCATCTGCGAAAGCCAAGATCCTGACACGAGAGTGCTTGTTATTTCACCCTTGATTTCAAGTGATCTCATTGGTTGTTAGAAAGCGAGCGTTTCGCTGAGTCATTGCGAAGGGAGGTAACTAGGTTGAGGATAAATACCCTTACTGTTTTCCAGCGCTTGTGTGTAGATTTATCGGAACAATAGCGCTGGATTATCGAGGATGCTTGAGGGTTAACAATGGTAAATTGAATTTTTTAATTTTTTTTTGGTCCTTCAACCATAAATAGTAAATCATGCCGTTCCTAAAGAGCTACATAGCCCATGGCTAATTATAACTCATTAAATAGTCTTATTACAGATGTATTAGTTACAAATTAGAGAGATAAAGAAGACCAGATGTTTCTTCAGAAGATTGCTGGAGTCGTTGCTTCTACTCTGCAGCTCGTTCCTGATGTTTTTGGCTTCTTACTACAGACAGCAAGCCTCTCACTATGCATATGGTCGTCAACTCTTCAATGTTTTCCAGAAAATCTTCCTGTTCCTGTTCATTATTTTCTTTTAACATCCACAAACCTGCAGCAATAGGATATTTCCCAATGTAGTGTGATACAATTAAATAATACTCAGACAATTTCCAAACTTAATTTCTGTCATGTTGGGACTGGATAGCGCAGTGGTTAGCGCATTTTACTTTGGATCAAGAGGTCCGGGGTTCGAATCCTGCCAGTTCTGTAGAGAACTGTTCTGCATGGGGTAAGGTTTGGGTGCAATGCTACACTGAATTTCTTTATAGTACCAGCCATGGTTCCCTAGTTCCAGTCGATGCTCGCAGGTTTCAACGCAATGCATAGCCACATGGTATTGCAGACTTTCTCCCTGCCATACTACCAGCAGCCGTGATATAAGTGAAATACTCTTGAAAGCAGCGTTAAACCCCAGATGGCTTCGCCTCGCCTCGCCTCACCTCACCTCACCTCACCTCACCTCACCTCACCTCACCTCACCTCACCTCACCTCACCTGAAAATATTGGGATCCACCTATGTATATGTTGTATTGTGAATAAATTTTGTAGACTTCTATGTTTTCCGTAATACTTCACAGCAGAAAGACCCATGAGAGTCAAAGCTTCTACACATTGTGGGAGAGATTTGTTGGTAGTATGTTTATTGTAAGCTAGGATTTGGGGAAGGAGGGCAGTTGGAGAGACAGAGGGGGTGTTGGTAGGTGGTGGTGGCTAAGTGATCCCAGGGTCTCCTCCGGGCAGCATACAGGTGTGCAGAACACCTGTCGATAAACACACTTACTCTGCAAAGTTAACCCTCTCTGAGCTGTAAGCGACATGGGTTGCTGTTCCCATGCATACCACACAAAAGTTATGTAGGCTTTTCCCAGTGTAGAAGTTGCTGTCTTTAAGAATTTTTTATGTTAGGCATAATTAGAATTCAAGGAAAACTAATATGCAATCATAACCAAAATAATCAAATATAAACTGTTTTAACCTTTTCAGGCTGCTTTAGAATAACATGTAGTCTCTTTAAAGAATTTCCAGAAGAAACTTGGTGGAATCAGATAGGACCTTCTTTTTCTGAAATCCCTCAGTTTAACATAAAGAATAGGAGTGAGAATTAACCTGAATATAACTTGCTTCGTGAAAGAAACCCTGAATTGCTGAGTAAGATCTGCTGTGAGTGCAGTTTAACATTTTATGACAATCTGGTATTTATATGTGTCCTGGATTCTTTGGAATTTTTGCATGACATATTTTCTGTTCATCCCTTGAAATGGCTCTCAGGCTTGCAATTAGTTTCAAATTGCATCTTGAGTAAAACTTCAAAGATTTAAGCTTATGTATCATTTGAAAATTTGCATGATGTTCGAAGCCATGATTAATGGTCTGTAGTTTCCTTTTGCCAACAAGTCTGTTTCATCTTGGGACTTTTTCCCCTGAAAAATAAATGTTTATTGCCTTCTAAGTGTCCAAGGAACCAAACATGCTGAATATGGTATGTTTGAGAATGAAAGAGATCTGTTGAGAATCATATGCCAGTGGAAAACCATTATCCATGATGTTTGGGTTATGAAAAAGCAAATAATATCTGACAGAGTGAATGTGATGTATTGGTAAAACTAACAAATAATTTCAGAAACAGCTCTTTGAAAATAAATTAATTTAATTTGAAAAATTATTGTATCTGAGTCATTCTTTTAATGTAGTGAAAATTTGACATTATGATGAAATTTTACTTGTTATTGAGTGATTTTTAATGTTAATCAAACAAATTATGTGTATGTTGCATTGCCAATTTGCCTTTATGATATCTGTGCCCTTGGCAAATCTGTTTCAATACAGGAGGAATATGGGGCCTTTTGATAAAGGGAATATTCAGAAATTATTATGTTATTGTAAAAAAACATCAGAGGGGGGTTTGTTAACTGGTCAGACCTTAAAAACTTGCTTGAATCAAGCAAATGGTTGGCTAGAATTTGTAGAGAATTTGCAGAAATTAAGTCATTTTTATGATACAGTTTGACTAAATCTAATTACAAGTTAAAAAAGTTCTTCTATAATATCTGATCAAGAGATGTGAAAATGTTATGCTTCTTTTAGTAGAACTGTTTTTAAAATAATAGAAAACTAAAATCAAAGAGAAATATTTCAAAATTATCAAAAGGATAAGGGACTAAGGGTATGCTTACCATGTCCATTTCTTTTCCTAAAATGCAAATTTGGTGGACTTCTCCTCTTGTCAATATATTTGGTTTTCAAAACCTGTCCATGTCAGTTAAGGGTTATTTTGTTTGGAATACCAGCTATGATGCCTGTTTTAGCTTACACTATATCTGTGTTAGTGTGTTCAAGTGTGCATGGATGTGACTGATTTCCTTTTGTCCTCAAAAGGGAGGGTAAATATATTATAGCAACTGGCGAGGGGTTAAAGTTGCATTTACACACAACTACCTTAGACTAAAGAATAAAATAGTTTCCAGACTGAGACAGTCAAAACTACTATCACCTTTGCAGTCCATCATCTAAGTGAATCCGAAACAACCGAATGGTCTAAAAGATTCTTTACACAACAAAGAATTTCATTCTTACAGAGATTTTATTGGCTGTGGGTGTCATTCATCAAACAGAAATTTATGAAGTAGATCCAATAATTGGCTTGTTTTGATACGAGTGTATCAAAAGGATGGTCCAAATTTTCCCCCAAAACACAAAGCGAGCTTATTAGCTGTTCTCTGGCCTATCCTAAGCAAGCTCTTGAAATTGGCTAGTTTTGATTTGGTTGTCTCTTGGGATTGTCAGGGGGTGTCGGTCAGTAAACTGATTGAATGGTATTGATTACTCAGACTGCTGACCGATGTCCAGCTGATATCACCGCGTGACCACTGCAATTACTCTCTAGCTTTTGTTACGGACATTTGTTACATGCTAATTACATGCCTCGCCATAATGTATTGAATTCTTTTTAACAACAACTGACCTGTTGCATGTGTTGAAGTGTGCTTCGTAACATATTGATTTCAGAATGAGATGGGGAAATTTTGTTATCTAGTTTGGAAGATGCCAGATTCATAGAAATTGAAAAAATATCCATTATCAATACGTATCCCCATCCCACTGTACAGGTAGTCAGAAGGAATGACAGGAGTGTCATCTATCTGTATTGAGGGGTAGGAATATTGATTTGTGTCTACAGTGTGTATATTGTCAGATATCTGGTATTTTTAATTCCCTGTGACCAGATTATAACCAAAAACATGATTTGTAATACTTTCATAACAATGTAGTCATCCTTTCAAAGGCACAGGTGTGTGTTTAATAATGCATAATGTGAAAGTGATGTTAAGTAAAAGTTAAGGGTCAAAATTAACCTTAGGCTTTACAACTAGTGAATCTCTGAAAGAAAAAGCCATAATTCATTCAAGCTTGCCAAATACATCTGTGTGAGCATATCATTGAAGTAGTCGTTCAAACTATCATCTTCTTAACAGATGTGGCAGTATAATGCTAATTTTTAACCCTTCCAACACAAGAAAACAAAGGAGATCATTTATTGATATTCAGAAGTGGAATATAGGGCAAAATAAAATTTGTTCTATCAAATCCCAGAATATTTCCAAAATTTAAGAATACGTTCCCTGTTGAGTATGAAAATAAGACAAGTGTAACATCTATTGAAAGTGCATAAGATATTGCTTATCAGTCTTGCTTTATGTTTTGTTACAGCTACAAGTTTTTAAAAAATTTCAATTTGATAAAAATTTGCATCTTATTCTATAGATTCCTCACGAAACAGTCTAAGGACATTTTCACAGCTAAAGCTTTTGTTGGAGCACTTGTGATTGGCTAACTGAACTTGTGTCAGAACATGTGAGTATACAGGCAGTCATCAGACCGTGTGGAGAGGAAACCATGACCGATAACTACTGACAGATATGAAGTTTATATCCTGATAGGACCACTATATTGCTACTTTTATTCCTGGGAATAAGGTTGATTTTAATCAGACTAGAACAATTATAATACAACAATCTTCGGTCTCTAAATGTTAAGCTGACAATGAAGCGCTGCGTTGATTATTATCGGGTTACAAGTGAGAAGGTCATGTTTGTCAATATTCAACAATTTTGTCTCTTTGCAATTGAGAAGAATTTCAGTGACGCCAAACCAAACATGTGGTTAATGATCTTCTGACAAATAAGATGAAACATTGTCATTACTGTACCTGTGACAGTGACTGAGAAGTGCCTTCGATGTATGTAAGAAGAATGTAATAGTATCGATAAAGCAGAAAGATTTCTGTCTGAGATTTTAACATCCATCATCAAAAGAAACTGCTTAAGACCCAACGACTTACAGATGAACCTATAGAAGGATAAATGAATGGATACACAAGTCAAACCATATAAAAATAATAATGGTCATTTGTCAAAGTATTCTGATTAAGCTTAAAAAATAGCTGTTTTGCTCTAATTATGACAATGTTCTCCTGACAACGTTCAAATATTAGTGCCATAATTTCCACATTTTATTGGCTTCATTGGATTTGATTTGTAAGAGAACTGTATCATCCAAGACTTGGCCATTACTATAGAACAATTGAACAAAAAACAAAAAGTATTTAAAAAAACTGAACCAAACTGTAAGACAAACAGTTAATTCTGCTGATTGGACAATGATTTTTCTGATGATGGTAATAGTTTTAGTACCACTGCATAAAGAATTTTATATTATCAAATGATCCGGTACAAATTGATTGTCCATAGCACTACATTTGGTTTGAGAAATGACCCCTTGGACACATGATGCTGTAGCATCTAGTGTATTACAACTTGACTAATATTATATTGACATTGTAACCCTTTGATAACATCAATTTTAAGATTGAGTAACAATTGATTCTAGTGTTACAATCATTTTGATAAATGACCCCTCGGACACTTGATGCTGCAGCAACGACGTCAACGAGGGTTTGGCTATTATCAATAACATCCTTATTAGCAGCAGTAAGAGACACGGTATGCAGCTGGGGACGTTGATTAGGGATGAGGAGGATGTGTTGATGAATAAGTTTGATCTCATTTTCTCTGATGGTGAAATGTGAGGTATTGCATGACCATGAAATTAAGAGCAGCTGTTATAATGACCGTGATTATTGTCTGGGTTTGAACTATTAACCTTTGATGATATCGCACACTTATACAACAATGCACGTCTGATATAAATATGATGATGATGATAATGATAATGGTGATGGTGATGTTGATAGTGATGAAGATGATGATAATGATGATGATGATGATGATAATGACAATAGTGATGGTGATGTTGATAGTGATGAAGATAGTGATGATGATGATGATAATGATGATGATGATGATGATGATGATGATGATGATGATGATGATGATGATGACAATGTTAGTGATGGTGATAATGACAATAACAGTGTTAGTGATGACAACGATAATGGTGATAATGATGATTATAATGACATTGGTGATGATGTTAGTGATGATGATGTCGATGATGGTGATAAAGCAGATGATTAAGATAACGATGATAGTGTTGACCTGTAGTTGTTGCCAGCATTGATTCAATCTAGTATTGTAAGTAAAACTTGAATTAATGTGAAAGACGATAGATGTGATGAGCCTCCCCTCCCTGATAAGACCCCCAAATTCTCCTCAATCTCAACAATCACTGTAAATCATATGCTAAATCAAATATTTGTCTCTGTACTTGACCAAACCAGTTTTATAAAGATGAATTCTGTACATAATAGCACCTAGGTACCACTTTAGATATTTCCAGGTTAGGTACCAATGTCAGTTTTATATATTTTAGTCAATTCATGTATTTAAAGGATAGATGAAATGACATATGGTCCAAATCGGATTCATTAAAATGGGATGTCAATTTGACAATTGCTCGATTTTAAATTTCTGAAATCGGTCCATAAATTACTTATATACAGCTTTTTAAAAAAACGCCTGATTTAGCCCCGGCGACCAGAATGAAAGTCTGCGGGGGTGTGATCCGTGAAGGGATGACTTCTGTGACGTATGTGGAGGAATTTGATTTTCGGCGATAGTCACAATTCAACGTAATTTCGCAACATTTTGATTGTTAATTTCACAAAGAAACCTTCAATAAACCAACTTAAATTTCCCATATATTGAATGTTTAGATATCCAACTAGGTAATTCCACAGATGACAATTACACAATTATTACATAAACATGTCTTTTTGGCGATGTAATACACCTCATAAATTCATTTAGCGGCAGTGATAATCATCATTAATTAATTAACGAGACACCGGCGGAGTAGCTATCTAGCTGCCCCGCCTGTCGCTTATCACAGTCACGCCTCAGTGAGTATTGTCAAAAGGATTCCCCGAACAAATTGCGGTAGTGTTAAAATGGGTGAATTAAAATCCACTTAATTATCGATTGCAAGTGTATATTGTCTCCATTTTATGCTCAATTGATTCCGATATACAATATACGTAGAGGTAATCATCTGTCATTCTTGAGAAAAATGCATTTCATCTATCCTTTTCCTTTCTGAGATTTGAATTGATCAATATGAGCTCAACATAGACATTGTTGGATACAGGCAATCAGGTAAGCAGGGTGGGTCAGGGGTATTATCATTTGTGGCTTGTGAACTCGACAGTTAGAGTGTTAATAGCCACATGGTATGTAAGTGTATATAGTTAACAAGATCTGGTACAGTAATTACCACCATTGGTTTCACAATCCCGCTCTGATATTCTTGCTGGCTGTAACACTACCCTGTTTCTCTCTCTCTCTCCAATAAACAGTGTCTCTACTACGAGACTATTTCATTACAACTAAGTATACCTTGAGGCATATTTCCTGACAACTAAACATATCTCACTGTCCCACTTCCTGATGAGCAGTGGAGGAAACAGTACTTAACGTTCAACTAGACTTTCTCAAGGTCTCGCTTTTAACTTGTCAGGAAGAGGCCTTTTAAAAGGAGGGTTCTACTGGGGTATTTTTTGTGGAAACGAAATTCGAGAGGATATATAGAGGTTATCATGCTCGTGTGTTTTGGGATGGTCAATATCCTGCATTAGGAATAAACATTGTATTTTGCGAGCCTTGGCGAGCTAAATACATTGTGTTTATTCCTAATGCAGGATATTTACCATCCCAAAACAAACGAGCATGATAACTTCTTTATCATACAATGTCATTCTTCATTCTTTTTGCACAAAACAGCATGACAACATTAATTTCAAAGTTGAACTTTACTGTAACAACGCGTATTGATATATGGAAATGAACTGCGTGCTATTCTCACAGTAAAATGACACAAAATAACGCCTCCTAAATTATGCTTTCAGAGAAACTAATTGTTAATTATTTTTGGCATGATCTTAATTTTCAATGTTTGAATAGGTTTTAAAATACGTTTTTCAAATGAAAAATATTTAAGCTGAGGACAGCGAATTCGAACTCATGTCCTATCGCTTGTGTAACCATGACTTTAAGCGAATCTCGAAGTGCGAGAGTTGCTTCCCAACCGCCCGGTTGCAAATGGCGACTCGCACCACATGGAGAGCTAAACTGAATGTTAGGCAGCTAATTCTAAAATCACCTTTACAAAAGTCACATTATGGAACCGTGAAGATTGCCGTTCGATAAATGAATGTGTGACTCAAACTGCCTTTGTTACCTGTGAGTATCAGAAAGTGTTTGCTCGGTAGTTTTCAACTCGCGATGAACATGTTTTGGCACTGCTTGAACATAATAAAATTTTGCCGCACTATGCATTGCACAATGATTTTTTTTATCATTCTCAAATTAATATGGATCTATATGAAATGAAGCATGTATATTTACATGAAGCTGTTACGCTATAATTGTCACGGTTATTACAGGCATTTTAAATGTTAACGCGTGTGACGTCATTTCCAAAAGAAGTTCCGTCACTTGACCTCTGTAATTTGCATCTTTATCCGTATATGACCCCAACGGATACCGAAAATATCCGTTGCCTTTATCCTGCCGAGAACACCACTCATTGTATGATAAACCCGTTTACACATATATGCTATTAATACATAATTAACACAAATATAAGGTGAAATTTTGACTTTACTTATCACAACTTGATAAAGACAAGCGCATATTTGTTGAAATATAAAGACAATGAGAACTAAAGCCATTCATCGACACTGCAAGTGAGAAAACAGCATATTATTTATTAGTTTTGTTATATGTTATGTGTTACTATGCGAATATTCTATCATTGTATATGTTTTATTATTTAAAAAAAATAATATTGGGTTAAATATAGTGTGTTTCATTTCATATAATGCAAAAAAAACAAGATGGCGGATGCGGACATAATGGTGATAAAAGTTTTCCTTTAATATGGCATGGCATGGTGTCTGGCATCCATCAGTTCATCCGTAAACTTGTCGTCTTTTTTACTTCTTTTCAAGAACTGCTGCTGAAATTTTTTGCACTGACTCCTTGGTCAGTGAGAATAATGATTGGTAGATTTAGCAACCTTATGGCCCCTAATAAGTGCCACAACATAAAAACCTATTTTCATCTTTTTCAGAACCAAAAGCCCTTAAAAAGTTGAAATCTAACTTTCTTGTTTAGATGTTGAACTGTACTACACTTTCTTAGTCTAAGTTCTAGAAATTGAGCTAGTTTATCTACAGTACTGAACTGTATATCGAAAAGGAATGAAAATGAGGCTAGGCCATTAAACTCAAGAAATGATGCTAAAATTATAACCAAGTACCCCCATATCATCGTATTATTGTCATTGTCAATTCATTCCAAAGTAAACAATCTGTAAGTGTGATGCCACTAACTTACTAGATATTGACTACAAAACATCCTGCTAACTCCCGATAACTTCCATTTTCTTTCAATAACAATGTCCTCGGGACAAAGCTCAGAGTGCAAAAACGCTGTTACAAGTCAATGACTTAACGACATCAAACAAGTTGCTTAGCTCTTTCTAATCATATCTTTAAAGAAAAAGAATGCTTGAATTAGATTAAGAAAGTAAAAAATTGGTCATTTGCCCCTACCTCATGTCCTATTTCTAGGCTAATATGTTAAAATCTCAGAGTAAAATTTTGTGCTTAAAATCATTTGCCAGTAAGGAATTTGAGTAAATGGTGAGTGAAGATGATGAACTGTTTTCTTGAACCCAGCTGACCTCCTTTATTATGATTTATATGCTACAATCTATGTCAATGTCAATATTGTGCGGTAGTTCCTGTGTGGTGACCCCTTCCCAATATGTAAACTCACATTATTGATTTAGTAACGCTGTCTTGATATTTGTCATGTGAGCATTTTATGTTTGTCATAAATCTTTTGAATATTTTCTGAAGAAAAAATTGATTTGGTTACTTTTTTTCTCATTTGTTTTATTACCAGGATAATGTCTGGGGAAATTGATTTTCTTTTAAGAAAGTAAAAAAAAATTCATGTGGGGTTATGAGTTTTTGTCATGTAGAAATAATGGCAACTTTTAATCATCTTTTCAATTATGCCATTTGTCAAATAAATCTGAAATGTTGCTTTAATGGTTTTAGGTCAGATAAAAAGCACCATGAAGTCTTCATTCCAGCTTTATAGGTTGAATGCCAAACTCTTTAATAGCCCACATATTAATTGCTCGTATAGGGGGGTTAGTAGTTGTGTTCAGCTTCAAACTGAGTTTGAATTCCACCAGCACCTCAGTAACATTCTCTACTGAAGGCAACTGTCATACAATGAAATTGGATGAAATATTGCATTGTAATTCAGAGTGTTTTCATCCATGGTTCCTTAGTTCCAACCAACACTTGCAGGTTTTACTGCATTGCATAACCAAAAGGATGTTGCTGTCTTTCTCCATGCAATAATACAAACTGCATCATAAATTCATTGTCTCCACATGTCTTTCATATATCTCAATAGGATAAAGTTGGGCTGTCTGGTAGTTTGAGGAAGAAATGTCACAATGGAGAGAGAAAAGGGATATTTTGCTAAATGGTTAGAGCATATTTCTCAGAATGAGAAAACCTAGTCATTCAACATTTATATACATAATTTAGTGTATGAAAAAGGCTTGTCCGACAACCCGTAACCTGATTACTTTTGGTACAACAGTTTACATTTGATGATTTTGCTAAATTTAACTGTACAAATTAATATTTTTGGCTGGTACTGTTTCGCCTTATTTCATACACTGACATAATTATACCCCCGACCAACGGTTGGGGGTATATAGTTATACCAACGATTCCGTCCGTCCGTCCTTCCGTCCGAAGACAATTTTTGTCCGATCGATTACAGAAAAACTATTCGTCTCATCCTTTTTAAATTTGGTACATGTCTTCTTCACTACTAGGAGAGGTGCAGTGCGAAGTTCATACCGAATTGGTGAATTTTTGAATTTTTGGCGATTTTTGAATTTTTTTAACTTAGTCAAATTCTGAGTATTTTTTGTCCGATCGATTACAGAAAAACTATTCATCTCATCCTTTTCAAATTTGGCACATGTCTCCTTCACCACTAGGAAAGGTGCAGTGCGAAGTTTAAACCAAATTGGTGAATTTTTGAATTTTTGGCGAATTTTTGTATTTTTTAACTTAGTCAAATTCGGAGTATTTTTTGTCCGATCGATTACAGAAAAACTATTCATCTCATCCTTTTCAAATTTGGCACATGTCTCCTTCACCACTAGGAGAGGTGCATTGCAAAATGTAACACGATTTGGTGAATTTTTGAATTTTTGGCGATTTTTTATATTCTTTTACTTTATCATAGCTAGAATGACTGAAGCTACTTCTGTATTGTGATTTGTTGACTTCATCATTTTCTTTTTCATGTAACTTTCATCAAAAGCTACTTCTGTGTTCTCGTTGATTTTACTATTTTATATTTCCACTGGTTATATTTTGGGAAAAGTTAAATTTTCTTTCCTTTCAGCCATTAACTGCTGTATATCTCTCACTGTGCCTTCAGGGGTGTGCTTCCATGTACCTGTTGTTTAAAGTCACTCGAAAGAATCATTATGATGGATTAATTTCCAAAATAAAGTTGAAATCAGTGGTAATAGCAGTAGTGTATTATATTACCAATACCTTTTCAAGTTACTTTTATTCCTATTTTGACTTAAACCACCTTTTTCACATGAAGATCGAGACTTGTCCTACCATTTTCACAAACAGTTTAATCTTAGCAATTACATTTCAAAGCTTATCAATCCTTAGGTGTGCAGACACCTCTCTCTTTAAGTAAAATAAAAATGTCAAACTTAAACAGTCGGGGGTATTAGTGAGCCACGCTCACTTTTTAGCTCATCTGGCCTGAAAGGCCCGATGGGCTTATGGCATGGGATGGCGTCCGTCCGTCCGTCCGTCCGTAATCTTTTCGCTTTTTCGACTTC
Organism: Gibbula magus; assembly: GCA_936450465.1. Lineage (NCBI taxonomy): Eukaryota > Metazoa > Mollusca > Gastropoda > Trochida > Trochidae > Gibbula > Gibbula magus. The sequence continues at coordinate 60,734,904 of OW388291.1, forward strand.
TTCTCCAGAACCAATGACTCCAGAGAGCTGAAATTTAATGTACAGACTCCTTGGCTGAAGGGGATACTAAATTGTAAATTTGGTGACCCTGTGACCCCAAATGTGGGTCACAGGGGTCATAACCTTAAAAGCTATTTTCATCTTCTTCTCCAGAACCAATGACTCCAGAGTGCTGAAATTTTATGTACAGACTCCTTGGCTGAAAGGGATTCTAAATTGTAGATTTGGTGACCCTGTGACCCCAAGTGTGGCTCACAGGGGTCATTACCTAAAAAAAACTATTTTCATCATCTTCTCCAGTCCCAATGAACGTAGAGAGCTGAAATTTTATGTACATACTCCTTGACTGAAGGGGATTCTAAATTGTAAATTTGGTGACAGTGAGACTCCAAATATTGGGTCACAGAGGCAATGACCTAAAATGCTATTTTCATCTTCATCTCCAGTCCCAATGGCTCAAGCGAGCTGAAATTTTATGTACAGACTCCTTGGCTGTAAGGGATTCTAAATTGTAAATTTGGTGAGTCTGTGACCCCAAATATGGGTCACAGAGATCATAACCTAAAAGCCTATTTCAGTTTACAGCATCTTTCTGAGATTATATGTGCACTTCAATCAGTAATTAGGTAAGGGAGGTAATTTTAAAGAAAACAGCTGAGTTAAAGGCATTTCATCTTTCTGATGTGAGAGTTCTAACATGTGCTTTGAGAATATAATATGTCTGATGAAAAAGAGATATTTAGAATTAAAAACTTAGAATTGGAGGTCTAACAAAAATTATAAGTCATATTTTATCTTTGTCTCACATTTCACATATGAGTAATTATTTGTATTTTGCAAGTGAATTTGCTGATAAAGGTACACAAGTCTAAAAGTATTCTAAAGACTTAATACAGAATCTTTTATTAAATCTAATATTATGTTCTTTGTAATTTAAGAGTAAATAATGGAGTTTTTTAATATCTCATGATATTGTGTAATTATTTGGAGAATTAATTAATTAATTATTTAGAATTTCCAGTACGAGTCAATTTGGTATACCTTATTTATATCATATTTTATACTTTATAACTGATTTAGTTTTCTATTAACTTTGCAGTTAATTTTATTCAATAGGAACAAGAAATGAGATAGATGTCTACATCATGGACATGTTTAATGTGAATCTATTTGAAATGAGAACTATTGAATACCCTTTGAAGGAATAACTTGAAGAGGAATTAAATTTTTAGCTCATCAGGCCTGAAAGGCCCGATGGGCTTATGGCATGGCATGGCGTCCGGCGTCCGTCCATCCGTCCGTCCATCCGTCCGTCCGTCCATCCGTCCGTAAACTTTTCGCTTTTTAAACTTCTTCTCCAGAACCAATAACTCCACAGAGCTGAAATTGTATGTGCAGACTCCTTGGCCAATGGGGATTCTAAATTGTAGATTTTGTGACCCCATGACCCCAAATGGGGTCACAGGGGTCACATGTTTAAAAACCTATTTTCATCTTCTTCTCCAGTTCCAAAAGGTCTAGAGAGCTGAAAAGTTGTTTGCAGACTCCTTGGCCAATGGGGATTCTAAATTGTAGATTTTGTGACCCCATGACCCCAAATGGGGTCACAGGGGTCACATGTTTAAAAACCTATTTTCATCTTCTTCTCCAGTTCCAAAAGGTCTAGAGAGCTGAAAAGTTGTGTGCAGACTCCTTGGCCAATGGGGATTCTAAATTGTAGATTTCGTGACCCCATGACCCCAAATGGGGTCACAGGGGTCACATCCTTAAAAACCTATTTTCATCTTCTTCTCCAGTTCCAAAAGGTCTAGAGAGCTGAAAAGTTGTTTGCAGACTCCTTGGCCAATGGGGATTCTAAATTGTAGATTTCGTGACCCCATGACCCCAAATGGGGTCACAGGGGTCACATCCTTAAAAACCTTTTTTCATCTTCTTCTCCAGTTCCAAAAGGTCTAGAGAGCTGAAAAGTTGTGTGCAGACTCCTTGGCTAATGGAGATTCTAAATTGTAGATTTCGTGACCCCATGACCCCAAATGGGGTCACAGGGGTCACATCCTTAAAAACCTATTTTCATCTTCTTCTCCAGTTCCAAAACGTCTAGAGAGCTGAATAGTTGTTTGCAGACTCCTTGGCCAATGGGGATTCTAAATTGTAGATTTCGTGACCCCATGACCCCAAATGGGGTCACAGGGGTCACATGTTTAAAAACCTATTTTCATCTTCTTCTCCAGTTCCAAAAGGTCTAGAAAGCTGAAAAGTTGTTTGCAGACTCCTTGGCCAATGGGGATTCTAAATTGTAGATTTCGTGACCCCATGACCCCAAATGGGGTCACAGGGGTCACATCCTTAAAAACCTATTTTCATCTTCTTCTCCAGTTCCAAAAGGTCTAGAGAGCTGAAAAGTTGTGTGCAGACTCCTTGGCCAATGGGGATTCTAAATTGTAGATTTCGTGACCCCATGACCCCAAATGGGGTCACAGGGGTCACATCCTTAAAAACCTATTTTCATCTTCTTCTCCAGTTCCAAAAGGTCTAGAGAGCTGAAAAGTTGTTTGCAGACTCCTTGGCCAATGGGGATTCTAAATTGTAGATTTCGTGACCCCATGACCCCAAATGGGGTCACAGGGGTCACATCCTTAAAAACCTTTTTTCATCTTCTTCTCCAGTTCCAAAAGGTCTAGAGAGCTGAAAAGTTGTGTGCAGACTCCTTGGCTAATGGAGATTCTAAATTGTAGATTTCGTGACCCCATGACCCCAAATGGGGTCACAGGGGTCACATCCTTAAAAACCTATTTTCATCTTCTTCTCCAGTTCCAAAACGTCTAGAGAGCTGAATAGTTGTTTGCAGACTCCTTGGCCAATGGGGATTCTAAATTGTAGATTTCGTGACCCCATGACCCCAAATGGGGTCACAGGGGTCACATGTTTAAAAACCTATTTTCATCTTCTTCTCCAGTTCCAAAAGGTCTAGAAAGCTGAAAAGTTGTTTGCAGACTCCTTGGCCAATGGGGATTCTAAATTGTAGATTTCGTGACCCCATGACCCCAAATGGGGTCACAGGGGTCACATGTTTAAAAACCTATTTTCATCTTCTTCTCCAGTTCCAAAAGGTCTAGAGAGCTGAAAAGTTGTGTGCAGACTCCTTGGCCAATGGGGATTCTAAATTGTAGATTTCGTGACCCCATGACCCCAAATGGGGTCACAGGGGTCACATCCTTAAAAACCTATTTTCATCTTCTTCTCCAGTTCCAAAAGGTCTAGAGAGCTGAAAAGTTGTTTGCAGACTCCTTGGCCAATGGGGATTCTAAATTGTAGATTTCGTGACCCCATGACCCCAAATGGGGTCACAGGGGTCACATCCTTAAAAACCTTTTTTCATCTTCTTCTCCAGTTCCAAAAGGTCTAGAGAGCTGAAAAGTTGTGTGCAGACTCCTTGGCTAATGGAGATTCTAAATTGTAGATTTCGTGACCCCATGACCCCAAATGGGGTCACAGGGGTCACATCCTTAAAAACCTATTTTCATCTTCTTCTCCAGTTCCAAAACGTCTAGAGAGCTGAATAGTTGTTTGCAGACTCCTTGGCCAATGGGGATTCTAAATTGTAGATTTCGTGACCCCATGACCCCAAATGGGGTCACAGGGGTCACATGTTTAAAAACCTATTTTCATCTTCTTCTCCAGTTCCAAAAGGTCTAGAAAGCTGAAAAGTTGTTTGCAGACTCCTTGGCCAATGGGGATTCTAAATTGTAGATTTTGTGACCCCATGACCCCAAATGGGGTCACAGGGGTCACATGTTTAAAAACCTATTTTCATCTTCTTCTCCAGTTCCAAAAGGTCTAGAGAGCTGAAAAGTTGTGTGCAGACTCCTTGGCCAATGGGGATTCTAAATTGTAGATTTCGTGACCCCATGACCCCAAATGGGGTCACAGGGGTCACATCCTTAAAAACCTATTTTCATCTTCTTCTCCAGTTCCAAAAGGTCTAGAGAGCTGAAAAGTTGTTTGCAGACTCCTTGGCCAATGGGGATTCTAAATTGTAGATTTCGTGACCCCATGACCCCAAATGGGGTCACAGGGGTCACATCCTTAAAAACCTTTTTTCATCTTCTTCTCCAGTTCCAAAAGGTCTAGAGAGCTGAAAAGTTGTGTGCAGACTCCTTGGCTAATGGAGATTCTAAATTGTAGATTTCGTGACCCCATGACCCCAAATGGGGTCACAGGGGTCACATCCTTAAAAACCTATTTTCATCTTCTTCTCCAGTTCCAAAACGTCTAGAGAGCTGAATAGTTGTTTGCAGACTCCTTGGCCAATGGGGATTCTAAATTGTAGATTTCGTGACCCCATGACCCCAAATGGGGTCACAGGGGTCACATGTTTAAAAACCTATTTTCATCTTCTTCTCCAGTTCCAAAAGGTCTAGAGAGCTGAAAAGTTGTGTGCAGACTTCTTGGCCAATGGGGATTCTAAATTGTAGATTTCGTGACCCCATGACCCCAAATGGGGTCACAGGGGTCACATCCTTAAAAACCTATTTTCATCTTCTTCTCCAGTTCCAAAAGGTCTAGAGAGCTGAAAAGTTGTTTGCAGACTCCTTGGCCAATGGGGATTCTAAATTGTAGATTTCGTGACCCCATGACCCCAAATGGGGTCACAGGGGTCACATCCTTAAAAACCTTTTTTCATCTTCTTCTCCAGTTCCAAAAGGTCTAGAGAGCTGAAAAGTTGTGTGCAGACTCCTTGGCTAATGGAGATTCTAAATTGTAGATTTCGTGACCCCATGACCCCAAATGGGGTCACAGGGGTCACATCCTTAAAAACCTATTTTCATCTTCTTCTCCAGTTCCAAAACGTCTAGAGAGCTGAATAGTTGTTTGCAGACTCCTTGGCCAATGGGGATTCTAAATTGTAGATTTCGTGACCCCATGACCCCAAATGGGGTCACAGGGGTCACATGTTTAAAAACCTATTTTCATCTTCTTCTCCAGTTCCAAAAGGTCTAGAAAGCTGAAAAGTTGTTTGCAGACTCCTTGGCCAATGGGGATTCTAAATTGTAGATTTCGTGACCCCATGACCCCAAATGGGGTCACAGGGGTCACATGTTTAAAAACCTATTTTCATCTTCTTCTCCAGTTCCAAAAGGTCTAGAGAGCTGAAAAGTTGTGTGCAGACTCCTTGGCCAATGGGGATTCTAAATTGTAGATTTCGTGACCCCATGACCCCAAATGGGGTCACAGGGGTCACATCCTTAAAAACCTATTTTCATCTTCTTCTCCAGTTCCAAAAGGTCTAGAGAGCTGAAAAGTTGTTTGCAGACTCCTTGGCCAATGGGGATTCTAAATTGTAGATTTCGTGACCCCATGACCCCAAATGGGGTCACAGGGGTCACATCCTTAAAAACCTTTTTTCATCTTCTTCTCCAGTTCCAAAAGGTCTAGAGAGCTGAAAAGTTGTGTGCAGACTCCTTGGCTAATGGAGATTCTAAATTGTAGATTTCGTGACCCCATGACCCCAAATGGGGTCACAGGGGTCACATCCTTAAAAACCTATTTTCATCTTCTTCTCCAGTTCCAAAACGTCTAGAGAGCTGAATAGTTGTTTGCAGACTCCTTGGCCAATGGGGATTCTAAATTGTAGATTTCGTGACCCCATGACCCCAAATGGGGTCACAGGGGTCACATGTTTAAAAACCTATTTTCATCTTCTTCTCCAGTTCCAAAAGGTCTAGAAAGCTGAAAAGTTGTTTGCAGACTCCTTGGCCAATGGGGATTCTAAATTGTAGATTTTGTGACCCCATGACCCCAAATGGGGTCACAGGGGTCACATGTTTAAAAACCTATTTTCATCTTCTTCTCCAGTTCCAAAAGGTCTAGAGAGCTGAAAAGTTGTGTGCAGACTCCTTGGCCAATGGGGATTCTAAATTGTAGATTTCGTGACCCCATGACCCCAAATGGGGTCACAGGGGTCACATCCTTAAAAACCTATTTTCATCTTCTTCTCCAGTTCCAAAAGGTCTAGAGAGCTGAAAAGTTGTTTGCAGACTCCTTGGCCAATGGGGATTCTAAATTGTAGATTTCGTGACCCCATGACCCCAAATGGGGTCACAGGGGTCACATCCTTAAAAACCTTTTTTCATCTTCTTCTCCAGTTCCAAAAGGTCTAGAGAGCTGAAAAGTTGTGTGCAGACTCCTTGGCTAATGGAGATTCTAAATTGTAGATTTCGTGACCCCATGACCCCAAATGGGGTCACAGGGGTCACATCCTTAAAAACCTATTTTCATCTTCTTCTCCAGTTCCAAAACGTCTAGAGAGCTGAATAGTTGTTTGCAGACTCCTTGGCCAATGGGGATTCTAAATTGTAGATTTCGTGACCCCATGACCCCAAATGGGGTCACAGGGGTCACATGTTTAAAAACCTATTTTCATCTTCTTCTCCAGTTCCAAAAGGTCTAGAAAGCTGAAAAGTTGTTTGCAGACTCCTTGGCCAATGGGGATTCTAAATTGTAGACTTCGTGACCCCATGACCCCAAATGGGGTCACAGGGGTCACATCCTTAAAAACCTATTTTCATCTTCTTCTCCAGTTCCAAAAGGTCTAGAGAGCTGAAAAGTTGTGTGCAGACTCCTTGGCCAATGGGGATTCTAAATTGTAGATTTCGTGACCCCATGACCCCAAATGGGGTCACAGGGGTCACATCCTTAAAAACCTATTTTCATCTTCTTCTCCAGTTCCAAAAGGTCTAGAGAGCTGAAAAGTTGTTTGCAGACTCCTTGGCCAATGGGGATTCTAAATTGTAGATTTCGTGACCCCATGACCCCAAATGGGGTCACAGGGGTCACATCCTTAAAAACCTTTTTTCATCTTCTTCTCCAGTTCCAAAAGGTCTAGAGAGCTGAAAAGTTGTGTGCAGACTCCTTGGCTAATGGAGATTCTAAATTGTAGATTTCGTGACCCCATGACCCCAAATGGGGTCACAGGGGTCACATCCTTAAAAACCTATTTTCATCTTCTTCTCCAGTTCCAAAACGTCTAGAGAGCTGAATAGTTGTTTGCAGACTCCTTGGCCAATGGGGATTCTAAATTGTAGATTTCGTGACCCCATGACCCCAAATGGGGTCACAGGGGTCACATGATTAAAAACCTATTTTCATCTTCTTCTCCAGTTCCAAAAGGTCTAGAAAGCTGAAAAGTTGTTTGCAGACTCCTTGGCCAATGGGGATTCTAAATTGTAGATTTCGTGACCCCATGACCCCAAATGGGGTCACAGGGGTCACATCCTTAAAAACCTATTTTCATCTTCTCCTCCAGTTCCAAAAGGTCTAGAGAGCTGAAAAGTTGTTTGCAGACTCCTTAGCCAATGGGGATTCTAAATTGTAGATTTTGTGACCCCATGACCCCAAATGGGGTCACAGGGGTCACATGTTTAAAAACCTATTTTCATCTTCTTCTCCAGTTCCAAAAGGTCTAGAGAGCTGAAAAGTTGTGTGCAGACTCCTTGACCAATGGAGATTCTAAATTGTAGATTTCGTGACCCCATGACCCCAAATGGGGTCACAGGGGTCACATCCTTAAAAACCTATTTTCATCTTCTTCTCCAGTTCCAAAAGGTCTAGAGAGCTGAAAAGTTGTGTGCAGACTCCTTGGCCAATGGGGATTCTAAATTGTAGATTTCGTGACCCCATGACCCCAAATGGGGTCACAGGGGTCACATCCTTAAAAACCTATTTTCATCTTCTTCTCCAGTTCCAAAAGGTCTAGAGAGCTGAAAAGTTGTTTGCAGACTCCTTGGCCAATGGGGATTCTAAATTGTAGATTTCGTGACCCCATGACCCCAAATGGGGTCACAGGGGTCACATCCTTAAAAACCTTTTTTCATCTTCTTCTCCAGTTCCAAAAGGTCTAGAGAGCTGAAAAGTTGTGTGCAGACTCCTTGGCTAATGGAGATTCTAAATTGTAGATTTCGTGACCCCATGACCCCAAATGGGGTCACAGGGGTCACATCCTTAAAAACCTATTTTCATCTTCTTCTCCAGTTCCAAAACCTCTAGAGAGCTGAATAGTTGTTTGCAGACTCCTTGGCCAATGGGGATTCTAAATTGTAGATTTCGTGACCCCATGACCCCAAATGGGGTCACAGGGGTCACATGTTTAAAAACCTATTTTCATCTTCTTCTCCAGTTCCAAAAGGTCTAGAAAGCTGAAAAGTTGTTTGCAGACTCCTTGGCCAATGGGGATTCTAAATTGTAGATTTCGTGACCCCATGACCCCAAATGGGGTCACAGGGGTCACATCCTTAAAAACCTATTTTCATCTTCTCCTCCAGTTCCAAAAGGTCTAGAGAGCTGAAAAGTTGTTTGCAGACTCCTTGGCCAATGGGGATTCTAAATTGTAGATTTTGTGACCCCATGACCCCAAATGGGGTCACAGGGGTCACATCCTTAAAAACCTATTTTCATCTTCTCCTCCAGTTCCAAAAGGTCTAGAGAGCTGAAAAGTGGTGTGCAGACTCCTTGGCTAATGGGGATTCTAAATTGTAGATTTCGTGACCCCATGACCCCAAATGGGGTCATGCTCTAAAACCAATATTATTTTGCTTGTTCACAATGTATTACTTGAGATAACTTAGATATTTAACCTTAGATAATAAATCAATAAAATCCTGATGAGCTACAGAGCCCATGGCTCTATTTTTTCATTTTACATGAGATATGTGAACTGAATATGACTAGTGATGACTGGTGATAACATAGGACTTAAAAGAAGTAGCTATATGAGATTGTGACATCACACCTATTTTCATCATCTTCTCCAGTACAGAAAAATAATTAATTGTAGGAAAAACTGCATCTACCATATAAATTTTACTGGCTGTGAGTCCAGTGTCTGCATGTTATGTAATTGCATTGTGTTGACCTCTTCCTGGCAGAAGAATGAAAACTGATAGTTACACAGAGGTTTCAGGTTACTTCAAACTACTGTGCAGCACTGTGTTATCATAGACTGTGCGTGAGACTGCTTTAGTCTTCCACTGACTCTAAAAAAGAATTTATTCATAGAATATCACCATTTTATCAAATATTGAAAAGGAGCCTATAAGAAATGGTGAAAAAGAATTTACTAAAAAAAATTCACCAATTTATTAAGTATTGAAATGGAGCCTATGAGAAATGGGATTTTCAAAAACTGAGGCTCCTATTCATTATGTAATAAATGTTGGTATTGCCATAATGCAATTAAGAATTAAAACAATATAATGCAAAGGTGTATGATATTCATAACGAATGTTGATTTATGTGTAACCAATTTTGATAATAATTAACAGGGGTCATGACCTAAAAAGGTTTTTTTCATTTTCTTCTACAGCCCCAGGCCATTATTGCAATAGCTTACAGTGGTGAATTGTATGCAAAGAATTGTACCCGGTATATTCATTATTATATAATGTGTGTACGATCTTAAAAAATAGTATGATCTCTCCACCACATTATTATATGTTTGATACCAGCAATTTATTTCCAAGCTTTGTGTTGCTCTTTCAACACATATATATAGCAGATTGGCAAAGTTATGGTAACAAAATATTTTTAAACTGCTTTAATCGTTTCACTACCTAGATTCTTATTACTACATTCCATTATCTGACCATTGCTATAAAGTCCACTCCATAACATACCCCACTTATTATCTCCTGATGAGCTACAGAGGCCATGGCTCTATTTTTTGCTTGTTAATAATAAAATGATAAACGCAATGGAAGCTATTGACTGTTCTGATCGCACGTGTTTCAGTTCCCGGAGCATGGTTTCTACAACCTGGTGGACAAGATCCTGCTCTTCCTCCACACACAGAACCACCAAAATGTGCTGCAGCTCATCGAGGACCCAAGCACCATCGGGGAGGCCAGTCTCGTCGAGGTCGTGCTCTCAGGTAGGTTTATCTCTAATACTAACTGATACATACCAACAATATAACATTATGTACCTCACTCTCCACTATTGGCTGCAATACTGTCAAAGCGGTGTAATACTAACTGATACATACCAAAACACACAACACATTATGTACATCATACTCACTGCTAATTAAAAATAACTCACTCACTCACTGAACCTCACAACATAACACTGATTAGCAGTTGATAAAAACGATTGTTACCTGGCTCATACTGATCTTCAGTCTAATTAAATCAACGGTATTCCGAGAAATAAAAGTAGCAAAATACTGCTTCTACTGGGATTCTAACTCATATTACTCGTTGGAGGGGGTGGGGGGGGGGGGGGTTCCTCTCCACACGGTCTGATGACTGCCTGTATACTTGCATGTACTTCTGACACAAGTTGAGTTAGCTCATGACGTGTGCTCCATCAAGGAGCTAGCGGCATGTACCGCAGCCATCCTTTCATCTGTTTCCATCAAGAAGCTAGCGGCATGTACCGCAGCCATCCTTTCATCTGTTTCCATCAAGAAGTTAGCGGCATGTACCACAGCAATCCTTTTATCTGTTTCCATCAAGAAGTTAGCGGCATGTACCGCAGCCATCCTTTCATCTGTTTCCATCAAGAAGTTAGCGGCATGTACCACAGCAATCCTTTTATCTGTTTCCATCAAGAAGTTAGCGGCATGTACCACAGCCATCCTTTTATCTGTTTCCATCAAGAAGCTAGCGGCATGTACCACAGCCATCCTTTCATCTGTTTCCATCAAGAAGCTAGCGGCATGTACCACAGCCATCCTTTCATCTGTTTCCATCAAGAAGCTAGGGGCATGTACCACAGTCATCCTTTCATCTGTTTCCATCAAGAAGTTAGCGGCATGTACCACAGCCATCCTTTCATCTGTTTCCATCAAGAAGCTAGCGGCATGTACCACAGCCATCCTTTCATCTGTTTCCATCAAGAAGCTAGCGGCATGTACCACAGCCATCCTTTTATCTGTTTCCATCAAGAAGCTAGCGGCATGTACCACAGCCATCCTTTCATCTGTTTCCATCAAGGAGCTAGCGGCATGTACCACAGCCATCCTTTCATCTGTTTCCATCAAGAAGCTAGCGGCATGTACCACAGCCATCCTTTTATCTGTTTCCATCAAGAAGTTAGCGGCATGTACCACAGCCATCCTTTCATCTGTTTCCATCAAGAAGCTAGCGGCATGTACCACAGCCATCCTTTCATCTGTTTCCATCAAGAAGCTAGCGGCATGTACCACAGCCATCCTTTCATCTGTTTCCATCAAGAAGCTAGCGGCATGTACCACAGCAATCCTTTCATCTGTTTCCATCAAGAAGTTAGCGGCATGTACCACAGCCATCCTTTTATCTGTTTCCATCAAGAAGTTAGCGGCATGTACCACAGCCATCCTTTTATCTGTTTCCATCAAGAAGTTAGCGGCATGTACCACAGCCATCCTTTTATCTGTTTCCATCAAGAAGCTAGCGGCATGTACCACAGCCATCCTTTTATCTGTTTCCATCAAGAAGTTAGCGGCATGTACCACAGCCATCCTTTTATCTGTTTCCATCAAGAAGTTAGCGGCATGTACCACAGCCATCCTTTTATCTGTTTCCATCAAGAAGCTAGCGGCATGTACCACAGCAATCCTTTCATCTGTTTCCATCAAGAAGTTAGCGGCATGTACCACAGCCATCCTTTTATCTGTTTCCATCAAGAAGTTAGCGGCATGTACCACAGCCATCCTTTTATCTGTTTCCATCAAGAAGTTAGCGGCATGTACCACAGCCATCCTTTTATCTGTTTCCATCAAGAAGCTAGCGGCATGTACCACAGCCATCCTCTCATCTGTTTCCATCAAGAAGCTAGCGGCATGTACCACAGCCATCCTTTCATCTGTTTCCATCAAGAAGCTAGCGGCATGTACCACAGCAATCCTTTCATCTGTTTCCATCAAGAAGTTAGCGGCATGTACCACAGCCATCCTTTTATCTGTTTCCATCAAGAAGTTAGCGGCATGTACCACAGCCATCCTTTTATCTGTTGCCATCAGAAGTTAGCGGCATGTACCACAGCCATCCTTTTATATGTTTCCATCAAGAAGTTAGCGGCATGTACCACAGTAATCCTTTTATCTGTTTCCATCAAGAAGCTAGCGGCATGTACCACAGCCATCCTCTCATCTGTTTCCATCAAGAAGCTAGCGGCATGTACCACAGCCATCCTTTCATCTGTTTCCATCAAGAAGTTAGCGGCATGTACCACAGCCATCCTTTTATCTGTTTCCATCAAGAAGTTAGCGGCATGTACCACAGCCATCCTTTCATCTGTTTCCATCAAGCAGTTAGCGGCATGTACCACAGCCATCCTTTTATCTGTTTCCATCAAGAAGCTAGCGGCATGTACCACAGCCATCCTCTCATCTGTTTCCATCAAGAAGCTAGCGGCATGTACCACAGCCATCCTTTCATCTGTTTCCATCAAGAAGCTAGCGGCATGTACCACAGTAATCATTTCATCTGTTTCCATCAAGAAGTTAGCGGCCTGTACCACAGCAATCCTTTCATCTGTTTCCATCAAGAAGCTAGCGGCATGTACCACAGCCATCCTCTCATCTGTTTCCATCAAGAAGCTAGCGGCATGTACCACAGTAATCATTTCATCTGTTTCCATCAAGAAGTTAGCGGCATGTACCACAGTAATCCTTTCATCTGTTTCCATCAAGAAGTTAGCGGCATGTACCACAGCCATCCTTTTATCTGTTTCCATCAAGAAGTTAGCGGCCTGTACCACAGCAATCCTTTCATCTGTTTCCATCAAGAAGCTAGCGGCATGTACCACAGCCATCCTTTCATCTGTTTCCATCAAGAAGTTAGCGGCATGTACCACAGCCATCCTTTTATCTGTTTCCATCAAGAAGTTAGCGGCATGTACCACAGCCATCCTTTCATCTGTTTCCATCAAGCAGTTAGCGGCATGTACCACAGCCATCCTTTCATCTGTTTCCATCAAGAAGCTAGCGGCATGTACCACAGCCATCCTTTCATCTGTTTCCATCAAGAAGCTAGCGGCATGTACCACAGCCATCCTTTCATCTGTTTCCATCAAGAAGCTAGCGGCATGTACCACAGCCATCCTTTCATCTGTTTCCATCAAGAAGCTAGCAGCATGTACCACAGCCATCCTTTTATCTGTTTCCATCAAGAAGTTAGCGGCATGTACCACAGCCATCCTTTTATCTGTTTCCATCAAGAAGCTAGCGGCATGTACCACAGCAATCCTTTCATCTGTTTCCATCAAGAAGCTAGCGGCATGTACCACAGCCATCCTTTCATCTGTTTCCATCAAGAAGTTAGCGGCATGTACCACAGCCATCCTTTCATCTGTTTCCATCAAGCAGTTAGCGGCATGTACCACAGCCATCCTTTCATCTGTTTCCATCAAGAAGCTAGCGGCATGTACCACAGCCATCCTTTTATCTGTTTCCATCAAGAAGTTAGCGGCATGTACCACAGCCATCCTTTTATCTGTTTCCATCAAGAAGTTAGCGGCATGTACCACAGCCATCCTTTTATCTGTTTCCATCAAGAAGCTAGCGGCATGTACCACAGCAATCCTTTCATCTGTTTCCATCAAGAAGTTAGCGGCATGTACCACAGCCATCCTTTCATCTGTTTCCATCAAGAAGTTAGCGGCATGTACCACAGCAATCCTTTCATCTGTTTCCATCAAGAAGTTAGCGGCATGTACCACAGCCATCCTTTCATCTGTTTCCATCAAGCAGTTAGCGGCATGTACCACAGCCATCCTTTCATCTGTTTCCATCAAGAAGCTAGCGGCATGTACCACAGCCATCCTTTTATCTGTTTCCATCAAGAAGTTAGCGGCATGTACCACAGCCATCCTTTCATCTGTTTCCATCAAGAAGTTAGCGGCATGTACCACAGCCATCCTTTCATCTGTTTCCATCAAGAAGTTAGCGGCATGTACCACAGCCATCCTCTCATCTGTTTCCATCAAGAAGCTAGCGGCATGTACCACAGCCATCCTCTCATCTGTTTCCATCAAGAAGTTAGCGGCATGTACCACAGCCATCCTCTCATCTGTTTCCATCAAGAAGCTAGCGGCATGTACCACAGCCATCCTCTCATCTGTTTCCATCAAGAAGCTAGCGGCATGTACCACAGCCATCCTTTCATCTGTTTCCATCAAGAAGTTAGCGGCATGTACCACAGCAATCCTTTTATCTGTTTCCATCAAGAAGCTAGCGGCATGTACCACAGCCATCCTCTCATCTGTTTCCATCAAGAAGCTAGCGGCATGTACCACAGCCATCCTTTCATCTGTTTCCATCAAGAAGTTAGCGGCATGTACCACAGCCATCCTTTCATCTGTTTCCATCAAGAAGTTAGCGGCATGTACCACAGCCATCCTCTCATCTGTTTCCATCAAGAAGTTAGCGGCATGTACCACAGCCATCCTTTCATCTGTTTCCATCAAGGAGCTAGCGGCATGTACCAAAGCCATCCTTTCATCTGTTTCCATCAAGAAGTTAGCGGCATGTACCACAGCCATCCTTTCATCTGTTTCCATCAAGAAGTTAGCGGCATGTACCACAGCCATCCTTTCATCTGTTTCCATCAAGAAGCTAGCGGCATGTACCACAGCCATCCTTTCATCTGTTTCCATCAAGGAGCTAGCGGCATGTACCACAGCCATCCTTTCATCTGTTTCCATCAAGAAGTTAGCGGCATGTACCACAGCCATCCTTTTATCTGTTTCCATCAAGAAGCTAGCGGCATGTACCACAGCCATCCTTTCATCTGTTTCCATCAAGAAGTTAGCGGCATGTACCACAGCCATCCTTTTATCTGTTTCCATCAAGAAGCTAGCGGCATGTACCACAGCCATCCTTTCATCTGTTTCCATCAAGAAGCTAGCGGCATGTACCACAGCCATCCTTTCATCTGTTTCCATCAAGAAGCTAGCGGCATGTACCACAGTCATCCTTTCATCTGTTTCCATCAAGAAGCTAGTGGCATGTACCACAGCCATCCTTTCATCTGTTTCCATCAAGAAGCTAGCGGCATGTACCACAGCAATCCTTTCATCTGTTTCCATCAAGAAGCTAGCGGCATGTACCACAGCCATCCTTTCATCTGTTTCCATCAAGAAGCTAGCGGCATGTACCACAGCCATCCTTTCATCTGTTTCCATCAAGGAGCTAGCGGCATGTACCACAGCAATCCTTTCATCTGTTTCCATCAAGAAGCTAGCGGCATGTACCACAGCAATCCTTTCATCTGTTTCCATCAAGAAGCTAGCGGCATGTACCACAGCCATCCTCTCATCTGTTTCCATCAAGAAGCTAGCGGCATGTACCACAGCCATCCTTTCATCTGTTTCCATCAAGAAGCTAGCGGCATGTACCACAGCCATCCTTTCATCTGTTTCCATCAAGAAGCTAGCGGCATGTACCACAGCAATCCTTTCATCTGTTTCCATCAAGAAGCTAGCGGCATGTACCACAGCAATCCTTTCATCTGTTTCCATCAAGAAGCTAGCGGCATGTACCACAGCAATCCTTTCATCTGTTTCCATCAAGAAGCTAGCGGCATGTACCACAGCCATCCTTTCATCTGTTTCCATCAAGAAGTTAGCGGCATGTACCACAGCAATCCTTTCATCTGTTTCCATCAAGAAGCTAGCGGCATGTACCACAGCCATCCTTTCATCTGTTTCCATCAAGAAGCTAGCGGCATGTACCACAGCAATCCTTTCATCTGTTTCCATCAAGAAGCTAGCGGCATGTACCACAGCCATCCTTTCATCTGTTTCCATCAAGAAGCTAGCGGCATGTACCACAGCAATCCTTTCATCTGTTTCCATCAAGAAGCTAGCGGCATGTACCACAGCAATCCTTTCATCTGTTTCCATCAAGAAGCTAGCGGCATGTACCACAGCCATCCTTTCATCTGTTTCCATCAAGAAGCTAGCGGCATGTACCACAGCCATCCTTTTATCTGTTTCCATCAAGAAGTTAGCGGCATGTACCACAGCCATCCTTTCATCTGTTTCCATCAAGAAGTTAGCGGCATGTACCACAGCCATCCTTTCATTTGTTTCCATCAAGAAGCTAGCGGCATGTACCACAGCTGCCGCAGCCATCCTTTCATCTGTTTCCATCAAGAAGCTAGCAGCATGTACCACAGCCATCCTTTCATCTGTTTCCATCAAGAAGCTAGCGGCATGTACCACAGCCATCCTTTCATCTGTTTCCATCAAGAAGCTAGCGGCATGTACCACAGCCATCCTTTCATCTGTTTCCATCAAGAAGCTAGCGGCATGTACCACAGCCATCCTTTCATCTGTTTCCATCAAGAAGCTAGTGGCATGTACCTCAGCCATCCTTTCATCTGTTTCCATCAAGAAGCTAGCGGCATGTACCACAGCCATCCTTTCATCTGTTTCCATCAAGAAGCTAGCGGCATGTACCACAGCCATCCTTTCATCTGTTTCCATAACATTAGCAACATCTTAACCCATGATTCCAAATGCATTCAAAACTGTGATTGTTTAAAAACTATGATGTGATTGGCCAGCAAATGACTGGGTTTTGTCTGCACTAAACGGGATGTCATCAGACCTTATGGCAGGGAATCTATAGAACCAGTTCCTTTCCCGATAGATTCACTATTTTGGAACTCTTATTCCTTGGAACAGGGCTGATTTCAATCAGATTGACAGAACTCTGGATGTGAGATAGCAAGACAATCTCTCATAATTGTATTGGGTTCTCATTGTTGCTATGGGTTGCAACTGATCTTTGCTGTTAAGTGTCTCATGCAGATACGAGACAATCGTTCAAGGTTGTGTGGTGGCTCTTACACTGAATGAAGGAAAATATTTATATGGCACCGACCTTGGATGTTAGAGCCCTTTGCATAATTTTCATTTGTCAATGTTTAACATTAGAAGTGATACCCAAATCAATTACCGTTTTGGCCTCTGACAAGATGAAAAAGGAAGGAAGGAAGGAAGGAACGTTACTGGATATATGGCTGTCAGTGATATGTATACCTCATGATACCATGATACTGTACTCTAATGACAATCCGATCATAATTCCTGACAAGATGAAAGAGGAAGGAAGGAAATCTACTGTTAGCGTCTATGCAGCATTTAATAAGCAACATAGTTTGATACTAACATATTTAATTGCAAACACATATTATTTTTCTACTTAAATAGCAATTGAATATAAATGAAATGAAAATACTCATTATCAATATTTGCATTTGAGGACTGGGATGTGGTCTTAACAAGACGCATTGTCCCGGCATGGCAATATCCTGTGTCATTTCCTGCTGTGATTCGTAACATTGCCATTTAAATTGTTTGTGTACTTTCCATGTTATGAACTTGTCTGCTTACACCCACACATAATAAAAGTGAGAATAAATAACACTAAATTACAGATATATGATAATCATCATGAATATTCATCATTAATTATTGTCATTATTTCCTGAAGTAATAATGGATACATAAAAACTGTATTGAAATTAAGCTTTATTATTCTAGGATTGAAAATATTGAAATATACAAATTATTAGGTGTATAAAACTGTATATAGAGTGAATTGCCTTTGAATAAATTGTGTTTAGAGATAATAATATCTGTAACAGTTTCATTTCATTCACAATAAGAATTCATGAACAAGGACATTGTTATATTCCTGCAATCTGCTGTCAGTAATGTAACACGCTGCCAACTGCAAAATTTGTTTTTGTTGCTACGAAAATTGATGGGTAATAAAATATTCACATTGAAATCTGTCGAAGCTGTCAATTTTCACTCGTTATGTTCAGGATGTTTAAGCGGATAGCAGAATTTCAGTCTAATGTTTATTTGCATTTGATTTAACACAAATGTTGATTATTTTTAGAGTGTATTTGTTTGTTATTGTTATTTATCAGTGTTGAAACATGTTTATATAATGTCTCTGCATATAAACATATGGATAAAGAAAGCAGTGCTTTTATACATATTGATATTTGTTATTTTTTGATAGTTTTATTTAATATAATTTATAGTTACTGAATTAAAAATTAAACCAGGATGAAAAAATAGTTAGAAATTTTAAAACTCATCGATTTGTTTTTTTAAAGCAAATGTAACTTATATTTGTGAACATATGATAAAGTTACCCTTTTTATACTCCTTGACAATGAAGTTGTTGAATGATGTACTCAATGATTCTTCAGTAGATTATTTTACAGTTACAATGCAGACTAAAGTTCCTAAGGGTAACGTTCCAGGAACATCATTCAAGATACCTTTATATTCACTTTTGATCAAAGAAAAGATTGTTTATGTGTTGAGAAAAGGTCAAAGTCTTGGTATTTGAAATAATTCAAGCACCTACTTGACGAAATTGATGCAACCAATAAGAAGAAAGCTATGAAGACTGAAGTCATTTATGTTGGTATACATTTCCAGTTAATAGACCACTTGAATAAAAGGAAGTGAGAGGACAAAAACCATGTTAACATATATTTGAAATAAACTCTTGACTCTGGCTGGTATGCCAAATCATCTTACAAGAGGAAGAGGAGATAGTTCGGTTCATGAACCTACTGCAGATTTATGTGTGTACCTCTATGTGTAGATTTATGGTTTTTACCCAAGCTCTTGATATCAATTTAAAACACACTCGCTTTATTGTCTTGTTGTGCCCTTGAAAACACACTCGCTTTTTTGTCTAGTTGTGCCCTTGAAAATGCATTCACTATATTGTCTAGTTGTGCCCTTGAAAACACACTCGCTATTTTGTCTAGTTGTGCCCTTGAAAATGCATTCACTATATTGTCTAGTTGTGCCCTTGAAAATGCATTCACTATATTGTCTAGTTGTGCCCTTGAAAATGCATTCACTATATTGTCTAGTTGTGCCCTTGAAAACACACTCGCTATTTTGTCTAGTTGTGCCCTTGAAAACACACTCTCTATTTTATCTAGTTGTGCCCTTGAAAATGCATTCACTATATTGTCTAGTTGTGCCCTTGAAAATGCATTCACTATATTGTCTTGTTGTGCCCTTGAAAACACACTCGCTATTTTGTCTAGTTGTGCCCTTGAAAATGCATTCACTATATTGTCTAGTTGTGCCCTTGAAAATGCATTTCCTATATTGTCTTGTTGTACCCTTGAAAATGCATTCACTATATTGTCTAGTTGTGCCCTTAAACAATATAATCAATGACAACATAGTTGAATTTAAAAAGTTCTAAAAGTTACATTTTTATGTTGTATATCTGCATTGAAATGAGAGATTGAAAGTTGAATTATTTTATTTTTGGGAATGTGAGATTATGTTTGTTTTTAAAAGATCAAAATCAGCTTCAAAGAAAAGTCTATGTTATATAGCACCATGCCCACATTTGTAGCATACATCAGATAACCTTACCAGAGAAAAATAGATGTTCCGACTCCTTAGCCTGTACATTGCTTATCCAACAATTTGTTTCAAAGGCATTCACTGGATGGTCTACTTGTGTCTTTTAAAAACGGTTTTCATATTGAACATATTTGCATGGAAGTTTTAGTTAAATTAGATATTTAAAATTTCTATTCAGCTTTTTAGCTCATCAGGTCTGAAAGGCCTGATGGGCTTATGGCATGGCATGGCATGGCATGGCATGGCATGGCATGGCATGGCGTCCGTCCGTCTGTCCATCCGTCCGTAAACTTTTCGAATTCTCCAGAACCACTCGGTCTAGGGAGCTTAAATTTTGTATACTGGTACAGACACCTTGGGCAATGGGGATTGTAAATTGTAGATTTGGTGATCCAGTGACCCCAAATAAGGGCCTCACAGCTAGGCCATAACCTAAAAACCTATTTTCATCTTCTTATCCAGGCTGTAATATTGCTGCAGTCTTTCGCCAATGGAGATTCTAAATTGTAGATTTGGTGACCCTATGGCCCCATATAAGGGCCTCACAGACCTAAAATCCTGTTTTCATCTTCTTCTCCAGAACAAAAAGACCTAGAAGGCTGTAATATTGGGTGTAAACTCTTTGGCCAATGGGGATTCTAACTTGTAGATTTGGTGACCCTGTGACCCCAAATATTGGCCACATCCTAAAATAAACCGGTTGAAATTGAATTTTGAACTGATATTTTATAGCACTTCATTCAGTATTTAGTTTACCCTAATAAAATACCTGAGGGAGAGTCATCTCATCTTTTAGATATGTGAGTCCTAACTTGGGTTTGAGAAATGCAGAATTGAGAAAAAAAGTAACTCTGCAGTTTATCTTATTCAGTAGGAATGTGAAAAATATGTTGAAGATCAAGTCTCCATTATGGACATGTTTGTCAAATTGATGTAATCAATGTGAAATGAGAACTGTTGAATAACGTATGAACTGAATATTGTGGACATTATTAAAAAAAAGGCCCTCACAGGTCAAAACATAAAAATATATTTTCATCTTCTTCTCCACAACAAACTAGAAGGAATATTGCGTTCAGAATGTTTTGATGTTTAGATGAAAAGGCTTAGAATCGTTAAAATTGTGCAAAGATTATTTAGCCAAGGTGATTCAAAATTGTACTATGCATCATGAGATTTATCACATTGTTTGTTCTCTCTAAGCCTAATACAGTTAGATCAGTGCTAGGCAGAGGCTATTACATAATTTGGCTGTAAAAGCACAGCTGGCTTGTAACCAGAGCCAAGGGTTCAGCATATTGCATAATCTCCTGTGTGTTGACCTTGCTGAGTGCTCTCTTGTGTTCGGCTGTATGGCTGATTGAGGACCTTCTTGACCAGAGTTATCTAATAAATTTTAATGTTTCTGGAATTATAAATCATGTGTGTATAGAGTTTACAGTTTACCTGTTGCATAATTCAATTCTGGATAATGATAATAACTAAAGATTTATACAGTATCTTCATCAGCTGAGCATTGCTTCTCAAAAGCTCTACTAACGGCATTGGTTCGAATCCCGCTATGGACTCGGTCTGGAAAAAGTACAAGAATTTGTACTATTGCAGATATTTCGATCCCAAATATAACAATATCAAGCTCAACTGGTGTCTAAAAGCACATAGATTTCTACAATACATCATCTCTTTCCATGCTGTGAACAAGTGTGTCTTGAAGTTTTCCAGTTGTTGAAGTGATCTGGTGCTTTCTGGGAATGAATTCCATAGGGCACTAAATTTTATGTTGCGAGATATTGCAATACACAGCATTTTTATTGCGATTAAATTGCAATATATTGAATGAACTTTATTTTCAATGTTTTACATTTATATATGCAGTTTAACATTACCTTTTAGATGAAATGCCTTGCAGAACTTTTAAAATACAGAAATTTCTCAAGAAGATACAAACATTTGATACTGTAGTTTCAAAACAGCAACTTTCACTTGTAAAAAATATAATACAAATGTTCTCTCATATCAAGAGCATTTACTTATATCTAGAACCTGCAATGTTTACTTTCGAACAAGATATACTTGTGATATATGCATGTATTTCACTTTAAATTGTTTGATGCAATATACTGCCAAAAGAAAAATACATATTGCAATAATTGTATTGCACAATCTGTACCGGTATGTACCAATATATAGGTAATATTGCATAGCCCTACTGGGAACTATTTGTCTGCGGTTGAGAACTGTTCTACACACAGTAAGGTCTGGGTGCAATGGTACACTGAATTTCAGTGCAGTACCACCCATGTTCGCTAGTTACAGCCGATGCTCGCAGGTTTCACCGCAAAGCATAGCCACATGGCGTTGTGGGCTTTCTGCCTGCCATAATACTAGCAGCCGCGATATAAGTGAAATACTCTTGAAAGCGGCGTTAAACCCCAACTCACCTTACCTTACTGGAAACCATAATGTGTTCGTCCAGTTCACACTAATTCAGTAACAGTCCAGCTGTAGTGGTTGACTTTCACTTATGTTACAGATTCCAATTTGCAAGTCAAATTAGATGCACACGGTGATAATGATGATAATGAATCAATGCTGTTTGTTTTGTAAGAAAAATTTTTCACCTTGCACAATTTATCTGATATTTACTCAGAACATTAATGAAAGATATAAGTGTCTGTTACGTCAGTACATTATGACGTTTAGTATTTATGGTTATGATTGTTTATGATGGTAGCATGTTAATTATTCCCACAACATTAGCAGGAGTGGGTGGTTGTGAGATTGGTTGGGTGTATAGAAATGTTTTCATGAAGCTTTGAACATGTTTGAAGTAAGCATTGAAACAATTTAGACTTACATACTGGTATACATCTTTATTCCGGTAATCAAAAGGCCTCCGTCCTGTAGAACATCACATATACATTAGCTTCCTCATGATCATTCATGCAACAATACGCTTTCTGTGTACAAATGCATAGAAAATATACATGGACAGGTTTTCAATTTCTTGGATATTTGAACTGTTAAAAGTAACAAAAAAAAATTCTTATTTTGATCCAAATAAATTTAGACTTGAATGATTGTGGGCTTCTCTTCTGGACCAGAATTCAAAACCTCTTGAATTATTTTTATGAAATAGTTCACATGTGTTGAGTATTTATTTTAGATGTGTGATTAATTATTCGGAATTCATAAAATTTCATTGAAAGCAAGATGGACATTGGTCCATGAGGAGTGTCAGCTTTTATTTCATACCAGTCCTTAAAGAATATTCAATATCTTTTCATGAAACTTTGTATATGTATCAAATATTGCTATTTAAAAAATTTCATGACAATAAGGTGAATGTAAACCCAAGAACTAGAAATAGTTTCCATATAACTTAAGGAAACTTTGTGCATGTAATTTACCAATTTGTGCGGATGTGTGTTTTCATCTTCAGGGTATATCGATGAATAGTGGTTTCTGTCTACTTGTCAGTTATTGTGTAACAATAATGTATTCATCAACTAGTCTTAGTGAGATTAAAGTCAAAAGTTGAACCGTGAATCATCTGATAGTGGAAGGTAATGAAGAAGGGATAATTATGTGACAATTATTTCCAAGGAAATAGCATTGAGAGTGATAATTTGAGGGAAGTATGTTGGAGAGAGCTGGACTACTTGGAGGCATTCTGGGAGTCATGTGAAGACGATCTACTCTTCACAGTGAAGGATAAGTAGGAGGTTGAGGTTTATTTGAGCTGATAAGGACCAGGGGTGGAAATTATCACGAAGTAAAGACATGGGCTGTCAATATACCTCTACTATGCAATTATCATGAAACAAAAACTTTTTACTGTATCCCTGCTGTAAGTGTTTGACTTTTTTTTCACCCGTCGATGCACTTATAAAACATGACCCGCAAGCATTATTAAAAAGTAAAGATGTTTTCCTGTGGACATGTCCTTTACTTGAATAATATCCTGGCCTTTCATTTCGAGAAATAGTGTGAAGTCACTGGAGGTTTATAAGTATTACCGGTATATGGATTTGGTTCAAATAAAGTGCTACTGAGAGACAAGGACTGGTAAATGTTCGCACCTCACTGAATACCACAGCCAGTGTATGAAATAAGCTTGAAAAATAGCCTGATCAAAAGTGTCTTTAAATGAAAATGGCCAAATTAAAGAAAATCCTAAAAAGTTACCTGCCCAGACCAAGAGTTACCAGGTTCCGGGCTTTATTTCATACAATGTTACAGCATCAGTAAATAAAGGGCCGTAGATAGCCTACATGTAGGTT
Organism: Gibbula magus; assembly: GCA_936450465.1. Lineage (NCBI taxonomy): Eukaryota > Metazoa > Mollusca > Gastropoda > Trochida > Trochidae > Gibbula > Gibbula magus. The sequence goes on from OW388291.1 coordinate 60,758,591, forward strand.
TATGCAGAGGCTAATACCAGATAATTCCCCTTGTAGACAAGTGTGATATCTCTATATTGGCCTCTCCAAGTAACCTGGAACCAATCAAGTCATCATTTAAACTTTAAAGTGTTAACATGGAATACAGTACTTGATTTAAGATTGACATTATGAAATAATTTCTGAGCATGTTAAAAATAAGCAATATTTTCCTTTTGATAAAAAGATGACTGATATCTTTATGAAAACATATGTGAATTCAAATAAACAATACTGAGCATGGTGATATTTTAAAACATCATCTATAAATATAAAAGTTAATGTCGTTTTCCCAAAAAAGATGACAGTTATGTTCATTGTAGATTTATGACTCCGTAGGAAGCATTGAATCAACTTTTCAATTTCCACAAATATGAAACATCATCTCAAATACTAACAACGGTCGATCTTGCCTTCCTGGTTTTATGGTCATTCACTGAAGACCCCCAACAATCTCAATTAGGATACCGACTCGTTAGACCGGGCTGAATCAATGCAGTGCTGTTACAACATTACAAGATACATGGACTCACTCGCCAGTCTGACGATCCTTCTCTTATCCAGACAGCATATGTCAGTGTCGCCTTCAACGCTTTCCTTCCAGTGCCGTTGATTTACTGGAACTAACAAGGATTCTCTTTTGTCATCGTTTGACTTCGTCTCTGGCCTTGACGAGATGATACTGGACTTCGTTCTAGTGTCTTATTCTCATCGTCTCATACGTCTGGGAGAAAAGATACTTTCCGATACAGACCATCACCTGAATAGCTGCTACGAATTGCTTCCATCAGGATGACGTTACTGAGTACCAATGTGAAGTTGAGACACACAAAAATCTCATTTATTCCATCTAGCATTCACTATTTAAATCTCTAATTACACCGCGACAGTAATATCTATATACTCTGTGATTATTGTTAATTGTTATGGCCTTTATATCATGTTACGTATGTTTGTATTTCCTTTGTGCTCAATTTATGAAAGTGCAAATTCCTTTCCAGGGCAATAAGGATTTATCTTATCTTATCTATCTTATCTTAGCTCTTTGGATCACTAATGTTCAGATTGTTCAGAAATAAGTATAACTGAAAGTTAATAACTCCTTTTGAAATGAATAAAGGAGAGTTATGCATCTTTGATATTAACTTTTGAGTCAACAAAAGGGTAATTTTCATATCTGTTAAAAAAAATGTGAACAAATCTTCAATTATGACGTTTGATTGCATTTGTTGGCCCCTTTTGAAATGTACATGCATATCTCTGTTCAGTTGTTTTGAATTGAAAGTTCCACAAATGATTGTAACAAGAACTAATGAGAGTCGTGTTGCTGCCGGTGGCATGACTCTATCATTACGGATCATCAGCGAGAGTCAAGGTGATCATTTGCCTCTTGCCAGCTCATGTCCTATATCATCATGATGAACGTGATCGGTGGATGATGTTACCAGCGTGAAATTCAGTTTCTTAGATATCACTTAGATCCAGAAAATGAACATGATTGCCTGTAAAATTTGTCAACTTTTCATGTGAAAATTGGAGAAAAAAAAATTATAATCATTTCTGTTTTCTTTACTAAGCCCTCATTAATGTTTAAGAGAAAATTTCAGAAAATTACTACTTTATTGGCATAACTTGTTGGAAACTAAACCATTTTCATTTTGTGAAATGATGAGTTCTGAAAATTTTTCATCTTGTGAAATAATGAGTTCTGAAAAATCTAAATAAAATTTAAACTTTTAACTCTTCAAATTAAATGTTCTCTGTCATGTTATCTCAAATTATCTCCTCATTGACATTACTCAATTAATTTCTCCCCATTTAACCTTGGTTCCAAATTCCAATTGGGCCATAGTTCTCGCCCCTAGCAAAATTCTGTCCGTCCGTCCCGAAACCTATACTTGTGTTCTGAAATCAACTCCTCCCACAGTTTTTGATTGATCTTTCTGAAACTTTACACATGCTTTTGATATACATCAGTGATACGCATGTGCTTTTTGGGGACCGATCGGTTTATGTGCTCATCAAAGGGAGGTAATTTCAAGGAAAAAACAGTGATGAATTAAATCTTTAAGTATGTCATTATTTGTAGAGGATTTCACATGGTGCATTGTCCAGTTTTCGATCAGAAATCGATACTTTTATCTTCATATCGTCATAATACTAAGTCAAGTATAATCAAAATTGTAGTTTTCAGTAACAGTTGGTACTTCTTGATAAAGCAAGACCATTTATGACGTTTAGCATATTTGACCCCCAACAACACAATGGATTTACCTTTAAACTGCTTATTTGAAGGAAGGAACCCAGGGGTTCTTCTGCTCTCAGAGCACTCTTGTCAGTTTTTGCCTCAGCTTTGGCCTTTTCTATTTATCAGCATGGTTACAGTTTTGTTTTTTTCACAAATGAAATACCATACATCGATGATCACATGCTCTTCAAACGAGGAACCGTTTCTCCAAAGTTTCAGTTTTAAAAAGTAGCATTATAACTTGCCATTGGCAAATGAAAGTGTTCCATTTGTAACCGGCTACATGCTGAAAAAGCTTACAAGGAGGGTTCTATCGTGGTATTTTTTGTAGAAACGAAATTCGAGAGGATATTCCTGTTCACAAATATATGTCAATAATACGTTATTTAAACAGTCAAATTGAAAGATAGTAATAAAGGTAATATTTAATATAGGCCAAAGCATGTTAATTAGGGTAAACTGTATCTGTACAAATTATTTCAATAGGCCAAAGCATGTTGATTAGAGTAAACTGTATCTGTACAAATTATTTCAATAGGCCAAAGCATGTTGATTAGGGTAAACTGTATCTGTACAAATTGTTTCAATAGGCCAAAGCATGTTGATTAGAGTAAACTGTATCTGTACAAATTATTTCAATAGGCCAAAGCATGTTAATTAGGGTAAACTGTATCTGTACAAATTATTTCAATAGGCCAAAGCATGTTGATTAGAGTAAACTGTATCTGTACAAATTATTTCAATAGACCAAAGCATGTTGATTAGGGTAAACTGTATCTGTACAAATTATTTCAATAGGCCAAAGCATGTTGAATTAAACCAAGAGTTTTGAAATAAACAGAGAGTTTGAAACTGATTTTTGTAATGGATGTCAGGTGAGATGCACTGTCCTGGTTATTCAGGTGTTGGCTCGTTACAGGTGTATTGTTTCCAGGTAGACCTTGATAGTCTTCTAGCTACTTGCTCTGCTCAAGGCATCTTACGTAAAATGACCTGGATTTTAATCACTCAGCTCGAAGGTAGGTTTTGTTTTGAGATATATGCTTTTTAAAGGCATCAGTTATTGTTTTAAGTTGATCAAATGTCTTTGTCATTGTCATTGATAGTTATTTAGAGGTTGTTTATTATGTTTCTGTCATGAGTTGAACTTATGTCATACTTCCAATAAATCTAAAGCAAACAAATAGTCAGCTGATACAGAAGACGACACTGAACTGTATTATGTTTAATTTTCTTACATCTGATATTGAATTGTGAAATTGATTTCAGGAAATCTCGACTCCATCTGATATCACCTAAACCATAAGAAATGACCAGAAATCAGGTTCAGTTATATTTTTTTAAATTTTGACATTAAATTTTGGCATCTTTATGAAATAAAAGATCTTTCTGTATGTTAAAATAAAAATCTTAGTTCTTTACCAAATGAAAACAACCATATATTATGTCCAAAAATAATAAAGTTGGTTTATAGAATCTATCAAACTTTATTTTCTTGCCTTTAGGTTAAGCCCTTATTTAAATCATAATATTTCTACTTTCCCTATGTATGAATCGGTAATCCTAATCTTCTATGCTAAAACAAGGTTCTTTGATAAATAAATTATTCAAAATTTTGATCTAATGTATTTTGTCTTGAAATCTAAACATCTTCTCAAGAATTAAATTGAATCCATAGCCTTTCACCACAGAAAAATAATTTATTCTTCTAATTCTAAAACCCTCATCTTCTGTCAAAGTAGATATCCAAATTATTTTTTCTTCACATCTAAAATTAAGATGATTTTGATGCTGAATTTAAAAAAAAAAATTTAACTCTCCACTTGCCAAGGTTGGCTTTGTCACTCATAGCACATGAAACTGAGAAATATAATGAGGGAAGAAAGTTAAACAATTACCGGATCAGAATCGAGGACATTTAGCTCCGGGAGAAGGTATGATGCCTAAGACAGAGTTGAAGTCAGTGTGACAGCATGAGACGTTCAACCTGGTGTAATATACTGTTATCCTTAAGGCAATGCTTTGGGGATGAGTCATAGCCTGTATGTCTCTAGCTGACTATTGGAGCCTTGAGAGACTGAAGGTAAATCTGTATTGATAGATGATGGGTCACTTTAAGTGTCTTGCCTCGATTTGATTGGATAAATCTGTTGTTGTTGTCTGGGGAGTGTGTGAGATCTGAGTTATGGATGTGAGAAGTTTGTGGAAACTGGACGTGGTCAGAAGTTGTGAATTTCGTAGAGTTTTGTGTCATGATTTGGGTAGTAACATCAGTTGTATTTGATGGGTACCATCAGCATCTGTTAAAGATCATTGCAGGAATTGTGATGGGTTTGACGACCATGTGATCGATTTTCTTTATGTTCAGTGTCATGTCATGTCGGTGTCATGCGCTGACAGTTTGTGTGATCTTTGTTTTCAAAACAATGTGTTTTATCTAGAAAGCTATTTATTTTATTGTTACCTAGCAATACAAGGTATGGTGAGCTAAAGAGCCCATGGTTCAACTTTGTTTTGAATTGGTTTGTTGTTTTGATTCATAATTGTTGGAATGGTTGGAATTCAGCTGTTGTACAATACAACTGAGTGAATATAAGAACATGAAATGTTGGATGTAAGTAATAAAATATAGACTCTCGATATTGAGGTAATAAACTAAGTTTGAATATTAATGAAAAATAATGATAAGATTATGAATATTTAATATATTCCTTGAATCACATGCATGAATATCTTTAAAATTAAACACTTGTTAGATTTCTCAATTATAATTTCTACTGAGCTGTGATTACTATAAACTGTATTAAGTTAAAGTTGTCACAATATATTTGACAGTTTTAAGAAACCAGCTGAGTTCAAATGTTATCTCTTCATGAGTACACTGAGATCACAGAGTGCAACTAATCCCATAATTCTCACCGAAAGTGACACTAGCTTCCTGTGAATGGTGTTATTTCCCCTTATATTTTTTCATAGTTTTCTTCTCTCTGTGTATTGTGTGTACATCTTTATGGTTTCCTGGTTCACGTTATTTCTTTGGCGAGACAACAGAATGTTCTCTGATTTATACATCGGTTATGAAACCTACATCATCCGATTCACTACATACTTAACTTCGTTCCTGCAGGAAAAGGAACATTTCAGCATCCCTAATTTATTTCTCCCATGGATAAACATGAATAAATCATGGTAATAAAATATTGATATAGTGATATTAGAATTGCTAAGATATTAGCAAAATGTCGACTACAAGTCTTCTGATAACTGTATTGATACATTTCATCTGTCTCATCACATAAATTGCTGACTTAGTAAATTTATATTTTATGTTTTATGTTATTGTAAAGGAAATCAGTAAACATACTGATATAATTGTCAAATCAAGCTGCGTGGCTTCGAGATTATAAAGTGGTAATTTATAATTTACCACTTTTCAACCACTGTATTTTTATAATGACATACAAATAATGTGTAAGGGAATCTTTAGAGTTAAATCTTTATTCGTGGAAAATGACCCATTTAACCATAAGGTTGTTAAACTCTCCAGAAATCACTGAAGAAGTCAACAATGGTGATTATTTAAGTGGATAAGACACCTCCAGATTGTTGTTAAGTGGGTTTTCAATCATCACTGTCAACATTAATAGAAGGACTTGCATTTGTGCCCTTTCCATATGTCAAATGGGAATGAAATCAATAAAGGTAAATCTGATTTCTGAACTAAATACGGGTATACGTACCACAACTTTGAACCCAACCTCAAATTAGAATTGTAATTTTGCATAAAAAGAATGAAGGTTTATTTCAAATGTCTCATGACTTTTCTACATACAGCATCATTATACATGTGTGATTATTAGAAATGAAAAGCTGTATTCTATTACAATTTAGTACAGAGATATATTTATCAATACCCACAATTTGGTCAACTTGAAGAGGTTTCAAAGTCAATAGCAGGGTTTGTGTGATATTAGGACAATCATATGGTGGAAAATTGCTTCAAATTTAGAATCTAGCCATGTTGGTCTCATGCACAGACAATTGGCATCAGACAATAGTGTTGACATTGTCAGAGGTTATCTGGCGTTCTATTGCATTGATTTTCTTTATATATTGAAATCTATTGAAAGGGGCAGTTGCACGTTTTTTTTAAAATTTTATTTCCAAATTTCCCATTTATATTGATAAACATTATATTACACAAATCAATTATCCGTAGTTGTAATAACGGTGTTAAAATTGCATGGCAGCCATTTTATTGTGAACACATTTTATTATTTCGAATGACAAAAACAATTCCCATGACTTTACAGAACCATGTACATTCATTTTTAACTTGATTTTCCGAAGAGAGAATGGTGTTTTACTATTGGTGACATTATTTTTCAAATACATTTCATCAACTTAATTGAGGGGAAAATATTTGCTACTGCCCCTTTAAATTCAAAGTCTGATGAGCTGGAGAGTCCATGGCTCTTATCCGAATCAAAATGTGAAATGCATATGGTGAACAGAACGACATTGATCATCATTAGTTCTTGTAAACCATTAGATGTAAGCTCTGCCGTCTGACATTTATCGCTGCACAAAATAACCAAAATTGCTTTCACAATTCTTAAATTTCGAAAGTTCTTCATAAACTCTTTAAAGTACATGTTGAATTATCCAGAAGATGGAACATCCCTCTGTTTGATATGTTGTTGACTGTCGGAGATAAGTGATATATACACCAGTGGCCAGCAGTATACAGTAACGCCTAATTGCTTCTGACTGTAGCCCCAAGGACACAAAGCACTGCTGGGCGGTTTGACTCGGAATCTTCCGAGCTTTTATCAACACATCAAGACACAAGAACTGTCATGGTTACTGTCAGGGGACAACTGCTGATTGATCACAAGTAGTTAATAGGAAGATAGTTTCTTGCTTGATAACAAGTTGTTAGGATGATATTCTCTCTTAATGTATGTTGTTAGGATTTTATGTGATATGTGATTGTTGCCGAGGAGATGTTTTATCTGCTTAATATCAAATTCTTGTCAAAGATCAAGTACTGATTGATCACCAAGATTTTTATGTGTTGGTCATTTTTGCTAAGAAAATAACCTTTATCTGTATAATGTGAAACTGTTGAGGGAACAATTTCAGATTGATCATAAGTAGTTCATAGGAAGATAGTGTTTTGCTCCTCAGAGGATTTTTCTTGTGTAAATGATCTATCTTCAGCGTTCACAATTAGAAGAAAGTTCCTAAAAATAAGTTTTAAGGAAGATATTCCCTCATTTGTATATTCTGCTCTTTATTCAATGTTGATAGTTGGTTAACTCAGACATTTTGACATTTCATTAAATTGTCAACGCACACTGGTAGATGAATCCAAATGTCATGATTTGATTGAGGAGATTTTCACTCACTAGTCGTGATAGTGATGTTCTTTATATACGAACCACCTTTTGTACTTTTGATTGTTTACAGTTTTTTTGCACACATTCACACATATTTGACTCTTAAGACCCATGATAGTATTATCAAGGGATGACAACTGATTCATAACATGTATGAAAATGGTTTTTCATTTCGTTAATGCAATCAATTACCTTCCTGAATACAAGAGGATGCATCCTGATTTGATTAATGGATAGTGGGGAGAAGACAAATTAAGTAAATTTAATCAATGTTTTCTTGTTCAACCTTATGCTTTAGAACCATATGTATTATTTCAGGAAGTTTTTAAGCTTAAAGAGTGAGTTCTATTGATATTTATCATCCAAAATCATACTTCATTACATTTCAATGAAAATTGTACATCTCTGAGCACAGCACTGCCATTTGACTTCCAATGTGGTGATGTCATAGCATTGTGATGTCATCATGTTTATGACATCATGAAATTGTTTTGTAATTACTCAATGATGTACATGCATTGTGATGTCATGTAGTTGACGGTGACAGAGCATTGTGTATAATCTACTGCCAAACCTACTTCCACACAAGTGATGTCTCCCGTGGAACACAGTTTTGGATGATTAATGCTGTTATGTTCATGGAAAGATAAAACTAAACAACAAGAGACACATGTGAGATGTCTGATATAGATTGTGTACCATTGGAAGCTGCTGAACAAGTCTAATGTTCATATTGCACATGCATCCCTTCACTGCTGTCAACTATCTATCAATAAAAGGGTCAGTTCAAAACCCTAGTTGGAGACAAATTTCAAATATTCAGAGTACATTGTAGTTAATAAATATTCAGTTCGGGTATTCTAAAATTAGTAACAAGGTGTACAGCTACAATTTCAATACTGCACTTAAAAGGAGGGTTCTATCGGGGTATTTTTTGTGGATACGAAATGCGAGAGGATACTCCTGTTTACACATATATGTTATAAACACATGATATAAACACAGTAAATGTGTAATTTTTGTGAATATTCCATCAATGCATAGGTTTATTATTTCTAAAAAATAATTTAAGTGAAAATACAGCATCTTGCATTTCACATTTTGAAAAAAGCATCATATCGCTTCATTTGTTAAGAGAATACTAGGATTGATGGTTCAGCGCCTCGTTCCACAAAGCGATCGTAGAGCTACGATCAATTGTAGTCATTCCTTAACATTGGTTACAATCCATTGTAGTAATACGATCAGTTGTAAGTGTTTTAAGGAATGGCACCCTAAACCTTTTTCTGACATTACAATGAGTATTACAAGTAATTTAAGGACTCTGATACAACAAACTAAGCTTTTGTCATCATGTGATCATAACCTGGCTGTGAGTATTGAAGTCTTCATAAGAGCTAGCCCAAGTTGTATGAAGAATCTACTAAAACACTTTTATTATCAACAATAAAATAAAGGATAATTATTTCACTACCACACTTTCTTCTTGTAAAGTCAAGGCTAACCGATTTTGTTTATAATCTTTGCAGTGTAACACCTTTTCTAGTTCATTGATAGCTTGACCAATGGTATTTTGTTTTTAAAATTGTATTTCAAGCTCATCAGGATGTTGTTCAACAAAGCAATGGTAGAGTTGCAATCAATTGTAGTCCATTCTTTTAACATAGGTTGCAATCAATTGTAGTCCATTCTTTTAACATAGGTTGCAATTGATTGTAGCTTTACCATCGACTGTCATGGTTTTGAGGAAGGGACCCCAGGTCAGTAAGTTGTGAATCCTGTAAAACTGCAAAATGGTTTGTCACTTACTTACTTTGCAACCAGAGTGCTGGACTAACATTTAGTCTCAGAAATAAGTTTTTGTCCTTATCAAAAACAAAATTTTACAAACAATTCAAATAATTCTAAAAAAATGGAGGCCTAAAGATACCTTGATTTCTTAACTTAAAGTTGAGGAGGTAGACTTGCTATAATCTTCTGGGTGGGTCATCTATTGAATATCTATCCACAGAATGTACACAGAAAGGGTCAATGGTCAATTAAAATTTGATTAAACTCTAAACTTTCCAAATCTTGTACTTGAATAAGAGGCACTTTATAAAACATTAGTGAACTTCAGTTGTACAACCGAGGAATTCAAAATCTATGACCTATGTTAACTAAATGATAAATCAAGTAAAGATTCAATAGATTTCAGTTCTATGCTGTTATGGATGTATCTGAATCCCAGAGGATTAGGAGCTCAAGGAACCAATCCAACTTGTCCTTGAAGGAAATTCATAGTGGCAATGGATTGATGTATATATGCTGATATATGTAATTCTAGAGCTATCTTAATCCTTTATCCTATCAATGACCTGAACCGTTTAAGTTAATGGAGACATTAATCATCGCCTCCATGGTGGGGGATAACACAGTGGTCAGAATCACACCAGTGGATAGATTTATCTGCATTAGAAAAACTGTTCTGGTAGTTTTACCCATCATTTCCTGTAGGTTTCATCATAATACAATTGTGTTAAGGATTTCTCCCTAAAATAATATTAGCCTTTGTGTCCTAAGTGTGATTATACATGGCACTAAACACATCAAGTCTCCATAAGTCGCCTCGTCATCGGTTCAGCGATTGATTCAATGTAGGTTTTAAATAGGATTTTGACTGGAACACATTATGACATGTAACTGCAGCAAATCTTCAGGGTTACCGGTAAAACATCTGTAAGTCTTCACGTCACAGAAATTTATATTTGACTTGAAAAGTCACTAATGTGCCTCTTTATGTATCTCAAAATCAATCTTTGACAGTTTTCCAATTCTGCCTGTACATATCCTGCCGGGTGGGGTAGTGCAGTGGTTAGCGTGGTCGACTTTGCATCAAGGGATCCGGGGTTTGAATTGTGCCAAGGGGACGACAACTTTGTCTGCAGTAGAGAGTGGTTTTACATGCAGCGTAATACCTCCCATGGTTCGCTAGTTCCATTCAATGCTTACAAGTTTCACCGCAGTGCATAGCCACATGGCGTTGCGGGCTTTCTCCCTGCCCTGATACTAGCAGCCTGATATCAGTGAAATACTCTTGAAAGCGGCATTAAAACCCAAATCACCTCATCTCACATATCCTACTAAAGACCAAACTTTACTAAAAACATTTAATTTGAGGAAAATAAAGCTTTGAAAATAATCAACAGTTGAACAATTCATTCAGATTTCCAGGCCATGGGACAACTAATAATAATACTGTGTACTTATATCGCGCTAGCCTCCATACACCAAGTGCATGCTCAAAGTGCTACAGACATTATTACCCTGGTATAAGGACCAACATCGTTCCTTTTTTCATTCTCAACTCCCTTTGGAGTATGCAACCTGGGCTGCCAATTACGGCGCTCCAAGGTTATCTGTCACATTGCCTGCACTTCCAAACCAGGTACTCAATTGTACTGCTGAGTGAACAGAGGCACATTTCGAATTAAGTCCCTTGCCCATGGTGACACCACGAGCCTCTCAACTCATGTCTCAGTGTGGGGCAGGGAATCACCCTTCAAACTCTCAGTTTTCATTCAGCAATGAGGCGTGTAACCCACCCATCCAGCGAGCAACGCCCGTTGTTGCTGAACTTAACTGATAGCGGTCGACTGAACTATGCACAGGACCACGTGCCGCCACGGTAACTAGTCTATTCATTGTCACCATAAAATCTAAGCATCTACATCTTCTGCTGTGAAGTTGAAGGATTGCCTGAGTAACATGGATCATAATCAGCATTGGAACATTGAACATCGATTCATATTTCTGGTCATGGGAAAGTTAATACAGCATTTATTGTCCCCATGTACACATAACATAAGCCATGAGACCTTACGTCATAGAGCAATCGTTGAGTGGGCTATTTTAGTTTAGTCATAATGATCACTTCCTGTCTTGGTATTTTTAGACAAAAATGCTTTGACCTTAACAGAAACGGACAGGAATTTTCGAGGACCCAATTTTGTAGACCACTTATGTTTAAGGAGGCCCAGGAATACATAAAGTGAGGGAATTGATCAAGAACATTAGGAACGGAATGTTCTCTCTTTTCAGGAACCACTTGACCCAAGTTTCTTTATCTAAAGAGACTAACCCAATGTGCTTGCTATAAGCAAAGGATATGTCCTTAGTTTAAGGGGCTTCATGCTGGTGGGTAGTGTTTAGGGTTGTGACTGGTAGGAGATACATGCACTAAGTATTTCTAAGTAATTAAGATAAAAGGACACAAGATTATATTGCCAACATTTGATCTAGTTAGTATTATCTACAAATAAAAACGTTTGTCCTGCTGTCCCAATGTGAAATTGGAAAAAATTAGAATTAACAAATTCACAGATAGGTGTAAAAAAAAATCCCATTGTCCTGTATTTTTTTATACAGATCGTATGGTAAATTAGACAATGAAAGAAATAAGAGAATCTTGGTTTATAAATGCAAATACAAATACTATTCTACTCTCAGTTTTACCCAACCTTGTATTGAATTCACTAGACAAAGGGGCAAGGAACAGCCAAGAAACGTTGTGACCTACTACAAGTAGAAGTTTTTTCATCCATAATAGTTGTCTCTACTTACTCTTACTCTATTGAACTCCTAATTTCAGAGTGAATTTTATACTGTGTTGTAATATGAGATAGATGTAATATGTGAAATGCTAAGTTAATGTCAACTGTTCTGGAAACTGGTGCAATGGAAAAGACTAAGATATTTTTTTTTATGGATGATCAACTTCTTTATCTTACAATGGGGACATTTTGGTATTGATCTTTTTACCTTAATCAGATCCTTATACCATTATCACACTTGATTTGTTGTAAATATGAAGAAGTTCATCATCCACAAAATATCCTTGTCTTTTTTAATTAAAGTCCTTTGTTAAACATGATGCAAATATGAAAGACCAATGATTGAATAACTCCATTGGTATGATTTCTTAAAGTGATTAATAACAGCCTTTTGTTCAAGATCACTACTGCTAGCGAGAACCCATTATTCAATGGTAAAGCATATGCTGCACATGTGAGATCTCACTAGAACTAACGATCTTGAACACTGAGTTGGAAAATAAGTTGAAAAGGAGAGAATATTGCTGATATTCTTCAGTGTTTCTACCAGACTGAATGACAGTCTCTAAAAGCTCTAAACACTAATATATAGACTATAAGTCAAACGTTAGATCAGGAAGTGAAAGGTTTTGCCTCAGGTCAAATGCAAATAGAAGTGACCTATTTCCATATGACCTTTGACCTTTGACATTCCCTCCCTGCTCTCACAGCTAGGGTCTGACTGACCGATGGGGTGGACACAGTAAGTAAACAAACCTTGTTTATATACGTATACCTACTCTATGCTTACCTGTCTAAATAGGTTTTCCATGTTCTGTGTTAAGTGTCTTGTTTTAGGTAGAAAGGCTTTATGTTGAAAGGTAAATTACCTTCCTAAACGTTCAGAGGTTTGGTTATTTTGGCTTTTATATTGTCTTGAGACTAGGTTAATAAGTAAACAACCTTTGTTTATATATATGTATATCAAGACTAATATCACCTGTATCATTTCCAAGAGCTATAGGATATGATAATGTTTTTTTTGGTGTCTGTCAAATAAACTTTGTTGATATTATTTGTTATATGTATATTCTCTTTGTGTTAATTCAGGTTGATGTAGATGTAAAAGGTAAAGACTTATAAGGATGTAAAAAAATAATTTGTCTGTGTATTTGAGGTTTCCATGTTAAAATATTCATGATCTGAGAGTATATGCAATCGGTAGATAAACATTGCTGATGTGTTTGTAGCTAGAGTGTACTTTACTTAATCAGTGGTAGATCAAAGCATGAGGTGTGGGGGTAGTGGTGGGGGGAGGGTGGGGGTAGTGGTGGGGGGGGAGGGTGGGGGTAGTGGTGGGGGGAGGTTATATACCCACCCCAATGAGTTCAATCTCTGCCTCATGGAGGATCCCTTTGACAACAAAAATTTAATTTAGTTTGGTTGATCTGAAAGAAGAGTTACACACATCCTTCCCGGCTATTTTAACAATGTTAACATTTTCTAATGTATGCATCTAACTCTTAGATTTAGGAGAACAGCTTGTTTTTACGAAAACCCAGGATGTTGATGCTCATGTGTTCTTGTTTCTAAATGATATGTCTGATCCAAGAATTTGGACCAAAGTCTTAATTTTTCTGTACTTGAGACATACTTGAGACACTACCACCCACTGGAAGAATATAACACTAATTTGTTTAATGTATTTTGCTGAAGAAACGAGATGAGGCATACTTTTAGTACATTTAACAACATGTGTGCAGTGTAAGCATGGGTGTTGTTAGATAGATTTTTGTTGATGCGACTCAAGTCATCATGAGCAGAAAGTATGTAACATTGTTAATCTTCACCATGCCCATCCACAGCACAGCCCGGTAATCCAGCTAGCCAGAGGCTGTCTCTACACTTACTCTCCATTGTATCTGCAATAAACAACTACTACATGCATATCTTGACATCTAATGACACAAAACCATTTACAGGAAAACTGTAATAACTGGGAGCAAAATCTGCTATAATTCTTACCTGTATCTTTAATCTTTTTGCATGTTCAATTACGAACTATTGTATTGAGAAAACGGAAACCTGCAACTTGTAATTATGAGATGTTGATGCTGGCCCCTAATAGGAGTTGCAGGGGAAACTCTGTATATAACATCTTTTCAATAACTTACGGTACTTCAAATATTAAGAACAAATACCTTGCCCAAGAGATTGTGAATGGTAGCTGTATGGTCATAGGGGAAACCTATTTTCAACTTGTTCTCCAAAACCTTTAGAAATCATCTTACTTCATTTCTCTTTGTACATTTGGATTAGCATAGCTAAACCAAACCATGTACATTCGTTTTAAGGCTGTTCTTATTGATTCAGGAGTATTATTTAGCCATTGGTAACACTTATTTATATTTTTTGGGAACACTTTATTTCAGTAAGAAAATCCCGCTACAACGCCTTTAAACAACTTTTTTTCCAAAGCTCACATTTCCAGAAATGTTCTTAATTATATTGAAACTGATGTTTGTATATTTTCCCTGAAGGTCGCAATGACACTTTCATAATTTTTCAACGAGATATTTTTCATGAATTGTTGAACCAAATGTCTTCAAATTTAGGGACAGTCTGAATTATGTACAAATTAAATTAATTAAGGGAATCCAGATACTTTGACCCAAAATTGCTGATTTTTTTGGACCAAAAGAACAATTAGAAATTATTTTGAATAAAAATTAAATGAAAATAATTAGATGAACAAATAAATTAGAAATCCAACAACAGAAATCAATGAACTATAATAACAGCGAGGAAATAATTTCAAATATTTCACCAGCGTTACCTGAAGGGTTGAGACTAATAAGTGTGAAATTCTTGAGGCCAGCCAGAAGCTGAACGAGTTGATAGGTAACAGTGCAGTCACAGGACCGCAGTCACACGACTTACCTGGCTCGTTAATCATCCCACCTGCCTCCGACTGTCTGACACCTGCAGCATTACCTAACAGGTAGCTGCTCCTACCTGAATCACTCTCTCCCTTTCTCCTGACCCTGCTCTGAGACTGGCCGTCATTCTTACGTGTTTTATTTTCCCAAAAGATTGTATCGTAAAAGTGAAAAGATGGTTACCCTACCAGTTGAATATATTTCCTACCAATGGTGAATTTCCGATTGTCAGTTATGAATGACTGGTGCTAATTCTATCGCTTTCCGCCTTAAAACCAAAATCGTGGATTCACTGCTTCTTTCTGAAGATTATGTCATGAATACATAAACCAAGTTTAAAGAAGTTTACAATGAAAATTTAGACATTTGAAAATTTTGGAAGTTTCGCTAAAATCTAATAGATAAGATGTTAGAAACTTTCCTATTATTTTACTACCAATCATAAATGTCAGTTTAACAATGAATCAACTCAGATGTATGTACTCTTTTATGTGTCACAACTTCACTTCACATGTCCATATAAAGACACGGAATTATTAATGAAGGAGAAGAGAAGCCTTTAAATTACTTTTAATATTTACATAGATATTGTCTTTAAGACAATCTGCCAGTGATAAATATTAATAAATTAAAATAGTTACATTTACTCGTTTAAAAGTGTCACAGTCGTTATGATGTCACATTGCCTTATAAAGTCATGGGTACGTTTATTATTATGACAGCAGAGACTTCTATCAAGGAGCTGCACATTACCTCACTGACTTCTTGCTCTTGTTCCTTGTTGAGGTTGTGACTTTTGTCTTCAAATATAACCGGATTGCAAGAAATGTACACAGTGAGTGTGAAGTGAACATTGGGATTTGATGGATTTCATCAGATACTTACAGTGAAAAGACACTTCTGTAAAATCAGTTATGTCCTGATTACGAATATGTAACATTACGAACATACTTGTATATACGGATAGCAAGATATGTATGAAGTGCCTGTGAAGTGAACATTGGGATTTGATGGATTTCATCAGATACTTACAGTGAAAAGACTATGTCCTGATTATGAACATACTTGTATATACGGATAGCAAGATATGTATAAAGCGCCTGTGAAGTGAACATTGGGATTTGATGGATTTCATCAGATACTTACAGTGAAAAGACTATGTCCTGATTATGAACATGCTTGTAGATACAGATAGCAAGTTATGTATACGGTATCTGCAGCGGTAAGAATTGTGAACTGATGGATCTTACCAGATACAGAAGAATCACAGTGGAAAGACACTTCTGTAAATTCCATTATGTCCTGATTATGAAGATGTTATGTGTGGTAAACACAGAGAACATTGTAAAGTTGAATGGGATAATATTTCTAGGATGAAAAAACCTGTTGGTCTGTGGCCTGAAACTCCAGATATAGATTTCTTTTGGACAATAACTGATGAATAATATAAAAAAAACAGCTATCCTGTTAATTCTGAGGATTTCGTTTGTGAGGTTAAAGTGTTTTGCAAGGTGAAACCTATAAACTGGAAAGGCAAACTGGATGCTAACAGGAGAGTCACTTAGGAAAACCTTGTTGCAACTTGTTGCAATCTGATGGACAATTTTGTTTGACATCAACAGATGAATCACTTTGTCTAGGCATCATTTGTCTCTACTGTTCATTGTAGTGTGAAATCTGATCGTGTGAATTATTGGATAGTCAATGGAGTGTGTCCTCTAGTGCGCAATGATAGCCAGAGGGACAGATAGATTTTCATTTGACCTGAACAAAAGTGTTGTAAGAGAGTAAGGAATTTCTAGGTAAATAAACATTGGTCTCTTTGTGTAACTCCTAAATGAAGAAATAGGGTAAACCCAACAACTCATTGACAGGGTAAATGTTCTAGCTTTCTTTGACCTTTGAGTTACAAAGTTGACTTTTACCTGTCAGTGGTTGATTAATATGTAATGCTGGAGAATAACAGTTAACCCTACAACTGCCATTGACCTGTAAGTTTCAAAGTTAATACTCTAGCATCAGGTGGTTAATGTGTTGCATTGGATGCAGGGATAACAGTTAACCCTACAACTGCCATTGACCTGTAAGTTTCAAAGTAAGTACTCTAGCATCAGGTGGTTGATATGTTGCATTGGATGCAGGAATAACAGTTAACCCTACAACTGCCTTTGACCTGTAAGTTTCAAAGTAAATATTCAAGCACCAGGGGCATTTAATTATAATGTTAAATGACTGCCAATTCTATAATTGTTATGGATTTACCACAACCACTTGCCATTACCAATCACCATTAACTTTTCTAATTGTTGAGTATAATTTCCTAACAGGTAAAGAGTTAATTGTTTACTTTATTTGATGTATCTCTACTCAACCTGATTATCAGCATGTTGAAATTCTATCACTGTGGATAAGTTTCATATTTCAGAGGATAAAGGGTTAACGATGGGGGCTATTTCTAATACCATTTATCCAGTTTTTGTTTAATAATGTAGATAATGGTCATTAAAAAGTAATAAACATGCTCACTCGTGTCAGTACAGTTTGCCACACTGTTTACTTATGTAGAACTAATTTAGTTGAAATAGACAATTTTGGGTACCCAGTATGTTCTATCACAGTTTTGGATGATTGTATTGCCTGCTTAGGTGATTAATGTAGACACTTGCAATGTATATTTGAAATAGATGACTGATTTTATTACATATATTTTTTATTGTTAGGGATTTTATCTGCCGGAGAGAACTGTTCGAAAGATAGTTTCTTTGAATTGGGTTGGTTTCAAGAAGCTTTTAAGTTTGTGGTTCATGATACCACCATGGTTCACTTGTTCCTGTCAACAATTGCAGGCTTCACTAAGCTTCAATACGATAGTTCTTTATCATGCATGCCTTACCACACATCAATACAATAGTGCTATATATATCATGCATTACCACACTTCAGTACAATAGTGCTATATCATGCCTTACCACACATCAATACAATAGTGCTATAACCTGCTTTACCACACTTCTAATACAATAGCGCTATATCATGTTTTACCACACTTCTAATACAATAGCGCTATATCATGTTTTACCCCACTTCTAATACAATAGTGCTATATCATGTTTTACCACACTTCAATACAATAGTGCTATATCATGCTTTACAACACTTCAATACAGTAGTGCTATATCATGTTTTACCACACTTCAATACAATAGTGCTATATCATGTTTTACCACACTTCAATACAATAGTGCCATATCATGCTTTACCACACTTCAATACAATAGTGCTATATCATGTTTTACCACACTTCAATACAATAGTGCTATATCATGCTTTACAACACTTCAATACAGTAGTGCTATATCATGTTTTACCACACTACAATACACTAGTGCCATATCATGCTTTACAACACTTCAATACAGTAGTGCTATATCATGTTTTACCACACTTCAAAACAATAGTGCCATATCATGCTTTACAACACTTCAATACAGTAGTGCTATATCATGTTTTACCCCACTTCTAATACAATAGTGCTATATCATGTTTAACCACACTTCAATACAATAGTGCTATATCATGTTTTACCACACTTCAATACAGTAGTGCTATATCATGTTTTACCACACTTCAATACAATAGTGCCATATCATGCTTTACCACACTTCAATACAATAGTGCTATATCATGTTTTACCAAACTTCAATACAATAGTGCCATATCATGCTTTACAACACTTCAATACAATAGTGCTATATTGTGTTTTACCACACTTCAATACAATAGTGCTATATCATATTTTACCACACTTCAATACAATAGTGCCATATCATGCTTTACCACACTTCAATACAATAGTGCTATATCATGTTTTACCCCACTTCTAATACAGTAGTGCTATATCATGTTTTACCACACTTCAATACAATAGTGCTATATCATGCTTTACAACACTTCAATACAATAGTGCTATATCATGTTTTACCCCACTTCTAATACAATAGTGCTATATCATGTTTTACCACACTTCAATACAATAGTGCTATATCATGCTTTACAACACTTCAATACAATAGTGCTATATCATGTTTTACCACACTTCAATACAATAGTGCCATATCATGCTTTACCACACTTCAATACAATAGTGCTATATCATGTTTTACCACACTTCAATACAATAGTGCCATATCATGCTTTACAACACTTCAATACAATAGTGCTATATTGTGTTTTACCACACTTCAATACAATAGTGCCATATCATGCTTTACCACACTTCAATACAATAGTGCTATATCATGTTTTACCACACTTCAATACAATAGTGCCATATCATGCTTTACCACACTTCAATACAATAGTGCCATATCATGCTTTACAACACTTCAATACAATAGTGCTATATCATGTTTTACCACACTTCAGTACAATAGTGCCATATCATGCTTTACCACACTTCAATACAATAGTGCTATATCATATTTTACCACACTTCAATACAATAGTGCCATATCATGTTTTACCACACTTCAATACAATAGTGCTATATCATGTTTTACCCCACTTCTATTACAGTAGTGCTATATCATGTTTTATCCCACTTCTAATACATTAGTGCTATATAATGTTTTACCACACTTCAATACAATAGTGCTATATCATGCTTTACAACACTTCAATACAATTGTGCTATATCATGTTTTACCACACTTCAATACAATAGTGCCATATCATGCTTTACCACACTTCAATACAATAGTGCTATATCATGTTTTACCACACTTCAATACAATAGTGCCATATCATGCTTTACAACACTTCAATACAATAGTGCTATATCATGTTTTACCACACTTCAATACAATAGTGCCATATCATGCTTTACAACACTTCAATACAGTAGTGCTATATCATGTTTTACCACACTTCAATACAGTAGTGCTATATCATGTTTTACCACACTTCAATACAATAGTGCCATATCATGCTTTACCACACTTCAATACAGTAGTGCTATATCATGTTTTACCACACTTCAATACAGTAGTGCTATATCATGTTTTACCACACTTCAATACAATAGTGACATATCATGCTTTACCACACTTCAATACAATAGTGCTATATCATGCTTTACCACACTTCAATACAGTAGTGCTATATCATGTTTTACCACACTTCAATACAATAGTGCTATATCATGTTTTACCACACTTCAATACAATAGTGCTATATCATGCCTTACCACACATCAATACATCTGTCATAAGATTTCGTCAGGGACACTTTTAATTGTAAATGTTTTATATGCGTAACTTTACAAAGAAAAGTGTGGTGCTGTCATCCTTCAAAAGTCTCAAATAAACAAATGACTGAACAACTCAAATGAAAGAAATATAGCTGCAAGGGCATTAAGATAAATCAACTCCATAATGTTGTAGAAGCAGTTGTCTTTTAATCAGTTACTGCATTTCCTTTGATGTTTGGAAAACAAAGGAAATGTTTATTTTAATTTAAAAGAACATTAATGTCCTCATAAAACTTGTAGAACTGGAACAAAATCTGTAAAACTTTCCTTCAGTGAAAACATTCCTTCTGTCTTTGTAAACTGGCTGTTGTGTCAGGATAGAAAATTGATTTTGTCCTGATAACGTAACATATAAATTTCAATATTCTTTGACTTTAGATACTATGAAAATTTTGTGAAATGTTATGTTTTAAATGATGTACATCAATTTTCATCTTTATTCTTTTATGAACAGAAAGACATGAAAATTATAACTACCATGATAGGTCCCAGGCACTTCAAGTAGTGTCACTATGACATCATGCTTACCACATGTCAGAAATGTCACAGTGACATATGGCACCATGGCCCAATTACAACAATTGTCACAATGGCACAAGTACAGCGATTGTCACCATATAACAATAATTGTTATCATGACACAATTGCAGTAAGTGTCACCATATTACAATGATTGTCATCACTACACAATTACAGTGTCATCATATTACAATGATTGTCGCCATATTACAATATGTGTCACCATATTACAATGATTGTCACCATATAACAGTAAGTGTTGTCATATTACAATGATTGATACACTAAAAATGATTGTCACTATATTACAATGATTGTCACCATATAACAGTAAGTGTTGTCATATTACAATGATTGACACACTAAAAATGATTGTCACTATATTACAATGATTGTCACCATATAACAGTAAGTGTTGTCATATTACAATGATTGACACACTAAAAATGATCGTCACTATATTACAATGATTGTCATCATGACAAAATGGTTGTCGTCATGATGCAATACAATTATTGTCGCCAACGTCACACCACATTACACTGTAGATATTCGTTAAAATTGGTTTTAAATGCTGTTGTCATTCCATGTTCTTAGAATTCTCTTAATGTTGATGTTTATGTAAAAGATCTCATCTAAATAATTTCTGTACATATGAGGGGGGGGGGGGGGGGGACTTTTGGCTCCAGATCATGAGGTCTGGCTTCAATGCTTGGCAACTTTATCTGCAGTGGTGAACGAGAACCACTGCTTGAGTATTTGCTAACTTTCCTATGAAACAGAGAATCAAGGATGTATTTGAGAGATCAACCTGATTGAAAGTTTAATGTAATTATCATTGTGTTCACAGCGAAGGCGACGATGGAGGAGTTGCAGATTCGGCCCCACCTGTTGTTCGTGCACTCTTACAAGTCGCCGCACTTCTGTGATTTCTGTGGGGAGATGCTCTTCGGGCTTGTCAAGCAGGGGCTTAAATGTGAAGGTCAGTCTGTGATCATGTTCGAAAAAGAGAAACACGCAGTTATTTTTATCCCCCGCCTCGTGTTAAGCGCAAAGAGGGAGATAAAGTATTCAGCAGCGTCCATTGTCCATGCTTACGAAATTGAATAACTCAAGTACTATTCACTATATTCTTTTAATATTTGGCTTATATTTTCAAGGTCACACAGCAGTTAATGCATTATCTTATTACACTCAATTTTCAAATTTGTTGACATCCTTCATTTGGGAATTACGCAGACAAATTCAACTTTAGTGACCTTGTTGTAAATAAATTGATTATTGTTATCCATGATGGCCAGAGTGGGTTTACACAAAATATACAGTTGGTGTACATTAATTTGAAAATATATATATATATATAGTGTTCAAATACTTGATTGTCCAGGTTGCGGCCACAACTTCATATTGCCTAATCAACTTGTGAAATAAGATAAGATATATGAAAGAAGAAGTAAAAATAACAATATAAAACTTGATTGTCCAGGTTGTGGCCAGAACTTCCACAAGCGTTGTGCCTACAAGATCCCGAACAACTGCAACCACCAACGGTACCGGCGCCAGAGTTCTGGTAGCGTCTCCTCCAACGTGTCCTTCACCTTGCCTTTACCAGAACCAGCCTTGACCGAAAAAGAGGTAACTGTAAAATCATGAAGTATGAGGTTATCGTTCTGGTGAGGGTAACTAAATCTAGCAGTGGAGTATCTGAGTCTCAATTCATAAAGCACTAAGATGATTGTAAGTCACTCAGATAACCATAGTGTTTGTTAAAGAATGGGAGTTAAGCTTAACCTTAGTAAAGGTTACTTTGTGAAAGGAACCTCTGAGCAATAGTGAACAATATAATGCACCTCTAAGGTATTTATAAGCATGCTTGTCATTAGAAGCCCCGACTTAGTCGGGGCTGCTATCAGTTTCCATCGCCGCCGCCTCCACCAGCGCGTTTTGTATTGGCTATAACTTTTTTCCTAGAAGGTTTTGAGAACTCATATACATAACTTCTTACTTATGCCCCTGGGAAATTTTTTGACATGTTCATATTCAAGGTCGAAGGTCAAGGTCACGAGTTCTGAAATCACTAAAAAAAATCCTTGTAAACACGATAACTTGAAAAATATTTGTGCTATCAGGCCCTTACTTGGTATATATCAACTATTGAGAAAGACCGAGATTCGGAAATGTTTTCGCTAAAATCTGTCAAAGGTCAAGGCCACAGTGAGGTCACAACTTTACCCTTAACTTGCGAATCCCGGAATTATCCGGGCGGGCTATAAACAATTCCGAGGTGCCTGTATACGGATCCCGGATACAAGACTTAGAATAATTCACGGCTGTCTCACTACTTTACTAGCCCTGGCAATGGGTCACGAGTCGATTGTGTCCGCGAGCCGCTCCATGAGAATGGCTGTATTTACGCTCCGTGGCCCGACATGAGAATAAAGCTTTGTTCAATGTCTGGTCGGAATGTCAAGCAAAATTCACACCAATTTGCGTGTGCATTGTTGACCCGTAACGCATCGATAATTAGCTTTACAAAAGGCCAATTTTGTCGGGCTTAGCCCCCCAAGCCTAATTTCGCTTGCGGCTATTTTCACAAATAAACCGAAAAGAATAATCTTTTATTCTATATAAAATGCGCATATTTATTCACAGAAATAAAGATACAATTTTACCTTTCTTAGAGGCATGTGAAACCAAACGGCACACAAACTAATCAACATATTTTCATCAGTTATGGTTCGAGGTTAGCTTTTATTTGAAAGGTCAAACAACATAACCATATTTGGGTTGACATGTGCTTATTTGTCAACTGGTTCGAGATTATGATTTCTTGGAAAAGTGCGATGAACGACCGTTCGCAATGCCGCATACATGTTGTAAGTATTTACGATTTGATAGGAGGAAATAAAGACAAACTTAACATAGCTATAGAATTATAACCAAAGGTCGCATTCTAATAATTTTTATATCATTGTGAAGCTAGACATCTTGTCTTCAATTCCTTATATAAATGGATTTTTTGTCGTTTTGTATTTATGATGTTACGAGGCCCGAATTAAAGACAATCTTTCGAAAGTAATAGAATAAAAACGAAAAATCATAGAAAATTCATTCAAAGTTTCGGGTGTGAATTAGCTATTTGTGTACGGGTGACGCTACTTGAACTTGTATTGAAAGCCCGTATATAGTCCTTATTCGCCATGTAGATGCGGTATATTTTGTAAAAACGGTACCGGAATCGCCGCCTGGAAATTCTGCCAGCAGAGCTTGTTAGTGCCAAAGCCCAAACTACTGCTGCGAGCTGCGAGCCTGTAAATTCCGCCACAGGAGCTAAAATTGGTAAAATATATATACGCAACGAAAGGGTTAAGCATGCATTTGCGAACATGCCTTATTTCAACTATTAACACTTTGAATCATTACATGATTGTTATACACAATGAAAAGTGATCATTTACTGTGTGACCTTGAAGATCAGAATAGGTTTTAAGAACAAACTTGTGAAAAGTGACCCCAGTGATGATTCAACTCGTTAGAATGACTTGAATAATGAAAAAAAATTTGTCAAAAAAGATTCTCATTTTATTTATGCTGACGAGAAGGCGGAACAGGGAAAGGCGAGACCCAAAGTTTCGTGGCTGCTCTGCTTTTGCGGTGTCCCGCAAACGCTCATCTAGTTTATTTTATTGATTCAAGTTTTACCCAAACTTTGAATATCTTTAGAGCTGAATGAAATACATGTAACATAATCAATGGCAAATCACTATTTGAGAAGGATGTTATATCTTAAAAAAGAAATTAAAAAATTAATGTTCATCATTATTTATTGAATTTATTAAACTTTCAGAATCTGTTGAACGTACCAAGCCTAAACGCTCCCCCGTCGCCTGGCAGCGGACGATCCAAGTCATGGAGTGGACGGCCCATGTGGCAGGAGCGAGAGTTCGCCAAGCGCATCAAGGTGCCGCATACGTTTGTGGTACACAACTACACACGACCCACCGTCTGTCAGTGGTGCAAACGTCTTCTCAAGGGGCTCTTCCGACAAGGAACCCAATGCAAAGGTAATTCTTCATTACTTGACATGTCTTTCTCTTGTGGTATGCACCTTTCTTTAACTTCAAAGTTACCTCCCTTGACAAGATGGAAGTGTCTTTTCAAGGGAGGCATCCGACAAGGAATCAGGAGCAATCTTGGTTTTACTTTTCATTCGCAGCCACCCTCACATTCCTCATGGACCGTAGCACCAATGTATTGACCTACATTGACCAGTTTCAGAGACCGACACATGTCTACTTTAGTTACCTTGTCATGAGATTTTCTTACGAGTAATGCAACATGTAAAGAACCACCATCTGACCAATGATAAGCGTATCTTGCTTGATCCAACTTTGCCAGCAGGGGACATGCTAGTGGCAAATTCTTGTTTGACTTCTGTTATCTAAAAGAAATATTGTTAGATGCATACCAACCATCACAACAAAAGCAACCTTTACTAAGGTTAACTTTAACTTTCATTCTTTAACATCACACTAAGGTTTGTGAAAGAAGACCTTAGAAGCAAGGTCTCATGTTTTGTCTGCTTTAAATTGCTAGACCCCTCACCTTATAATGACTGGGACGGGATAATGCAATAGTTAGTCACAGTGTGTTCGGCTTCGGATCAAGGTGTTCGGGGTTTCGAAACCAGAGGCACAGCAACTTTGTCTGCAGTAGATAATTACATACAGATGATCCAAATACTTGATTGGGAAATCCAAGCAACCTGAAGGACAGCAAGACATCGTAATGGTTATATTAAGATTTAAGTCATGAAAGGCATCAATGAATTCATACCCCAAAAGATCCTATGACAAATCCCTTTGGATTTCATAAGGCTTGAGAAATTTGCCTGGTATGAAACTGTTATGAATAACTATGCATGCCAATCAAAGTCAAATTATTGTTATTTGGTTGCCTAATGTTAGTGTGACACAGACAAACCAGGTTAGGTTGAAATTGACAAGAGATTTCGTCTTGTAGATGAAACTGGACTTGAAATACAATAATTGTCTATCAAAGATCTAATGAGGTAGAATAACGGAAATGCTTGATATTAAAGTGCTGGTCGTTTCTTGACATGATCCAATAGAAGACATTGAGAAGACTTTGAGAAATAAATATGTGGTTATATCTATCTTTACAAGAATATTTATGTCAAAGATTTGACATCGCAACGCTTTAAAGTGACATGGAATGTATTATGTAAAATTGGGACAGCTGATTGGTCTCATATGTGTTGAATATCAAATGGTTCGTTAATATATCATTATTATACATCGTTGTGCAGTATTTGTAAGTAACTTCAAAATATTTCTATATTTATCCCACCGGAATGTTATACAGTAGGTTATAGTCGTCGCCCTGTCCGTCCGTCCATATGTCCATCCAAAATCATTTCTTTTCTGCAGCAGCAATTGAAAACCGTTCATGATATCTTTCTGAAACTTTCATTGTGTAATACCAACCATCTGAAGTGATGCCTTTTGATTATTTCAGATTTCTTAGAATTTTTTTTTTTCATTTCCATAGAAATGGGTTGCATTTTGACATTGTTCAGGGATAGGTTCGTTTTTGGAGCACAGCTCAAAAACTCTTTATCATATCTTCCTGAAATTTTGCAAATGTATTACCCAGTAACTGAAGTGGTGCCTTTTGATATTTTCAGATTTCTGAAATCTTTTTTTCCCCCATAGAAACGTGTTTGATTTTGACTTTGCTCATTGATTGGTTTGTTTCCAGAGCACAGCTCCAAAACCTTTATCTTCCTGAAATTTTTCATGCGTATTGCCCACTAACTGAAGTGGTGGCTTTTGATATTTTCAGATTTCTGAAAAAAATAAGTGACGTTTCTATAGAAACGCTTTGGATTTGGACTTTGTCCAGGGATAGCTGCTTCCGGAGTGCTTTTGTGTACTTGGTTTTTCTGATGTGAAGGATGATTAAACTGAAGGACAGCAAGTTTCTAACAGTGCTTCGATAGAAATCGTAATGATTATAATAAGATTTGAGTCATGTAAAGGCAAATTTGTATTCATACCCCTAACAATCATATGGCAAATTCTATTGAATTTCATAAGGCTTGAGAAATTTGTGTGGTATGAAATTGTTACGTAATAACTATGCATGCCAATCAAAGTCAAATTATTGTTATTTTGGTTCCCTAATGTTAGTTTTGACACAGACGAGCCAGATTTAGATTGAAATAGACAAGAGATTTCGTCTTGTAAATGAAACTGGACTTGAAATACAATAATTGTCTATCAAAGATCTAATGAGGTAGAATAATGGAACAATTTTATATTAAAGTGCTGGTCGTTTCTTCACTTGATCCAATAGAAGACATTGAGAAGACTTTGAGAAATAAATATGTGGTTATATGTATCTTTACAAGAATATTTATGTCAAAGATTTGACATTATCGGATTTTGACTTTGCTCAGGGATAGGTTAGTTTTGGAACACAGCTAAAAAATTCTTCATCATATCATCCTGAAACTTTGCACCACTTTACCCACTAACTGAAGTGGTGCCTTTTGATATCTTTAGGTTTCTGAAATCTTTTTTTTTGTTTCCATCCAAATGTGTTTAATTTGGACTTTTCTCAGGGATAGGTTTGTTTCCTGAGCTCTGAAACCTGTATCTTCCTGAAATTTTGCATGTGAATTGCCCACTAACTGAAGTGGTGTCTTTTGATATTTTCAGATTTCTGAAAAAATGTTTTTTGTTAATCATTTCCATATAGAAACACTTTGGATTTGGACTTTGTTCAGGGATAGGTCTGCTTCTGGAGTAGAAGTCCAAAACCCTTCATCATACCTGAAACTCAGCATGTGTAATACCCACTACCGGGTAACTAGTAGTAGATATACAATCATCTGTCAAAGATGTGTTTTACAAATTATGTGGGACCTGTCAGATATGTCATCCTATGTCATCTTCTGATGACTCTTGTTTCTGCATTTAAGGTGAAAGTAGAACATTTTAAATTGTATGTTCAAAGTTTTTAAGGTGCAGTTGTTTAAAATTTTGTAAATCATTTCTCAATATCATAGTTTACTTTTGGTCTCAGTTTTCAAGTGTAGTGTGTTTTACAAGTTGCAGTTTACATTGTCAAAGTTGAAATAATAGCACACATTCAAATTATTTTGGGTAATAAGTATTTTATTAGTTGGAAAAACATGTTATGAAATATAATTCATATCAAGTTTGAAAATAAATTCCATCTTGTATTACACGAGAAAATTAATTCATTTTCAGATTGCAAGTTCAACTGTCACAGAAAATGTGAATCTTTGGTTCCCAATGACTGTGCAGGGGAATTACCTTACAGAATCGCAGCAGGTAAATCTTTTATGTACACTTTTAACGAAGCTTTGATGTTCACCTTTTATGTGACATTGCTTATTGTAAGAAATAAAGAGTATATAAAGTGTGTTTGATTGCCTATTACAAGAAATAAACAGCATATATTGTATTTTATGTTAGCATTATACAGAGATGAGCCAGGGCCCAAGACTACTAGTTATGGTTAAAGGGGCAGTTCGAGGGGACTATTATTGTTGTTTAAACAGATTTAAGGATAAATGTGTATTTGAAATTAATACAATCTACAATATTGAAACACTGTCTTGTTGAAACATATTGTTGAGCGTGTTTTTTGGTGGCTTCAGATGTGAACTTTTGGAGAGAAAACAAATTCAAAACAATCTACAATGAGTAATGAGAAAATGAATTCATCTGCAATAGTTTGAAAAGCCATGCCATGGCAATCTTGGTCAGTCCAAAAGTAGATTATTTGTCACACTGGTGAATATACTCACTATATGTTTCTTTATTGCCAAGTAGTAACATTAGTGAAGTCACAGTGGTTTAATTTTCTCTCCAAATTTTGCTCAGTTTTGACAAAACGGCGATACCCTCTTGAAATGTCCTTTAGATCACCTATATGCTGCCTTTGGGTTAGCATGAGTTGCCACGAGCTCTCGCTGGAACTAACAGTCTTGAACACTGGGCAAAAGAATGTGGATGTCCATGATTATAGGAAAGTGCTACAGGCTTTTGTGTGGGTCATGATGTGTTGGTGTTTGATTCTACTAATTAATTTTTTAATGAACTGAAAAATTATAAAAATGGCTTTTGTTATTTCGTTTGTTTTTGAAAAAAATTAATTTGAAATTTTTTGAGTTATTATATTTTGGCTAAAAAAGTTTTCTCGTAAAAAGTTTGCTTTTCTATTTTGTACTATGACAGATCAGTTTCTCTTATTATTTGTGGGATGTTTTATTTGTCATTAATTTTATATTAAAAATTGTTTTTACTTCTGATATGCTTTTATGAAGAAATGGGAATTGGTAAGATATTAGAATTTATATATTGTTTCCCAGCACCAGACAGTTACTGTTGTCAATTTACATTTTATTTCTAGAAGTTACGTAAAACATTTCATTTTCAACAATTATTTTTAGAAGTTTCACTTGATATTAAAATCGTATGAAAAGCATTATTTTTCAAATTAAATTTGATTAATTAATTGAAGAGGTACTTAAAATGGTGAACGAAGTACAATTTACTTTAGAATTGAAAATGAAAAAAATACTAATTAACTCATGAAAGGTAAAAGTTACTAAATATTTTCAACAAATTAAAAGATTTGTAAAAAGCATGGGAATTATTATAAGCATAAATATATATTTGCACCTAGATGATCTATATTCCTGCATCCTTATGGTTTATGTTTCTGGTTGAGGCTTTCTGTTTGTTCTATAGACCTGTCGTATTCTAGATTAGAACCATTACTAGTACATGTTATCATTCATATTTGTTGCAACATATGTAGATTTTATGTTATCATCTTTTTTATTCATGCGGTTTATTTGTCTGTAGTGACATGAGAATATTGTAATAATGGAAATTCATATAAAGTCGACCACAATGATCTTGACATGTACTGGTAAGTTCTGGCAGTTTTGACATGGACTGACGTACAGGCTAAGATAATCTGACATTGTTGGAAAAGTTTGACAGTCTAAAATGAGATGACATGAACCGACAAGATCTGACAATCTGACATGAACCGACAGAATCTGACATAGACTGACAGGATCTGACATGAACCGACAGGGTCTGACAATCTGACATGAACCGACAGAAACTGACATGGACTGACAGAATCTGACATGGATTGACAGGATCTAACAATCTGACATGAACCGACAGGATCTAACAATCTTAATTGGACTGACAGGATCTGACTATCTAAATTAGACTGACAGTATCTGACAATCTGAAACAGACCGACAGGGTCTGACATGAACCGACAGGATCTGACAGTCTGACATGAACCGACAGGATCTCACAATCTGACATGGACTGACAGGATCTAACAGTCTGACATGGACAATCTGAAATGGACTGACAGGATCTAACAATTTGACATGGACTGACAGAATCTGACATGGACCGACAGGATCTAACAATCTGACATGGACCGACAGGATCTAACAGCCTGACATGAACCGACAGGATCTAACAATCTGACATGGACTGACAGGATCTAACAATCTGACATGGACTGACAGGATCTAACAATCTGACATGGACTGACAGGTCTTATAATCTGACATGGACTGACAGAATCTGACAATCTAAATTGGACTGACAGGATCTGACAATCTGACATGAACCGACAGGATCTGACATGAACCGACAGGATCTGACAGTCTGAATTGGACTGACAGGATCTGACAATCTAAAATGGACTGACAGGATCTGACAATTTGACATGAACCGACAGGATCTGACAATCTTACATGGACTGACAGAATCTGACATGGACTGACAGGATCTGACAATCTTACATGGACTGACAGAATCTGACATGGACTGACAGGATCTGACCATCTGACAGGATATGACATGGACTGACAGGATCTGGCGGTCTGAATTGGACGGTCAGGATCTGACAATTCGACCAAGTTGGACAATTTGAGATGGACTGACAGTATTTGACAACATTTTGAAAGGGAATGATAATCCTGCTTATTTGACATCTGAATTCTGATGTGATTTGTCATAATGTCACAAGATATGACCAGTAGACAAACCTGACACACTCTGACACAGAGATATGCTGACGCCATAGATAGCAGATCTAAGGGTGTGCATGTACACAAGAAATCAGTAACACCTACGATGGTCAAGTGACCATTCCTACAGCAAGTGACCGTCTCTTTCTTCAGACACTCAGAAAATTGTGCGAATTGATGAGTATGTAGAGTCGTTGGGAGGATCAGGTTGGTGTCAAATAGTTGAAGCTTAGAACACTGACATAGCCAGCCGCTTGTAGCTGTAACCGCAATTAACACTTCTAACTCTTAACATGCCAGTCCTCAAACAGTATGGAATAAACCAAGCTGAGTATTTGAATATTTTATTGGCATTTGATACTTGACATATCTATGCCTAGACGCGAGGTTATTTAGATGTGGTCAATACTTTTTGCAGCCTTTTATGAGGTAATCGTGGTGTTCCAAAGGAGTCAGCCAGCATTAACTGATATTGAGTAAGATATTTAAGAGTTAACCTTTGTATGCCTCACAATATAGTGAGTAGTATTTTTCATCCTGCCCATGGAAGATAATATTTATACTGCAATATTACACAGGTGAAATACAGTTTAATGTCATGATATAGTGCAAATTTGACTTCAAAATGATACATGACTCTCAAAAATTGTTGGCAATGTTACTTGATTATGTAGGCAAGTGATTAACAGAATACTTGACTTCCTTCCATATATTTTTATGTAACTCCTTAATGATTTAAGGATCAAACTTGATTTCGCTCAGTTAAAACCAAATCATTCACTTGTTTGATAAATATGGTATTAAATGGAAGGTTGTTCAGTATCCTCTATAACCTATCTAGAATCCGCCTGTTTGGGGTTAACTTCTTTAAGAGGCATTTAGTTGAAGAAGTTGTAAATACACAGATCTCAGTTAGTCAGCAGTAGGTCCAAGTACTTCAGATCGAGTTAACATTTCATACCTGTTTGGGGTTATCTTAGTTTGTCAGGTCAGTCAGGCAGTGTACAGTCCACCTTCTTTGGAGTTAGCTTGTCTGGAACAAACTTTGAGAGTTATTAAGAAGCAACGGGTGTTACCTTAAAGTCATAATATTCAAAGCAGTGAATGAAACAAGCCTGCAAGGTTACCAGCCGAAACTATGATTTTGTCTAATACTTGCCGTAAAATTTAACAAAAGATTTAAAAAGTTACCATTCCTGACCAAAAGAAATCAGATGAGTGGCTGACAGATGGGTCATATTTCATACACTGTTTAAAGTTAACAATTTTGGAACTCAAAACCTTTACCGTGTCAGTGAGTGAGGGAGTTATTGTTTAACGCAACCTGGGCAAAATTGCAGCCATTAGCGGCGAGAAATTTGATTAAATTAGATATTTAAAATAATAGCAAAAGCATACAAGAACGACATGAAGGCCGTAAAAACACCACCACAATTTGGTTAAAAGCTGATATAGAATATATAAAAATTATAGTTTATCAAAAAGGTTAACTGCGTTTAAGAAGTCTAAAATTCTATGTTCACCGAAGTGACTAAAAATTTTAGCAATTGAAATATCGGGGTCCCTGATATGTGCAGTGTCCCAACACTCACACAAAATGTGTGTTACTGTGAGGGGGCACTTTACCATGTCAGATGTCAGTCTCATGGTTACAACTTTTTAGGAGTGTGCATGTTAGGGGCTGCTGATAAGTACAATTGCCTAATTGATATCTATACGACTTTGTTTCAGGGCTGAGTGAATCCAAGTCACTCCTAGTAGTTAAGTGTATTATTGTACTCAGTGTG
Source organism: Gibbula magus (assembly GCA_936450465.1). NCBI lineage: Eukaryota > Metazoa > Mollusca > Gastropoda > Trochida > Trochidae > Gibbula > Gibbula magus. The sequence continues at coordinate 60,791,509 of OW388291.1, forward strand.
AAACTTACAAGTGCATTGAGCATGATTTGTAACAATATGACTCTGTATCCTAACTAATTGAAATATGAAGTTTATTAATGCTTTGATTAATGATTGAAGCCATTTCTTACTAACAAGTTCTGTTGCAATGTTATGATGTCTTTATGGTTAAACATAATCGACATTACTATAATTATGAATATGAATTCTCAAACTAATCAATGTTTTATTATTGAAATATTTTTAAAAGATTTTACTAACATTTTCACTCTTGATTTACTTGCTAATTAATATTTTTTCTACTTGATGTGTTTCGCATACAGTAATATCTAACATTTCAATTCTGTATTTAGCAGTAGATTAAGTGTGCAATTCTTGCAGATAAAAGCAAGCGTCTTCTCTCACATTCCACATTGTTATCATCATCATTGTCATCATCATTTTTTTTCAATTGTTTCATGAATATTTGGTGCATATTAAGTTGTCAGGTGTAAGTCTTGTCACTCAAGATTTGCCACTCAAGATTTGTTTTTTAAATTTAACATTTTCAAATAAAGAAAATATTGTTGAATCAAGCAGATCCTGCTAAATTGTTTTGACAAACTAATTTTCAGAGACATGGAAGGTTTTAATGTCCATGTCAACCAGGGACATAATGAAAGAATTTAATAATGAATATTACAGAAAGTTAAATATTTTCCTGCGTACATATGAACTGTGTATTGATGTTTGCAAATGACAAGAACATGCAAAGTCACTAGCAAGATGAAGAATCATGTGACTTTACAATGTCATGATGTTAATTAGAATATGGTTAGTGTTGATGTACCAGTGGTAAGGTGTGATACAGTGTGCACCTGTCTAATTAGCAATTGATGCAGTGGAGTTCAGGTGGAGGTGTAAAGCTCAACTCATGATCCTCACCTGTAGATGGATGCGCAGAGAGTGATCGCTTTGACAAAAACCAATCTTGCTTGTTTGGTCTGGACGAGAGTTTGACGTAAAGCTCCTAATTGATGTGATCATGTTACAATATGTTATTAGCTCAAATCACTCATGTCTCACCGCGCCTTGAACCTCAAATCATTGAGTGTAAGCAGCTCGTAAAGCATCAAACCACCTGAGATTTCTTACCTTTACATTGCAGCACAAACAGGTGATGCTTAATGTCTAACCATTTCAGTGACTCGACTTATTGACGGTGGAAAATCAATAATCAAGAATTTATCTTTAGCTAAAGAGTTATTTGTTTTTTTGTTGGTTTTTTTAAAACATGTCTCTTTAAAAGGAATCAATGTTAGTAACATGACTTTGTTGTTTACTTGATTCTAATTGGTTGATTTGACCGTTATTGTTAAATTAGATTTGATAAATCTAATGTTTTCAAATTAAGCCATGACGCATTTTAGAATGCCATATAAGATTGTTAATATAATTTCCTGCAAGTAACACAATGTAAACAGATAAGTTTACCATCAACTGCTACAATCTATCAATGACCTTATGAAATTCTAAGTGACGAAACATTAAGAAATTCAACTGCAGATTAGGACCTTAAGAAAGAAAACCTTGAACTTTTCCCCTTGCAGTGAAATTATAGATTTGAGAGTGTAAAGGAGTCACAGTTACCATTACTTGCTTAAAGGCACAAGTGCACGCTTTTTGTGCTCATTTTAGGTATTCTAGGTCAACTGAGTGCATATGTGCTCTTTTTCGATGCAATAAAATAGTTTTCACTCTTTACAATTAAACTACAATTGATAATGAAAACACTGAAACAGTCAAAATCGCTTGTGTACAAAATGGGAAATATAGAGTGCGGAAAATGGCTGAACTAGGATTGTATGCAGCTTTTGAATATACATTAATCTCTTAACTGACAACAGAGAATAAAAAAGTATTCCTTAGGGTATATACCTCAGTTTCTAATACATGGTGTAAGCATTGCTGTTGTATTAACCATAGCAACTGCCGTTTTTAGTCTTCTGGTTGTGTGCAAAATTTCAAAATTAAAATATTGAAGTTCATATGGATTTAATGCAACTTTGCATTACTTAATTCCGGGCTTTAAAAATTAACTTCAAAACCTGAATACTTACATAATTTACATGGTACATTCCCTGAGGGCAGTTTTTTGGTGATATCTAGAGATATGCATTAAATTATCTGTACATAATTTATATCTTGAAACAAGTGGCGTGCAACTGTGCCTCTAATTAAAGACGATGTATCATGTAAATGATAGGACAAAGTATACTACCTTGTCAGTAATCACAGTGAATATTTTGAAAGGTCTTTTTTCACAATGGTAATAGGGTCATCCGATAGCCTGGAAGCTGGTAAATTTTATCAAGGTTTGCAACTTTTTCATGTTTTTATTTAAAATATGAGATTTATATAGACAAACTTACTTTCGGGCTGGCTACTTAGGATGTACCATGGGATATAGTCGTCAGCCTGTCCATCCATCCATCTGTCTGTAATCATTTCGTTTTCGGAGCAGAACTCACAAAAATTTCATGATATCTTTCCATGGGAATTACCAACTAACTGAAGAGGTGCCTTTTGATATTTTCAGATTTATGAAAATTATATATTTGTTCGTTTTCATAAAAATGTGTTGAATTTGGACTTTGTTCAGAGTTCGTCATATCTTTCTGAAACTCTGCATGTATATTACCCACCTACTGAACTAGTTGATATTTACAATTATCTTTCAAAGATGTATTTTACAGATTATGTGGGACTGGTGGGATATATCATCTTCTGATGACTCTAGTTTCACTTAAAACATATTCTTTAATTTCCAAACATAATCATCTCAATGTCTTCTTGAAATAATGTTAAAAGATTTTGTATTGTTTAAAAACAACCTTTAAATTCAAAGGCAACCTCTCTTATAAAAAGAGGAAACATTATCATTTACATTTATGCAAGTAAATATTATTTATTAAAACTGAAAGAGGCTGTTGGAAATAGACTTGATATTCAGACAAATTTGTAAGTTTCATAATCATGTTAGTAGTCAAAGAAATAATTACATTACAATGACAAAATATTTAAAAAGATTGATTTTATGAAGTAAAGTAAATGTTTAGTATATAATTTTTAAAATAATTTTTCCTTAAAGGCAACACATGCAAATACTTATAATGCCTTTGAAATAATATTTTTATCAAGATTTAATGGTAAAACTTTGCTTGAAATATAATCTTCATCTGGAATATAATTTCTCTGTTAAAGGTCAATCTTACAAATAACTATGCAGTGTACTTTCTCATTCATTGCGTTACATTCTGCTCAGAAAATTTAATTTGAAAATGTGTTATTTGAGAAAGGGAAAACATAAATAATTCATTTGTATGTTAAATAGGAATAGATTTTAAATGAAGAACAAACTGGAGAAATACAATGCTTGAATTATTAATGATTTGTGACTTCAAGCTTGGTTGCCTTTTTAGCTCCATCAATCCAAAACCGTAAATGGTTTGCCTTTCCTAATTCTTCTCCAGAACCAGTGACTCTAGATAGTTGAAAGTTTATAAACCGACTTCTTGGCGAATAGGGATTCTAAGTTTGTAGATTTGATGACCCTCCCCAAATATGGGTCACAGGGGTCATTACCTGAAAACATTTAAAGTATGAAAAGCTCCAGGCAGCTGAAATGTTGTGTACAGACTCCTTGGCCAAAGGGGATTGTAAATTGTAGATTTGGTGACCCTGTGACCCCAAATGTGGATCACAGGGGTCATGATCTAAAAATATTTAAACAGAGATGACAACAATGATGAAGATAATGTTAAACTGATATACATGTATATAGTATAGGAGTCTGTATTTACAAATGTCAAATTATAAGATAAATAGTTGCGTTTGTAAAATTTCCGGGATTCATTGCTATTCAACACCCGCAAATTTCAGCGTTTAAAACCTGCGGCTAACGCCGTCGGTTTTAAACTAAATTTGCGGGTGTTGAATAGCAATGAATCCCGTAAATTTTACAAACGCAACTATTTATCGATATTGTAACATGACCGTTAGTTATCAGGCATTTTGAAACGAACTCTCTTTTTGCGTACCTATATCTGAGTGAAAAGGAATTTGCGACTGTTCCATTTTTGTAAGAGGTGTGGTCAGGTCAAAACAAATGTAAATACTCGGCGTAATATGTACATTAGCAACAATTTACACATAAGCTCAAACAGTGTCACTCAACTATGTTCACTTCACAATATTCATGTATCCTTTAGATGGCGATAAACATTTATCTCCGACATCAACACAGTAAAAGACCTAGGAATAAAAATCTTAAACTTGCCCTTACCCATTGTGACAATGACGCTAGCATTGTGACGTCAAAAAGGTTGATCACTATGATGTCATGCCATATGGCAACGGCATTCGGTAATCAGAGCCGAATGGAAGCAGGCGTCAAACTTGGATAAATCTTATTTGCGGGTATTCATTGTCATTCAACATAGGGAAATCAACCAATCAGAATCAAGAATACGACGAATTCATGTTGCAAGTAGCATTTAATATCAAATCACCCAACCTCATTGATAATAAACACCTTTGTTTTTGCAGACAAAAATTACATAACCCAGACACTTTACAATATATCTTTAAATGGTAAACTTGTATTACTACATCTTGGGAGTTACTCATTTGCAGTGAATCAGCAGCAATCTTAACCAGGTTCTCCTCATCATTTCATTGTTCCTTATGAAAATGAAATACTGGGAATTTTCAGTGAAATAAACTGTCTATCAAACTACAATGAAGATGTCTGATATTTTCACTGTGACAAGTGACAGATATAATTTGACATCATAAAACAATGGTCTGACGTAACAAATTATATTATGACATCATATTGACACTGTGGTGACAGGGTGTTCCTAGCAGCCGCTCAACATGAAAACAACGCTGTTGTGGCACAATTATGAGGATAACATCATATAATAAATAGAATATCTGTCAATTCTTGACAAATACCATGTTAATTTCATCTCCTGAGATAGAAAGCTTATATAACTTTCTACCTCACTCGATAAGATAAACATGGAAGAAAAAACAGATATTCTCTATAATTATGGATTGTGATATTAATGCTATAAAACGTAACAGTATCCCACATGTTCTAAGTGAACTGTTTCATGTCCTAATGGTATAACTGTGCCAACCCTCATCTGACATATTCTCTCCATACAGGTAGCTCTACTCATAGCTTCCCACGTAACCTCTGTTCTATTGCGACAGTTTTCTTGTGCAAACACTAAAAAATCCTGTTTTGTTTGAATCAGAATCCTGAGTTAATTGTCCAATCAGGGACGTTGTTTACAGACTTCCTCACAGACCACAGACTAGACTTCCCACATGTGTGGGATGAGCATGTACCGGTATCTCTTATTAGACGGGAAACATTTAACATTTATTTATTGGAGAATCATGAAACTAAGGACTATTATCCATGCCTGCTATTGGAAGACTGGAGTTTCGTCACTTGTGTGATGGGTATATATCTCTTACTAGACAGGAGACATTTAAATGATAAAAAGTAAGATTTTTTAAAATTTGATTTGAGGGGTGTTTTCCAATAAGGCAGTAATATCTACAGAGGTTATGTGGGAAATTATGATTTCATTGACCCATGGAAGGAGAGAATGTTGCCTTACAATTTGCATTACATCTGACTTGTACTTGTGTGATAAATTTGTATTAAATCTGACTTGTTCTTGTATGATAAATTTGTGTTATACCTGACTCTTTGGATTAAGTTGTATTATGACCTTTTCTTATCACTTATCTTCGCTTCAAACGCATGGATTTCTTTTAATTATAAATCACTTTTTAACATGCCTGTTTAAATTGATATGTTTGTAGTTTTTTAACCTTAAAATGCAGTTTTACACAACGTTAATATCAATCAATATTTCTGTGCACTTAACATTCGTTCTTAGCTTCAAATCGCAAAGTGCATGCACAATCTAATTCCTTATCAATCATATTAGGATATCAGATGAATGATTTCTTTTTATATAATTTTGAGTTCCAAATTTCCAAAACAGATTATCATTTAATAACATTGTGGTCACACACTTGAAATAATCCATTATTTGTAAATCTTTTGGTAATTAAAGCTAATTTAAATGCTTATTTCCAAAATAATTTCCCCCTATATTAAGAAACTATCATTGTCTTTCAAAGTAATATTCGATCACTTTATATGAAAGTGATGATTAACTGTGATAAGATGAGACTACTGTAACATTTATTATGAGGGAAGTATTCTGTTCACCTAATGTTATGCAGCAAAGAAGAAGTTTTTCAGTTGAAGTTGGCTGATAATCCCCATTATAGTTAAGACTTTGCTGTAACATTCTCTCCATTACACTTGACAACGTCCACCTGTAAGGAAATTGTCATGTCGTTTAGAAATGTGTGAAAATCAATGATAACTTCGTGATGGCAATAGTATTGTTCATTAAATCTTTGAAGGCATAGAAGTGGAATACATAACAGGCCATGATTTCTCAAAAAGAACTTTACTTGAAAACACAAAGTTTCAGATTACATATATACATATATATATATATATATACTTATGTCTTTACCATCATGTATACGTACCTAGAAAAGGATTGAGAAATATGTAACATTGCAGCTTTTCTTCACCAAGCTATGATGTCAAATAAGTTGTAAATGTACTGTATATACGTGTCCTCCTCACTACTGGACTAACGATTGTTTGACTAATCATATACAGTAATAAGTAGTACATAGCATAGTTTTAGGTACGTCAGGTGAATGCAGAACAAAGGCAGTTTGGATTCCTTGCTTGTAGAGTTGGCAAATGAAATTATATGGCTACAAACATTTGATGTTATTGTCAATTACCTAATTGCACTGTCAAAACAAACGGTTGTTCAACAAGGTGCTTAAAATTTTTTGCAAAATGCATTTTGATGTTAAATATTTATTTTGTCATTTTAACAGTGATTTGTGTTGAATGTAATTGAAAAAACCTTATTGTATTTTAGATGCACTATTTGTTTTTTGATAGTTTGTAATTGAAATGTCAATATGACATTGAATAGCAATATCATAAAATCCTAAAGCTAAATAAAAAAATTCAGGTGTGTAATTTTTTAACATATAAAAATATTGCCTAAGAACTAATGCATACATTATGGAAGTTAGAAATCTCCATAAAGAATGAGGGTTTTTAAAAATAATAATTGCACAGAGTTTGTTTCTACACTAATTTTGTTTGAAAGTTGCGAATTTATTAATCTGTTTGAAATGATATCTGAGAAGATTATGAGATCATTAAATATTCTCTTTTAACAAGGTATTGATATCAAGTCGCCAGCTTAAAAATTAGTCCCAAATTTATAAATTACAGTACAAGAATATTAACATGTAAAGAGCTTTAATTGAGACATCAAGCTTGTGTATTCCACTTCTTAATGCTCTTCAAAGTCTTCAGAAAAAACAACTGATTAATAACTATTGAAAAATTATTCATTGTATGCTTTTCTCTTCAAGTAAAATAAATCAATACTTGGAATTAATCGACCTAAATGTTTTGGACATAGATTTAAAATGAAACCCTGAACACAATGCTGATATATTAGCTGCGATCAATGCGTTTGTTAATGTGGAAGTCACGTTATGTCCGTTAGCGTCGCATGGATCTTCACCAGGTGATTAATCAAGGTGTAATTGCTGGATGCTGATTTATGTTATCTTGTACACAGAGACGGAGAGCTTGATGGAACCAGATCTCGTCGAGGGGGATCAGTACGACTTTCCCACACCTGGCGACGAGAACAGTCCACAGGAGTTTGAAGAGAACGACGAGGAACAGCAGAAACCCCCTCTCAGGTACGTGACGAGTTGTTCAGGTTTCCTCTCGGGTACGTGATTCCTCTCGGGTACGTGACAAGTTGTTCAGGTTTCCTCTCGGGTACGTGATTCCTCTCGGGTACGTGACGAGTTGTTCAGGTTTCCTCTAGGGTACGTGACGAGTTGTTCAAGCCCCTCTCATGTACGTGACGAGTTGTTCAGGTTTCCTCTCGGGTACGTGATGAGTTGTTCAGGTTTCCTCTCAGGTACGTGATGAGTTGTTCGGGTTTCCTCTCGGGTACGTGATGAGTTGTTCAGGTTTCCTCTCAGGTACGTGATGAGTTCAGGTTGCCTCTCAGGTACGTGACGAGTTGTTCAGGTTTCCTCTCGGGTACGTGATGAGTTGTTCAGGTTTCCTCTCAGGTACGTGACGAGTTGTTCAGGTTTCCTCTCGGGTACGTGATGAGTTGTTCAGGTTTCCTCTCAGGTACGTGATGAGTTCAGGTTGCCTCTCAGGTACGTGACGAGTTGTTCAGGTTTCCTCTCGGGTACGTGATGAGTTGTTCAGGTTTCCTCTCGGGTACGTGATGAGTTGTTCAGGTTTCCTCTCGGGTATGTGAAGAGTTGTTCAGGTTTCCTCTCGGGTACGTGATGAGTTGTTCAGGTTTCCTCTCGGGTACGTGATGAGTTGTTAAGGCCCCTCTCAGGTACGTGATGAGTTGTTCAGGTTTCCTCTCGGGTACGTGATGAGTTGTTCAGGTTGCCTCTCGGGTACGTGACGAGTTGTTCAGGTTTCCTCTCGGGTACGTGATGAGTTGTTCAGGTTTCCTCTCGGGTACGTGATGAGTTGTTCAGGTTTCCTCTCGGGTATGTGACGAGTTGTTCAGGTTTCCTCTCGGGTACGTGATGAGTTGTTCAGGTTTCCTCTCCGGTACGCGACGAGTTGTTCAGGTTTCCTCTCGGGTATGTGATGAGTTGTTCAGATTTCCTCTCAGGTACATGACGAGTTGTTCAGGTTTCCTCTCGGGTACGTGATGAGTTGTTCAGATTTCCTCTCAGGTACATGACGAGTTGTTCAGGTTTCCTCTCGGGTACGTGATGAGTTGTTCGGGTTTCCTCTCAAGTATGTGATGAGTTGTTCAGGTTTCCTCTCAGGTACATGATGAGTTGTTCAGGTTTCCTCTCGGGTACGTGATGAGTTGTTCAGGTTTCCTCTCGGGTACGTGATGAGTTGTTCAGGTTTCCTCTCGGGTACGTGATGAGTTGTTCAGGTTTCCTCTCGGGTACGTGATGAGTTGTTCGGGTTTCCTCTCAAGTATGTGATGAGTTGTTCAGGTTTCCTCTCGGGTACGTGATGAGTTGTTCAGGTTTCCTCTCGGGTACGTGATGAGTTGTTCGGGTTTCCTCTCAAGTATGTGATGAGTTGTTCAGGTTTCCTCTCGGGTACGTGACGAGTTGTTCAGGTTCCCCTCAGGTACCAGACGAGTTGTTCACGTTTCCTCTCAGGTACGTGATGAGTTGTTCAGGTTTCCTCTCAGGTACGTGACGAGTTGTTCAGGTTTCCTCTCAGGTACATGACGAGTTGTTCAGGTTTCCTCTCAGGTACGTGATGAGTTGTTCAGGTTTCCTCTCAGGTACATGACGAGTTGTTCAGGTTTCCTCTCAGGTACATGACGAGTTGTTCAGGTTTCCTCTCAGGTACGTGATGAGTTGTTCAGGTTTCCTCTCAGGTACGCGATGAGTTGTTCAGGTTTCCTCTCAGGTACGTGATGAGTTGTTCAGGCCCCTCTCGGCTACGTGATGAGTTGTTCAGGTTTCCTCTCAGGTACGTGATGAGTTGTTCAGGCCCCTCTCGGGTACGTGATGAGTTGTTCAGGCCCCTCTCGGGTACGTGATGAGTTGTTCAGGTTTCCTCTCAGGTACGTGATGAGTTGTTCTGGTCCCTCTCAGGTACGTGATGAGTTGTTCAGGTTTCCTCTCAGGTACATGACGAGTTGTTCAGGCCCCTCTCATGTACGTGATGAGTTGTTCAGGCCCCTCTCGGGTACGTGATGAGTTGTTCAGGCCCCTCTCGGGTACGTGATGAGTTGTTCAGGTTTTCTCTCAGGTACGTGACGAGTTGTTCAGGTTACCACTCAGGTACGTGATGAGTTGTTCAGGTCCCTCTCAAGTACATGACGAGTTGTATTGTCTCTCTCACGTACCCGAGTTAATCCTAACATTGTGAATATAAATATTATAACATTATTGAATTGAGCTGTAATCAGGTGTTAGATGTCATAGGGTTGTCAATCATGTAGATTTGGCGGATGTCAAAGCAATGTTCTTGTTAATGTCAAAACTGTTTTGAATAATAAACAAGTGTGCATGTTCTTATGTATCTGCTTAATCAAATGATGTTGAAGATGCGCCATTTTGTGGTTTCAGCCCGACACAAAGCAGCAATATACCGCTGATGCGCGTAGTGCAGTCTGTGAAACACACCAAGCGGACTGGGTCAAAGGTCATAAAGGAGGGATGGATGGTTCACTTCACGAACAGGGATCACCTGGTGCGTTACTGAATTAAACATACATCTGTGGTTTGGGATGGCCTGCATTTAGCATAAGTAGTTTATTCATATCATAAGAAGATTTACCATGACATATAAGAAATGTATATTTGTTGGTTTTGTCATCATTGGCTAATACGTTATTGATAATTTATGCAGAGTGGCAAACGATTTGAAATCATATAAAGTCTTCTATTTTACAAAACAATTTTGGATTGTAGAGAGAGTTCAGACACACACTTATCTTTTGCTTTAGTTTCTGTATATTATCAAAATGAATAGCAGAATCGAATGTTCTAAAACTTCATTTGTAAACATAGTCTAGATTGTATATACACTGTAGTTGTGATGACTGAGTGATAACGTAATCTCCTGCATGCACACACAAAATAAATTTTGATTTTGATTCCGCCTGTGATCCTCATCAATGTAATCGGTCTTCCGGATGCTAATTAAGTGCCCCCATTAAAATTAAAGCATACATGTAGACCCACATCCCACTCTTTCTCCTTTCCATCTCAAACTCGCCACTTTGAATATTGCATGTATATCTCAGCACTTCATGCTCTTCTTACATCATTAATGTGAATAACATTAATCGCAGTGTTTTTAGATACCCATCCAATGTTTTCTGAAAGGTCCACCCATGCACTGCTGTGTTTCAGAGGAAGCGACACTACTGGAAGCTGGATGCAAAAGCAATCACTATGTTCCTGAATGAGAGCACGACCAGATACTTCAAGGTAACTCAACCTGCCAGTTAACTGGACAAAGGTTTAACATGAAGTTTTAGCTCATCAAGCCTATTGGGCCAGATAAGCTTATGGCATTAGTGTTCGTTGTCCATAAACTTTTCACATTTTCGACTTCTCCTCATTAACTGCTGTACCCCCACCCAAAGCTGAGATTTTGTGGAGAGGTACCTTGCAACTAGGGTATCAACATTTTAACAATGACCTCATAGTTCCCCTGACCAAGGAAACCCTGGACTTGTGTATTGACCTTAACTGCTGGAATTCCTAAACAGTTAGTGAGGGAGAACATCAGGGTATTTGTCTGGTTGAGATTGTTACTTGGTTGGATGGGGCTCAGTTAGTTGCTACCCATATGCAAGCCTGCCAAGCCATGTTAGTTTTAATTAAGGAGATGCTGCAAGTGAATTAAACATTTTGATGGATTTCTTGAGAACACGTTAGTTTATATCTTCAAACTTGAATAATAAATCCTGCTGAGCTACAGAGACAATAGCTATATCTTTGATGTTTCAACTCCAAGGTACAGATAATTTTTTTAATTTTTACCCAAAATGGCCACATTTTCAGACTTTGATTCTTTTCTGGAGCATAACTTAACGAGAACTTAAAATTTGTATTGTGGAATTACCAATGTGTGTGAGTTGTGCCTTTTGTGGGTTACAGCTCCTAGATGTTCATTGAAAATTCTTGTCATTCATAGACACACTTGACTTTATTGGTTTTCAATTGAATTAATGTTGTGTGAAGGCGATCAAACTACAAGTTGGGCTATGTAAGCTGTGTACAATGTTGTCTTGTCGTTTCATGTTTGGTAAATCTGTACAGTCAAACATAAAAACTATAAACAAAATTAGGAGGTAAGAAACCGTTTTTTCCTGAACAGTTTTAAATTAACCTGTCAACATATTCTTTTAATTATTGTATGCACCTGTGTTCCTACAACAGGAAATACAACTAAACAGCATTGAAGGAGTGGAACCTGCTAAATCAAAACATATCGACCCCTCCCGCCCCCCGCACGTATTTGAGATTCGCACATCTAACATCATCTACTGTATTGGAGAAGATCCGACGTTTGGCCACCAGGAGAACAATATCGTATCATCGACAGAGAGCGGGATCGGACTTGAACAGGCGCGACACTGGGAACAGGCTCTCCGCCAAGCGCTCATGCCGGTCACGCCGACCTCTAGCGTCATGAGCATGGTTGGAGGTGAGTTGAATGTTACTTCATAACCTACGGGTTCCGGAATATTCTTGAGCTAATAGACGCAGCATCTTCGTGCCAAAATACCCATATGTGCTATTTCATGTGAAATAATTTCATTCAACTTGCATATGATATTTATCCTTAATCGCCATATACATGAAAATTACTTGTTTACAATGAAAATTGAGCAACAACCTTATACATTTGTTGAAACAGAAACTACTCATAATTTATCCTGTACCTACTGATTTAATCATTTCTGATCATCACTTGTGTTGCGAATATTAATTTCAAACACCGATTTGACCGGGCGATTACTCAAGGCAGGCGAATATTTTTTTTTAAGCTGTAATGTATATGTGAAATCTTTTTAAATCATAACAAAAACATAATTGCAGTATGAATATATTATGAATATTCAAACGAAGTGTATATGTCATGAGGTTAAACATATTATTAAAATTATTTTTGAAAAGGAGACAGTTATTAGTTTATTTAAATTTGCTAAATTTAACCCGGTGACTGTTCAAGGCAGGTGATAATTCAAGGATTCATGGTTATCAACGATTGGCTCCTTACCATCACTTGTTGGTGGCTACATTTTGCACATGTGCATCATATAGAAAATTATAACCCTGATATGTTTGCCCTTTTAGGTAATGAAGAACCCAATGCTGTAAACAAAGGGTTGTTTAGTGCAGTTGTAAGGTCAATGACCATAGTTATACCAGTTATACCCCAACAGAATGGCATTTATCTCCTTTGCATGATTTCCCTGGGGAAGTACTTGACTGTTATTGACAACCATAAGAATGATAACCGAGATGATGAGGTCAGAATTGATGGAATGCAAGACGTGAGCTTCAAGCTTTATATCAACTAGTTCTCCACCTTAGGCTTTTAGAACATAAAGTTGATTTTATGAGGGCACTAAAAATCTGTTTATCATTTAAGCATATTTGCAAAGTTTTGGGTCGTGCAACATCAAACAAGAAACAAAAAAATGTCTGTTGTTGAATTAGAAATACATACCATTCAGAAAGTGAACAATTATAACAAGGTTACATTTATGATAACACTGCCTGTGTGTAGGTAGTGTTATTCCAAATGTAACCTTGTTATATTGTTGAATTGTTGTCGAATAATTTAATTTAGTGTTGCTTTTCATTACATAATTTATTTCCTCAACAAACAAATATCAATTTGTATTATGAATAAAAATTACCATTCTTCTCTTTAGGTTCAGAATTCGTTCGAAGATGATTAGATATTTTCCTGAAGAAATGTTAAGGGATTCTAATTTCAAGTCTGTTGCTAACAGTGACAATAAATTGATTCTATGTATCGCTTCCTGGTTTCTGGTGTCACTAACTTATTGATCCCCAAGGATAGTAACCTGTTTGATCAAATTATTTTTTATTATCAATATTTTGTTATTACTTCCTTTAATATGAATTATTTCCAAGTTTTCTTCATCAAATGAATTCCCAAGCTCTTAAAGGGGCAGTAGCACGTTTTTGCAAATTTTATTTTTTCAAATTTCCCATTTATAATGATAGTTTATGTCATTTATATTTCCTTCAGGGGGTAAAACATCTTATTACACAAACCAATTATCTGTAGTGGTAATAACGGTGTTGTGAATAAAGCAAATATTGTATGGTGGTCATTTTATTGTGAACACATTTTATTTCTTCGAATGACAGAAACGATTCCCATGGCTTTTCAGAACCATGTACACTCATTTTTAAACTTGATTTTCCGAAGAGATAAGGGTGTTTTACTATTGGTGACATTATTTTTCAAATACATTTTATCGACTTATTTCAGCAAAAAAACGTGCTACTGCCCCTTTAAGAGCACCCACGACTTTCTGGTTAATGAATTTTGGTGGAAATTTCTACCAAAATTCATTAACTCTTTTCTTCCTGAATCAATTAGTACCAAGCTATTCCTGAGGGACTTTCAGGAGTGGAAAACAAAGGAAATAATCTGTGTATGAACTAAGCATGACAACAAAAGAGAAATTTTGATAATTTTGATGGCAAATGGAAGAAAAAACCCTCAAAATGTTACTTGCCCGAAATAAAATTTACATGGTTACAGGCTCTCAAATGGATGGGCTTTATTTCATACCCTGAATGATCAAACCCAGGAGTTTATAGAAATACATGTAATATTACTCTTCAAAGCAATTGAAACATTAATTAACGAGGCATCAGACACACAAAACAGACACTGGTTTAATAATAATACTAATATGTTCACTAGTGATACATTATTACCTTGAAGGAATTGTACTTCCGGTGACGCTACTAAACGTTCTGTGTGACCGTATAGGTCCGTACTTCCATGTTCAGGTACCCAGTTAAACAGCAGGGTGGACTGTGTGCAGTTTGGACGAAGTGCCTTGCCCAGGGACACAACACAGTAAAGACATAGTTCACAAATATTTCGTGTCTGCTCAAGGATTTCTTGAAATTCGGGCCTTTGTATTAAAAAACTTAACTACATTTTAAGATTGATACAGATGTTCAGTACAATAGTAGTCTTTGAATGACACTTTCCTATCCAATTTGAGTGGAACCATAAATCATTTAAAAAAGGGAAGATTCTGGAATAATAAATTGGCCACTGGTTAAAGATAGGTTATCCGAAAATATATAGGATATTTGACATTGACATTAAATATCATGTTTATCTCATTGAGGGAAGTAGAAATGTTTATCTTCACAAGTGGTGTAGCCATAAATATATTATTTCTACTTCACGAGATGAGATAAACATATGATATTCGACAAGAAATGTTCTATTTATTACATTTAAGAAGTTTGTAAATGACGCTCATTTTATGAATTGAGCATTCATGGTCGCCTTGTTTTATCGCGATCTTCTTATGACTCATTCCTATTGTTACAATGACGTCATATCATTGAAAGTGTTATTTCACTGAATAGAATAACATGTTATTTTACTCAATGAAAATACAGGTTTTATTTAAACTGATAAATGGGGGGCAGGATAGTGCAGTGGTTAGCGCGTTCAGCTTCGGATCAAGAGGTCCAGGGGCACGGCAACTTTGTCTGCAGTAGAGAACTGTTCTACACGCAGTAAGGGTGCACTGCTACACTGAATTTCAGTTTAGTACCACCCATGGTTCACTAGTTCCAGGCGATGCTAGCAGGTTTTACCGCAATACATAGCCACATGGCGTTGTGGGCTTTCTCCCTGCCATAATACTAGCAGCCGCAATATAAGTGAAATTCTCTTGTAAGCGGTGTTAAACACCAACTCACCTCGCCTCACCTTTACCGATAAACTTCATATTTCACCACTGAAAATATAATCAATTCTGGTACAGGTGCCAGCACAGTGGTAATAATGCATTCCAGATTTATTGAGAATTGTCTTAGCTTAACCATGCTATCCAACATGAAAGCACTTTAACATAAAACAGCCTTTGAAAACCGACTAAACTATGTAGAAGTTATTTTGATGTCCTATCCTGGAAGTCAGTGTTTGCAACAGCACCGCCTGTAGTTAGCCAGAGTGTCTGCATTCTGTGCTGTTGATGGGCAGCGATGAAAGAGTTAAAAAAGGTTCTGGATTCAAATAAAGCCAAGTTGAGGTGCACTAATTGTGAATTTCATTACCGGTAGGTTATTATGCAATGTTTTAATTATATTTCACTGTTTTCTCTATAATGTCATGACGTTAGAATGGAATTACTAACTGCAGTAGTACCAAACCATCAATGGGATCAATAACTTTTGATTTTCTCAACAGAAACTTCTATCTATGATATTTCTTTTGATAAACCATATTTCCTCGAGATCTCAAAACTTTTATATTATTTTCCAGGTGAATCCCAGAGCAATGGCTCTGATGGAAATACAACTCAGAAACCGGTATGTTTTATTAATTTCAAATGTTTCATGCGTCGGTCATATGTCTATCCCTCCTTCCATAAATATTGTAATTCTACAGCAAGCCATACAACTCTTGTTGTTCTGAAGCTATTTATGTTATTCAAGCATTCCACCACTGAAATGATTACAATTTATTTTTGTTGTTTACAGACAAACCTTTTTGTTTTTTGCCATAGCAACAAATCTGTCCTAGAATCCGTACATATGTAGTTTTGTATTTTCTTTGTAGATAACATTTTAGTGTTTTATTGAGCTTAACTCAACTCAGTTTACAAAGAATTTAATATGGTGTGATTTGTCATCCTTTGAGTTTGAGAATTATAATTAATATTGATATTGATTTATTATTGGACCTTCATGAAAGGAATTCTGTTGCAGAAGTTGGTTTATTGATTTAAATGTGGACCATATTAATTATAAATCAACTTTGTTTTAACATTTAATAAACAATGTAGAAGTAACAAAAAATTTATATGACAAATGTTTTTGGATCACCTTTTCAACCCCATCATTTGAGAAAAAGGGAACCGGTTGTATTTATTTTTCCTCAATGTGTTTCATTCATTTCAGCCGGATGTTAGTCAACTTTATCAAATATTCCCCGAGGATGTTCTAGGATCTGGTCAGTTTGGAATAGTGTATGGAGGTAGGATCACTTCCCAATAGTAAATAACCGCATTGAAAGTCTCAGAGACTCTCATCAGCTGCCTCAACCTGCGTTCATCATAACCTGTTGGCATCACAATTATGACGTCATTAATCTGATGATGTTTGTCACAATCCTTTGACATCACTGCACATAAGCTCTAATGGCATTGTTGTGCTTATTTCATTCAAAAATAATGAAAATCCTCACGCTCACGTCATCTGATTTCAAACATATCAACACTCTTTGATAAAAATAAAAGCAAGCTAACAATGTTTGTAAGATATATTAACTTTTGTTGTTATCTTTGATATTAGAAGACATTTGGATGATATTGTCTATTTAACTGCACAGACTCTAAAAAGACAATCATTCTATCCTGCATGTGTTCTTTACATTGCCGAGAGGCGTTTCCTTGGGAACAACCTCTTCTCAAAAGACATTAAAGCTAAATGAAGGATGCTCTCTGATAGAATACATCAATTTTGAGGTAATTGTAGTTTTGTAAAAATATTTCTAGGTCGACATCGTAAGACCGGTCGTGATGTGGCCATTAAAGTGATAGACAAGATGAGATTCCCAACCAAACAGGAAGCACAACTCAAAACTGAAGTCTCAATACTCCAGGTGTGTATATCATAATGATAATGGTATGTTGGTATAAAATGTATGATAATGGTACGGTATGTAGATAATGATAATGGTATGTTAGTATAAAATGTATGATAATGGTATGTAGATAATAATAATGGTATGTTAGTATAAAATGTATGATGATGGTATGTACATAATGATTATAGTATGTTAGTATAAAATGTATGATAATGGTATGTAGATATTGATAATGGTATGTTAGTTTATAATGTATGATAATGGTATGTAGATAATGATAATGGTATGTTAGTATAAAATGTATGATAATGGTATGTAGATAATGATAATAGTATGTTAGTTTAAAATGTATGATAATGGTATGTAGATAATGATAATAGTATGTAAGTATAAAATGTATGATAACAGTATGTAGATAATGATAATGGTATGTTAGTATAAAATGTATGATAATGGTTTGTAGATAATAATAATGGTATGTTAGTATAAAATGTATGATAATGGTATGTAGATAATGATTATAGTATGTTATTTTAAAATGTATGATAATGGTATGTAGATAATAATAATGGTATGTTAGTATAAAATGTATGATAATGGTATGTAGATAATGATTATAGTATGTTAGTTTAAAATGTATGATAATGGTATGTAGATAATGATAATAGTATGTTAGTTTAAAATGTATGATGATGGTATGTAGATAATAATAATGGTATGTTAGTATAAAATGTATGATAATGGTATGTAGATAATAATAATGATATGTTAGTATAAAATGTATGATAATGGTATGTAGATAATGATAATGGTATGTTGGTATAAAATGTATGATAATGGTATGTAGATAATGATAATGGTATGTTAGTTTATAATGTATGATAATGGTATGTAGATAATGATAATAGTATGTTAGTTTAAAATGTATGATAATGGTATGTAGATAATAATAATGGTATGTTAGTATAAAATGTATGATAATGGTATGTAGATAATGATAATGGTATGTTAGTATAAAATGTATGATAATGGTATGTAGATAATGATAATAGTATGTTAGTTTATAATATATGATAATGGTATGTAGATAATGATAATGGTATGTTAGTTTATAATGTATGATAACGGTATGTAGATATTGATAATGGTATGTTAGTTTAAAATGTATGATAATGGTATGTAGATAATAATAATGATATGTTAGTTTAAAATGTATGATAATAGTATGTAGATAATGATAATAGTATGTTAGTATAAAATGTATGATAATGGTATGTAGATAATGATAATAGTATGTTAGTTTATAATATATGATAATGGTATGTAGATAATGATAATGGTATGTTAGTTTATAATGTATGATAATGGTATGTAGATAATGATAATGGTATGTTAGTTTATAATGTATGATAATGGTATGTAGATAATGATAATGGTATGTTGGTATAAAATGTATGATAATGGTATGTAGATAATGATAATGGTATGTTAGTTTATAATGTATGATAATGGTATGTAGATAATGATAATGGTATGTTAGTTTATAATGTATGATAATGGTATGTAGATAATGATAATGGTATGTTAGTTTATAATGTATGATAATGGTATGTAGATAATGATAATGGTATGTTAGTTTATAATGTATGATAACGGTATGTAGATATTGATAATGGTATGTTAGTTTATAATGTATGATAATGGTATGTAGATAATGATAATGGTATGTTAGTTTAAAATGTATGATAATGGTATGTTAGATAATGATAATAGTATGTTAGTTTATAATGTATGATAATGGTATGTTAGATAATGATAATAGTATGTTAGTTTATAATATATGATAATGGTATGTAGATAATAATAATGGTATGTTAGTATAAAATGTATGATAATGGTATGTAGATAATGATAATGGTATGTTAGTTTATAATGTTTGATAATGGTATGTTAGATAATGATAATGGTATGTTAGTTTATAATGTATGATAATGGTATGTAGATAATGATAATGGTATGTTAGTTTATAATGTATGATAATGGTATGTAGATAATGATAATGGTATGTTAGTTTATAATGTATGATAACGGTATGTAGATATTGATAATGGTATGTTAGTTTATAATGTATGATAATGGTATGTAGATAATGATAATGGTATGTTAGTTTAAAATGTATGATAATGGTATGTTAGATAATGATAATAGTATGTTAGTTTATAATGTATGATAATGGTATGTTAGATAATGATAATAGTATGTTAGTTTATAATATATGATAATGGTATGTAGATAATAATAATGGTATGTTAGTTTAAAATGTATGATAATGGTATGTAGATAATGATAATAGTATGTTAGTTTATAATGTATGATAATGGTATGTAGATAATGATAATGGTATGTTAGTTTATAATGTATGATAATGGTATGTAGATAATGATAATGGTATGTTAGTTTATAATGTATGATAATGGTATGTAGATAATGATAATGGTATGTTAGTTTATAATGTATGATAATGGTATGTAGATAATGATAATGGTATGTTAGTTTATAATGTATGATAACGGTATGTAGATATTGATAATGGTATGTTAGTTTATAATGTATGATAATGGTATGTAGATAATGATAATGGTATGTTATTTTAAAATGTATGATAATGGTATGTTAGATAATGATAATAGTATGTTAGTTTATAATGTATGATAATGGTATGTTAGATAATGATAATAGTATGTTAGTTTATAATATATGATAATGGTATGTAGATAATAATAATGGTATGTTAGTTTATAATGTATGATAATGGTATGTAGATAATAATAATGGTATGTTAGTATAAAATGTATGATAATGGTATGTTAGATAATGATAATAGTATGTTAGTTTATAATGTATGATAATGGTATGTTAGATAATGATAATAGTATGTTAGTTTATAATATATGATAATGGTATGTAGATAATGATAATGGTATGTTAGTATAAAATGTATGATAATGGTATGTTAGATAATGATAATAGTATGTTAGTTCATAATGTATGATAATGGTATGTAGATAATGATAATAGTATGTTAGTTTAAAATGTATGATAATGGTATGTAGATATTGATAATGGTATGTTAGTTTAAAATGTATGATAATGTTATGTAGATAATTATAATGATAACAGTATGTTGGTATGTGATAATGGTATGTTTATAATGATAATGGTATGTTGTTGTATAGGGGTAATGCCATGTTGATCTATGATAATGGTATGTAGATAAATGATAATGGTATGTTGGTATAGGTGTAATGGTGTGTTACTGTGTTGATATATAATAATGATATGTAGATAAATGATATTGATAATGACATGTAGATGTATGATAATGATAAAAATAATGATGATATGTTGATATATGATATGATAATTAGTTTATTGATATATGATAATGGTATATTGATATATAATAATATGTTGGTAAAAGATAATGATACGATGATATACAATAATAGTATGTTATATATATATATATATATATAAATGATGATGATATGTTGTTTTATGATAATGATAATGATAATATGGTATGTAGATATATAGAGATTATTACCCGAGGAAGTGTGTCATATGACATATGAAACGAGTGTAAATTTTTGTATTGCCTGAGTGAGAGCGAGGGTTAAAGACAAATTTGCATGAGTTTTGTAAAAGTCATATTACACACATTCGATTGAATAATTTCTTTATTACCCGTTCTTTTCCATTTGATTCGCGTTAAAATAGTCAGAAACCTGCCCACTTCTCTTGTTACGGCAAGCAACAGTGACGTCACAAACAAACAATTTTATGACGTCACAATACGGGAAGCCGTGGTGAAACAATCATTGCTAAGCAAACGTGATATGTGCACATATGCTCATATAAAAATATTAACTCGGTTATTTTCAACCATATGGGTAATAAGTAATGATATGTTGATATATAAATATTGCCAAATACAAACATGTTTACTATCTCGGTAAAAATTATAAATAATATAATGATAATTTTCAAGACATTTTCCACTTTGTTTTATAGTTGCCAAGAACATTAGGATCTCTTTCTGTCAAGCAGCTAATTAGAGTGAAAGAGTTCTGCTCAGCAGCTAAAGTGTTGATATTTCTATCTGCAGAACCTGCACCACCCTGGGGTAGTGAACCTGGAACAGATGTTTGAGACACCAGAGAGGGTAGGTTCTCTTCCACTTCTTACCTGCTGCATCTTATATGTAATGGAGAAACCTCAATGTCGAGGACTTAATTACCTTAGATTGTGGATCCCTGAGGGGAGGTTACTTCCTGAGGCCTGGAGGGAGATGTAACCCACTCTCAGGGTCCACAATCTCTGGTAAGTCAGAAAGAGAGGTTTGTCCATATTATCAACCATTTTCAAGTTTAAAAGACACTTTATTAGTGCATTATCGAAGATACCTGGTAAACATAACACCGTTGAAAGTCCCTCATTACGGGTAATACAGAAATGTAACCAATGCTAACCATACGATACGATATTGAAAAGACTTTTTGAAAGAAACGTTTATACAGAGGTAGGTTGATAAGATGAATCATTTCTCTTCTTCGGAGTTTCATAAATTTATTCATCTTAAATGTAACATTTTATCAACTTCAATGTAACATTTTCTCATCTTCAATGCAACATTTTCTCATCTTCAATGTAACATTCTCATCTTCAATGTAACATTTCATCTTCAGTGTATAATTTATTAATTTTAAGTGTAATATTTTCTCATCTTTGGTGTAACATTTACTTACCTTTGGTATAACATTGATCTTTCTTTGGAGCATCACTTATTCATTTTTATCCCACCGGTATGTAATACCGTTGGATATAGTCATCACCCCGTCCGTCCGTCTGTCCGTCCGTAATCATTTCGTTTCCGGAGCAGAACTCGAAAACCGTTCATGATATCTTTCTGAAACTTTCCATGTGTATAACCCACCAACTGAAGTGGTGCCTTTTGATATTTTCAGATTTCTGAAAATTTTATTTTTGGTCGTTTCCATAGAAACTTGTTGAATTTGGACTCTTGTTCAGAAACAGGTTCGTTTCTGGAGCACAGCTCCAAAACCGTTCATCATATCTTCCTGAAACTTTGCATGTGTATTACCCACTAACTGAAGTGGTGCCTTTTGATATTTTAAGATTTTTTTCTGAAAAATTTATATTTTCTGTTTCCATAGAAACATGAGAGGGATATTGGTTGTTGTTGATTTTGACTGCTTCTGGAGCAGAAGTCTAAAACCCTTAACATACCTGAAACTCAGCATCTGTAATACCCACTAACTGAAGTACGGTAGTAGATACACAAGTATCTGTCAAAGATGTGTTTTACAAATTTTGTGGAACCGGTGGGATATGTCATCTTCTGATGTTATCAATAGGTCATGAGTTTAAATTCCACTAGCCGCTCTACAACTCTACATGTAGTCAGGTGAAGAGGCGATGCTACACTAGAAATCAGTTCGCGAGTTCAGGCAATGCGTATATTGTAGATCTTTTCATGGCATTAATGCTTACTGTTATGATATCAGTAGAACACCTTGAAGATTGATTTTAATCCCATATCACTTCACATTTCATGGATTCGAGAATGGAGTGCAATACCAGGATGTTCACTTCTCAGGGAGTTAAACACTGGGACTAACACTCTGTTAGTAAGGTTTAGTTTTGTAAATTTAAAATATTTATATGACTTTGTTCCTCCACAGATATTTGTGGTGATGGAGAAGCTGAAGGGAGACATGTTGGAGATGATTCTGTCAAGTCCGAAGGGTCGGCTCAGCGAGAGGGTCACAAAATACCTCATTTCTCAAGTGAGTATCTGCAGCTCAGAACAAAAATCTAATATGGAATTTAATGATTTGTTGTTTGGGGGAAGCATATTTCAAGCTGGTATTATATAATGCTATGTTAGAACTTCTGGTGAAGGCGGTCTCCTGAGTTATTAAGTCTGTAATAAGGAAAAAAGGATAGAGGTCACACTCTTAAAACCTATACCTTGACCAATGTTGATTATAATTTTTAATTTGGTAACTGTCCAAACCCAAATTGACAATTCCTTATTTAATATATATACTGGACAAAAATAGTTAGCGATATTTGTAAATTTTGAAATTATAAATACTGATTCATTTGATCATTGATCTACTGATTATATATTAAAATTAAAAATTATCCCTAACTTATTTTGTCCATTATGTTAGTCTTATTATTAAACCTTAGAAATAACGAATAGTGCAATACCTGCTGAGCTACAGAGCCAATGGTTGTATTTCATCTGTTTATATCCAACTGAGGTTCACAGTGTGGTGCAGGCTTTCTACAGCAGTGATACAAGCCAACTTGATGTATGAACACTACTTAGTGGTATAAAACACTGTATCAGAATAACCCTTAGTGGAATGAAAGTCATGAAAAACAAATGAACCTTAGTTGCGGCAAGAAATTCAGGAAATATTATGTGGGCAGAAATTCTGTCAATTAATCGATTTGGGCTTTACTGTCATTTCATGTCTCATGTTTATGAGCATCTATTCTAGTTTATGAATTTACTGGTGTCAGTATTCCTCTGGTATGTGTTCAGCCTTTCCTCAGTAGTCTCATTGAGTTAATACAAGAGTTTCTATATCTATAAGTTTTTAGCTCATCAGGCCTGAAAGCCCCGATGGGCTTATGGCATGGCATGGCATCCGTCCGTCCATCCATCCATCCGTCTGTAAACTTTTCGATTTTTCGTCTTCTTCTCGTGAACCACTTGGTCCAGGGAACTGAGTTAACTGAGTATCTGTATCTATAACTTTTTTTAGAACTATGCGCTTGATTATCTCCCTTAGCACCTTCAATCTTGGATTCCTCATATTTCCGCTTGTATCTGATCAGAGAAATTCAGTTTTTTGAGAGAAGCTTAGTGTCTTCTTCAATCTTAAGTTTGAATATTTTTAATTCTTTAGAATATTCTTACATTATGACTATCCCCAGCTTGCAAATGTAGTGTTATTTGGAACATCAGAACATCTATGGTTCATGTCAGATCTTGCTTGCCCATATTCTGAAGCATCATAGAGTACTTACAGTGCGTGTGTTTATGTGTTGCAGATCCTTGTTGCCTTAAAGCACCTGCATAACAAGAGTATTGTGCACTGTGATCTGAAGCCGGAGAATGTCCTGCTGTCTTCAGAAACTGCCTTCCCACAGGTCAGTAGATACTCTCAATTCATGGAATAAGCTTTAAAGGGACTGTAGCAGGGGTTGGGGATGGCGCAGAGAGGTTAGCGTGTTCAGCTTTGGATCAAGAGGTCAAGGGTTCAAATCCTGTCAGGGGCATCGCTACATTGTCTGTAATAGATAACTGTTTTACACGCAGTAGTGTTTGGGTGTAATGCTTCACTGAAACCACCCATGGCTCGCTAGTTCCAGTCGATGCTTGCTAGGTTTCATCGCAATGCATAGCCACATGGCATTGCAGGCTTTTTCCCTGCCATAATACTAGCAACCGTGGCATAAGTGAAATACTCAACCTCACCTCACCTCACGAGCTCTTTGTCAGGTTACACCAAACAATGCTTGTGGTATGACACATTTCCTTGTGTAATAATAAGGAATGTTTTTAAAAATAAAAATTTCGTTGTTTGAATGACTCATTTTCTTCCTTTACTAGGTTAAACTATGTGACTTTGGTTTTGCAAGAATCATTGGAGAGAAGTCTTTTCGCCGGTCTGTAGTCGGTACACCAGCCTATCTTGGTAAGTTTACACCAAATATATCTCGTCATCGGTATCTATCTATAATAGTATGACACAAGCACTTGTATCTGTAGTGGGTACTTTTCAATCTTATTTCATACACAATTTACTTTTCCCTTTTCAAGTCAATGCTATTTATATCTGAAGTTCATCAGAAAAGTCCTTATGAATCACAACACGTTTCTTATGCTTACCAAGACATGTCATTGCCCTAAAATTTACATATTTCACATTATTGTCACAATTACTCTGATTCTCTTTCAAATGTTAACTGCTGTGCAGTTTAGAAGATTTGAAATTTGGTTTGAGATTTTGTTGATTTTTATGGAATATTCCCATATTTCAGCCCCAGAAGTGTTAAAGCGGAAAGGCTACAATCGATCACTGGACATGTGGTCAGTCGGAGTGGTTGTTTATGTCAGGTAGGGGACAAACCTTGTTTCACAATCTTTTATTTCCTCAATACAGTATATTGTGATTAACACATATATATATATATATATATATATATATATGATAGGCAAGTCTGTAAATAAAAAAAAATAAAAAATAATATGTCCATTTCTAGAGCGCTGTACTCTATCCACTCAGTGGTTACTCAGTGGTTAAAATGTTCATATCGGTCATTTTCCCTATATATGCAAATATCTATAGATATTTTTAGGTGTATATATCAGCCAGAGCAACACATCTTGTTATATATATATATGATAATGACGATATAATTTACAAATGAAAGACTCTGCAGGTAATCCATCTGTGTTCCAGTTTGAGCGGCACGTTTCCGTTCAACGAGGATGAGGAGATCAGCGATCAGATCCAGAATGCAGCATTCATGTACCCCCCGAACCCTTGGAGGGACATCTCACAGGAGGGTACGCCCATTCTATTGATATAATTGCTTTAAATGCCCATACATTGAAAATACCTCTGTTTAATCAATCATCATGTTTTTTGTCAATTTTTAGCTCATCAGGCCTGAAAGGCCCGATGGGCTTATGGCATGGCATGGTGTCCGGCGTCCGTCCTACCATCCGTCCGTAAACTTTTCGCTTTTTCGACTTCTTCTCAAGAACCAATGGATCCACAGAGCTGAAATTTTATGTGCAGACTCCTTGGCCAATGGGGATTCTAAATTTTAGATTTCGTGACCCCATGACCCCAAATGGGGTCACAGGGGTCGCATTCTTAAAAACCTATTTTCATCTTCTTTTCCAGTTCCAAAAGGTCTAGAGAGCTGAAAAGTTGTGTGCAGACTCCTTGACCAATGGGGATTCTAAATTGTAGATTCTGTGACCCCATGACCCCAAATGGGGTCACAGGGGTCACATCCTTAAAAACCTATTTTCATCTTCTTCTCCGGTTCCAAAAGGTCTAGAGAGCTGAAAAGGTCTGTACAGACTCCTTGGCCAATGGGGATTCTAAATTGTAGATTTCGTGACCCCTTGACCTCAAATGGGGTCACAGGGGTAACATCCTTAAAAACCTATTTTCATCTTCTTCTCCGGTTCCAAAAGGTCTAGAGAGCTGAAAAGGTCTGTGCAGACTCCTTGGCAAATGGGGATTCTAAATTATAGATTGTGTGACCCCCGTGACTCCAAATGGGATCACAGTGATCATGATCTAAGAACCTATCTTTTGCTTGTAAACAATAACTTAAATAACTTAAATATTCAACTTTAGCTAGTAAATCAATGAAATACTGATGAGCTACAGAGCCCATGGCTCTATTTTATTTTGTTGATATTCTACTTGTAACAAAAACGATGTTTGAGAACAAAATCAATGACAAAGATGATTAAATTAGATGTTAAGTGGAAGATTACGAACCATGGCAGTTAGTGAAAGAGTTTGTAACTCTCTGCTCGATATTGAGAGATAGGCTATAGGACACCATCTTTCTTCACCTATACCATGTTCAAAAGTTTATAGATATTTTCATAAGTCGTGTCTGTATGACTTTATGACTGTATGTCTATGACTGTATGTTGATCTGTATGACTGACTGTATGTTGATCTCTATGACTGACTGTATGTTGATCTGTATGACTGTGACTGTATGTTGATCTCTATGACTGACTGTATATTGATCTCTACTTACTGTATGGTGATCTGTATGACTGTGACTGTATGGCTTACTGTATGTTAATCTGTATGACTGTATGTCTGTTGATCTGTATGTCTGTTCAACTATATTTTGATCTGTATGACTGTATTTTAATCTGTATGACTGTATGTCTGTTGATCTGTACGACTGTATGTTGATCTGTACGACTGTATGTTGATCTGTACAACTGTATGTTGATCTTTATGACTGTATGTTGATCTGTATGATTGTATGATGATCTTTATGACTGTATGTTGATATGTATGACTGTATGTTGATCTGTATGATTGTGACTGTATGTTGATGTTTATGACTGTATGTTGATCTGTATGACTGTATGTTGATCTGTATGACTGTATGTTGATCTGTATGACTGTATGTTGATCTGTATGACTGTATGTTGATCTGTATGACTATGTTGATGTGTATGACTATGTTGATCTTTATGACACATGTTGATCTGTATGACTGTGACTGTATGTTGATCTGTATGACTGTGACTGTATGTTGATCTGTATGACTGTATGTTGATCTGTATGACTGTATGTTGATCTGTATGACTGTTGATCTTTATGACTGTATGTTGATCTTTATGACTGTATGTTGATCTGTGTGATTGTATGTTGATCTGTATGACTGACTGTATGTTGATCTGTATGACTGTATGTTGATCTTTATGACTGTATGTTGATCTTTATGATTGTATGTTGATCTGTATATATATTTCAGCTATCGACGTGATCAGCAACCTCCTGCAGGTGAAGATGAGGAAGAGATTTTCAGTCGACAAGTCTCTCTGTCACGTTTGGCTACAGGTACAACATTCTTTCTCATATCCATTCCCTTCATTATAAATTCACCTCACTTATTACTCCTTTTTTTGATGAACTACTTTCTTCACATCCTTGTGACTCACATAGTTGGGATATTTCCCATAATTGCAAGTATTGGTCCTCTGTTACAGTGCCTAGATTTTCGAGCTCTCTTAGCTGATTGTCTTACAATTATCTTAGCACTAAGAGAGATTCAAAGTCCAGGCCCTCTCTTATCAAAGTACATCTATTCATAATGAGAAACTATGAATTTTAGCATTGTAACTACCCACTCACAGTCAGGATTCCCACTGCAAATGAGTTAGTAGTGCCGGCTAGACCTTGGATTCCCCAAACTCCTCCTCTCCTTTGAAGTATTTAGCAGCTCCGACTAAGTTGTAGCTGCTATCAGTTTTTGTGCAGTTTCCATCGCCGCCGGCGCGTTTTGTATTGGCTATAACTTTTTTCCTAGTTAGGTTTTGAGAACTCATATACATAACTTCTTACTTATACCCCTGGGGAATTTTTTTGACATGTTCACATTCAAGGTCAAAAGTCAAGGTCACGAGTTCTGAAATCGCTTAAAAAATGCTTGTAAACACGATAACTTGAAAAATATTTGTGCTATCAGGCTCTTCTTTGCTGTATATCAACTATGGAGAAAGGCCAAGATTTGAAAAGGTTTTCGCTAAAATCCGTCAAAGGTCAAGGTCATAGTGAGGTCACAACTTAAGCATGCTTTTGCAAAAATGTCTTATTTCAACTATTAACACTTTGAATCATTACATGATTGTGATACACAATGAAAAGTGATCACTGATTGTGTGACCTTGAATTTTAAAGGTCAAGGTCACGAGATAGGGTCTTGGTCACCAGTTCTGAAATCACTAAATAACTTCTTTCCAAGGAGGTATCAACACCTCATATACATAACTTCTTACTTATGCCCCTGGGGAATTATTTTGACATGTTCATATTCAAGGTCAAAGGTCAAGGTCACAAGTTCTGAAATCGCTAAAACAATCCTTGTAAACACGATAACTTGTAAAATATTTATGCTATCAGGCTCTTATTTGGTATATATCAACTATGGAGAAAGGCCAAGATTTGAAAAGGTTTTCGCTAACATCCGTCAAAGGTCAAGGTCATAACGAGGTCACAACCTAAGCATGCTTTTGCGAAAATGTCTTATTTAAACTATTAACACTTTGAATCATTACATGATTGTGATACACAATCAAAAGTGATCACTGATTGTGTGACCTTGAATTTTAAAGGTCAAGGTCACGAGATAGGGTCTTGGTCACCAGTTCTGAAATCACTAAATAACTTCTTTCCAAGGAGGTATCAACACCTCATATACATAACTTCTTACTTATGCCCCTGGGGAATTATTTTGACATGTTCATATTCAAGGTCAAAGGTCAAGGTCACAAGTTCTGAAATCGCTAAAAAAAATCCTTGTAAACACGATAACTTGAAAAATATTTGTGCTATCAGGCTCTTCTTTGCTGTATATCAACTATGGAGAAAGGCCAAGATTTGAAAAGGTTTTCGCTAAAATCCGTCAAAGGTCAAGGTCATAGTGAGGTCACAACTTAAGCATGCTTTTGCAAAAATGTCTTATTTCAACTATTAACACTTTGAATCATTACATGATTGTGATACACAATGAAAAGTGATCACTGATTGTGTGACCTTGAATTTTAAAGGTCAAGGTCACGAGATAGGGTCTTGGTCACCAGTTCTGAAATCACTAAATAACTTCTTTCCAAGGAGGTATCAACACCTCATATACATAACTTCTTACTTATGCCCCTGGGGAATTATTTTGACATGTTCATATTCAAGGTCAAAGGTCAAGGTCACGAGTTCTGAAATCGCTAAAAAAATCCTTGTAAACACGATAACTTGTAAAATATTTGTGCTATCAGGCTCTTCTTTGCTGTATATCAACTATGGAGAAAGGCCAAGATTTGAAAAGGTTTTCGCTAAAATCCGTCAAAGGTCAAGGTCATAGTGAGGTCACAACTTAAGCATGCTTTTGCAAAAATGTCTTATTTCAACTATTAACACTTTGAATCATTACATGATTGTGATACACAATGAAAAGTGATCACTGATTGTGTGACCTTGAATTTTAAAGGTCAAGGTCACGAGATAAGGTCTTGGTCACCAGTTCTGAAATCACTAAGTAACTTCTTTCCAAGGAGGTATCAACACCTCATATACATAACTTCTTACTTATGCCCCTGGGGAATTATTTTGACATGCTCATATTCAAGGTCAAAGGTCAAGGTCACGAGTTCTGAAATCGCTAAAAAAATCCTTGTAAACACGATAACTTGAAAAATATTTGTGCTATCAGGCTCTTCTTTGGTGTATATCAACTATGGAGAAAGGCCAAGATTTGAAAAGGTTTTCGCTAAAATCCGTCAAAGGTCAAGGTCATAGTGAGGTCACAACTTAAGCATGCTTTTGCAAAAATGTCTTATTTCAACTATTAACACTTTGAATCATTACATGATTGTGATACACAATGAAAAGTGATCACTGATTGTGTGACCTTGAATTTTAAAGGTCAAGGTCACGAGATAGGGTCTTGGTCACCAGTTCTGAAATCACTAAATAACTTCTTTCCAAGGAGGTATCAACACCTCATATACATAACTTCTTACTTATGCCCCTAGGGGAATTATTTTGACATGTTCATATTCAAGGTCAAAGGTCAAGGTCACAAGTTCTGAAATCGCTAAAACAATCCTTGTAAACACGATAACTTGTAAAATATTTATGCTATCAGGGTCTTATTTGGTATATATCAACTATGGAGAAAGGCCAAGATTTGAAAAGGTTTTCGCTAACATCCGTCAAAGGTCAAGGTCATAGCGAGGTCACAACCTAAGCATGCTTTTGCGAAAATGTCTTATTTAAACTATTAACACTTTGAATCATTACATGATTGTGATTCACAATGAAAAGTGATCACTGATTGTGTGACCTTGAATTTTAAATGTCAAGGTCACGAGATATGGTCATGCTGACCAGTTCTGAAATCACTAAGTAACTTTTTTCCATGAATATATTAACACCTCATATAGATAGCTTAATTTCTTTCTTATACACCTGGTGAATGATTTTGACATGTTCACATTCAAGGTCAAAGGTCAAGGTCATGAGTTCTGAAATCACTACAACAATCCTTGTAAACGTGATAATTTCAAACTTTTTTTGTGCTATTAGGCTCTTATTTGGTATATATGAACTATGGAGAAAGACCAAGATTTGAAAACGTTTTCGCTAAAATCTGTCAAAGGTCAAGGTCACAGTGATGTCAAAACTTAGGCATGCTTTTGTGAATCTGCCGTTTTTTAACTATGAACACTTTGAGTCATTGCATGATTATTATACGCGATGAAAAGTGATCATTGATGGTGTGACCTTCAAGGTCAAAGGTCAAGGTCATGAGATATTGGTTACGGCCACGTTAATCCTTTGATCAAATTTTGAAAGAAGAAATAGGTTTTAAGAACAAACTTGTGAAAAGTGACCCCAGTGATGATTAGTAATAACTCGAATAATGAACAAACTTTTGTTAAAAGGAATTCCCATTTTATTGATGCTGACGAGAAGGCGGAACAGGGAAAGGCGAGACCCTAAGTTTCGGAGCTGCTCTGCTTTTGCGGTGTCCCGCAAACGCTAATCTAGTTTGCATATAAATTTGATGAAACTCACTGTTTCAGGATTACCAGGTATGGTGTGATCTACGAGTGCTGGAGACACAAGTGGGGTTGAGATATCTCACACACGAGTCTGACGACGAACGATGGGAGCAGTACCGCAGAGAGAAGAATCTCAAGACATGGAACGAGATTGGACAAAAAGGCATTAACGAGACATACAATCTGAGCAAACTAAGAGAAAAACCCAAATCATGAGGTTGGCTTGAAATGTTGTGTGACCTCATCATCACATTGTGACCTTGACTCAAGGGGGAAAACTCTCATTGCTGTCGGTGCTCTTGGAGACGCATTGAAGAAAGAAATATACCGACGTCAGATTTTTATTGGACATGGATGAATGTAATTGTGTGTTTGAAAAGGTCAAGAATAGATGATGTACAGCAAAGACGTTTTTGATGAAATAACAACCAAGGAACGGTTGTCTGTCTGTGTGTCTGAGTGTCTGCAACGTTCTCAATACTCGTCAGTTGATCTGTTCTAGTTGGCAGCAGAACCCATTTGACTGAAGGACTTCGCATAACCATCTTGACTATCACAGTGATTAATTAAACGTAATATCTGGTTTGTTTAGTAGGGTAACACGTTGTATTTATTGTCTGATTTTAACAAATTTTTAGTCTCATTTTAACAAATATTTAATCTCCTTTTAACAAATTTGCATAATTATTATTTAAGAGTGTTAACTTGTTTCATGTTGAAACAAAATTAACATACTAATACATAATATTTAATGTGAAAAAGGTATTGCACGTTTAGGCAATACCTTAACCAAGAAGTTTGTGAAATAACTACCGGTAATCATCTGTTATTCACAAATAAAGTCACTAATATTAACGTTGCAATGATATTATGGATGCAGTAAAACGCCATGTTGACAAAATTCATGATGTATAGTTGATTCATAGCCAGTTGATTCTTCAAAGTATCTTTTCAGGCTGTTTTATTGGTCTGTTTTTACCTTTTCAATATTTTCTTGTGTTAAAAGAACGAAGTCATAATATTCTAGAGCATTCTGTTTTTAGATGCAATATAATGCTTGCATAATTGAATTAAAACTTCAGAATTACAGTTTAATAGGCAGTAAATGTCACAGACATAATAAAGTCTTAGAAGGGCATTTAGAAGTGGCATACATAAGAACAGGAAGATTCTCTGGATAACAACTTCTTTCATGTGAAACTACATGATGTTTCAGTGTTTCTCAGGAACATTCTACCAGATGGAGTATTCATATACTGTGTCATTTATTTTAACATTAAAGAAGTTGATATCCCGAAAATCTTCCTGTTCTTAGAGACATAATAGTTCATAAAAAGAATACATTTTGAGTGTACAAGGAACAGGATAGAAATTAGATATTTACTTCTGTAAGGGCGACGAACTACGAGAAATAGAATTTCAATAACTTATCTATTTTCTCTCTATTAGTGCTGCGAAGCCAGTTAACCCACATGTATGTAATTGTATCAGCTGATTTCAGTTTTGGAAGAAGATTAAGTTACTTAATATTTTTCAAAAATTACTAAGCTATTTTATTTATTGATAATATTTGAAAATTAAACAAACTTTAAAGTTTGAATTTTCCCAAAATTATCTTCTTTTACATAAATTATATATTGGCTCCTATAGAAGACAGGAAATGCTATAATATCTTTAACAATCTTCTCAAATATGGACTATATAAATATAAACATAAAATATTTATGAATATGGCGGTAAATGCAAATAATGTAATTTGATACATTGGTTCCAGTATATCAGTTCATATCACGGATTTATTCTGTTTGAAAATACAACCATAATGGCATGTTTTGAGATTTCTAGATACGTAGATTTGGTATGAGTGGAAATGAGTTTTTGAGGAAAAACTAGAAGGTAGAATAGTCATTTCTTTTCAAAGTCTTTAGAATATGAATAGACTTTTCGTTGGTTTATATGACTATCACAGAAAACATATTGTATTCATTGAAGCCCTGGATGTCTGAGCGTCGCTTTGGGAGACTTTAGAAATCTGTGTGGTGGCACAGTGGCTGATCCAGAGGATGGGTTCAGGGTAGGGCTGGGACGGGTAACCCGGATACCCGGGACGGGTGGGTATTGAGTAGGACCCGGGTACCCATCACACTACCCGGACCCGTATTTATCATGTGACTAATCATAAAACAGTTTAATTTGCTATTCTTTCATTTCAAGATTACAATGTATTTGAAGATTCTAACATAATATTAAAATGATCTATTGTCATACATAATAAATTTGATTGAAATAGCCATGGGTCTCTATGCTAGGCTTCTAGACCCATGTTTCAGCCAACCAGTTGAATAAAGTAGTACAAAATTTTACAATTAGATGTTGGAGATCGACAAAACGGGTATCCGGGTAGGGTAGGGTAACAGATGGTCGGGTACCCGGGTAGGAAATATCTACCCGTCCCAGCCCTAGTTCAGGGGTTCCTACCTCCCCTTCACTTTTGAAAATATTTGCATGTAAATTTGATTTACCCCAAAGATGAAACCCCTGTTTGAAATCTAGATCCTCCTGGACATGTTGATTGAGTTATCTAAGTGTCTACACACTGGACGCTTGTATCTGGAGCAGAGCCGGTGCTGCTTAGAGCAACATGGGGAAGTGTGTACACTGGACTTGAGAGGATTCATTGGAGTCAAAGCTTAATCAGGAAATAGTAGAACTATACATCAGGCTGATGTCAATTCATTGTATGACGAACAACTGTGTGTTATGCTTGCCAGTTGAGGATGCTACACTGTTATATTTTACAGCATTGTTACATTTGTGTAATATCGTTTGTTGCACATCTGACATCAAAGGATTGTTGTGCCCTTGCCACAATGATATTTAACTCGCAGTAATTTCAATTCCATTCTGAATTTCACATTGTTGGCGATTTTTTGGGATTAATGTTGGTAAACAAAACACTACTAAATACTAAACCACTTTCTGTTTAATCATACTGTTTTGATAAACCCATTTGATAACAAGTCATAACTCATCATCCTGTCTCAAGGTAAAACGCATACACTCCGCTCCACTTATATACCCTGGATGAAAGTCCCACATTAACCCTTGTGCTGTGACCTCTGATCCAACCAATCAATTCATTTTATCGCCATGGTTTGCGATAAAATTTCAGCCAACCACAGAGAGCCTTTTCAACTGCAGTTGGCTTTCGCTCTTCCGCCCTTCTCAAGTGACCGGCAATGGTTATCATATGCGAGTCCAAGTTAGCTATCCGGTTGAGTTTATTATAGCTGATCATGCACATTTTATCCTGAAATTATATTTGCATTCATCAAAGTAACTTTGATAAATCTGTATAATTACCGCTGTGATCCATTTCGATATTGCCAACTTGCCTTTTAGCGTGGTCAATAGTTGTCTATTTTTAGATAGTTTCTATCTCACAGGTCACAGCGCGAATGTTTATTAGGGGCTTGCATCCAGGGTATGTAAGTGGAGCGGAAGGTATACGTTTTACCCCGAGACAGGATGATAACTCATAAAAATGGTATTACATGAAAGCTTGTTTAGTATTCTCCGGTTCTTTGACAGGTCTCAGTAAACAAGGGCATGAGCCTCAAAGTGAAGGTTTATGGTATGGACAGTCTGCTGATGTGTCTATGGGAAGAGTTTAGGGCTTTCAGACTCGGATAGTGTTTTACTGTGTCTAGGTCACAAATACACATTTAACAAAATCAAAACTATATTTTTGTATACATCGGATCTGACATAACCCTGGTTGGTTTATAATATATTATCTCATTCTCATATTTCTTCATCAATGATAGTACATATTTTTCTTATTTTGTATAAGAAAGTTACTGGAAAAGTGACGTGTCATTTAATGACGAGTTGTGTATTTAACAGTTTTAAGTCAGATCTTTTACCGATCATAGTTTTTAATCATTGCTTTAAATAAATTAATATATTTTAATGTAGAAAATAATTTTTGAAATATTGTTATATTATACACGGGAGATTTACTGTTTTGATAATTGTGCCGTACACTCGACACACAATCAGTAGTGAAATCAGCAAGTAGCATTTTGCTTTCATGACATAATGTGTTGATTTTATAGTGTTTATAGTTTTTAAAATCATGAAAACATGCGGTCTTTCAAAGTGATTTTTAGTGTGAATGTTGTTGCGATTTTTCTGTGTCAACCAATTTTTTAAAACATAAACGTTAATCATGATTTGTCTGTTTTCTGAACAAACATACCATATTCTCGCGGGTATAAGACCATACTAAGACCACTTTTTGGTGGGTTGTCCTGGTTGGGATTATTCTCAGATTATAGCCCATCCCCAATTTTGCCAGATCATACATTACATAAATCTATAATATCATTTTCAGTTAAGTGTTAAAAACCTACATTAAACCTATTTTGACTGTCTGACGGTCTCTGGTATGAATTTTAATCTGAGTTGAGGTCTTTCCCGTCTAAAAGCCCACCCCCATGTTTTCAAGATGTTTGTTGGGCCTGGTTTTATACCCGAGAGAATAGGTAGTTTTTTTAATGGTAGGAACAAAAAAAAATGTTAGGGCAAAAGGGAAATAGGGCAAACATAAATGTTTGATTATAATAAGTTATTTTATGATATGACATGATATATTTGTAAAGATTTGGTTTTGTTTGTTCAGAAATCAAAGAAACTCTTGTCTGCATCATTCATTTATTCAGAATATGAATATGTATATACAAATGAATATATATACAAATGAATATACCACTTGTTATCTGAAAATGTAAATGTTGTTTCAAAAATTGTTTTGAAAGTTTACCAAATGAGAGATTTATTAAGAAACTTGATATGTTAATATGACTAATCATTTAAGAAATATGTTCATGATACTATTGTAACAGTCACCATTACAATAACTGTGTACCATTTCATTTAAGGTCATAATTAATGTATGAATCTCAATAAAGATTTTTACAAAAGCTGTCCTTGCAAAGTGCTTTTCTCATTTACCATTTCAATCCCCAAGAATAAGGAGAAAACTATTTGTTCAAATGTTCAACCTGCAGAGGTTGCTGATTCTTTAATGAGAATTCTTCTTGGCATACTTTCTGCATTTTCATATTCCATTTTAATAAAAACCAGTTAGTTAATACAAATATGTCACGAAATATTTCTTAAGAGCTCAAAAGTTCTTGTATGACCCGAAAAAAGGCATCACCATTCCATACAGTACAAGGACATAACTCTGCTTTGCTTAGACCCTCGCGTTCAATACTATCATAAGTCGAGCATGTTTTTGCAGTTTTCCAATTTATTCAGCTGAAGTGCATATTTCTTTTAAGTTTACTTTACATATGTAAGAAAGAGTGTCGTAGTAACATGGGTCAAAAGCTACCAAGGAGTTATTTTATCAAGAAGTAATGATTATTGTCGAAAATTACCCTTTTAGTGCCAATTATATTGATTATGATCGAATACAGACAATGTTCCATGGCTGTCGCTCGTCAATTGTTCAAACGTAATTTTGAAAACTTATGTGTAGCAGACCAAGACAGATATTGGTTGGTACTGTTCAATGGGACATATAACTGGCATACTTGTAAATGGGGCGCATGAATTCGGCCTCTCATCGTGTATTAAGCCACTACTCGAGTTTCATTGAAACAAGTTATTGTCAAATATTTGGCGTTAGGGGATACATATGCAAGTCCAGTGAGATCATTTGGAGGTAAATCAGGACATTTGATATTGCATGTATCAAATCTAAATAAAATTTCATGAAAAACACGTAATGTCGCTTTAATATTTCCTATTTCTTGAATTAATAAACATGCGAGATATAATAGTTGTCTTACCAGCACACCCTTCCATAAACCGTGATGTTGCTTAAAATGCTCTGTGGACTACATTGGTTCTCTATGTCTGTTTGCATTCACTCTCTTACCATCTCTGTAGAGAATCTATTTCCGCAAGGCTCCTACAATCCCTTGATTGGCTAAATAGCTTTTGTCTTGTATTGCTATAAATAATACAAGTTTTGGATCATCCTGCTCTTTTGCCTCATAAT
The DNA here is from genome assembly GCA_936450465.1 of Gibbula magus. Taxonomy (NCBI): domain Eukaryota; kingdom Metazoa; phylum Mollusca; class Gastropoda; order Trochida; family Trochidae; genus Gibbula; species Gibbula magus. Next base: position 60,829,555 of record OW388291.1, read on the forward strand.
GGTAGTGGTGGGCTATTCATTCCTATTTATAGCATAAAATTTGTCACCCAATGAAATGCGGTTTTGAATTTGGTCTTCTCACCCAGGCCCAGCCAATCCCCCAGCTGGTTATATAGCTGTAGCAGGTAAAAGTTGCTTAGACGATCAGAGAATTGTAGGGCCTTGCAGATTAAGATACCCTGATGGAACGGGATGATTTTAATATTCTGCAACTCTGAATTCTTCAGATTACCGGGTACTTGATAGTTGATACCGATTATGATTCAGGTAACTGCATGCTGGCACTCTTTGCCATCGTTCTACCCATACACTCTTAAAAGATCCGTTCATTGTATTAAATTGCACGATTGTTTTTATCTTAGCATAATATCTAAAAGTAGTTCAGACATATAGCCTGATATTATGAACATAACAACTACCGTATATTACTGTGTATAAGACGACTTTTTTATACCAGAAAATAGGGGGTCAAAGAAGGGGGTCATCTTATACACAAGGGCTATGTTTCAGAAGAAGAAATTTTGAAGCTTCATTGACGAACTCACGATGTTGAAAGCGGAAACCGCAATACAGAATATCGATGTCAACTCATGCTAACAAAATGGAAATAAACTATACTTTTATAATTATTATGTTTTATTATGGTTTTTATTATTACTATATGGAGTTAAATACATTAAATATATTTGATAATTCATTTAAACATAATAGGTTGACGGACCAAAAGTGGTACCAGTAGTCAAGCAAACGATCGATAAATTCAGTGACGTGGACCAATGAAATTCTACAACTTATCCATTCATTCATGACATGGACCAATGAAATTCTACAACTAACCTATTCATTCATAAAACTTGACAAGCTTATTTATATTGATATCCCGCCAAGTGGGAAAAGTTAAAATATAGTTAACAATGTAATGTTATTCTTTAATAATCATAAATAACTCATTAGTTATAAATCCACGCTACACAAGAATATATACTTCCGGAGATGTATTCATTTCTCAAGATCTGTTCCGGAAGTAAAAATGTAAAAAGCAATTGAAAATGGCTAAAAATAGAAGTGCCAAGAAAGTGAATAAACCAAAATATAAAATATCTATAACTACACAGGACGATTGTTCCACACTAACAAGTTCCATTGAGCTATGTCTTACAGTATTTAAGTTTTTGTCTGGAAATAATATGTTAAGTTATGTTTCCATGTAAACAGGTAAAAGTAAAATTCAAAAGAATTTGAAAACCACAAAAGGCACATCTACACATGATGACTGAGTTTTTAGCTCATCAGGCCTGAAAGGCCCGTTGGGCTTATGGCATGGGATGTCGTCTGTCCATCCGTCTGTCCGTCCGTAAACTTTTCACTTTTTCGACTTCTTCTCCAGAACCAATGACTCCAGAGAGCTGAAATTTTATGTACAGACTCCTTGGCCAATGGGGATTCTAAATTGTAGATTTGGTGACCCTGTGACCCCAAATAAGGGCCCCAGGGGTCATAACCTTAAAAGCTATTTTCATCTTCTTCTCCAGAACCAATGACTCCAGAGAGCTGAAATTTTATGTACAGACTCCTAGACTGATGGGAATTCTAAATTGTAGATTTAGTAACCCTGTGACCCCAAATAAGGGCCACAGGAGTCACAACCTAAAAATCATTTTTCATCTTTTTCTCCAGTCCCAAAAGCTCTAGAAAGCTAAAATGTTATGTACAGACTCTTTGGGGATTCTAAATTGTAGATTTGGTGATCTTGTGACCCCAAATATGGATCACAGGGGTAATCACTTAAAACAGCTGTTTTATTGAACTGTGAAGATAATGAGATTTTATGTGCACTTCATATGTCAGCTTAAGAGTAATACAACATTATGGACATGTTTGATGTAATCAATGTGAAATAAGAACTATTGAATAGCCTGTGAACTGAATATTGTGACAGGATGCATAGGAAAAAATTTAAAAAGGGTTAAAAAATGTTTTATTTTACAATATAAGATACCTACGGCAATAAAACACAGGCGGTCAATGGGACCGACAGCGTGCTTTATGAGACAATAAAACATGCTCGTGATTTTAGACGACAGTTAGAGCGTCGCTTAGCAAATGACGTCATATTATACGTCACTTTGATTGTCCAATGCTAGAGAATGTGTTCTACGACGGGAGGCATTAATATTTTCAAAATATAGTTTATGCAAACAACATTATATCTCCGCGGTTTGTATAGAAAAGAGAGTAACTATTTAAGGGCATCTCATATAAGAAATAGAAGACTCTTTGTTGTGCTTTATCGTAGAATAAAACATAGCAGAGAGCATAAAACACTCAGGGCTGCGCCTTTCGTGTTTTTTGCTCCCTGCTATGTTTTATTCAACGATAAAGCACGCCAACTCGTTTTCTATTTCTTAATTAGATATGTGAACTAAATATGACTGGTGATGAAGTAAGATAAGACTATTAAAACTAGCTACATGAGTTTGTGATACCACATCTTCTTTTCCAATAAAGAAAAATAAATAAAGATGGGGAAAACAAAATTAAAAATATATAATTTACTGGCTGTGAGTCCAGGGTCTGCATGTTGCATAATTGCAAGTGTAGACATGGGGAGTGACCACTCCCTTGCAGAGATGCAAACAGCAGCTTGCTAATACACGAAGGTTTCAGGTTACTTCTCTGCTGTGTTACTGATTTAGTCTTACACTCAGATGCTCAATAGAATTTATTAATTAAAAATTGAAAAGGATCCTATGAAACTATGAGCCTATGAGAAACAGGATTTTTAGAAACAAATAGGGGCTCTTTTTCATTATGTAATAAATGTTGATAATTCCAGGATAAAAATAGGAAGTAAACAATAAACTGCAAAGGTCCACATTATTTATAATGAATATGGATTAATGTGTAACCAATTTTGATAATAAATTTGATGACTGAGCAATGACTTATTATGTGATATCTTAACTTTTTCCTTAGGGATAATTAATAACATGATTCCTGATGAGCTTCAGAGCCAGTGGCTCTATTTTTGAGTTCTGGTCTAGAAACCAAACGAAGACGCACAGATGGACGAAGTCATTTCTATATTCCGCTGACAAGTTTAACATGGGAGTTCCGCTGTGATCTTGAGAATAATGTCAAGAATTCTAATCAAATTAGCCCTTTGTCTTCCCTAGGAAAAACTTATGTGTTGTGTTTGCATGGAGTTCAGTGCGGTCAAAGTATCTTCATTGTGACTACGCATTGCCATACACCATGCCAGTGTCTGTGGCCTCGCTGCATATAGACCGTTCAGATGTAGGACTCCTTGATATAGAGCATTCTTCCCTACAGTAGTTGCTTAGCTTCTAGCCTCTTCCCACATAACCATTTTCTCATGTCATGATTTCTCAAGTGTTCATCTAGCAGTGGAAATTTGCAACACATTTTCCTGTCCTTTTTGGTAAAACAATCAAAGAAAGTCTTTCATTTTGTTACATTGCAATTTGGAATGTCTTTTCAAACCAAACATTCCATAACTGTCAAAATAGATTTGCTTCACCTTAACGATGCATACATTTCTTTAACAAGACAGAAGCCAGACCAAAATGTCAAACAATGTTTCGGCAAAAATAAGATGTTAGTGTTGCAAACTTTCACCACCAGGGGACTGTGTGAGAATCATAAAATATGACCCATATGCGGCAAAGGTCAGGGTGGAAGGACTGAGGGAAGAAAATGCTATAACAAATGAAAACTTGAAATCAAATATAAAATAGTTATTATCTGAAGAGAAGAAACTGCCATGAGGATAGAGTTGTACAACGACAGCCAATGAAATCCCAGCTTCTTTAGTCTATATGTTATTTTGTCTGTAACACCTGTATACTGAGCACAGATACATACAGATGATATAAACTTCTCACAAAAGACAACAAGATTTATATTTTCATATATTTTATTAGATGATCATGACAGACAAATAATGAGGCTGATTCCTATGACATGATTTGACAAAAAAACAATGGCAACTACATATTTGCCTATGTAAAGGTGGAATCATATGTAAGGATTGACTCGACAAAGCACAATGTAAATATCCCTTAAGCAAGAAAAAGCTTATTATATACAAATATAAATGACGTGACTGTTAAAATTTAAATTCCTTGTATTTCTTTGATGACTTCCCACTGTCTTGTTGTTGCTTTTTCCGCTTCTGTAAAAAATATATAATCAAATTAGAAACATATGAAAGATAGAGCACCTCTCTGATTATTATTGAAAACTTATTTATAATTATTTAGAATTATTCTGTTAGCGGTTTTAGATGCTATATGTTGTTTTATGGTAATATTGTGTAAACAAGGAAACATTTCCTCCAATAAGGAAGAGAAATAAGTTGGAGGAAATCTTTCCATGTTTACACAATATTACCATAAAACAAAGATGAGCAGAACCTACCTTCTGTTTAGCAGCGTGTTCAGCCACCATATCGCTCAGATCCTCCTTCTCCAACTGTGACTGCTGTTCACGAACTGTCTGCTCATATTTGGCCTGCATCGCTGCTGTGTCAAGGTCAAGTTCCTCAGGGTTCAAGGACACCTCAATGGTTTCTGTTGCGGCCTTCTCTCCAAGCTTCTTGGGACCGACCTGTTGATAAGATGTGATAATAAGGTAAAACGTTTTGACTGTGAGCAGTTATTTGAGATGAAATGGATAAGGATGGTTTATCAGACTTACAAAATAATGTAAAATACTTATAAATGTAATATGTATAACATACAAAACATTGAATTGAACTGACATGAAAATGTTAGGGAAGTCCAGCTAAAATGATGATGACGTACCCCTGTCATGTCGTACACATGTGCAGATCCCATCATGGCCCCGCCGACAGCTGCCTTCTTCTCGGGGAGGACAGTGTAGAGAGCCGGTGTGTCACCGCCCTGGTCCATTGCATCTTCGATACGTCGCTTCCTCAACTCTATCATCTCTGGTGTCTCCACTCCCACCGGCACCGACGTCATGCCACTCGGTGTCACCAGTCTGCAAGGATAGTTGTAAATTGTAACATCTAACATTTCAGTTACAAAACATACTTACTCAACCTTTCGTGACTCAAAGTCACAGTTGGTGAAAGGGTAAGCTGTTGTTACATACAGTGTGGCAGTTGGCACCTGAAATTATCCCTATGATGGTAATTTCAATTTTAAAGATTACATTTCCCCCCATTCTAAGTCCATGATCAACAAGAGGAAGTGACTGATTATCAACTGACCCCTCTGCTGGTGTGACGAGACCGGTTTGGTCTTCGTCCTCAGACTCCTCCTCCGATTCTTCCTCCGACTCTGACTCAGACTCCAACTCGCCCCAGTGAGACTTGTCTATCTCCTCCTCCTCAATAGGTGCCTGTACACAACACACAACAAACACATCATCTCTTTCCCCTTTATACATAGAGAATCTCACCCAAGTGTCTACTGATTTCAAATATATCAACACGAGTTGATTAAAGTTACAAATATCCGAGGCTTGCCTAAGATATTTTTACTTTAATCAACGAGTGTTGATATATTTGATATCAGAAGACACGAGGATGAGATTTTATTTATCATTCAAAATCATTCTTAAAAAATTATTAGCAAAAGAATGAACACAAAACTGCCATTGAACTTCTTAAGCAGTGATCTCAGTGAGGTCATAACATTGTGGCATCATTAGCATTATGGCGTCATAGCATTGTTACGTCATCAACTTTGTGACGTCATAGCATTGTTAGCAGTGTCCTCAGTGATGTCAAAGCCTTGTGATGTCATTAACTGATGATGTAATAGGATTATGACGATTTGATTGTAGAGATATCTACAATGTAGATATCGCTTGTAGATATCGCTTGTAGATATCGCTTGATCTCACACAAGCGATATCTACTGTGGGAACCAGTTTTGGATGATAAAAAATAAGATACTACTGCTATAAAGGCGCTCACACTCTTATTTGCTATTACACCTGTATTCAGGCTTCTCCCTGGTTCGAAGGTATCATTGGAAGTTGAAAGTTTATGTTTGCCATGCCAATATATGAGTGGGGTAGATAGATAAATGAATGGTCTTCAGTTTCAATGCAACAAAATGTTCTTCTCACTTTGAAACTGTATTTTCTGTAAAAGTCCTGTTAGCTTACATAGCGAGAAGTAGACGGATGCCGGAGTACTAATCGTAATAAACAAGATAACTTACAGGAAATTCAGCTCCTTGTGTGCCAAACACGTCACCATATAGCGGTTTACCGTTCTCGTCGACCGGAGGTTTCCCCCATCCTCCTGCATGGTAGCCGAAGGAACACGCCTGTAGACAGAGGAGAATCATAGCTTATTACGAAGACTAAGTGAATTGATACAATAATTCTAATACGGAGATGAGGAAAGCTACAAGAGACTATGATATGACATGGCTAGGCATTCAATCTTCTCACTTGTAACGAGTCAATTTAAAACAAAGAATCTTATTTCTAAACTGTGCAAAATATAAATACTTAAAACTCTTTCAAGTGACTAAAATTTGCCAAAGAGTGTTTAGCTGTATAACTCTTCAAATCACTTCAGTTGAGAGATCCATTATGGAGAGGGTGAGTAAAAATGAGAATTAACTGATTGTGGAAAGAGTGTTAAACTTACCTCAGGAATGGGAGCGTTGAGACCGGGTATTTTCAGATTAGGGTATGAAGGAGGAGGCCCGTATCGCTGCATCGCTATTAGCCATGGTGGCGGAACCTTGTCAGAGTTCTAGCAAAAAATATCACAACATCATTTCATTTAGTATGTTTAGGAATACGATAAACTGTCTAACAGACAAAGACAAGTGTTAGCCAAGTGCCTTTATCAGTGAATGACAACACATTCATGTGTTAGTATGATAAAAGTTTAAATGTCCATGAGTCATTATTTATATCTGACATCTTGACATTGTCCAATAGGCCTCCTCACCAAAGGTTCAATGATCAGTCAGGTGAGGTGAGGTGAGTTAGGGTTAAACGCCGCTTTCAAGAGTATTTCACTTATATCGCGGCTGCTAGTATTACGGCAGGGAGAAAGCCCGCAACGCCATGTGGCTATGCATTGTGGTGAAACCTGCGAGCAACGGCTGGAACTAGCGAACCATGGGTGGTACTATGCTGAAACTCAGTGTAGCATTGCACCCAAACCTGACTGCGTGTAGAACAGTTCTCTACTGCAGACAAAGTTGCCGTGCCCCTGGCGGGATTCGAACCCCGGACCTCTTGATCCGAAGCCGAACGCGCTAACCACTGCGCTATCCCGCCCCCTCAATGATCAGTCAGACCCAAGTCGTATCTAAAGTTTCTTTTTCTAAGTAACATATGCTCATTAAATGGCAGGGAATTATCTTTCTATGTTTCATGTGAAACCATGTAGCTGAATGATTATAGGTGACAATTTGGATCATGAAAGAAGGATAGACTAACCGCTCCAACAGGCATCCCGAGAGCAACTTTCAGGTCATCAGACAGATTCCCCGGTTTCTTTTCTTTCAATCTTGTTTCAAATTCTTTACCCTTGAAAATAAGATCAGATATATGAATACAAGCGACTAATTAAATATACTTTGAAAATCAAACAATAATTGATGATGAAAAGTGTAAGAATTGGAGTATCTTTAAGGATACTTATAATTCATAAAGCAATTGCATCACTAACCTAGCTGAGCTTTATTGTATCACTTTCCTTAGTCGAATGCTCTATTAGATTATCTTTCATTGTTAATTATAGCAGATTTGAAATGGCTGTAGGCCTACCTCATAATAGAGATCTCCATGTATTGTCATTTTTGGTTTCGTCTGGAACCTGAAGAATGCATCGTGAAGTTTCTGGTAGTCAATATCAATCTTGCCCATTTTGGGTCGAACTCGCTCTCTCATCTTTGCTTTAAGTGTCTTCTGGTCTTCCTGGATAAAATAACACAGCATCAGTAGTAACACACCAAAACAAGAAGTAACAGAAGCCTAAATAAGTTAGTAAGATTGGCTCCCCTTGCCATCCTTAAGCCATCACAAAATTTCTTTGTAAACATGTTATTCTTTCAAAACTTCCATTTTTATTTGTAAATACCCCATTTTCCCCCCATGAATTTTACAATGTGTGAAACAAAAGAGGGTTGTCTCAGAGTGAGAAATGTGAGAAAACGTCATCCAACTGGTGATCAAGCATTTTCTATCACTATTTACATCATCAGCATTGGTCAACACAGATAAGTACGAGATCTGTTTTAATCACAAATTACACAAACCCAATGACAGAACAGTATGGATGTAGAACTCTCAATTCAACAATTCAAACGACGTACTTTCTCTGCCAGGGCAGCTCTCATCTCCTGGATGCCGGTAGCCTTGATGAAGTCCGGAAGCTCAAACGGAGGCTTCTCGATACCTCTCTTCCCCTGCAAGTACTTCCGCTTGTACGACCAGTGGCGCGGTACAGGGACTGTGTTACGTGTAGCCTGGGTAGCAGGAAATGCATATTGAATATCAAGAAAATCCCAATTAAATTCAAATTACCTTAGATAAAACCACCAAGGAAGTTTATACTGCATTTTGCCTAATAAAAGAAGCTTAATAAAGCTGGAATGCAAAGCAACATTTTGTATAAAAATACCAGTCACCGTTTTCTTTACGCTGATAATTTCAAGTACAACACTCAGAAATTATCTTCAATGGATAGAGATTACTTGAAGCATTAGAAATCAGTCCACATCGAATGTGCTGGGATGGCAATAAACACCAGGCACAAATGTCTCTTGAAATATGCTGATATGTGCTATTTAGAGGATATATGACATATAAACCCACCTTGAGATGTACGAGAAGACGTGGGTCCCTGGCTGTCACATCCTGCATCTCCACCACGTCCGGTCGAGTCACCAACTGTTGACATGAACAGGATATTTAAATCAAATAAAAATACATGCATTGAAACATTTGTGTAGCACCATTATCTAGCTCCGCTGCTCAAAGGCGCTTTGATTTTCCACGATCATTTTATGTTTCTCTTAATGATTTTCTCATAATTTTCTCAATCTTAATTCCATATAGAGCATGCACTTTTGGAGTCACAAGGTGCACAAAATTAAAGTAAAAGGTTCGCCTTGTAATGTACCCATTCACACCTTGTTTGGCTGGGACTGTTAATGTAGGACTCATGGTAATAAATCACCAAGCATAAGTTCCCAGGACACATACTTTATTCACTTGAGTGAGAGCAGACATGCCACAATGCCCGGCCGGTACATGGGCATCACTACTGCGCATATGCCACTCACACTTATACATTCCTTGCAGACACCCATACGTACCCATACGTTAACAGGGACAAAGAGTATTTTGTCCAAGTATATTGCATGTTGATGCACCAGCAAAACGATGTCTGTCTCATGTGTTATTGTTACACAAAGCTAACAATGCTGACCTGTTTTAGTTGGGCCACGCTGAGTCGAGTGAGTTTCTTCATCTTCTTCTTTGACAGTTTGGGTACCTCCTCCTCAGGAGGGGCATCCTAGAAAAAAACATAGAAACACTCAACAAGTTGTACCTTTTTTTTGTGAAACAGGTCAGTCACTTCAATCGTTGAGTTCAACTCTTTTGGCTTATCAACCTATATACTTGCAGTTCTCCATCTAAATTGAAAATGACACTCCAGGGAGAAATTTGGCGTTTGAATAAAGGCAAATAAAATGAATATTATGAATAACAAGCCATTAATCCAAAGAAGGAGCAAGGTGTAGAGTTGATTTGGTTTTCAAGAGGTTTTCACTTATATCATGCCTGCAGGTATTAGTGCAGTAAGATTTCCAGTAAAACTAATGTTGCTATGGAGTGATGTAAAACCTGTGAGCTCTAACCAAGACTAAGCAGGCCATTGGTACTTCTGCACTGAATTGCAATGCCCACCAAACCTAACGGAATGTTTCAATGATCTATACAGCTCTTATAGACCATTTGCAAGACCCTCAAACTTTTAGATACAAAGTTGAAAGCATTAATCACTGCACTACTTCATGCCACATCTGAACACAGCTTCCCTCACCTCATCCTCGTCACTGCTTGTGTCACTGTCGTCCAGTTTGGGCAGTTTCATCTCAGCTGGCTTCTGCTCCACCTTCTTCTCCTCAGCTTTCGGCTTCTCTTTTGGCTTTTCTGGATCCGATATCTGATGTTGATAGACAAATATTCCAAGAATGAATATACAGGATTTATTTCACCATGGCTATCAATTTAATGTTGACAATCTAGAGCTTACCCAAATCCATCCCTTATCTTCAATTTCGTGACACAAATTACATCCAATTCTCTTATTTTAAAGAATAATACAATGAGTATCAAACAATGAAGTAAACATTCATAAGACACAATTTAGAAATAAGAAGTGTGGGATAAACTGGAGAAATTCAGAGTCTCTGTCCAGTTGGTACTAACCTTGAAGGCATCGAAGATCATTGCAAACGTGTGGTAGTTTGGATCCATTGGGTCAAGTTCAAGCCTCTCCTGAACATATCTGAAACATTTCAAAAGTAAATCTTGAAGCAGTGACATGAGGCGAGGTTTAAATTTGCTTTGGGAAGTAACACTGTTTACAAGAAACATTTTACCATTATATTTGAAACTGCAGGAAGAATGCTGGAAGAAGGGCAGAAGTTAACCATAACAGTGATTTAAGCAAACTATGCGTGGTACTACAATGTACCAGAATAATGTGTGCCCTATTGATACACTTTGATCCTCTTACGGGGTATAAGCAGTTCAAATGTAAGGGTAATTTAGGAAGAGTTACAATCTTGTAATCTTTATATGCATCTAAGATGAGACGATCTTTCATCAGTTAAGAAACTATGATCATAACTCAACAATTACAACACAAAAAACACTTAAACTTCAAACTTAGTATGACTATGTATGAACTTCTGATATATCCCAAACAGGTGTTAAGTTTCAGAGAAGAAACATTCATTAAAAAAACTATGGGAGGAGCTGATCAAACCAGACAGGTACTTAAATAGAAACTGATCAGCTACTTGTTTATACTTGTAAATTCCTTCATGAAGGAAACCAATGGAGCATGCACTCACTCAATATGGACTGGTTCCTCATCCTTCTCACTTTCCATCTCCTCAAATTTCTTCTGTTGTTTCTGTTCCTGCAGACGATTTCTCTTAGCTTTCTTCTTTTTCTTCTTCCTTCGCTTGTTCTTCGACTGCAATGATACATCATATATCTCACCCATTTTAAGATTTGTAGTTGCACAACATCAACAATGTTAAGTTCTAACATGATGTCATGCGCTAACATCTCATAGACACTAATTCCAAAATCTACCAACTTTAAATTGTCATTCAATTGTTTCCCTGTCGCTAAACAACATTTAATAATGTTGTGTTGATTGTAATAGCAACATCATACCACTGTAGTCATTCTTTATCACTATACATAAACACTTTCCCCAGTTTGAAATAAAATCAGTCTCTCATCTCTTAGCATGTTACATAACTTTGCATGTTAATATGAGAGCAATGACAGACATTTAAAGAGAGGATTCTAAACAAAATGATGGATACGTCTTCAGACATCCCTCACCTCCTTAGCACTAGACTGCTGAACTGGTTTGATAACTTCCTCCTCCTCTTCTTCCTCTTCCTCTTCCTCCGGCTTCAGATCTCGCCGGTCCATTTCTTCTTCCCCATACTGATCTTCATCGTCTTCATAGTCGTCATCTACAGGCATGAATACTTGAGTTAATCATTCACTCAACACCCCATACATGCTACTCAATATCAAAGCTTAAACCGTAACAAGTAAGAGGTACAAATGCACCGAATTCCACATTCAAGACAGACAAGTTTAGATACATCATGGTCTTTATCATTAGTGCAGCCTGCAATCTAGGCTTTTGATTGCAACAAAACCTGAGATGTCAGCTGCACCTGGGACAGCAGAGGTGCCACTGTATTTGACATTCAGTGCAGTACACTTAAAGCTTACTGCATGTTTGACAGTTTTTGACTGTAAATATAGTCAGCAAACAAACACTGCCTACCATCAGGTTTGTCCAGATTCTCCAGTTCCTCAGGAGTGACACCAACTTCCTGAGCACGAACTGTTTTGAACTCCAGAACTTTCTCCAGGGCTTGAGGCAGTCTGATCTCCTTTGACTGCGGGACAGGTGGCCGGTCCATCTTCAATAGATATGTACATAATTAATACTTAATCATTACCAGGAACACATACATAGTGCTTAATATCCAGCTTGTGGATGTTACTTTCAAAATTGTGTCCCTTGTATTCTCACATTTTCACAAAAAAAGCCACACTTGCATATGCAGGTTTGTTGTGGGTTTGTACTTCTTTGCTAGTGCTGAACTTCATAGTGCACAGTGTTACGGTAGCACAGAAATGTTAATGAAATGCAGCAAAGCTTAAATTAACCAGTGATGAAGAGTGGCGTGAATTATGAGTTGCTGGGCTAGTTGGGGGCTGATTCAATATTCATTATTCATTTGTAATGCGATTATAGCATCAATTAAAGGTTTTTCATTGTCTTAAGTTCTATTCATAAGTTCTTACCTGAGGAGGTTTGTCATCCAGCTGAGGTGGAGGGAGCCTGGGTGGAGGTCCAGATCCTGGGGGAGGCTGCTGACCCCCGGGGGGTCCTCCCATCATTGAGGGTGGAGGTCCAGATCCTGGGGGATGTTGTTGACCCCCAGGGGGTCCTCCCATCATTGGGGGTGGAGGTCCAGATCCTGGGGGATGTTGTTGACCCCCAGGGGGTCCTCCCATCATTGGGGGTGGAGGTCCAGATCCTGGGGGATGTTGTTGACCCCCAGGGGGTCCTCCCATCATTGGTGGTGGGGGTCTCATCCCGGGTGGGGGTCCACCCATTGAGTGTAGCGGAGGCATCCCAGGAGGTCCTGATGTGGTGGCTGGAGGCATGTGACCCATGGGGTGGGGTGGCATGGGTTGTTGAGGGGGCGGGGGCCCAGGTTGAGAGACTTGAGGGGGTTGCTGCATGGGGTTGGGACCGGCCTGGCTGATCTGACCAGGATGAGGCATTGACTGCGGTGGAGCTGGGGGGCCTGGAGGTTGATTTTCCATACTCATCATTTGAGGATGTGGTCGCTCAATTATGATCTGGAAGACAAATTAATGAATTGTATATGTGCATGTATTAACTACTAAAAGCTTTTCCATTAATTATTAAAATTATTCAAAGTTTTTTTTATTTGGGAGAAATTTAATTTGATATTACAAGTTCCATCTTTTGGAAATGTATGAAATAACTGTTAAGATATCACTGGCAAAAACCTAACTGCCAATCTCAAGACATCACCATCAATCAGATACTTGTCAAGATTTCAGGGTGCAGTGAGAAATACATAGGCCATACATTTCTTGCCAACAGATGTTAGAAAGCACCCACATGTTGTTCTCTTATCTTCTCGATCTCCAGCATCTGCTGTTGCTGCATGACTTTCTGCATCAGTTCAGGACTCATCTCATCCGGGGGGAGACGGGAAGGGGGTCCGCCGGGCTGCATCCCCGGGGGCACGTGCATTGGCACCCCGGGCACCTGCTGGTGTACACCAGGCACAGGGGGCGGGATACCTGTGAGAGAGAAATGTTTTTGCTCAAATTACAACGGACTACAGTACCTAACTACAAGATTCTTTTCAAGACGACAGATAATAATTCTGTTTTCTACAACATGAGGTACCTCTGCTTGTTTTTGCATATTTTTTATCATACAAAAGGAATACAACTATGATCTAATAACATCAGTTAAGAGTATCTTGATACTCCTACACCGTTAACACTTATATAACACTATCATGATTAGAATTTGGTTGATTTCCATTTTGAAACAATACCAATTTATGAAAGAACTTTTTTTAGAGAACTTTTAACTCTGTGAATGTCAGATATGTTTATGTGGTTAAATTTTCAATCGACTTAATGGAAATATTAGTCTATTTTACCTGGAGGAACACCTTGGCCTGGTTGAGGAGGCATGGGTTGCTGGATAGCCTGGGGCACGTGTTGTGGGGGCACATGTTGAGGGGGCACGTGTTGAGGAGGAATCGGCTGAGGAATCCCTGGAGGAGGGCCTGGAGGGACAGCCTGAGGAATACCAGGAGGTACAACAGGCTGAGGCATACCTGGGGGAACTCCCTGCAGCTGCTGAGGCATCCCCTGAGGAACTCCAGGCATCTGAGGAGGGAGGGGCTGAGGAACACCTGAAGATTGTGCGAACACCATCGACTCTTGTTGTCTCTGTTCAACCTCTAGAAGCTGTTGTTGTAGGATGATCTTCCGCTGGAGGTCGTCGTCGTAACCACCTCCCACCTCCTCGCCCATCTCTGAAAGTGACAAGTTAAATTTTGCTCTCTATAATTTTAAAGTATGAATAGATTTTGAGTTTTGAAATAATTATCAAATTGAGAATTTTCCCACACGTTTTTGTGTTAAAGGTTACATGTCACACCCATGGTCACTTTCGGGATTCGTTGAAAAGGGGGTTCAATTTGACAACTACTTGACTTTAAATTTCTAAAATCGGCCAGTAAATTATTTATATAGGGCTTTTTTAAAAAGTGCCTAATTAAGACCCGGCTACTAGAATAAAAGTGGGCGGAGCTGTGGTCCCTGCAGCGTATCTTGCTGTGACGTACGTGGAGGAATCTCATTGTGGCCGCTAATCATAATTAATTTTCCCAACTTTTAAACTGATCACATAAGACAGAAGTCTTCATCAAAACAACCAACATTTTCGCTAAACTGATCACTTAATTATACAACTAGCGATTTCATATGGTTACAATGGCCAGGCCCTGCTTAATCGGGATGCACTTGGCACATGTACAGTACGTTTGTAGCAAATAACCGCGAGACTGCTGTCATAACACAGACTTTGGCCGAGACGGAAGTGTTGCTCGCATGAACACTGCTCTATCCCATATCACCATTCATTGGACGTCAATTAGATGCCATCAAAATGTATTGTCACTCTATGACATGTTTTTACTTGTTTGTTTTCTGGCTTTGATCCTTAAGACAAAGCAAGCAAGCCATTGTCGGACCATGACCAGATAGGTCAGTGTCAAAACACCTGTATAAACAAAAGCAGGTGGTAGCTACTATTACATAATTGTCTGTCTATCTGTCACGGTGTCATTAGATTGGCGCCAACCAGTTCCTGTCTTGTAATAACATGAAATCTATTTGTCTCTATCATATTATCCAATGAAAATTGTGGGGTAAATACTGAACCAATGAAATTAATTTTAGTGTAAAAAGTTGATAACCATTTGGTTTTCACCCTGCCAAAAGACTTTTGCTGAAGGAGGGTTAGTATTTGACCACCTTCTGTTTCCAAGAACTGTCATTGATGGATTTATAGGTTTACAATTTGTGTGATATTCATATTGTCCGCTTGGATACGTTTATAAGGTATGTTTCTTACATTATTTGACAATTGCTGAAAGCAAAAAGTTCTGTTTTTATAAGTTGTTTATTTCATTTGATTTGATGAACCACACGTTTGATTGGAAACATTATTTTATCATTTATTTGATTCTGAATGTTATCCAGAGCCAGATGTAATTGACAATTGTTATTTGGGCTTCATTTAATATTAACTACAACTATAAACATTTTTGGCCACTGGTTTAGTTTCCTCAAAAATATATTATCAAACCTTAAACATTTTTATTGACAATGTAAGTAAGTGACATGCTGCTGGTTTATTGTGATCTCAGATATGTTGCTATTTCATGCAGGTATTTTGAAGACGCAGTGGATTCATAGACGGTGAACTCGTAGACTGATTATTATTATTTATAACTAAGTACTTTTGATGTTTTAAAATTGCATTTAATGCACATGTATCTCATGTTTTTCTGGGACACTTGTAAAGTGAAACTTGATAACCATGATTACTCGAACAGTTTACAGCAGAACAGTGGTGTTGCATTGTTGCACAGCTTATATATATTAACAGATCGACTGACTGATTCGCAAGTGTTTGCGATTGTAAATAATAAGCGAATGTTTACACCTCATTCCTCCAAGTACGTCACTTCCGGTTACCCCTAACCCTCTAAGCCCCACCCCATTTTTCGTTTGTCGCTGGCCGTTGAAAAGCAGACGATTTTTACGCAATGTTTAAGTCGCTCTAGTTTAATCTAGGAACAACATAATACTTTTTTGGGCGGTCTCATTTTCACAAAATAGTCTAATGAACCAACTGCAGATTAGAATTCAACAGAAAATAATATATTTCAGCTATCCTTTAAGAAAACTATTCAAATGTATGCACTAAATGTGCACTTAAAAACTTTACTACACAACAGTATGCTTTCAACAGTATACTTATTTGCGCATCCCTTCATTCATATTATGCAAATAATGAACATTTCCAATTCACATTACATTTCCAGTTGTTATCAATGTTACGCTACTACTGCAAGATGTTTGTAAACAATTATGATTCAACATCTTCGACTCAATTTATATCTATTCTTTTTGTACACATAACCATTAATTAAAATACTTACCATTGTCTTGGCCAATTTCATCTTCCATTCCCTAATGAAATAAGAAAAAAAACCCATCATGATTA
Source organism: Gibbula magus (assembly GCA_936450465.1). NCBI lineage: Eukaryota > Metazoa > Mollusca > Gastropoda > Trochida > Trochidae > Gibbula > Gibbula magus. Next base: position 60,846,212 of record OW388291.1, read on the forward strand.
ATAATTGCAAACAAAAGAAGGCACTCACAGCTGGAGAAAGATTAGGTTTTGGACTAGTTGAACATAATTTCATACAACATGCTCTGTATATTCACAATGAATCAGGGCAGTAGGTCTTTTGCTGTCAATAAAACATGTTTTGAAAAACAATATAAAAAGACAAAATGGCAAAGCCATTCATTGTGAAACAGGCCTAAAATAGAAGCTATATACTGGTAATTGACTGTTACATAATTGACTAACAAAATATGAGTACTTACATCCATTCTGATAAATCCTGAGTGTCTGTAACTTCTGAAGAAAGCAAAGTATTTACATCACTTGATATGCAAATTTATATAAAAAATTTGTTTATCAAAATAAAAATAATTCTACTCTTAGCCAGTTTATTGCCATCAATAGTGAATTAAGATTTCTTAACATAGTTCAATAACAATATACAACATAGTATACTATTATGTTCTAACTGCCAATGGTGGTAATGCATGCACTTTATTGGGTGCTAATAATAATCAACAGGACTGCACTGCCAACCCTTGCGCTAGGCAAACTGACCCTAAAGATTTTCGACATGGATCCAAGGGTTAAAAAAGATCATAGGGGTAAGGAAGAAAGTCTTACGAAAGCTTTACGTCATTTTTGCCATCGATTTTTGCATTCAAGTTGTGACGTCAAACTTCCGCAAAAATGGTGGCAGCATTTTATTCTCGGCCTCCATACCTTCCAAGCGAAAGTGACTAATTAATTAGAGGAGTTGTTTTCGTGTTGTTATTATTTCACTTTTGAATACTTTAGAAATGTACTATTGTGATGTTTATTGCCTTCAAAGTCAACAATTCGAGGGTTTCAAGTCAAAATTTGCATTTAATCGGCTAAATGGCGTATTTGATTAGGCACTTCCCGAATACTCATACGTTAATCATCCGGCCAAAGATTGAACTGTTATACACCAATTGACGTATTATACGTCGATTTCAGGATTTCCCCAACCTGCTCTGTGGAAAGATAATGGGGAGTTCTGCATACAATGCTGGATAGTGCAAAATAAACATGATCGATATGCGCCCAGTACAATGCATTCTATCACTGCCATTTATATAAAATGATATATAATCACTATTAATCAGGTATACAACAGAATAAGTTTTAATGTCACATAGAATATTAAATGCATCCGATTCTGAGGTCAGATTTTTATTTTATTTTTGTGTGAATCTATTCCATTTGGATGCCAATTCTAGGGGAAATACTTTATTTCTTATATTATTATGCTTACTATAATCATAAATAGTTTTATTTCTGTATTTATTAAAGAAGACATACCGAAATCACTTATCAAAAGCTTGTGTTCTTTCTTTGGTTCGGATTTCTCACGTTTTCAGTACGTGGACGCCATCTTTATTTTGTTTCCTCAGTACATAAGGTACGAATATTTTTATGCATAAAAAATAACTAAATTATTATATATAGGACTTAAATGTAAGTCAAATTAAAAATAATAAACATCATATATTACCAAACGTAACTAAATACACGTAATTTACATTTTCAATTGATAGAACTCGGGTAAATTCAAGGGAGGTAATTCAACATGGCGTCGAAAGGCGTGCGGAAAGCTGTAAGGGCAGTGAAGAAAGTTACAGAAAAAGTTAATCACCCTCCTTTTATGAAAGCAATCATACCGGCAGGTCAAGCTGCAGCAGCTCCCCCACTTGGACCTCAACTTGGACAGGTAAAATTTAGTTGACAGAAGAAGTTATGGAATTGACCTTTTAAATATTATTCCTATGGACACTGTCCAGATTAGCAGGTTGGGGAAACCCTGAAATCGGCGTATAATACGTCAATCGGCGTATAATACATCAATCGGCGTATAGAACCATACGTCGATCGGCGTATTCTGAAGATTTTGGCCAGATGATAAACATACGCCGTTTTCCGAGTATTCGGCAAGTGCCTAATCAAACACGCCGTTTAGCACGATGCCGATTATATGCAAGTTTTCACTTGAAACCCTCGAATTATTGACTTTGAAGGCAATAAACATCACCACGGTACAGTTCTAAAGTATTCAAAAGCGAAATAACAACACAACAACAACCCTAACTATCTAAAACTCACACGACCTGCAACACAAACTTTTCATCGTCTTGTCCTCTCGAAACCGGAACTTGTACTAGTCGATAAATTAGCGTATTTGATTTGCAATTAAAAAATTAGTCAGTTTCGCTTGGAAAGTATGGTGGCCGAGAATTAAATGCTGCCACCATCTTTGCGGAAGTTTGACGTCACCTTTGCCATGGATTTTTGCATTGAAGTCGTAGTTATGACATCAAACTTCCGCAAAGATGGTGGCAGCATTTAATTCTCGGCCACCATACTTTCCAAGCGAAACTGACTAATTTTTTAATTGCAAATCAAATACGCTAATTTATCGACTAGTACAAGTTTCGATTTTGAGAGGACAAGACGATGAAAAGTTCGTGTTGCAGGTCGTGTGAGTTTTAGATAGTTAGGGTTGTTGTTGTGTTGTTATTTCGCTTTTGAATACTTTAGAACTGTACCGTGGTGATGTTTATTGCCTTCAAAGTCAATAATTCGAGGGTTTCAAGTGAAAACTTGCATATAATCGGCATCGTGCTAAACGGCGTGTTTGATTAGGCACTTGCCGAATACTCGGAAAACGGCGTATGTTAACCATCTGGCCAAAATCTTCAGAATACGCCGATCGACGTATGGTTCTATACGCCGATTGATGTATTATACGCCGATTGACGTATTATACGCCGATTTCAGGGTTTCCCCAACCTGATTAGGCCTATAATAAAAACATTGATTATCGCCAAGTACTTGGTTTTTGGACGGCTCACATTCAAATGGTTTTTCGTGATATTTGTAGTGATGGGACATTATCAATGAGAGGGAGAGGTCTCCGCTAGCTGTCACAATAACATCATTCATAAGAAACTTCATAAGATTTGTAATATGAATTAGTTTAGTTCATCTAGAAAAACTCGTATTCCGGCAAGGGCCTACATCGAGTTTATCAGTCGAAGGCCTTTTCTTCGACGCCACTTTCCGCACGAAAATCTTGCGGAACGGTTTATAGCATTTGAAGGCCATAAAGAGAATGAAACCTCAATCGTTCAATGAAAACAAGTATATTGATCGATAAAGGAAACATTTATCTTCAATTCGTGACTCTAACCCCCACTTCAATCGACTCCAGTAATTATTTACAAGCTTTGAAACATAGAAAATCTAGCGACAACTTGTTGTGCGCTATTAATAGCGGTATATCCAAAACGCGGAATCGCATTAAAACAGATCATGATTCAATCACATTCCTGTTTCAAGTGAACCTAAACGAACCTTCAGCAGTTGTTAACTGTTTCCACTTCAGTGATTAGGATGATTATTTGCTTCCAACATAGCATCAGAGCAATGTTTGATCCCATTCCAATGCCTTGGTCAAATGAAAACGAATTGCACACTATATTAATTATATATGAAAAGCACACTATATTAATTATATGAAAAGCAACCTACAAGTGGGAATAAACTATTAATTATTATTTTAATACATTTAATAATATTCATTAAAATATTTTTTGCTGTTGCAAAAGTGACAATTATAAGGATTGTTGATATTCTTGTAACCCTATCCTAGACACCAAATCAGTTACTGAAATGACGTAATTTATATATATAAAATTATATTGCTCAATGTTGTTAATTGCCTATGTCCATATTATGCAAAAGAAAATATTAGGGCTGAGTATCATGGGAAATCTCACGATACGATATGTATCACGATACAGACAGGCGATACAGAATGTATCACGATACATTGTTTAAAGTATAACGTCATGCATATTTTGTGAAATTTTCCAGATGGTGGAAATTTTGTGTTATGAGATGATCGAAAATCGAAGATAAAAACTGTTATTTATGAATCAGATTGCTTCATGCTCACTGTAGTTACTGTTACTGCACAACACTAGCTGGTTTTATAGTGTTCACTTAGTTTTTCTTTTCATTTTTAAGTAAGTGAAATCTATTTTTAGTGTATCACGATACAGGAAGCTCACGATACAATAGTCACGATTTCCCAATCTACGATTGTATCGTAGGTATCGATGAATCGTTACAGCCCTAGAAAATATCGTTACCGTATGCTAGACATTGTGAAGAGTTTGATGAAGAGAATTCGTCTGAATTACCAAGTTTCCTTGCTAATGGCTTGTTATAATTATTCTTATTATGATAATTGTTAACATTCTATGTTGTGATACCAGGTTTTCTCATCAGACCCGACATTAAAATCTCAATATAATTTTCCCATGACCAAGTTACATGACCATATTTCACGATATCTCAGAGAATGTATTTTCAACATAAATAAAAGCTACATAACACATTGGACTTCCATTATTTCGTCAGTAAAACTCCAAATGACTTTATGGATGTTAAGTTATTTTCTGTTTTGAACACTGTGTTCACCGGGATACGATATCGTCATTGAAACGTATGTAAAACATACATAGGTAACAAAAACTCCAAATTGACTAAAATACAAATTAAGAGATTCAACATTAGCCTAAGGAAACCTTGTAAGCTAAACTAAATCATAATCATGTGTCAACAAGTTCGTTTTACTACCAGGGCGTCATATAATCACAATCCGTTTTTATGCGATTCCACTTTTTGTTTAACCGTTATTTAGCATATCAAAATGGCCGACAAACAGAGAAATAATGAGGGGTAGTTAGGTTTCAAAGCTTGTAAGTAATAAAGTGGGATGATTTAAGTGAAGGTAAGTGTCACGAATTGAAGATGGAAGTTTGTTTAAGCAATCCGCGAACTTGTCTTGATCGAAAATATTAGGTTTCATTCTCATTTTAGCTTAACCCTTACGTTGCGTATATATATTTTACCATTTTTAGCCCCTGTGGCGGAATTTACAGGCTCGCAGCTCGCAGCAGTAGTTTGAGCTTAGGCACTAACGACCTCTGCTGGCGGAATTTCCAGGCGGCGATTCCGGTACCGTTTTTACGAAATATACCGCATCTACATGGCGAATAAGGACTATATACGGGCGTTCAATACAAATTCAAGTAGCGACACCCGTACACAAATGGCTAATTCACACCCGAAACTTTGAATGAATTTTCTATGATTTTTCGTTTTTATTCTATTACTTTCGAAAGATTGTCTTTAATTCGGGCCTCGTAACATCATAAATACCAAACGAACAAAAAATCCATTTATATACGGAAATGAAGACAAGATGTCTAGCTTCACAATGATATAAAAATTATTAGAATGCGACCTTTGGTTATAATTCTATAGCTATGTAAAGTTTGTCTTTATTTCCACCTATAAAATCGTCAATACTTACAACATGTATGCGGCATTGCAAACGGTCGTTCATCGCACTTTTCCAAGAAATCATAATCTCGAACCAGTTGACAAATAAGCACATGTCAACCCACATATGGTTATGTTGTTTGACTTTTCAAATAAATAGAGGATATCTGTCTTTTCTTGACTAATACCATGTTTATCTCATCGAGTGAGGTAGAAAGGTTATATTTTCACGAGTGGCGCAGCCACGAGTGAAAATATATAACTTTTCTACCTCACGAGATGAGATAAACATGGTATTTGTCAAGAATTGACGGATATTCTATTTATTATATGATATAATCCATGTAATTACGCCCGAAAAGGGTCGTTTTCACGCCAAGCGGCCCAAGGAACAGCCCGTCACCACAGTAACACTGTGACGTCATAAGCCAAATCACCGCGCGAGACCATTGTTTTATGACGTCAAATTATATCAGTCACCGTTCGCAGTGAAAATATAAGTTATTTTCACTGTAGCTTGATAGACAGTTTATTTCACTGATAAATCCAAGTATTTCATCGCTCGCCATATAATAAACGCTAACCTCGAACCATAACTGATGAAAATATGTTGATTAGTTTGTGTGCCGTTTGGTTTCACATGCCTCTCAGAAAGGTAAAATTGTATCTTTATTTCTGTGAATAATTCTGCGCATTTTATATAGAATAAAAGATTATTCTTTTTGGTTTATTGTGATATAAAAATTATGAAAATGCATTCAGTATTTTAGCCGTGATAAATGTTTTAGAAGTTGTGAAAATCACCGATTGTTTAAAAATTTATGAAGTGTAAACATGACCTTTTTCACGGCGCTTGCTGTGTCTTTATTATTTTTTTGAGATTTTCTAATTTTATATGGGAATGTAGTCCATTGTTTCCCCTTTATTTTGCCGTATTTTTTTTTGAAAACAAACAATTCGCTCACATGATATGAAGTGCGGGAGTAAGGCGAGTTAGCGATTTTTTTCCCCGTCTCGCGAGATGCGAGGCAGATAGCAGTCTCGGGCGAGGCAAACCCGAGGTAATACAAACACGTGGGTGAAAATAGCCTCAAGCGAATTAATGCTTCGGGGGCTAAGCCCGACAAAATTGGCCTTTTGTAAAGCTAATTATCAATGCGTTACGGGTCAACAATGCACACGCAATTTGGTGTGAATTTTACTTGATATTTCGACCGGACATTCACACAGACTCGTTATCGTGGCTATCTGCGAGATTTATATAAACAAGTTTTCATGTGGCGATATACGGACACACTTCGTCTCGCATTTCGCCTGGGGGGCAAATATAATTATTACTGACCCGGTAAATGCACTAAGTCCAACGTACGGGTCTCGCCAAGGGTTCTAACATTTTTCTCTATGAGCCTCCCGGATAATTACAGGACCCGCAAGTTAAGGGTTAAACTCAGTTCTGCTCTGGGTCTTGCAGAAAGTGTGTCAAAGAAAAGTCACTCGCCGGCTAGACGTTGAAGCACACCATGGCTAGTGTGTATACGTCTAGTTATATGATGGACTAGTATTAGTTGTACCCACTCTTTTCCGAAGGGCATTGGCTGATACACCTATTGATTTCAAGAATCGTGGGGCCTCCGAGGCGTCAGCCAAGGAAGCTCCCCAATTCTTGAAAACAATAGGTGTATCAGCCAATGCACCGAGGAAAGAGTGGATACATCTGACTTATACCCCACTCCTGTCGAGTTTCTTTTGCAAAGAACATTTTTATTCTGAAAATAACAAAAATATGAAACTTATATAAACTTTGATTTTTTTTATATAAACTCAGTGGTTAAGACCCTCACATACTTAACTGTCAGCGCGTTTCACAAAAAGCATGCGAATCATGCACGGATCACGATCGCCCGTGCATCTCGCTGAAATATACTAGCTTCACAACAGAGCTAATGGCAAATATTTTGAGAATAAACAAACTAAATTCAATATGTGTAAGACAGTTTGCATCCCAAAAATACTTACCAATGGCATTCATAAACAAATACACAAACCACACATATTATTTCAGGCAGTATACAAACCTTAATCAATTGGTCAAGAAAAATGTTATCAATTTACATCTGCCCTCATGGCTGGGTGGGTAGACCTCTGGGCAGGAAAGATAGAGGTCACTGGTTCGATCCCAGGTTTCGATTGAAACATGCAAAATTTTGTAGAGTATCTTGACTTCGATTTAAATCGTGTATAGATATTATTGTGTAAAATGTGTTTAGAAAGTAATTTGACTCTAAAGAATTTGAATTAAAATTGTAGGTGTATCAAACAAGTGCAGGTATATATAAGAAATACATCTACGGTATCGGCTAGTACACCTACTGTTGTAACAAAAGAAACCATGGCAACGAGACCGGAAGTGGGGTATAACATACAGTACGTTGGGCAGGTTCAGGATACCCCCATATGTGGGATATGGGCTCAACTTTGTTATTAATTATTATACATAAATATGGGTATTAAAATCACCTTCGAAGAGCTTGAAAACCCGTAATTTCGCCACTGCGCTTGTCTTGATCACCGGCGCATCATGATATGTGGTTTTCCTGATTCCCACACGTTCCCGTAACCTTCCCAGCTAGCTTGAATAACTCTTACACGTTGCTTTTTCTGCGCCTATCAGATTTTCTGAGTCCACCCACTTTCATTTTACCTACAATTTCGTCATTTTCTCTGTAATTTATGGGAATTAAGCTATTATTTTTACTAACGTGGTAAATCTGCATGTGCTCTCTCGATCTCAAGCGGAAGCTTCCTTGCAGCGCCCTCTCTAGCGTCGCAAAGGGAGGTTATACTTACGTACCGCTAAAAATTCAATTAATGGATGGTAGCGCTGTAGGACCATAATACATCGTTTTAAAAAAACGACATTTTATACTCAGTCTAATTAAAATGAGATGAATTACGGTCCATTACGTTACACATTAATTACGATCTGATTGCATCATACTGTACATTAAATACATACATAAAGAAAGCTCATATGGAAAAAAGGAGATGTATTTATGTAATAGATAGAGGACGAGTAGCAGTACATTATTGGGATATAAATGTACGGGTTTGAGAGGGTTGGGCGAGGCGTCAGCCGAGCCTAACCCTCTCAAACCGGTACATTTATATCCCGATAATGTACTGCTGCAAGTTCTCTATCTATCTTAGAGCACAATCAAATGCTTGAGTCGTCAAGAAAATGTCTTAAAATTAATTTATTTCAAATATTTTGTCAACAAATTTGGGAAACATTCTCTCGAACACAACATGCAAAACATTGACATCTCTCATTTTCATATGCAAATGTTAGGGACATTGACGTTATCTTCGGCACCGTGAGCACTGAATTTCTGAAATTGTCCGAGGTGCATGAGGCGTACATTTTATATAAAGCGTACGAGTCGTGCTACAGCATAAGCGTTGTGCTTGAATCACACACATGCATGATTTAAGCACGTTTTTATTCAGCAACATTGAGCAGTAATACATTTCATTGCCTATAAAGACTGAGTGGTTTGTGGAATGAATCAGTTCACACAATGGCTTCATCATGGACAGTCCAAGGACAAGTACACTATTCATTCAGGATAGGTAACTTTACTTTTTTACTCCTTACTTTTCAAACTCTGCAAGTTAAAAATTCAAACTAATTTTCATCAAATTGGTTTATTTAATAACAGTTATTGTTTTTTTGTATTTCAATTTTTTTTACCAACACGTTAAGTTGTTTGTTGAGCTGTATTTATCAATATACGAGTGTGCATCCCGTCTATATTGCATATAATTAAATTATTTCAGGTTACTGAAGCAAAGGAACTCGAACTGTCTGTAGGAAAGAATGTAACATCGTTCTGGACATCGTTTGGACGCTGTGTGACGATACAGGAGTTTCAGCGAGACAACAGTGCAGTCTCCATCCTCTAACACTCCAAGAAGGTAATTGTGTATCACTTTCTTATTTCTCATTTTTATGTCGTTCTATATAACTTTTGATAATATCTTTTATATCGTGGTTGAAAATATATAAAACATTGGTAACATGGTTTGATGCTTGTCATTGTTTCACTTACTCGTGATATAAATGAAATACACTTGAAAAATCCCAATTGACCTCCATTATACTTGCTTTATTTACATGCTTTTATTCTTCTTTTAGGAATGTCAAGCTCCTTAATATAGAAGACCCCCATCAACGGAAGCGACTGTTTCCTTTCGGAAAGGGAACACAGCAGGTCATTTGTCTATGTTATGAGTGTTTAATTGTGTATTATCTCCATAAATAAAACAATCAGTTGACATTGTTTGTTGTTTTTATGAAAGTCTGTGAACCAGTTTATGAGCATGACACCCGAACGCAACCAGACAACCGTACATCTATCGGGATATAAATGTACTCCACGTGACCACAATACACTCATATGATTGGACGAAAGCATTTGACTGGGCTCTAATAATTTTTTTAAAAGTTTATTGTCAACATTGATTTGTGTCTTACGCGTCCGAAAACCAATCACTCAAGGTTAAATTTTATTTTCTTTCCTTGAGTGTTTGAAGTTTGTGATCCTAAGCATTTCACTTCAATAAATGAAAAATATTTTAACAACAAAATGGTATCCTCAAGTGCCCGATGTTCATGACCCTTTGCATTTACCTAGAAATTCTCTAATAGTCAGTCAAGTTTGAAAGTTGACAGTAAAATTGGTAATAGAACCTGACAGAATCAAGTGGATATTTTAAATTAAAGTAGAAGCATTGACCAAGGAGAAAAATTTGGTGTAAAAAAAACGAGTAAGTTGCCTTGGTACACTAAGGCTGTGTTTGATTTGTCGACTAAAGTATCGAGTTTGCAAATCAAACGCTTCTTCTTGCCCAACTCAACTCTTAGAGTTGAGCTAGAACATACTCCCAAATTTTGCAAGAATAACTCTAGTTGTGACGTCACACGCATTATATTTATTTTTCAGAAACATTATCGCAATGTTGCTTAAAATTTATTTTTAAAATATTTTTTTCACAAGAAACTTCAAACATTGATTGACTGACAAAATCATGTAAAGAAATGACTAAATAAAAGCAAAGGAGAAGGCCTCTGCTAAGCACAGCAAAATGCTATCAATCGATTTTGTTTGAGTTTTGAAACGATAATCTGGACGTTTCAGATTTTTTTGCAAGTCATGTGTGCAAGCACATGTATTAATGACATCTTAAACCTAGGGTACTAACACACTTGGCGTTTGTCATATTCTCTCTAATGAATTGAATTTGATATCTGAAGACTTTCTGCTTTTCAGAGAGGCATCCAAATACAAGCATTTGTCAAGGACTTCAATGAAAGGACAAAGGATATCAAGCCTGGCATACCTCTTCCTACACGAATAGCTGTCAATGTGAGATTTTGTGCTTTGAAAAAAAATGGAGCAAATAGCTCTGTAGCTCAGGCTTTGGTAGATAATAAGTTCAAATTATATACCAAAAGTGAGGTTTTTTAGATGAAATGAATGTCACGGAACATAGTCTGTAAACCTTTCCACCACTATTGCACGACCAAAGCTGAAATGTTGTGGGGAGGTACTTCATACTGGGGTGATTCAAAATTGTACACTTGGTCCTCTTCTAAACACCTTTGTACGACTTATTCACTGAATCAAGTTGTTAAAAGGAGCTCAAATTAAATTCGAATTTAAAAATAAGTTCTCACCTTTAAAAATACTTGTTACTGCTTTCTTAGATTGCAAAGGTCTATAGTAATAAATATTTTGTGTTGAAGTACCTTGACCAATGTGAATTGTAAATTATAAGTTTGGTGACATGGCAGTGCCTTATTATTTTATATGTTCGTCTTTACCTTAAAGATGATGATAATGTAATATCTAATGAGCTACAGAGCCCATGGCTCTATTTTTTTAACATGGTTTTAGCTGTTATTTCATGAGTAGATTTTCAACCATAAATGTCATGGAAGGTATATTTTAAAATCCAAGTAACTGAAACCATATATATTTATATAATTTTAATTATTATTTAAAGGATAGATGAAATGCATTTTTCTCAAGAATGACAGATGATAACCTCTACGTATATTGTATATCGGAATCAATTGAGCATAAAATCGAGACAGTATACACTTGCAATTGATAATTAAGACGATTTTAATTCACCCATTTTAACACTACCGCAATTTGTTCAGCGAATCCTTTTGAAAATGCTCACCGAGGCGTGACTGTGATAAGCGACAGGCGGGGCTGCTAGATAGCTACTCCGCCGCTGTCTCGTGAATTAATTAATGATGATTATCACTGCCGCTAAATGAATTTATGAGGTGTATTACATCGCCAAAAAGACATGTTTATGTAATAATTGTGTAATTGTCATCTGCGGAATTACCTAGTTGGATATCTAAACATTCGATATATGGGAAATTTAAGTTGGTTTATTGAAGGTTTCTTTGTGAAATTAACAATCAAAATGTTGCGAAATTAAGTTTGAATTGTGACTATCGCTGAAAATCAAATTCCTCCACATACGTCACGGAGGTCATCCCTTCACGGGTCACAACCCCACAGACTTTCATTCTGGTCGCCGGGGCTAAATCAGGCGTTTTTTTAAAAAGCCGTATATAAGTAATTTATGGACCGATTTCAGAAATTTAAAATAGAGCAATTGTCAAATTGACATCCCATTTTAATGAATCCGATTTGGAGCATATGTCATTTCATCTATCCTTTAATATATTTTACTTTATATATAAAATATAATATATTTAATAATATAAATATAATATATTTAATAATATAATAATAAAAATAATATAATATAATATAATATAATATTTAATATATTTTACTTTATTTTGTTAAAGCTATAAACAGCATCCTTATTATGGTAATCACTTTCAGCCTGATAGGAGTTATGAAATAGTCATTCACCAACCACCAACCTCCTACTTCCTCAAACAAGCTGCAGGAAGTAAGAAAGGGGCAATGAAACCAGGTATAGAATTACTTTCTCTTTTAAATCCTTAAGGTACTGTTTTCCATTATGATATTAACCACAAAACATCCATATTATAATACGGGTAATCCTGGTTATTGACATCAATCATATCACTGCATGAATGCAAGAATCAATCATAACAGAAAATATGTTTTGCTGCTAAATTCATTATGCATCACTGACTTCTAAAAGATGCAAATGTCCAAACTTCTTTACTTTTCTTTCATTGTTTACCAGATCCATAAACAATGACAGATGATTTTTTTGCTGTAACAGCTCAAGCTGCATGTAAATATTAAGAACCAAAATATTTTCTTCCCTATAATATTACAGGATGGCCAATCTTTAGCCAGTCTTGGATTTACTTCTTTTATTGACAAATTGTGAAACCTCTAAATCCACTAAAAATGTTTGACACTAATAAATCTGTATACCGGTAATGTCAGTCTTACTTCTTCTGAACAGTGCCAGTATTCAACAATCAAAAGTCTGTGGTGATAAATACGGTGTATATATTATATGAATCTTTAATCTGAAGATTATTTTTCTTGCAGGTGGGGAGGTAGCAGGTCAGGTATCACTTCGACATATTTACGAAATTGCAAAAATCAAGTCTCAGGATCCCACGTTTGATCAGATAAGCTTGATGTCGGCGTGTAAAAGCATTATTGGACAGGCTCATTCTCTCGGCATTGAAGTAGTGAGAGACGTGGACGCGGAGAACTATAAAACATTTCTTGAAAAAAGGAAGGAGGAGTTAGCAGAACAGGAACAAGCTCTTGAAGAACAGAGGCAGAGCAGAATGCTCCGATTGTAGTTCGATTTACATATCTATTCGTCCTCTTGCTCTGAACAGTTGTTTCCTTACATCTGTTTGAAATCAAGTTGTGCAAGTTGGTTACTAGAGAGTGGTTAAAAACTTGGTAACTAAGTAAAGAGTCAGTTAAGCTATCAGTGATCAATTTTAATCTTAAATTGATTGTTGGAATAAGATTGCTCTTAGAAATGTGTTGTATTCATTTATAAAGGTTTTGTTTGTAAAAGCCGATATTTGTCACTGTCCTTTGTGCGATACATTGTGTTATATTAATACGTAAATATTTCAAATATTAATTATTGTCTTTAAAATATTATTTCATAAAATAGTGTTTTAAATTAATCTAGTATTTTTTGAAGTGCTGTTTTAATATTAATTTAGAGCAATTATGTTCACAATCACAAACAGTAAAGTAGACCTTATCTTGGAACATATTGCCGATTATACATGTATAGACATGAATTACGAATATATATCATACTATCTGTAAGAATGTATGCGTGTTAATGAATGTGTCAAGGAATAAAAAGTTCTTTATATAAAAGTTTTAACAATTTTTGTACGTTGAGAAAGAATCATGTTTCTTTGCGTAAAAGCCTTGCTTATCCAAGAAGAGGATTATTCTCATGGTGCCAATTACCATGTCCGCGAGTATGTTATGGAAATTTATCATATACTTGCTTATAAATTATGCATTTTGCATGTGTGATAGGCCCTTGATCATGCACGCTGTATCAGCCTGTCATCAAGGGCAGATAACTTGTATCAGCCCGTCGTCAAGGGTAAATAACCTGTCTCAGCCTGTCATCGAGGGCAGATAACCTGTATCAGCCTGACGTCAAAGGTAAATAACATCTCTCAGCCTGTCATCAAGGGCAGACAACCTGTCTCAGCCTGTCGTCAAGGCAAAATTCCAATTAACCTCAACTTGAAGCTGGAACCTCAAGTGGCAATATATGTTAAACATAGTATTGTACGGGTGTTTTCATATCACATCCTGTATCAGCCCTCAACCATTATGTAGTAAAGTTCTCATGTTGATATTTGGCTGATACAGATTGTGATATAAAAACACCCGTACAATACTATCTATTTTTCATGTTTCTGGGGGTTGCATTTCAAATAATGAAGTACAAGTTTGATAGAACCCTAAAATGTATTAAATCTCCATATTAAAACGTTGAATATATAGCCAAAATCAGAGATGCCATGTTTTGAGTATCTGGTCACATGACCTTGTGAATTCCCTCCATTGAAATGTTCAATTGTCTCTTCGCGGTTCCTGTTCAATGTTTATATCTCATTACAGTCATATATTTATCTTATCTCTAACACCTCACTGTATTATGGTCGGAGTACTGATCTGCAGGAATATTTTCTTGTCACCTTGTCTGTAACCTTTCACCTTTCACAAATCAACCAATCATTGGCTTGTTTAGATATCCAATCATGCAGGCGATTTCCTAGTCTCTGCTGAGGTGAAAGGCTGCAAGACATTACCAATGTTGAGCAGTACCCAGAGCGTAAATAATTGAGGTAAAAGTGTTATGTTAGATCTGATTTTAATGAGATTGTATCGAAACTACACCTTTATCTTTACAAGGATTGATATCGGGATACCACAGCAATGGTTTAAATGTGATTAAAGGTCAAATATCTTAACTGTAAGCTTCACTAGCGCCTTATTTGATATTTTAACTCGAGAATGAGCCCAACAATTCTGTCAAGTGTGACTGAAAGGGTGTAGGCTTTAGGAAGAAGTAATACAAGTGAGAAAACTTCCTCCTCTGTGTTGCTCATCACCATCTCAATGCACACAAGTTTTTCCTAAACAGACTTCATGACTTCACCAACAAGTGCATAGAGGATTCACAATGATTCATCCGACATATCTGTTACATTCTTGAAAGGTATGAAAACCTTTTATGTCTCAAGAGAAGTTAATTGTTTACGGACTATTTTCACATATTTCAAATGAAACCAACTGGGCAATAAAGAATTTACTACACTCAATAGTGTGTCATACGACATTTACAAGACTCTTGCAAATTTATGTGTTAGTCTAGCTTTCTCTTGGGCAACAAAACAATTCACTTATTTCATTAAAGTCATTCGACACACTTCCTGTGGTCAAATCATTTTTGAAGATTAACTGTGATGTATTTAATGAAAGGAAAGAAGGCAGTTCTACAAGCAGTTCTGAATTAATCGAATGATAAAGGAGAGATACTCAACCACATGGTATTAACATTTATAGAAACACTCATGACTTCACAAACCCTGTACCAGATAATTTTATTAGTCCACATATTTCATATTTTACTGATTGATGAAAGCAAAACATAGCATGTATTTGTTATAAAATCAACTTTCTTCCTCTATGAGCATCACTTACTTCCACACAGGGATCTTAAGACTACCACAATCACATTAGTAACGCCCTTGACATGAAATTAGCATCACTTAAGGAGCACTTATTTCAAAATAATGTGAAGTGTGTTTGATATCCATGGTGATGTAGCATGTGGATTCCCTTGGGGTGAGGGAAGCAGGTTTATTTTGAGAGAAATACATGAAATAACTATAGGTGATACAATGTTCATGAACCTCACATATCTTAACACACAGCAATTAGACAATGGATAATGAAATTTTATTAGATCAACAGTTGATAAATTTCGGTTGATTTAAGTTCTTATCACTGCGCATGGTTTAGGACCTACTGTCATGTCTGAATTGGTGTGGTGCTCTAGATAACTGAATTTCTTATTGGACACTAATTACATTATGCTAACGTGATCGGTTGTCCATCTAACTGTTAAGCATTCGGTAACTTTTTCTTCTCCCTTGAGGCATTCTTCTTCCTCTTCTTCCCCAGATATTTATCCAGTTTTCCGGTTTTCTTCAGCTCTTTGAAACGTTCAGCCAGTTCAAGTTTACGCAGATCTCCTGGAAAGAGTTGAAGGATGACAATAAATTACAATCCAGTGGATATACAATCTCATTGAGCTGTTCATGAACGAGTCCATAATTTGAATTGTATGATAACATGACAAAGATTATTGAAACATTACCGGTACATTGCATTACTCAACACCCATCATTTGTACGTACCTATGTACCTACCTACAAACATACATGTACATTCATCCTCGGTTACCCAGGGTTTTATATACCGGTATGCTCCGTTACTCTCAACTGTATCACCCCTTGGACACTCCATCAGAAAAATCTGTACTCAAATTACCCGCCCTCGTTTTAAGACCGGATCTTGATCAAACTTGCCCTTCCTGATAAAAGCTTACCCTTCTTGAGGAAGCAGAGGTTATCTTTCAGTACATATTGATAAAAGCTTACCCTTCCTGATAAAAGCTTACCCGTCTTAAATAAAGGTTACCCTTCTTGATAAAAGCTTACCCTTCTTGAGGAAGTAGGGGTTCTTGCCCTGCTGGACCTGTTGCTGCTCCTTCCTCTTCCACTCCTTCTCCAGCTCCTTCCTCCTCCTCTTCTGCTGCTCCGCCGACTCCTGCTGGGCCTATGGGAGCAGACAAGACATATCAGGTTATCTTAGGGAAGTGTGATATGAGGGTCATAGGTGAAGTGAGATGATTTCAAGAGCAGCCATTAGCAGGGATGCATCCACGAGTGATAATATCTCACTAGTGGCTGACAGCTTATTTTATTTGATAGATTCGGTATTTCACTAGCAATAATATAATCAAGAGTCCTAAGTGATGGAATATGTCAACATATTGAGGTCATAGTAGGTGTGATATTGGTTCTTGTACTTGTGTCTTAGAGTGGAATAGGGTCTCTTGAAATGAAGCGGCATAGGAATCGATTGGTATGTTTTAAATAGGATAGGACTTTATGGGAAAACAGATATTGGCCATAGATATTCAGATCATAGAAAATCTGGGTCATTTTCATAGATGAGATACTTGAGACAGAGGGATACATAAGACAGAGGTGTAAACATTTCATAGGGAACACTCTCCAGTGACCAACCCCTCGTGGTCTTTATCTTAATGTACCCACCATTCGGTTAACCAAGAACTGTAACTCTTGCTTCTTTTCAGCATTCTTTGTCTTCTTCAACTTCTTCGCAAGTTTCTGAACAGAAAATCAACAACATTTCATTATCAATCTTTTACTAATGAATTTGAACAACTTTCAAACTTTTATTGGTCACTTTTAAAGGTGCTGTGGCACAATTTTCTTACTGAAATAAAGTGTTCTCACAAAAATATAAAGAAGTGTTACCAATGTCTAAATAATCCTCCTGAATCAATAAAAAGAGTTCTAAAAATAAATTGCACCATTTTCTTTTAATATGGATAAACCTTTTTTTTGGATATGGCTTATCAGGTTGTGTAATGAGATGTTTTACCCATTAATGCACCAATAAATTGTATGAACTTTAATAAATGGCATATTTGAGAATACATAATGTGCAAAAAACGTGCTAAATATCAACGTAATTCTCGCCTCCTTCTCCCGCTCCTTTATTTTGTCCACAAATGCGTAGGAACTCCGAAAGATGGATTCATTGAAGTTGCCGGACATATCATCAAACCTCGGATCTCGAATGACCTAGAGGAGAAATGTTCTGTAAATAATGTGATACACTGTTGCTTACAATTGAATGATGTCCCTATCAAGAGTATAATATATAAAAGAACAGACATCGATATCCAGAAAAGGTTGCAAACACATACCTTCTTTTTTGTTGGCTCTGTTTCTCTGTAGATTGAAACTGGCCTTTTGGAAGTTGTCTCCATGGGTCTGAAACATAACCACAAGTTTTAATACTGCGCAACAAATACTCATCCCTCCTACCAACTTTCCTACACAAAGCACAACTCTTGCAAGCCTCCATTACTGGCTGATTTAAGCCTTGCCACATTTCCTTACGGTTTCAGTTCAGGAAATCAGAGCCCACTATGCATTTCAGGTGCAGCGCTCTACTATCTTAGCATGGAAAAGTGAGGGAAATGCTGCAAGGGTTAAATCAGCCAGTTGGAAACTAGCGAGAGTCATGCCTTGCATTCGGAGATTGCACCGCTACTGACATATGAGATGAACTAGTTTAACTTATTAATAAAAGGTTACAATGCATGATCCAAAATACTTGATCAAACTTAGTAGTTTACCCAGATGTCAAGTTTTCAGAAAAATATCAATAAATAACACAAGTTTTGGAAATTCAAATGTCATACGTACATCATAATACTCAAGGTATTATAATTTATAAAGATATTTTCTGACCTGTTTTTATTTTCCCTTGCGAATGTCCTTCTATCAGATATCTGTTTCCTATCTTTTCCTCCTCGTATCACCTGGTTGTAACTGTAAACAAATAAGAAGATGTCTCTCCCTTTCTTCTCACACAATATAGAATATACTGACTTCCCCTACAAGGTATAACAAGCACCCAATCTCATTAAAATCATATCTTTGATTCACTCCCAAGGGTAAAAATTTGGGTTGTCACTCATCTAAGATCTGAAGGAATCTCGTGGAGCCCGTGTCAGCTTTCAGAAATCTGAAAGCATGTATTGTCAACGGGAAAGTTAAAACTTTCGGCAAACTCAAATAGGTCTAGCCTTAGGAGCGACTCAAAGATATGATTTTAATGAGATTAAACATGCACCATTCTCTAATTGCATGGCTAATTTGAACCTTGCTGCAGTTTGTCACAAGTCGTAGCTGTCCCCTCAGTGATTGTAAGTCATCACTTGTTATCTCCCCTGTCCACGCAAATCAGCAACACACTTTCATTCACATAATAATCAAATGGCCACGCCCATAGAGCATATCCTGCAGTCAACTGCATAACTGACATAGAGGTCACCATGTTGATTTTCGTCCTGGGATGTAGTTTTATAAGGCGAGTTCTGATTGGGTGAGATGAGGTGAGTTAGGTTTAATGCCGCTTTCAAGAGTATTTCACGGCTGCTCGTGCTATTGCAGGGTAAAAGCAGGGCATGCATTGTGGCTATGCATTGCGGTCAAACCTGTGAGCATCAGCTGGAACTAGCAAACCATGGGTGGTACTGCACTGAAATTCAGTGTAGCATTGCTCCCAAACCTTACTGCGTGTAGAACAGTTCTCTACTGCAAACAAAGTTGCTGTGCCCCTGGCGGAATTCGAACCAGGGACCTCTTGATCCGAAGCCGAACGCACTAATCACTGCGCCATCACGCCCCAGTTCTGATTGGTCTATCATGTTCAGGACAAACTTGCACAGAAAAGTTGACGAAATGCAACAAGGTGATAGAGGCTGGAGCAAGTTATAACAATAAATCATAACACTTTATTGTCCTCAATACATTGTAAATCGGAAACTCGTTTTGTGCATTTCACACCCGGCTACCACATTTCAATAATAATATAATATAATGCTAAGTGTCAAGCAAGGAAGCAACAACTCCAATCTTTTAACGTCTTTGGTATGACGCGACCAGGAATCGAACCCCGGTCTTCCAGGTGATGAGCGGATACTCGACCAACTGAGCTACACTCAGGTTTATGCCGTGGAGAGAAGTTAACCATATACAAGCAACCTTGAATTCTAACAAAGTATTTAATAAAATTACAATTTAATATCATTTATATTTTTTTTAAATAAATACATTAATTTCACAGAAAAAGTGTTATTTACAGCATGCACATAACCAAATGAAGTTGCAATACACCTAAATCATATCACAGGGTAAATATGAAAGAGTAAAGGAATAATTATGCAGAGAAAGGTATGTTTTACACCATATGACAAGACATGATACTGTCATTAGATGAAGTACTTAATACCTTATACAAATACAAATATTTAAGGTAAAACAGTGAAGTACTTACACCTTTATACCTAACCTATCTCTGAGCTTCTGTAATTCTTCAAAAGTCATGTGGGACAACTCTGTATAAAAATAATGTATTATTAAATATAGTACATTCACGAGCCAAACAAAACCTTATCATTAACATTTTCTTGATCATTTGGATAGTGGTAATTATATTCAGTTTTAAATTAACTAAGAAACTTAACCACCAAATGTTCATAAATATATTATTTTATATTTGGAAGAAAATTAAATTGAAACATATGATTAAATCTCACCTTCCCGAATCGCTGTCTGAAAACAATAAATATCAAAGTTAATAACTATTATTTTAATTTCAATTGTTTTATATATTCAAAGCTGAAATGGTAATTATCTGCAGATATATATATCTGATATGAGATGATAAACTTATTCATGACTAAAACTTTAAATTAAGGTGACATTCCATAATTTATATTTTACTCTATTCAATTTATCAACAATTGATTCAAACATGGACGTTTATTTCTGACAAATTAATGCCCAAATGGAATCGATATTTCACAAACATAACTTACATATTCTTCATCTTCCTCATCTTCATTTAGTCTTTTTGTTATCTTTCCTTTTATTATTGTTTTTTCTTTTGGTTCTGAGTCACTTTCAGAATTTGACAATTTTCGTTTTAAATTCTTTTTCTTCGACAGGTTTTTTTCTTTTGCCATTTGCTTAACATGACTGCTTTGTTTTTTAGTTTTGGATGTCAAATCATCTGAAGAGGGCTCATCAAAATCAGAATCTGAATCGTCGGAACTTGAATCATGAGTATCTCCTTGTGGGACATCTTGGTCTTTTTCGCTAAAATCACTATCATCAGCATCTTCCGAATCTGAAGGGTCTTGCACTTGCTGTGTTTTCATAGCTTTGGTTTTGGTTTGCTTTTTTGAGTTATCAACAACCTTTTTCTTGTAAACATTTATTTTCTCTGATTCAGAATCACTACTTTGGCTTTCTTCAGATTCTGAAGAAGACTCTTTAGTGAGGTGAGCTGTGATTGGTTTATTTTTTGTTTGTTGTTTACTTTTGTTGACAGACTTCTGTTGTTTATTGCTGTCACCCAGATTCTTTTTGAAAACATTTATTTTTTCAGAATCCGAGTCACTACTTTCGCTTTCTTCAGTTTCTGATGATGACTGTTCATTTGAAAGGACTTCCACTGGTTTGACATTTGTTTGCTTCTCTTTTGATACATTCTTTTTTAATATATTCTTTTTCTTAGAATCAGAATCCTCACTCTCACTTAATTCCTTAGATTCTGATGAATACCGTTCAACAGACTGTCTTTTCATTGGTTCGTTGTTTCTTTGTTCTTTTATGTTTGTGACTTTCTTTTTGAAAACATTTATTTCTTTCATTTCCGAATCGTCACTATCACCATCACTTTCTTCCGATTCTGTTGAAGAATGTTCCATTGGCAAGGGTTTAATCTTTGGGATTATTTCTTGTTTATTTTTTCCAATCTGTTTTCTTTGGAGAATTTCAATTTCATCCTTTGAAACGTCATCATGAGAATCACCAGTCTCCCCGCTGTCACTTTCATCAGACTCTGAGGAAGACGTCTTAACCAACTGCTTTTTCTTTACAATATTTTTCTCTTTGTTAATTTCTGTAATTTTTTTATCACAAATGTCTATTTCATCAGTAACATCAGAATTATCTGAATCGCTATCACTTTTGTCAGAAGGTGTTTTCACTGGTAGGCTTTTTTTCCTTTTTAAACCAGACTTTCCTTTCTCCTTGAATGCCGACAAACTCATCTTGTTTCGGCATGAAGATGATTCCTAGTAAAAGAATATGTTGGAATTTAACAATCAGGCTTACTGTACTGGGGTGGGGCTGCGGGGGTCCACTTGCCGATGTAGGATAATGTTCCTGCTTGGCAAAAATGGTCACTTAATGTTAACTTATCCGGCTTTTTTAGGGTTAGTTTTGATAAACAAAATGTTTACATATTGGAGGCCAGTGTCAAGTAAATCTTTAGAAAGACAGATTTATTTGTTAAAACCATGCACATGACAGTAGAATAAGAACAGCTCTCAAGCTCTGATTGTTGCAATAAAATATTCTGTTGACACAATTCACGAGTTATGAATTCACAGTAAGACTCGTCAGTTGTATTTTAAAAGTGTTCTAAACTTATGTTGGTGACATACATGTAAGACCGTTGTGATTATAGAATATTGGTTCGCCACCTAGAATAGACAATAGATTCGAAAGATGCATGATCAGTTTAGCATGATATTTGATTTGGTTCTAAAATGTACCATATTACAACAGGTACTGGTTTAGGTTATATCTTCTAACTAGATTTTCATATTCACCCCCACATGCTTAATATAATAAAATATGTATTTGTTTCAATGAAAACCAAGGAACAGTCTCAAAATGTGTAGTATTATGACTCTATCTCACGTATGTACTCGTTATAAGACCTATTAAATGCTTCAGAAGCAAATCTGTCTCCCTTTCTCCTTTATGGTTGCAGAAAGCCCAAGTCCATTGTCCGGTTTCGATCATGACCATGACTTTGAATGATTGTATTTTCGTTACCCGGTATACTGAACTGATTGACCTTTAACTGGTTATATTCAATTAGCCCTTACATTACGTATTTCTAAAACATTGGACATAAAAGGTAGAAAAGGTAAAAGACAACATGTTATTATGAAAATAGGTGGCGAACTATACTTTATACCATGACTAGGCCACAGGGGCTTGTATTGCTGAAAACAAATAGTTCCTAGGTCCAATATACTACGATGCGATAGAGTATATATCGCATCATAGTACTGGACCTAGGAACTGTTTGTTTTCAGCAATACAAGCCCCTATGGACTAGGCTAGTAGTAGTACACGTAGTAGGCCCTACTAGGTAGATCTAATAGCCTGCATTGTAATATATAACATTACCACCTAGAAATGTAAAGAATTTAGTTCATGTATTTATAAAACCCACTTCAGTAAAATCACTTCACTTATACCAAAAGATTAAATGACAACATGAAACAATCAAGGTAACAGTTAACTTTCAGTCAACAACCTGTAGTGTAAACGTAAACAAACCTCACATGTGCTTCTCGGGTGTTACGAAAATCTGGACGGCTGAAGTGTAATGAATCCTTTTAAGTCCTATTTGTGATATATCCCTCGGAGTTGTGAACAATATTATAATAGAATAGCAGACAGTTTTTGTAGCCACTATGATCCATTAGATAAAATCAATTAGACAGCACACAAACGCAGTTAAGTATTTTCAGTAATGCATATTTCATTATATATAATCCATAATTTATATTAACCAAGAAAATATAACTCTCATTGCAAGATGACACAGGATGGTGTGAATACGTTCACAAAAGCACAACTCTTAACATTTTCGAATTTGCAACATGAACACAAATCAGTACAAGATATATCTGCAAGAATTCGAGATGATATCTCGAGTTTAAATAAGGCATGTTCTGTGACCATTTTACTTTGCTCTTGTAAAACACATACATTGTCCTATTTTCGATCAGTCGATGATATGGAAATTTATACTGTAATTGTAAAACATTAGTCAGCGACAGTGTCAGCAATCCATGTGTAATTGTTATGTGTAGAAAAATGAAATGTGTTTATAAATATTCGATTAGAATTAAATGGAAAAAATCTCTAAAACGTAAAATATTTACCATATTAAAATTCACCATTTTAAGCTGACTCGTTTTTACATCTGTTTTAGGAAATTCACTGTCTGGAGCTTGAAAAAAGGTGGTGTTTTAATTCTCAAGGAAAACGAGTAAGAGAAAGCCCAGAAGAAGAGTCCCTGAGAATCTGTCAGTTAACAGAGCAACATCCTGGTTCCAAGAAGGGTGGGAAACTTCTCAATTTGAACATCACCCAATTTTACATTTCTCTAATTCTACATGCAACTTCACGACTACAGAAAAACTGCAATATACATGTGTAATTTATGCCAGTATTTCAGGGAAATCAATTCCTTTGGTTTCCTTTGTGTTCAAAGAACACTAGCTTATTTTCTCACAATTTTCTCATTTCAAATAACTCAATAAATCAGAACAAGCACCTACACCAAAGTTACTATATTTAACAGCTTGTGAACTGGTAAATCATATAAACTTAAAATTAATGTAACATTTGCCCACACTACAAATTGACAAATCAATTGTTTGAGAGGCATTCTAGAAGTTGGTGTAATGGAAAGACAAGGATACCTATTTTATGGATGATCAGCTTCTTTATTTGCAAAGGCAACGTTCCGATATAAATCCTTGTAGCGTTATTCTATTTTCACTAATTTTAAGTAAAAGAGAATAAAAAACCTATTTATTAATAGAATATTAACAAAATAACAAATACTTCAACTATGTCTTTTTATGATGTAGCAAAGCTTTCCACACTCGTAGCATCGATGACTTGCTTCACTTCTCATTGTTTTTATTTATGAATGAATGTGCACCAGGCAAATATGAAATATAAATAAATAAAATATTAAGTCATAAAAATATTACCTCAGTTAAATGTTTCACCTGGATTGTTCAATAAGCATGTAATAATAATATATATATGTGTACACTGGAATGTCCTCTCAAATATTGTTTACACAAAAAATACTCTTGATACAACCCTAGTTTTAAAGTGTGACTTATTAGTTGACCATATAAAGATAATTATATTCTATAAAAGCATGACTTAGTGTCGGCTATTCATTTCTATCTTTTTTTTGAAAGATGTGATATTGGCTCTCAAGAAAAAGAAAACAATGCTTCAAATGGAAGTTTCTGAAATGGAGGAGAATTTGAAAAGGAAAAGAAAAACACAGTTGTCCTTAAATACGTCATGACAAACATGCGTATGATTACTATCAATTTCCTGTGTTAATATCTAATTCCCTTGTAGACTGTTGTGCATTTATAAACTATGGAACTGTCTCGTGTTGTTTTATTGTGTTCATATAGGGTAAGATGATGTTAAAGCGTCTCACTCGAATAGGGTAGTGAGAGTCACCTTGAACTTAGTGGGTGAAGCGTCCTTCTCAACTGAAGGTGAGGTGAGTTGGGGTTTAACGAAGCTTTCAAGAGTATTTCACTTATATCGCGGCTGCTAGTATTATGGCAGGGAGAAAGCCTGCAACACCATGTGGCTATGCATTGCGGTGAAACCTGCGAGCATTGGCTGGAACTAGCGAACCATGGGTGGTACTACGCCCCAACTGAAGGTACTGGGTTTAAATCCAGTTACAGCGTGTTTTTCACTCGTACTCCACATACCTCAGACACCATGCCGTCTCAGGGTAAAATGAGCAGCTATGAATTGGGTTTTAACCCAGGGTAAGAAGAGAAGCGATAACATATACATTTTAGCCTGTGACAGGATGGTCGTGCACATATTAAAGGTGATTGTCTCAAACTTATTTACTATGCATTTCTATTATTAGCCATTTACAAGAATATATTGCACAAAATATTTTAAAAAAATAGTGTTTCTTCTTTCACCATGATGCCTCTCAGTGAAAATTACGAAGTAGCATCAAAGTCAACATTCTCGGTTACCCAGGGTTTTATACACCGGTCTGCTCCGTTATTCTCCACTACATACGGAGCATTTATAAAACCCTGGGTAACTGAGGATGCAAAGTCCAAGATATCTGAACGTATATAATTTGTCCATGGATAATGTTTATCAAGATATTCATTTTTTTGTGAATATGTTCGTGATAATGGAGGAAGGCTTCCAACAATTACATGTACTCATAAATCAATAAAGATTTACTCTGTCAATAGTTAAGAAGTATTATTTTCATCAATGTATGCAAGACTATTCAAAGAAAACCTCTCTTGACATTTCTTTACCTTCAGTGATGCTGTCTTTAGGTTTCCTTCAAAAACCTTTTAAATCTATATTTATATTTACCTGAATTGATAAATGTTCATATTATATTTGCAACAGCATCGATACAACTCAACTTCTCCATCCGTAAATGGAAACTTTTGAAAGTTTAGATAACAATGTAGACTTGTAATTTGTGCTATCATGATTTATATTGAGTTTTCAAAAACAGCTTCTTGTCTGGTAGTTAACCAGGGCCTGGACTTTCTTAGCACTACCGGTATTAGCGCTAAGATACAGTTTTCTGAACTATTAAATGATAGTACAAAACATTCTCTACCCACAGAAGTTATTGCATTCATATTTTCTATCGTAACCTCGGTTCTAAATGGGACGTATTCTGTGTTTGTAGCAAAATACCCAAGCGGTGAAAAATGGTACCATATATATCCTTGCTTTTTCCTTGATATTACATCTCCCAAGGTTTTTTAAAAAGACCTTAGCTTTTGACTGTAAAGGGCCTGATTAATTAGCATACCCAGTATATGATCTTTGAGTGTAACTAAATAAACTATTTTCAGTTTTTGTCTCTGATTTTAGCTCATCAGGCCCGATTGGTTTATGGCTTGGCATGGCGTTGTCCGTAAACTTTTTGTTTTTTCGACTTCTCCAGAATCGATGACTCTAAAGAGAGCTGAAATTTTGTGTGCAGACTCCTTGGCCAATGGGGGTTCTAAATGGTAGATTTCGTAACCCCATGACCCAAATAGAGACACAGGGTTCACATCCTTTAAAACTTATTTTCATCTTCTCCTCCAGTACCAAAAGGTCTAGAAAGCTGAAATGTTGTGTGCAGACTCCTTTGCCAATGGGGATTCTAAATTGTAGATTTTGTGACCCTAGGTCACAGGGGTCATGATCTAAGAACCTATCTTTTGCTTGTAAACAATGTATTACTTGAGATATTCATTATCCTACATTTCTGTTTCCAAAAATAGCTTGACGTGTCCTTGGCAAATTTCACTTTTACAACCAAATTGCAGACTCCACAACTAACTTCCAATGCAACCAATCAGATTCTCCATTTCTAGCCAAGAATATGGCCTGCGGCCCATTTAGAGTTTCCATTAAGGGCTTCCATAGATTTCTCTGTGCCGAGATATTTGCGATGTTGAACACATACGCCTTAGTTATATAAGACCTTTGAGTTATATTTAGCTCATCAGGCCAGATTGGCTCATGGCAGAGGTTGTTGTCCGGCATCCATCCATGGTCCGAAACTTGTCACACTTTTGACTTCTCATCCAGAACTGTTTCACCCCTCAAAGCTAAAATTTGCAGCTGGGCGTGTTTTGAAAAAGCAAAGACTAAATGATGTTTCGAACACTGGTGCTGATGCCTGTAGAAAGTTACTTCATACACTAATTGTATGACGAAGAGGTGACAGACAAGATGGAAGATGAACCTGCAAGACAGGAGTCCAGAAATTACTCTCTGTACATGCTGAGAACTAGTTGTTTTATGAGGACGTAAATCAATGAAAAACTCATTATAGCATTGATGAGATTTATTCACAACTGTACATTCACGTCACATTTCAGCATGCTCAGATAAATACCCTTGAAATTGATGTCATACCCACTGCATGCTAAACAAGAGAGATTTCTAACATGGGATATTCTGTACAACAGTTCAGACCTAGAGACTTGCTCTGAACACATTCTCTAACAACCATCAAATGCATCAGCTGGTACAACTGGTAATCTAAAGATTACTTCATATCTTAAAACAAAACATTCTGACATCTTGTCACGTTCCTTTGTGTAAAAACATGTATAACAACTAAGAGGTTGTATATTCTAATAAATAATTCATCCATGGCACCAACAATGATATATTATGTTAAATTAACATCAGTATTGTTTTAGAGTCGGTCAATAATAAAAAAAATCTTTCTTCCCTCAATGGCCTTGTGAAATCTTATTCTATTTATGAGGAAGAAAATAAACCATAATCCGTATTCACAATCAACTATTAGATTAGACGGACTGTTTAAAATTGCCAATCTGTATTCAATGGAACATGACAGAGGTTGTGAAGTAATATCGAGTGACAATGAAAGATCAGTCTTTAAAATGTTTTTGAGTTGTTATAATGCTATAAAATCACAATTATATGACCTAGCACATTGCATTGTGTTTTAGGTTGATGACATCACATTGAGTGGTTGACTGAAACAATGTCACGAACAACATCATAACATTGAGATTTAGATGTTTGAATTTCACAACATTGTATCACGTTTTATTGACTTTTAATAACATTGCACAGGGTTTTAAACTGTTACAGGTTATAAGTTTGTCATTGTGAGTTTTGTTATTGCATAATCTTAGTTTCACACTGTAGAATGTTATGATGTATTAAGTTTCTTTGCGCCAAGCTTCAGAGCGCCGCCCCCTTTCCGCGCCTCTCTCTTCTCCTGAAGTTCTCTCTGTCTCTGCAGCCTCTTTTCTTCTCTCTCTTGTTTCTTACGGTCAGCTTCGGACATTCCTGTAGAAACAATCATAAATTCAAGTTTCACATAGCGTTAGATGTTAGCAGTACACGTCTTGCTAAAGTGAGCTTTAGTTAAATTAACTTTTGTAATAAAATCTGAATATAATAAATGAGCAATTTTTAAAACAAAGTTTTTACAAACTTCCAAAGTACGTCTTATTTCCATAAAATCCGTAAGGAGACCATGCATGCCAAGGTTCGTACAATTTGCAAGGAAAGTCCTTCAAAATACCCTGTCAAACTTTGAATGATCCATTCTGCTGACAATTGTCATACATTATATCATGCGCAAAACCTTCTAAACGTCACTGAATTTGTGAAATTTAAATGATTGCCACCAAAATGCACGGACATCAAATTCCAACAAAATCCATCTATGGGTGTTCCTGAAATACTTCAACAGTCCTCTCTATGTCACAGAATTCGACAAGTATTAGGAAATGTCATCAAGATATCTTGACAACAAATTTGAAACACGTTCATCCATTGGCTCTTGAGATATTATACAGCAATATTCACCTTGATATCAGCTCAAGGTCACCAATTCAACTGGCTAATAAAACTAAATTTGTCCTCGAGTCTATCGATAGTTCATACAGAATGAGTGGCAAACTTTTATTGAAAAGAAGGATATAAAACAATACATAGGTCACATCTCATGAGATTAAGAACTTACCCCCTCCCGTTGACCCAAAGGAATCATTCCCCCATCCACCATCATCCCCCCATCCACTTCCACCCCCGTCGTCCCATCCAGTGTCTGCAGGTTTACTCATAGGTGGCACTGCTTTAGGGGCAGGTGACGGAGACTTGCGTGTTTCTTTCGGAGGGGTTTTCCTTCTGGCTGAACTCTGTGAGGGTTTGTTGGGCTGTAGCAAAATATATAGGGGCCATAAGAGATTAAACAAAGTACCATGTTCCCTCAAGTAGACACATGGGCCTGGAGATGAGGACTTGTATGTTTAGTTTAGAAATAGTTTTAATCTAGCTTGCTGAAGAGAACAAATGATCATAAATGACAAATGTCAATACGATAATGATAAGAAGTCAAGGGTCATAACTCTAATAATTATCATGACCTAATCTTAAAATGTCTGAAACATTATGATCCTTAGATATCTAACCGACATCTAGCCAAAAAGAGTACAATTTACTCTGCTACGAGGGAAAAAATGCACGTCAGAGTGGTTTGACACTTTGCAAGTTAGACAATGAAACACTGCTATTATAGTTCGGAGGCCAGATGGTCAGAAGCAATCTGAACTTAAAAATAATCAATATCTCACCTTTGCAGCCGTGGAGAAGAAGTCATCGTCCTGGTTTGAGTTTCCTCCCCAGTTGTACTCTCCTGTTGACATCATCCCCGACCCCTGGGTAGAGCTGAAGTCGTCGTCCTCCACCCACCCGCTCCCCCAGTCAGACACCCCGCCCCCGCCGCTGGACTTGCTCGAACTACCTTTCTGTAAACATCAGGGATGAATAATGTTTTTTCATTATAGAAAATATAGTAACAGAACTTTCAAAGTAAAATGTATGAATTTGTAGGTCTGTAGTTGATTCTACTGTTTGCATCAGTGTAAACAACTCATGCCTGTAGTATGTAAACTAAATAAGTTTTGTTTATTGTTTACAGTCAATCTATTACAAACTGCCTTGAATATCAAAGTCAAGAATAAAGATATGACGTCGCTGTATCATAATTTGTTTGTTCGTTCTCTCCATGTTAATCTTTAAAATTAGTTAGAATTAGAATAGTTGGTGTGATTTTGATTTGAAAATGCAGACAATACTCACTTTAGATGTTGATGAAGATGGTGTATCCTCCAGACTCCCCCAGTCTTCATCATCGTTGTCCCAGCCATCCCCTGCTGAAGTACTCCCTCCCCCACCAAATCCTCCACCTCCCCCTCCAAATCCTCCACCTCCCCCACCAAATCCTCCACCTCCCCCTCCAAATCCTCCACCTCCCCCTCCAAATCCTCCACTGCCAAAACTGCTTCTCCCTCCAGCTCCTCCTCCGGTACTTGAGGAGACTGTATTGTCTTCAATCTCCTGCAATAATAAAAGTAATAGAGAAGATTATGTACTACACTCAAATCCACAAAAAAATAAAAATATAAATATTGATCAAATGAAATGTTTAATTGCACACAAAAACTAAAATTTTGGTAATTTGCAGAGATTTTCAACTCTATTTGAGGTATAGTCAGAGAAAGATTACGCTCTACTCAGATGAAGTACAAAGTTGAACCCAATTAAAATTGTTCTTCTCACATCCATATTGCCCCATTCCTCCGTATCCCAGCCTTGATCAGTTCCTTGAGTATCTTCTTCCTCTTCTTCTTCCTCCTCCTCTTCATCCTCTTCCTCTACAGCCTCACTCTGGTTCTGGCTTCTCATTGGCTGCTGAGATTCCTTATCTGGTGACTTGACCAATGAGATCCCTGACCCTGCTGACATGGAAGGACCCTTCTTCTTGGCAGTTGCCTTGTTGTAGATCTTGGTGGTCAGCGAGGTCATCCCTGTGACTGCCCACCCTGTCCAACCAGCAGAGGAAGCGGCGATGGACGACCCCCCGGTCATCACCTCACGCTCTACGAGGAGAGGGATTTGTGAAAGAGGTTACAATGTCAATGATAAAAAGTTTTATTTGCCACATAACACATGACCATGAAGTACATAAAATACAATAGATATTAGATATACATAAATTCAAACTTAGATTCAGAATTATTCCACATAAAAAAACATATGTTAAGAATATATAGCACGGCTACATGTGTTCTGAAAACCTAGTCTATATATCTATACATATCAAAGATTTGAGTATTGAAAGACAAACTAAAGCCTTCAAAAGAGTATTCTAAGATAAAGAAAGCATAAAAAATAGAGCCATGGCCTCTGTAGCTCATCAGGAGATAATAAGTGGGGTATGTTATGGAGTGGACTTTATAGCAATGGTCAGATAATGGAATGTAGTAATAAGAATCTAGGTAGTGAAACGATTAAAGCAGTTTAAAAATATTTTGTTACCATAACTTTGCGAATCTGCTATATATATATGTGTTGAAAGAGCAACACAAAGCTTGGAAATAAATTGCTGGTATCAAACATATAATAATGTGGTGGAGAGATCATACTATTTTTTAAGATCGTACACACATTATATAATAATGAATATACCGGGTACAATTCTTTGCATACAATTCACCACTGTAAGCTATTGCAATAATGGCCTGGGGCTGAAGAAGAAAATTAAAAAAAACTTTTTAGGTCATGACCCCTGCTAATTATTATCAAAATTGGTTACACATAAATCAACATTCGTTATGAATATCATACACCTTTGCATTATATTGTTTTAATTCTTAATTGCATTATGGCAATACCAACATTTATTACATAATGAATAGGAGCCTCAGTTTTTGAAAATCCCATTTCTCATAGGCTCCATTTCAATACTTAATAAATTGGTGAATTTTTTTTAGTAAATTCTTTTTCACCATTTCTTATAGGCTCCTTTTCAATATTTGATAAAATGGTGATATTCTATGAATAAATTCTTTTTTAGAGTCAGTGGAAGACTAAAGCAGTCTCACGCACAGTCTATGATAACACAGTGCTGCACAGAAGTTTGAAGTAACCTGAAACCTCTGTGTAACTATCAGTTTTCATTCTTCTGCCAGGAAGAGGTCAACACAATGCAATTACATAACATGCATACACTGGACTCACAGCCAGTAAAATTTATATGTTAGATGCAGTTTTTCCTACAATTAATTATTTTTCTGTACTGGAGAAGATGATGAAAATAGGTGTGATGTCACAATCTCATATAGCTACTTCTTTTATAGTCCTATGTTATCACCAGTCATCACTAGTCATATTCAGTTCACATATCTCATGTAAAATGAAAAAATTTAATTCCTCTTCAAGTTATTCCTTCAAAGGGTATTCAATAGTTCTCATTTCAAATAGATTCACTTTAAACATGTCCATGATGTGGACATCTATCTCATTTCTTGTTCCTATTGAATAAAATTAACTGCAAAGTTAATAGAAAACTAAATCAGTTATAAAGTATAAAATATGATATAAATAAGGTATACCAAATTGACTCGTACTGGAAATTCTCATTAATTAATTAATTCTCCAAATAATTACACAATATCATGAGATATTAAAAAACTCCATTATTTACTCTTAAATTACAAAGAACATAATATTAGATTTAATAAAAGATTCTGTATTAAGTCTTTAGAATACTTTTAGACTTGTGTACCTTTATCAGCAAATTCACTTGCAAAATACAAATAATTACTCATATGTGAAATGTGAGACAAAGATAAAATATGACTTATAATTTGTGTTAGACCTCCAATTCTAAGTTTTTAATTCTAAATATCTCTTTTTCATCAGACATATTATATTCTCAAAGCACATGTTAGAACTCTCACATCAGAAAGATGAAATGCCTTTAACTCAGCTGTTTTCTTTAAAATTACCTCCCTTACCTACTTACTGATTGAAGTGCACATATAATCTCAGAAAGATGCTGTAAACTGAATTAGGCTTTTAGGTTATGATCCCTGTGACCCATATTTGGGGTCACAGACTCACCAAATTTACAATTTAGAATCCCTTACAGCCAAGGAGTCTGTACATACAATTTCAGCTCACTAGAGCCATTGGGACTGGAGATGAAGATGAAAATAGCATTTTAGGTCATTGCCTCTGTGACCCAATATTTGGGGTCTCACTGTCACCAAATTTACAATTTAGAATCCCCTTCAGTCAAGGAGTATGTACATAAAATTTCAGCTCTCTACGTTCATTGGGACTGGAGAAGATGATGAAAATAGTTTTTTTTAGGTAATGACCCCTGTGAGCCACACTTGGGGTCACAGGGTCACCAAATCTACAATTTAGAATCCCTTTCAGCCAAGGAGTCTGTACATAAAATTTCAGCTCTCTGGAGTCATTGGTTCTGGAGAAGAAGATGAAAAAAGCTTTTAAGGTTATGACCCCTGTGACCCACATTTGGGGTCAAAGGGTCACCAAATTTACAATTTAGTATCCCCTTCAGTCAAGGAGTATGTACATAAAATTTCAGCTCTCTACGTTCATTGGGACTGGAGAAGATGATGAAAATAGTTTTTTTTAGGTAATGACCCCTGTGAGCCACACTTGGGGTCACAGGGTCACCAAATCTACAATTTAGAATCCCTTTCAGCCAAGGAGTCTGTACATAAAATTTCAGCTCTCTGGAGTCATTGGTTCTGGAGAAGAAGATGAAAAAAGCTTTTAAGGTTATGACCCCTGTGACCCACATTTGGGGTCAAAGGGTCACCAAATTTACAATTTAGTATCCCCTTCAGCCAAGGAGTCTGTACATTAAATTTCAGCTCTCTGGAGTCATTGGTTCTGGAGAAGAAGTCGAAAAAGCGAAAAGTTTACGGACGGACGGACGGACGGATGGATGGACGCCATCCCATGCCATAAGCCCATCAGGCCTTTCAGGCCAGATGAGCTAAAAACTCATTGAAACTGATTATCACATTCAATTTTATTTACTTACCCATTTCTTCTTCCAAGTCAGGGTTTTCGGACACTTTCTCTAGCTTCATTACAAATCCTTTAATGGCTTTGAATACCTATAAATAGAATAGGGTGCTCAATTGATTAACCGCTGGTAATATTTGAATATGTTCCACGTGTCAGAGGCGTGTTCAGAACCGCGAGTACTTGCGTATACCCACTTCTGAACGACAATGAGTTTTCGCGTACTCGCGAATACATGCACGACCACTTTGGACCAGTCTTGCCAAGCGATTATTTACGATCCAAAATGGAGTGGTGTGTCACAAAATTTGATTACCTCATTTTTCTTTCTTTTATTACCCCCTCATTTGTCATTTGCTATGAGGAAGGCACCTATATTTTCCAAAATGGTGATGATATTCTGAAATCATCTTGAGAAGTACTCGCAACCTTAGGTTTCCGTTATGGAACTGTTCACGCGTACTCGTGGTCCTGAACACGCCTCTGTTCATGCTCCTTGTGATCCACATTTGGGGTCGTAGGGCTAAGGAATCTGAACACAAATAGGTTTTTAGATCATGACCCCTGTCAAGGGGTCATGAAATCTACAATTTAGAATTCCCTTTGTCCAAGGAGTCTGGACACAAAATTTTAGCTCTCTGAGTCACTGGTCCTGGAGAAGAAATCGAAAAAGCGAAAAGTTTAGGGACGGATGGCGGATGCCATGCCATAAGGCCATTGGGCCTTTCAGGCCTGATAAGCTAAACATGAATTTTTTTCGGGTATTGGCGCATCACTTTTGTTTATGCACAAGACAGCAGGGTGTGGTGTCAATCAATTTGAAGATGACAACTGTCAACGTACCTGATCCCGGACTATTTTCTCCGGGTCCATGGTCATACAGCAGAGCGAGGGGAGGAGTCTGGTTGAGACCTCTTTCAGACTGTACAGATTCTGGGTGGCGGCGAGACCTAACACACCCGCTTGTCTCGCCGGCGGGAACGGGTCCTTCGTCGCTCGTAAGAATGCAGAACACAGGACCTTCTGTCTCAACTGACAACACATTGACGTTAGGTTAATATGAGGACATATATTTGTTATGTAGATTATGTATTGTCTTATTATATTTGGCATATAATGAATTTAGTATAACATTTAGAATAAGATGATTCTTTGTCCACGGAAGACATGAACATGAAAGTTTACTGTAGTCAGAAAACAAGAAACTCTGATCTAACAACAAGACTAAAGGAACATACCCTCGGATCAAGATAGTGTCCAATCTTTCCCAGACAGACTGTCGTGTTTGTTCTAATTCCTCCCTGCAATGAAATACAACAACAGTTAAAGAAGTCAACATTAGGTCAATCCTGCCCATGTGTTGTCTTCAATATCAATATGCAATGGACCTTAGCAGCAAACTCTGAATGTTTTAAGTTAGTAATTGACCTAGTCTTGACTAGTAATGGTCTTGGATCAGTCTCTAGGTCCATAACACAATGGAGACCTTGAGGAGCAACCTAAATAAACAAATATACCTACAATGTGCTGAAGAGTCTCTGTCAGACTAGTACATCATCAATTGCTTGTCCATTTTTATAGAAATCAATTTTGTTAATTACAGTCCTAACCAATAACAGATTTACACCAGCTACTAATGCAATTACAAAGAGATTTTGTCTTGATGAGGTTTCAACAGTTTTGGCAATGAATTGAACAATTCTTTCTTGCCCAGCTAGATTCGGTACCGTTTAGTGAAAGCTTTGACTATTGTATATGTTCACACCTGATCGTCTTTAGACTGGAGTCGAGCGAAGTGTTTCATCAGCTCTTCATTCAGGTTCTTGTAGTTCAGCTTAGATGCAAGATGGAGCATTGCCTGGCAACAAAATATTTCACTTGCAATTGGATACAACAATCGGAAATATTTAAAGTATGGTATTTACAGGGTATTTACAAGGATATGTAACAATTTTAGAAAATTATTTTTTTGTTAAATTGGTTTGAGAAAAAAAACAAAAGGAGCCCTTATCAGTTATGGGCCCATAATTTTCACCTTGCATCCAAAGAGATTCTATGCCATGAAGCACTGACACAGTTTCATTACTTAATTAAATCATTATTTACTTGAAAGACATGTTGTCTTTCCCAACTTTCAAACTGATAGATTAAAACTTTAAAGGTCACTGACTAAACCTGAATAGAGTTACCTCACCTTGATTGTACACTCGCGGACCATGGGATTGGTATCCATGAAGCCACTGACTAGGTTGGGGAAGATTTGATCGTTGACTGTCGTGGGCTGGAGGTGTTCCACAAAGAACTCCACCTGTTTCAGAACAAAATCAGTTAAAATCATAAACCTAAGAACTATATAAAGAGAGAGCACTGATTAATATTTCGTACTTACATTTAATGGATAAAAAGGGTCTTATTACGAGAAACTGTTTCTTCATGTCAGACCTTGCACCAGGGACTCTATGCAGTGTCAAGAAACTTGACTTCGTTATATCATCATTTCTACTTGACTGTCAATTAGACCTCGCTTCAACAAACAGGCGACTAGTAAGCATTTCCATGTCTTGCCGCCTCTTTGACCAACCAGCTACTATGACTGACACTGCCCATTCAGCTGCTAGTATTGACACTGACCAATCAGCTGCTAGTACAGACACTGACCAATCAGCTGCTAGTACTGACCTGCTGGAGCAGTTTGACCCTCGTGGCTCTGTCTGGGGAGGAGAAGAGTTTCACAACACACGGCACAATCTTCTTCTGGTACTCCTCTGTATCCAACAACTTGCCCAGCTAAAACACACACAGCTTACTCTTACAATATACTCTGAGAGGAGTTGAGAGTGAAATTGAACGTAGTATCATTTTCATCCAACAACCCACCGAGCTTAAATACACATATCTTTACTTAAACATTTGAATGAGTCTGTTACTAGGGGTGAAGCGGTTCGTAACAACATTTTCCGAGAAAACAAGATTTATTAAGAATGAATGCCATTTTGTTTTAAATGCCCTTCAAAGATTACATTATTTGAACGATTATATTTTGCTTTCGGTTCGTTGCATCAAAGCGTATTTTCGGCTTACCTTGAACAAGGGAGCTAATACTGAAGACCCAGCATTTCCATATTCGAAGGCATTCATGAGCTGTGGAAGAATCTTGTGTCGACAGAACAATGGTGGATAGGAGTCCAGGTTGGGAGTCAAACTTGTGAAGAATTGGGTCTTCTCACTTTGGTCCTTTATCTGATGACATAATTTTATTATTTCATCACATTCACGTACCAGAATATTCGTAAACAAAAACAGAATTTTACTACCTAACTGAACTTATTCAGATGAAAACAAAATGAGTTCATTTTGAGCTCATCAGGCCTGAAAGGCCCGATGGGCTTATGGCATGGGATGGCGTCCGGCGTCCGTCAATCCTTCCGTCCGTCCGTCCGTCCGTCCATCCGTCCGTAAACTTTTCGCTTTTTCGACTTCTCCTCCAGAACCAATAACTCCACAGAGCTGAAATTTTATGTGCAGACTCCTTGGCCAATGGGGATTCTAAATTGTAGATTTCGTGACCCCATGACCCCAAATGGGGTCACAGGGGTCACATGTTTAAAACCTATTTTCATCTTCTTCTCCAGTTCCAAAAGGTCTAGAGAGCTGAAAAGTTGTGTGCAGACTCCTTGGCTAATGGGGATTCTAAATTGTAGATTTCGTGACCCCATGACCCCAAATGGGGTCACAGGGGTCACATCCTTAAAAACCTATTTTCATCTTCGTTTCCAGTTCCAAAAGGTCTAGAGAGCTGAAAAGTTGTGTGCAGACTCCTTGGCCAATGAATATTCTAAATAGTAGATTTCGTGACCCCATGACCCCAAATGGGGTCACAGGGGTCACATCCTTAAAAACCTATTTTCATCTTCTTTTCCAGTTCCAAAAGGTCTAGAGAGCTGAAAAGTTGTATGCAGACTCCTTGGCTAATGGGGATTCTAAATTGTAGATTTCGTGACCCCATGACCCGCAATGGGGTCACAGGTGTCACATCCTTAAAAAACTATTTTCATCTTCTTCTCCAGTTCGAAAAGGTCTAGAGAGCTGAAAAGTTGTGTGCAGACTCCTTGGCTAATGGGGATTCTAAATTGTAGATTTTGTGACACCATGACCCCAAATGGGGTCACAGGGGTCACATGTTTAAAAACCTATTTTCATCTTCTTCTCCAGTTCCAAAAGGTCTAGAGAGCTGAAAAGTTGTGTGCAGACTCCTTGGCTAATGGGGATTCTAAATTGTAGATTTCGTGACATCATGACCCCAAATGGGGTCACAGGGGTCACATGTTTAAAAACCTATTTTCATCTTCTTCTCCTGTTCCAAAAGGTCTAGAGAGCTGAAAAGTTGTGTGCAGACTCCGTGGCTAATAGGGATTCTAAATTGTAGATTTCGCCCCCAATCTAGGTCATGGGGTCATGACCCAAAAACCTATTTTCATCTTCTTCTCCAGTTTATATGTAAAGCTCTAGAGAGGAGAAATGTGGTGTAGAGATTCTTTGGTCAAAGGTGATTCTTGATTGTAGGATTGGTGACGCTGTGACTCCAAATGTGGGTCATGATCTAAAACCCATATTATTTTGCTTGTTAACAATGTATTACTTGAGATAACTTAGATATTCAACCTTAGATAATAAATCAATGAAATACTGATGAGCTACAGAGCCCATGGCTCTATTTTTATATATTGTTATTTGACATACATAAAAATTATTGTATTTCTGCACAATAAATAGTTTTTATGATACACAACAGATTGCTGTCATATTACAAGCTAAACATTCTGTCTGTGGATTAGCTTCAGAATTCATCTTGCTCTTCGACACTCCAAAATGTGTCTTCAGGCAGGAAATAAACTTTGTTTAAACCAATGGTTTTATATTCCTTCATACTCCTGTTGATGTTTTGGTTCTCTTGTTGTTGTAATGTCAATCTACATGTATCTTGTATATTGATGTACTTCACAATTTCCAAACACCTGACAAAATTTTAAACATCTACACTGAAACCTCATTACACTGAAAATAAGATCTAATGATCTAATGATTGCTTTCTCAGACAATCTAATAACAGTTTGAATCTAAATTAGAGTTTTACTTTGACCAGTAGACTAGAACGTTGATTCTCTTACCTGAAATTCCTCGAGGAAGAGCATAGACTTCACAAACGAGTTGTCAAGGAAACTGCCCTTCTTCTGACATGCCTCAAGGAATTTGGCTGGGTTCGGTCGTGACTTGGGATTAGCACCAACAAGCTCGCAGTAGTTTGATACGATCTTCTTTGGAATCTGTGAACACAGGAGTTTGATGAGATTAGCACTTGTGATACCCTATACGTACATCTGCAAGATACCTCACAACTATAACCATGGTATGGATACCTTTTCAACATTTTAACACATTTAATGATAATGACACTTTATTGTCCTCATTACAACAAGCAAGCAAGGAAGCAACAACTGTTGGTATGACACGGACAGAATCAAACCCTGAGTGGACACTCTACCAGTTGAGCTACAACTGTTGGTTTAACATGTACATGAGTTGAGATGACTTATGTTGTCATAAGTGACCTTCTTCAAATGTGTCTCTGTCCACCCAGCAACAGATTAGGTATGACATGATGTAGTCTGAATTTGAATCTCGTCTGACAGGCGACTGATAATAGTCTCTTCAGGGAATGTACTGAACTTCTGATCTGGGGTAATATCTGGTTTAAACAATATTAATTTAAAAAAGAAACGGATTGGTAAACTTGCTAACAGCCTATCTTAATATCTCTCCCATAATATAGGTAATATTTATGTCAGTACTTTCACCATACAATCAGCATGGATAAACAAGCTATATTAATGTTTTACTTGAAGACTAAAATTGATATGGTCATGACATCATGTAATCCATAGAATCGATGCTCCATCCCAAAATTCAATATCAAAGCACCTCAACTAATTTGACACTATGCACAATGCTTGAATGAGTTGTGAAATACTGAATGGGAAGTAGTTCTACTATGAGCTACCCAATGCATTATGAAACCACACACAGATTCTTGTGTAACTGGAAATGCACTCTGATCATTTATCTCAAAGTGACAAAGAATTAAATGAGAATTCAAGGTTACCTTGCCCAGTGACTTGAGTGACGCTGTCCTCGGTAAGGTACCATTGAACACCTCCCATATC
The DNA here is from genome assembly GCA_936450465.1 of Gibbula magus. NCBI lineage: Eukaryota > Metazoa > Mollusca > Gastropoda > Trochida > Trochidae > Gibbula > Gibbula magus. The sequence continues at coordinate 60,886,487 of OW388291.1, forward strand.
AAACATCCCAAACCCCACATGTCAGAAGACCTGGAAAATAACAATCACTTTACATTTGGTACATTTCAAATAGTATGTAGACAAATATTTTGCCATCCTTGATACCACGAGTCCTATATATAAATATACACTTCTCCTCAGCCTATTAGCAGTGTATGAAATAGGCCCATCCAACAGTCTGTAACCTGGTAACTATTGCTTTGGGCTTGTATCTTATTTTAATTTCACCACATTGTTAAATTTCCCATACAAATTTGAAGTTTTCAAGTTATGTTCCAGAAACAAAATAAAGCCTGAAAATTTGGTCAAGGTCAAAAGTTCAACAATTATTTGCACCATGGTTTTTGGTCAAAATTTCAAAAACTATTTGAACTTTGGACTTATAACCCCTAAAAGGCACAACTACACCATATTGACTAATACCATGCCAAATTTGAAGTTTATTTTAAAAGCTATATAGTTTTCGAGTTCTGCTCTGGAAACAATTTCAGATGGACAGATGCATACAAGCATGCATGGACACAGACACAGGGAGTGCTAGATACCCACAACTACGTTGTAGCGGAGGTACAATAAGAGGTTTAACTCACCACTTGTGTCCCCGAATCCCTCTGCTAATCTCTGCCTTCTCTGGTGGGTCATACTTCTCCAGGATAGGGAATATCTTGACAGGGGGTACAGAGTCTGCTCCCTGGGCCGGGTACATGTACTCCACCCCCCCTAGCTTCCACTCCCCAGCCTGGTCCACGAACACTGACGCCATACACACATTGTTGTGGATCAGACTGCAGTCATTCACCAGGAAGGACAGGCCTTTCTGTTCATTAGTGAGTGAGTGAGTGAGTTATTGTTTAACGCCGCTTCGGCAGTATTGCAGCCATTAGCGGCGTCTGTTCATTAGAATCATAATGTTAATGTCACAATTTTAATGACATGTATTCTAATACATTCAGCCTTTAGAGCTGTGCCACATTACATCTATCAGAGGGGTACTGAATGTAGAAATAGCTTAGCTGATGCTGGTTGGATCTTGGTTTTAGCGAGGAATGGATAAGCTGTTGATGAAGTAGTTAAGTAAATAGAATTTGGTACAGAATAAATCCTGTGGTAAAAAACAACAGGTTTTCATTTCCATTGAAAGAAAGAAATCTGGCAAATAAATCAATTTTTGCGACAAACTTGACATTCATCAATCTTACATACAGAAGCTGCTACTCACCACGATCTGATGCAGTCCCCAGGATATCGCCAGTTCATTCTTGGATTCTCCATCATCGTTATTCAGATGAGTTTCCAGTGGAGTCACTGCTTCCGTCGCAAAGTAGATCACTTTGTCTGTCTGAGGATGTCATAAGAAACATACCTAAACTTCATGAAACTAACAGATGTGTTGAACCTAGGGACTATACCTCTTGGGGCTTTAACATTGTGAAATGAAAACCTCTAAAGTTTGATGCAACTCCATGTGAAGATGAAATCCAAACTAGTTTGGTTGCAAGCTTCCATGTCTACATTGCAAAAGTGCATGCCCTTTTCTGGGCCCTCAGATCACAAGAAAGTGATACAAACAATCTTAGCTTTTTCATAATATCAACATCTGGCATCGTCTGCAGGTCAATACCTTAGCCATTAATGAGAGAAGTAATAGATACATGATGAAACAAGTGTCCATCATGAATCTGTTTCATCCAACGGGCGACAAGTGTGTTGCTCATAGCCCCGTGATATCAAACAAAACCGCTTCCTCTTTAATGTAGCAACACTGTGTCATCTACATCCGTCTTGGCGCCTAGGACTTTGATTTGCTTGAAAATTATGACTCTAGGCAAAGCTCACAAAATACAATGTTTACTCCTAATGCATCAAAATCACACTCTCGTAATTACCCCTATTTATAAGCAAATCATTAATGTATACCAAAAGCATGTGTTAAGTTTCAGAAAGATTGGAAATTCAGAAAGGAAGCAAATACAAATTTGCCTTGAGATGTACTACAAATTGAGACAAGGGAGAAAAGGGAGCTTGTCAGATCTATTAGCATGGATCTTGCCTTGTGTAGGAAGTTGTACTTGGGAGATTAATACAGTGATTGTACACGGTTGATAACAATAGAATATATGATACAAACAATTGACACTTTTTATCATTAATGTGACGATGCCTGTCACAATGTGTTTTCAAGAGACAAGCATGTTAAAATAAGGTCTTACCTCAATTCCATCCAAAAATGTAAGAAAGTTTGGATGTCTTAATGTTTTGATTCTCTTAAATGCTCCTTTGGCGACTTGAATCTGAAAGAGTACATACATTTACATGGATTGCCTATCTCTAAACTCAAATAAACAGTTCATAAGAAAGATCAAATAGTATGTTTGATATTTATTTTACACTTTTTTTTTAAACGTTTGTTTTTCTTGTCCAATTAATTGCAGTTTTCGGCATGCCAAATCATTGAGAATGAACTGTGATGAAGAATAGGATGGAAATATGGATTATACACACAAATAGGTAACTGCAATATCTGACAATAAAGAAGACAAATACCTGTGATTCACTTGAACTTTTAACATCAAATGCAAATACAGACACAGGATCACCAGTTGCCTGAAATAATTCATACAGGAGTGAGAACAAGTCAACATTAGATTTTTTATTAAAACGTCCTATCTATAAAATAAATGATTACTTGAATTTTGACAGAGATTAATCCTTGAAGTAAATGACATTTTTTACCATGCACAAGTACAAAAGCTCCACAAGAACTTTGAGTGAATATGTTTAATGACACTTACATTCAGTATTTTAATAAACAAAATTAAACCATGCAAAGACTAGAGCTATTGACACTGTAGCTAATCAGGCTTTCCATGACTTGTTGTCTCTAAGGTTGAAAACATAAATAATAAGGTTTATGGCATTGCCCATGTCATCTCCATTGGATATGGACTATCACTAAATTAACATTGCATAATCCACATTGGTCAAGGTATTTGGTATTTCTTCACAAACTTTCTGATTTCAAGCGCTTTTTGTTCTGAAGAAGTCAAAAATTGATTTTAATTTTACCTCTATTAAAGAATTGGAGCAACTTTAGAATTGGTTCGCCACCTTGAATACATTCTAAAGATTAACCCTAACCCTAAACCTAACACTACCCCTAACCCTAATACTAACCCTAAACCCTAATACTAACACTAACACTAAACCCTAAACCCTAATACTAACCCTAACCCTAAACCCTAATACTTACCCTAAACCTAAACCCTAATAGGTGGCGAACCAATTCTAAAGTTATACCAAAGAATTAAACAATTTGGTTCAAAACCTATTTCTTACAAAAGAACAATGGCTTAAATTGGATTAATAGCAGCTAAGCACCATCCCCCTTGGTGAGCTCCAACCCCAAGTGTCAACCGTGAGAAGCAGTTGTTCCTCTACCTTCCCTTTTACTTCAGTCACTGACTGTGCAATAGAGCTGTGTGGCAATACACAAGGTAGGGCTGTGACAATACACTTATATACAGGGCCAAGTTACATTCAGAGTGTCTCTCTGGGTATTTTTATCCACTAGGCTTCTCCACTGATTGTCTTCTGAGCCTTTGCATTGTAACGCTATATGCTGGTTACTCAACACTATTCAAGGCATGTATTTTGTAAGCCAAATAAATGTTGTGACTTGAAAGCTGATGATGTTTATAAAAAAAAATTGGTGACGATTACATGAATTCATTTGATATTATAATTTTTATATTTTTAATTACAAATTGAAAAGTCGAACATTTCAGTTATATATGTTTAACAGTTGATTTACCAACATCAAACAATTCAAATGATGACTAATATTGACTATATTCACAATCTCATTATTCAACTCAAAACTAAATGCCAAAAGTAAAAATTTTCTTGATCTGTCAAACATAAACACACCCGTTTCTTCCCTTGATACAGTGTCCAAATAGATTTTTCTTCTAAACCCGGGACTTTTTCACCAATGTCATAATTAAAGTCTTTCACGGGATCCCTACTGAAGAAGGACCACATTTTGAATCTTCCATCAAACTATCAAAGCACTTCAGTTTTTATTCATATAATAATAGTCTTGTGTCGTCTACTTCGTGTCAGCTTTCATGTGTACGGAAATGGAGCTCGCATCTGCGCAACCGGAAGACAGCGAACATCTTCCGGCGTGTCGCAAATTTATTCTTAGACCGGTTTTATTCCAAGAATGCGGAAAATGGTTTGCGCTTCATGAAGATTCGTATGAGAACACTTGTGAAAATATCACCAATGTGTAATTCTAATATTATAGGCCTAATAAGATATGTGTGTTTATAAATTCAGTTAGAAAATGAAAGCATTGATATTTTGCTATTCAGGATTGATTCCATAAACTGTAATTCTACAAAAAAAAAAGAAAAGCATGATGTAAGGTGTCTTATATACAGAAAAACCCCAACTCTTTTGGTTAATTCAATTATAAAAATTCAATGAAATAACAAAAATTTCAAGTATCCTTATAGACAAACAAGCTCTACCAATTCTAGCCTATGGAAATACGCATTTCACAAATTACACATTGTACAACAAACGTTTTTCATGCAAACTACTTGGCCAGTCGTTATCTATTTTAATTCCCACGTCCATGTAGTACAACACGTGTGCTGGTCGTTATCTGTGTTCCCACTGAGTAACATCATATACCCTTTACTATATAGGCATATTACATGTATATGAAATATAATTCAGGTAGGCTATAATGCAAATATAGTGAATGAAAAATATATAAATTGGCACTGTAGCTCACCATAATTTCCCTGCGTATTATATGTACACGATAACACATTTTGTCAATGTGCCTAAATGGCATGAAGAACAAGCTGATAATGTGCTTCATGTTAGTAAAAACATAATTCCCCCCTCCCCACTGTAACAACCCTGAGCCAATGCTTACAAAGTTTTAGGGACACTTGTATCAAGCACAAAGCTCTGCACCAGCACTCAATAACATAAACAATACCCAATACATGACGATTGGCTGTTATTGTGAACATAGACCATTGTGAACATAGACCAGCCCTTATTATCCATATTAATGATGCTATGTCAGCTTCCTGTGTTGGTTATGAAGAAGAACATGGTTGTTTTAACGGTTTTAGGGATAATACCTGCCATGCTTTGTAAACATGGCGAACTAAAAATAAAAAGGTTTGTTGCGGCCAATTCGTCAGATTTCACTCTTTTTTGTTTACTTCACATGCATGTTTGAGAAGCATTTTAGAAGTTCATGTGACGAAGAAGACAAAGAATGTATGGAATATGTTAATAACGAAGTTGATCGTCCCTAAATTCCTTGTCTTCTTCAGTTTGCTTGACGTTTGCAGTCGATAAGTTCAGGGTTCCGTTCCATAACAGCGAGCGCTTATAATCGCTCATTGATCGCTCAATGTAGCGCATTCTTTCCTGAACGACACGGTGCGAATCCCTGAGGTTTACTCGCTTTGCTACATAGTGCTACATTGAGCAATCGCGTTCAAGAGAGGTTTAAAAGTATTAAACATGGCTCAGATTTTATCTACGATTTCAAACCTATAATTTTGGATGCGAAAGAAGAGCCAAACTACGAAATTGTATTATCCGAACCGACAAATTCTTCTTCAATTACATATCCTAGACCTAAGGTAAAACATAATAATTTTTCAATGTTTAAACTGTGCTATATATTTATAAACTGACACTATGTCTCTGAGAAGGTTTTTAAATTTTGTTTTGATTTATTACATTATTGAGAAACTGCCTAGTTCATATATACAATATAGAAAAACGGCCTCAAAGAAATCGAATTTCAGATACATTTTCATTCAAAATCTAGACTTGCTTATCAAGTTTAGGTGTAATACTTATTTATAACAGATGAGAACGGGGGGGTATTGCTAGGGGCTGGAATTAGCACACAAATGACAAATGTTCAACCTCAGATTTATAACTCATACACTTCCTGACGTTCTACCAAGCCATCAACTCTATATTACCTAAAAGATTTGTTTGAATATTTATTTCATTTACAATACATTTTCATGAAGACAAAGAATATGACATAATATGTCTACATTTAGGCGAGGTTTCTCTTACACTCGATGCTAAAATTTGTTACATTAATATATTCATTTACGGTATATGGGGTGCCAAACGGGACTTTAATCGCTATTTAGTAAGCTTACTAAATGAATTAGAAAGCTTACTAAATGAATTAGTAAGATTACTAAATAGCAATTAAAGTCCATTTTGGCACCCAATACATTTATGGATACATCAATTTCACGCTTTTCAGAGACTATAAGTATCCACCTAGTCAGTCCTGCATAACACGTTTACGGTTTCATAAAGCGCTGAGCAAGATTTTCCACAGTAAAGAAAGGGGCGTGTCCCTTTGGCAGACGGAACCAAGTTTGCCGATAAGGTACCGTTATAAATTCCATTACTGACCTTTAACGACATTAGGATCCCAGATATCATTATCATAGGTCACATGTGTGCGACATATATCTTACACATTTGATTTTGAATTTGAATATTAAGATTCCATTACGACATTCAGTGCGAACCGGTTGTCGACTGTTTACCCGTGATACAAGACTTTTGATGCACCATGGCTGCAAATGTACCCCTATTAATGCGGATAGTTGCCGCGTCAGTAAAAGTATCTCAACGTGCCGGCAGAGTTATAAGGGATGTGTTAAAGAAAGGAGACTTGGGAATCGTTGAAAAGGTATGTTAATCATGGCTTGTAACCACTGAACCTTGACTGGGATAAGTTCATGTTCAGACGAAACCTTTGATGGTTTTTGTCATCACTTTCTAATACAGTCGTGTGTTAATGTGTTAATAGATTATAGTGTATGAAGTCCCAGTATTGCAACAGATTCAATAACAAGCGTTGTAAACTTGAACACTCTTTAATTCTTCGTTAGAGAATCAAATACATTGGACTTGTAAACATGGTAGTTGCGGTCCCCGATGTCGTCTGCTAGCCTTCTGCATACTACGTCATTACTCTTTGTGTATATGACGTCATGACTATCAGTGTCTGACCTTAACCTTTGACCTTATACATGAATACTACGACACTACAATCCTCCTTACCTTTAGATGAATAATTTGAAATGGACAACAGTTTTATGAATTCATAGAATTAATAAAGATATCTATAAAGGTAAGTATGTTATTGTAAAATTCATGACAAACATAAATTGTAAGATAAATTATTGAACTTGAATGATGAACTTGAAAGAATTTATATTGAGAAATTACTTTCACCATCTCTTATGAAGAATAAAAATTTAAAGTCAATTAAAAGTCAGATATTATCCTCCTCAAATATAGAATATTCTGTCACTCCTTGAATATAAGATAAAACACAAATAGATTTTTTTTTTTAGAGTCTCTGAACTATTTCAAAACTTGCACTTTTGAAAATAATAAAGTAAAGTTCATATAACTGGTGAAACTGGAACTTGGAACACTGGAACAGTTCATACTGGAACACTTTAACACTTCATAACAGTTCATACTGGAACACTCGAACAGTTCATTTCTGGAACACTCGAACAGTTTATACTGGAACATTTATCAGCGGCAATGTTCAGATCTGATAAAATTAAACAGTCCATATTTGAAAATGTTGATCAACGATATTTTTTTTTAACAGTCAATCACAGACTTTAGAACAGTCCATATTTGGGTTTGCTGATCATGTCTCAACACATCTTAATAGTCCATAATTGATCAACAGCACTTATAAACAGTCCATATTGAAATTTGTTGATCTGAAAACACTTTTTACAGTCCATAAATAATAAACTTTACAGTTATTATTCAATTTAGTTCGAAATCTTTGAACCGCACTGGGAGTTTTCTTTCTCTAGTTGACTTCCTCAGACATGACTTCAGAGGGATTGTTTCTTCATCAGCATTTACTAGCACTTCAGACTGGGTACCAGCGTTGAAATCAGCATCATTTTCTTCATCTTCAATGTGATGTTCTGCGTTGACAAGAATCGGCTTGAAATGGGATGAATTTCTGGTAATATGATGATTACCTCGCTGCGCTGTAATCATGCTGCCTTTTCTGTCAGTGATGATGTATGGCTGAGGATTGTATTTTTGATGTCAGTTTGTTGCGTTGTGACTGCTTGACCAACACAGTGTCACCTTCTGCTAAGGTTGATGATTTTGTGTTTCTTTTGTTGTCTGCATACTCTTTCATCTTCATTTTGTTTTCTTCATCTTTTTCTCTGATGATTTTATGAGCATTGTGGTTGGCTGAAGCATTTGTTTGTATCTCAGGTAGCTGAATCTTCATCTTCCTGCCTGTGAGTGATTCAAAAGGACTTACATTTGTCGTTGAATGAGGGGTAGCTCGGTATTGTCTAAGGAATTTCCATAGTTCTTGTTTCCAATTTTGGTTTTCTGCAGTTGCCGTTTGAACACATTTCTTCAAACTTCTCATAAACCTCTCAACTTCTCCATTTGCTTCCGGCCATAGAGGTGTGATTCTTCGATGATGGAAACCTAAGTATGAAGCAAAATCTGCAAAGTCCTTGCTATTGAATGGTGATCCATTGTCAGACTTCACGACTTTGGGAATACCTTGTCGAGCGAAGATAGCATCAAGTTTGGGGATGACTGCTCTTGCTGACGTTGATGTGATGATTTCTACTTCAGGATATCTTGAATAGTCATCCATTACTACAAGCATGTAGTCACCTGATGGGAATGGACCTGTAATGTCGACAGATACATTCGTCCATGGAGCTTCAGGTAAGTTTGTCATCTTCAAAGGTTCTCGGCGTCTGGGTGATTCAGTGACAGCTTGACATGGGATACAGCATTTTACCATTTTCTCGACCATGTCGTCAATACCGGAAAACCATACCTTTTCTCGAATCAGTCTCTTCGTTTTCACAATGCCTTGGTGTCCGACATGTGCAAGTTCGACAGCTGTTCGTCGCAGTGATTCTGGTATAACAATGCGATGATCACGAAGTATGACACCGTTGTAGACAGCTAACTCTTCTCTCAGCTTGAAGTATGATTGAAGTCCTGGAGCGTCCCATCTTCCTGTTTCAATGGATGAAATGACTGCTTGGAGGAGTCTATCCTGTTTCGTAGCTTCTTGAATTTCTTTGAAAGTTAACGCTTTTGGGACAGCATTCAGACAGACATAGTTTATGTAATCTTCTCCCATGCTGTGTACTTTCTCTTCAACTACAGGGTGACGACTGATGTAATCTGCTGGATTATTTTCATCTTTTCCTGGTTGATAAGTCAGTTCGTACTTGTATGGAGTCAGACGAATTCTCCACCGTTCCATTCTTGCAGATGCAGGTTTTCTACTCTTGAATATTCCAAGGAGTGGCTTGTGATCTGTAATTATCTTGAAGCTTTCTCCAAATGTGTACAAATGGAAGTGTTCTGCGCCCCACACAACAGCAAGCATTTCTCTCTCTGTCTGTGAATATCTGGTCTCTGGATCCAGTAGAGCACGGCTGGCATAGCTGAGAATTTTCCCTTCTTGAGTGAGTATTGCGCCTAATCCCACTGGACTTGCATCAACAAAGAGTTCTATCTTCTTGTTTGGGTCAAAATATTCCATAACTTGTGCTGAGCTGAGAACAGACTTAAGTTGCTTGAAGGACTTTTCTTCAGATTTACCCCATTGCCATGGAGTTTCATTCCTTGTGAGTCTTCTCAGAGGTTCTGTAATGGTTGCATAGTCAGGAATGTAACGTGCAACATACTGTGCCATACCCAGAAGTGATTTGACTTCGCTTGCTGATTTTGGAGGTTGGGTGTTGATTATTGTCTTGACTTTCTCAGGATCAGGAGACATTCCATTCTTTCCGAATACATGTCCATAGAATTTGACTTCAGACTTTGAGAATTCACATTTGGCCTTGTTTAGAGTCACACCATTGTCTCGGAGAACTTGCAATATTTGTTTGAGTCGCTGGTCGTGTTCAGCTTGATTTCTTCCATTGATGAGAATATCATCTGATATGTTTCGACATCCAGGTATATCTTGTATGATTTCAGCTATCACATTTTGGAAGATTTCTGAGGCTGTGTTAATTCCAAAAGATAGGCGTTTGTAGCGTCTCAACCCTATGTGTGTGCTGAATGTGGTCAGATATCTGCTGTCTGGGTGTAGTTCGAGCTGGTGATATCCGGCTGTAAGGTCAAGTTTGCTGAAGACAGTTGAACCATTCAAATCTGATACGAGATCTTCAATAGTTGGCATGATGTGTTTTTCTCGTCGAATGGCTTGGTTAGTTTCTCTCATGTCCACACAAATCCTTACACCTGATGACTTCTTGGGAACTACTACTATTGGACTAACCCATGGAGTTGGACCATCAACTTTCTCGATGATATCAAGTTCTTCAAGACGCTTGAGTTCATTTTCAACATCTTTCCTCACATGAAATGGAATGCGTCGATGTGGTTGTCGAGTAGGCTGAATGCTTTCATCTGCGTGAAGTTTGACTTGTCTGTCTTTTATTTTCCCTATGCCACCTGTGAACAATTCTGGAAATTCATCTGTAACATCTCTCATATTGACATTTCTTGCAATCTTCAATATTTCAAGATTTTCTGCTGATCTGAAACTGAGTAGATTTCCAGATCTTCCACGAATAATGTGAAATTCACATTCAATTTGTACTTGATTATGAGTCACTGGTAATGTCACCACACCTATGATTGGCAAGGGTATATCAGATCCATATGGAAATAATTTGCGTTGAGTGTCTCTGAGTGTGCCTAACACAAATTTTTCCATCTTGAGAGTATCCCATGTTTGTTGATCCATGATATCAACAGATGCACCAGAATCAATGATAACTGGAAAATCTTTGCCTGAAATGTTAATGTTTCTTATTGGCATTCTTGTGTGATTACTGTTTGATGTAGCTGTGTTGACATGGGAAGAAGCACTCATAAAATCTCTCTCTTCAACATTTTGGCCATCATGAAATATTGGATACAGATAGAAATTTTCGTCAGAATCTGTCAGGAAATCATCTTCATTTGTTCTGTCATGTTTTGTTTCAATGTTCTGTACTCTTTCATGGTTATTTCTACGTCTGCATACGCTGGCAAAATGATTTCTGATTCCACATGATTCACAAATCTTACCTCTTGCTGGGCATCTACCCTTGTGTGGAAAATCGCCTCCACAGAAATAACATTGTTTTTTGGAGTAGCTTGAATTGTTGTGAGAGTATGATTGTTTGTTTTCATATCTGCTTCTAGCGTTATTGTGTCTTGATTTGCTTCTGTGATGTGATTTGTTTCTGCTACGATGTCTTGATCCATCGTGTCTTTCTCTACCTCTACCACGCGAGATGCTGTTGACATATTTTGATTCTGATTTCTCAACATTTGATGCTTGTGATTCACTTAATTCTAGTGATTTGCCTGCGTTCAGTAGGTCTCTAAGATTGAGATTTTCTCGCAATGCCTTTCTACGAAGTCTCTGTGAAGTACAACCTATCACAATCTGAGCAGCAATTTCTTTGTCAACATCGGTAAATTCACATGTTTTGGCAAGTTGTCGGAGTCTTGTGCAGTATGTGTCAATGCTTTCTGATTCTAGTTGTTTTGCCATGCGAAATGTGTGAAGTTCAAAAGCTGTATTTACAATTGGCGTGAAATATTCAGTGAGCTTTTCTTTTGCGAGATCATAGTTATCGTCTGCACCAGTATTTGGAAGAGTGTCAAAAATGTCATCAACATCTGGCCCTGCATAATGTAGCAATAATGCACGCTTGCGAGTATTGTCAGTAATGTCTAATGCAAGCAATAATCTCTCAAACCTGGTAATGTATTTTGTCCAACGAGGTCCAGCATTTGAGTCACTGTGCACTTCGAAACGCGGGAAACTTGGAAGGCTTGTTGACATCTTGAAACACAGAAAGTTCGTTCACAATAGAATTCACGTAATCCGTTTATATCCTCGTCGCCAGAATATAGTGTATGAAGTCCCAGTATTGCAACAGATTCAATAACAAGCGTTGTAAACTTGAACACTCTTTAATTCTTCGTTAGAGAATCAAATACATTGGACTTGTAAACATGGTAGTTGCGGTCCCCGATGTCGTCTGCTAGCCTTCTGCATACTACGTCATTACTCTTTGTGTATATGACGTCATGACTATCAGTGTCTGACCTTAACCTTTGACCTTATACATGAATACTACGACACTACATAGATCATGTACAAAACATTGTCATTAATTTATGAGATATCGTATAACCTTCCTCACCACCCTTGAACATAAAGGAGTGATTGCTGTGGGAAGAAATCGTAATGAAATTCAAAGCAATGATAACCTGATGACTCTCATTCATTTTTCATCTTCTGTGTATTGGTAATATGGATGTGTGGCAGGGTGAGGTCAATAGCGTTCTTACTAGCTTGGACTAGTGGGATGTCCCTTTAGCTCAACTGGTAGAGCGTCTGACTCTCACCCGGAGGTCCCGGGTTCGAATCCTCCTGGATGTTGAAATTTGTATTTTCACTCCTGCTACATTTGGCGCCCAACGTGGGGCCGGGACTATTCCTTAATGTCACTGCACCTTTAAGTCCTTTTCAGGTATGTAAGTCCTTCATAGGCATATCTCCCGAATTGTTGACTCGAGGACGAGTCACTTCGTGGAGGGGGTGTGTGTGGCAGGGTGAGGTCAATAGCGTTCTTACTAGCTTGGACTAGTGGGATGTCCCTTTAGCTCAACTGGTAGAGCGTCTGACTCTCACCCGGAGGTCCCGGGTTCGAATCCTCCTGGATGTTGAAATTTGTATTTTCACTCCTGCTACATAGAACATATATATATCGAATTCATAACTTATGAAATTGTCATGCTCTCATTCTACATAAGCATCTGTAGTAAGACTTTTGCTATTTATGGCAGATAAAATAATCTAAGGTAAATATTGCATGACAAAGCATAATTTGGTTCATCACGAGGGCTTCCACGGGTACACGAGTACGAGTCGGGTTTAGCTGGACTCAAGTTCATTTTCTGGGACTCGAAGACTCGAGTTCATTTTCTGGGACTCGAGGACTCGATAAAAGATCACATTGATTTCACATTAATTTTAGTCACCTTGTGGAAGTTGAACATGTCGTGCCTGAAAAGATATAACAACAACTGCAGTTGACCCCGTATGTCGTGGTATCTGTGGGACAAGTTCTATACCACGTTACAAGTGAACAGTGACACCAGCCTTGGTCGAATCAACTACTTTCATTTTCACAGCCACAATGTTCAGTTAAAATCGTACAATGCAACCAAATAAAACATTGAATTGATGATATCAGATCTACACTCTCACTACAGAATAATGATAATGACATTTGAGGTAAAATACTCCATGTCATCTGTATGGTAAAATCATCAGGGGCACAAAAATTCAAAATGCGAGAATTTTGCTCGGACATAACTCAATTCAAATATGGAATATGAAACGGGTTACAAATCTAGAAGGAATGTAAATCTATAACCGGTCCATTTCTTAGTGGAGATGTGAATTTGTCTACGAATTGTTGACATTGAATTAATAGTATCTATCTGAAACTATGTACAAGTAAGATAATATTTTTTATTGTAAATTTTGTTTATTTATTATGTCTTAACTATAAATATTAAGTATCTAAATCTCAATCATTTTCTACTATTATACTTGCTACCCTTTCATGAAATTATCACGACCATTCTTTGTTTATAAAAATGGTGGCTTTAGTCTTAACCCTTACGTTGCGTATATATATTTTACCATTTTTAGCCCCTGTGGCGGAATTTACAGGCTCGCAGCTCGCAGCAGTAGTTTGGGCTTTGGCACTAACTAGCTCTGCTGGCGGAATTTCCAGGCGGCGATTCCGGTATCGTTTTTACAAAATATACCGCATCTACATGGCGAATAAGGACTATATACGGGCGTTCAATACAAATTCAAGTAGCGAAACCCGTACACAAATGGCTAATTCACACTCGAAACTTTGAATGAATTTTCTATGTTTTTTCGTTTTTATTCTATTACTTTCGAAAGATTGTCTTTTATTCGGGCCTCGTAACATCATAAATACGAAACGAAAAAAATTCCATTTTTATACGGAATTGAAGACAAGATGTCTAGCTTCACAATGATATAAAAATTATTAGAATGCGACCTTTGGTTATAATTCTATAGCTATGTAAAGTTTGTCTTTATTCCCACCTATAAAATCGTCAATACTTACAACATGTATGCGGCATTGCAAACGGTCATTCATCGCACTTTTCCAAGAAATCATAATCTCGAACCAGTTGACAAATAAGCACATGTCAACCCAAATATGGTTATGTTGTTTGACTTTTCAAATAAACGCTAACCTCGAACCATGTTGATTAGTTTGTGTGCCGTTTGGTTTCACATGCCTCTCAGAAAGGTAAAATTGTATCTTTATTTCTGTGAATAAATCCGCGCATTTTATATAGAATAAAAGATTATTCTTTTCGGTTTATTGTGATATAAAAATTATGAAAATGCATTCAGTATTTTAGCCTTGATAAATGTTTTAGAAGTTGTGAAAATCGCCGATTGTTTCAAAATTTATGAAGTGTAAACATGACCTTTTTCACGGCGCTTGCTGTGTCTTTATTATTTTTTTGAGATTTTCTAATTTTATATGGGAATGTAGTCCATTGTTTCCCCTTTATTTTGCCGTATTTTTTTTTGAAAACAAACAATTCGCTCACATGATATGAAGTGCGGGAGTAAGGCGAGTTAGCGATTTTTTCCCCGTCTCGCGAGATGCGAGGCAGATAGCAGTCTCGGGCGAGGCAAACCCGAGGCAATACAAACACGTGGGTGAAAATAGCCTCAAGCGAATTAATGCTTCGGGGGCTAAGCCCGACATAATTGGCCTTTTGTAAAGCTAATTATCGATGCGTTACGGGTCAACAATGCACACGCAAATTGGTGTGAATTTTGCTTGATATTCCGACCACACACTGAACAAAGCTTTATTCTCATGTCGGGTCGCGATGCGTAAATACAGCCATTCTCATGGGTCGGGTCGCGGACACAATCGACTCGTGACCCGGTATGGGTGATAGAGTATACTTAGACAGCCGTGAATTATTCTAAGTCTTGTATCCGGGATCCGTATACAGACACCTAGGAATCGCTTATAGCCCGCCCGGATAATTCCGTCGCCCGCATGTTAAGGGTTAATGATTTTCATGATTATCGATTATGGTTTTGAATATATACCGGTACATTAGATGTCAAATTCCTTCCTAACCATTCCATATCTAGATTTCTTACACTTGAAAAGTAGAACACTGTCACACATTTATTCAACGGTACCATGTTCTGTCATCTGTACTGTATGCCTTTGTCACTGAAGGAAAACATAAGTAAATATTATTTCATTGAAATTTTCCATCTTTGTCATCTGCATTTCTTTATCACTGAGCCAGAAAATAAATAGCCTAAACATTAATTCATTTGAACCTGAAATGGTGTTAGATTCATCAACTGTAGTGCTGAACGTTGTATGGGTACTGATTATTTTGGGGGATATATGGCCATATTGTATCGCGATATGGGTAGTACTTCGTAGTATATCAATGTTCCACTGTATGCATAATCTAAAACATCAAAGACTAACAAAATGTTATTGTGACATGCTGCCACCTAGCTGGAAGGTATCAATTTCGAGTACTCGAGTCCGAGTCGAGTCCAACCCCTCGAGTACTCGAGTTCAATATTTTGGACCTGTGGAAGCCCTATTCATCACTATAACTTTTGTATTCAAACAAAATTCAATGGCTGTTTACTCTTAGCCCTCCATCAACTGAATTTGTATAGATGTGTATGGCAGACATCCTTGCCTGCTGCAAGATGTAGGTTAACCCTGTTATAGTGTGTACAAGTACAGTGAGTGAGTAATGTGGGCTATGTCATTAAAAGGTGTAACTGTAACCTATATATCAGATGGCTGACTTTGTAGATAGCAATTTGTCTTTATCAAACATTTATTTAAAAGTATTATTTCAGGATCTGAACAATTCCTTGTATTACTGATTTGGTTGTGTGCAAATGTTTAAAGGGGCAGTAGCACATTTTTTTCAAATTTTATTTTTGCAAATTTCCTATTTATAATGGTAGTTTGTGCTGTTTAAATTTACTTTAGAGGGTAAAACATCCCTATTTTCACAAATCAATTATCCGTAGTAGTAATGTTGCGTATAAAGCAAAAATAGCATGGCAGCCATTTTATTGTGAACACATTTTATTATTTCAAATGACAAAAATGATCTCAATGGATTTACTGAGCCATGTACACTCATTTTTAACTCGATTTTCCGAAGAGAGAAGGGTGTTTTACAATTGGACAACTTATTTTTCAAATACATTTCATCGACTTATTTGAGCGAAAAAACGCGCTACTGCCACTTTAAACATGTTTTCTTGCTGAAATAAAGTGATCTCACAAAAAGGCAAATAAGTGATACCAATGGCTAAATAATACTCCTGAATCAATAAAAAGAGTTCTAAAACAAATGTTACATTGTTCGGTTAAGCCATAAGAGTCCACATTACAATGGTCGCCCAAAGGTAGTTCAAGTGATCTGACCGCTGTAGTGATACCTAAACACTCAAATTAGAGTTTTGAATATGGTACCATGATAGAATGGTCAATTATCAATGGTCAAATTTGCATAAGACCTACAAAACTACCTCTCTATCAGGTGACCTTTCCACATGATGAATAACAATGAGAGATGAAGTCATTCGTTGCCACTAGGAACGTGGAGAACTTGCTATGACATATTACAGATATTGGTGATTGATTTAATGATAAGTTATTTGTTAGTTTGTGAATTCTATCAATACATATGTATATCGTTTTGAAATTAGTAAAAATGCATCTTATGCCTCATTTCAAACAATGCAAAAAACAAAATGGCAGATACTTCAGATAGACCTTTCCCTTCAAGAGTCAACTTCATGCAACAAAACAAATATTGCCACATGAATGATTGTGAATTATGATACATTATGTAATGTGTATGTTTATTGTGAGCTAATCCATTTTATCTTTAACCCTATGAGTTAGGGTGATTAACCCATAACCTCTTAATAATGTTTCAAGGGGGTCATTTAAAACAATTGTAAGAAGGGGGTCATTTAAAACTATTGTAAGAATCAACTCCAGGTTGTGGAGCTAGCTGAGATGACATAGGTAAGGCACAGGTTGAGTCTGTTTCTGTGGTATTTAACCTGCAAAATAAAAATTGTATGACCTAAATTAGTAAATATTGTTAACCCTGGAACTGTTGAATGAGATTATGCCAAATCATTTCTGAGTGAAGCAGTTATAATGTTTTAATAAATAAATTAATTGAAATGAAACCTAATGATCATATGAAATGCAAGTCAATGTTATCTCCAGAAATCACTGGTTTATAATAAATAAAGAATCAATGACATCAAACCTTCCATCAGTGCAAGAACAGGGTCAAAGTTTCTGACTGCCAGCTTATTGAATATTGCAAGCTATTTTGCCTGCTGCAGGTACAGTGTTAGCATTCTCTCAACATTGAAGTGCTGATAAATGTGAAAGAGATGGTTAAACAATAAAGCTTGCATTTAATTGTGTGAAGCTTAAAATCAGTTGAAATAAACAGTTGTGAAATTGCACTTATGGAACAGGGATCTTCAAATACACTTGCTAGTTGACCAAAGACCAGTGGCCTTTTGATTTGGCCAGTAGTTTTTATTTTCTTGTGGCCAAATTGGCCAGTAAAATTTTCAGACATTATCTACATAATTACTTAGTACATACAAATTTGATTGTCAAATATAGAGGTAAATTTCTTTTTCAAATATTGCGTAAGGAGTTTGAACTTTTCTTTATGTATATATGATTTATCATTTGACCATAAATATTATCTTTTGGCCAGTAAATGTTTTTTAGCACTGGCAAATGTGACCAGTAGGTAAAATGTTATTTGTCGAGCAATAAGTAATTACTATTTAATTTTAACCTTTTTATCTGAGTCATTTTTACCTGAGTCATTGCAACTACAATCATGTCAAATCTGTTGCACAACTTTATCATCATGACACAGCAGCATTGAATAATCTCTGGGACCTCACGTAATGCATGGTTTGCACTTTGTATACAGGCCGCTGTTTAACTATATGTAGGTCACCTTTGTTCCATGCTGTAGTAAGAAACCCTTGCAGTGTGATTTTATTTATAGATGTCACTAAATTCGAAGAACAGGAAGATTTTCTAGATAACAACTTCTTTAATGTCAAAATACACGACGTTTCGGAGAATATACTCACTCCTTCATCAGGTTGAATGATGAAGGAGTGAGTATATACTCGGAAATGTCGTGTATTTTCACATTAAAGAAGTTGTTATCCAGAAAATCTTCCTGTTCTTCACTTCTGTCACTAAATTCTGTATCTTTAATCAAATAACCATGTTTGATTCACAATGACAATAAGTTATATTTGAGGTGAGGTGATTCGGGGTTTAACGCCACATTCAAGAGAATTTCACTTTTATCACGGCTGTTAGTATTATGGCAGGGAGAAAGCTCGCAATGCCATGTAGCTATTCATTGCCATGAAACCTGTGAGCATCGACAGGAACTAGCAAATCGGTACTACCCTGAAATTAAAACTTATTAGCTTGTATTTGTTCATTAACCCTTTCACCACTAAGAAACCTGAACACTAATATGTTTACGTTAATCCTTAGAGAAGATATATAGTTCAGGTAGTGCAGTGGTTAGCAAGTTTGACATAGGATCATGAGATCTGTGGTTTAAAACCTAGCAGTTCCTTGTCAGCATTAAGTTTGTCTGGTAAGATTTAGATGTTGGTCCCAGTTGATGCTTGCAGTGTTTACTGATTGCACTATGCACAATGGTGTTGCAGGCTTTCTCCCTGAAATATCACTAGCTGTTGTGATATAGTGGAATTCTCTTTAAAGTGCGTTACATAGTGACATTAGGTAAGCGAGCCACATTTTGAATGCTGGTTTTGACGGGTGCTCTTTACATACGGCTATGCTGGTATTCATTTTGTTACACTGTTTCAGGGCAAGAATGATCTTCAAACAGAGGCTGACCGGTCGGCACAGAGATGTATCGTCACTTCCCTACATCGACAGTTTCCTGGTGTCACTATTTTCGGAGAAGAGGTAAACAGAAACAAAATGATGAGTGGTTCTTGACAAGAGGAATCATGCCACTTAAAATTGCCAAATTTTTTTTATCAATTTCTCCCAACCATACATTTATTGTTAACATGTCAGTATAAAGAGAAACATGTTGCTGTCTGGTTACTAATTAATGTCAGTTGATAAATTCAAAATAGTTAATTTATTTAATTGCAAAAATCTGCCACAAAAATTCAAGTAATATTATGAGCAGTCTCAAAATATCTGTCTGCCCATCAGCCAATAGTTAGCTAGTACAAATCAGTTGCATAGTAACCAGTGAGCAGTTAAGGTATGTCTATTTCTGAAAAGGACTGGTTGACTTTTCAAACACCAAACCCTGCTGCAAGTAAAAAAATTCAAATGTATTTGTCCAATTATAATAAGCCTCGTCCCGCTGGTATCTACACAAGCCCCTTGTACTATCTGTCTATTCAATGAGATTATTTAGCACATAAAACTGATAAGTAGATGTGAAGCAGGACAGTAGCCAAGCTGTGGGAAATATTCCGCCACCTGTTGCAGCTCACACTCTGTAATTGCTTAAAACTTCCTTTGACCTCATTCAACTTGAAATGTTAAGTGAAACAGTGACCTACAGATAAACTGATATGTCATAGCTGTTAGACTGGTAGATAGTCTCTGAATGAGGCAAAGTTTTTGTCTGAATAAAGTCTGCACACATAATTTATTTAATCAAATTATTAATCTGCCCATACTTTTCTTTTTGAAGCTAGAGGGTTAACACAGTGTTGATCCTAGGTGATCTGCTGAGGGGTCCTTTTGGTCATTTCTGAACAAGTGGGACCCCCTCTAGGAACAACACTGTTAACATAGCTACTCTTTGGGACTTGGATTTCCTACTTTTGATGCTATGATTATTGTGTACCACATTATGTGTAAATGTGAACCTATGTATTGTACTAGATCTGCTACAGTACATACAGCTTCCTTCAAAAGGCACAGCTCTTGCCAGTCTTCATTACTGGCTGATTAAACCTAGCCATATTTTCTTAAAGATCTGATGAAATGCATTTTTCTCAATAATGACAGATGATTACCTCTACGTATATTGTACATCGGAATCAATTGAGCATAAAATCGAGACAATGTACTCTTGCAATTGATAATTTAAACGATCTTAATTCACCCATTTTAACACGAGCCCAATAAGTTGAACGGTTCATTTTGTAAATGCTCACTGAGGCGTGACTGTGATAAGCGACAGATGGGGCTGGTTATAGAAAGGTACTCCGCCGCGTCTCGTTAATTAATTAATGATGATTATCACTGCCGCTAAATGAGTTTATGAGGTGTATTACATTGCCAAAAAGACATGTTTATGTAATGATTGTGTAATTGTTATCAGCAGAATTACCTAGTTGGATATCTAAACATTCGATATATGGGAAATTTAAGTTGGTTTATTGAAGATTTCTTTGTGAAATAAACAATCAAAATGTTGCGAAATTACGTTGAATTATGTCTATCGCCGAAAATCAGATTCCTCCTGATACGTCACAGAAGTCATCCCTTCAGGGGCCACACCCCCCCAGGCTTTCATTCTGGTCGCCAGAGCTAAATAAGGCGTTTTTTTAAAAAGCTGTATTTAAGTAATTTATGGACCGATTTCAGAAATTTAAAATCGAGCAATTGTCAAATTGACATCCCATTTTAATGAATCCGATTTTGACCATATGTCATTTCATCTATCCTTTAAGGTTTCCGTGCTAGGAAATCAGATTCCACTATGCGTTTCAGGTGCAGTGCTCCACTGTCTAAATAAGCACTGAAAGCGAGGGAAATACTGCAAGGCTTATATCACCCAGGAATGCAAGATACGTTAACCCTTAACATGCGGGCGACGGAATAATCCGGGAGGCTCATAGAGAAAAATGTTAGAACCCTTGGCGAGACCCGTACGTTGGACTTAGTGCATTTACCGGGTCAGTAATAATTATATTTGCCCCCCAGGCGAAATGCGAGACGAAGTGTGTCCGTATATCGCCACATGAAAACTTGTTTACATACATCTCGCAGATAGCCACGATAACGAGTCTGTGTGAATGTCCGGTCGAAATATCAAGTAAAATTCATACCAAATTGCGTGTGCATTGTTGACCCGTAACGCATTGATAATTAGCTTTACAAAAGGCCAATTTTGTCGGGCTTAGCCCCCGAAGCATTAATTCGCTTGAGGCTATTTTCACCCACGTGTTTGTATTGCCTCGGGTTTGCCTCGCCCGAGACTGCTATCTGCCTCGCATCTCGCGAGACGGGGGAAAAAATCGCTAACTCGCCTTACTCCCGCACTTCATATCATGTGAGCGAATAGTTTGTTTTCAAAAAAAAATACGGCAAAATAAAGGGGAAACAATGGACTACATTCCCATATAAAATTAGAAAATCTCAAAAAAATAATAAAGACACAGCAAGCGCCGTGAAAAAGGTCATGTTTACACTTCATAAATTTTGAAACAATCGGCGATTTTCACAACTTCTAAAAGATTTATCACGGCTAAAATTTTCATAATTTTTATATCACAATAAACCAAAAAGAATAATCTTTTATTCTATATAAAATGCGCAGATTTATTCACAGAAATAAAGATACAATTTTACCTTTCTGAGAGGCATGTGAAACCAAACGGCACACAAACTAATCAACATATTTTCATCAGTTATGGTTCGAGGTTAGCGTTTATTTGAAAAGTCAAACAACATAACCATATTTGGGTTGACATGTGCTTATTTGTCAACTGGTTCGAGATTATGATTTCTTGGAAAAGTGCGATGAACGACAGTTTGCAATGCCGCATACATGTTGTAAGTATTGACGATTTTATAGGTGGAAATAAAGACAAACTTTACATAGCTATAGAATTATAACCAAAGGTCGCATTCTAATAATTTTTATATCATTGTGAAGCTAGACATCTTGTCTTCAATTCCGTATATAAATGGAATTTTTTTCGTTTCGTATTTATGATGTTACGAGGCCCGAATTAAAGACAATCTTTCGAAAGTAATAGAATAAAAACGAAAAAACATAGAAAAGTGTTTCAAAGTTTCGGGTGTGAATTAGCCATTTGTGTACGGGTGTCGCTACTTGAATTTGTATTGAACGCCCGTATATAGTCCTTATTCGCCATGTAGATGCGGTATATTTCGTAAAAACGGTACCGGAATCGCCGCCTGGAAATTCCGCCAGCAGAGCTCGTTAGTGAATAAGCTCAAACTACTGCTGCGAGCTGCGAGCCTGTAAATTCCGCCACAGGGGCTAAAAATGGTAAAATATATATACGCAACGTAAGGGTTAATACTCAAAATAAAATACTCAACAACTAAAAACCTCTGGATCCACCAATGCGGAAATGCAATACTCATCCCAAAATTTACACATATCTCCTACAAACTGATACTGTTTTGGGCAATGTGTCATTTAATCCCAAATTTCTTGATGAAACACTGAATTGTAAAATTAAATTCACTTGAGAAACAGGCTTAAATAGTTATCCATTAAAAATAACCATATTTAGGTTTATGTGTTTGTAATCTGTCATGGAAAGTAATTATGAAATGAATGTCATAATGTGTTTGTACATGCGATTATAACCTGTTTTTCCTGACTATCAGGGTCTACAACCTTACCACATCCGAGGTAGAATGGTTTCTCCATATTATCAACCGTTTTTAAGTGTAAAACAGACTTTTTACTTGTTATCGCATTATATTGAGGATCCCTGGCATTATATTGAGGATCCCTGGGTGATGTCAGCCTGTTAACAGCCGCGCTATATGAGTTGCTTTTGTACCGTGAAATCTCATCTGCCCCGTTTGCGCAGTAGACTAAGGTGTTAACTCAGTTACTACAGGTGATAGTGGATACGGGTTCAAGACGCACTTTCTGCAAACATTTGCTGTTTATATTCTGTCGTAAATTTAAGAAATTTTTCAAAATTAGTCTAAGTTAGTTTCTTCAGATCTTTACTTTCTAGCCGTCATCATAGCAAATATATTAGGGTTTACAATCATTATAATTCCTTCTAACAGTGTTTACAACTGTCTGTGTAAACCCTCCTGGAGGGACTTACAATGTTGTAAGTCCCTCGTACCGGGTGATACGGTTTAGAAAGGTCGTTTGAAGTATCACGTTATATGGCTGGTAGGTTGATAATAGGTTATAGCCCACTCCCAATTTTGCCAGATGTTCCATGGTCATTGTATAAGTCTATAATATTATTTTCAAAAACCTACATAAAACCTATTCTGACTGTCTGACAGTCTCTGGTATGAAGTTTCATCTGAATTGGGGTCTCTCCCGTCTAAAAGCCGTATGTTTTCAAGATGTTTGTTTGCCTGACCCCCTGGTCTTATACCAGAGAGAATACGGTAACAATGCACTGATACTCTGCAGCAACTGGACCCGATGGAGAAGATCGACGAGGACCTGATAGAGCTGGAGACGGACCGGGAGGTGTTAGATAAGATCTGTCCAGAGCAGTACACTGCAGTGAAGGAGGAGGAGGTGAGTACAAGCAGTCAACCGGACAGTCTTATTGGCTGCATTTGATTTGCTGAATCGGCTGTCGATTCAGCAAGAACCGGGCCTGACTTCAGAATCCCTCACCATATAAGGGCTCGCTTTTTTGTTCTTTATTATTTATGTTCTAGAATATTATTTTACCTATCGGACATACGCAGACGTTGTTTTCCCGTCGAGGCGATGACGCCATGTTTGTTGACAAAAACGGAAGATCGGTAGCTGCTGTACTGACCCCATTAGCCCTAAGGATACCAATCAACCCTACGTCCAGCACATGATATATCAATTCATAAGTTTAGGGCTAGTGCTGGTTTCCTAAAATGGAATGTAAAGAAAACGTTGGATTTTTTTTTGTGTGTACCGTACTGCAGTAGGCCAAAACATCGGGCTTTCCCCGTCTGATTGACATGTCGCACTTCAAATTTAGTAATTGTAGTCTAGGCCCTTAGTTAACCCTTGGACACATTCCGATAATTTCATTTAACCCTTGGATACAGATGATTTAATTTAATTTAACCCTTAGATAATGTTTGATGATGTTATTTAACCCTTAGATCCCTCGAGATCATTATATAATAACATTAGTGATTAGCCTAGTTTTTTTTATGCAAGAACTTAGGGCACTTTAAATTTAGGCCTAATATATATGTAAGAAAAACATTGTCCAAATTTTCTTCAATACCGAACCGTGATAATCCGATTTCCATTTGGGATCGAAATGAATTTCCAGGAACATTTTATGGACGCTTTAATCCACAGCAGTTAGTTCCCTTGAATCAACTGCTTGAACTGAAATCTCGTTCGGTGTCTCGTTTTTTTGGCCGCCATTGGACATTGTCATGCAACTTGGCGTTGCAAAAGTAATGCAAATTCATAATAACCTTCACATTGAATCCAAGCATTCTGTGACAGTCGTCAGTTAAGTATTATTTCGACTACATTTTAACCCTTAGTTACACCTTAAGTTTATAATTCTTATCCTTTTGACGAACTGACGAAATTTAGGACATTTTAAAATTTGTGAAAACACTTTTGGGGTGTCTTTCTTACAGATAATATCATAGCAAGATATATAATAAAAAAAAGTGCTTATTGTGATTTATGATTTTACGATTTTAATGTTTGCTGAAATACTGAAGCATTGAGTAGAGAATCTAATAAATGAAAACATGAACACGTAGCTTGTTGACTTACCTTTTCGGGTAGTGAATCGTATCAAATTGATGTCCAAAACTTATATTATTCACAATAAAAAATGGAATTGGCATTTGGTGATATCATGTGCATGGACATCACATGTAGAATTTACACAATTCATAAAACTTCAACAGTGGACGCTGTGACACAATCACTCCCTTTGAACATTTATTGATATCCCGTTGTAATAATTATTGTAATTTCTCCTTCGCTGAAAAGCAAACAAGATCGCCGTTGGTTACAAAATATAGGGCCTAACAGAAAGTCTGTCAAACATCCATACAGTAATCTATGATCTACAAAAAAAAATACATGTTTTAGATCAGCCTACGCAAACGTGGATCTTACCGTCAGGCCAGCGACATTCCCAAGTCTATTCCTTATTTGGAAAATTCCACATGTGAGATTGAATTGACCAATCAGTGAGAAGCTACGTCATTGGGATTTCCTTTCAATTACAGACGATTTGAAAGATGTTTTTGAGTAAAACAAAAATTTGAGGGAATCTAAAGGTGATCCATTCCGCTCATCAGATTGGCTGTATTTGATTTAACAACATTAGGGGGGAGTCGACCAATATGTTTTGATGTTTCAAATCAAACGCATCGACCAGGACTCATGTGTTGACTCACAGTTACAAAATTCACCTCAGCTATCAACACAAGCAATTAAATTTTCTGTTGATAATAATATATAGAGGATATTATATGAGTGTCTATGTCATACTATGTTTACGACACGAGTGCCTGAATATTAGTATTTCTCGAGAGAGAGCGAGGGATATACGGATATTCAGGCACGAGTGTCATAAACATAGTATTGCATAGACACGAATATAATATTCTGTTTATTACTGAAGTCGTGAAATTAATGAAAACACGCTAAAACCCACTTTCAACCATAGGCTGGCGACCGTCTGTCGCACATTTAGAACGCAACGTCATAGACGAAACGTGACGTCATAACATTGTTTATGACGTCACGTCATAATGACAAATTGATATGTTGCCCTAGGGCATCGTATGAAAAATATGAACCCCGATATGATTGCCACCGTAGGTAATAAATCTTTAACATTACATCGTATCTATGTATCTAAATTTAATATTTCATTCATAATGTGTATGTATGATTCGTTTGTAGAGGAATCTGCACTACCCATAACTCGAATTTGGGAAGTGCGTTCTACCTCTACCCTAGAGTTGAGTCGTTTGATTTGGAAACTTGCTACAAAACCGCAAGAGTCCGCAAATCAAATGCAGCCTCTTATTGTGGTCAGGGGTGGTAACTAACACCGGTTTATGTCCTGTTTGAGGGGGGAAGACCACAAAGAATTTAAAAATATTACCTATATCAAGCTGATAACCGGATATGAATTTTGTAAATAAAACTGCTAGAGTTGACAGATATGTTTTGTTTCTAGATTATTTTGAAACTCACTTGAAACTTTGCTGATCATGATATTTACAAAATATTCTTCTGAAATAATGACCATATTCCATAACTAAAAATTTTATGCTTATCACGATGTCCACCATAATTTTTTAATTCTGAATCTTTTTTCTGAAATTTTCAGATTGTTATTTGGGTGGATCCATTAGATGGAACGTCAGAATTCACAATAGGTAAGAACTAGTGCATTATTAATTTTATAGAATGAGTAATAGTAAAAATAATAAAGATGGTAAAACATCAATATATCAGTAAGTCAAATATTTTTTTTTTTTACCAATTTGTTTGAATGCTTACCTAACAGTGCTATAGAAATCTGTTCGTATCCTACATTTGGACAGTCTGATCAAACCATACAGTACGCGTTCCTGTTTCTCAACATGGGATGGGAGGAATTTGTGTGGCTGTGTTACACACTCACATCTGTCAACCAAACACTGCTGACTGAATCTTTGGGATGAATCTCATGCTCAATAGATGACAAGCCTCTGAATAATTAACGCAACACAACAGTGATGTTTTGAAGTCGATTCTTATACTGTTTTCAAGAATAAAAGTGATTGAAGACCTGTTTAGTTTTCTCAATATCTGTTTCTAGGCCTACTCGACCATGTGACGGTGCTGATAGGTATCGCAGTGAATGGCAAGGCGGTAGGCGGTGTGATATACCAACCCTACTACAACTATTTGATGGGACCCGAGGCGCCTCTTGGCAGGTGTATTTGGGGAGTACTTGGTTTAGGTGAGTTGTCATTATTATACCCCCACCTTACGATTTCCTGTCCTTGTAGCGTACAACGGATTGGTTATGGTTGTGACAAATGATCATGTCCCCTTTCTTTTGTTTTGTTTTAGGCTTCTTTATGGCTTCAAGAACATCTTTGTTGCGCCAAAACCCCAATCCCTCAAGTTTATGTAGAAGAATAAAACTTATCCGTAAAGACGTGGCGGCCCTTGCCAACATAATCCTTCACCAAGTCCATGACTAAGTTATAAGTTTTCCCACTTTCAGAAACCTTTCATTTGTATTTCTTTGGCATAAGTGGAAAATAAGGGTAAAATGATTACGGTAGGTTGGATGGAAAGTTGGAGCGGCGGACATCACATGCACACATTTCTAGTTCATTTGAAAATCTGATTTATAAATCTGAATTAATTGTGTATAAGTTTCCTTGACTTAGTTTTAGCCTCTGCTTGCAGGTGCTTATGGATTCACTAAGAACATGCCCCCAGAGGGCCAGAGAATCATCACCACAACACGATCTCACTCCACTCAGCTAGTAAAGGACGCTATAGACGCTCTGGAACCTACTGAAGTCGTAAGAGTGGGCGGGGCTGGCCACAAGGTGAGTTTATAATGAATATCAATAACATACTATCAGATCATAAAGCACTAACTGTTGAAAAATGAATGTTGAGTTTACAGAATCCAAATGGCCCTCTCAAGCTCAATTAAATAGTTTTTTTTTATCATTGTCAATTTTTTTTCTCTAAATTTTTTTAATTTCAAAAATACACGTTTGTTTTAACATTTGACCTTGAGTTAACAGATTATTAAAGATAGTCATCCAAATATGGTGGCATGTGGTCCCGTGCATAGCCCAATTGACTGCTCTCTGTAAAGTTCAGCAACAATGGCCGCCGTTTGCCATAAAGGGTTGATTCCCTGCTCCACACAGAGACATAAAATGTGAAGCTTGTAGTGTTACCTTGGGCAGGTGACTTTATGTTATTCCATGTGTGTTGTCCACCCAGCAGTTCCCGGTATGGAAGTGAAGGCAATGTGACTGAAAATCTTAAAACAAAAAATTGCAACGTGTTTTTGAGCTTTGAGTATGCTTTGAGTTCAGCTTGGTATAAATATCCTCATTATTATTGTTTTCATATGAATTGATCCAGCTGCCCTGACATAGCTTTTCTTGTTTAGTGCTACCGGCTGTAGTGACAAAGAAAGGTTTATCAACTGTATAATCCTTGTAATCATGCATCATTAATACATATTTCTAACCCCAAGCTTTGAATGACTTTTACGTATATTGTTGGCATCACAATTATGTTGATAAAAAAATTTTTGTTAAGTGTTTTGATCCTAATAACACTGACTTTAAAGTATGTTTGACAAATCTCCCTGCAGGTTTTACTCCTAATTGAAGGCAAGGTTCATGCGTACGTGTTCGCCAGCAAGGGATGCAAGAAATGGGATACCTGTGCTCCAGAGGCTGTTCTCCACGCGATCGGAGGTCGACTCACGGACATGATAGGCACTGACATGGAGTACCACCAGGGAGTTAGGCGGCAAAACGTGGGCGGGGTTCTCGCTACATTATCCGGCCATGACTGGTATGTCAATCATGTGCCAAAAGAAGTAAAAGAAGCATTTACTCCTGACGATGGAGCGGAAGGTTGCAAGATGTAAATGTTAGTTGTCTCATACCAGGTTATTCTATCATTATGGAAGCAGGGATTTTAAAGCTTTATATTGTCATATTTCTAATTTTATTAGCACAATTTTTATTATACATCGACATTCTGATTAATATACAGACCAGGGCCCATATTTTCAAAGCTGTCTTAGTGCTAAGATATTCGTAAGCCAATGTTAATGTATGCGTAGACGTTCTCTCTTAACTCTAAGATAGTTGAATGTCAGTGTTAATTTTCTACCTGCAGGACCCGGCATATTCTATGTAAACCTTTCTGTGGTCAGGGGTCAATACTGGACTGTTTCCTCTGTTAATGAGTATTGGTTACAATGCATTCCACATTCAGAATTGTTTGGCAACAGTTAATTCAGCAGCTTAAGTGTTAATGTATTTCAAGCTTTGAAAATCTAGGACGGGGTGCAGTTCCGTAAGAATTCTTAGCACTAATCAGTATGGAGGGTTATGATTGAACTTTGACATAAGAGTGCGTTCTCAAATGCTTAGCACTAAAATGTTTATTAAAGTAGTACATACGGCTATCTTAACGCTAAGAGAGCTCTGATACACTTTAGCACTAAAATGTTTATTAAAGTAGTACATACGGCTATCTTAACGCTAAGAGAGCTCTGATACACTGAGGTTTGAATGATAGACGCACGGAAGGAAATCGAAGGGTTCCTTTGTATATTAGAGTATTGAAATATCATTGATTATTGGATGCTGTGTCTCCCAACATAGATGCACAGTTTATTGATGTTATTTTTCATGAAATTATCTGAACAATGTATTGTTCAAATCATGTAAATCTCAGATCATGGAAATCCCCCCCTCCCCGTATCCCTGCATTTATACCAGAATTTGTCAGCGGTTGATTTAACAGGAAAGTAAGAAATAACTCGGTGTCATATGTTGTAATTTTACAGCTTTAGCGTAAGTAGTTAGGTAAAGCTTTTAGTTTTCTATAATTGATAAAAAGTAGTAGTGTAGTCTTATTTATCAAGTCATGTCATAACCAAGAATATATACACAAGTAAATGTTTTACAAAGTCATTTATTGTTAGTTTTCAATTAAAATATGTTTATATGTCTTTTCTTATAGTAATCTGTGTGCATAATCATGTCGTTTTGAAAGTCATCTGTTCATATACATGTAGTTACCATTGTTAGACTTTCATCAATATTTCTCTCCTTTGGCAAATTCTTTGCTATATGAGGGGAGATAATTCATGTGATATTTGAACTCCATTCCACAAGTAAATTTATGAATTATTTTTCTTTACTAATAAACCATGGACAAGTTTTCTTTGCTCGTACTTAATTGTTGCTTATTACAAAATTATAAGTATTGTATATTGAAAAACTGCATTGTCAGTCAGAAACTTCAGATGCAAACTGGAAACATTTGGCATTCATTATTATCAGTGTATGTTAAAACTTGAATATTACAGTGTACTTATTATTGCAATATACTTTATTATTAGCATCTTTTGTTTATTCCTATCTTTACATAAATAATATCAGCTAATAGTTCATATACATATAGATATTAGGTCCCATAATATAAGCTATACTAATTGTAATTGCTCGGATTCTAGATACTATTAACATTGTGTTACAATTGCTTGGAAAATATGAAATAAGAATGCCTGCTTCAACATATGATAAGTGTGAATGATAATCAACAAAGAGATGAAGTATGACTTCGTATCTATAGACTTTATGGCAGTATATATTAACTACTGCTCATTCAATGTAGTACATTTTCTTTCAAACAGTCTTCCAAGTTGGGAGTTACCACATTTTTTTTCACTTTTCAGACTTTGTTTCATTGAGTTGTCATTATTTATACACAATTCTATAATCGTTCAATGTGCCTTTGTCAGTTCTTTCTATAACACTGCCATAAATGTTTTTGTGTTTAAGAGCGACATTGCATGTTCTGTGATAACAGAGACCATAAAATAAAGGGACTAGACTCTGCAATAGAGTATCATCAACTACGTGTGCCTCAGCCAGATGTGTAATAGACCCGACTTGATGAAGCCAGCTGTGTCAACACTGAAAATAAAATAAAAAAATAATAATGAACTGGTATAGCACCTAACTTCCAATTATACAACTGCTCAGCAGCGCTGATGTAATATTTACAATACACCATATGAAACTTTGTCATATCTTTATTTCATACATCCTGGTAACCAAGAAAATATGTTAATATTATATGAGCTATAAGAGAAACAAAATCGCCACTTTGGAATTTTTCCTGGACGCCATCTTGTTTCAGCGAGGCATACAAATATTCCCGCCTGCCGTCGAGTCCAGTCCCTTTATTTTATGGTCTCTTGTGATAAATATTTTTTAGTTATTGTTTAAAAATTGTCAGTATTGTTTATATTTGTTGGTATGTAAGTTAATTATCAAGCAAAATAATCTTATGTCTAAGTACATAATGTAGCAATAATTTTCAGAATACAAATCAAATTCATTACATTATCCATTTTCTGTTTGATAGATCTTGGAGTACTTTTCATGTGCCTTTTGCATATATTTTAACTAAACTTTACGCAAAACTAAATTTCACTTTGACATTTTTTTTGTGCTCTTTTTTTAGTGCTCTATATATATATTGTTCGCTCTACCACTGTACATTATTGTAAAAAACAATTTCTTGCAATAAAATGGTGCCCTGAGTGTTTAGAGTGAAAGTTCCTCAGGAAAATTTCGATAAACAGATTTCTAAAAATCTGTCTTTTGAGTGTGGATTGGTTGATTATAGAAATTCTTATCCAATATCAAAGGCAAGCAGCTTTCTAGAGATGTTTTACTGCTCAAGCAATATTTAATCATCAATAGCAAGTTCATCCTGCCAAGCGCATATTTTACCTCAATCTTCAGTCTGATTAAAATCAATTCTTTTCCGAGGAAAAAAGGTTGCAAAGTAATGCATCTACTAGAATACGAACTCATATCGTTTGGAGGTTTCCTTCCTTTCCTAGGCTCGCTTGTTCTTACTCCTCTCAGGTAGCCAATCACAGAACATCCAACAAAAGCTTTCGGTGCGAGAAGCTAGGGGCAGGTAACTCCCAACAGCCATACTCGGTTAAAACTCTTAAAATTAACATGAGGAATGTGTTTAGCAATGATTCAGAATGCTTTCAAAACGATGACCATTAAAAACCATGTGATTGGTCAGCTATATTTTGACAGCACTAAACTGGTACATAACGCTCACATATTTGGGGTGTTCTCAGACCTTGTGGAGAGGAAGCTAGAGAACCTGTTCGTCTCCCGGTAGATGCATTATTTTGCAAATTTTATTCCTTGGAACAAGGTCGATTTTTAATAAGAGTGAGAGTTTCTCTCATGTGAAATCTTAAATTTAAAACAGCTCTCCAGAGTATGTAAAAGTAGTTTTTACCTATTTTTCCTAGCTGTAGTAAGTAGATATGTGTCAGAACCTTACAGTAGATATGTCTATAAGCATGTAATTGTCCATCTTTAATTTCTACAATTTGTACCATGTTCACCCTTTTTAGCCAGTAAATAAATAACAAAACCAAGATGTATTGAGTTTTTTTTTTTTACAATTTTTGTAATTAAATGTTATGGTGCAATACTTCCAAGTGCTGACATATCTAAGTAGCTTGTAAGGTACAACTTAATTTATTACAAGTGTTACATTATTTATTATCTCTTAAAGGGGCAGTAGCACATTTTTGCAAATTTGATTTTTTCAAATTTCCCAGTTATAATGAGTTTCATTTTATCATTTATATTTACTTTAGAGGGTAAAACATCTGTTACACAAACCAATTATCCGTTATGGTAATAACGGTGTTGCGTATAAAGCAAAAATTTCATGGCGGCCATTTTATTATGAACACATTTTATTATTTCGAATGACAAAAACCATTCCCATGGCTTTACGGAACCATGAACACTCATTTTTTAAACTTGATTTTCCGAAGCGAGAAGGGTGTTTAATTATTGGTGACATTATTTTTCAAATTCATTTTATCGAATTATTTCAGCGAAAAAACATGCTACTGCCCCTTTAAGGTAAAGAGTAACATGTAAAACAAGAAGACATAGTCATCAACATCCCCCGCCAGACACAAGAAATGAGAACAAGGGCAATAATTCAAGAAGAAATAATTGTGCGCTTCTCATTTTCTTTCCATTAAGGTAACGATATCCTCAAGCCACACAACTGATTTGATGTTAAACAATGTCTGAGAAAAGCTATATCCTTGGATACTTGAAACAGAGTCGAAAAAGTAGAACAAGGGGAATAACTCCGGGGAAAAAATAATCACATGCTTCTTTTTTTCGAACTCCATCAAGGTATCGATGGCCTTAAACCACACACCAAATTTGGTTATCCTATCTTAAATAGTTTCTGAGAAAAGCTGTCCCCTTTGGTGATACCTTGAACAGAGTCCAAATATACGGAACAAGGGCAATAACTCCGCAAATATTAATTGTGTGCTTCTCATTTTCGAGTTCCATCAAGGTACTTATGCCCTCAAGCCACACACCAAATTGGGTAAACCTATCTTAAATAGTCTCTGAGAAAAGCTGTCCCCTTTAGAGATAGTATGAACCGAGTCCAAACATACGGAACAAGGGAAATAACTCCGAAAAAAATAATCACACAATTCTTATTTTCGAACTCCAAAGTGTTTATGTCAACAAGCCACACACCAAATTTGGAAACCCTATCTTAAACTGTTTCTGAAAAAAGCTGTCCCCTTTGGGAGATACCATGAACAGAGTCCAACTTACGGAACAAGGGCAATAACTCCGGAAAAAATAATCACACGGTTCTTATTTTCGAACTCCATCAAGGTATTTATGTCCACAAGCCACACACCATATTTGGACACCCTATCTTAAACAGTTTCTGAGAAAAGCTGTCCCCTTTGGAGACACCATGAACAGTCCAAAAATACGGAACAAGGGCAATAACTCCAGGAAAAATAATCACACCGTTCTTATTTCCGAACTCCATCGAGGTAGTTATGTCCACAAGCCACACACCAAATTTGGTTGTCCTATCTTAAATAGTTTCTGAGAAAAGCTGTCCCCTTTATAGCGGACTGACGGACGGACGCACGGAGCCCAAACCTATATCCCCCTTCCACTTCCTGGCAGGGGATAATAATATGGCACCAAATTTAGAATTTTTAATCCACGTTGTACAACATCTAAAATTGAACAAGATGAAAATACCTGAAAACTTGGTGATCAGTTAAGTGTTTACAAGTCCATGTAGTTACATATAAATAGACGCTTTGTTTCATTGAACATTCATTTTTCTTCTTCGACCAAACACATTTCAGTACCGGTTAGTTGACTCATTGCTTCAGTGCTTCGCGGTGGCAGGGGACATAGTATTCGGCTCTGTACGTCCAGCCGTCCCGTTTCTTGTTAGCGCGATACGTCATGAACCACTGCACCTGGAATCTTCAAAATTTGGTACCAGTCTTCATTAGGCGAATACGCTGACACCAGTCGTTTTCGGTGACCTTGACATCATTTGAAAGGTCACTGAGTCTTTGGTCAGTTTTTAAAACGTTCTTAGTGTGTGTCCATCCTTTTAGATCATTTCTTAATTGTCATGGGGGACAGTCACGTTTGTGACAATTACTTGTCTTGAAAACAAATTGCAACTATTCTTGCAATGGACATGATTTTCAATTCAACAATGAAAACATGACATTTGAGTAAGTTATTACAAAATTTAATTGATCTGAAATATGAAACATAATATCATTACATTTATCAACATATGATGATACCTAATTAGAAATAGATTTCACCATGTATTTGTCACCAGTTTATTAAATGGTTTGAAAAGTGAAAGTAAATGTCACAGCTTGTAACAGTAAAACTATGAAATTGAACAAACACTATATGAAATCTATTTCTTTTAAATTCAAACTTTGCAATTTAACGGACATTGAATCACTCAGTACCGGTATAAGTTTTCAATCAACCTAAAGACCAGGCCAAGCTCTGTTCAAGATTGTGCCTCATCTCTCATGTGACATGAAAAGCAAAATATTGTTCACAGAAAATATTATTAACAGCTCGTGTGATGTATTATTGTATACAAATACACCATAAATATAAACCAAATAATTCAGGAACATTATGCTGGAATTATTCACTGGTAATTGACAGTTCATATTTGGAAATTTACTTTATACACATATTTTTTGTTCATTTTTTCACATACATAAAATATTCAGTCATAAATCTATAACAAAAAAATCCACCTATACATAGGGGTAACACGTCCATAGCAATTTTATAGCATGGCATGTTAATCTTTAATTATAATTTATTTAATTCAAAATAATTTATCTTTGAGAGTATTGATATATAAGGGAGGGTCGGAGAATAAAACATACATTATGATACATGTTATGTATGTTATTTATCTTACACAAAATATTTGAAATGGTTTTCCCCCAGAAATTATGTTCATGACACTTTTAATTAAATACAATTTCTATTTCTATTTTCAGCTGTCCACATTCAGTCACCTGGGAACAAACATTCGTCAATCATCATTATCAAATCCAATCATAACTTTCTGAGGAAAACATCAGTCCAATGAAATACAAATCATTTGACCAATACAAAACACACACACACACACAGAGTCATAAAAGGTAAAAGGACAGAAACTGAAGGGTCCGATAAGTAAGATTACTCGGTCTCTTGTCACCATGAGAGCACAACTCCAGCTAAGTGCAATATTGATGCACAATCCATCCGCCTGCAATGGTTAAGCCAAGCGGTTCGTCAAGGGCCATAACTCTAAAAATATTCACCCCTGGGCCCATTACTTTCGATGTGCTCATCCATATCCAACGCATGTGTAGGTCCAGAAATATTGATAACAAAATGTGGGAGGATTTGATTAGATAAAACAGGTACTACCCCTTTACGAGATACCTCAACATAAACCTGTTCAACTTTTCTTGCATGAGTTAACTGATTTGATTGGACAAAATCATAGCACAATATGTATACAAGGTGAAAGAGGTTATCAAATAGTACAAATATTTGGAAAGTCACCTAGTCATAATAATTGAACAAAGTGGCAATTTTTTTTATCCTCAACTATTCTTCATACATAGGAAGGAATTGTAGTGAGGCATCAATCAATCAAATAATCTAATTATTGATCATTTGGAGTTGTTGAAAAAAACGATCCTACAAATTCTTGATCAATAATAATTCAGACTCCAAATACATACAAAATTAATTCTCGATATGGGTGTAAATAAATGAAAATGGGACTGTAAATATATTGTTCTGAAGTAATATTTAATTAGTGATAATTCATCCATGTTCAATAATAATTCTTTATACTTTTGAAGATCAATTCCCAACCTGAGGAATATATAATTTTTTTCACAGAAAGTCATTTGAGTTATTGTTTAACGCCGCTTCGGCAGTATTCAGCCATTAGCGGCGACATTTGTAAATGTAGCACTGAAGCATGTGAATAATCATTGTTCTTCAATACATGTATATATAATAAATCCTGACCCATATAGAAAACAAATGGTCCACATATACATCAAAAGTAATACTGAATAAATTAGGTAATCTTTCACACATCCCCATCAATCATGTTAGTTGTGTCGACCGACGAAATGAGCGAAGTCTCCTCAACACAGTGGCCGATCTTGTTTCACGTGGCGTAGTGTCTTTCACTGTTTTTGATTTCTTTGCACTTGTGCTCTCTGATTGAGTTCTGCATTTTCTGTACGGTGTTCTTGGTGTTGAAACTCTGTTCGGACAGGTTCTGAAATCAGTTTCAAATAGTCAGTTATAATCTGTTTTATCAAACTGCTGGTGTTAGGCAAAACTATTCTAGGCAAAGCAAATTAATATTGAGTTCACTGTAAAATGGATTATTCAATTAAAAAACAAATCCCTACAAACTGCCACTGCACATTGAACGTTGATGTAGCAGGTTTTTTCTATGGAAATAAAGAGATCTCACAAAATGGGAAAGAAATACTACCAATTGAAAACAAATGGCAATCAATAAATTAAGTTCAAAATATAAATGGTTATGGTTTGGCAACATGGATCCATTTCCCATCCTCGAATTACTAAAAGCTGTTTACATTAAAATTTTCGTTTTAAATGTGACACTGTTTTCTATGGATAATCGGGTTGTGTAATGGGCTGTTTTACCCTCTTAAGTAAAGTTATACTACATACATTTTTCTTATAAATGGCACAATAGAAGATATAAGAAATGCAAACAAGAGTCAACAGAAGATGGCATATCCCACCGGTTCCATATAATTTATAAAACACATCTTTGAAATATAACTGTTTATCTTTAAAGTACCACTTCAGTAGGTGGATAATACATATGCAAAGTTTAAGACAGATATGATGAAAGAGTTTGAAGTTTTGCTCCATGAATCACTGAACAAAGTCCAAATCTATGGCAACGAAAAAAAAAGAAGAAATAAAATTCAGAAATCTGAAATTATCAAAAGGCTCCACTTCAGTTAGTGGGTAATACACATGGAAAGTTTCAGAAAGATATGAACGATTTTCAAGTTCTGCTTCTGTTTACTTCCATTTTCTTTTAGTACTGGTAAGGTGTGCATATGCTCCTTGCATAAAATCAAGCTTTCTTCAATAATGGTATTAAATCTGAGCTTGTTGGAACAGTTTCCTGTAAAAATTCGTTAATTATTTATGCAGGTCACATGAGAAATGTAATTTTCAGGGCACTAGTTTTAATTTGCTACACAAAAGAAAGCCCCATGAGTGTGTCCGTTAGGGTGGAACTCACTTGAGATGATCGTCCAGCTCCCACTGCCACAGTTCCACATCACATCCAGCATTCTCACACGGCTTCACTCCCAGACAACGCATCATCTCCATGTTATCTTCAGGTATGTCCGGTCTGCAAGTCAATTGCAAAGTTGTCAAGTTCTATCACAGATGTGATAAGATAAGGCACAATGATATTTCCCCAAAGGAATTTTTTTTTACATCAAACAGAGCATGACATGACATATATTATATATACGTAATGTCAAATTTTGCGTCTATCTATCTAAATAAAAGAAGTTTACTTCCGGGTTCGTCTTTTTGGTCAAAGATGAAATGTCGGACTGGCAAAAATTTGAATCTGCATCCCTGGTAATATGTATGACAATTTACATAATTCATTATAGTTTAGAAATACATGATATAATAATGAGGATACTTATACCGCATTGAACTCCACGCCACAATTAGCGTGCTCGAAGCGCACACACATTATTATCCTGGTGTAAGGACCAACATCATTCCTTTTGTCATTCTCAACTCTCTGGGAGTATGCAACCTAGCTGCCAATTAAGGCCCTGTTAAGGTTATCTCTCACATTGCCTTCAGTTCCATACCAGGTACTCAAATGTACTGCTGAGTGAACAGAGGCACACTTTGAATGAAGTCACTTGCCCAAGGTAACACCACAAGTCTTTACAACTCATGTCTCTTTGTGGGGCAGGAAATCAACCTTTCAAACTCTCAGTTTATTCAACCATGAAACGGGTCACCTACCCATTCGGCGAGCCGTGCCGGTTCTTGCTGAACTTCACTGATAGCGATCAACTGAGCTATGCACAGGACCACGTTACCATATTTAGAAAGTTAATATGGACACGTATTTACCAATTACCATGCAATAATTTACCAGATTTTAAGGCTAACACGACTATCAAAAATAAGTAGTCGACTAGTCGGTAGCAGTAGTCGATTAGTAGTCGACTAGTTGCCATGTGGTTTGTAAATGCTTGATTGACTTAGTGCACAATCAAATCTATTTTTTACGTCATTGTTTCAAATAAAATGATTAAAGATTATATCAAATAAACTTTGAAAATATTTATGCATTGAATTTCTAAAACCGAAAGTACAACGGAAGATTGCACCGACGATCGTAAACAATTATAAGTTATCAACAAGTTTCTGTCAGCAACTGTATCTGTATCAGCCAGTAGACATTAACCTTTTTTGCAATGATTTTAAATATTTAAAATATGTTGATATTAAACCTTTAAAAGAATTAAGTTGGCAAATATTATGATAACAAAGAGATAGTTAGTTTACCTTCGGTAATGATTTTGCTATAATTAGTGACAGGGCACAGTTTTGTTCTGAATAATACAGGGACCAAAAGTGGAAGCTGTCACATACATATACAATTGACAAGGGAAGTAACTGCTGTGCTATTTGAATATAACAAACACCTGTCGTAAATATTACTTCAGACATCAAATACAAGTTTTAATTTTAATAAATTTATTAAATTCATTCACTGTCAGCTTAAAAAATATATTTTGATTATCAATGCAATGCAGAAATTAATAAACAAATGCAGAAAATAACCATTCAGGTGGGAAATGATCAGTCAAATGACCCATATGTTTGCTGGGGGGGACTTGAAACAGTCGAAGTCTTGACCTAGTTCCATGAAATGATCAGTCAAATGACCAAAATGTTTGCTGGGGTGACTTGAAACAGTCGAAGTTTTGACCTAGTTCCATGAAAAGTCTGTGCACAGTGGAATGGTCTATTTTTGAGCAGGGGTGACAGTGTTTTGCCTTCTACATTCTAATTTTGATGAGAGTCAGTTTACTTGATTAAAGATTAATTATTTTGGGATTATTATGGTAGCTTTTAGTTACAGAAATGTTTCAGTTAAAAAAAAATCTCAATTTATAAATAATCAAATTGGTTCAAAGTTTTGTGGCTGGTTAATCCCTACATAAATATGGACTCAACCTAACTGAGAAAGAGATGACAGAAGGTGATTGATGTTTTCTGCTGTCGTAGATTATGACAATCAACTTACCAGTAATATTATCAGAACCATATAATGTTGAGGTATGTTTCAAAATGTTTCAAGAATGATAATTTTGCAAACATGTGACATTTCAAAATTAATATAATTATTCAGCTGTCAGTGTCAGTGTTTATGTTTGTAAAGTTCTTGCAATGGAAACTAAAAATAACCTTGTTGATATTATGCTTGAATATCTCGATGCCGGTTCAGAAAAAAATTGACAGATAAACTTAGCATACTAATTTGACATTTACAGTAATATACATTGGTTTGTATTATAATTTAATGCATATAAGTTTCACATAGTAGGCCTACTCTTCATTAATGCAATAATATCTAGGACTGATGTATTGCTGAAATTATCGGTATCTCGACTGGAATCAGTCGACTAGTCGACTACAGGAATGTCTAGTCGACAGTCGGCAGATTCAACTAATCGTCGACCAGTCGACTAGTTCTGCTAGCCTTACCAGATTTCATTGATAATATTTTTAGAAATTACAAATGTCATGAAACAATGATATATTATTTAATATACATGTATCACAATTCTTTGAAGGGCATTCAGAAGTAGATAACTCTAATTCTTTAGCCTAAAATACATTGGACATTGAAAATGTCACTCCTTTTTGTTGACATGGGAGTGTGGGGATGAGATTATTGGCCATTTAGAATAGTAGCACATATTTAAGAGGGTTTGTGCTTTATTCAAATAAATAATTGTGTTATTTTTGTTTTTTAACTGGTGAGAAGTTTGTATAAAATGGAAGTAATCTCTCAATTCGAAAAAAAAAATGTCGTTAATAAAAAATAATTGCGTCATCGCATCATTTTTGTCAGCCTGTAAAGACCAGAAACATTTATTTTTATTTTTTAGGCCTTACAGTTCATCTCAGTATATTTTTTTACTCAGTATATATGTTCTATCCATTTTGTTGACTGAGGTCAGGAAAACTTACCTTGTCATTGGAAAAGATTTGTCCATCTGACACGTAGGACATTTGTTCATACTCAATCGGAGATTTCCTTCTTCATCATACAAACAATCTGCACACAGTCTATGCTGACAGTGTCCGTAAACCATGAATAACTTTGGACAGAGACATACCACACAGTTAAATCTGAAATAAGAAAATATTTTAAAAGTTTAAGCTAGGTAAATATTTAGTTTGGGTCAACTACAAATTACCTTGTGAGCGCAACCGGTTTTTGCAAACAATAAACAAGAGTCATCAGAAGACGACATATCCCACTGGTCCCACATAATTTGTAAAACACATCTTTGACAGATAATTGTATATCAACTACTTCAATTAGTGGGTAATACATGACGATGTGAGTTTCAGATATGATGAAGGGAGTTCTACTCCGGAAGCAGACTTATCTCTGAACAAAGTCCAAATCAAACAGGTTTCTATGGAAACAGAATTTTTTTGTTGTTGAAAATATCAAAAGGCACCACTTCAGTTAATGGGTAATTCACATGTAAAGTTTCAGGAAGATATGATGAAGAGATTTGGAGCTGTGCTTTGGAAACGAACCCGTCTCTGAACAAAGTCCAAATTCAACACATTTCTATGAAAACAACAAAAATAATTAAAATTTCAGAAATCTGAAAATATCAAAAGGCACCACTTCAGGAGGTGGGTGATATACATGGGAAGTTTCAGAAAGATATCATGAACAGTTTTGGAGTTCAGTAGTGTTTTAAACTTTGCTGGTGTATCTTTAGTCTACACCAACTGACCAGTTGAAATATGGGAGGTGAGGTGAGTTGGGGTTTAACTTTGCTTTCAAGAGTATTTCACTTATATCGCGGCTGCTAGTATTATGGCAGGGAGAAAGCCAGCAACGCCATGTGGCTATGCATTGCGGTGAAACCTGTGAGCATCAACTGGAACTAGCGAACCATGGGTGGTACTGCACTGAAATTCAGTGTAGTGAGTGAGTGAGTGAGTAAGGGTTTAACGCCGCTTTCAAGAGTATTTCACTTATATCGCGGCTGCTAGTATTATGGCAGGGAGAAAGCCCGCAACGCCATGCGGTGAAACCTGCGAGCAACGGCTGGAACTAGCGAACCATGGGTGGTACTACGCTGAAATTCAGTCTAGCATTGCACCCAAACCTGACTGTGTAGAACAGGTCTCTACTGCAGATAAAGTTGCCGTGCCCCTGGCGGGATTCGAACCCCGGACCTCTTGATCCAAAGCCGAACGCACTAACCACTGCGCTATCCCGCCCTCTGGAAATATGAGGCATGTCATTAAATTTGAATAAATAGTAATACAAGATTATATTAATGCATAAACTTGTATTTCTTCATCTTATCAGCTTTTAAATACCTCTTTAAGGAGTTATCAGTAAATTTATTAATAAAATGAGCGAGTTATTGTTTAA
The DNA here is from genome assembly GCA_936450465.1 of Gibbula magus. NCBI lineage: Eukaryota > Metazoa > Mollusca > Gastropoda > Trochida > Trochidae > Gibbula > Gibbula magus. Next base: position 60,928,670 of record OW388291.1, read on the forward strand.
CCTCACTTTTTGACATTAGCCAGGTTCGGGAAACCCTGAAATTGACGTATAAAATGTCCTAAAACTGAAAGTTGTACTTGTCCATAAAATAGAGTATTTGCTCTCAATTAAAATTGAGTGTGCTTCACAAGCGAAGTATGGAGGCCAACAATAAAATGTTGCCAACAACTTTGCAGATGTTTGAGGTCATAACTGCATCTTCAACACAAAAACAAAGTGTCAAACTTATAAAGATATAAATCAAATCTGTACTCCTAACATACATTTATGATATTTAAAGTACCTATCACCATATTGTGTGACTTACCAGTTCTCAAAAGTAAATGCATTTACGATTATCTGTACAGTACTTGGCTCAGAAATATTTCGAACATGTTGCTTTTTCAGAAGCCAACAAAATAAACACAAACAGCAAGGGAATCATTTACAAAATTACAACGGATATTATAAATGAAGAAATCAATATTCATCACTGGATAAGCCTTAGAGTACTCATGAAGGTCACTCATAAACAGTGTGTATGTGTAATTAATTTTATTTATACGACAAATCGACGTCTAAAACAAAAACATACGAAGTGACACACAAAGCCATCTTATCATCAAAATGATAACGATAACAAATCACGTGAAGACTTATCTTAAATATTGCGTAAGAAACGATATTGCTATTAAGTTGAAATTATTTACCTTTGTTCATAAATGTTTTGTGTTTCCAAAATGGAATCTGATAAACTCGACATTTTGTCTTATTTCATTAATCTTGGGAAATAAACACCGTCTTCTCTGCATGAAGAAATCTAAACTCCCGCTTGATGCCACACGTGACCGATTTTAACTTGTTTGATTGGTCAAACAGAGGCCATCATCATGGGAAGTAACTCTGCAAACTAAACATGTAAAACCCGCTAACAGATTTGTGAATACTTTGATTTTAGCGTAGTTCCATCTGAACATAAATGCGAATATAGAAATTGTTACAGATAACTTGAGAATTATGATAAGAAATGAAAGTAATTCCCCAAAAATCCTGTTGAGTATTTCATATAATTTAACTGAAACAATTCCCCATAACTGTCACAAACATTAGGATAGGCCTTTTTACTGTATATATAGGCACCACATCGCCTGGGTATACAAATTATATTTGAAAGGTAAATAGTAACGAACGTAATTTTTTCTTGATTCACCGTTATTCATTCCCCGCAATCATCTATTTGGAAACCCTCCACACGATGTTAGTGCCTTTCAGTAATATATGAAGCGTTCATAAAATAAGACGCGTTCCCTGGCATAACATAATTATTGAGATATTTACAATGTAAGCCAAACACAAATATTTCAAGTGTTTAATGAAGCACTGATGATTGATGATTCACAATCCAATATTGGCCAAATGGCTTTTTTTCGTAACTGACACAACCCCTATCCTTAAATGTAACGTAGTAAAACTGTCGATGAATGCCATGGGTAGGCTAAATTAAATTAAATTTAAAGTAAATCAGTTAAAACTATTGCAAACTCCCGCAACGAAATATAGCCTTATAACCGTTAAAGGGTTAAAAAAATATGTTATAAACACTTCATTAAGAAGTTTTCAACTTATACATTTAAACTAAGCAGTAGGCCCAGTCGCAAAATACGGTCGATTATCAAACCTCGTAAAAACCTCGATAAATACGATTGTTGTTCAACCACACAAGGAAGCAATGTAAATGCTTGAACATTCGCTTGTATTGAAGTACTCGCCTGTCTGTTTTGAATATTCATCGGGTTAATGTTGTAAAAGTAAACAACATCGCCCTTGATTATTGATATCAATCATCGATACATTTCCTGCGATTATTCCATGTATACTCAGGGAAGCCACATTTAGAAAATCTGAAGTGCCGCGAGAGGCACAATTCATGTAAAATGCCTAGATGCCGCAAAAGCCACCGTTGATTACCAAATGACACCATTTTAAAATAAGCTTTTAAAGTGGATATGAAGTGAATTGTTGATTGTTTAGTTTTAGATTGAGCAGATATGTACGTCCATTGAAGCTTCTAAGACAGTTCGTGACAGGTATTTATAAGTCTTCACAGACAGACAACACTGTTTCTATTTCATTTTGTCTTTTCCCCATAACGATCTTTTACAAAATATACATGTTATGTTCATAGAAATGTACTTCACTTATTTGAGATCCCTTTTATTCAATTGGGGATAATGAATTTGGATTTAAACAATATTTTTCATAATTAAGCCTGAGATGAAACCATATCTGATCCTTTATTTAATCCCTTAAGTTTGATTTATAATTCGAGGCACGCTAGCAATCAAGGATTCAAGGGATCGGGGTTCACCCAGGCCAACATTTTTAACTGGGGGATTTGGGTCAAAATAGTTTTGCTCATCACAGGCATGTTTAAGCTCTGCTTCTGTGATGCAAGATTTTGAACTTTGGCAAGATGAAATAGATAGACGCGGTCAGATTCTCAATATTTCAAAACAATATTTTTTTTACCGTTTTTTGTTTTCCATATACTGCCAAAAAGAAGGGCAGTTGAAATGATATATTACAAACAAGTAAAATACAATACAGTTTTCCAAAAAAAATTCCTAAAAAATCTAAAGAAGGAAGCGTAGAGGCATATGAAAACAACATTTATTAGATCCATTATTAATACGTCATAAATGTAATGCCTGGACAAATCCCAAAGGATCAGAGTTTACTAAAGCTGTATGTAAAGTTAACGTTTATTGGCAATTCCTAGTCAACGATTACTCTTGTTCTCATTAATATACAATTTACACTGAATAGATACAAAGTTGTTATATATTGAGGACACCTCATCTTTACCAATATTCTCTTGAGAGAGTCGACTTTCTGTTTTCATAATCAAGTATAACTGAATTTGGCAGTTTGTAACTTTATCGTTACTGACACTTAACGAAAAAACGATACAAAAACAAAGCCGAGACAAGCGAAGCTGTGACCTTGTTACGGGATGGATATAGAAGCAGGGCAGTTTTTAAAAATCACTTTATGAATACCTATACCAATACAATACGACGACTGTAAACAGCACACATACACATGCTACCAATCCAATACGGTATTATATTCGATTTTCTGTGGTGAAATACGGCTTTTATCGGTTAAAATAAAATCCGTATTTTCACTTAGTGAAATAACATGTTATTCTACTCAGTGAAATAACACTTTCAATCAAATGACGTCATCGTAACAATAGGATGACGTCATACGATGGCCGTGGAAAGGAAGGCGAATAATCTCTATATATTACTCAACAAAATAGTACAGTTATGCAAACATTTAACTTTCAATGTGGTTCATTCGTGTAAAAAAACATAATAATAGTTGAAAATAAAAAATAAGGTAAAGAAAAGCCATATTTCCAAATTTCCTCTGCCCCCACATGAAAAATAAAAAAACTGATCTTACCTTTTTTCTTAAGAGAAGAACTTTTAAAATCAAATGTAAATTGATCTCTATCAAACCCTATTGAACGCTATCATCATGGTGAAACCTGATGTGGGCATGTCAGATAAACAGTCTGACGTCAAACACGCCACACAATGCGTCAAAGCCTTTGGTATACAATTATGACGTCAAACTTTTTGTTTTTCAGTCTATAGAAAAATAACCATTTTGTTATTGGATAAAAAAATGTCCGGTATGTTATCGCTCCACTTTGCATGACACCCACAGACTGTTTTGTTGTTTTGTCACGTTTTCTGAAAGGCGTTTGATAACGAAACATATATGAACTCTAATATCTTTTTATATCCCATTTTATCATATACACAAAGTTTGTTCAATGTTAATGAGAATAGAAACAACTAAAGCAAGTATTCATGAAAGTAATTGTCATGTTGTACAATTGGCTTCTATTTGGTTCGATCTTGTCCCTCGGAAACACTTAACATAAATAGCTTTCAGTGAACAGTAATTCACTTCTATTTACTCAGTTCCTGCCAGCAACCAAACATCACCGATACAGTCTGGGATTGAGCAGAGAGTATAGAATGATTGGCTGTTGAACTGAACACTACCAACTGACTGTTGGAATCCCGTCGGAATCCCGTTGGAGACACCAAGACATTGTAACATGGGTCTCATACTGTGTTGTGTCCCTGGGCAAGGCACTTCATCAAAACTGTTCGAGTTCGAGTTCGAGCGCCCATTAGTGGCGCCGGAAGTATACTATTGAGCATGCTATACACATAGAGCTATATACAAATTGACTATGATTATGGTGACTACGAAGCATGAACTTAGAGAAGTACCGTTTATGTTTCGTTAGTTCTGGGGTAAGATCACATTTCCTCAATGATAATTCCATTGTCCTTCCTACAAAAGTTACCATCAATGGTTCGTTACTACATGCGTGTAACCACAGATCCACAATACATGGCTGCGTCGATGTTCATTGATTCCATCACACTGGTCAATACATAAGCACAATCTCATGGCTTTTCATGTATTCCAATGTTGTTCATTATTCTTGAAACCATGGTTACCCTGAGACTCAAAATCCCATTATAACATTCCTTGGGGAAGACATATAGTTTCACTGATGCTTCTCCTGGGTCCCATACGGAAGCCTTGCCCAGACGTTTTTCTTCAAATCTAGTCATTATATTCAAATGATTTACAAAAAATATAATATACATTTACATATACATATACATATATTCATTAGTTCTCTTAAAACAAAATAAAGAATACTATTTTGTATACTGTTTAAACCCAAAATGTAAACTTTCACAAAATCTGTTTTCTTTCATTGAAAAATCCACATATGTGTCAGATTTCTTCAAACATTCAATGATTTTACAACGTTCGATTTCGTAAAATAGTGCTTGCGAAAAGTTTTTATTGATTTCACAAATTGTTTGTCATAAAAAAGAAAGCAAAAACAAACAGACTACTTTGGATTGCGCACTACTATTTTTACAAACAGTTTATTTCAGGGGAAATGATAGTGACATGCTGAGAATTTTTAGCATTATACACTCAACCGCAAAATAAACGTCACTACATTTTCAATCATGTAAAAAACGAAATACTGCTATCGGTGAAAGTAGATTTTGAATGCCTTGTATTGGGACATGGTTTGTAAAGATGTACCCACAATTTCATACATCAGAGTATAATACTTTTATTTTTATGCCTGTTCAAGTAACATTGGGGTGATGAAATTGAGTTTTTAAAATGTTTTTTTTTGCCAGAATATTTTGCATTTAACCTAAACATTAATAAAATGTAGAAATTTAATAAATCAAAGATGATGTCAACACCAATAACCTTCTTGGACTTATATTTGTTGACGCGTCTTTACTGTAAGAATTCATGAAACAAGTCAAGAAAGCCCCTTTTGACTCTTTTATTTGGTCTAGTTAAGGAGATTCAAAACGACGATTTCTTCAAGCATATGTTTTTCAGAAATATGAACAGATACTGTTTTTAGATTTCAAATTTATTTTAATTGGCTTCTGAAGCCAAGGTGTATTTTTGTTTCAACTGTTTTCATCACTTGTGGATGGCATTATCTTGTTAAATGGGGAACAACTCAGTGTAATTTAAAGTGGTGGGCCCCTTTAATGACTATGGTTAAATGTTCAATGGAATATTACTGGTCTCAATCATATCAATTTACACTAGACCCCAATTCAAAGCTTGTAGCAACTTTCATAATTTTAAAAAAAGCCACAAAGACAATTATTAGATAAAGATATGCACTATTACACTTAGGTTATGTTACATGTTACATACTGATCTGTGTGAGCTGGTACAGTACATATGACCTGGCCAGGATGCATTTTGTAACTACAAAATATTTTGAAATATGTTAATTGTTTGTTTTCTTAAATGAAAGGTGCGCATGTATGCATTGAATGCCTTTAATTTACAATGTGTGAGTCTTGCTTTAAAAGCCTGTGTCAACTTTTATTACCTTGGGTTTAAGTGATAAATTACCTTAGAATATAAATCTTGCAACAGATTTGGGCTTTAGAGTCAATGACTCTATTATTTAAAACTTTTATGGCGATGAATATATGTTATATAATACATAAAATGCAACATTTTTGCTTTTGTTTAATAAAACATGTTTCCAGTATAGCACGTATGTGTATAATTAATTTCATTATGAAAACAATGAATAACCATTTATCATTTCGGCAACATCCCACAATTCAACAGTAACAATAACAAATCTGTTTATCGATTACCCATCGATCAATCAAGACATTAATAGCTCACATTAATCTCTTAACAGGGCTATTATTCTATTTATCATCCAAAACTGGGTTCCACAGGAGATATTGCTTGTGACAGCAGATTTTGAACAATGCCCTGTTGGCGTCAGCTACATGACATCACAATGATTTTGCATCATCAAGTAATGACATGCTATGACGTCATAATCACGATGACATCACAATGCTATGACATCACAGCACTGGAAGCCAAATGTTCATTTTTCATTAAAAACAAATGAAGAATGATTTTGGGTGATACATAGAATCTCACCCTCGTGTCTTCTGATATCAAATTTATCAACACTCGTTGTTAAAAGTCAAAATATCCTCGGCAAGCCTCGGATATTTGTAACTTTTATCAACCCGTGTTGATATATTTGATGTCAGAAGACACTTGGGTGAGATTCTCTGTATAATAGGTTAGTTAGTTATGATATATAGGCATCAATAGTTCCCTTGAGATCAACTTCCCAATGCAAGGCACAACTCTTGCCAGTCTTCATTACTGGCTGATTTAGGCCTTGCAGTATTTCCTTAAGAAATCGGTGTTAAGAAATCCAGGCCCGCTATGCATTTCCAGTGCAGCGATTCACTGCCTCGACACAAGAAAGCTAGGGAAATACCGCAAGGGTTAAATCAGCCAGTAATGCAGACTGGCAAGAGTTATGCCTTGCGTTTGGAAGTTGCCTTGAGATATGCAAGATGTCGAATACAACTTGTTGACTTTCGAAATGCTTCAAGACTGAGAGGTATGTTAAATAGTGAACATTGTAAACACAGGCAATGTGAAGGGATTTGTGTCAAAGCTTTAATGTGCATTTACTCTGTGGATGGAAGTATCCATGGTATGTATATTTTCTAAAATAATATAATATAACATGCATAAAATTGTTATTAAAAGAAAAACACATACACATGTCATCCTAGAACGGATAACAAAGTAAGAAAAGAACATCGTATTCGTTACTTTCACATCATGTTGCCTTTCACGTTCAGTCGTAAAGAACAACAAATCATCTTGTATGCGATTGCCCATCCATCAATTGATATATTTAGTTAACTTAAGTCTCATAACGAGATTAGGATTCTATATCCGTATCTCTTTTGCTACTATGAGAAATAGAACATCAATGTTTACTTCAAAAGATTATAGTGTATTCTAAGCATCATGGTGTCCTGGAATTGACTTCTGTAAAGGTTCAAAATTATATAAATCTTTGAAAATCATAAGTCAAATGGTGAGAGGACTTTAAATATCATCCATATACATCCACAACACCGTGGCATATATCAAATTTATTTTTAAAAAAAGAAGTTTTAATCGTTTTCCAACATTTTGGCTAAAAAAAAACCAAAGGATAGTTTTAGTTCCGAAATTATGTGTTATAATCTAGTTCAGTTTAAATAGTTACTTCACTATTCACTTTACTGCCTGAAATATCAGTATTTTGTGACTCTTGAAAATGTGCAGAGACGATCGAGTCTGCCTTATGAAGAAACCATAAAGAAAGATTCATTCACACTGTTTATGTAGTATTTAGATTCTAGAAAGTCATTGGAAGTTGTAAACGAATATTATGGCTGAAAAGAGACGATGGGAATGCACAAAGTTACCAATATTATATATTAACAACATTGAATCCTTGTGAATTTATTCGAAAAAATCTCAGTATTGTGATATTTTTTTCAAAATAATCAAACTTACATGTATTTATGAATGAAGCATTTAGAGCTTTTTTGATTTAAGAGTCTGTTGATTATATAAATATTACCTTGCTTCAGTATACTGAACCTAAAAGTAAATGTGACACGGCGAATTTAAAGTTGTCAGTATTTGAAATGACTTTGGACCTCATATTGTCAATGTTTAGATGTAAACCACGCGATGTGGTTACCAGGCGAATAGCAGAGGTAGTTATTGCTAGATAAATTGATGGTGATGTGTAACATAAAGTGACATTACATCGGTTCAAGCAAAACTGAAAGTTTTACATCGTTCAATGACATATGATATATCCCCACTTTTCAACAACTCATCACCAGTTACCAAATTTACACACCTTCTGAATACTCCAGACATAGTGCATCATCTGTGTGATACAGTTACCAACATGTATAAACGCCGCCAGTCATTACTTTAACCTATTTATTATTTGTAGTTTTAATTTACTTTTATTCCCCTTACTTATTATAGTATGAATGTATCACATGTTGTATGAATGTTATATGTATATTCTTGTAAGTATGCTGTGTGCTTTTTTATGTTATGTTATATATGTTTTGTAAATTTGTATGGTATGAATGCAACATGAATGGTAGTTATATATCCACTTTTGGTATGTGTGTATGCTTTGTTAAGAATGTTATTTTTGTTGTGCATTTATATTGTGATGTATGTCTGTTTCTGAGTGTACGTTTGTATGAGAGTATGTATGTAAGTATGTATTTATATAAGTATGTATTTATGTATGAATGTATGTATGTATGTATATGGGTATGATTGAAGTGTATATACGTGTATGTATATGTATGTGTATATATATATAGAATACTAAACGATGTCCCGTTTGATAACATGTTTATGAAACGAGTGGATGGTTTGGTATTTTAACGAGCGAAAGCGAGTTAAATACCGATGCCATTCACGAGTTTCATAAACATGTTATCAAACGGGACCGAGTTTAGTATTTAATTTATTACTCAATGATGTAAATAGCGCTGAATTGCAAGACAATCGATTTTAGCGACGCTCACTTGCAAATAGGTCACCCGCTATTGCAGTCACGCGGCTAACATTGTGACGTCAACAAAAAACGATTATGACGTCACGCGCCGACTATGACGTTACAGCAGCACGCGGTGGTATCACACATGTGTGTAACCAACTCATTGTTATCTAATGAGTAATCTCACCACGGTTGAGTAATAAATGCGTGTATATGTAGGTATGTATGTTTATATGTCTGTCTGTCTGTCTCTGCAGCCTGTCTGTCTGTCTGTCTGTACGTATGTATGCATGTGCACCTAAGTATTACCTGAATGTTATGAATGTGTGTTTTGCATGCATGCATATATGTTTGTATGTATGATTGTATGTTGTTTTGCATGTACCTTTTATGTATGCAACGTTTTCGTATTTGTGTGTACCTTGTTATATATTGTTTTGAATATGTGTATGCCCATGTGTCCAGGATTATATTCTAGTGTGTATGAAGATGAATGTATTTTTGTTTGTATGAATGAAAGGTTGTTATATGTACGCTGTAAGTGTGATTGTATGAATGTATGTTGGTTTATATTCCATTGTTAATTAATCCTTATTCGTTTAATAGTATGTATGTAATGCAATGTATGTGTACCATGTTTGAATAGTTTTTTTAATTTTTATTTAGTCTCTCATAACCTACCCGGTGGTTATAACCTTCCCGGTGGTTTCTGTACTTTTATTCCATGTAAAATTGTGTTTTAATTTATTGACTTTGTACAGAAAGTGAGACTTTAATAAACATCATCTCTCCCTTGTGAATTTATTCGAAAAAATCTCAGTATTGTGATATTTTTTCAAAATAATCAAACTTACATGTATTTTGGAATGAAGCATTTAGAGCTTTTTGATTTAAGAGTCTGTTGATTATATAAATATTACCTTGCTTCAGTATACTGAACCTAAAAGTAAATGTGACAAGGAGAATTTAAAGTTGTCAGTATTTGAAATGACTTTGGACCTCATATTGTCAATGTTTAGATGTAAACCACGCGATGTGGTTACCAGGCGAATAGCAGAGGTAGTTATTGCTAGATAAATTGATGATGATGTGTAACATAAAGTGACATTACATCGGTTCAAGCAAAACTGAAAGTTTTACATCGTTCAATGACATATGATATATCCCCACTTTTCAACAACTCATCATCAGTTACCAAATTTACACACCTTCTGAATACTCCAGACATAGTGCATCATCTGTAGTATTGTAGTATTGTCAAGGAGCCATATTTTCATCATTTAAAGCAAAAGTAAAATTAAACGATTAGGGATATACAATGTAAATTGAAGAGTATGTATATTCAAAACAAAACAGCGATGGTTATTTGACAACAACTGGAAAATGCCGACAACATGGCCAGATGAGGGAATTGACATTTTGACATTTCTGAAAGTTGATAAAACCAGTATCTACGTCATCAGACATACATTTACATCAGAATAAAATGCCCATAAGACACTTCAAAAGCTGCAAATTGAAAGTCTCAGTCAATCTTAAGGTGACAGCATTGTGTATATACACAAATGTAAACTTGGGAAGCATTTATAAACATGAAGTCACGGAAAATTCCCGTTTGAGCCTAATTTCCAGCGTGTGAATGAATTATTGAACCTGTCAGTAAGTAGGGCACGCCAATAAATAGCTTCATTACTTATTGTTATTTTTTCTTAATTACTTTAAATATGATTGTACAGGACATGTCATAAGATACATCAATTGTGTTATAAATATGACGCAAAAAACCCCATTTTGAATAACGTCAGCATTATTACCACGAAGAAGATTGTACATCGTTTGCTGGTTATCATTAACACTTTTCAAAAACTTATATATCTGCATTCGGAGAAGGCTTCACAAACGATCAGAATATGTTCTCGATGTGATCAGTGCAATAAACACCACACCAACTACGTAGCTTTATGGTGCTCCAAGAACTCATAGCTTTTAGAACGGGACCAAGTTCTCTTTATTTATTAAATCAAGATAACGCGAACTAGAATAATACATTTAAAGTGTTATATTGTTGATTTGAGACAGACAGACAGTTTTTATTTGTAAAGGTGACCATGAGGCCAATAGTACATGTGTAAAATGATGGTATAACACGTTTGCGCAACCTGTACAATAATATTGACATCGATAAATACTCGGTTACAATTAACAAGATGTTCGTAACTTAAATATGTGGTACAGCAAAACAGCTATCTTAAATAACAAATCAGTATTTTCCGTGCGCAATAGCATACAGAATTTCATTCTTGATGGTTGATTATAGAAAAAATATGGTAGGTATTGCATTCGTAATTTTGAAAATCTAGGACAAATTAGTAATACATGGTATTCGTCTTCTTCAGATAACTTACAAAATGGACATTGAGTATTTATCATGTTTGTAGTTTTAGCAAATCGTGCTTCTTTAACTCCAAAGTTGTGGGCATTACATCTAAATTTGGTGAGTGCACGCCTTAATTGTGATGACTTGATTACGGACAAATAGAGTTCTGTAGTAATGCAATATTTAAATTCTGAATAATAATGTACACAGGTTGATGACGTTATTTCATTTAACCACTCTTGTTGATAGATGTCTTTGCACCTCTGCTTGAATACATGGATGAAATGTCTTGTATTATTTACATTTTGAGCAAGCCATACATGTCCAAAACCATGGCTAAAAAGGATAGTTCTAACAAAGGAGACCCAATTGGTATCCTCTATATCATCAAGCGCTTTAAGCATTTCGTAACTGCTTCTTGAATATCTTGTTAATGGTTGTCTCATCAATCTTAGCCAGTATGAAATGACTCGACAACGGGCATTAATAAATAATGGAAAACGTCCACATTCCGATAAAATAACCTTATTTGCGGTTCTATAACTAACACGTAACATGAACTTACAGAACTTTGAATGTACTTGTTCAATATTTTTGTTGATGTTGATGCCCCATATCTCCGAACTGTATAATAAAATCGGTTGAATTTTCCCGTCAAACATCTTGAATGCTGCATTAATTGGTAGTTCTTTATATTTATTTATGAATTGCTTAATGACATGTAAGGCACGCTCAGCCTGCATAGATAATGTTTCACATGCTCTAGAAAATATATTTCTACAAGAGAAAATAATCCCTAAATATTTGTAATATGATACAACTTCCAATTTCTGGCCATTAAGATGCCATTTTTCACACTTAGAAATCTTCCCCCCATTCTTGAAAACCATTACTTTGGTTTTACTTATATTTATCTGCAGGCCCCATTTCAAACAATATTCATAAAGAGTATCAATCTTACGTTGTAGCTGGACAACAGAATCGGCAAAAAGCACAACATCGTCTGCGAATAACAGTAATGAAAGGTCTCTGATATGCTCATGGATAAATATACCTCTGTGATCATTCGATAACATTTCCTTAACAAGTTCTTCAACATAAAGTAGAAACAGAACTGGTGATAGTATACAACCTTGCCTTACACCGGCATACGTATCAAATATGTCACTCATTTGTAATTTATTCACTTTAACGGATGCTCTCACATTGGCGTACATATTATGTAGCAGACGCTGAAGTTTGCCATGTATACCTGACTCTAGTAGAACGTATAAAAGTTTTGAGCGATTTACCGAATCAAACGCTATATTAAACTAAATATTGTTGATTTGCTGTTACCTTGTTAGAGACATTTGACATGGCAATTTAACTGCAACAACAAAAATCAATTATAGTTTGGACCATTTAGCCTCAAATGCTGAAGAAGCATTGAGTGCCTGTCTGTCAAACCAATATAATTTTTAAGGAAATGTTAATTAATTACATTCAAAATAAAGTCATGTTAATGGCGTTATTTCCCAAAGGTAGAAAGTTATACAATTTCAAGACGTAAATTTGAAGTTTCGTAATCCCACTAAAAACTCCAACCACTCGTGCTGAAAAGCAGACAGCTACTTAGACTGGAATAAATGTGAAATCAGGCTGATGTTTGATAACAACATCTCATTTCAACAGTGTATACATTGTTCTCTATTTTATCGTTCCTTGATGTAGTTTGAAATAAACGGTTGACATATGATAGGGAACTTACCAATGACAATGGTATATACAACCACCAACACCGAACAATGTATGGCTTGTCGGAAAGAAAAACTTTGATTTTACCTCCCGAAAAATGTTTTTTTTATTATCTTGGGGTTCTTGAGAAGGCGAAAGTGTCATATATGAACGGACTGTAGGCACATCTGGCATTTTCGGCTTGTTTTTCTCTCACTAAAACGGCATTATCAAACACCAAAAATGGAAAAACTATAGTAATATTCAATGCTGAAAGATAATATCTTGAACCGTTCCCACGCCTATGCGTTTCTATACTTTCAAATACATTTCCAAATCTCATTATGTTCCTTTCAATACAACTCATCTTGAAATATGATATCTTACATTATCGGCTTTTTAAATCATGATTTTGTGAAAAAACAAACTTTTGTATTCATCAACTCCCTCACAAAATCACCGTTCATGTTTAATAGGTATTCATCTATGACAGTAAAGTGATAAAATATGTTCCGTGACCCTAGTTATCCTTTGTTCATTGTTACTTTATTAACGAGCACATTGAAAGTAAATCGGGAATATTTTTGACAGGTAAAACAATCTTGTTGAAATATGATTTTAATAAATTGCCGTTGTTCTACAAAAAAAGGCTGTGAATGTTTTTTTGTTTTTTTTTATAAACCATTTTCATTATATTCGTAAATGAAAATCTGTCGTACCTCTATGTGCATAAATCGAATGCATTTGTTGTGATCACTCTCTTCATTAAGTATTGCAATAAAAGTTGAAGTGTCTCCCCTCTGTGCACTTGAAGTCGTTGACTTGTGTAATGGAGTAAATACTTGTAAACAAATTCGAGTGATTTCACAATTTTCTCTTTGATGTGGTATATATAAAAAAGATATATGCTACTTGAAGTTTAATATTCTGTAAATGGTATATAAACATCATCTGAATAAAATTAAGTACAGAAAGTACGATAATGTAAACGTTCAAAACGAAAACTGTATTTAGGAGATCTTTCCGTCTCTTTTAATTTCATTCATCATAAATGATTTAAGATAATGATTAACACGTTATTATTGGAATGAAACAATTGTGAAATTATTTCATTCAGCAATAAATAATTTAAGATCCTAATAAACACGTCATTATTAGAATGAAACAATTGTGAAATCAATTAGAAAAGTAATGAAAAATATTGAAAAACAACTGTTGCTGTTTGGCAAGTTTAATGCTCATTAATTTTATAAAACTGTTGACATTTACAAGGAAACATTGTGCCCTAAGCGCAAGATATTCAATCAAGAATAGCATTGTCAACATGATTATGCATATGATTATTATGAATGGCTGATAAAGACAATAAAATAAGAATAAGATATATCCAAATATATTATTTTAACAAAACTATTGGTCGGGTTGAATAGTTTTTACTTGTTATGTTTTCTTTCCATCAGAACAATAACACCATACACATAGTATATTTAAGAAGACAATTCGTTGATAAAACAGACAGTGACCTTTAAACTATAGTTCATTATGACTCATTGATTGAAAAGGGCTCAGTTGGCAAATCAAATTTCTATTTTTCTCTTTGACATGGAATAAATAAAACAAATGATATGCTACTTGGGGTTTAACACATTCTACCGGTGGTACGTACATATCATCTGAATAAAACGAAGAACAACATGTACTAATGTAAAAATTCAAAATAAAGATTGTACTGAGGAGATAACACATTTGCTTTCGAATTTGTTTATAAAATGTCAATGTTTCTTTAATACAACTCGCATTTTGGTATTATTTCAAACTCAAATGTTATATTTTGTACAGTGCTATTCACTGTGTGTCCAATCATAAGAGTCCCACAGCCATTAGTAAGTAGTGTGTGATGAGCAGAAACATTAGTGATAAAAGAATCATATAATTATTTTATTTCTTAAAAAACTATGTAAAGAACTAATCACTGATGTGATCGCAAAGTCAATATTGAGAAACATTACCCATTCTGTCTCGTTTGCCTGAATACAAAGTGTCATTTCTTTCAGCAGTGATAGATTTGAGATCATGGTAAACACATTAGAATGAAACAATTGTGAAATCAATCACAAGAATAATTAAAATATTGTGAAAAAACTGTTGACTTTTGCAATTTTATAGCTCATTGAAAATTCATAAAACTGTTAACATTTACAAGAAAACATTGTTCCCTAAGCGTTTCGTAATTTATGGCTTGTACGATTTCTTTTGCTTCCTCAGCTCTTTGAGTATGGTATTCATCCACGAATAGCATTGTCATTATGATTTTGATTATGATTGTTAGGAATGGTGCATAAAGACAATCAAAATGAGTAAGATATATCTAACTAAATACATAACTGTAACAAAACTAGTGGTCGGCTTGAACAATCTTACTTTTTATGTTTTCTTTTGTTCAGAAACGTAAAGTTTAGGAAGACATTTCATCGATCAACCAGGCAGTGACCTTTTAAAATAAATTTTTAAAAACCTTGCTTTCATGACTCATAAGTGCTCAGTTGGAAACTCAAAGTACTGTAAGAACTGATGATAACATTTATTTCATACTTTTGTGTTAACTTAAAGTTGTATTACGGTGGGTTTCCCATGCTTTTAAAGACAAAGGAATTTTCAGTTTATTTGTTTTATTATCATGGAGAGATTTTCATGTTGTTTATACTTACTGGAGTGAGTGATATTTCAAAATTTAAAAAAATATATGTATCTAAGGTAATTATTTTGATGATTGTTATTAACAATTTAATGTTTCTTTCGAATACTATTCAAATACACTTTCATGATTATTTTCTGTCATTTTATACTATAAGTATTATAGCCCTATGGTATTATCGTGGGTTCCCCATGTTTTAAAAAACATAAATATGTATATCATGGTGAGATTATTATGTTTTTTTTTAATGTAGTGGGGTATTAGTTATGGTAAACATTCAAAATAAAACGATATATATAAAATATACCTTTGATAAGTGTGATCGATTAATTTCTGTACAGTTCTATTCATGTCACATTTAAACAACTCAATACTAACAACTATTTCTATGAAATGCATCAGACAAAGCTTATATTTACTAGAGTATAAGTAATGTTGAACATTCAAAATAAAACTATACATCCTTGTGTCTGCAAAGTAATTATTTTGATGATTATTATCAAATAAATTAAATGTTTAAAAACATTTTCTGAAAGTTTTTCTATTAATTTTACATCTTAACGACTGTTAACTATTTCTTTGAAATGCAATCGACAAGGCACATCAAATCCTGTGATAGTTGTAACATAAACAGTAGTCAACATCCACCAATGAAAAGAAACTGTTCTATATCTAACCATCACATAACTACTCTGGTTATGCAAGTGACTTCACCAATATTGGTGAAGACAATTTTGAAAAGATGAAATAGACAGAAGGGAAGATTCTAAAAAAACAACAACTGCAAAATTAAAACTGTTTTCGTAATTTTGACCTCTGGTCATTTACAAAAGCTGTCAAAACGGTTAACGAATGTCTGTGAGTTATGAAATAATATTATAGTGAGCTCCAGTACCATCAATCATCGAAATGAGATCACAATATTTATTCAATGTTCTTTAAGAGGCATTTATATTAATAAATTGGTAAAGCGAAGAATATAGGTTTATGGATTTTCAACTTCTTTATTGCAGTGAGATGGTTTCGTATTTTCGATGGTACGATGCGATCACAATAGACACGATATTTGCCCTGAGATATGCAGGTAGGTGAACACATGTTCGGGATGTCAATATAGTCTTTTCTTAATTAGATTATGTTTACTTAATTATTATTTAATTATTTTAATGCAAAGAAAGAAGGGCAGTTGAAATGGTATATTACAAACCTGTGAAAATACAGGTTACCACTTTCCAAAAATAATATCCTAAAAATCTAGAGAGGTGAAGTGTAGAGGCACATGAAAACCATATTTCTTAGATCCATTACTAATATGTCATAATAAAAAATTTACACTGAATAGATACAATGTTGTTATATATTGAGGACACATCATCTTCACCAATAGTCTCTTGAGAGAGTCGACTTTCTTTTTTCATTATCAAGTACAACTTAATTTAGCTCAGTAAGTTTAGTGTTACTGACACTTGAAAAAAACGACGCAGAAGCAAAGAAAGTCAAGCGATAATCAATGAATAACAGTGGTGATGGTCCCTCTTCTCTATGAGGTTCTATTAACCATATGTTGCTTATATACTATGCGTGTCTGTCCGTTACTGATTTCTACGTGATTCTACGTTCTTTTCACACTATAAGAGGGACAATGCAGGTGCTTGTCTGGCAAGCAGAACAGGGGTGGTTACATGAGGTTTTTGCAAGTAATAAATTGTGAAATTTCTCTCTATTGAAAATTCATGTCTGGTGTGTCCCATTTGCAATGCAGGCTTTAACTATCTTGTTAGGTGTTCTTCATGGAACCAACCACTTACAGGAGTTGTTTGTGTTGTTACGACATGGGTAACCGTTGTGTATAGAAGCACGGCAGTTATTATAATTGTGAAAAGAGACTTATAAATACCTCTACCAACACAATATGAATGTATAAACAGCACATATACACATGCTACCAATCAGGTACGGCATTAAATACTATCCAAGAAAACATAACAAAAGGTGAAAGAATGATTTTTTGAAAGAAGATTTATGCTAGGATTTTTTGTAAATATATAAACATAATAATTTCATTTTTGTAAAAAATAATAGTTTAGGATATAATTAAGAAATTCCAAAATTGTTCATTTCCACATAAAATCGTCTACTACCTCCACATAAAAAATACCTACCTGATCTCATAATTCTTTCCTAAAAGAATAACTTTTTAAATCAATTGGAAATTGATTACTGTCACACCCTATGTGAAGTCATCAACATGATGAAACCCCATGTGGGCGTGTCAGATACGTCAAATACGTCTTGCGTCAACACACCACACAACACGTCAAAACCTTTTAGTATACAATGATGACGGCAATCGTTTTGTTTTGTAGTCATCGTGTTTGCTCCACTTTGCATGACACCCGCAGACTGTTTTGTTGTTTTATCACGTTTTCTTTAAGGCGTTTGATAAAAACAAATTTATGTACTCTAATATATTTGTTTATACCTTTTTATTATATACACACACATTGTTCAATGTTTATGAGAATAAAAGCAAGTAAAGCAAGTATTCATCAAAGTAATTGTCCCAGGTATAATTGATCTCTATCAGGTTCGATCATGTCCCCCCGAAACACTTTACCTTAATAGTTTTCAGTGAACGGTAATTCACTTCTATTTACTCAGTTCCTGCCAGCAACAAAACATCACCGAGACAGCAGAGCAGAGAGTATAGAATGATTGGCTGTTGAACCACAGATCTATGATGCATAAGTGTTTATTGATTCCATCACAGTGGTCAATGCATAACCATGCGCTATCTCATGGCTTTTCATTTATTCCAATGTTGTTTATTATTCTTCAAACCATGGTTACAATGAGACTCCAGATCACATTATAACAATGTCTCTCTTCCTTGAGGAAGACATTTAGTTTCAGTGATGCTTCTCCTTGGTCCCATAAGTAAGCCTTGCCTAGACGATTATGATCTCTCTTAAAACTAACTCAAATATACTATTTTGTATACTGTTTATACCCAAAAATATTCACAAAAGCCGTCTTCTTCAATTAAAAAATCTCCTGCTTTAAATCTAATGATTTTTGGAACATATACGTGGGATTTCTCCAAACATTTTGGAACGTTTGATTTTGTAAAATGGTTTTCGCTTAAATTTATTATGGTTTTATAAATTGTTTTCATAAAAAAGAAAGCAAAAACAAAACAGACTACTATGGATTTCAAGTAATTCAATTGTGCATTACACTGTTGTTACATCCTGTTTTAAAATAATATAATTTTTATCAATATTAACTTTAAAAAAAACTAATACATTTTTAAACAAATTTATAATGGACATTTTGAATGCAGTAATAAATATGAACTCGATTATTATTAGTTTATTATAAGTTATACAATCAAATAATATTTAGTTCATCAGGCCTTGAAGGCCAGATGGGCTGATGGCATAGGCCTGGGTCCTTCCCCCTCCGTTGTTCATAATCTTTTCACCTTTTTGACTTCTCCAGAACCACAACACCGCAAATCTGAACTTTCGTGGGGATGAACATGGCACCTCGGGGATAAAATCATGAAACTGTACTTTTCAGAATAACATATTGGTAACATTGAGACAAACATTTGTTTATTTGGTCTTGATACCTCTTCGAATATGGGCGTAGGAGGGGATGCACCCTGAAATCGTTAAAGGGCTTATCCTAAAGAACCAGTAGTGCTGAAAAGCTCAAAATTTGGGAATATGATTTTTGATGAATATAGACTAAGATGTGTACATTTCATTACCCTACTTCCAAAAGAAGGGCGTGGCAGTGGTGCAATTTAACGTGTAGGATCCCTTTAATGACTATGATCAAATGACAAATGGAATAGTACTAGCCTTTAACCATATAAGTTTACGATGGAGCCAAATTGAAAGCCTGTAACCTGTGTGTATTTTTAACTGCATTAAAATGAATGATTCTCGCCTTTAGCAGTTGAAACTATCTGAATTGCCAATTAAATCTATTGTCTATTTGTCTCATAGAGGTAAACATTTATTACCTTAGGTTTTAATGATAAATTACCTTAAATTTTAAATCATGCAAAAGACTCAAGAACTATAGAATAAACGGATCTATTTAAACAAAACAACTTTTATTACGACGAATGTACTTCGAATAAAACATAAAAGGCAACAGTTTTCACTATAAAACATCTGTGTATAATTATTTTACTTATTAAAACAATAAATAACCGTTATTCATTTTGGCAAATCCCACAATTCAACAATAACAATAACAAATCTGTTCATCGATTATCCATCAATCAATACATTCATTTATAGCTCGCATTAGTCTCTTAACAGGGTTAGTCTTCTATATAATAGGTTGGTTAGTTATGATATATAGGCATCAATGGTTATCTTGACGTATGCGAATTGCTACAAATTACTGACTTTCAAGACTAAGTGGTATGTCAAATATTAAACATTGTAAACACAGGGTCATTGTTCAGTTCAGTGTTCAGCTCAGTTCAGGAGGAAATTTGTGTCAAAGCGTAAACTAATGTATAATCTGTGAATTGAAATATCCATGGCATGTACATTTTATGAATAATATAATATAACATGAATTAACTTGTTATTAAAAGACCATTTGACGAAGCAGTGAATATGGTTCAGCAACTGGGAGCAAATGCCCAACTTGTTAAGTTTGACATCAAGTCGGCTTTCAGGATCATGCCAGTGAATCCCAAGGATTTTGAATTACTTTGTATTCACTTCCAGGGTGAGTATAATTTTGATAAATGTTTACCGTTTGGCTGTTCCATATCATGTTCAGTGTTTTAAAAAAACAGTCCCTTTTTGCAGTGGCACGTTCTGAGGCAGTTACCAAATAAACAACTGATGCACTACCTGGACGACTTCCTGACAGGGGGACGACATGGGTCCGGGGAGTGTGGACGGAACCTCACGACATGCTTGACTGCCTTATCCAAACTGGGCGTGCCCATTGCTCACGAGAAAACAGTTGGCCCAGCGACAACTCTTACATTTCTTGGTCTTGAGATCGACACGGAGAACATGCAGGTAAGAATACCAACAGGTAAGATTGAGGAGGTCTCTCAGTACATACAATCTCTGCCTTTCTCAGACAAGCCAAAGGTGACACGAAGAGAGTTGCAATCGCTGGTTGGTAAACTCAACTTCATGTGCCGAGCAATTCCAATGGGCAGACCCTTTTGTCGCAGATTTATTGACGCATACAGTTACCAAATTCTTTCAAATTCAAATTCTTTTTATTCTCAAAAACCACGCTTAGTGGTACAAGAGATACAAATAACAATTATACAATATAAACAAAAGCAAGATAGCAGGCTAAAATATACATTTTCATACATACAAATTCAAAATTGTTATCATTCAGTTATGGGTTTTAACAACTTTATCAATAACGTTGAAATAACGAGCTAGATTTTTTGAATGTACAAAAGTTTGGTTCGCAAATATTTTCTTGTAAGTTATTAAGTTGGGGAATGTTAAGGAATTGTTTGGGATACATTTACTTCTTTCATCTATAAAAGCTTGACATTTAAAGAGATAATGGAATTCGTCTGCTATGACAGGTGAATTACATAGATTACATGTTCTTTTTTCACGGTCAATGCCATGCCAACGGCCAACTTCAACAGGTAAGTTATGATTGCATGTTCTGTATTTCAGAATTGGTAAATGCACATAGGCGGGAAGGAGTAAATAATTTTCCAAAATCGGGATGGTTTTGATGTATTTATAGTAAAACCCTTAGGGGCTTTCAACGATCTCCGCTTTCCAACATTGGTGAAATTGATCTTTAAGAATCGTTTCTACCTGCGCCGTTAGCCATTGGCATGAGACATTTACAGGGTTGTAAAATATATAAGTCAATCCACATTTGTCAAGTATACCTTTAACATATTTAGTCCAGATATCATATTCATTGTCTCTAGTGCCTTTGATAAGCAAATAATTATAAATCATTTTTGACAATTTGGGGGTAGTTCCAAAAGAATGTAATTTATGCCAGTAGCAGAGTACTCTTTTGGCAACTAGTATATTAAGAGGGGCTCTTCGTAATTCTCCATACACCATGTAATTTGGTGTAGAGTTTCGTAAACCGCTGGCTAATTTTAGAAATTTCAAATGGGTTTTCTCAATAATTTGCAGGTTTTCATATGCCCATGTTTCGCAACCATAAAGCAAAATCGGAGAGATCATGATATCAAATGAATACCAGTCACATCACATTCGCCTCACCAACTCCTTGAGGGAAGATCTTGCCATATTGCTTACTTTGGTGTCTCTGTGTTTCAGGATAAACTATGGCTGGACAACCAGCACCTGCAGTTATTTACAGATGCAGCAAGTACAACAGGCTTTGGTGCATACTTCCAAGGTCGCTGGGTGAATGGGTACTGGCCTGAGACCTGGTTAAAAGAGGGGCTGACCAGGGATATGACACTTTTAGAGCTCTTTCCTATAGTGCTGGCTGTCCGAATGTGGGGTACTGTTTCGCCAACAAGAAAGTACTCTTCTTTTGCGATAACCAAGCAGTGGTCGCCATCATCAACAAGCAAACATGTAAGATACCCCGCATCATGGCTCTGGTAAGACAATTAGTCCTTCTCTGCCTATCCCATAATATATGGTTTAAAGCAAAGTACATCAGTACCACTAACAATGTAATCGCAGATGCTTTGTCGAGATTTCAGTGGCACAGGTTCCGTGTAGCAGCACCAGCAGCAGAGACGCAACCATCCCAGCTTCCAGACAACCTTTGGACCACCTGACAACGGAAGCGGAACGCTTGCTACATCTTTCGCTAGCACACAACACATGGTCAACTTACCAAGCAGGGGTCGACGCACTGCGGACGTTCAGGACAGCACACGGGAGACCAGAAATATGGCCAGTACAATTACATGATCTTGTTCATTTCATTGCTAATTTGTCTACGTCTGGGCTTGCCCCAAGTACAGTAAAAACCTACATTTCTGGAATTTCCGCATGGCACAAGCTGCGCAATGTGGCAGATAATACAGGCCACTTTATCATTACCAAAATGATACAAGGTATGTATAAATCCACTCCGAGACGGGACACACGTAAACCAATCACTCTTGAGCTGTTGCAGGTAATCGTCACCAATCAAAGTTCAGTATGTTCATCAACTTATGAAGCCTCCCTTTTTCAAGCTGTATACAGTTTGGCATTCTTCGTATTTTTTCCGGGTTAGTGAACTAGTTCAAACCGGACTCCGACAACCAGGTTGCTGGGCTGTAGATGTCTCCATAGAAGGCGGCAACCTCCTGGTTACTCTCCGTCAGTCCAAGTCGGACAGACTTGCTAAAGGCATAACAATCAGCATCTCAAGCTCTCCAACACACAGCTTGTGCCCAGTTGCAGTATACAGAGCATATGTGCAAAAACGCACGAAGGGAGCGCAGCAAGCCTTTGTCCACTTTGACCAAACCCCAATAACAAGGTACGAGTTCCAAGCAGTCTTGAAAGTCAAGAAAGCTCTTGCCTTCAGTGGGATCGACACTTCTGCCTACACCTCCAATTCTTTCAGGATCGGAGCAGCGACGACTGCAGCATGTAAGGGTTTAAGTTCAGATCTAATTCAGCACTTTGGTCAGTGGGGATCGGGGTGTTATAAATCGTATATACGCATACCATTCTTCATATAACAAATTCATAACAATATCATTCTCACTCATTGTCCATCATTCTCCTATGAGTGTCTTGTGTGTTTCAGTGTTGCTAATCGGGTCAAGCTACCTGGCGAGGGCGAGAAGGCAGCGGGGCACGCGCTGGACCGGAGCAACATACTTTGGCTAGCAAGGGGCGGGATGAGATGGGAGGAACTCCAAAATGCGGTCGACCGTCAACTGGCCAGGAAGACCGAGGAACCCAAGGCCATCGTGATACATCTTGGGTCCAATGACCTCGGTCAGGTCACCGCCTGTGAACTGTTCAATGAGATCGAGCCCACCATCCTGCGTTCAAGCTGCTCATGCCACACACCACCATCATATGGTCGGACATGCTACCCCGCCGTTACTGGCACGTGGCCAGATGCCCAATCAGGCTCGAGAAAACTCGGGCTAAGCTCAACAGGAGGGTTGGTAATGTGGTTAGGGATATGGGAGGGATACAGGTCCTCCATCCCCAGTTCTACAGCAGAGACAGGGACCTGTATGCCTTTGACGGCGTACACCTCTCGCGTAGAGGCATACAACTTTTTGCCGGAAACAGCCCAAGCCTTGGACTCTCTAACCTAATCTTTTCTTTTTTCAGATTTTAAATACTCCCCCCGTCTCGTTGTTTTGTAGATGGTAGGGAAGCTGTTGGGCTTATTACTTATCATGGCCTGGGTGTGGGGTAGCACTTCAGTGCTTATGGCGGGGTGCTCTACGAATGGAAATATCCATGCCATGTACATTTTCTAAAATAATATATTATAACATGCATTAAATTGTTATTTAAAGAAAACAACATACAAATACCATCCCAGAACAGATAACATAGTATGGCAAGTATTCGTAACTTTCACATCACGCTGCCTTTCATTTTCAGTCGTAAACAACAACAAATCATCTTGTATGCGATGAACCATCAATCAAATGATACATTTAGCCTAGTAAAGTCCCATAACACGATTAGGATTCTATATCCGTATCTAATTTGCTATAAAGAGAAATAGAACATCGATGTTTACTTTGAAAATATCATATTTTATATATTAGTATTATCATGATGGAGTTTGACATGTACTCTCCGACTTCTGCAAAATTGTATGTATCTTTAATTATTAAACTTATGTTAGATTATTAGAGAATATTTAATATTTTAGATTTCTTGCAGTAAACATGTTCTTGTAATAAACTTATTCTTGAAGTAAACATGTTGTTACAGTAAACATGTTCTCGCAGTAAACATGTTCTTGCAGTAAACATGTTCTTGCAATAAACTTATTCTTGAAGTAAACATGTTCTCGTAGTAAACATGTTCTTGCAGTAAACATGTTCTTGTAATAAACTTATTCTTGAAGTTAACATGTTGTTACAGTAAACATGTTCTTGCAGTAAACATGTTCTTGTAATAAACATGTTGTTACAGTAAACATGTTCTTGCAGTAAACATGTTCTTGTAATAAACATGTTCTTGTAGTAAACATGTTGTTACAGTTAACATGTTCTTGTAATAAACTTATTCTCGCAGTAAACATGTTCTTGCAGTAAACATGTTCTTGTAATAAACTTATTCTCGCAGTAAACATGTTCTTGCAGTAAACATGTTCTTGTCATAAACTTATTCTTGAATAAAACATTATCTTGCAGTAAATATGTTAGTGTGGTTAACATGTTCCTAAATAAACAGGTTCTTGTAGTCAACATGTTCTTGCAGTAAACATGTACTTGTAGTCAACATGTATGGTGAGTTCATTTTTTTCGTGTATATATAAACTGAAGTACAGTAGAAAGTACAGACCTCAGTTTTTATCATATGTATGATTTTCAAATATTAATAGTTTTCGACGTCATACCCTAAATCTGAAATATGCAGGCGTTTAGCCATCAGCCAAGAAATTCTTCTAGGTGTTTTTTAAATTTCTTTGAAAAATTAATATTTTGAGTTAATAAATTTTTCAAAAAAGATTTGGGATAAAACACAACTGTTCATCGGCATATAAAACATCTTCTTTGTGAAAATCAATAGATGTGCCTCGTCCGACACACGTGTACCCCATTTTAAACATGGTAGGTTCATGTTGGTGTAAGTTTCATTTCTTGCCCCTGTCTACATTAAACACAGATATTCTAAGTAAAAAGTAACCAGTCACGAATGTAATTCATTCAAACTACTGCAGATATGTGTTATTTTTTCATGCCATAATCAAATGCATCTTATTTTCGTTAAATATTGAATTAATTGAAACCAACTGAGGCGAGTTCTTTCTTTTGTACTTTAGTTTATATTCATCATTATACTTACTCGTAAGTTAGATGATAAGGGGATTTTTAACATTTGCCCATCCTTAATCCATAGAACACCCTTTCCCACATTTTGGCCGAAGGGCATTTTTAGTTCCGAAATACTCTAGTCCCAGCTATAATCTCTTCATCACTGCTCACTTTGTTGCCTTCGGTTTCAGTATTTGGTCATTTTTGAAAATTAAAAGTAAATCTTCAAAACTAAATTTTTGATTATTACACTTAGGTTAGATGATTAAAGGATATTTTATATTTGCACACCCTTATCTCATCAAATTTATGAAAAACAACTAACATTGTCAATGATGGAAATGGCTGTTTATCTTGAGTAGTTTTCTACCCAATCACGTCGACAGCTATATCATTGTTCCCATTTATAATAACATGCAAAATAAATCACACTGTTATTCGAAAGTTTGAAAGGAGAATGCTCGAGAATGAGTTCTCCAATTTTTTTTATGAAAAAAAAGGATATTTTTAATCTTCGCTTCACTATTTACGGTAATGCACTAGGTATCAGTATTTTGCGATTCTTGAATATTCGCAAAACCAAGCGATGTGGCTCCCAGGTCAATAGTAGAGGTACTTATTTTAAACTAAATTGATCATGATGTGTAACAGGCATTAACAGTGACATTACATCGGTTTTACATCGTTCAATGACAAGATTTTTCTTAAGACAGTACCATAAACATTTATAAACAAAATCTAATAAAAAGCCCATGCGGCACAAACATATTCCTTCCAAACTCCCATATCAAACCCAACATCTTAGACATGAAAAGTTGCATATTCAAAGTATACAACAACGTTTATTTTTTAAATACCTGCTTTATCAATCTATAAGAACTTTATGAATAAGTTCTTGAAATATTACGAAATACTAAATGTAACTTTAAAGTGATCAATTAAAATTTAAGCAAGCTTATATAATTCAAGTCTGATACGAAGGACACTTGAAATCTTCCAGAATGACATGTCAGACATTGTCGATTCTCTTCTGTTCTTACTTCACGCCTACTTCTTGCCAAGGTGACAAAATTTCATCATCAAAAGCATTAATAATAATCGATAAGGGAAATACAATTTAAATTGAATAGTTAGTATATTCAAAACGAGACAGTGTTGGTTATTTGACAACAACTGCGAAATACGACAACTTGGCCAGATGAGGGAATTGACATTTTGACATTTCTGAAAAGTTGATAAAATCAATATCTACATTATCACACATACAATTACGCCAGTGAATAGCTTCACTTCTCATTGTTTTATGACACATTAATTGTTTTATATATATGGCAACATGTTGAATAATGTCAGCATTATTAGCATTAAGAAGATTGTAAATAGTTTGTTGGCTATCATTAACACTTTTCAAAAACTTATTTTATGATTCGGAGAAGGCCTCACAAACTAACAGAATATGTTATCGATGTGATCATTGCAATAAACACCACACCACCTACGTAGCTTTATGGTGCTACAAGAACTCATAGCTTTTAGAACGGAACCAAATTCTCTTTATTTATTAATGTTATTACTGATGTTAGCCTGTTTAAGACATCGCCACATCTGCAACAACGAAACTTAATTGTACTTTGGATCATTTAGTCTCAAATTCTGAAGAAGTGTTGAGTGTCTGTCAAACCGAAATAATTTCTTACGTATATGTTTTTTTAAACCTCTGACATTAAATTCAAATTAAAGTCAAGGTAAATGGCGTTATTTCCCATGGGTAGAAAGTTATACCATTTCAAGACGTAAATTTGAAGTTTCGCAATCACACTAAAAAACTCAAACCACTCGTGTTGAAAAGCTGACAGCTACTTAGATTGGAATAAATGTGAAATCAGGCTGATTTTTGATAAAAACATCTCATTTTAACAGAGTGTCTACATTGTTCTCTATTGTATCGTTCCTTGATGTCGTCTGAAACAAACGTTGACAAGTTCTCTTTATTTCCTAAATCACTCTCTTTATAAGTTTTGCAATAAAAGTTTAAGTACCCCCCCCCCCCCCTTTGTGCACTTGTTCACTTGTGTAATGAAGTAGATACATGTAGACAAATTCGAGTGATTTCACAGTATTTTCTTCTTGACATGGTATAAATTAAACACATGCTATGCTACTTGAGGTTTAATATTCTGCCAATGGTTTTTACATATCATCTAAATAAAATAGAAAAAACAGAAAGCACTGATGTAAAAGTTCATGATTTTAGTATAAGATCAAAATCATATCTTAGATTTTGTACAATGTCATTTACTATGTATCCAATCGTAAGAGCCCCAACGTCATTAGAAAGTATCACACCATGAGAAGAAACATAAAATGAAAATTGAACAAAAGGATATTTTCATTGTTTTGCATCAAACCTATGTAAAGTGTTAAAGGTCGATTTAAAAACCCCATGAGCACTTTCGGGTTTCATTAAAAGGGGTTTCAATTTGATAAATACTCGACATTAAATTTCTCAAATCGCACCATAAATTTCTTATGTACGACCTTTTTACTCACCACCTGATTAATGTGACAAGCGGTTCACTGAAATCACTGTTCAAAGTGTATCTACCGGGTATGACGTCACTTCCGGCTGTTGGATATCCGCGAAAACGATGAAACGAGGTTTCATATTTTTAACTGTCGATTTAAAATACGAATATCAAAACATCTAAAATCTTCCATATATCGAATGCTTAGACATCAAACTGGGTAATTCTGCAATTGCATAATTATTGCATTAACATATGGTTTGGGGTATTTCAACCCACAAAAAACTGATGTAATTGTAGCGATAATCAACTATATTTAAAAAGTTAATTAATCAGACGCCCGACGCTTCTCAAGACTCTCCCCATGTGCAGGCTATTGCGAAAACGTTGCCATTTACGCTTCAATACTCTCACCACCCTCATTGCATAAGATGCTCAAACCGATGATTAAAAATTGTCTTAATAATCAAATTAAATTACATATTGTCTCGGTTTTATGCTCGTTTTGGTCTCGATATATAATGCACAAAGAGATTCTATTCTGTCATTCTTTCAAAAAATGCATTACTGCTGTACAATAATCACTGATGTGATCTCAAATTCAATATCGATAGCCATTTCACGTTCTGTCTCGTTGGTCTCAAAACAAAGTGTCATTTCATTCACCATTAAACAATTTAAGATCACGATAGACACGTTATGATAAGAATGAAATTGTGAAATCAATTGCCAAAGTGATAAAAATATTGAAAAACAACTTTGACTTTCTCAAGTTTATCGCTCGTTGGTTTCATAAAACTGTTGACATTTACAAGGAAACATTATGCCTTAGTGTGTCGTAATTTATGGCTTGTACGATTTATTTTGCTTTCTCAGCTCTTTGTGTATGATATTCATCCAAGAACAGCATTGTCATTATGATTATGATTATGATTATTAAAAATAGCTTATCAAACAACCAAAATGAATAAATAACTAGGATTGCCCAGGCAATACTTAGGTCTTCAAGACTTCTGCTTGACCTTGAACTCCATGTTGGACTCTCGGTTATTCGCCAGTTTCTCTGCTTTAAAATGAGCTATCAAACATGTCTCTATCTTCAATAGTTTTTTTTACAAAAATTCTCCAAAGAAGGTACCCCTCTGAAAACGGAAAAATCACATATTAATGAACCCCTACATTACATTTCTCACGATTAAGACAAAATGGTTATATTTCCATACTAAGGTGTAACATAGAAAATGTTGCGCTTTAATTTCCACTTAAGAAGATGTAATCATCATTTAGATTGCATACATAATTAATGCGTTATGCTGTTCTGAAAATTCAAGAAAATAGTCAAAAATGCTTAAATTTGGACCCCTAGACATCGCTTGCGATGTTCGAGGCTTAACTATCAACTTTTTGATGAAAGCGGTCAACATAAAAGTTGTTCTTCTTGAAATTGTGCATACGTAGGTATATGTAAAATTTCAATAGCGTAAGAAGTTAAGCAGTTATGAACCTTTCAACTTTGTTGAAAATACCGATTTTTAAAAAATGACAAACTTATATGACTTGTCACAAAAAAACTAAGACAGATTTGAGCTTGAAAAATATTGTCCTTAATAAATGACGTTTCTACATCACCATGATCTATTTCAAGTCTTCCTATCTTGAGTGGTTCATTATCAATAATTCCCCAAAGGATATACACCTCAAAAAGTCTCCAAATCAAAATATTTCACTGTTTTGGGAATATGCTCAAATTATGCCCAGACTAATAACTTTTATATGATAATGATGTGTTATGGAATTGTTAATCTAGTTATTAGAAAGAGATTGAAGTCAACAACTTTGATATAACTTCATTTATAACAGAGTTATGTCCCTTTGAATGCACGCCCTAAAAATAAGTTTTTGAAAAAGTTCAATTTTCAAATTGCTGTAGCTCGTTAACCGTTAAAAATAGAGCAAGGGTTGGGGGGATTACTTTTTGCAGCATTCTTTTAGCTTTCGAAAGAGCTACTGCACGATGTTGTATGTATTGCCCTGATTTAGAAGAAGATTTTTGAAGACGCGTACCCTCAAAACCGCGAAAGTGCACCGAATTTTCAGTTTTTTCGGAATAGCAAAAAATCTATTATTACGGCTAAAATCCCCACTAATACTAAACGATGGGGAATGTTGTTGCCCACATTTTGGTGAAAGTTTTTTGAAAATATCTTGTTAAGTTTTCAAGCTATTGAGGTTTAAAGTTTCAACTTCCAGGGGAGATAACTCATGAAAGAAGTCGAAAATCCAAAAAGCAAAAAAAGTAGATCTAAGTTTGGTTACAGGCTACCTTTCCTGAAAATTTCATGCAAATCGGCCCAGCCGTTACTGAGAAATCTGGATCACAAAATCTGGTACAAAGAATACTAACAAAAACTAGGATTGCCCAGGCAATACTTAGGTCTTCAAGACTTCTGCTTGACCTTGAACTCCATGTTGGACTCTCGGTTATTCGCCAGTTTCTCTGCTTTAAAATGAGCTATCAAACATGTCTCTATCTTCAATAGTTTTTTTACAAAAATTCTCCAAAGAAGGTACCCCTCTGAAAACGGAAAAATCACATATTAATGAACCCCTACATTACATTTCTCACGATTAAGACAAAATGGTTATATTTCCATACTGAGGTGTAACATAGAAAATGTTGCGCTTTAATTTCCACTTAAGAAGATGTAATCATCATTTAGATTGCATACATAATTAATGCGTTATGCTGTTCTGAAAATTCAAGAAAATAGTCAAAAATGCTTAAATTTGGACCCCTAGACATCGCTTGCGATGTTCGAGGCTTAACTATCAACTTTTTGATGAAAGCGGTCAACATAAAAGTTGTTCTTCTTGAAATTGTGCATACGTAGGTATATGTAAAATTTCAATAGCGTAAGAAGTTAAGCAGTTATGAACCTTTCAACTTTGTTGAAAATACCGATTTTTAAAAAATGACAAACTTATATGACTTGTCACAAAAAAACTAAGACAGATTTGAGCTTGAAAAATATTGTCCTTAATAAATGACGTTTCTACATCACCATGATCTATTTCAAGTCTTCCTATCTTGAGTGGTTCATTATCAATAATTCCCCAAAGGATATACACCTCAAAAAGTCTCCAAATCAAAATATTTCACTGTTTTGGGAATATGCTCAAATTATGCCCAGACTAATAACTTTTATATGATAATGATGTGTTATGGAATTGTTAATCTAGTTATTAGAAAGAGATTGAAGTCAACAACTTTGATATAACTTCATTTATAACAGAGTTATGTCCCTTTGAATGCACGCCCTAAAAATAAGTTTTTGAAAAAGTTCAATTTTCAAATTGCTGTAGCTCGTTAACCGTTAAAAATAGAGCAAGGGTTGGGGGGATTACTTTTTGCAGCATTCTTTTAGCTTTCGAAAGTGCTACTGCACGATGTTGTATGTATTGCCCTGATTTAGAAGAAGATTTTTGAAGACGCGTACCCTCAAAACCGCGAAAGTGCACCGAATTTTCAGTTTTTTCGGAATAGCAAAAAATCTATTATTACGGCTAAAATCCCCACTAATACTAAACGATGGGGAATGTTGTTGCCCACATTTTGGTGAAAGTTTTTTGAAAATATCTTGTTAAGTTTTCAAGCTATTGAGGTTTAAAGTTTCAACTTCCAGGGGAGATAACTCATGAAAGAAGTCGAAAATCCAAAAAGCAAAAAAAGTAGATCTAAGTTTGGTTACAGGCTACCTTTCCTGAAAATTTCATGGAAATCGGCCCAGCCGTTACTGAGAAATCTGGATCACAAAATCTGGTACAAAGAATACTAACAAAAACTAGGATTGCCCAGGCAATACTTAGGTCTTCAAGACTTCTGCTTGACCTTGAACTCCATGTTGGACTCTCGGTTATTCGCCAGTTTCTCTGCTTTAAAATGAGCTATCAAACATGTCTCTATCTTCAATAGTTTTTTTACAAAAATTCTCCAAAGAAGGTACCCCTCTGAAAACGGAAAAATCACATATTAATGAACCCCTACATTACATTTCTCACGATTAAGACAAAATGGTTATATTTCCATACTAAGGTGTAACATAGAAAATGTTGCGCTTTAATTTCCACTTAAGAAGATGTAATCATCATTTAGATTGCATACATAATTAATGCGTTATGCTGTTCTGAAAATTCAAGAAAATAGTCAAAAATGCTTAAATTTGGACCCCTAGACATCGCTTGCGATGTTCGAGGCTTAACTATCAACTTTTTGATGAAAGCGGTCAACATAAAAGTTGTTCTTCTTGAAATTGTGCATACGTAGGTATATGTAAAATTTCAATAGCGTAAGAAGTTAAGCAGTTATGAACCTTTCAACTTTGTTGAAAATACCGATTTTTAAAAAATGACAAACTTATATGACTTGTCACAAAAAAACTAAGACAGATTTGAGCTTGAAAAATATTGTCCTTAATAAATGACGTTTCTACATCACCATGATCTATTTCAAGTCTTCCTATCTTGAGTGGTTCATTATCAATAATTCCCCAAAGGATATACACCTCAAAAAGTCTCCAAATCAAAATATTTCACTGTTTTGGGAATATGCTCAAATTATGCCCAGACTAATAACTTTTATATGATAATGATGTGTTATGGAATTGTTAATCTAGTTATTAGAAAGAGATTGAA
The DNA here is from genome assembly GCA_936450465.1 of Gibbula magus. Lineage (NCBI taxonomy): Eukaryota > Metazoa > Mollusca > Gastropoda > Trochida > Trochidae > Gibbula > Gibbula magus. Next base: position 60,961,649 of record OW388291.1, read on the forward strand.
GTCAACAACTTTGATATAACTTCATTTATAACAGAGTTATGTCCCTTTGAATGCACGCCCTAAAAATAAGTTTTTGAAAAAGTTCAATTTTCAAATTGCTGTAGCTCGTTAACCGTTAAAAATAGAGCAAGGGTTGGGGGGATTACTTTTTGCAGCATTCTTTTAGCTTTCGAAAGAGCTACTGCACGATGTTGTATGTATTGCCCTGATTTAGAAGAAGATTTTTGAAGACGCGTACCCTCAAAACCGCGAAAGTGCACCGAATTTTCAGTTTTTTCGGAATAGCAAAAAATCTATTATTACGGCTAAAATCCCCACTAATACTAAACGATGGGGAATGTTGTTGCCCACATTTTGGTGAAAGTTTTTTGAAAATATCTTGGTAAGTTTTCGAGCTATTTAGGTTTAAAGTTTCAACTTCCAGGGGGGATAACTCACGAAAGAAGTCGAAAATCCAAAAAGTAAAAAAAGTAGATCTAAGTTTGGTTACAGGCTACATTTTCTGAAAATTTCATGCAAATCGGCCCAGCAGTTACTGAGAAATCTGCATCACAAAATTTGGTACAAAGAATAATAATAATAACTAGGATTGACGCGTCAATACTTAGGTCTTCAAGACTTCTGCTTGACCTTGAACTCCATGTTGGACTCAGGGTTATTCGTCTGTTTCTCCGCTTTAAAATGAGCTATCAAACATGTCTCTATCTTCAGTAGTTTTTTTACAAAAAATCTCCAAAGAAGGTACCCCTCTGAAAACGGAAAAAATCACATATTAATGGACCCCTACATTACATTTCTCACGATTAAGACAAAATGGTTAATATTTCCATATTAAGGTGCAACATAGAAAATGTTGTGCTTTAATTTCCACTTAAGAAGATGTAATCATCAGTTAGATTGCTTACATAATAAATGCGTTATGCTGTTCTGAATATTCAAGAAAATAGTCAAAAATGCTTAAATTTGGACCCCTAGACATCGCTTGCGATGTTCGAGGCTTAACTATCAACTTTTTGATGAAAGCTGTCAACATAAAAGTTTTTCTTCTTGAAATTGTGCATACGTATGTAAAATGTCAATAGCATAAGAAGTTAAGCAGTTATGAACCTTTCAAGTTTGTTGAAAATGGCGATTTCTGAAAAATGGCAAACTTCTATGACTTCTCACAAAAAAACTATGAAAGATACGAGCTTGAAAAATATTGTCCTTAATAAATGACGTTTCTACATCATCATGATCTATTTAAAGTCTTCCTATCTTCAGTGGTTTATGATCAATAATTCCCCAAAGGATAAACACCTTAAAAAGTCTCAAAATCAAAATATTTCACTGTCTTGGGCATATGCTCAAATTATGCCCAAACTAATAACTTTTATATGATAATGATATGTTATGGAATTTCAAAACTATTCATAAGAAAGAGATTGAACTAAGTAACTTTGACATAAATTGATTCCCAACAGAGTTATGTCACTTTGAATGCGAGCCCTAAAAAATGTATTTTTAAAAAGTTCATTTTTCAAATGGCTGTAGTTCGTTAACCGCTGAAAATAGTCAATTGGTTTGGGGGGTTCCTTTAAACTACATTCATTCAGCTTTCAAATGAGCTATTGCATGATGCTGTATATATTGCCGTTATTTAGGAGAAGATTTTTGAAAACGCGTACCCTCAAACTCGCGAAAGTTCACCAAATTTTCAGTTTTAGTGAAATAGCAAAAAATCTATTATTACGGCCGAAAACCTCTATAGGCCTAATCGATGGGGAATGTTGTTGCCCACATTTTGGTGAAAGTTTTATGAAATTATCTTGAATAGTTTTTGAGCTATTAAGGTTTGAAGTTTCAACTTCAAGGGGAGATAACTCAACAACCAGGTCGTAATTCAAAATTCGGCCGACGTAGTGAACGAGTTCAGGTCACGAGCTGTCATCCCTGAAAATTTCGTGGAAAAATGTTCAGCGGTTACTTCAGAATCGCCCGGACAAAAAACGTCCAAAGAATAATAATAATAAACTAGGATTGCCACAGGCAATACTTAGGTCTTCAAGACTTCTGCTTGACCTAGAACTCCATGTTGGACTTAGGGTTATTCGTCTGTTTCTCCGCTTTAAAATGAGCTATCAAACATGTCTCTATCTTCAGTAGTTTTTTTACAAAAATTCTCCAAAGAAGGTACCCCTCTGAAAACGGAAAAATCACATATTAATGGATCCCTACATTACATTTCTCACGATTAAGACAAAATGGTTAATATTTCCATACTAAGGTGTAACATGGAAAATGTTGTGCTTTAATTTCCACTTAAGAAGATGTAATCATCATTTAGATTGCATGCATAATTAATGCGTTATGCTGTTCTGAATATTCAAGAAAAGACTCAAAAATGCTTAAATTTGGACCCCTAGACATCGCTTGCGATGTTTGAGGCTTAACTATCAACTTTTTGATGAAAGCGGTCAACATAAAGGTTGTTCTTCTTGAAATTGTGCATACGTAGGTGTCTATAAACTTTCAATAGCATGAAACGTTAAGCAGTTATGAACCTATCAACTTTGTTGAAAATGGCGATTTTTAAAAAATGACAAACTTCTATGACTTGTCACAAAAAAACTAAGACAGATACGAGCTTGAAAAATATTGTCCTTAATAAATGACGTTTCTACATCACCAGAATCTATTTAAAGTCTTCCTATCTTCAATGGTTCATGATCAATAATTCCCCAAAGGATAAACACCTCAAAAAGTCTCAAAACCAAAATATTCCACTGTTTTGGGAATATGCTCAAATTACGCCGAAACCATCAACTTTTATATGATAATGACGTGTTATGGAATTGTTAATCTAGTTATTAGGAAGAGATTGAAGTCAGTAAGTTTGACATAACTTCATTTATAACATAGTTATGTTCCTTTGAATGCGAGTCCAAAAAATTCAATTTTAAAAAAGTCCATTTTTCAAATCGCTGTATTCTGATAACCGTTATCAATACAGTTTTGGTTTTAGGTATCGTTTACACAGTGGCTATTCAGCTTTAAAATGAGCTATCACACATAGCTGTATGTATTGCCGTTATTTAGGAGAAGATTTTTGAAGACGCGTACCCTCAAAATCGCGAAAGTTCACCAAATTTTCAGTTTTTTCGAAATAGCAAAAAATCTATTATTACGGCCGAAAACCGCTATAGGCTAAATCGATGGGGAATGTTGTTGCCCACATTTTGGTGAAAGTTTTATGAAAATATCTTGATAAGTTTTCGAGATATTGAGGATTGAAGTTTCAACTTCAAGGGGAGATAACTCAAGAACCAGGTCGAAATTCAAAATTCGGGCGACGTACAAATCTAAGTTAGGACACGGGCTACCATCCCTGTAAATTTCATGCAGATCGGACCAGCCGTTACTTGGGAAAACTTGGAACAAAATCGTACAAATAATAATAATAATAAGGAAAATTCGGATAATAACAATAGGTCTTCCAGACGTAGTCTTGAAGACCTAAAAACACGATAATAACAATAGGTCTGTAATGATTAGATTACACCTTCGTTTAAATGTCACAGTTTTATTCCTCGATGATCCAACATGAAAAGTCAACAGGATATTCTTCTAACATCAAACTCGTATGTAACACGATTGACTGCAATAAAGAAATGAAATTCATTTACCATATTGTTTAACATCAATGAAATAACCAAATACTTTACCTTTGTTGATTTACATTTAGTGCAATAATTATTTTGTTATTTACCTTATATATCCAATATTTACTGAGGACATTACGTCAGCTTGCAAACCTTTACATTGCAAGTTTTACAAAGAAATATTACACAATATACATCAATATTACTTTCCTTGCATTCTACAATAGTTATTTATACTATCTATCAAAGTTACCTAATTGTTTGCCTTCTGTAGCATCCACAAAGTGGTTTAAGTGAACATGAAATATAAACATGTGGCAGCCATGTGCCTTTTACTGAACGTAATGCACCCTATCAACATTTACCTGGTAGAGTTATCTCCCCTAGACTACAACCTTAGCAAACAAGGGACAACACTCAATAGAAAATGAAGCATCATAAAATCATAAAGTTTTGGTCTGCACATCCCGGCCCCTAATTGTTTCAAAACAATTATCATAAACTTAATAATGCAGGGCAAATCATATTTTACACTCTATCTGTAGTGCAATAAATCAATCCTTTAAAATCATGAAATAAAGTTCATAAATCATGCAAACATCAAGTTCGAACTTCACATCTGAGTCACTGAAGATTTGCTTCCATTATGCGGCACAGTTTGTTTATTGGTCTGAAAACCGTTCCCGCCTGGGTTTTCAGTTCAACTGATCTGGCTAGTCCATGTCTGTCCTTCAGAATCGATTTGACTCTGCCCATTGCCCATGAGTTCCTTAGTGAACTGTCCACAACGAGCACCAAGTCACCTACTTTCAGATTCTCCCTTTCTATGCACCATTTTTGGCGTTCCTGAAGCAATGGAAGATATTGCTTCGTCCACTTTGTCCAAAAGATATTGGCGAGGTATTGAATCTGCTTCCACCTTCTCTGACAATAGTTCACTCCCTTTGTTGGAATATCTACAACTGGAGGAATCTCTTCTCCGCATCTGAAGAGGAGAATGTGGTTAGGTGTAAGCGCACTAAGATCATTTGGGCTGTCTGGAATCTCTGATATAGGTCTCGAGTTCAATATTCCTTCAACTTCACAGAATAACGTACGGAGGGACTGGTCGTCCAAATGGAGAATTTGGCTGTGGAGAACAGAATACATCACCTTTCTGACTAGTCTTATAAGTCTCTCCCACATTCCACCAAAGTTTGAAGCCGTTGGTGTGTTGAATTCCCACTCGATCTGACGGTTTAAGAGGAACTCGTGAATGCGCTCATGATCCAAGTTTTGAATTGCTTCCCTTAACTCCCGTTCTGCTCCCATAAGATTTGATCCATTGTCACTTCTGATATACTTCACTGGTCCCCGTCGCGCAACGAACCGTCGGATAGCCTGTATGCAGGAATCTGCAGTTAAATCAGAAGATACCTCCAAGTGAACTGCTCTCACGACCAGACAAGTAAAGATGACTCCATATCTCTTTACTGTGCTACGTCCATGTCTTATCTGAAATGGACCGAAATAGTCGATGCCAACTCTGGAGAAAGGTGGCTGGTCATTCACTCTCTCCATGGGTAGGTTTGCCATTTTCTGAGTAAGAGGATGAGCCTGGTATTTCTGACAAGTTACACACCTGGCCAACAGTCTCTTGATTACATTCTTGGCTCCGGTGATCCAATATCTTTCACAAACACTTGCCAGGATTGCATTCTTGCCCATATGTCCGACGGATTTATGAGCATCCAAGAGAATCAATCTTGAGATTGGAGACTCCTTTGGCAGAAGTACTGGGTATTTAGCTTCAAAAGGAAGTGCTGATCTCTCCAACCTACCACCGACTCGGATAACACCATCAATAAGGAATGGGTCCAATTTGATCACACTTGAAGACTTGCTAAGAGTCTGCTTACTGCTGAGCATACTCTTTTCACTTGGGTAGTGTTGTGCCTGAACGTACTGTATCAGTGCTGCTTCTGCCTTCTGAAGAGAGTTCACAGTTAGTTTCTTAACACACCCAATGGTCTGTTTCATTTTCCGATATTGTGTCATTTGTCGTTCCATTTCCATGTCAAATTCTTTTCCAGAGAGAGCGCCTTTTCTAAGCTCTGCCTGAATGCGTCTTCGCTCAGCCGCAAGCTCAAACAGGTTGCTTCTTGCAATAAGAATCCAAGCTGTGACTTTCTTAAGCGTCATCCAATCTGAGAATTTATTCAGCAGTCTCTCCATAACATCTGTTTCACAAGTCACATTTGCACTGCAAACTGCCCCTTTAACTTCAGGATCCTCATACAGGCTGCCATCAAGTTCTGTCTGCTCTGGCCAATCTTTCTCAGATTTCCAAATGAATGTTGGACCTTGCATCCAGTCGGACGTCTGTAGCAGTGTTTTCATGGTTAAGCCCCTTGAAGCATAGTCTGCTGGGTTCTCAGTCGTTGGGACATATCTCCACTGCTTGGTGATAGATGCTTCTCTGATGACTGAAATCCTGTTGGCAACATAAGTGTGGAAACGACAAGTCTCATTCTGTATGTATTTCAGGACAGAAGTACTATCTGTCCAGAAATAAACTTCATCTATGTTGTAGTCAAGCTCTCGCTCCAGCATAGCACTGATTTTCACCATTGTAGTGGCTGCTGCAAGTTCTAAGCGGGGAACAGTTATCTTCTTTAAAGGCGTCACTCGGGACTTTCCCAACACAAATGAACAGTGAACATCGCCGTTAGAATCCTCAAGTCGCAGGTAACTGACCACACCATAGCCTGTCTCGCTAGCATCAGAAAAATTATGGAGCTGACATGATACAATTTGTTTCATTTCTTTTGGTTTGTAGCAACGTTGAATCTGAAGCTGGGGCAAAATGTCCAAGTCTGCTATCCAGTTCCTCCATTTTTCGCTGTACCGTTCATCCAATTTGTCATCCCATCCTATACCAAGCCTGCATAGCTCTTGTAGAATGATCTTTGGAATGAGGGTGAATGGTGCCGTGATGCCAAGGGGATCATAGACAGAGCTGCACAAAGAGAGAATGCCTCTTCTGTTGACAGGTACAGTCTTCTTCAAAGAAGCGAAGCCTAGAGCATCATCTTCCGTCTTCCAATATACCCCAAGGGCTCTCTCTGATGGCATCTCTCGATTCACATCGAACAGTTTCATTTCCTTCGATCGTTCAGCTTCTGGAACTGACTGAACGACCTTTGCACTATTGCTCGTCCATTTGGTCAAACGAAATCCACCTTGCTTCAATAGGCTACTTGTGTCCTCAACAAGCTTGACTGCCTCGTCATCAGTAGGAACAGATGTCAGGTAGTCATCAACATAAAAGTTCTTCTTAATCCCTTCACTCACTTTCTGGTCAAACTTGTCACCATGATCATCTGCAGTGCGCCTTAGAGCAAAGTTTGCAATGCTCGGGGATGATATGATGCCAAAGGTGTGTACCGTCATTCGGTATATCTCAGGTTCTACATCAATGTTCCCATCTGGCCACCACAGGAATCTCAGAAGATCTCGGTCACTCTCATGTACACCAACCTGATGAAACATTGATTCCACGTCACCCATCACAGCGACTCTCTCTTGCCGAAATCGGAGTAAAATGCCCAGGAGTCTGTTTGTCAAGTCCGGCCCCTGTATCAACACTTTGTTCAGTGACAGTCCCCGATAGTTTGCAGAACAGTCATATACAACACGTAACTTCCCTGGCTTGTTTGGGTGATACACCCCGTGGTGGGGCAGGTACCATGTTCGACCACAGGGACCATCCCTTTCTTCTGTCTTCATCACTTCAGCATGTCCATCCTGAAGTAGTTTAGCCATCACCTTCTTATAATCATCTTGAAATTGATCATTTCTTTTCATTTTTCTTTTCAGGTGATCCAAACGTTGAAGAGCTTGATTCATGTTTTCAGGTAAGTGAATCTCTGGGTTCTTGACAGGTAAGTTCATGAAATAATGTCCATTGCTCACTTCAATAGAGGATTCTGCTTGTATAAGGAACTTCCTATCCTCTTGCGACGGTTCTCGTTTGTCATCCACTACTCTTTCTGGAAACTCTAGGTTCATGGAATGACGAACCAATCGATCCAACTCTCTCAAGCCTTCTTCTTTCTCAATGGCAGTGACCTGAGCTCTGTTTACTGTCATGTGCAATGCATCTCCCTTCTGTGAACTTGGTCGGAGGACGTTCCATACAATCCATCCAAGCCTACTTTGTGTTGCATGCGGTGAACCCTTTGGTCCGGTTCTCACTTGCAAAGGGGAATAGGCGTCTGGTACGTTATTACCGATCAATAGTCCTATTTCCACATCCAACTTCGGCAATGTAACATCTTGGAGATGTAACCAGGGTGCAATGTCTTTATCTGTTGGAATGTGTTCGGTAGATATTGGCATCTTTTCTTTGGTGTACACACACGGCAGATCAACTACATTTGTCATCTCCAGATCACACACCTGAAGTCCTTGAACTGCCAATGTATTCACAGTGCATGGTTGCCCCATAGTTTCCAACCTAATTTCCATGCGTCGACCAGTTCCACCTAACTGTTCCAACAGGCTGTTTGTACAAAAGCTCACATTGCTGCCCGGATCTAGAAAGGCATATGTTGACACGCTTTTAAGACCATCCTTCAATTTCAAATTCACAGGTAGAACTGCCATAGTGCACTCCGCATACTCATCTGTGGCTGCATTGCTGACTGACAGACTGTTAAAAGCACTCAATTTCCTGTCCCCTTGCTCACCATTCTTCGAATCTTGTTTTCTCACCCACTCATCATTGTGAAGACACGTGGGATGCTTGCGTCCACATTTACTACACGTTAGTCTAGCGTGACATTCAAAACTTCTGTGACCAAATTTCAAACAGCTGAAACATAGAGCTTTAGATCTGAGAAAGTCTCCCTTTTCTTCATGTCTCAATCTAGAGAAGGATTCACATGTCTCAATCTTGTGTGCTTTGTCCTTGCAGTAATGACAGAATGTGGATATGTCCGATTTAGTGTCAACATTTCTCTTCACTGTTTGAGAGAATTTCCCTGAACTCTGAGGATGTTCATATTTTGAGATGGTTTGAGCAGTCGCAAAACTTCCCTTCATTGGTTGGCTGGGGTGTCTTGGAGTAAATTTCCCATCTGGCTTTCGGTTTAACGCTGATAGTGCTTCGCGTCCGTAAGTTGGATCACATGCCTTCTTTGCTTCCGATTTCACAAAATCAACTAGATGTTTAAACCTAACAGTGTCTTTTCTCTCCTTGATGTTGTATGCAATACTTCTGAATTTTTCCTGAAGGTTGTAAGGAAGTTTGCTCACCAGCTTCTTTATAGTATCTGGGTATTGAAGTACCTTAACTGCCTCTATGGACTGGATGGCTCCATTACACTCACTGAGAAACACTGCATAGTCATCAAGTCTTTTGGGGTTATCATGGTTGATTGTTTGCCAGTCAAGGGCACGTTTCACAAAGGCATTGGCTATGATATCATCATTTCCATATCGATCGTCAAGTTCCTTTAATGCCAGTGCATATCCTACTTTAGCGTCAAAGTACGAAAACTCATTCACCACCCTACGAGCCTCACCATCTGTGAATTGTTCCAAATAATGAAACCTCTCATCATCTGTGTTGCAATTTGACACAATCTTTGTTGTAAACTGGCGAAGGAATTTCTTGTATTCCAGTGGGTTTCCAGTGAATTTCTGTATTTCTGGTGTCGGCATTCTCATCTGTCGAAGCACGGCTCCAAGTTCTAATGTCACAGTGTCATTTGGCCTACCATATGTTGTCGTCTCTGCGAAACTTTCTGCGACTCCCACTTCTGTAGTGTGAGCTGGTTCCGGAATATCTGGTTGTCTCTGACTAGAGTTGGGTGTAGTATGTATCAGCTCACTGTTGCCATGGTTACCAACCTTTTCATGTTCAGAAGTGTGTTCATCCTCAGCTAGCATTTGTCTTTTGGCTGTTGCCAGATTTAGTCTACTTGTCAGTGCCAATTCTTCCTCCTTTAGTTTCAGTTGAAGTTTCTCTATCTCAAGTTTTCTCACTTCCTTTAGATAATTCAGTTTTTCTTGGAGTTCAACCTGTTCTTCCTTTAATTTAGATTTAAGGCTTGATGCTCTCGATGATCTTGATTTTCTAGATACATTGGATCTCTGTTGACTAACACTATCTTCTTGATCAATGGTTTCTGTAAACCATCCATTTATCCTTTCTTTGTACATGTGTAGGAGTGAAAGTCTATCTTCATGTTCTGTTTCTGCATCTGGATTCATCGAGCACAAGTATTCCAAAACATTTGTATATTCTTCATACAAGGTTAACCATATCTTGTGATCTTCTTCAATTTGTTTAACATCTGTATTTGATTTCATACTTTCTTCCATATGTGTGTAGCATCTCTTTAGTCCTTTCATTATATCACAAAGTTTCTTGCTACAAATCACCTCACATTCATAGTCTTTACCCTTTTCTGTGAGTTTCTTTTCTCTTGAAGACCTTCTGAGTCCTGACTCACTCTCTTGCTGTTCAGTTTTCTGTTGTTTCTCAATTTGAACACTCATCTCTACCTTACGGTTTGTGGAATCACCTATGTTTGCTTCAGCCATATTGTAGGCAATTAGTCAATTCATGTAATGATTAGATTACACCTTCGTTTAAATGTCACAGTTTTATTCCTCGATGATCCAACATGAAAAGTCAACAGGATATTCTTCTAACATCAAACTCGTATGTAACACGATTGACTGCAATAAAGAAATGAAATTCATTTACCATATTGTTTAACATCAATGAAATAACCAAATACTTTACCTTTGTTGATTTACATTTAGTGCAATAATTATTTTGTTATTTACCTTATATATCCAATATTTACTGAGGACATTACGTCAGCTTGCAAACCTTTACATTGCAAGTTTTACAAAGAAATATTACACAATATACATCAATATTACTTTCCTTGCATTCTACAATAGTTATTTATACTATCTATCAAAGTTACCTAATTGTTTGCCTTCTGTAGCATCCACAAAGTGGTTTAAGTGAACATGAAATATAAACATGTGGCAGCCATGTGCCTTTTACTGAACGTAATGCACCCTATCAACATTTACCTGGTAGAGTTATCTCCCCTAGACTACAACCTTAGCAAACAAGGGACAACACTCAATAGAAAATGAAGCATCATAAAATCATAAAGTTTTGGTCTGCACAAGGTCTTCAGACATTCGTCTTGAAGACCTAACTACATTGATAAACACCTTAAAAAGTCTCAAAATCAAAATATTTCACTGTCTTGGGCATATGCTCAAATTATGCCCAAACTAATAACTTTTATATGATAATGATATGTTATGGAATTTCAAAACTATTCATAAGAAAGAGATTGAACTAAGTAACTTTGACATAAATTGATTCCCAACAGAGTTATGTCACTTTGAATGCGAGCCCTAAAAAATGTATTTTTAAAAAGTTCATTTTTCAAATGGCTGTAGTTCGTTAACCGCTGAAAATAGTCAATTGGTTTGGGGGGTTCCTTTAAACTACATTCATTCAGCTTTCAAATGAGCTATTGCATGATGCTGTATATATTGCCGTTATTTAGGAGAAGATTTTTGAAAACGCGTACCCTCAAACTCGCGAAAGTTCACCAAATTTTCAGTTTTTGTGAAATAGCAAAAAATCTATTATTACGGCCGAAAACCTCTATAGGCCTAATCGATGGGGAATGTTGTTGCCCACATTTTGGTGAAAGTTTTATGAAATTATCTTGAATAGTTTTTGAGCTATTAAGGTTTGAAGTTTCAACTTCAAGGGGAGATAACTCAACAACCAGGTCGTAATTCAAAATTCGGCCGACGTAGTGAACGAGTTCAGGTCACGAGCTGTCATCCCTGAAAATTTCGTGGAAAAATGTTCAGCGGTTACTTCAGAATCGCCCGGACAAAAAACGTCCAAAGAATAATAATAATAAAATATAGTCGCAAGCGACGACAAGCGGATTCTGCGCATAAACAGATTAAATGTTATGAATGAAGCCATCCTTCTGATGTAATTGCGAAGCTTGTCTCTAGCTTGTCTGTATGATTATTGAGACCCAAAGTTTACATGTTAAAATCAAACAATTGTGTGACAATATACAATGGTGTGAGTGTGTACTTACGTAAATGAATGGACCGGAAGTGGTTGTTTCAGACCTATTTTCAAAAGGGAGCAATTGGTGTACTGGTTAGGTAGAATATGATTTGATAATAATGTTTGAATAAAAAGAAAAGAGAAGGAATAGAATTGAAATAGTTTAGAAATGCAAGGACAATGAAGATGTAGAACAGGGCTTCATAAAATGTTAGAAACGGCAGAATAAATGTTTGTGGATAGGAGACAATGATGTCTCAAATCCGTTACCCGTAGCTGTTTTTAGAATACGCATTCCATGGTAACAATAGGTATACTGTGTGAAAGACTTGCTTAAAACGAGCGTAGTTTCATTGATGAGTTTGTTAATCAATTGCCACATGCGTAATGTGTGAATGATTGAAGCGGGACTCTTTTGGCGGGTGCAGGAAAATATCATCTTGCCTTATTTGGACGTAGCTTACTATGACAATAGTAAAATCTTGTTTATGAATGAATGAAGTGTTAATTCGTTGACTCGTGCTACGTTCCTTAATAGTTCTCTCGTATTCAAAGATAACAAATTGCATACCAATGTCTGTGTGCATTACACTCAATGTTAATCATATAAACTATTTGAAGAACCGAAACTACAGTCCGATTTACGTGCACAGATCTGTCAAGCATAATCAACCTAGATTTGTCTTTTTCGTTGGCTGATAGAAGTGTCAGTATTTCTCGATACAATAACACCATCTATAATCTTTAGCAGGACCGACCCCCCAGCATGTATGTCAAAACGAAAGTAGGAATTTCCTCTGTTTACACATCAAAATGAAATGGACTGCATTGTCTCTGAATTGCTTCCGGGTTAAAGTAAAAGTTTGTAGCTATGTCCGATGCCTCTACAATAGAAATTACTCAAAAATCAAATTATGAGTGGTCTATTGTCAAGTGACGCTTCAATAAAATCTTCATCAAGTCAGTTCAAATCAAACTTATCATATATTCAAAATGACCATACTTTGAAAGGTCATTGTGAAACAAGTATTAGGAGTTTACTCAAAATATAACAAACTTGTTATTCTCGAATGCTTCAGCTGCATATAAATCTCAGATTCAGCGCTTAGATGCATCTGTCTTCAAAGTGGTGTTTCCGCAAAAGTGCATGATCAAAAAAGGTTAAAATTCAATATGGCGTCGAAACCACATGACCTACGACTTCGCAATGGTATCATATTTTGCTTGTCTAGTTATTAAACGTCTTAAACAAGTTGCGAGTCTCTAGTATGTCACTGGGATTATTAAGACCCAAATTTAACATGTCAAAATCAGACAAATTTGAAGAAAATCGAAATGGCGGCTTAACCACGTGACCTACGAATTGGTCATGATTTACTTTTTTGCTTGTATTGTTCTTGCGCATCTTTTGCAAAAAGTTACAAGTCTCTAAGGGCATTTTAGAAAAATTCCCCATGTTAAAGTTTTTCTCTATTTTGACCGGAAATGACTGTTCGCGAGCGATTTTATGATTGATTCATAAAGACCATAGTCCAATCTTACTCTCCTAAAAAAATCATAAAATTCGATGGGTAGGTATTTGAGTTATGTCCCTTTGAATTTTGCGATTTTCAAAAATTGTCGGACTTTGAAAGGTCACTGTGAAAAAAGTATAAGAGGTTCGCTAATGCTTTGGACTATCGTTTAATCACCAACCCTTTAGCTACACATATATGCCAGTTTGAGCTCTTAGATGCTAGTATCTTCAGAGGAGAAGATTGTCAAAGGTGCATGGGGTCGGAAAATTGTAAAATGTGTCTAAAATCAAAATGGCGGAAAAACCACGTGATTAACGAATTTGTCATGATTTACTTTTTTGCTCGCATGGTCATTGCGCATCTTTTGCAAAAAGTTCCAAGTCTCTAAGTGCATTTTGAAATTTTTTCCCATGTTAAAAATCGAAATTTGGATTCGAACTCGACCTTTAATGGGTGAAACGATAGGGCCCAAAAGCTAAATTTAATTAGTTCACACTAAGGGCTGTCAGACTGTAAAGTATGGTTGAATTCTCTGCAGCCATTTCTGCAGAATAGGGGGGACAAAATCGGTGCAAATAATAAAAAAAAAAAAACACGCCAATAACAATAAGGATTCTGCCCCAAAGGGCAGAATCCTTAACTAGGATTGCCACAGGCAATACTTAGGTCTTCAAGACTTCTGCTTGACCTAGAACTCCATGTTGGACTTAGGGTTATTCGTCTGTTTCTCCGCTTTAAAATGAGCTATCAAACATGTCTCTATCTTCAGTAGTTTTTTTACAAAAATTCTCCAAAGAAGGTACCCCTCTGAAAACGGAAAAATCACATATTAATGGATCCCTACATTACATTTCTCACGATTAAGACAAAATGGTTAATATTTCCATACTAAGGTGTAACATGGAAAATGTTGTGCTTTAATTTCCACTTAAGAAGATGTAATCATCATTTAGATTGCATGCATAATTAATGCGTTATGCTGTTCTGAATATTCAAGAAAAGACTCAAAAATGCTTAAATTTGGACCCCTAGACATCGCTTGCGATGTTTGAGGCTTAACTATCAACTTTTTGATGAAAGCGGTCAACATAAAGGTTGTTCTTCTTGAAATTGTGCATACGTAGGTGTCTATAAACTTTCAATAGCATGAAACGTTAAGCAGTTATGAACCTATCAACTTTGTTGAAAATGGCGATTTTTAAAAAATGACAAACTTCTATGACTTGTCACAAAAAAACTAAGACAGATACGAGCTTGAAAAATATTGTCCTTAATAAATGACGTTTCTACATCACCAGAATCTATTTAAAGTCTTCCTATCTTCAATGGTTCATGATCAATAATTCCCCAAAGGATAAACACCTCAAAAAGTCTCAAAACCAAAATATTCCACTGTTTTGGGAATATGCTCAAATTACGCCGAAACCATCAACTTTTATATGATAATGACGTGTTATGGAATTGTTAATCTAGTTATTAGGAAGAGATTGAAGTCAGTAAGTTTGACATAACTTCATTTATAACATAGTTATGTTCCTTTGAATGCGAGTCCAAAAAATTCAATTTTAAAAAAGTCCATTTTTCAAATCGCTGTATTCTGATAACCGTTATCAATACAGTTTTGGTTTTAGGTATCGTTTACACAGTGGCTATTCAGCTTTAAAATGAGCTATCACACATAGCTGTATGTATTGCCGTTATTTAGGAGAAGATTTTTGAAGACGCGTACCCTCAAAATCGCGAAAGTTCACCAAATTTTCAGTTTTTTCGAAATAGCAAAAAATCTATTATTACGGCCGAAAACCGCTATAGGCTAAATCGATGGGGAATGTTGTTGCCCACATTTTGGTGAAAGTTTTATGAAAATATCTTGATAAGTTTTCGAGATATTGAGGATTGAAGTTTCAACTTCAAGGGGAGATAACTCAAGAACCAGGTCGAAATTCAAAATTCGGGCGACGTACAAATCTAAGTTAGGACACGGGCTACCATCCCTGTAAATTTCATGCAGATCGGACCAGCCGTTACTTGGGAAAACTTGGAACAAAATCGTACAAATAATAATAATAACTAGGATTGACGCGTCAATACTTAGGTCTTCAAGACTTCTGCTTGACCTTGAACTCCATGTTGGACTCTCGGTTATTCACCAATTTCTCTGCTTTAAAATGAGCTATCAAACATGTCTCTATCTTAAGTAGTTATTTTACAAAAATTCTCCAAAGACAATGACCCTCTAAAAATGGAACAATCGGTTATTAATGAACCCCTACATGACCTTTCTCACGATTAAGACAAAATGGTTGATATTTTGATACTAAGGTGCGACATAGAACATATTGTGCTTTAATTTCCACCTAAGTAGATGTAATCATCATTACGTTTGCATGTATAATTAATGCGTTATGTTGTTTGTAATATTCAAGAAAATACTCAAAAATGCGTTAATTTGGACCCCTAGACAACATTTGCGATGCTCGGAGCTTAACTATCAACTTTTTGATGAAAGAGTTCAATAAATGAGTTGTTGTTCTTGAATGTGTGCATCCGAAGGTGCAAATACAACTTCAATATCTTAATTTGTAAGGCAGTGATGATCCATTAAACTTGGCTGAAAATGGCGAGTTCTGAAAAATGGCAATCTTCCATGACTTGTTACACAAAAACTATGACAGAAAATTGTTCGAAATTTATTCCCCTTAATAAAGGACATCTCTACTTCACGATGATATATTAAACATAATTGTATCTTTAGTGGTTTACAATCGAAAATTCTACAAAGAAAGTACCCCTCGAAAAGTCTCAAAATCACAAAATTTAGATTTTTGGGGAATATGTCCAAATTGTGCCGAAACTATCAACTTTTATATGATAAGGATATGTTATGGAATTGTTGCACTAGTTATAAGAAAGAGACTACAATAAGTAACATCGACATAACTTTATTCGTAACAGAGTTATACCCCTTTTTAACATGGAGCCGAAACACGCCCATTTTAAAAAGGACCATAATCAAGGGCAGATTACTCGAATTCAAGGTCCAAATTCAAAATTCGGCCACAATACTTTTTTTCCAAATTCAGTTAGCTTTCAAATGAGCTATCACATATAGCTGTATGTGTTCCAGTTATTTATGGGAAGATTTTTAAAGACGCGTACCCTCAAAATCGCGGAAGTTCACAAAATTGTCAGTTTTTTCGAAATAGCAAAAAATCTATTATTACGGCCGAAAACCGCTATAGGCCTAATCGATGGGGAATGTTGTTGCCCACATTTTGGTGAAAGTTTTTTGAAAATATCATGATAAGTTTTCGAGCTATTGAGGTTTGAAGTTTTGACTTTAAGGGGAGATAACTCAAGAAAGAAGTCGAAAATCCAAAATCCGGCTCGTTATCATCTAAGTTGGGTCACAGACTATCATCCCTGAAAGTTTCAGAAAATTTGGTCCGGCCGTTAGTTCTGAATCCGTGGCACAAAATCGGTATAAATAATAATAATAATAACTAGGATTGACACGTCAATACTTAGGTCTTCAAGACTTCTGCTTGACCTTGAACTCCATGTTGGACTCAGGGTTATTCGTCTGTTTCTCCGCTTTAAAATGAGCTATTAAACATGTCTCTATCTTCAGTAGTTTTTTTACAAAAAATCACCAAAAAGGTACCCCTCTGAAAACGGAAAAATCACATATTAATGGACCCCTACATTACATTTCTCACGATTAAGACAAAATGGTTAATATTTCCATATTAGGTGCAACATAGAAAATGTTGTGCTTTAATTTCCACTTAAGAAGATGCAATCATCATTTAGATTGCATACATAATTAATGCGTTATGCTGTTCTGAATATTCACGAAAATACTCAAAAATGCTTAAATTTGGACCCCTAGACATCGTTTGCGATGTTCGAGGCTTAACTATCAATTTTTTGATGAAAGCGGTCAACATAAAAGTTGTTCTTCTTGAAATTGTGCATAAGTAGGTGTATGCCAAATTTCAATAGCGTAAGAAGTTAAGCAGTAATGATCCTTTAAACATGGCTGAAAATGGCGAGTTCTGAAAAATGGTAATTTTCCATGACTTGTAAAACAAAAACTATGACAGAAAAATGTTTGAAATTTATTCCCCTTAATAAAGGACATGTCTACTTCACGATGATATATTAAACATAATTGTATCTTCAGTGGTTTACAATGGAAAATTCTACGAAGAAAGAACCCCTCGAAAAGTCTCAAAATAGCAAAATTTCGTATTTTTGGTCAAACGCGTCAATTTTGGCCGAACTATCAACTTTTACATGATATAGATCTGTTATAGAAATGTTGAGTAACGTATCTTCATCAGATTCCATTAAGTATCTTTGATATATCTTCATTCCTAAGAGAGTTATGTCCCTTTAAACATGAGGCCGAAATTCGGTCTTTTTAAAAATGACCATGTTCAAGGACAGATTCTTGAAATTCAAGGAAGAAATTCAAAATTCGAAAAAGTTCACCCTCTTCAAAATTCATTTATCTTCAAAATGAGCTATCACACATAGCTGTATGTATTTCGGTGAATAAGGAGTAGACTTTCAAAGACGCGTACCCTCAAAATCGCGAAAGTTCGCCAAATTTTCAGTTTTTTCGTAATAGCAAAAAATCTATTATTACGGCCGAAAACCACTATAGGCCTAATCGATGGGGAATGTTGTTGCCCACATTTTGGTGAAAGTTTTATGAAAATATCTTGATAAGTTTTCGAAATATTCAGGTTCTAAATTTCAACTTCCAAGGGGGATAACTCTAAAACCAGGTCGAAATTCAAAATTCGGGCGACGTACAAATCTAAGTTAGGACACGGGCTACCATCCCTGAAAATTTCATGCAGATCGGACCAGCCGTTACGTGGGAAAACTTGGAACAAAATCGTACAAATAATAATAATAATAATAATAAGGAAAATTCGGATAACAACAATAGGTCTTCGAGACATACGTCTTGAAGACCTAACTAGGATTGACACGTCAATACTTAGGTCTTCAAGACTTCTGCTTGACCTTGAACTCCATGTTGGACTCAGGGTTATTCGTCTGTTTCTCCGCTTTAAAATGAGCTATTAAACATGTCTCTATCTTCAGTAGTTTTTTTACAAAAAATCACCAAAAAGGTACCCCTCTGAAAACGGAAAAATCACATATTAATGGACCCCTACATTACATTTCTCACGATTAAGACAAAATGGTTAATATTTCCATATTAGGTGCAACATAGAAAATGTTGTGCTTTAATTTCCACTTAAGAAGATGCAATCATCATTTAGATTGCATACATAATTAATGCGTTATGCTGTTCTGAATATTCACGAAAATACTCAAAAATGCTTAAATTTGGACCCCTAGACATCGTTTGCGATGTTCGAGGCTTAACTATCAATTTTTTGATGAAAGCGGTCAACATAAAAGTTGTTCTTCTTGAAATTGTGCATAAGTAGGTGTATGCCAAATTTCAATAGCGTAAGAAGTTAAGCAGTAATGATCCTTTAAACATGGCTGAAAATGGCGAGTTCTGAAAAATGGTAATTTTCCATGACTTGTAAAACAAAAACTATGACAGAAAAATGTTTGAAATTTATTCCCCTTAATAAAGGACATGTCTACTTCACGATGATATATTAAACATAATTGTATCTTCAGTGGTTTACAATGGAAAATTCTACGAAGAAAGAACCCCTCGAAAAGTCTCAAAATAGCAAAATTTCGTATTTTTGGTCAAACGCGTCAATTTTGGCCGAACTATCAACTTTTACATGATATAGATCTGTTATAGAAATGTTGAGTAACGTATCTTCATCAGATTCCATTAAGTATCTTTGATATATCTTCATTCCTAAGAGAGTTATGTCCCTTTAAACATGAGGCCGAAATTCGGTCTTTTTAAAAATGACCATGTTCAAGGACAGATTCTTGAAATTCAAGGAAGAAATTCAAAATTCGAAAAAGTTCACCCTCTTCAAAATTCATTTATCTTCAAAATGAGCTATCACACATAGCTGTATGTATTTCGGTGAATAAGGAGTAGACTTTCAAAGACGCGTACCCTCAAAATCGCGAAAGTTCGCCAAATTTTCAGTTTTTTCGTAATAGCAAAAAATCTATTATTACGGCCGAAAACCACTATAGGCCTAATCGATGGGGAATGTTGTTGCCCACATTTTGGTGAAAGTTTTATGAAAATATCTTGATAAGTTTTCGAAATATTCAGGTTCTAAATTTCAACTTCCAAGGGGGATAACTCTAAAACCAGGTCGAAATTCAAAATTCGGGCGACGTACAAATCTAAGTTAGGACACGGGCTACCATCCCTGAAAATTTCATGCAGATCGGACCAGCCGTTACGTGGGAAAACTTGGAACAAAATCGTACAAATAATAATAATAATAACTAGGATTGACACGTCAATACTTAGGTCTTCAAGACTTCTGCTTGACCTTGAACTCCATGTTGGACTCAGGGTTATTCGTCTGTTTCTCCGCTTTAAAATGAGCTATTAAACATGTCTCTATCTTCAGTAGTTTTTTTACAAAAAATCACCAAAAAGGTACCCCTCTGAAAACGGAAAAATCACATATTAATGGACCCCTACATTACATTTCTCACGATTAAGACAAAATGGTTAATATTTCCATATTAGGTGCAACATAGAAAATGTTGTGCTTTAATTTCCACTTAAGAAGATGCAATCATCATTTAGATTGCATACATAATTAATGCGTTATGCTGTTCTGAATATTCACGAAAATACTCAAAAATGCTTAAATTTGGACCCCTAGACATCGTTTGCGATGTTCGAGGCTTAACTATCAATTTTTTGATGAAAGCGGTCAACATAAAAGTTGTTCTTCTTGAAATTGTGCATAAGTAGGTGTATGCCAAATTTCAATAGCGTAAGAAGTTAAGCAGTAATGATCCTTTAAACATGGCTGAAAATGGCGAGTTCTGAAAAATGGTAATTTTCCATGACTTGTAAAACAAAAACTATGACAGAAAAATGTTTGAAATTTATTCCCCTTAATAAAGGACATGTCTACTTCACGATGATATATTAAACATAATTGTATCTTCAGTGGTTTACAATGGAAAATTCTACGAAGAAAGAACCCCTCGAAAAGTCTCAAAATAGCAAAATTTCGTATTTTTGGTCAAACGCGTCAATTTTGGCCGAACTATCAACTTTTACATGATATAGATCTGTTATAGAAATGTTGAGTAACGTATCTTCATCAGATTCCATTAAGTATCTTTGATATATCTTCATTCCTAAGAGAGTTATGTCCCTTTAAACATGAGGCCGAAATTCGGTCTTTTTAAAAATGACCATGTTCAAGGACAGATTCTTGAAATTCAAGGAAGAAATTCAAAATTCGAAAAAGTTCACCCTCTTCAAAATTCATTTATCTTCAAAATGAGCTATCACACATAGCTGTATGTATTTCGGTGAATAAGGAGTAGACTTTCAAAGACGCGTACCCTCAAAATCGCGAAAGTTCGCCAAATTTTCAGTTTTTTCGTAATAGCAAAAAATCTATTATTACGGCCGAAAACCACTATAGGCCTAATCGATGGGGAATGTTGTTGCCCACATTTTGGTGAAAGTTTTATGAAAATATCTTGATAAGTTTTCGAAATATTCAGGTTCTAAATTTCAACTTCCAAGGGGGATAACTCTAAAACCAGGTCGAAATTCAAAATTCGGGCGACGTACAAATCTAAGTTAGGACACGGGCTACCATCCCTGAAAATTTCATGCAGATCGGACCAGCCGTTACGTGGGAAAACTTGGAACAAAATCGTACAAATAATAATAATAATAATAATAAGGAAAATTCGGATAACAACAATAGGTCTTCGAGACATACGTCTTGAAGACCTAATAATAAGGAAAATTCGGATAACAACAATAGGTCTTCGAGACATACGTCTTGAAGACCTAAATATAGTCGCAAGCGACGACAAGCGGATTCTGCCGTTTCAATTGTTTTTGATTAAGACATCTGTCCTATGTTCGCCTATGTTCGCCGCTAATGGCGCAGCGGCGTTAAACAATAACTCACTCACTCACTCACTCTGTCCTATGTTGTTGCGTATTTTTTCAAAACAAGATTCAAGTGTCTAGCATATCTTTAGGAGTATTGCCATCCAAAGTTTACATGTTTAAATCGAACAATTGTATGACTATAGAAAATGGTTTTGAGCGTGTACTAACGTAAATGAATAGACCGCAAGTGTTTTTTTCAGACCTATTTATAAAAGGGAGCAATTGGTGTACTGGTTAGGTAGAATATGATTTGATAATAACGTTCGAATAAAAAGAAAAGAGAAGAATAGAATTGAAATAGTTTAGATTTGCAAGGACAATGAATATTTACAGCACGGCATTTAACTGTTAGAAAGGGTAGAATAAATGTTTGTGTATATGAGACAATGATGACTCAAATCCGTTACCCTTGGCTTGTTTTAGAATACGCATTGAATGGTTACAGTTATTATACTGTGAGAAAGACTGGCTTAAAACAAGGGTAGTTTCATTGATGAGTTTGTTAGTCAATTGTCACATGCGTAATGCATGAATGATGCAAGCCGGACTATTTTGGCGGAGGCAAATACCATCTCGCCTTATATGGAAGTAGCTTACTATGACAATAGTAAAATCTTGTTTATGAATGAATGAAGCGTTAATTCGTTGACTCGTGCTACGTTCCTTAATAATTCTCTATTATGTAAAGATAACAAATTGCATATAAATGTCTGTGTGCATTACACTCACTGTGAATCCTATAACATATTTGAAGAACCGAAACTACAGTCCGATTTACATGCACAGATCTTTCAAGCATAATCAACCTAGATTTGTCTTTTGTCTTTGGCTGATAGATTTGCGGTAATCGTGATGCAGTGTCCGGTTTTCAACCAGAACTACTTTTACATATATCGTCACTATACTGAGTCGACTGTCTTCAAATTGGTCAGTTTCGGCAATATTCAGTACTTCTACGTACAATAGCACCATATATAACATACCTGACCCCCAACAACACAATGTGAGCCAAAACTAAAGTGTGAATTTCCTGTTCACACATCAAAATGAAAGTCGAATTTGATGAACTTATATTTAAAACTCATAAGTCATATAAATTAATAGCTAATGGACCTTTTTCCATTTAGGGTGATATTGCGTCTATCTGGTGTTGTCAGTCTTGCATACTCACAGCATCGTAGAGTGGTCAAGGGGAACTAACTCTTCCACATGACGCTTCAATAAAATCCTCATCATATCCAACATGTTCACATGTTACACACAATGTTACTTGCTTTCCCCAATGCTTCAGCGGCATATAAATTTAAGTTGTTTCGCTTCGATGCAAATACCTTAAAAGTGGTGTAACGATTTGTTTAAGTATAGACCTTTTAAGCGAAATAATTATGATTCTCCCATTTATAATGAACCTATGCCGGGAGTCCAACAACTACCCGTATGATATGTACCATTCATTCAAACAGTACAGACAAATCCATTTGGCATACGAAGTCTGACTTGGAAGACATAGACCAACGTGTACATGAATACACTACATCCTCATCCTACCTGCCATCGGGAACCACCCCCATTGACAAAACATTACTACTTGATTTAACCCATGCAGTATTTCCCTCGCTTTGTTGTGCCAAGATAGTGAATCGCTGTACCAGAAATGCATAGCGGGCCTTTATTTCTAAACACAGATTTCTTAAATATATACTGCAAGGCCTAAATCATCCAGTAATGAAGACTGGCAAGAGTTATGCCTGCATTGGGAAGTTTATTTTGTATGTATTGCTGTAATTTAGGGGAAGATTTATGAAGACACGTACCCTAAAAACTGAGAAAGTTGATTTTCTTTGAGATTTAAATTTTGAACTTATTGGACCCAAATCTCATTAAAGAAGTCGAAAATTCAAAATCGGCAAAACGACAAACGTACCAAAATATTTCAAGACATCATCTTAATTATCGGTTACATGTAGAGAAATATTTAAAAATACAACCAAAAAACGTAGCCAGTACGCTATTGTTGACAGTGTTGCCAGTATGAATTTTTAGATGAATAAAAGTTCAAAAACAAGTCAAAACAAATTAACATACAAAACAAAATAAGTTTTGAACATTTAAAATTATATTTAAGTCAAAAAAGTTTTTCGCTGGTGGATTTGAACTCCACCAGTTACATATCGCTGGATTAGAAATCCGACATTCTACCATGAGACCACGAGTCCGGTTCGACTAACAAACGAAAATTAGTGATTATATTTTATACATCTATTAGACACTGTTTTGTTCCGATAATATTTAACGAAATTAAGGGAATTTATGTAGCACTTGTTGATATTTTGTCCAAGATCATGTTTTTGCTCTTGGGAGTATCATTATGCATTGATGCAATTACGTCAACATACACTGTACAGCAAACGTGTAGGTTATTTCAGCATGAGCAACAATTAACATCATTATAAATATTCAGAACCGAAACTGCACGTCCCATTGACATGCACAGGCCTTTAAAACAATATAATCCTACATTGTCGTGTTTGAGTGTGTGTTGTTAATGGGTTTCCCATATCAAATCCGATCGTCTAACAGATTTGCGTTAATCGTGGTGCAGTGTCCGGTTTTCGATCAGAACTACTTTAACACATTGGCCTATATTGTCATTATCCTGAGTCGATTATCTTCAAATTGGTAATTTCAGGCAACAGTCAGTAATTCTCGATACAATAACACCATCTATATATAATGTTTAGCATGACTGACTCCCCAGCAACACAATGTATGTCAAAACGAAAGTAGGAATTTCCTCTGTTTATACCTCAAAATGAAATGGACTGCATTGTCTCTGAATTGCTTCCGGGTTGAAGTAAAAGTTCGTAGCTATGTCCGATGCCTCTACAATAGAAATTACTGAAAATCAAATTATGAGTGGTCTATTGTCTAGTGACGCTTCAATAAAATCTTCATCAAGTCAGTTCAAATCAAACTTATTAAAATATTCAAAATGACCATACTTTGAAAGGTGATTGTGAAACAAGTATTAGGAGTTTACTCAAAATATAACAAACTTGTTATTCTCGAATGCTTCAGCTGCATATAAATCTAAGATTCAGCGCTTAGATGCAACTGTCTTCAAAGTGGTGTTTCCGCAAAAGTGCATGATCAAAAAAGGTTAAAATTCAATATGGCGTCGAAACCACGTGACCTACGACTTCGCAATGGTAACATATTTTGCTTGTCTAGTCATTAAGCATCTTTTAAAACAATTTGCGAGTCTCTAGTATGTCACTGGGATTATTTAGACCCAAATTTAACATTTCAAAATCAGACAAATTTTAAGAAAATCAAAATGGCGGCTTAACCACGTGACCTACGATTTGGTCATGATTTACTTTTTTGCTTGTATTGTTCCTGCGGATCTTTTGAAACAAGTTTCGAGTCTCTATGTGGATTTTGAAGATTTTCCCCATGTTAAAGTTTTTATTTATTATGACCGGAAATGACTGTTCGCGAGCGATTTTATTATTGATTCATAAAGACCATAGTCCTGTCTTACTCTCCTGAAAAAATCGTTCAATTCCATTAATAGGTTTTTGAATTATCGCCCTTTGAAGTTTGCGATTTTAAAAAATTGTCGGACTTTGAAAGGACACTGTGAAAAAAGTATAAGAGGTACGCTAATGGTTTGGAGTATCGTTTAATCACCAACCCTTTAGCTACACATATATGCAAGTTTGAGCTCTTAGATGCTAGTATCTTCAGAGGAGAAGATTGCCAAAGGTGCATGGGGTCGGACAATTGTAAAATGCGTCTAAAATCAAAATGGCGGAAAAACAACGTGACTTACGAATTCGCCATGATTTACTTTTTTGCTCGCATGGTCATTGCGCATCTTTTGCAAAAATTTCCAAGTCTCTAAGTGCATTTTGAAAAAAATTCCCATGTTAAAAATCGAAATTTGGAATCGAACTGGACCTTTAATGGCTGAAACGATTGGGCCCAAAAGCTTGCTGTGTCGTGTGGTTAGTAAGGGCTGTCAGACTGCAAAATTTGGTTGAATTATCTGCAGCGGTTTTGGCTGAATTGCTGTCACAAGATCGGTGCAAATAATAAAAAAAAAAAACAAAAAACACGCCAATAACAATAAGGATTCTGCCCCAAAGGGCAGAATCCTTAATAATAATCAGGATAAAAACAATAGGTCTTCAGACTTTCGTCTTGAAGACCTAATAAGGAAAATTCGGATAATAACAATAGGTCTTCCAGACGTAGTCTTGAAGACCTAAAAACACGATAATAACAATAGGTCTTCAGACATTCGTCTTGAAGACCTAACTACATTATTTTAACAAAACGAGTGGTTGGGTTGAACAATCTTTACTTTTAATGTTTTCTTTTTATCAGAAACATACAAAAATACACATTGTATATTTAGGAAGACAATTCGTCCATAAAACAGGCAGTGACCTTTTCAAACTATAGTTTCATTATGACTCATTGATTGAAAAGTGCTCAGTTGGCAGCTCAACATACTATTACAACTGATGGTTTACATTTATTTAATACTTTGTTTTTGCTTTAACTTTCTTATTCAAATGCTTTTTCATGACTATTTTCTGACTTTCTACAAATATTATATATAGCCATAATATAGAGGTTTGTTTGATTATCATAGAAAGATATTATGTTGTTTTTATTTGCCAGAGTATAGAAAGATAATGTTTTACAAACAAAACATATATGTACCTAAAGTAATTATTCTGATGATAGTTATCATATACATTGTGAATTTCTTTTAATTTTCTGTACATTTATTCTGTTAATTCTACATTTTAACAACTGTTATTATTTCTATGAAATGATTCAGACACAACATATCAAATGTTGTGATGGTTGAAACATCAACAGTATTCCGCATCCATCAATGAACAGGACTTGTTCTATATATAACCACCAAATAGATGCTCTCGTTATGTAAGAGACTTCTGTTATATTGACAACTTCTGTTGGTCTTGATGATGACAACCATAGCAAGAAGATGAGGTCAGATTCTTGGAAATATTAAACTTTCACATTTTCAACGATTAACTGTGAAGTGTGAACGAATTTTATGGAATATTCCACCTCTTTCAATCGTCACTTGGGAAATGAAATCACAAACCAGTCTTAAAGAGGCATTTATAAGTTGGTAAGTTGAAGAAATACAAGTTTACTGATTTTCAACTTCTTTATTGCAATGAGAGGGGACGTTTCGGTGTAAATAACTGGTTTCATATTGTCCATGCTACGATGCCAACACAAAAGACATCACAATTTACACTAATATACAGAAGCTGGTGAACAAATTTTCGGGATGCAGCTGTAGTTTTCTCGTTATTAGATTAACAGTACTTAATAAGTTTTCATATCGTCGTATAATGCAAAGAAGGTGGCCAGAAACATGTAAAAATACCCTAACAAATGTGAAAAAGGAAGTGTAAAAAACAACATTTCTTAGATCCATTATAAATGTCACCCCTGGACAAATCCCAAAGGATCAGAGTTTACCAAAGCCATATGTTAAGTTAACGTTAATTGGCAATTCCTAGTCCATGATTTCTCTTGTTCTCGCTAATATGCAATTTACACTTAATAGATACAGTGTTGTTATATATTTAGGACACATCATCTTTACCAATATTCCATTGAGAGAGTCGACTTTCTGTGTTCATTATCAAATATAACTGAATTAGGCAGATAGTAAGTTTAGTGTTACTAACAATACAAAACCCCAAAACGATGCAAAAACAAAGAAAAGACAATGATAATAAATAGATAAATAAATAGAAAACTATGGTTATAATATCTTTTCTTTATGGAGTTTCTATAATTCTTGTTATGTACATGATTCTTCGCTTCTGTCTTGTATTGCTTTCTACGCAATTGTACGTCTTTTCACGCCATATAAGAGGGGCAGTGCAGGTGCTTGTCTGGCAAGCAGGACGGGGCGTCTTTTGCAAGCAGCAATGATTGAAACCTGTACTATTCTCTAATTCTGTACATAGAATTTAAGCATCATCACGCACAGTGTGTCCCAATTGCAATGGAGGCTTTAATTATCCATAGTACTGGCCTACGTGTTCTGCTTCAGAAGCTTGTTACGGGATGGATATAGAAGCAAGCCAGTTTTTGAAAATAACCTAATGAATACCCATGCCAATACAATACTATTGTAAACAGCACATATACACATGCTACCAATTCAATACGGTATTATACTACCCACCAAAATAGAACAAAACCTTACAAAACGATAGCTTTGTTGATAGAATATTTTCTGTACAATTATGCAAATATTTAACTTACAGTGTGGTTCATTCGTGTAAAAAAAGTAATAATAGTTTAAAATGAAAAACATAAGATGAAAAAAGTCAGATTTTCGAATGTCCACATCAAAACTCCCCCCACATGAAAAAAAAACCCCAAAAAACTGATCTCCTCTTTTATCTTAAGAGAAGAACATTTTAAATCAAATGTAAATTGATCACTATCAAACCCTCTTTGAACGCTATCATGATGAAACCCAATGTGGTTATGTCAGATAAACAGTCTGACGTCAACATGCCACAAAATGCGTCAAAGCCTTTGGTATACACTTATGACGTCAAAATGTTTTTGTTTTTAGTCTCTAGAAAAAAAATCATTTTGTTATTGGATGAAAAAAGTTCGGTATGTCATCACTCCACTTTACATGACACCCACAGACTGTTTTGTTGTTTTGTCACGTTTTCTGAAACGCGTTCGAGAAAGAAGAATATATGTACTTTAATATCTTTTTATATCCATTTTTTATTATATACACAAAGATTGTCCAATGTTTACAAGAAAAGAAAAACTAAAGCAAGTATTCATCAAAGTAATCGTTGTATGTTGTATAATTGGCTTCTATTTGGTTCGATCGTGTCCCTCGGAAACACTTAACATTAATAGCTTTCAGTGAATGGTAATTCACTTCTATTTACTCAGTTCCTGCCAGCAACCAAACATCACCGAGACAGTCTTGGATTGAGCAGAGAGTATAACATGATTGGCTGTTGAACTGAACACTGCCAACTGACTGTTGGAATCCCGTCGGAATCCCGTTGGAGACACCAACAGATTGTGACATGGGTCTTATACTGTGTTGTGTTCTTGAGCAAGGCACTTCATCAACACTGAGCTGAAGTTTGAGCGCCCATTAGCGTAGCCAAAGTATACTATTGAGCATGCTATACAAATAGAGCTATATACAAATTGACTATGATTATGGGTGACTACGAAGCATGAACTGAGTCAAGTACCGTTCATGGTTCGTTAGTTCTAGGGAACTCAGATCACAGGTTCCGAACACATACCCTCAGTGGTAATGACATTGTCCTACCTACAAAGGTTACCATCCATGGTTCGTTACTATATGCGGGTAACCACAGATACATAATGCATAGCCGCGCCGGTGTTCATTGATTCCATCACAGTGGTCAATACATAACCACAATCTAATGGCTTTTCATTTATTCCAAAATTGTTCATTATTCTTCAATGCATGCTTACCAGTAATGACTCCAGAACCCATTATTACAATGTCTCCCTTCCTTGGGGAAGACATTTAGTTTCAGTGATGCTTCTCCTGGGTCCAATACGGTAGCCTTGCCCAGACGATTTTCTTCAAAACTATTCATTATATTTGAATGATTTTAAATAATATATACATATATGCATATACATATATTATTTAGTTCTCTTAAAACAAACTAAAGAATACTATTTTTTATACTGTTTAAACCCAAAATGTAAACATTCACACAAGCCGTTTTATTTCATTTAAAAATCCCAAAATATGTCGGATTTCTTCAAATATTCAATGATTTTGAAGCGTTCGATTTTGTGAAATAGTGTTTGCAAAAATATGTTGTGCTTTTACTTCAGGCCTTTAAATCCAGCATGGGCCGGAGTCCATCCGTTATCCTAATCTCTCTACCTTTTCCATAACTTCTCCAGAACCGCTACACCACAAATCGTCACCACTTTCGTCACCTTGGGGATACAAACTTTAACATTTGGCAATCCCTTCCCCCCCTTAAATATGGGCATGACCGGCATCACTAGTGAAATCTTTAAACGACTTCTCTGAAATCAGGTGACACAGGAAGCTGACAATTTCAGCATAACATATTTGTTAAATGGAGACTAACATTTTTTTAATTTGGTCTTGACCCCTTTTCAAATAAG
The DNA here is from genome assembly GCA_936450465.1 of Gibbula magus. Lineage (NCBI taxonomy): Eukaryota > Metazoa > Mollusca > Gastropoda > Trochida > Trochidae > Gibbula > Gibbula magus. The sequence goes on from OW388291.1 coordinate 60,991,238, forward strand.
GGCGATGAAGGGGGTGCACACTAAAATCGTTAAACAGCATTTTGTAACTACAACACATTTTGCTTGTTTCAAACATGTTATATATTTGGGTTTTCGAATTAAAGGTGTGCATGCATGCATTGTATGCCTTTAAATTACAATGTGTGTCTTGCTTTAAAAGCTTTTTAACTGCTTTGAAATGAATGAACCTCGCCTCTAGCTATAGCAGTTGGTACTATCTGAATTGTTAATAGGAGCTGGGAAGTCTGTTTGTCAACTTTGTTACCTTGGGTATAAGTGATAAATTACCTTAGATTATAAATCATGTAAAAACTTATGCGCTTTAGAATCAATGACTCTATTATTTAAAATCTTTATATTTTATATAAAAAAACATAAGAGGCATCATTTTGGCTTTTGTTTAATAAAACATGTTTTAAGTATAACAAGTATGTGTAGAATTTATTTCCTTATGAAAACAATGAATAACCATTAATCATTTCGGCATCAACCCACAATTCAACAATAACAAATCTGTTTATCCATCGATCAATCCATGCATTAATAGCGCACATTAGTCTCCTAACAAGATTAGTTTTCTATATTAGTGCTTAGTTAGTTCTGATATGTATTCATCAATGATTCCTTGATTGATGACTTGTTGACTTTCGAAATGCTTCAAAACTGTGAGGGATGTCAAATATTGAACATTGTAAACACAGACAATGTGAAGGATTTAAACTCGCATATAATCTGTGAATGGAAATATCAATGCAATGTACATTTTCTAAAATAATATAATATAACATTATTAAATTGTTATTAAAAGAAAACCACATACAAATACCATCCCAGAACATAGTATGGCAAGTACTCGTAACTTTCACATCACGTTGCCTTTCATTTTCAGTCGTAAACAACAACAAATCACCTTGTATGCGATGGACCATCAATCAAATGATACATTTAGCCTAGTTACGTCTCATAACACGATTAGGCATCGATGTCCGTATCTCATTTGCTATTTAGAGAACTTCGGTAAAGGTTCAAAATTATATAAATCTTCATAAAAGTAGTAAATAGAAAATTTATGAAAATAACATACAATTTCAATGATAGAAATGGTTGTTTACTTTGGATGGTTTACTTCTCTCAAGATAACGTGTTGTTTCCAACATTTTAGCCAACAATTAAGACTAGTTCCGAAAATTATTCGTTATAATCTAGTTCAGTTTATACTGTTACCCCACTTATTGTCTTTGATATCAGTATTTTATCGTTTTTGGAAAATTGCAGAGTATGCTTTATAAAGGAACCACAAGAAAGGGTCTTCATGAAGTATTTGGATATTCTGGAAAGCAATTTGGAAGTTGTTATTTCTAGACGAATTTTAAGGATAAAAAGAGACGCTGTGAATATAATATAAAGATGTCATTCATAATCGTCCGGATCCAATAGATTAACAGCATTGAATCCTTGTGATTTAACTGAAAACTTGTTTTCATTATTGTGGTTTATCTTCAAAATAACCAATCGTACATGTATTTGTAAATGAAGCATTTAAAGCTCTTTGATTCAACATAATCTGAATTTTATAACTAGTACCATGCTGCAGGATACTTAAACTGAAAGTAAATGTGACACGGCGAATTGAAAATTATCAGTACTTGAAATGACTTTGGTCCTCATATTGTCAATGTTTAGATGTAAACCACGCGATGTGGCTACCAGGTGAATAGCACATGTACTTATTGTTAGATACGTAGATGGTGATCTCTATCAGTGACGTTACATCGGTTGAACAAAACCTCAAATTCTACATTGTTTAATGAGAAAGTAATTGTGAATTGTGAATAACGCTTATAACACGTCCATGCGGCACAAATATATTCCTTCATGAATACAAAATCCACCCCCTCATTTTAGACATGAAAAGTTGAATATTCAAAGTAGTTTTGACACATGCGTCACTTTAAAGTGAGAAATTTAAATTTCAGCAAGTTTATATAATCCAGGTCTGTGAGGTAGGACACTCGAAATCTTCTAGAATGTCACGTCAGACATTGTAGATTCTCTTCTGTTCTCACTTAACGCCTACTTCTTGCTAAAGAGCCAAATTGTCATCAAATTTGCATCCAAAGTGTTAGTAAAAACACCGATCAGGGAATTACAATTTAAATTGAAGAGTATGTATATTGTAAAGGAAACAAAGGTGGTTATTTGACAACGACTGAGAAATACGGACAACTTGGCAAGATGAGGAAATTGACATTTTGACATTTCTGGAAGTTGATAAAACCAGAATCTACACCATCACGCAAACACTACCGTCAGAATCAAATGCCCTAAAGACACTTCAAAATTTCCAAATGAAAGTCTCAGTCAATCTTAAAATGACATCATTGTGTAAATACACACTTGTAACTTTGGAAGCATTTAAAGTCATCGTAAATTTCCGTTTGAGCCTTTGAAACTTCCAGCTCGTGAATGAATTACTGAACCTGTCAGTAAGTAGGGTACGCCAGTGAAGAACAACTTCTCATTGTTGTATTTTTCTAATTCTTTTCTTAATTCTTATCAAATTGTTAAATAGAAAGTCATAAAACTTATCCTTTGTAATATGTTGATTGTGCAATACTCATGTTTATCTATAGACAGACAGATATGTTATTAAGCATGTAAGGCTCAGTGGCCCATAGTAGTTTGGTTTTACATTAAAGCAATTTGCTCACGTGACTTTAAAATGATTGTAAATTAAATTTCATAAGATACATCAGTTGTTTTATAAATATGGCAACATTTTGAATAACGTCGGCATTATTAGCATTAAGAAGATTGTAAATAGTATTTTGGTTATCATTTATACTTTTCAAAAACTTATTTCTGCATTCGGAAAAGGGTTCACACACTAACATAATATGTTATCAGTGTAACTTTATGATGCTCCAAGAACTCATAGCTTTAAGAGAGGGACAAAGTTATCTTCATTTCCTAAATCAAGTTCACAAAAAAATAAAATTTAAAAATTCAGTTCCCTTTGTGCACTTTAAGTCTCTCACGTGTGTAATGAAGCAGATATATGTAATGAAATCAAGCGTATTCACAATTTCCTATTTTTCTTTTTGACATGGAATAAATAAAACCAAGGATTTAGATATCTAGATATCCTAAAACAAATAAGCTACTTGGGGTTTATCATTCTACCGTTGGTTTGTACATATCATCTGGATAGCATGAAGTACAGATTGTACTAATACAAAATCAGAATATTTTGACAACCAACATCTTTTGACATAAGATTGGATATATTGATTCACCATTGTGTTCTTTCTGTAAACAAGTGTCTGAGAGAACAATGCACTTATTATATTATTATATTTATACTAGAAAAGTGTAGAAAGAATTGGCTAAATGGTTAGAAAAGCTGGCTGAGGGATATATTGATTTAACAACAGAAAATGTTATTTTTTTATTTAAGGGAAGAAATAATATCCCACTTAATGCCATTTGTCTACTAGTGAAACAAAATATCTATGCAATAAGCAGAAAAGGTAAGATACCTGACTTTAAATGTATCCAAAAGAAAATATTAAGGTATTTCCAGGCACGTAAATACATTACCTTTACACACACTAGGTAGTCCAGATTCTATTCATGTCGATCCTCTTTCCACACCTTATTTAGACAATAAGAAAATGAGATACAACTTTGTAGAATAATACAGATAGACTTTGAAACCCTTAAAAAGCTTGCAAATGTCCATGAACTTCAAAACCCGTAAACTGGATCTTTGTGTAATTTTTATGGACATGTTGACAACTATATTGATGTATAATGTACACTTATAAACCTGAACATGTAAACATCTGATGGAAAATAAAAATATAAAAAAGAATGTACTAATGTAAGAGTTCAAAAGGAACATTGTATTGAGGAGATAAAACCTTTGCTATCGATTTTGTTTATAAAATGTCCATGTTTCCTCAATACAACATATCATGTCTTAGATTTCTTACAATGTAATTCACAATGTATCCACTCGTATGAGACCAAACACCATTAGTAAGTATTGCGTGATGAGAAGAAACATTTTTGATAAAAGAATAATTTAATTGTTTTTAATTAAAACTAAATAAAGTGTTAATCATTGGTGTGATCACAAAGTCAATATTGACAGCCATTTCACTTTCTGCCTCGTTTGCCTCAAGACAAAATGTCATTTCATTAGGCAATATAAGATTTATGATCATAATTAATAAACACGTTATGATTAGAATGAAACAGTTGTGAAATCAATTACAAAAGTAATAACAAATATTTTTTTTAAAAACTTGACTTTTGCAAGTTTATCGCTCAATGGTTTTATAAAACTGTTGACATTTACAAGGAAACAGTGTGACCTAAGCGTGTCATTATTTACGGCTTGTACAATTTCTTTTGCTGTCTCAGTTCTTTGAGTATGGTATTCATCCTAGAAAAGCATTGTTATAATGATTATGATTATTTTCATTAAGAAAATTCAAATGAATAAGATATATCTAACAACATCATTCAACAAAACTTTCGAGGTTTTCTTTCGTTCAGAAACGTAAGCTATACACAAAGTATATTTAGGAAGACGATTCGTCGATAAAACAGGTAGTGACCTTTTAAAATAATTTTTTTAAAAAGCTTTCTTTCATTATGACTCATAAGTGCTCAGTTGGAAACTCAATGCACTGTAAGAAGATGATGACATTTATTTCATACTTTTGTATTAACTTAAACTTGCTTATTCAAATGCTCTTTCATGATTATTTTCTGACTGTGCTTTACAATTATTATAGACATATAGTAATATAGTGGGTTTCCAATGTTTTGAAGACAAATTTATTTTCAGCTTATTTGTTTAATTATCATGTTTACTGAAGTAAAAGTAAAAGTAAAAGTAAAAGTAAAAGTAAAAGTAAAAAGTAATTAGTTTCATGATTGTTACCACATAAAATGTATGTTTCTTTCAAATACTATTCAAATACTATTTCATGACTACTTTCCTTTGTTACAATTATTATAGCCATATAGTATTAAAGTGGGTTTAACATCATTTTAAAAACAAAATATGTTTGTCTAATTATCATGGTGAGATTATCATATTGTTTTCATAAGGGCAGAAGTAGTTTAAAATTTATAGTAAAAAATATATACATCTAAAGGTATTATTTTGATTATTATTATCATATAAATTATATGTTTCTTTGAATTTTCTGTACAGTTTCTATTCATTTTACATGTTTACAACTACTTCTATGAATTGCATCAGACACAGCTTTTATTTATTGGAGTATAAGTACATTCAACATTCAAAATAAATTAAATGTTTTGTATGTAAACATTTTCTGTAAGTTATCTTTATAATTCTACAGTTTCGCAACTGCACAAAAGACATCACAAATTGTACTATGATACCCATTAGGTGAACACACTTTGAGGATGCAGCTCTGGTTTTCTCGTAATTAGATGAACAGTGCTTAATTACATCCCGTATCAACGCATATTGCAAACATGTGACAATACAAGTTACTGATTTCCTAAAATATACCCCAAAAATCAAAAGAGAGAAATGTAGCGACATATGAAAACAACATTAATTAGATTCAATATGTTGATAAATGTAATTTCTCGACAAATCCCAAAGGATCCGAGTTAACCAAAGCCGTATGTTAAGTTAACGTTTATTGGCAAATCCTAGTCAATGGTTACTCTTGTTCTCCTTAATATGCAATTTACACTGAATAGATACAATGTTGTTATATATTGAGGACACACCATCTTTACCAATATTCTCTTGAGAGAGTCGACTTTCTGTTTTCATTATCAAGTATAACTGAATTAGGTAGTTAGTAACGAGTAGACGAAAAAACAAAAAGAAGACAAGTGATAATGAATAAAACAGAGAACAATGGTTATAGTCTCCTTTCATAATGGAGTTTCTTTAATTCTTGTTAATAACGTGATTCTATTTTTCTGTCCTTTATTGCTTTTCTAAGTGATACTACGCCTTTTCAAGTCACGGAAGAGGGTCAGTACAAGTGCTTGTCTAGCCAGCAGGAAAGGGGGTGGTGACATAATGGACGTTATTGACGCAGTAAATAGTGAAAGTTGTACTATTCTCTTATTTTGAAGATACAGTTTTAGCATTATTGTCAACAAATCATGTGTGGTGTGTCCCAGGTTTATACGTCAATATTACGTGTTCTTTTCATTGAACAAGCCTCTCACAGAAGCTGTGATCTTGTTACTGCGTGGGTTGTAATGACCTTGTTCTTGTCAACACTATACAGCTGCGCCGGTGTTCATTGATTCGTCACGGTGATCAACACATAACCACAATCTCATCTCTTCAAACCATGGTTAATGCAAGACTCCAGAACCCACTATGGCGTCTTCCTTCCTTGGGGAAGACATATGGTTTCAGTGGATTCTCTGGAATCCCATATTGAAGTCTTGCCCAGACAATCTTCTTTATATTTCAATGATATAAAATATATACACATTCATTCTTTCTCTTAAAACAAACTCAAGAATACAATTTTGTATACTCTTTAGACCCAAAACTTAAATATTCACAAAAACCGTTTTCTTTCATTTTAGAAAGTTAAAAATCTAATGATATTTTGATATGGCTTGAGTAACCCCTGTCAAGAGAATATCGGATGATATGACTTGAACAACCTCTGTCAGGAGAATATCGGATGATATGGCTTGAATAACAACTGTCAAAAGAACATCGGATGATATGACTTGAATAACATCTGTCAAAAGAACATCGGATGATATGACTTGAACAAGCTCTGTCAGGAGAATATCGGATGATATGATTTGAATAACATCTGTCAAAAGAACATCGGATGATATGACTTGAACAACCTCTGTCAGGAGAATATCGGATGATATTACTTGAATAACATCTGTCAAAAGAACATCGGATTATATGACTTGAACAACCTCTGTCAGGAGAATATCGGATGATATGACTTGAAAAACATCTGTCAAAAGAACATCGGATGATATGACTTGAACAACCTCTGTCAGGAGAATATCGGATGATATGACTTGAATAACAACTGTCAAAAGAACATCGGATGATATGACTTGAATAACATCTGTCAAAAGAACATCGGATGATATGACTTGAACAACCTCTGTAAGGAGAATATCAGACGATATGACTTGAATAACAACTGTCAAAAGAACATCGGATGATATGACTTGAATAACATCTGTCAAAAGAACATCGGATGATATGACTTGAACAACCTCTGTCAGGAGAATATCGGATGATATGACTTGAATAACCTCTGTCAGGAGAATATCGGATGATATGACTTGAATAACCGCTGTCAGGAGAATATCAGACGATATGGCTTGAAACATCCCTGTTAGAATATTGGAAGGTATGGTTTGAATATACCTGTGTCATGAGAATATTGGAAATATGCCTGAGTAACATCTGTGTGGAGAATATCATAAGATCGACTTAAATGATCTCTGTCATGGGCATATCGAAATATATGACTTGAGTAACGTTGTCGGGAGAAAGTGATAAATTGTGATAACCTCTATGGGGAAAATATTGAAATAACCAATGTCGAGAGAATACTGTAAGATATGACCTGAATAACTTCTATCATTCTTCTACGAGAATTTGGGAATGTATGACTTCACAACAAAATGCAAGATTATCATATTTGACAGAGAGACAGACAGACATTTTATTCAGTAAAAGACCATTTGCCCAAAATAGAGACATTTTTACAAAAAACATCAGAATCTTTTTAATTTTTCTTGCATGATATAAAAATAGGCATAAATTATTTATAATATTTATATTTGTTCAACAAAGTTATCATATTTACAAAACCAGAGAAAGGAAAGAGCAATTGACAATTTGAAAAGTTTCTCAGTCAAAAGTTGGGAAAGGAAAAGAAAATGCTAAAACGAAAGTGAAAGGACGATGTTTGAACTGATAAGGTTGCAGATTAAGATTGATCCCGATATTAACAATGCATTTTAGTCTTCTCTATTGTGACCTGCATTAAAACTACAGAATTCTTATCATTATATTAAACTGAACTGATATGTGTATCTTGTAAGAAAATAAATTGCATGATTTAACCATAGGTACAAGGTTTGAATGGTTTGAAAAAAAAGTAACACAGAACAAAAAACCTTATCAGGATGAACTTATTTTATATAAAACATGATATACAACAACATAAAATAAATGTGTATAATTAATTTCGTTATTTAAACAATAAATAACCATTCCCACAAATCAACATCCAACAATTCAACAATAACAATGACAAATCTGTTTATCGATTATCCATCGATTAATCATTTATAGCTAACTTTAGTCTCTAAACAGAGTTAGTCTTCTATATATGTGCTATATAAATTATGATAAATAGGCATTGATGATTATACTGAGGTATGCAAGATAGCATATACACCTTGATGAATTTTCAAATGTATGGTTGTGAAAGGATTTGTGTCAAAGCAGTAACTAGCGTATACATGAACAGTGAATTGAAATACCATTGGCATTTTTTCTGAAATAGTATAATATAACCTTTTATTGAATGGTTAATAAAAGATAACCAAATGCACATGTCATCCATGAACAGATAACACAGTGTGATAAATAGGCAATATAGATGATTATCCTGAGGTAGGCAAGATGGCGGGTTCCCAGATTGCCGGACAGCCGACTTCCCTATTCAAACTCACTGAGGCGGGATAATCCATGAACAATAGGGGAGTAAAGTATAGTCTGTTTCGGACATGACACAAAACATAATAGTTTCTTGATTTCAATTTACGCATTTATTTATATGTACTCACATTTCATACATTAGTCTGTTTCGGAAAAATGCTTTATTTACACATACATTTTCCCTGTATTAAATTACACAAGATTAGTTATATAAAAAGTAATCTTTCATATTTAATCATATAATTGTTTCCCGTTATATCTCTACATGTTACAAATACTATTTACATAATCATTTATTAATCCAGCGAAGGGACACTTGCGGAACGTCGGCGCGGAATTCTGGAAAAATAAATACAAAAAATATATAATAACAGTTATAAAACCTTTTTTATCACAAGGTATTTTCGGTTTTGCACTGATGAGTTACTGATTTATAGAGAGAAGGATAATTGTCACGTTCATCTGACTTCTGTTTGATAATATCCAGGTAATACAAAACAAAATACTGATTGTCTAGTTCTTCATTGTAAATGGCTTAAAGGGAAAGTTCTATCACCGATCTATCGGCAGCATCCGCCATCTTGGTTTCTTGGCATTCGTGAAATGAAAACATGCTATATTTAATTAATTTTAAATTTTAATATTATTTTTAAACAAATGTGCGCTTGTTTTTATCATGTTGTGAAATGTAAAGTCATCAAAATATTAACTTTATTAATATCTTTTAATTTGACGATGTTTTAATCATGTATTTCAGCATATATGTGTAAACGGGACCATCCTCTCGAATTTCGTTTCCACAAAAAATACCCTGATAGAACCCTTCTTTTAAACTGGTCTGGAATCATTCCCAACTTTGGTCTTCATGGTGGCAAGATGGTTTATTTGAAGCTGAACTTCATCCTGATGATGGTTTTGAGAACAGGTTGCACTATGGTACTCTTGACCCTAGATCTATGACCGAGATATATGAGGTGTCTATACCTCCTCTTGAATTGGGAATGAACAGAATGTTAACCATGTATGCTTAACGACTTAGTGGTATGACAAATACTAAACACTGTAAACACAGGATCAATGTGAAGGGATTAAGAAGCGTTAACAACATGTAGTATATACTCTGTGAATTGAAATGTCTGTGGCATGTACATTTTCTGAAACTGTATAATTATACATAAAATTAAATTGTTATTAAAATAAAACCACAAGCACATACACTCCTAGAACAGATAACATAGTATGACATGTATTCGCTGCTTTCACATCATGTTGGCTTTCATGTTCAGTCATAAACAACAACAAATCATCTTGTATGCGAATCCCCATCCATCAATTGATGCATTTAGTTGACTTAAGCCTCATAACACGATTATGATTCTATATCCGTGTCTCATTTGCTATTTTGAGAAATAGGCCATCGATGTTTACTTTGAAAATATAATATTAAATTAGTATCATCATGGTGTGTCGTGACTTCTCGGACTTCTGTAAGTAAATTTTCAAAATTATATATATTATTTATCATTAAACTTCTGTCAAATGATTAGAGGATATCTAATATTTAAGAATTCTTGCAATAAACAAGTTCGTGTGGTAAACATGTTCTTGCAGTAAATATGTTCTTAGAGTAAACATGTTGCCATTTTTGAGTACGTATACATGCTAAATAATCCACATTGACTTTCGAAATTTTGAAATGAAGACTCACGGGATGCGTTTTTCGCCTCGAAAATAAAGGATATTTTTAGTTTACATTTTTTCATTATGATGTAGTCTCAGTTTTAATCTTCACATCACTATTTACAGTAATGCACTAGGTGTCAATATTTTGTGATCTTTGAGAATTCGCAAATACGAGAATGCTTTATAAATAAACCATAAGAAAACATGCTATCTGAGTGTTCGTGAAGTATGTTGATATTCTACAAAATCATTATGTAGTTGTAATCCATGACGAATATTATTCACTAAAAGAGACAATGTGAATACAATAAAGTGAATATAAAACATATACAATATAAATATGAAAGTTCATGTAACAAGGGGAATTGAAAGTTATCAGTACATGAGATGACTTAGGTCCTCATATTGTTATGCTGAGATGTGGTTACCGGGTCAATAGTAGAGATACTTGTTTTTAAATAAATTGATCACAGACTTAAAGTGACATCACATCGGTTCAAGGAAAACTTCAACTTTTACATGGTTCAATGACAAAGTAATCTTGAAAGTAATCCAATAATACGTCCATGCATATACCTTCCCTACTCCAACATTAAACCCATTATTTGAGACATGATATACATGCATATTCAAAGTATACAACAACATTTATTTATTATTAATGCTTTATCAATCAATAAGAACGTTATGAATAAGTTCTTAAAATATTACGAAATACATTTACAGTTGCGTTACTTTAAAGTGAGTAATTTAAATTTCAGCAAGGTTACTAATTGGCAAGGCTTATGTAATGTTGCTTTAATTGTCAACAAGTCAATGACATCATTGGCAACTCATGCATTTTAACGTTGTTATATTTTGATAAAAAAATACAGATGACAACTAAAACACTCATTACTCCATGATGCTACTCCAGAACATATTTGCTTATTTTCTTCTATGATATACAGATTATGTTGAACATCCTAATGATTTATTACCAAATATAGAATGGTAACACATCCATTGTCATTGTCATCTTTCATTAATCATTTCAGCTGAAGAGAAAATGAGAGGACAATAGCAAATTAATATCTTTATGAAGGTGGAGTCTACTAACACCTACAGGGACGATCGCCTACAGTCTTAAACAAACAAGTTTATGCACCAGTGGTTCTGATTTTTACAGACAGACAGACAGACAAGTGTTTATTAGAGTCTCACCCCGTTACAATATAAAACATACAATAAATATATACATAAAAAGGGCCATCCACAAGTGGGATTATGAGAGACTATAACTAAAATATACCTAAAATATATATACACATAAATAGAACATTGTTACGGAGAGGGCTAGAGTAAAAGAAAAAACGTTGGTAAAATTACGAGTATAAAACCTGTTTTCTCTTCAACATAATATTTTGGCAGGTTTTGGCAGCAATCATAAAAACATAAACATTTGATAGTATAAAACCCACTTTCTTTAAATCATTAAAACTACAAAACTCTTGATTAAACATATTGCACATTTCAACTAAATATTCTCTCTCACATTCATACAGGGGGCAGTGAAGTAGTACGTGCATTTCGTCTTCAATATCACCAGGGCAGTTAAAACAGACTCTCTCGGCAATCGGGGTATTAGTGTAACGCCCGGTCTCCATTCGTAGGGGGGCTACTCCACATCGGAACTTAGCAAGCGCGCTTCTCTGGCCTCTTGTTAGACCTCTGGTAGTGTAAGCCTCGGCTCCATATTGTTGTTTAAAGGTACAGTAAGTTCGTAGTTTGTTGCCGCCATTCCTTGTCTTACTTTCAGCTTGTGTTATCTGACGTTTCCACTCCAGTATATATGTCTCCATCATCTTCTCTTGTATTGTAGCAGCTACATGCTTGGGGCTATATCTGTGTTCTATGTGGCCGAAATGTTGTAATCCTAAGCTGTCTAGTTGTTTTATGATTCGCAGAGTTCGGTTGTTTTTTCTACGCTTCGCCCACCGGTGACTCCATTTGTAGATGGCGTAGTTGAGACGTCCTTGATGTAGTAGACGTAGTTTTGTCTCCAGTCTCATAACTGCAACCCAGCGGCGAACAACCGGAGGGGTCCATCCCATGTCTCCACTTACGGCAGGATTCGGTGCGAATTTTCGTAAGCCGAGAAAGAACCGCATTGCTCTGTTGTGGACAGCATCAATATACGATGTGTTGCAAGTGCCCCAGATACCAGCTCCGTAATCCATTATAGACCAGACCATGGTGTCATAAAGTTTGGTATACGTCTTATATTGCATTCCTCCTATACTCTTATATTTCGAAATTAAAAGTCCTAAAGCTCTGCTGGCTGAATTTGCTGCTGCCCTCGCCATTCTGTTATAGTCTAAATGTTCTGTTAGTAGCAAGCCTAAATAACTATAATGATCCACCACTTCCAATAATTCATTACCACATTTGAATTCACAGACTGTCCTTTCCACAGAAGCATTCCTAAAGTGAACGATTTTGGATTTAGAGTTGTTGATGCTGAGGCTATTTCTTCTACACCATATATTAAGGCAGTTCAATAACACATTTAGTTCTTCTTCAGTCTCCGCAAGAATCACAATGTCATCAGCATAGGCAAGAACACTTACTATTCTGTCATCGATGGTCACTCCTATGGACAGACTGTTAAGGGAGGTAATCAGGTCATTAATGAACATGTTAAAGAGAAGTGGAGACAGCAGACAGCCTTGTTTCAAACCACATTTTACATCAAACCACGTTGTTGAAAGTCCATTTAAACGTACACAACATTTCACATTTCTATATAGCGACGTGATTGAGTTGAAGAGTTTTCCTTTGATGTTGAATTCAGCTATCTTATCCCATAAAGTCGTTCTGTCAATGTGGTCATAGGCCTTCTTTAAGTCTATGAATGCGGCGAACGTCGATTTCTTCAGAGATTTTCTTGTTTCAACTATTGAAGTAAGTGATGCTATGTGTTCAGTTACATCCTTCAACCTTTCATCAAAGTGGAATGACCCGTTATTTTGTGGACTAATGCCTACAGTTAAATCAAACATGTGACATTTTGGTTTTGAAAAAGATATTTTCCGCTCCTTCCTGTTGAACTTCAAAAATGAAATATGATTAAGTAAAGACCTTTTCTCATCTTTATTTACTTCATGGTATTCTACATCATAAAGAAAATGTGACTTTAGAACCTCTAAAGTGCTTAAACAGCATAAATTGCCCTAAATTTGACTAAAAAAGGGGGTTTACATGTACATTTTGTGTCAAAGATTTAAAAAACCGTCACTACCATATATATTTTTCATCGATTTCGGTAGGGTAACATGAACTTTGTAACATATCAAAAAAAGAAAACAAGTTTAATACTAGAAATGTAGTATTTTAAAGTTTTTAGTAGTTTTTTTTCCCACACTACCCCCTATTTTTTAATGCTGATTTTCCAATCATATACTTTGAACTTTTAAAAAATATAATTTAGAAAAAGAGTTTAATACTAAAAATTTGAGGAGCGAACAACCTTAAGTGAAATATTGACATTGATCAGGTATTGACTTTGATGAAATGTTGACTTTGAAAAAGATTTTTTTGAACTTAGTGAAATGTTGACTTTGATCAAAATTTAATATTGACTTTAGTGAAATGATGACTTTGAATTATTTATTGACATTTTGGTTTTGAAAAAAGATATTTTGAATTTAGTGAAATATTGACTTTGGTCACATATTGACTTAGGTGAAATGTTGACTTTCGAAATATATCTTGACTTTTTGTGAAAGTTTAACTCAAATAAAATGTTGACTTTGAAAAGTGTCCTTCCTCTAAAACATATATTGAGATTATAGATATGTAGTATTTTTAAAAAAAGACGTTTCAACAATATACTCTCCTAGAGAGAAAGCTTTACCTACACAGTAAATTAAATTTCTACAGCAGTTTCATGACAGTTGTTCATAAGCTTTTTGCTCTTTGCTCCACTAATCCCTCAGCTTGTGTTATTGCTTCTCTACTGTAGGCATTAGTGCACACTGATTGGAACAGTTCACTTGTGTGCAGGTAAGCGTATCGCTGTCACAACTCAAACTGTAGCTATAAATCCCCGTAGGCAATTGTCACTGTAGGCGTTATTACACCTAACCTTTATGAATATCACCTGTCCCATTACTCATATACATATCTTTAACAGGACTTTCTAACAAGACTTTAACACGTGTAACCTGTTTGTACCAATAACACTAATGTTCTACTTTGTAATTCTAAATGTTCAGGGCCGTGTTCAAGATAGGTTTCAAAGTAATCGCTCAATGAGCGATTACTTTTAAACCTCTCTTGAACGCGATTGCTCAATGTAGCGCTACGTAGCAAGGCGAGCAAACTTCGAGGAATTTGCACTGTGTCGTTCAAGAGAGAAGAAGCGCTCATTTAGCGCTACATTGAGCGATCAATGAGCGCTACGAAGCGCTTCATTTTGTTGAACCGCCGGCAGTTGTGTAACTTTAAAGTGAGCAATTTAAATTTCAGCAAATTTATCCAATTCAGTTCTGAGAAGAAGGACGCTATAAAACTTCTAGAATGACGATTCTAGAATATAGATTCTCTACTGTTCTCAGTTCACGCCTACTTCTTGCCAAGGAGGCACATTTTCATCATCCACAGCGTCAGTAGATACATCGATGAGGGAATTACAATTTGTATTGAAGAGTTTGCATATTCTAAAGGAAAAAAAGATGGTTATTTGACAACAACTGGGAAATGCCTTGTCAGAAAACTTGGTCAGATGAGGGAGTTGACATTTTGACATTTCTGAAAATCGGTATCTACAACATCAAACACACATTTACGTCAAAATCAAATGCCCAAAAGACACTTCAAAATTTATAAAATGAAAGGCTCAGTCAATCTTAAGACAATATCATTGTGTAAGTACACAAATGTAACTTGTGAAGCATTTAAAAACATTCCAACACTTCCAACGTGTGAACTACCGAACCTGTCAGTAAGTAGGGCACGCCAGTGAATAACTTCACTTCTCATTGTTATTATTTTCATAATGAATGGGCGCTAGCCTTTATCAAATTATCAAATATAAAGTCATCAAAATATTATCCTCTATATCATGTTTCAACTGATTCTGGAATAATCACGCATATATATCTATATAGACAGACAGACATGTTTATTCAGCATGTAAGGCTGAGTGGCACATAGTAGTTTGGTTTTACATTAAAGCAATTTGCTCACGTGACTTTAAAAATGTTTGTAAATGAAATTTTTCAATTGTTTTATAAATATGGCAAAAATCATTTTGAATAACGGCAGCATTATTAGCATTAAGATGATTGTATATCGTTTGCTGGTTTTCATTAACACTTTCAAAAAACTTCTTTCTGCATTCGGGAAAGACTTCACAAACGATCAGAATATGTTATCGATGTGATCATTGCATTAAACACAAAATCAACTACGTAGCTTTATAATGCTCCAAGAACTAATAGCTTTAAGAGAGGGACACGGTTATCTTTATTTATTAAATCACATTTATTTATCAAGTTCACACGAAACTAGAATAATACATTTAAAATGTTGTAATGTTAATTTGCTGTTACTTACATTTGACATGGCCATTTATCTGCAACAACTAAAAGTAATTGTACTTTGGACCATTTCGTCTCAAATGCCGAAGAAGCGTTGAGTCTCCCTAAAACCAATATCATTTCTTAAGGATATGTTAGCTTAAGAAATTACATTCAAATTAAAGTCAAGGTAAATCGCGTTATTTCCCATATAGGTAGAAAGTTTCACAACTTCAAGACTCAAGTCAACTTCCGAAATCACACTTAAAACTCAATCCACGCGTGCTAAAAACAGACAGCTGAGACTGTAATAAATGTGAAACCAAGCTGATTTTTTGATAAAAGGGTCTGTCGAGTTTTTCTATAAGTTATCTTTTCAGCGGCCCTCGATACCATCTGAAACAAACGGTTGACATTTCATAGGGAACTGAACAATGGCAATAGTATGTGCAGACAACCATACACGTTACAATGAAACTCTTGTCAGGATATAGTTTTACAAGGATAATGATGTTCAAATGATATATGACTGAGACGCAAGGCTCATAAATTTCTTTTCCCAACACCGATTTCTATACTTTCAAAGACAATTTCCCAAATAATGTTTCTGCCAATATAAAACGGTTTGAAATATGATACGCCATGGTATCGGACTTTCCATAATAAATATGTAACTTACCTGTAACATTTTTTTTTCAGTGGGTATTCAACTAAGACAGCCCAGTTATATATCAAGCTCTTTCCTTTTTTAATATAATTACTGTTACATCTAAATGTTACAATAAATTACATTTAAATTACAGATTAAGAAGTATAGACCATAGACAATGTAAATCCCAGTCAACGGAACGGGGGAACTAATGAACAGGACACGCAATAAAGGAAGGGTTATATACCCTGATTTAAGTGTTAAGGAAAAAACCATCGAAAACAAACACAGCTACCTCGTAGCTTATTCATTTCATATTATAACCTTCCCGAACAACGTACAAAACATGACTTCGAGCAGATTTGACATGTATGGCCATACAAATCTGGTTATTATAAAATGTTATTAGTTTATGGATAGGAATAAGCACTTGTGAGAGACATCACAGATCGACTCCATGATTGTCTACTAACCCCTGCCCCGTGTTTAGCACGAAGTGGGGAATATGGTATTTGGTTGAGTGCTGCCGTCCGTACGTCCGTTTGTCCGTATGTACGAAATGGAATAGCTCAAGTACTATTTACTGGATTGTTGTTATGTTTTACACGAAGGGTCACCGCAGGGAGAGTAATGTTCCTATAGAGTATGGTGACCTTGACCTTTATTTTCAATTTATAGTGACAACTGCTTGTTGTTTTCCATATGCTTTATAACTCATTTAGGATTTATAAGTCGCCATTGTTAAATATAAAAATGTTATCATAAAAGGTTTGTCTTCTCTCGAAGTAAAAAACTTTTTCAATAACAAATACATTTAAAAATAACATTCTACTTCTTTTGAACTATTGTTTTATTGGAGTTTAATGAGAAGGGGCAATAACACGGTTTTTTTGCTCAAATAAGTTGATGGAACGTATTTAAAAAATAATGTCACCAATAGTAAAACACCCTTCTCTCTTCGTAGAATTAAGTTAAAAGATGAGTGTACATGGTTCGGTAAAGCCATGGGAATCGTTTTTGTCATTCAAAATAATAAACTGTGTTCACAATAAAAATGGCCGCCATGCAATTTTTTCTTTACACGTAACACCGTTATTACTACTACGGATAATTGGTTTGTGTTACAAGATGTTTAAGATCTTAAGTAAATATAAATGACATAAACTATCATTTGAAATGGGAAATTTGAAAAAATAAAATTTGCAAAAAACGTGCTACTGCCCCTTTAAGTGACGCTTCAAATTAATTCAGTATTTTTCAGTTTATTCAGTAATTCAATCTAACTAAATCTGAAATATTTGTGTCATTCCAAAATATACTGTATTTTGATTATAATAAATTGCCATTTTTCTAAAAAAACGAGCTGATTAATTTTTTCATTAATCATTTTCATTATATTCATAAATGAAAATCTGCTAAATATATACAGTAGAACACGGATATAACGAACTCCAAGGGACCAAAGAATTCAGTTCACTATATCCGCTGTTCACTATTCGCGTTTGGCATATTATAAAGGGCCTTTTACGGGACTGATACATTTGTTTGCTATATCCTTCTGTTCGCTATATCCGTGATCTACTCTATGCATTTGAATAACAATGAGTATGTCTTGTGTAATCACTCTCTTTGTTAAGTTTTGCAATGAAAGTTGAAGTACCTTCCCTTTGTGCACTTGCTCACTTGTGTAATGAAGTAGATACATGTAGACTAATTCGAGTGATTTCACAATTCATTCTTTTTGACATGGTATACATAAAACACAAGATATAATACTTGAGGTTTAATATTCTGCCAATGGTCTATACATATCATCTAAATAAAATGAAGTACAGACAAAAATTATGTAAAAGTTCATAATTTCCATGTTCTACATTACAAGAGTCGCATTTTAGCACTATATCAAAGTCATATCTTCGAATTTTTACACTGTCATTCATTGACATCCATATAAATTTAGATAAAATATGTATCCATTGACTATCAAATCGTAAGAGCCCCAACGTCATTAGAAAGCATCGCACCGTGAGAAAAAACATAAAATAAAACTAAGTAAAGTGTCAAAGGTCGATTGAAAAGACCCATGATCACTTTCAAGATTCATTAAAAGGGGTTTAAATACTCGACGTTAAATTTCTGAAATCGCACCATAATTTACTTATGTACGACTTTTTAACTTAGCACCTATTTAGAGTGATAAACAGTTCACTGAAGTCACTGTTCAAGTGGTACATGATAATTCAACGAGTTTCATCTTTTTATCTGTCGATTTAACGTGCTAATCATTATCAAAACAACTCCTATCTTCCATGTATGCTTAGATATCCAACTGGGTTATTCCGCAGATGACAATTATTTATTGCATAAACATGTGGTTTGGGCTGTTTCAGCCAGTATGCTACTTCAAGATCAGCATTATTGTTAAAACACGTAATTTTCTCACAAGAAGTGCCACCATCAAGCTCATGCTGTCTCTTGTAATATCGAGGATGAACTATTGCAATGCCCTACTCACAGGTTCTCCAAAAGCACTTACCAACAAGTTACAGAAGATACAGAATACGGCTGGAAGAGTTGTCTCTCTTTGTGCCAAGCAACAACTCCAGAGTTCAAGAACTACATTGGCTGCCCGTGCAGTACCGTATAAACCCTCTGTATGACATATCTCTGTGACCTTGTAAGGACTCTGAGGTCACAATCAGAGGAACTACTGAGTGTTCCGCGAGTGAGAACAAAGACTTACGGAGAGAAATCGTTCTCATATACAGCAGTAACTGAGTGGAACAAGCTTCCAAACCAGCTCGAAATCCTGTCCAGAACTCTTAACTTTCAAGACTTATTTAAAATATCATCTGTTCAGAGGGTGGAGTCTACTAACGCCTACAGGGATAAAAGCCTAGAAACTTAAACAAACAACTTTTTGTACCAGAGGTTTTAATTTTTACAGCCTTCAACCTTTCATCAAAGTGGAATGGCCCATTACTTTGTGCACTAATGCCTCCAACCCGTTACTTTGTGCACTCATTTTTTAACATTAAGATATAGGATTACATATATGACGATACTAATAACTGCATCATATTTCACATCTCAGCACATTTAAGGAGAGTACACTGATTCGATAACTCGATGAGAGTCTTAATTCCATAATTACACAAATACATTTCCGTGTCGCTTTGTTTTATTATTTGTAATAGCTAATTGATAAGTGTTCGGAAAAAAAGTCCTCGAAAAAAATGTCCCGGAAGAAAAGTCCTAATTTTGTTTATAGAATTTTATTTCTTTTTCAGATACATAAGATATAATATAATATATATTTTATTCATAATACAAAGGTAAACAATATAAGAAGTTAAAAATATTGGTACAGACCAATTGCAAAATATGTTTCAGAGTATGTTGAACTGCGAAAGATTTGTCGTCAGCAAATTGCGATATTAGATATTCAGTGTTGCCTATCGTTATTCCCTTTATATTCTACGCAACATTTAACATCTCCTAACTGTGCGCTGAGAGCATGTCATGGTGCATGGATTATAGCGCCATAACGGCCTATTATTAAGGATTCAGCAAATTTTTCAAATGCACTCAGAGACTTGAAACTTTTTCTAAAAGATGCGCAGTAATACTACGAGGAAAAAAGTAAGTCACAGCGAATTCGTTAGTCACGTGGTTTAGTCGCCATTTTGATTTTAGACCCATTTTACAAGTTTCCGACCCATGCACCTTTGACAATCTTCTTCTCTACTAGCATCTAAGAGCTCAAACTTGCATATATGTGTAGCTAAAGGATTGGTGATTAAACGATACTCAAATGCATTAGCGAACTCCTAATACTTTTTTCACAGTGACCTTTCAAAGTCAGGCAATTTTTTAAAACCGCAAACTTCCAAGGGAGATAATGAAAAAACCTACCCACCGAATTGAAAGATTTTTTCAGGGGAGAAAGACAAGACTACGGTCTTTCTGAATCAATAATAAGATCGCTCGCAAAAAGTCATTTCCGGTCATAATAAAGAAAAACTGCAAAAGATTCGCAATAACAATACGAGCAAAAAGTAAATCATGACAAAGTTGTAGCTCTCGTTGTTTAGCCGCCATTTTGATTTTCTTTACACTTCTTAGATTTGACATGTACATATTGGGTATCAATAAGGGACATGCTAGAAACTTGCAACTTGTTTTAAGAGATGACCAATAACATTGGAAAGATCTCTCAATTCATTATATATATATAAAAATTGAATCCTTTGCAACTATATTTAAGGATTCAGAAAATTTTGCTGAATCCTTATTGTTATTGGCATGTTTATTTATTATTATTCTTTTGTCCGCAAGATTCAACCAAAACGGCTGAAGCAAATGGAACCAAATGTTACATGCCGATAGCCCGTAATGTGGAATAGAACTGCGAAGCTTTTGGGCCCACTCGGCCAAGCCATAAGAGGTCCAGTTCGAATCCAAATATCCATTTTTAACATGGGGAAAATTTTCAAAATGGACTTAGAGACTTGAAACTTGTTCTATAAGATGTGCAGTGTCAATGCGAGTACAAAAGTAAATCAGCGCGAATTCGTAGGTCACGTGGTTTAGCCGCCATATAGCTTTTTCCCACCGACCCTATGCACCTTTGACAATCATCTCCTCTGAAGATACCATTATTACAAAGCTCATATTTACACATAATGTAGCTGCAGCATTGTATATTATAGTTTGTTCATAGCAGCTGCCAACTGCTAATACTTTTTGCACAGTCTTCACTCAAAATCTGGCAATAAAAAAAAAAAGGGCTTCGAGGGGACAAAACTCAAATACCTACCCATCGTTTTTTTATGATTTTTTCAGGAGTGTTAGTTTGGGCAATGGTCTTTATGAATCAATTATAAAACGCTTGCGAACAGTCATTTTCAATCATAATTGAGAAAAACTTTAACATGGGAAAATCTTTTCAAAAAGAACATAGAGACTTGAAACTTTTTTTCTAAAGATGCACAATAACAATTCGAGCAATACAGTAAATCATGACGAAGTTGCAGCGTACATGGTTTAGTCGGTATGATGATTTTCTTTACAATTCTTTGATTTTGTCATGTTCATATTGGGTATAGATAGTTTCTAGGGAAACTTGTAAAATGCGCAATAACATTGACATTCACAGTGACCTTTCAAAGTCGCGAACTTTCAGGGGAGATAATTCAAAAACCTACTCACCGAATTGAAAGATTTTTTAGGAGAGTAAGACAGGACTATGGTCTTTATGAATCAATAATAAAAATCGCTTGCGAACAGTCATTTCCGGTCATAATAAAGACAAACTTTAACTTGGGAAAACTTCAAAATCCACATAGAGACTCGAAACTTTGTTCAAAAGATGCGCAACAACAATGCAAGCAAAGGGTAATTCATGACGAATTCGTAGATCGTGTGGTTTAGACGCCATTTTGATTTTCTTTACAATATGTACATATTGGGTATCAATAATCCTAGGGATGTGCTAGAACCTTGCAACTTGTATTAAAAGATGCGCAATAACAACGGAAAGATATCGTTATATATTAAATTTTAATAATCAAACCATTCTGCACTGAATCCTTTTATCGTCACTTGCATTTGTGACTATATTTATTATTATTATTTAGGATTCAGCACTTTTGCTGAATCCTTTTTGTTATTGGCGTGTTTATTATTATTTCACGAATTTTGTGGACACGATTCAGCCAGAACGGCTGACGCAAATGCAACCAAGTTTTACATGCTGATATCCTCCCTTAATGTGGAATAGCGGTGCGAAGCTTATGGGCCAATTCGGCCGAAGCTTTAAAGGTACAGTTCGAATCTAAATTTCGATTTTTAACACGGGAATTTTTTAAAAAATGCACTTAGAGACTTGGAACTTTAAAAAAACCAATCCGCAATGACCATGCGAGCAAAAAAGTAAATCATAGTGAATTCGTAAGTCACGTGGTTTTGCCGCCGTTTAAATTTTAGACACATTTTACAATTTTCCGACCTCATACACCTTTGACAATCTTCTCCTCTGAAGATACTAGCATCTAATAGCTCAAACTTGCATATGTGTGCAGCTAAAGGATTGGTGATTAAATGATACTCAAATGCATAAGCGAACTGCTAATACTCTTTTCACAGTGACCTTTCAAGTCAAGCACTTTTTTAAAATCGCGAACTTTCAGGGGAGATGATTAAAAAACCTACCCATCGAATTGAAAGTTTTTTCAGGAGAGTAAGACAGGACTACGGCCTTTATGTACGAGGGGCGTTCAATAAGTGTTGCAAGCGGGGCATTGGTGTTTACATAAACAGTGTCAGCTTATAGCAGGTGTTACTATAGTCAAAACATAACATTGACACATGTCAAAACAATTTCTAGACATAACAATTATTTAGATATAATAGCTGCGCTGACCTAGGGGTCTCCATAATCATGGATTCTCTCAAACATGAACAACGCGCTGTGATCAAGTTCCTTACTAAAGAGGGATGCAAAGCTACAGAAATACATAATCGTATGTGTAATGTGATGGGTAAGGATGCTCCTAACTTTTCAACAGTTTGTCGCTGGTCTCTTCAGTTCAAGCGGGACAGGGAGTCCTTAGACGATGACCCACGGTCAGGCAGGCCATCTGAAGTCACCCGACCGGAAGTTATTGCCGCTATCGAAAGACGAATTTTAGCTGACCGCCGTGTTAAAGTTTCTGAACTGTCTTTGGAATTCCAGATATCAGTTGGAAGTGTTGAAAAAATAATTCATGACCATCTTGGTATGTCCAAGGTATCTGCAAGATGGGTACCCAGAAACCTCACAGCACAAGATCGCCAGAAAAGAACCGAAAGTTGCATGGAGCTCCTGGATCGGTTTAATGCGGATGAAGCCAGGTTTTTTTCTCGTCTGGTGACAAGTGACGAAACCTGGATCCACCACTGGGACCCGGAAACTAAACTGGAATTCAAGCAATGGAAGCACCCGAGTTCACCGCCTCCCCTGAGGTTTCGCACTCAACCATCAGCTTGCAAGGTTATGGCGACAATCTTTTGGGATGCAAAAGGCATTTTATTAATTGATTACTTGCCAACCAAAACTACAATGAATGGTCAATATTATGCCAACCTAATGCAAGAATTGCGAAAGACAATTCGACAGAAACGCCGTGGAATGTTGACACGTGGTGTTCTGATTTTGCATGACAACGCTCCAGTCCACAAGTCAAGAGTTGCACAGGCCGCTATACGTGATTGTGGATTCGAACAGCTTAACCACCCACCCTACAGCCCAGACCTAGCCCCCAGTGACTACTTCCTGTTCAGAAACCTGAAATCCGCCCTACGTGGAAGGCACTTCCGGGATGACGAAGACGTCAAAGCTGCCACAGAGGCGTGGTTAGGGGGGCAAACGGAAGACTTCTACAAAAGCGGCATCAAAAGTCTTAAAGAGATATGGAATAAGTGTATTGAGGTGAAGGGTAACTACATTGAAAAATAAAAGTAAAAAATTGACTACGCGAGTTGGTTTTATATTGAAGTTGCAACACTTATTGAACGCCCCTCGTATCAATAACAAAATCGCTCGCGAACAGTCATTGCTGGTCATAATAAAGAAAGAAATTAACATGGAAAAATTTCTCAAAATCTACTTAAGGACTTGAAACCTTTTGCAAAAGATGCGCAATAACAATACGAGCAAAAAAGTAAATCATAACAAAGTTGTAGCTGTCGTGGTTTAGCCTCTATTTAGATTTTCTATACAATTCTTTGATTTGACATGTACATATTGGGTTTCACTAATCCTAGAGACATGCTAGAGACTTGCAACTTTTTTTAAAAGATGCGCAATACTAATGGTATAATGGCATAGTTGATATTATTTATAATAATTGAATCATGTATACGCTGAATCCTTTTATCGTCGCTTGCGACTGTATTTATCATTATTATTATTAACTGTAGTCATAATCAACTACATGAAAGAGCTAATTAATCAGACGCTCGACGTTTCTCATGCCTCTCCTCATGTGCAGGCTTTCGTGAAAACGTGGCCATTCACGCTTTAATACACTCCCCACCCTAATTGCGTGAGTAAAATCTTAGTAATCAAATTAAAGCGCATATTGTCTTGGTTTTATGTACACTTGGTCTCGATATATAATGCACATGGAGATAATATTATGTCATTCTTTCAAAAAAATGCATTATTGCTGTACTTTAATCACTGATGTGATCTCAAATTCATTTCTGTCTCATTCATCATTAAACAATTTAAGATCACCATAGAAACGTTATGATAAGAATGAAATTGTGAAATCAATACAAAAGAAATACAAATATTGAAAAACAACTTTGACTTTCTCAGGTTTACCGCTCTTTGATTTCATAAAACTGTTGACATTTACAAGGAAACATTATGCCTTAGTGTGTCGTATCTTTTGCTTTCTCAGCTCTTTGTGGTTAAATGCAATTTCTACTGGACTACTCTTTGTGTATGATATCCATCCAAGAACAGCATTGTCATTATGATTATGATTATGATGATTAGAAATAGAAATATAAAGACAATCAAAAAGAATAATATATATCTAAGTAGGTTATTTTTTTTTATAAAACTAGTGGTCGGGCTGAACAATTTTTACTTTTAATGTTTTCTTTTGATCGGAAACATAAAACTATACACACAGTGTATTAAGGAAGACAATTCGTCGATAAAAACCGGCAGTGACCTTTTCAAACCATACTTTCATTTTGACTCATTGATTGAAAAGAATGAAAGATATATACTTGCAATCCTGGTCAGAATCATTGTCATTATCAACTAAATGTATATATTATAGACAAGGGAAAACAGTCGATGTAAAACAGTTGATGTAAAACTGTAGATGTAAAACAGTTGATCTAAACAGTTGATGTAAACAGTTGATGTAAACAGTTGATGTAAAATAGTCGATGTAAAACAGTTGATGTAAAACAGTTGATGTAAAACAGTCGATGTAAAACAGTTGATGTAAAACAGTTGATGTAAAACAGTTGATGTAAAACAGTCGATGTAAAACAGTTGATGTAAAACAGTCGATGTAAAACAGTTGATGTAAAACAGTCGATATAAAACAGTTACGTATTGATGTATCTCGTTGCGTTGTTCGTCTCCTGAATTGTTTGTTGAAACTGGTAGATATGCAGGCATTACAAGAAATAACAGACTCTGTCAAATTTATAATATGCATGCTGTAGAAGACGAACAACATTTCTTGTAAATCTGTCCATCCTATAAAAGCCTACGGTTAAAATATATTGATTCATACCATCATACTTACCAAAATGCAACAAAACTATTGCTTTTGTTAGCACATACCAATACTCTATTATTACTATTAGTATTACAAAACCTTGCAATGTATATTTATTTATGCAATGTTATTTAGAAAGAATATTGTAACCGAAAATAATCTGTAATATGATCTACTCCTGATTGTGCTACAGGCCAGTGGCTTTATTACTACCGTAATAAAGATTGATTGATTGATTGATTGATTGATTGATTGGTTGGTTGGTTGGTTGGTTGGTTGGTTGGTTGGTTGGTTGGTTGATTGATTGATTGATTGATTGATTGATTGATTGATTGATTGATTGATTGATACGTGCTCAGTTGGCAACTCTATACTATAACAACTTATGTTGACATTTATTTATGACTTTTGCTTTAACTTTATTTTTCAAATGCTCTTTCATGAATATTTTCTGACTTTTCTACAAATGTTATATATATGTATTAATATATTATAATATAAAGGTTTCTCATGCTTTTGAAAACAAAATTTGTTTCAGTTTTTAATTATCACAAAGAGATTTCATATTGTGTTTTGTTTACCAGAGTATAGATAGATAGATAATGTTTCACAATTAAAAATATATGTATATAAAGTAATTATGTCATATAAATAGTTAATTAATTTTCTGTTCAGTTAATCTGTTAATTCTACATTTTAACAACTGTAACTGTTTCTATAATATTTAGACACAAATATCAAATCTTGTGATGGTTGCAACATCAACAGTGTTCCACATCCATCAATGAACAGAATCTGTTCTATGTATAACCATCACAGAGCAGCTCTAGTTATGTAAGAGTCTTCACCAATACTGACAACTTCTTTTGTTCTGTTGGAGATTTGGGGTTTGAATCGAGATATTGACCATTGTGTTTTGGAATGTGGTCTGAAAGTCTCCACTTGGGTTGCGCAAAGGACTCTTCAAAGCTTGTAAGGATCACACTATTGTAAACTTCTATAGCCATCACCTCAATTATTGGAGTTCGCTTCTCAGGAACGACATTATGGAAAAGGGAAAGTTCACACAAATCTAATTCATAATGATAGACTTTTTATTTTGCAAAGTGCCACATTAATATTTCTAATTACTTATTGCTATAAAAACTATAATGTTGTGTAGGGGTTATATAAAACTACTAGAGGGGTTGAACACGAGTTGACTACAATATGTATAACAGATCCTCTGGCAATTATTATGTCTTTTGTAGATTACTATTTGGCAAGGCTAATGTAATGTTGCTTTAATAATCAACAAGGCAATGGTAGCAATGGCAACTCATGCATTTTAAAAGTACATCCATTGTGTTGTTGGGGGACACATACATGTATTCCAAACGTTATAAATGATGTTACTTTATCGAGGAGTACCGACTATTACCGAAAACAACCATTTTGATGATAGTCGACTTAGTATATTGTCGATATGAAGGTAACAGTAATTATTTCTGATCGGAAACCGGACAATGCATCGCGATTGACGCGCGCCAATGAGTCAAACGTAATTTTGGAATCTTGGAATCTTTGGAATCCATAACAGACAAAATGACAAATTTGGATTGATCGTGTTTAATAGGTCATATAATTACTGTGCATGTAAATGGAACATGCAGTTTCGGTTTCTGCACATGCATAATGATGTAACTCGATTTTAATTGGAAATTGGTAACTATGATATATTTGGCGATTGGGGATGGATATGAAAGCTGAGTTAATTTATTTGCACTGTAAACATCACATAATGGTGAGTGGGAACGTTTTAAAGACAAATAATATTTTATGAAACACAATGGATGCACCTTTAACGTCGTTATCTTTTGATCTAAAAAAACAGATGATAATGAAAACACCCATTACGCCATGATGCTACTTCAAAACATATTTGCTTATTTTCTTCTATGATTGACAGATTATGTTGAGAATCGTAAGGATTTATTACCAAACATAGAATGGTAACAAATCCATTGTCATTGTCATTGTCATATTTCATTAATCATTTTAGCTGAAGAGAAAATGAGAAGACAATAGCAAATCAATATCTGTATGAATGATCACCTGTCCCATCACTCATGTACATATCCTCAACCTTTTAAGACTTTCATAAGTGTAACCTGTTTGTACCAATAACACCATTGTTCTATTTTGTTATTCTACACTACCGGGCAAATGAAACGCCTACACGATTTTCTTTTAGATGTAAAATGGACAAATATTGAATATAAGTGATGGTGACGCTGATACAATAACTAAAATGACAGTCGTGAATCGTGAAAAAAAGTGTCATTCGAGTCAAAGTTTTAAGGAAACCACGGCCGATGAAGACCGCTACTGACCACTGATTCACCCCATACCGTGCCCTCGTACATCTGTAACGTCATCACCACTTCACTGCCAATATGTGCCTGTATTGTTCACGTGGTTGTTTGTAGACCAATGTCAAATGTCTTTTCTCTGATCGAACTGACTGAATACTGAACAGTAACCCTTGTTTCATTGTTCTTTTGTAACAACTTCTTAAACGATGTTGTGCAGAAATGGTGCAACCTCATAATGCTATAATATTGCTAACCTTTTCTTGATAGTTTTTGCTAAAACTGATAAGGCATTTGGTAGGCGTTTCTTTTGTTCAGTAGTGTATTCTAACTTTATGCACTGGGGATCACTATTCTTATGAAAATTACCTATTATAGTACGTTTTTGATTAAACGTAATTATTTATACTTACCTGTTGACTAGACCTACTTTGCCTTACCTCCCAGGGGTAATGCTATTTCAACCTTAATACAGACGAACTTGAAGAATGGATGAGGGGTGCGTAAAATCCCTTATCCAAGGGCCGGTAAGTCTAGATGGTCTCGTGACGTCACTACCGGTTCATATCACTCTCCGAAAGTCCCAAAGGCAAGACAGACCAAGTGGGGAGGATGGGAGGGCCTAGAGCGTAGGTCTAGTCAACAGGTAAGTATAAATAATTACGTTTAATCAAAAACGTACTATTATTTAAATACCTATCTGTTGACTAGACCTACTTTGCCTAGAATCCCACCGCAAGGAGGCGGGTCAGTAGATACATGGTAGTGACGAGACCAGCGACTAGCCCTGAGTGTAAGCTAACCTACGAGTCCTCCACCCTGTGGTGAGGACAAGGCACAGCCCGGGAGATACCATCTCTACCGCTAAGCGGATCAAAGAGACAACCCTGCCACTCAACTTCCGATCAACATACCGCCCCCCAAACCCCAACAGGGAGGGGGGGGTCAAAACGAAGTTAAAGAAAAAACCAACAGACACGAGAGTAAGCAATGTAACCCCTGTTTATTTACAATAAGTCCCAAACGCGTCTAAGAAGGATGACCCCTTCTTGGTCTGGTTGGGGGGACCACCTTCGTCTGCGCGAAGACCTGTGGACCCAGCCTAGAGATGCCTTCAAGATCAGCAGTGGAGACATCTCGCAGGTAATGGTTGGCGAAAACCTCTGATGAACGCCAAAAACACCCTGCCATGACATCCGAAACCGCGATGTTGCAGTGATACGCCATCGTGGCTGAAACTGCGCGGATCTCATGAGGATTGGAACGCGACGGCGGAGGCAAATCAGCGGCCTTGTACGCATCAATTACCGCCGATCTTAGATACACCCCCAACGCTCGCTTGTCTAGTTCCTTGGTGCTCCTGGGTGAGTGAGGCAAGAACAGACGACGCCTGCCATCCCTCAGCCTGCGGGTACGCTGCGTGTACACCCTTAAGGCTCTTACTGGACACAAAGAGAGATCCACCTCATCTGAGTCCGAACCCAGAGCTGGGATAGAGAACGTACGTCCCGCTTCATCCGCTGCTTGGTTCTTACAGACAAAATCAGGAGCCAACCCCAGCGAGGCGGAGCCCCCCTCCCTGACCTCAAAACGTAGCAGGTCCGCCTGCAACGCATGGATCTCTGAAATCCGCGCTGCAGAGGCCATGGCCACCAGAAAAATGACCTTGATGGTGAGAGGGAGGAGAGGCACGTCGGAGAGCGGTTCATACCTATCGGAGCGCAGGTGGTTGAGCACAATGGCTAAGTCCCATTCAGGTGGGCGAAGCCTGGACCTGCCGTCCACCGAACGGAAGGTCTTAATTAGGCCCTTGAGGACCGACACATCCAATCCTGGCGATCTCTTCCTGAGAACCGACAGGATGGCCGACATGTTGGTGTTAATTGACGACGCCTTAAGATGTCTAGTGTTGCGAAGGTACACCAAGTACTCCGCAACCTGAGGCACTGAAGCCTCTGCCGGAATGAAATCCCTCTGAGCACAGAACGAGGCGAAGGCCTGCCACTGGAAATCATAGAGCTTCCTAGTGGTTTTCCTATGCGAGGTAGCTATTGCGTTGGCGACGCACTTAGAGTATCCACTACTCCTTAACCCTCTTTTAATACAAGCCAAGCGTGAAGGGAGAACACCTGAGGGTTCTCGTGTAACCTTCCGCTTGGCCTGCTGATGAGCAGATCCCTCCGTATCTGAATCGGAACCGGTTCCTGCCGACAGAGCCGACGGAGAGGAACGAACCACGGCCGGGCTGGCCACCAAGGGGCGACCAGCAGGAGACGAAGAATCCGAGTTTCCCCTATCTTGGCTACAACTTGGGAGAGGATGGCCGGCGGCGGAAAAGCATAGGCGTCCATCCCCTCCCACCCTAACGAGAGCGCGTCTAAGCCCATCGCTAGCGGGTCTGGCACTGGGGAGATGTAGGTTTGCAATTGGTGGTTGAGACACGTCGCGAACAGATCTATCAGCGGGGTGCCGAACTGGAGACACAACCCCCTGAAAACCACCGGATTCAGTTGCCACTCCGTTGGGGGAGGGGCATCCGGACGTGACAACGCGTCCGCCAAGACGTTCTTGGCACCTGGAATGTGGACCGCTCGAATGTCCAGGTCCACCTCGTCCACCAACTCGAAGAGCTGGAGTGACACGCGTAGCAGAGACTGTGCCTTGGTGGACCCCTGCTTGTTTATCGACCAAGCAGCCGCCGAACTGTCCGTGTGTACTAGCAGGCACTGGCCCCTCAAGGGGACCTGCCAGTGCTGAATGGCAAGACGTACTGCGTCCAACTCGAGGACGTTGATGTGTAGGTTCCGCTCTGATGGGGACCAAACTCCCGCCACCTGTTCGTGACTCATGTGCGCTCCCCACCCTTGGGTGGAGGCGTCTACAAACAGGTGAGCTGAGGGGGGGCGAGGACGAAGTGGAACGCCTGCGAACACACTCTCGTCTACCCGCCACCAAGCTAGGAACCGATGTAGGTCTGGGGTTAAGACTATGTCGTGACGACAACGCGTCTCCCTGATGTGGGGATTCAGGAACACCTGTAACGGGCGAAGGAACAACCTCCCCCTGCGGGTCAGGTCCTGAGCTGACGTTAATAACCCCAACACTCTTTGCCACTGACGTAGGGAGAGCGAGGCATCGAGCGCGCGATCCATAAGGCGATCGTAACGAGCCATCCGCTCCCTCGTGACGAAACCGCGGAACAGCCGGGTGTCTAGGATAGCCCCTAGGAACTTCAGACGAGTTGCCGGAACCAAGTCCGACTTCTCTAAGTTCACTAGCCACCCCAGACGACGGAACAGGTCCATCGTGAACCTGAGCTGCGCCTCGAGAACGACCGGGGAGCGGTCGTGAGCGATCCCATCGTCCAAGTACATTAGGAACTGAATGTCGCATTGGTGAAGGAATTGGACGATGGGCTGAGTCACCCGTGTGAATAACCAGGGGGCGGACGAGATCCCGAACGGGAGCACGCACCACTGAAAATGTCTGCCGTCCAGGATGAAGCGGAGGTACCTGCGGTCCCGATAGTGAATCGGCACGTGCAGGTACGCATCCTGTAGATCGAGAGACACCATGCAGTCTGAGCGCTCCAAGGACCGCATCACTGAGGGAAGCGTCAAGAGTCGAAAATATGGCGGCCGAACGAGGAAGGAGCGGTTGAACACCTTCAAATCGTGAATTAGCCGCCATTTTTTCGAGTTCCTTTTGGGTATTACGAACACTGGGGAGTAAAACCCCGGCGTTAGATGCGGGGTCAGGACCTCCTGCACCGCCCGTTTGGAGATTAATATCTCCACCTGTTCCAATGTCAATTTGAGCCGGTCCCCTGCTAAGGGACGCTCCATTGGAGTACAGGTGAGGGGCGGCGGAGACGAGACGGGAATGCGGAACCCCTGACCCAGAATCCGACACACGTAAGGGTCTAACCCTAACTGTACCCAGTTGCTGACAAAGTCTTGGAGGCGACCCCCCACCAAGCCCTCCGACACCGGAACGAGTGGAGGAGGGAGCAGCGGGGGTGACCACGAGTCACTTCCTCCACTTCTTTTGCGGGGTACGACCTCCGGCGCCAGGCCGGGGGGACTTGGGGGACTGACCCGTGGATCCACGGCCACGACCTCCCCGCCGAAAGTCCGTTTTCGCTTTCTTGGGGGAAGGTTGGCCACTGCCCTGCCCTTGCCCCTGACGAAAATTGGTCTGCGGACGCTTTGGTGTCGTTTGCCTCTGCGTGACGAGCCGATTAGTGAGGTCTTGCTGTTGGGCCTCCTGTCGTGCTCTCAAAACCTCCGGGATACGACCACCAAACAGAGTTTCAGCGTGAGCAGGGGCATGTCGAAGGAAATTCTTATGATCTGGGTTGAGACCTGACCGGTAGAGGAAATTGTCTCTGCGAAGCACTGTTATACTCGATGAAATCCGCGACGCTGATAACATGATCTGCGCAAGGTCCGCAGCCACATCACCAAACGCTTTGAACAACACCGGGTCCCCCGCCTCCATGCCCGCCTGCTTAGCACAAGCCAGCATCGCCTGACATGTGAAAGCCACGTTGTTCCCCAAGCCTAACACCGAACGCGCCTCCCTGTCAAGATGAGAGAACTGTGCCTCAGACACGCGGTGAAGCAGGTTGGTGGTAAACAACCGGGACGCCCCCTGATCAAGGGGAGGCGGAACAAGCTGAAAAGGGACCGGATACAAGGGCAGACGCCGTCTGCGCTTGTCCGGCACCACCAAAGGCGGAAGCAAACGATTGGGCATCGCAGATGATACGACTTGCTCCATATCCTCGGTGGCCTCCAAAAGAAGCCTATGAGGTGGAAGGGCAAGACGCGCGGGAGGTACCTCGCCATCGGGGCCAAAGGAAGCCCTCCTGGCCGCCGACGTGCGCGGACCCGTCACGCTGACTTGGCTAAGTGGAACGTCCGCGAACGAAGCCACTTCGGATAGCATAGCTATTGCGTCAACCACTGGAGGATCCTCCGACGATCCCGTACCCTCCGCCTCCGTTTCTATACTGATGAACGGAGGGTTCGACACGTCCACGTAACGGGTGTCACGTTCCGGTGAGTCCGGCGAGGAGTCACGTAAGGGTGACATCACCGTGACACGCCGCTCCGGGGTGCGAGGGGTACGCGAAGGAGTCGCGGGTGCGGAGGCCCTAGCGGACGAGGAACGCGCACCCTGAGGTACGTCATCCGCATAGGGCTCACACGAACGCGTAGTCGTAGTGTGAGTAGGTAAGTTCCGCGGACCCAAACGCGCATCGAGCAAGGAAGAGACCATATCCTTGACGGATGCCAGAAGGAGGGAAGGATCGACCTTGTCGAACCTAGCCTTCTTGGACTTCTTCTTCTTGCTCTTGGGCGTAGCGGGTCCGCCCACCTTAAGTCTAAGCGGAGACAACCGTTGGTCCGGCGAAGGAGGGGACAACGGGTGAGTCCGCGAACGAGAACCGGAACACGACGGCGGAGGGGGGGAGCGTAACTTCGACCCCCCAGCGGGTTCGGACAGGTCCGATTCCCTGTCGAATTCATCCGCCCGTTCCGTGAGGACAATGTCAACATCCTCCACCGGAGACGGATGACGAATGGGAGACACCTCCCTACGTTGAGCTGACGACGTACGCTTCTGTGACGCAGCCCTATCGGCCACCGACTTGCGTATGGCGGAAACGTACGCGAGGAACTCCGATTCGGAGAGAGGAGCGCACTCGTCGCAACGGTAATCCTCTTCGCAAAGGTCCTTGCACTTTCTGCATAACAAGTGCGGATCCTTAGAGGCGGACTTCCTGCCTCCGCAGTTCGTGCAGAAGGCGGAGTACATGGCGAACGGTAACGATAAAACGCGTAACGTAAGCGAAGGTAGAGACAGTCGAGTCACCTACACAGCGTCGCAACAAAAACTCTGAACTCGAAGAGCACAAAGTCAAAATCAAGTAACCACCCGCCAAGGTAAACAAAGACGAACAAGCCAAACCAAAAAATAGGCTAAACACTAACAAGATAATTCAATCTTTATTCACATAACATTCGTGCGTGAACCAAACCTTAAGTGACTGGCGTAGCGAGTCACTTGAACCAAAGTGAGTCACCCTAAGGGTGAGTCACGTATAATCGACCTAAGTCGAACCAAACCCTAAGCGACTTGCGTAGCGAGTCACTTGAACCAAAGTGAGTCACCCTAAGGGTGACTCACGTATAATCGACCTAAGTCGAACCAAACCCTAAGTGACTGGCGTAGCGAGTCACTTGAACCAAAGTGAATCACCCTAAGGGTGAGTCACGTAGAATCCACCTAAGGCGAATGGTAGGCGAAAGCTAGCAACGGGCAACGCGAGTCACTGACGAGGAGTGTATCCACTGCTCCTTAACCAAGCTAGTGACTCACCTAAGGCGAACAACTAGCGAGCCAGTGACAGGCGAGGCGAGAAGCCAAGCGAGACGCGAAGCACTTGAGTACGGACCGCAGGCGAATGACAAGCGACAAGCGAATGACAAGCGAGGCGAGTCACCCGCGTAGGAGAGATACCACTGCTCCTTTACATTACGCAAGTCAAACCCACAGTTTCCTAAGGTACAGACCGATAAGCGTAAGCCAAGCGAGAGCGAATGACAAACGAAGCAAGCCAAACGAATTAGGAGAGATACCACTACTCCTCTACGATACGCAAGACAAACACTTAACAGTTAGCACTAGAGTACAACCGACAGGCGTATGACAAGCGAATTAGGAGTGATTCCACTAGCTCCTTTACCGTACGCAAGTCAACAACCCACAGTTAACACTAAAGTACAGACCGAAAGCGCGTGACAAGCGAAAGCGAATGGCCAGCGAAGCGAGTCAAACGATTAGGAGAGATGCCACTACTCCTCTACCAGACGCAAGACAAACACCTAACAGTCAGCACTCGGAACGAATGGCGAATGACCAAGCGAAAGCGGATGACAAGCAAGCGAGTCACCCCCGTAGGAGAGATACCACTGCTCCTTTACCCTACGCAAGTCAAACACCCAACAGTCAGGTGAGAGAAAACAAAGAATCACGAGCTGCACGTGCGGCGCATGCAATCCACCTACTCCGGATGGTCGCTAGCTAGCACATGTCAACAAGGCCCCTTGAAATCTAACACCTACTTGAAAAACAGATTGTAAACACAACCTGCACTAACGAAGAACAACGTTGATGATATCTCTTGAACTAACAAGAGAAAAATAGCAAGTTAGCAACCCAAGTCGCTAAAACCCCAGTCACAGAACAAAACACGTCTGCCTTGCTCTGCAACTTTTAGGAGAGTGATATGAACCGGTAGTGACGTCACGAGACCATCTAGACTTACCGGCCCTTGGATAAGGGATTTTACGCACCCCTCATCCATTCTTCAAGTTCGTCTGTATTAAGGTTGAAATAGCATTACCCCTGGGAGGTAAGGCAAAGTAGGTCTAGTCAACAGATAGGTATTTAAATAATATATACATTATCAAATGCATCGATACGAGACTGTTCTAAATAAATGTCATTTTGTGAAATAATGACAATTTTGTCTGTGCCAAATAAATATTCTTGGTTTCATTAATTCTATTTTCAGTCGTAATACCCTAATGAGAGACATTCCTCTTTCATAAAAGAGTAAAACTGTATACATATATCATGTTGAATTGATTGTTTTGATCTTGCGAATCATGAATTTTATAATGATGATATTTCAAACTGTTAAAAAAAGCTTGTTGGTCATGAAAAACTAGTTGGAAAATATGAGAATGATTAAATAAACATGATCTTGTATTTCAAAATAAAACATCATCGATCCGTTCTTATACTTAAATTGAACGCTGTCTACATTATGTGATGTTCTATTAATTAAATATTTAAAAATAAATGTGATTTAATTATTTCACCATTACAAGAAAATATCCCCTACCACATTAACATTTTGTAAATGTGTAATAAATGAGACATCTTTATTGAATTTTCCTATAGAACATAACTTACCAGCAGATGAACAGTTGTGTTTTATCCAATTCAATTTCGGAAGAATTTATAAATTTAAAATTTCATTAATTTAAAAAAAAAAAACCACTTGAATGATCACTACACGTCTGCACTATTTAGTTTAAGAGCACGACATCACAAACTTTGTTTGGCATTGAAAATCGAACAGTTGACAAAACCAACTGAGATGTGTCCTTTCTTTTGTACTTCAGTTTTCTATGAACTTCTATGATCAATAACAAATCAGCATTGCGTAAAATGGAATACGATATTTGGAAATGAAATTGATACAAATACTTGGCAACAATGCAACCATATTCCGTTTCGCTGGTCGTAAGACACTCATTTTCAATGGTTTCAATACAAGCTCCTGCATCATTTCCTTCCAACAACTAATAGACTTTTAAAAATGAATTATATTGATCATGATTCATGCAGCTATTGCTCTAGTTCTTCAGACACTGTTTCACATCTATTTTATGATTGTAGCAAGGTTACTCCTATCTGGCAAGAACTTGAAAGTTGGCTTAACAATAAATTGGATATAAATCTGAACTTCACTAAAGAACAAATTCTAATTGAATTCCGATGGAAAACAATGATCCAATCAATGTTTTCTTAATTTTCTTCAAAACTATAATTTTCAACCGTAAGAGATCATCACAAATGCCAACATTTCAGTTCTTGCAACATGAGCTTAAAAACTATTATGAATTGACTAGATATACTGCTACGATAAGCTCAAACATTGACCACTTTTTCAAATTATGGTCGACCTGTCATGTTCTGTTTCGTGATTGATGCTTTCATGTGCGTGTATGATATATCCTGTTTGTTTTCTATTATTGATGACATTGTGATGTTAACACGACCGGAGTCGATATACATTGTAAACATGATAATGATGATGATGATGATGAGTACGGACATTTAACGGTACTGTAAACATGAGAACATAAACAAATTATAAAAAACCCACTTTTCTATGATTGTAAATCTTGAATTCTTCCTTCCAACATAATGTCATCCTCGGCCAGTCTCAGGGCCAGATGCTTCGTTCCTTTATACAATATTACGTGTGGAGGGTGTCGGGACATCGAGACCTGGATAACCGAGGAGAGTGTAACGACTTGATTGTGTAAATAGAAACATTTAACAAGAGCAATACCAAACTGACCAATTTCTCTATAGTGGTTCCTGAGAAGAACGTTTACGGTCGGCGCTGGACGCGATTTCATACATATGGGGTTAAAACATTAAATTCTGTATAAGTTTAACATGTGGAACTATTTGTCTTTTGTCATGAATAGCAGAGTTAGTTTTGCCACTTCTTAACATTTGGAAGATAAAAGGGTTAAAATTTCATCATGCCTCTTGTTCCTAATAATGCAATGAAAAGATGCTATGACGTGTTTGAAACCTGTCGCCAGGAGGGAAGTGTCACCAAAAAGACAATAGTATTTTTATTTTTATTTTTTAATATTTTTTGTTGTTGCTACAGAACTTTTACAGCATTTCATGTCAATTCAATGAAGGTTTTAATTGACCTATTATAAGAACAAAGAGATAGAGAGAAAAGGAAGAAAGACAATAGTAAGTAAAATCTCAGAAGTACACATTGTATCAACATAAAAGTACTGTGTGGAAAATGTGGAAAAGTCATAATCTAGAAATGACCTAACAGTTCTTGGCACACTGATTATTGTAGTTATCTCTTTAAATATATATATATTTATATTTAAAGATACAGGACAGTTTATGGTATTGCATTGTTCTGATTTGAAAGCTACTTTCTAAATTTTCCATTAAAGTCGAATTAAACACGCTTATAAATTTTATTCCAGCCACATTCCAGCATATAATTGAATAGATCCCACTTTCACTCTAGTCATGCTTCTTCCAACGTCGGGCCTGGTATCTGGAATAGTTGTATTAGCTTAAAGACATAAGCATGTTGCACTTCCAGGCATCTTGTCACCTGTCTACACACCAGGAGAACTTGTGGATGAATCAATACCCAGATGAGGGATACACAGTTCATTGACGAAAGCATATACGTCATATACAGACGTCTACATGTCATACCTCTGATTGGTGTGTGTAGCACTACTGGTGACCTTGTCGGCTCTCTTACTTGGGAACGACCTTACAAGAAATCTCTGTCTTAATTAAGTATTCATATAGTTCATATATTTCCCATTATTAAATTAAAATGGGGCGTTTTTTTCTAATTCGATGGTGGTGGATATTGGTATAATTGGATAATTGGGACACCTTAGTGAAATTTTCTCTTTTGTGTTGGTTTCTTCTCATAAAGAAAGCAAAGAATTTATGGATGATCAACTTCTTTATTTAACTGTTTGACAGGTATTTTAGAAGTTAGTGTATTGAAGTAGACAAGGAATGTATGGATGATCAACTTCTTTATTAAGAAATGTCGGGCCGGGGAATGAGGAGACACCCAGGGCGCACTGGGGTCAATGAAGGCATTTCCCCCGTTCTTGGAGAGATTGTGTCTGACTCTGAGGGTGTGGGTTCGCATCCCGCAAGGGACTCGTCCCGAATAAAGTTCAAGAATTTGTACCATTGCAGATAGTAATGTAACACTGTTACATTTGTTCACTTTCTAAAATGGCGTGTATTTCTAAAATGTCCTACATGTCCTCAGACATAAAACTGACAATTTACTGTTTACTGTTTGATATTTTGAATGGGAAACCTTTCATCATAAGTACGCTGAATAAGTATATATGTATATAAATATAATGACTACTGATTCGCGCTGCTGATCACCTTTTGTGCGATATTACAGTGAAAAATACCAACGGTAGTTTTGGAAATGTTGAACCATGGTCCCTCCTATGACCATCTAAAACACTTACGGTTAACGGTGAGGTGAGAAATCAGAATATAATATGATACATTAAAGCATCATTTCAGAAGTGAAACCACGAAATTATCAGTTTTTGTTTTTCCGATTCTAGAATACTTCAAAACCATCACAAATTACATGAGATGTGCACAAAGATAACTAACAAGGTGAACAGACTACTAATTGGATGGATTGGGATAACTTCAGTTGTAGTTATTCAAACAAAACGTTATAACCTTTTTACTAAGGATTTCGTTTTATTCTGACAACATCTTTGAGCTTAAGATTTCAATTATGACCGGATTAATTTTTCACGAAATTTGCACAAATCGGATGCGAGCGGCTCCAGAATTCCTTAACAACAGCCCCTCCCTAAAGGGTCTACATAACCCCCCCCCCCCCCTCCAAGATAAACACCAATCGATGAGGTTAAGAGAGCTACACTCAAATAAATAACACGAAATCCTCTTATGGACATTGCTCTTTCAGATTTCGATTTTAAAAATATCCAAATTGAGCGCCAGAAATAAAAGCAAATGGCAATGAAAAGATTATACACATTGCAATTTCCAAATGTAGAGCCATGTTTGGTTGCCGTAGTAGTGAAACAGTGTTCCCTGATTACTAACCGTACAATGCTCTTCTATACCACAGAAAAAAATATATTTAAAATCACAAATGTTCCCATGATCAAAGCAGTGTTTCATTGCGAATGTCGATTTTCAACGCGAACCACATAAATCCATCTTCACGACCCCGCACCCACACCCACACCCACACCCACACCCACACCCGCACCCACACTCACACTCAAACCCACGTAGCGGATCGCTACGATTGTCAGAAATGTCTATATAGTTTGAGTCCAATGAAAATTTAGCCATTTCGTTATTTTTTTATAATACATAATCTGTACATTGCATCAACATTTTGATTAGATCAGTTTACCTAATTAAGGACAGCAGGCAATTACAAGTCGATGAAAAGGCGATTGTGAAATATTTGATTTTAATTCTTTTCTTTGGAATTAGTGGAGTGTATTTACATTGAATTATTCATTCGATATCTATTACATAATATCAATTGAATATTAATTTAACTTTATCGATGTTACTCAAGTTAATAATCATGATATTATTTTTTTTACTCATTTTACTGTCCAATTATTTTCTTAACCAAGTGGAAATCGATATGCCCGGTACTTAAGTTTGAAACTGATTAAATTATTTTCTAAAACATTTTTTTATGACTACAGGCCTCAAAATCAAAGTGTTAAATAACGAAATAAGATGAATATGCAAGGTTAACTGCTTTTATTCCTAATATTTGCTTACGTTCGTGATTTGTTTCTTCATCATGAACAGTTGTGTAGGAACCGGGTAGTACAATAGTTTATTATAAGGGGAAACATGGTACCGAGCAGATGGTAAGGTTTTGGACCCTGATATGACCTTAGTGGCAATTAACAACCTTACCATATCCTCGGTTGAATGGTGTCTCTATATTATCAACCGTTTTAAAGTCTAAAGATGCTTTGTTATCGCGTTATATTGAAGATCCCTGGTAAATCGAGTCGTTCCTAAAATTCTTGTTTGTGACTGTTTACAGCCACGCTATACAAGTTGCTTTTATATGGATAACTTGAAATGTCATGGATAACTTGAAATGTCATGTGCCTTGGTCAGGCTGGGTGGCGCAGTAGGCTGGAGCGTTAGGTCGCGTTCCATAGTAGGTGAAACGCTTTAGAGTGGCTGGAGCGTTAGATCGCGTTCCATAGTAGGTGAAGCGCTTTAGAGTGGCTGAAGCGTTAGGTTGCCTTCCATAGAAGGTGAAACGCTTTAGAGTGGCTGGAGCGTTAGATCGCGTTCCATGGTAGGTGAAGCGCTTTAGAGTGGCTGGAGCGTTAGATCGCATTCCATAGTAGGTAAAACGCTTTAGAGTGACTGGAGCGTTAGAATGCGTTCCATAGTAGGTAAAACGCTTTAGAGTGGCTGGAGCGTTAGAATGCGTTCCATAGTAGGTGGAACGCTTTAGAGTGGCTGGAGCGTTAGAATGCGTTCCATAGTAGGTAAAACGCTTTAGAGTGGCTGGAGCGTTAGAATGCGTTCCATAGTAGGTGGAACGCTTTAGAGTGGCTGGAGCGTTAGATCGCATTCCATAGTAGGTGAAACGCTTTAGAGTGACTGGAGCGTTAGAATGCGTTCCATAGTAGGTGAAACGCTTTAGAGCGGCTGAAGCGTAGGATCGCGTTCCATAGTAGGTGAAACGCTTTAGAGTGGCTGAAGCGTTAGATCGCGTTTCATAGTAGGTGAAACGCTTTAGAGTAGCTGAAGCGTTAGATCGCGTTCCATAGTAGGTGAAACGCTTTAGAGTGGCTGAAGCGTTAGATCGCGTTCCATAGTAGGTGAAACGCTTTAGAGTGGCTGAAGCATTAGGTCGCGTTCCATAGTAGGTGAAACGCTTTAGAGTGGCTGAAGCGTTAGAAAGGTCGTGTCAAGCATCACATTATATTGCT
This sequence comes from Gibbula magus, assembly GCA_936450465.1. Taxonomy (NCBI): domain Eukaryota; kingdom Metazoa; phylum Mollusca; class Gastropoda; order Trochida; family Trochidae; genus Gibbula; species Gibbula magus. The sequence goes on from OW388291.1 coordinate 61,032,885, forward strand.
AGTAGGTTTTAGAATTGAGTGTCATACACAGGGTCAGTTTGCAAACAGTACATCGTAATACCACACTCTTCCTCTGGTAATCTCTTGTTATTACCCGATTCTTCCTTTACTTTTGGAATCAGCTCATTCTACACACATTAAGACTTGATTTTAAAAATTGAAATCGTAAAATATCATTTTCACACCTTGTAGACGATATTTTCACATCCTTTAAAATATTAACTGCAAAAAGCAAGAAATAATGTAAATTTACTTCTTAGAATGACGATATTGACATTTTCTTTTTTTAAAACTTATCATTAATTTATCTTACATCAATAAGCACGAGTAAAATAAATGTTTATAAATAAGCTCCGGGTCAGTATCAAGCTACCAACAAGCCAGGATGTAAAACATTCATATAAAAAAAGCGCCGGGTTTGTCTTGTTTACAAAGAGGTTTTTTTTAAGGTAAAGTCTTATACCTTGAAACAGTCGAACCACTATCTGAGTCTGCCGAAATTATTAAGCACTATGGCGATAATTAGAGGAAACACGGTGTGTTGGAATTTAAAAAAGTAAGCTAATAACTGGTGCTTCTGGGCAGAACACCGGCAATGTTTTTAATATTCTTTCTATCATTTCAACGTGTACATTTGCTTCCAAGCATCCAAGGACCATCAGCCGCTTAACGCAGAGAACATGTCCTGATCAACCGGTATTGCCCGTCAGTTTACACGCTCGGATAACGGTAAGTACATTGTCCAAGTAGTTACAATGTAGGAACTATATTTATTCCTTGCCCGTGTATTAAACTAGTGTTATACCGCCGCACGTATGACGTCACAATAGTTTGTGGTTATGACGTCAGAATGGGAGTAACGTCGTCACACGGGTATGGGACTTGCGGGTATCATAGTTTTAGAGCCATGTCGGCTCTTATGCTGGATTATAGCTCGGCGAATAATAAACAGAATACTAAACTTACTCCTATTGAACACCATTTTTACTAAACTGCTGAAAGATTTGGTATCAAACCCGCTTTCGCTCGTTTTATACAAAATCATTAACAATTTTAATAAAAATGGTATTAAATAAAAGGTCGTTTAGTATCCTCTATGTATTACCCGAAGTTATCTCACACCATATTACTGTCTCGTACGTCATGTGAGTTGACTTGATTGTTTACCATTAATCGTATTGGTAAGGTTCCGTTCTCTAATATTGAGCAACATATTCTACACTTGGATATAAAAATGAATAATAAAAAATGCATTTACATAAGAAATCGTAGCTTCAACTCTTTTCTTCTATTCTTTGGGTAGTTTTTAAATTTACGCTGAAGGACGTTGATCTGTAACAGTATTTGCATAAATGAGGGATCCAGTGTCCCCATATATTTTTATCATCTGTGCCGAATTACTACTCTTGTATCAATAAAAAATATTAGAGGAATAGACGTTAAAGGAGTAGAAAGCTGCATTTTCCAATATGCAGACGGCATCAATTTTATGCTTGATGGATCAGAAACAAATGTGTCCGAACTGTTTGATATTCTCAGAAAAGTTGCTACATGCTTAGATCTAAATATAAATTATGATAAAAACATGATGATCCGGATAGGATCTTAAAAGAATAGTATTGAAAAACTTTGTCCACATATTCCATTACGCTGGTCAAAAGAGCCCTTTGAAATACTTGGCAACATTTTCATTCTCCATTTGCGTAATATTACTGACACAAATTTTGAAAAACAATTTGAAAAGCTAAAAAATTGCTATTTTCATGATCTACAAGAAAGCTCACTCTCAGAGGAAAGGTGACGATTATCAAATCTCAAAATACACATTTATTCACCTCCCTTCCAGACCCCGATAACGTGTTTGTCAAACGATTAGATACTTTGATTTACAAAATTTTATTACCTACGAGGGCAATCATATCGGGGTTCATATTTTTCATACGATGCCCTAGGGCAAAATATCACTTTGTCATGGTGACGTGACGTCATAAACAATGCTATGACGTCACGCGTCATCTATGACGTTGCGTTCTAAAGCCGGCGAAGGTGGGTCGCCAGCCTATGGTTGAACGTGGATTTAGTGTATTTTCATTAATTTCACGACTTCGGTGATAAACAGAATATATCATATTCGTGTCTATGTCATACTATGTTTACGACACTCGTGTCTGAATATCGGTATATCCCTCGCTCTCGCTCGGGAAATACTAATATTCAGGCACTCGTGTTGTAAACATAGTATGACATAGACACTCATATAATATCCTCTATATCTGGTCGGCTTTTTTTACAGCTAAGAGCAGCAAAACATTAACAACCTATTTTGGAGATATGTAATTTCAAGCTATGTGGGCTTACAAAAAGGTGATATTAATAATCCCAGGGAATTCCTTCAAATGTCATTAATGAATTTTATTCTCGAAAAAGTATTTGTGTAAATGAAATATGTTATTTTTTTTGTAAATATTTAACTTGGAGTGGTTGTCATTGTTTACATGGAAACGGTTGTAAGAAAAAGGAGAGTTCCGAAACATTAAACATCATAAAACTGTTATGTATTGCTTAATATAAAATGGTTGCCCATTGTATAGAAAAGTAAAATAAATCGTTTTTGTTTATTTATCTAATAAAATCAATGTACTTAATTGTCCTATAGACCACAGGTGCATGTATTGTCGAAAACAAAAGATGAGAAAGCACAAACATTAGGCAACCACATGTCGTCCATTTCCATTTTCATTTCACAAATATCAATTTATATCAATATGCCATTGCAAGGGAGTGGTTCATTCACAATGTTGGTGATGATTTCTTCCACATTATTTCTATCACTGGCGTAATTTGGTCTTTGGTAATGTTTTAATGAGTTTGTCACGATCATGCTATTATCCACCAGTGAAGTTGGTGATATAATGTGATCTGTGATTGAGTGATTCGTTCACAATCTTGGTCATGTTTTGTCGCTTCCATCATATTTGAATCATGTTTCTTTCACACCTTGGTAATAAGATGTCCTCTTCACATTGTCATGTATCAGGTCTGTCATCGGTTTGAGCCTACTGGCGCTTTATGGGCATTGTGCGTTAATTATCCAGAAATCAAATATACTCAACACAGTGTAAAGCTTTGACAAAGAGAGTAGTGTACAAATACCCAAGGGTATATCCACAAAATATCAAATAATAGTCATTTGTAACAACTAAACACGGCTGCAGTTGATTTTCTTTTTCTTTTTTGTTTTAGGAAACGGTGAACTTTTCTTTTGATTTACCAACTATGAAAATTTATTATATTTAAAAATATGCGTAACACGTATTCGAAGCAATGATTAACATTGATGATCGTCATTTCAAATAATTGCATTCCTTATTTGAACTCGAAGGGAAATTGAAGAGTTAACTTTAAAAAAAGAAAAGAAATGAAAGTTTAACTTTCCCATTTAGCGCTATCATTGTGGAAATCATTTACACATGAATACCGATGGTGTCAATGATGAAGGGCAATATAATGTAGGCACTCTAAGCTAAGAGATGAACTATCACGATAGACACATCATAAAATAAACGTGAACATGAAGCAAAAGACATTATTGAATGATGAAATGCCGATGTTAAAATCGTTTTTCGATATTATATCGATGGTGTTTCTAATTTGTTTCTAATTTGCATAAATAAAAACAGTTCCCCGCTGTGTCCTCTACCGTCACGGTAGCAATACTCTTTAATTATTCGCTTAATTTGAAGTACAACAATCGCTAACTACAGTGAGAAGATTGATGATATGAAGAGACCTATGAAGAGACCTTTAAAGGTTTCCATAGTTGCTCACAAAATACATCACTCACACTTGACAATCGATTGTCTGCCATGCATATCAACAGTTCATTAAAAACGACCTTCCAGAAAATATGACAAAGGAATTGGACTCTCGTGGTCGATAACTGAGTAAAACTATTTCTGTCAGAGTTTGTAAAGTTACTGTCTTTAATGATATCGAGTTAAACATTAAAAGAAACTACATCTGTAATTAAGGTATCCTGAAACTGAATTTGACTTTAACCACGGACTTAATTACGTAATATAAAATCCGTGCTTTAACCATATATGCAATATATACTTTAAAAGTAGGTAATAAATTAATAATGATGAGTATTGTCCATTTGTATAGCGCTATCTCGAATCATGAACATGTGCAAAGCGCACAATTCTTATCATTCCCCCGAAGGAAGTGTACTTTCGTTGCCTCTTCTAAGCACTCCGTCCGACGTTATAGGTTTTTGGTTTTTGTTACTTCCCATGTCCCTTTGAACAACTGGTGGAGTGAGTGAGTGAGTGCTGTGTGGATGAAGTGCCTTGCTCAGCCACAACATAGTAGTAACAGGCCACAAACTGTTGGTGTCTCTACCGGGATTCATACCCGGGCCTTTGGCTAACCACCACAACAAATGTTCTTCAAATGTTTTTGAAGATACTTATGGTATTTGGCTGAAACCATATAAACATGTAAGCTGAACCTTTTAAAGAAACATATTGCAGTTAGTCTGAAATTGTGATTGACCGTAAAATATATGACTTTTGATTGTTTAAAGGAACATTTATGCATTTCGAAATGTTATTTTGCCTACACTGTCTAAAGAGAAACATTTAAGATTTTCTGAAACTTTATCCAAATCTGGGGTTAATTGTTTTTATAGGAAACATATTTAAGGTACTTATAGAATTCTGACAAAAGATCAAGTAAAACAACCACGTCACATTTTATAACGACTGTGTAGTTATTTTTGTGTGTGAAAGATGATATATTATCAAATAAATAAAAAATGTGAGACAAGCTATGATTCATTAATCATGATCCTCAGCTGAATAGAAATAAATCTTTCCTATGGAAAGAATTTTGATATTTTACGTTACAGAGATTTTATCACAATGGTTTGAATGATTATATTTATCAAAAGGTCTAATTTTGTTTTACTTCTTAAATCATATTCAGTATTGCCATTGAAATGTAAAGAAAACTACCAAGTGTTGTTGGAAGTTATTGCGTATACATAACTTTAAACAGTGAAAAAAACCATGCTTGAGAAAACTTGAAGTTGAAACTGTGGCTGCCACTCAACAGCCCAGTTACAACTGAGCCTATATCAGTTTGAAATGAGCACACCGAGTATCACAGGCATGCTCTTCGGGATTAATACATACGTTAACAAAACGACTGCAAGATAGTTATTCCACAAGTGAAACATAGTTACATTATGTCTCCAGAAGCTATCTTAACTAATAGTTTATTTTGGAAATTATCTGTTGATGCTTCCGAAAAACAGGCCTTCAACAATCTTAGTTTAGAAATCTTCTTAACTGAGTGAAGGTGATATTTATGACGTGCTTCAACAATAATGCATCAATGATAAAAAGCCCAAAAAGGAACATTATGACGACATTTTCTGTTATTAATTTATTTTCCACATTCAATAAATTTTAAATTTTAAAGAAAAACCCTTTGAAATAGTGATGTCAGAATCCTATCAGTGTTTGATATAGAATTAAAAATAGCATTTCACGATGAGTTAAATTTCAATATGTCTTTACAAAACATATAATTTTCAATGACCTTCCAAATCTGTTTTGTCTAGTGGAAGTAGTTTGTTTTGTGTTGGCATTTCACTTGTACGCCAGTTTACTTCTTCACAAAACATATGCTTATCAAACCTATAAAGTAAACTTTACCCGACAGCGGCAGTTTGGTTTATACTTTGTTAACAATTCGTTATAATTTCTCTTTTACATATACATATATTATCTTGCCAACACATGCACATGCAACAGGACACTAAAATGACAAAACACAATAATTAAAACATCAGAACTGGCATCAAATAATACAGTATGACATCAATGTTTGTATTAATAGTTAACACTTAATGTTGTTGAACACGAGAGGCTTACACTGATTGCAGAGATAGCGACACTCATCACAAGCTTAACTGATTCGCTGATTAGATCTTATCAGACTCCATCCATTAGTTAACCACGCATCCACGTCGTCTTCTTCAAGCTCGAGGCTAACTTCGTTCCCAGACAAGGGACTCATAATATTATTTATTTATTATATGATTGCAGGTGAAATATCGGGATCTATCAATGAAAATAAACCGTGTTATCAGTCACAAGTGAAAATAACAATGGAACGTGTTATCAGTCACTAGTGACTGATATAACAATGACCTGACGTCATAAAACCATGCTCCGACATCATGACACGTTCATGACGTCACTTTGTTGCTGAGGCGACAGGCTCATTCTGGAGCCGACTTATAACGTAAATGCAAGTCGATTTCGGTAAATATGCAAGGATCTGGTCATATAATAAATAGAAAATTTGTCTTTCCTTGACAAATACCATGTTTATCTCATCTCGTGAGGTAGAAAAGTTATATATTTTATAACCTTTCTACCTCACTCGATGAGATAAACATGGTATTAGTCAAGAAAAGACAAATATCCTGTATATATTTATATCGTTAGTCGAAATAATACTGTAAGTAACAGTCATCATCATATCTAGCTATAGGGCTATAGCTATACGGCCCGAGGCGCCAGACCCTACGTATATATATCTACCTACCTATGTAACATTTAAAGAAGGTATGACACTGTCCGCCATCTTGAATCATGGCATTGGACCGGAAATGTAAACCTGGACCAGTCTACGAATTTTACAAAGCGTTATTGAGCCAGCAAACCAGTGTAAGCATTTCCGGTCCTATGTCAGGATTCAAGTAAAACAATCTATTATCTATTATTATCTACACCGACACGTCGCATATCTTTGCAATAAAGAAGTTGTAAATCCATATAATTGTTTATTCTTCAGGATTCAAGTAGGTGTATATTTAGGGTCTGGCGCATACGGTCGGTATCTCTCAATGCAAATAAACATCACTGATTCCATCGTTTCTGGTGCACTGACATATCTCTTTTCTAATGAACCTTATGTGTGAGCTCAGAAAACGAGCCCATGGCAAAACTATACACGTAGATGGTATTCTGAGACAAATCGGTACTTAGCTTTACTAGATGTGGATTTTAAATGGAATAGTCATGATCACATTTGTCATATTCATCAAAATATAAGAAATGTAAGTGGGTTGTTTCACTAAGATAATGACTTGAAATGTATCCTCGAAATATATCAACACCTTAACTCTGTAACGGTTAAAACAAGTTGTCAACGGAAGGACCTTATATGGACAGTCCGCGGAAGGGAAGACCGATCATCAACTTTATTGGCTGAAAATATAAATCTTATGATAATATAAATAGCTTTGAGTAAACAGATGGTTAGCTTTACGAGTCTTTCCTTTCGAACACAAACTGGATGTGTGTAAACTGGGATAACTGTACGTTTCCATTAAAGTTACGACTTTCTACACAGTTGGGTCTGTGAAGTTAGCGAATTTTTAACAGTTCCTCATTCCTTATTCAAAATGTGAAGTTAGCGAAATTTTAACAGTTCCTTATTCCTTATTCACATTAGTTTATGTATGTGGAAGAGAGCTGCTTTGCATATGAACCAAGTGTAAGGTAAAGTTTTTCATCAGATTTAATTTACTAAATCATGTCATCACTAAACTGATTCATGCAGATGCAACGAATAAGCTCAGATCTACACAAAGAATTGTTGAACAGCAAAGGAGTTAACTTGAACTTGTGGTGAAAATAAAACCACTTCAAGTGGTATGACAAAGGTAATTCAATTACACTTGTGACTTCATCCTGTTATACTTATAACATCTTCACTAAAAATATCATTGTTTAATTACGGTTTGTGTGTTTGCAATGGAAAATGAACCATGTCAAAGCTTCATTCAAACTCCAATGTGAACGGATCGTTCACAAGAGTTTAAATGAGTCTTTGACATCGTTCATGCTGAAGCTTTGAATAGTTTTGAAAGCGGTGTTTAACCCCAAACCACCTCATCAGTTTACGGCAACAAGCATGTCGTTTTCTAAGCGGGACTCGAATACTCTTATTACACACTTTTGATATACATGTTGTGAACCTCTGTCACACAATACCTCGGTATTCTTACAAATAGTGTTGTAAATTTCGTAGAATTTGCCTTTAACTAATATCATAGTTACACACACACTTGGTCGTTTCTGGAACAGAAGCTTCAATAAGTACTGTTATGTCGACAGTTTTTCTTTTATATAGTTTATTCAATATTTTATCAAGGTGGTTTAATGAATTTGATTATATGGTTATGTGATTATTTGATTTGAGTAGAGATTTTATCTTCAGTACGCTTGACATTCCATCCATTAGGAAATTTCCCTCTCGTTGTCCCATTCGTGAAGATCAACAGACGAAGATACAGGAATATGTTTTTAGATACATGTAAAGTTGTTTGGTTCAAATTATGAAATATGGCGATTACAGAGTAATTCAACAGCAGTGTGTGAAACTTGAATTATCAATATCCAAGAGGCATTAATTCAATTATGTTATATGAGAGATGTCAATTTAGTCAAATTCATATTGAGTGATAACACTTTCAAATTTTATTTTGATCATTAACACATCTCAACTGTCATTTTAAAGTTCTTAACGTTTCATTTTGAGCTTGATTAGTGTTATAAACTTCAATATTGAGGTATTGTTATATATGAATCACTGTGACGACGTTTTGATAGTAACATATGAGAGCTCCTGAACTAGTTTTGTAAATGTACATCCACACACAGTCAACTGCTATATGAACAATAGGCTTTTGTCCTCTCTCAATATTAAAAAATCTAAGACAGATCCTACTTTCACTTTGTGTTGTGTTCTTTCTCAATGTACCGTGTGTTACCCTTTCTCATAAATATGCTGTAAAAAACGTTTGTTTTATGTGACCTGATACGCGAAATCATGATTCCAAAGTGTTTCCAAAATAATTCATGAAACGTGTTGTTAGTTTGTGAAATAAACTTATTCACAAGGTTTTTTTTTATAAAACTAAGGACATTAAGGTAGTCGTGCCATAAAACACACATTCTTGAAGTCTCTCAGATAACGAGTAAGTATACGCAAAAGATGGTTAAATGGTGTAAATACCTACACATCTCATATTTAACTAATCGTAAAACAACATTTATATATTTGTGTGATATGCTGACAATGTGCTAAATTCGTCATGATACTAATTTATAAACGCCAACGACAGTATTTGTATTATATCCACATTTTGCATGGTATCCACACCTCGTATTCAGTTTTACCGGGAAATGAAATGGTCACATTACAAACTCAGAATACATTTAGTTTGTGTAAAGGGATCATAATGCTGGCAATGAGTTTAAATGGCGTGTACAGTAGACATTTATAATATTTTTATGACTCATTCTGCCATCCTTATAGATGATTTATCTAATTGAGCGGATAAATAAAATGCTTTATTGGGAATTCAAAACTGAAATATGACCTTTATTGTTTACAAGTTTTACTTGGACCAATTTCTTGCATACCTTGGAGAGGACTGTTAAGAAAGTTTAGTCTGGTCATGGTCGTTCAGAATACGTGCTGTAGTAAACACGAGCAACAAATTAGGCAATGTTATAGAGTGGCACTCGTGGTTATAAGGTCTACAATTCTCTCTGTGATAATTTAGATGAAACTCTACAAGTAATCAAATCACAAACAAGAATAAATTTGCCCTTTTGAGCGACCATACATTACAATTTACAGATTACAACATTAGGTTGGTTATTTTGTAAAGTGTGGAATATAAAAACTGACATCGAATGATACGTGTGACATTCCTTAACTTATCTTTATCTTAGTATTTTAAGTCGAAAACTGTGTGCAAACTTGTGCACACATAACGTTCAAAAGTTTATTCCCAAGAGTTTTTACCGAAAACGAATAACACCAAGCCTTACGGTAAATATTAATGAACGTAGATGGTTGTATGTCATTGTATGACAAGCCATTGATACATCATATCCAAATAACTTCAGAACTTCAGCAAACTGACTATAAGCAGTAACTAACACATTTGCCTTTAATTACTTGTATATGGCAGAATGTAGGCTACAGGCTTGTGTTTGGTAATCTGAATTCCAACATTTGTTATGTTTGTTGTATTGATACAAAATGATCTCACCTTTAGGGGGAGGGATAGCGCAGTGCTCGACATTAAACATAAGGAATTGTCTTGTCGCAGTGCCGTTCGTGAAGATCAAGAAACGAAGATACAGGGATAAGGATGGGTTCCTTTTAATATAAAACTATGAAAGCCGCGAGGGCGCGGTATTTCAACAGGACAGTGTGTGTGAAACTTGAAATATCAATTTCCGAGAGGCATTAATTCAATTATATAATAATTATGTTATATGAGAGATGTCATTTTCACTAGCTGTAATCAAACTCATATGAAGTAACACATTAAAATATTTTTTTTAACAAGTCACTCTCAACTGCCATTGTAAAGTTCTTAATGTTCACTTTTGCGTTTGATTAGAATTTATTTATTTTCAACGAATGATTTGTGACAAACTGATCCAAATCTTCAATATTGACGTTTGTTATATATGAATACAACTGTTACAACGTTTTAGTAATAAAGTATGAGAGTTGATAAAGTGTGTTTGTGAATGTACATCAACCACACACGATTTAACACAGCTTCTGTATATTGAACTATACTATTTCCTCTCTCATTATTAAAGAATCTAAGGTTTTCGAGACAGTTGTTGGTTATTTTCGGTTTCTTCTCAATGTTTACGTTCGATGAGCATTATGTTACACTCGCCTCATAAATATGTTCCATTTGACGTTATACTCGATACGCGATCCAACATACTTATTATGTAAAACGTGTTGTTAGTTTGTAAAATAAAGTTATTTACAACGTTTTTTTTTTTACAAAACTAAGGACATTAAGGTAACCCGCCATAAACCAAGCATATCTTGAAGACTCTCAGATAAGAGTGGTATAGATCAAAACGCAAAATATGTTTATAAGGTTTAAATACCTCATCTCATCTCACATCTCATATTAAACTAATCGTAAACAACATTTAATGTGTAATAATATGAAGATAAAATCCTGATTTATGTGTGGATATGTAATCATTAAACTGCTGACCATGCGTTTAATTCGTCAAGACACCATTTTTAAGACGCCATGGACAATATTTATAGAAATACAAAGTCTGCATGCTGCCCACATCGTATCAATATCCTATAACGAGGAGGGTTTACAGTGAAATAAAGGTAAGCTCGTCATATCAAAAAGGTACCATAATGCTGGAAACGGGTCATATAAAATGACATATATAAGATGGCATGGAATAACTGGTTTTCATGGTATTACTTATTCTACCATCCTTATATATAATATAACTATTTGAGAGGATAAATGAAATGATTTGATGGGTATTCAAAACTCGCAATTTTAGTTGAAATATGTCCGTTTTTATATACTAAGAATAATTTCTTGCGTACCTTGGATGTGACTATAAGGAAGTTTAGTCAGGTCAAGGTAATTCAGAATTCTTGCTGTGGTGTGAGGGATTGCGAGTGGTACCAACAATGTGTCGATATCACATGATAGTATCACCACACGAGCACATCGTCGTCGGCCCTTGACACGATGCAAATTATACCTTTTATAAGCAAATGATACCACCACTAAATGGAGAAAACGAAAATCTTGCAGTGGTCAAATATTTTAAAACGATGTACATGTCTTCAGTTGTTGGCTTTCACATTCAATAACATAAGCTATACATGAATTGCCTTTGTGAATGTCGTTTAATTACAAACCACGCCATCTCAATTAATGCTCAAGTGTTTCAGAGACTTAATCTCGTAAAAGTTCACGATCTTGTATGATCAACCTAAGCAGGTAATGGCTGCTGCCTCATAGCTGCCATCGATTAGTTTAAAACAAATCTCGCAACAATTGGCCTTCGTGCCGTTTTATTTGTTTTTGCTATGATTACTTTTAAAAATAGGCCGCTAATGGCTGCAATATTGCCGAACTGGCGTTAAGCAATAACTCCCTCACTCACTCGCATCTGTAGAATGACGTCATTTAAGAAACTTCATAAAATTTTTAAAAACAAACTATACTCTTCAACCTCAACACATACACTTGAATTGCAAACTTACACAATCTGCTAGACGTAACGCTAGCCGTTCTAAAATGGGCCTTTGAAGTATTAAAGCATAAAACTATAATGACTATTTAATTTAATTTATGGAATCATTAAAAAAAATAAGGGAGTCCTCTGCTTGTTATGTGAGTAGGATTTGTTTGAATTTCTAACTTTATAATGATGTGGATGATACTCCTTAAAACTATGCCTATAAACTGAATCATGAAATCTCTGAGACTTTCTCTCTTTCTTTCCTCCCTCTGTCTCACCCCCTCTCTCTGTATTTCTCCCTCTGTCTCATCCCTCGCTCTGTCTTACTCACTCTGCCTCAACCCTCGCTCTGTCTTTCTCCAATTTCTCACCCCCGCTCTGTCTTTCTCCCATTTCTCATCCCGCTCTCTCTTTCATTCTCTCACTGTCTGAAACCCTCGCTCTGTCTTTCTTCCCCTGTACGATACCATCGCTCTGTCTTTCTCCCTCTGTCCCATCCCTCGCTCTGTCTTTCTCCAATTTCTCACCCCCGCTCTCTCTGTCTTCCTCTCTCTGTTTCATCCCTCGCCCTGTCTTTCTCCCATTTCTCAGCCCCTCTCGCTCTGTCTTTCTTCCTCTGTCTCAACCCCGCGCTCTGTCTTTCTCTCACTGTCTAATCCACTCGCTCTGTCTTTCTCCCTCTGTTACACCCCCTAGCTCTGTCTTTCTCCCTCTGTTACACCCGCTCGCTGTGTCTTTCTCCCTCTGTTACACCCGCTCGCTGTGTCTTTCTCCCTCTGTTACACCCCCTCCCTCTGTCTTTCTCCTTCTGTTACACCCGCTCGCTGTGTCTTTCTCCCTCTGCTACACCCCCTAGCTCTGTCTTTCTCCTTCTGTTACACCCGCTCGCTGTGTCTTTCTCCTTCTGTTACACCCTCCCTCTGTCTTTCTCCTTCTGTTACACCCCCTCCCTCTGTCTTTCTCACTCTGTTACACCCACTCGCTGTGTCTTTCTCCCTCTGTTACACCCCCTAGCTCTGTCTTTCTCCTTCTGTTACACCCCCTCGCTGTGTCTTTCTCCCTCTGTTACACCCCTAGCTGTGTCTTTCTCCCTCTGTTTCACCCGCTCGCTGTGTCTTTCTCCTTCTGTTACACCCCCTCCCTCTGTCTTTCTCTTTCTGTTACACCCCCTCGCTGTGTCTTTCTCCCTCTGTTACACCCGCTCGCTGTGTCTTTCTCCTTCTGGTACACCCCTCCCTCTGTCTTTCTCCTTCTGTTACACCCCCTCGCTGTGTCTTTCTCCCTCTGTTACACCCGCTCGCTGTGTCTTTCTCCCTCTGTTACACCCCCTAGCTGTGTCTTTCTCCCTCTGTTACACCCCCTCTCTCTGTCTTTCTCCCTCTGTCTTACTCCTCTCTCCACCCTCCCTCTGACTGTCTCTCTCTGTTACACCCCCTAGCTCTGTCTTTCTCCCTCTGTTACACCCGCTCGCTGTGTCTTTCTCCCTCTGTTACACCCCCTCGCTGTGTCTTTCTCCCTCTGTTACACCCCCTCCCTCTGTCTTTCTCCCTCTGTTACACTCCCCTCTCTCTGTCTTTCTCCTTCTGTTACACCCCCTCCCTCTGTCTTTCTCCCTCTGTTACTCTCCTCTCTCTCTGTCTTTCTCCTTCTGTTACACCCCCTCTCTCTGTCTTTCTCCTTCTGTTACACCCCCTCCCTCTGTCTTTCTCCCTCTGTTACACTCCCCTCTCTCTGTCTTTCTCCCTCTGTTACACCCCCTCGCTGTGTCTTTCTCCTTCTGTTACACCCCCTCCCTCTGTCTTTCTCCCTCTGTTACACCCCCTCCCTCTGTCTTTCTCCCTCTGTTACACTCCCCTCTCTCTGTCTTTCTCCCTCTGTCTTACTCCTCTCTCCACCCTCCCTCTGACTGTCTCTCTCTGATACACCCCCTAGCTCTGTCTTTCTCCCTCTGTTACACCCGCTCGCTCTGTCTTTCTCCCTCTGTTACACCCCCTCGCTGTGTCTTTCTCCTTCTATTACACCCCCTCCCTCTGTCTTTCTCCCTCTGTTACACCCCCTCGCTGTGTCTTTCTCCTTCTGTTACACCCCCTCCCTCTGTCTTTCTCCCTCTGTTACACTCCCCTCTCTCTGTCTTTCTCCTTCTGTTACACCCCCTCCCTCTGTCTTTCTCCCTCTGTTACTCTCCCCTCTCTCTGTCTTTCTCCTTCTGTTACACCCCCTCTCTCTGTCTTTCTCCTTCTGTTACACCCCCTCCCTCTGTCTTTCTCCCTCTGTTACACTCCCCTCTCTCTGTCTTTCTCCCTCTGTCTTACTCCTCTCTCCACCCTCCCTCTGACTGTCTCTCTCTGTTACACCCCCTAGCTCTGTCTTTCTCCCTCTGTTACACCCGCTCGCCCTGTCTTTCTCCCTCTGTTACACCCCCTCGCTGTGTCTTTCTCCTTCTATTACACCCCCTCCCTCTGTCTTTCTCCCTCTGTTACACCCCCTCGCTGTGTCTTTCTCCTTCTGTTACACCCCCTCCCTCTGTCTTTCTCCCTCTGTTACACTCCCCTCTCTCTGTATTTCTCCTTCTGTTACACCCCCTCTCTCTGTCTTTCTCCTTCTGTTACACCCCCTCCCTCTGTCTTTCTCCCTCTGTTACACTCCCCTCTCTCTGTCTTTCTCCCTCTGTCTTACTCCTCTCTCCACCCTCCCTCTGACTGTCTCTCTCTGTTACACCCCCTAGCTCTGTCTTTCTCCCTCTGTTACACCCGCTCGCTCTGTCTTTCTCCCTCTGTTACACCCCCTCGCTGTGTCTTTCTCCTTCTATTACACCCCCTCCCTCTGTCTTTCTCCCTCTGTTACACCCCCTCGCTGTGTCTTTCTCCTTCTGTTACACCCCCTCCCTCTGTCTTTCTCCCTCTGTTACACTCCCCTCTCTCTGTATTTCTCCTTCTGTCACACCCCCTCTCTCTGTCTTTCTCCTTCTGTTACACCCCCTCCCTCTGTCTTTCTCCCTCTGTTACACTCCCCTCTCTCTGTCTTTCTCCCTCTGTCTTACTCCTCTCTCCACCCTCCCTCTGACTGTCTCTCTCTGTTACACCCCCTAGCTCTGTCTTTCTCCCTCTGTTACACCCGCTCGCTCTGTCTTTCTCCCTCTGTTACACCCCCTCGCTGTGTCTTTCTCCTTCTGTTACACCCCCTCCCTCTGTCTTTCTCCCTCTGTTACACCCTCTCGCTGTGTCTTTCTCCTTCTGTTACACCCAGTCCCTCTGTCTTTCTCCCTCTGTTACACCCCCTCGCTGTGTCTTTCTCCTTCTGTTATACCCCCTCCCTCTGTCTTTCTCCCTCTGTCTTTCTCCTTCTGTTACACCCCTCGCTGTGTCTTTCTCCTTCTGTTACACCCCCTCGCTTTGTCTTTCTCCCTCTGTTACACCCCCTCGCTGTGTCTTTCTCCTTCTGTTACACCCCCTCGCTTTGTCTTTCTCCCTCTGTTACACCCCCTCGCTGTGTCTTTCTCCTTCTGTTACACCCCCTCCCTATGTCTTTCTCCCTCTGTTACACCCCCTCTCTCTGTCTTTCTCCCTCTGTCTTACTCCTCTCTCCACCCTCCCTCTGACTGTCTCTCTCTGTTACACCCCCTAGCTCTGTCTTTCTCCCTCTGTTACACCCGCTCGCTCTGTCTTTCTCCCTCTGTTACACCCCCTCGCTGTGTCTTTCTCCTTCTATTACACCCCCTCCCTCTGTCTTTCTCCCTCTGTTACACCCCCTCGCTGTGTCTTTCTCCTTCTGTTACACCCCCTCCCTCTGTCTTTCTCCCTCTGTTACACTACCCTCTCTCTGTCTTTCTCCTTCTGTTACACCCCCTCCCTCTGTCTTTCTCCCTCTGTTACTCTCCCCTCTCTCTGTCTTTCTCCTTCTGTTACACCCCCTCTCTCTGTCTTTCTCCTTCTGTTACACCCCCTCCCTCTGTCTTTCTCCCTCTGTTACTCTCCTCTCTCTCTGTCTTTCTCCTTCTGTTACACCCCCTCTCTCTGTCTTTCTCCTTCTGTTACACCCCCTCCCTCTGTCTTTCTCCCTCTGTTACACTCCCCTCTCTCTGTCTTTCTCCCTCTGTTACACCCCCTCGCTGTGTCTTTCTCCTTCTGTTACACCCCCTCCCTCTGTCTTTCTCCCTCTGTTACACCCCCTCCCTCTGTCTTTCTCCCTCTGTTACACTCCCCTCTCTCTGTCTTTCTCCCTCTGTCTTACTCCTCTCTCCACCCTCCCTCTGACTGCCTCTCTCTGTTACACCCCCTAGCTCTGTCTTTCTTCCTCTGTTACACCCGCTCGCTGTGTCTTTCTTCCTCTGTTACACCCCCTCGCTGTGTCTTTCTCCCTCTGTTACACCCCCTCCCTCTGTCTTTCTCCCTCTGTTACACTCCCCTCTCTCTGTCTTTCTCCTTCTGTTACACCCCTCCCTCTGTCTTTCTCCCTCTGTTACTCTCCTCTCTCTCTGTCTTTCTCCTTCTGTTACACCCCCTCTCTCTGTCTTTCTCCTTCTGTTACACCCCCTCCCTCTGTCTTTCTCCCTCTGTTACACTCCCCTCTCTCTGTCTTTCTCCCTCTGTTACACCCCCTCGCTGTGTCTTTCTCCTTCTGTTACACCCCCTCCCTCTGTCTTTCTCCCTCTGTTACACCCCCTCCCTCTGTCTTTCTCCTTCTGTTACACCCCCTCGCTGTGTCTTTCTCCTTCTGTTACACCCCCTCCCTCTGTATTTCTCCCTCTGTTACACCCCCTCCCTCTCTCTTTCTCCCTCTGTTACACCCCCTCGCTGTGTCTTTCTCCTTCTGTTACATCCCCTCCCTCTTTCTTCCTCTGTTACACTCCCCTCTCTCTGTCTTTCTCCTTCTGTTACACACCCTCTCTCTGTCTTTCTCCTTCTGTTACACCCCCTCCCTCTGTCTTTCTCCCTCTGTTACACTCCCCTCTCTCTGTCTTTCTCCCTCTGTCTTACTCCTCTCTCCACCCTCCCTCTGACTGTCTCTCTCTGATACACCCCCTAGCTCTGTCTTTCTCCCTCTGTTACACCCGCTCGCTCTGTCTTTCTCCCTCTGTTACACCCCCTCGCTGTGTCTTTCTCCTTCTATTACACCCCCTCCCTCTGTCTTTCTCCCTCTGTTACACCCCCTCGCTGTGTCTTTCTCCTTCTGTTACACCCCCTCCCTCTGTCTTTCTCCCTCTGTTACACTCCCCTCTCTCTGTCTTTCTCCTTCTGTTACACCCCCTCCCTCTGTCTTTCTCCCTGTGTTACTCTCCCCTCTCTCTGTCTTTCTCCTTCTGTTACACCCCCTCTCTCTGTCTTTCTCCTTCTGTTACACCCCCTCCCTCTGTCTTTCTCCCTCTGTTACACTCCCCTCTCTCTGTCTTTCTCCCTCTGTCTTACTCCTCTCTCCACCCTCCCTCTGACTGTCTCTCTCTGTTACACCCCCTAGCTCTGTCTTTCTCCCTCTGTTACACCCGCTCGCTCTGTCTTTCTCCCTCTGTTACACCCCCTCGCTGTGTCTTTCTCCTTCTGTTACACCCCCTCCCTCTGTCTTTCTCCCTCTGTTACACCCCCTCGCTGTGTCTTTCTCCTTCTGTTACACCCCCTCCCTCTGTCTTTCTCCCTCTGTTACACTCCCCTCTCTCTGTATTTCTCCTTCTGTTACACCCCCTCTCTCTGTCTTTCTCCTTCTGTTACACCCCCTCCCTCTGTCTTTCTCCCTCTGTTACACTCCCCTCTCTCTGTCTTTCTCCCTCTGTCTTACTCCTCTCTCCACCCTCCCTCTGACTGTCTCTCTCTGTTACACCCCCTAGCTCTGTCTTTCTCCCTCTGTTACACCCGCTCGCTCTGTCTTTCTCCCTCTGTTACACCCCCTCGCTGTGTCTTTCTCCTTCTATTACACCCCCTCCCTCTGTCTTTCTCCCTCTGTTACACCCTCTCGCTGTGTCTTTCTCCTTCTGTTACACCCCCTCCCTCTGTCTTTCTCCCTCTGTTACACTCCCTTCTCTCTGTATTTCTCCTTCTGTTACACCCCCTCTCTCTGTCTTTCTCCTTCTGTTACACCCCCTCCCTCTGTCTTTCTCCCTCTGTTACACTCCCCTCTCTCTGTCTTTCTCCCTCTGTCTTACTCCTCTCTCCACCCTCCCTCTGACTGTCTCTCTCTGTTACACCCCCTAGCTCTGTCTTTCTCCCTCTGTTACACTCCCCTCTCTCTGTCTTTCTCCCTCTGTCTTACTCCTCTCTCCACCCTCCCTCTGACTGTCTCTCTCTGTTACACCCCCTAGCTCTGTCTTTCTCCCTCTGTTACACCCGCTCGCTCTGTCTTTCTCCCTCTGTTACACCCCCTCGCTGTGTCTTTCTCCTTCTGTTACACCCCCTCCCTCTGTCTTTCTCCCTCTGTTACACCCTCTCGCTGTGTCTTTCTCCTTCTGTTACACCCAGTCCCTCTGTCTTTCTCCCTCTGTTACACCCCCTCGCTGTGTCTTTCTCCTTCTGTTATACCCCCTCCCTCTGTCTTTCTCCCTCTGTCTTTCTCCTTCTGTTACACCCCCTCGCTGTGTCTTTATCCTTCTGTTACACCCCCTCGCTTTGTCTTTCTCCCTCTGTTACACCCCCTCGCTGTGTCTTTCTCCTTCTGTTACACCCCCTCGCTTTGTCTTTCTCCCTCTGTTACACCCCCTCGCTGTGTCTTTCTCCTTCTGTTACACCCCCTCCCTCTGTCTTTCTCCCTCTGTTACACCCCCTCTCTCTGTCTTTCTCCCTCTGTCTTACTCCTCTCTCCACCCTCCCTCTGACTGTCTCCCTTTTCTCCCCTCTCTCTGTCACTGTCTGTCTGCCTGTATGTCTCACACGCACGCACGCATACACATAAAGCCAGAGTTAACCTATGAACTGTTTTACCATTGGTGTTTGTAACTACACAGAAAGTAGTTACACCACACGCAGTATTTGTATTTTTGTTCCCTTCATATAGAAAACCATCATCAACAATTAATCTAATGGAAACATTGATGAAAAAGCTGAGCTGTTTTGATGTCACGATTTGTATCATTAACGTTTTCTGATGCACGATTTGTTAATCACAGAACGGCCTCTAAACATACAAAAAACTCGCTTAATTACTTTCACATTTGACATTTGCTAATTAATCAAGAGCATAATTTCAAAATAATAGCCAACCTACACACACTGCGTTTCAATTATGCCATTGTAAAGGTCCGTCATTGTTAAGGACACTCATACAAACGAATAATGAGGAAGAGCAAACGGGTTTTTATAAATCATTCATCAGAAAAGCAAACACATTTTGCATTGTCATGATGCGAAGATTATAAATGTTTCTCATGTGTCCCTCTGCAGAATCAACCAATCAGAGACAAGCTTATCAAAGTTTAATCCAAGCGGCATATTGAGGAAACTGATTGCTGTAAGCTTCAAGCACAGCGTCCAGTGTTACCAGGACTTCTATTTCCACTCACTTGTTTCGATCCGGTGGGCGATCTCGCTACTAACTGTTGTATACTCGGAGCCAATCGCGACGGATCTGCAGCTGATTAAAACATGGGTGGCTTTCCGCTCTGAGTCTGTCTTTGTGTAGGAATAACGCACCTCAGTCTTAAGCAGTTAGAACACAGTCCTATTTAGATAAATCAGAAGAACATTACTTTCGCTTGGTTGTCAGGACATCGACTCACCGCACCAGTACTGCAGTTTGACACCAGAACACTCCCGGACAGAAAAGGTAAGAGTAATTAATCTTGTGATTTTATACTTTATCATTTATAATGTCATAGTTATACGTTAAACTTTTTAACTTAAGGTTGGCAGAGAGAGAGAGAGAGAGAGAGAGAGAGAGAGAGAGAGAGAGAGAGAGAGAGAGAGAGAGAGCTTGCAGAAGGCTTGGAACGTTTTTTCATCACTTCCATCAGTAATAAGTTTGCAATTATATTTTTGACATACGCCTAAATACATTGTTGTATGTAGACTTTATCTGCTGTAGATAGCGAGGCGCAGCGAATATAAGATTATTTTTACAAGTTAGAGATTTCTCGATCAAATCATCAGATGTTCACAACAAATACAACGATGCATGCTTGTACGTTACTGAAAGCGTCGATATGACCAAACTTATACTCGGTATACTGACTATCTCACAAAAATACAGTATTACAAATGGAAGTATGTAACTTCTATAACTTCTAAGTTGAAAAATGAACTTTACTTGAGAAAATTATGTTTTAACATGTACAATTACTTGCAATATCGGGAAGATGTATACTTAAGTATTCGTTTTAAGTTCTTGTTGACATTTTAAATGCGTCATGTTAATCTAAATTGTAATTGAGAATTTCATAAACAAAATCGTTACATAAAAGGGTCATTTCATACTACAACGACTTTAAAGCACCCCGATTGAATTCATAATAATACTCTTCCATATCACCTCAGAACACAACCTATCTGCTTTTAAATCAGATGTAAAGACCTGTCTGTTCTCTGAGGCCTTTAATCATTATGTGATGAACTTACTATCTTAGACCCCGAGCGCCTTTGAGCGATCTACGGATATTGGCGCTGTACAAGTATTTGTATGATGATGATGGTGATAATTGTAGTACACAGGCTTAAGAAACGAACATGTCAAAAGGTCAAACTGTATACCCAATATTAGTGCAAAAATACATTACAGTAAATGTACCTTACACAGCTTATAAATATGTTGACAGGTCTAGATTGATTAGTATAATTTCAGACACTTTCATTTAAAAATCCAATATTTTGATAAACATCCTATTTTGATGTTACAGGGTATAGTTTATCCCATTGAATGAATATGAATTACAAATTTATCTCCGTATCTTCATGACTAAACATGTTATTTTAAATCCCTTTTATAAGAAAAGGGAAACACATAAATAATTTGTTATTGGAATATGATTTCTATATGTTGAATCAAATACATCGCTGTGTATTTAGATTAGTGAATTCATTTGTCATCTATCAATTATTCAGTGAACGTCGTTAAAATTACCACAAGGGTCATGAACCTTGAACAAGTAAATAGCAATTAATACAGGTATGGCCAATAGACGATTGTAACCGATGTCGATTTGTTGATGAATACATGCACTCCAGCTTATTTATATTAAGTATTCGATGAGGATTACATTTATTGCCTATTTTGTAAACATAACTGGTATAATCAATATCATATGTGCAAATAGCACCATCTCCCTATCAATAATAGTTTCTGAGTCAGTTCCGGTATTTCATCGTTTGTCATGGTACTGATCTGAGGTGTCGAACTAACTGGTGAGCACGTAACGGTAATAAGGGAGTAAACGTCTTATCAAGAATAGTGCAGTGGAATTCTCGTAGAATAATCTATGTAAATCTATTTGCACGAAACCTTGGAGCTAATACTACAAAAATACGTTTTGTGATATCCAGAATGCTATGAAATACCAAAACTTTGCATTAAATTAACAATGGACCTTATATTTGTATATACAATGTACTAGTATATAAAATTTATATAAACTTTTCTTTATTTTGGATGAAACGTCTCAAAATGACCTCGTCATATGTTTTTAAATATATCCGTATATATTATTTTTGTCACACTGCCTTTGATATAATAGACAGCAACATACCTTCTAGCAGCACAATTGGGTTTCCAGTTTGAAAGGCAGGGGAAAACGTAATTGGCTGCTAGATTGCATATTCCGATGGAGTTTGAAAAAAAAAGGAACCATGACGGTCCCGACTCCAGGGTAATAAGACGCACTGTGAACATGTATTCTGTCTGGATGAGTGCGACATATCAATATAGTAGTATTTGTAACTGGTAAAGTTGGCTTAAAGCTCCAGTCCTCCACCCTTTATCAACCCTGAAGTTTTACAAGGTAACCGCGAAATCAAGTTACCATGTCCAGTGTTTTCCTCAGAATGTGTCAACTAAGGAGGTAAAGTATGCCTGAGTTCGTAGATTTACACGTTATTCACATTCTTCCATGTATAAGAGGAACAAATCAAGATGTAACAGTTGTTCCTGTACTGTGCGCTTTAAAGGCGCTGTAGCACGCTGTTCTTATTGAAATTAAGTGTTCTCACGAACATGTAAATAACTGTTACCAATGGCTGAATAAAGAGCTATAAAACGAATGCGCATGGTTCGGTTAAGTCATTCGAGTCCATTTCCAATCATTATTTCCAATACGGATAACCGGGTGGTGTAATGAGATGTGTTACCCTCTAACAAAACAATACATTGTATAAACTTTAATATTAAATGGCAAAGTTAAATAAATATTAACAACATGCCAAAAACGTGCCACTGCACCTTTAAAGTCATAGTGAAGAATTAGCTGACAAGGGTACGTACTGACGACATTATAGTTCTGCACATGGACTGAGCAACATATTATTTAGCGATTATGTTTTTGTGTCATCTAGAAAGTCTATCTACCTGAACATCGATCTCCAGATAGTAAGATAGCAATAAAACTAACCTTTCAAATAATATTTGTTGGTCGAAGGATATCAGATTTTGGCGACATGAAATTTTGTAGTGCTTGAGATCTTTCCCATGTTCTTTTTTATGTCAGGTTCACGGAATCTTATTTTGTAGGAGATAAGCTTAAATAAATTATGATTATGCATAATGTATACGAGAGTTTGAAGTGTTATGTTACACATGTAAGTAGGTAGCCAACAAAATTAAGGACAATTTCACTCTATGGTTTAACTCGACTACTGAAAACATTATTGAGTTAGACATTTTTGTTGAATTTGCAATTTGTGAAATTCATGTATATATATGGTTTTTTTCATAACATTTTCTGGCACCTTTACGCTTGCAATGTGTCTAGAAATATTAACAACAAACCTTACCCTAAAGAAGAAATGTCCAGATTCTTTCGGGTATAGTATAAAGGGTTCTATGAAACAAAATATGCAACGGATTATGAACTTCATTGTGGATGAAACAGTATACACATTGCCATGGCCTAGTTTATTATTCTATGATTCACCAAGGAATATTGGAACAAGAACGCTATGTACTGACTCTCGGGATATGAGTTCGAATCCCGCAAAACTACTCCCGAAAAATGTATAATAATTTGCAGTGTTCATAAAGAACGTTGCTGTTGTGTGATGAACTTTCATTACGAAGAAATATTTACATTCGGATTGCAATGAAAGGCATCATCATCATCTTTGAACTTCCTTCAGCCTGACAAAGCAACCAGGTTCATAGCACGGTAAATAATATTGCTGACACACTGCCTGTAGTCCCCTTGAAAGCAAATGTTATCTGGAATTTCTATAGATCATTTTTAACATTACATTTTAATCTCGATATTCTTTGACTTTCACATTGTTGACACCGACGTGAAGAAAAGCATGTCATATGCGTGATATATTCTAGTAAGCCATTGTTAATGTGAGCGACCTAGTATAGTCACGTCTATGCTAAAATATACAGAAGATACCCTGTGTCCTCAACATTACCTGTTGTTTGTCCTGGAACTATCTACGTGTTACTTACCCATGGACTGTAGGTCGTTACGAGTCTATGGATAAGGTGTTGACATTTTTTTGGCCAGATATTTTGTCGAATGTGCTTTATCAATTCTGTCTAATCAAGTTGTAAAGTATTCCTCCTATTAAAGTTTAAGAGGTTTGGTAATTGCGTTGTAAGTAATTAACGTGACATGTCAAATATTAATATATGTCATTCCTTTAAAACATCGCCCCGTCATGTTCTGGCAGCACTGGCTTATTTAAGCCTTGTTGCATCTCCTTAACATTTCTGTACTAGCGTAGTGGGTTGCACAGAAAAGTTAAAGAAGTGCAGCAAGACCTAAGTTATGATCTGCGAGGGAAGTTGGTAGACGTACGTTAGGTTATGTAACGTTGCTTTACTTGCCCAGGAAGTACTTTTAGACTCGAGCTTCAGCAATATTATATTTTGCATACCTGTTTTTCGAACTCGCAGTGATTAATTAACAGCCGATTGATGATTAAAAGAAGAACACACCGCACTTGATATTGTGTTATTATTTATATTTGACTACGGTCTAACGGTTTACTGGCATACTATGTATAATAAGGACATCGGAAAGGACGAGGGGTACAACAAAAGTACATGAGTACCAGTAGTATGGCATATATTAAACTAAAGTATATGTTAATCTATAGTAACTAATGACTTTTATTATCTTCGAGGGTTATCATGAGGGCAGAACGTAATTTTGCCATGGTGACGTGACGTCATCAGCAATGTCAATGTCGTCACGTTTCGTGTATGCTGTTTCTTCTCCAATGTGACTATGGCGGGTAGCCACCCTCTGGTTCAAATTTGATTTTGGCACATTTTATTAATTTCATGACTACGTTAATAAATAGACAATTACATTTATCCTGAAAGACGTTACTTTTACCGTAGTATGTTACAATCACTTTCATGGATTATAGTCTGGTCAATATATGGAAATACCCCCCGCAACCCCCGAAATTGCTACACAAGGTTTCTCAACTGATTCTGATAAGATTTAGTTTACTTTTTAAGATATTAAAAGTTTACCATAGTAGGACCACCGGAAAGGTGTTTGTTCAAGATGGCTTTCCAAGATGGCACTACCATTTGACCTTCGTTTCAATCTAATTTGAGAGCGTTCCTTTGTGAGTGTCATCCTCCTTGTCCAAAGAACTTGACATACTTGATGTGTTCGTAAAAAGAAGTGTATATTTATCACTGTAATCTATCATTTATAAAAATGGCGTTATCGTCATAATAGTACGTAGATCTTGCCATGGTCGGTTTACTCGGCCACCCTCTTATGAATTTAAGATTCAGCTTTCAGGTGTGATATTTACCCAGGATGATATTTTCCATTCATTCAACACAATAAAGCCTTAAAAAATGTCATGACTGTATTTAATGAATAGGGCCTACATGCACCTCTTTCACGACTCGGAATTGTACTATAATCATTTATTATGTAAATCGTGTTGAGTTGTTTTAACTTGCAGCAAAAGTATAACTTGCGGTCAAACATTACATGAAAAAACCCACTGCTATAGGCCAAAAGCCTAAATTTGTCCTGAACAGATGTAATCGGTCATGTCGGTAGTATTGTGTGGTAAAGATTACAGTATAAAGTGAAATTCTGGGGAATCTATACGTGTAGGTAATTAAAGTCTGGTACAGTCCAATTAAAACATATTATATATCCCCCACAAAACCTGGGGATAGACACCAATATCATCACATTTGAGTTGATGGGTACAGTGTAATGATCATTTAGAGGTTTCGGCGTCCATCTTGGACGCCATCTTGAAAAAAACACCTATCCGGGGGTCCTACTATGGTAAACTTTAAGTATGTTATGAAGTACACCAAACCTTATCAGAATCAGTTGAGAAACCTTTTGTAGCATTTGTGGTGGGCTAAACTGTATTTTGACCTGACTATTAAGACAGCCAAGGAAAACGTGTTATAATGGAGCATTTCAAAACATAAACTTAGATATATTGTTGTAAATCAAAAGCAATGAATTTTTTTTAATTTCATGTTAGTCCATGCAAGTTAAGCTTACCGGTAGTTTTGTATGACAGAATAATAGAGCTAAAGGTGGTCAAACAATACCACAAAGTCAGAAAAAGAAAAAGAAACTTACTACTACTGTTGAGAGACTGATTGTATTTCTTCTAAATTAGAAGTGAAATGGTAATGTAATGCCTCTTGTCAGTTCATGAAATACTAAAAAAATAGTCTTACTGTATTTTAGTCACAGAAAAAGGGACGGAAGCGTGCCAGATGTCATAGGAGACCCCCTGAATCGAGTAGGAAGAGTGGAGTGGGATACTGCAAACATTATCGAATATGTACTTTAACACTTGAACTATTTTAATCCAATTTAAATTGAGAACCGTCAGATCTGGTATTCCCCGAGCGTGCTCGAGGTTACAAATTAGTTTGCTGAGTGTATAACTGGCTTTGAACAGGATTAAAGAGTTCGAAAGCAAACTTAGTTCATCGAACTATCTATAAGAGGAAGTCTTAAGCGTCTGTCCTTAAGCAAGATTGAATACTGTAATTGTTTCAACGATCCCCGTCAACACAGACTTAGAATGAAATTCAGCCTCGTGTTTTCTTTCTATTGATTCCATTCCAAGATTTAAAAATATATTTGAGAAACGAATGAAAAATATCGGTATATATTTTTCAAAGACACCAATTGATTTAAATTCGCTACAATACACTTTCTAAATAAATTCCAAAAACTAGTAAAAATAAAACGAGTTCTTATATAGGCTACCTGTCAATGCTAGTTAGGAAAACTGGCAGCTGGAGAAGACATTGGGGGATTTGTCCACTACATTTGTCGAAAGAAGTCTTAGTTCACTTAAAATTGATGGTGTCGCAATGACTTAACCATAACTTGTCAGGTGGGCGGTGAATTCCAATTTCAAACTTTCGACGCAAACTAAATTCCGAACTACTCACTATGGCTTCATCAGATTGTTTTTTCTATGGCTTTTTTTTTATCTGTAAAGGTTCATTTCACTAATTGTCACTCAAAACCTTTTAGGATCTATCTAGAGAACAAAGAACAGGTTTACTGAAACCGGTGAACTTTTTGTCATCACACAGCTGTATCCTAAACGTTAGTTCATCTTCTAATGGATCAGTCTAAGTGAAGTGTGCGGTGTCTTTATCTCGTCTCAGTAGGATGCGATGTTTCGCTTCGGGAGACACAGTGTAACTTGACACTACTTAGTCAAATGTCATACCGTAAAGTTGAACACAACAGTTTTCGCAGTTTGTGAAAGTGACGAGGATAAAAATTAAAAAAAAGAGTTGATTCTTTAGTCTTCTTAAAAGCAAATTTTCCTTTGATATTTGCATGATGCACATTTATAAAAAAAATATCCGGATGAAAAGTTACTTTGCGAAAAAACAACAATTTGGAACATGTTTTCTACCATGCTTATGTAAAAAAAACATCGCTTCTTATAACTTTTTAAAGCTATAATAATAAAGATGGTACATGTAACAATAATACTTTATTGTCCGATAAAGGAACTCTTCTTACAAGAGCGATTCAGCATATCATAACACTTAAAACATACAAACAATGACAAATATTTAAATTCAGTCTTCAAAGTTTTACAATTTAAGTTAGAAATAATTTTCTATACAGACTAAGCTGCTGGACGAACTTTCGGGATGCTGCTCAACAGGTAGTGAACATAGGGCCTGTTCATTCAATGGCTTCTACCTCTCCGGGGGTCTGTAGGTGGGAACTACATCTGATCATTCCTCCACAACCTCTAACATGATAATCAATTTAAACGTTGACACATCCACAGAAGGTCGGAAATTGTCTGCTAAAGCTAGGACCAAATGCTGTTGTAAGTCAAAGTTCAGAACGTGTCATTGGTTAAATATATTCAACTGTGTCAACTCTGGTGTCTTAATGCGTTTTAACTTAATTAAGATGACATCCTGCCCACGTCACTGGAGACCATTCATTTACGTGAAGTGTATTTACTATTATGCGAGAGTATCGCTGTGGCCTCTGACGTAAAACGTTCATGACGTCACTACATGTATATCACAATAGAGATAAAACAGTAAAGTTCATGTTTGGATGACGATAACAGGTGTTCACACATGGTCTCAGGATATTACATATGGTAATACATTTCAACTATTAAGTTGCTACTCTCGCCATGAATAGGCCTACGCTTGGTGCAGTGAAGATCCTAATTTCACTTAAAACTAATTCAAATGGAATTCTTAAAGTCACACGAGATGTTCATACAGTACACCAGAGTTGCTTATGTAGGATTTTTATTCAAAACCTTAATGATGTACAGTGATCATTATTAAAGTTTAAGGGTTCCTTCAATTGTATAATAGAGATAGAGGAACCTTACTCAATAAACCACCTACCCGACCCGTTGAAGACCGAATATGGAGCAAAGCGGTAGGGTGGCTTCTTGGTTATATCTCCCCTTGCGGATAAGTTGATAAAACTTTTTGTTTCAGAGCTTTCACGACCACGAATGGCTCTGTGTTGATTCGACAAAATGCTGTCCATAAAACTCCTTTCACGTGTCAATATAGATCATGATAGAGTTTTTCAAATCCCTAATGACGTACACCATTCCCAAAATAATTGTAACTAAAACATAAACATTGTTAGGATTTTAATGATTCAAAGTACACGGAAAATAGGACATGCGAGTTTATAGTTTGATTCTTTTGTCATTTCACCATTGCGCACCCTACGGTTTTAATAACAATGGTTATCTCCTTAAATGGAACACTCAGATAATTGTATTTGCATATTGTGTCTATTTGATTTATAGATTGATAAAGTGTAGATTCAACACTCACACCCTTTGTTCGTGTATGCCATGATACAATTATCAGTTATTTCATTCGTCTTGTCCTATTAATAATATTATCAATGCTGTAATTGCTGCTACATCATGAAATATCCCCATAGCTTCCTTGTCTGAAGCTGGATAATGATTATTACACTTAGTATAGATTTAATACACTATGTTATTAAACACTCATGAGAGTCCTTTGCATGAAGCCGGAATTGTCATCAATGTTGAGAGGATTATGATGACAGGAGGCCCTTATTTACAATGATAATAACTATAATTTCCAGAATGAGATTGTGTAAGTGTCACTGTATCTAATCTGGTAACATCAAAGAAAATGGAGGGGTCCAAAACTGATTATTTCCCACACATCAGTGAGAAGCTTGTAGCTTTTGTTTTCCTTCGTGAGGACGTTCAATGCCTATATTACTCTTGCATAACTTATAACTGAAATGATACAAATTGGATGATCACGATAGGCGCCTCTGTAAACATGAATAACGATTTCCAATAGAAGGAGATTATGTTCATTTATGTTACTGGACATCTCATACTAGCCTTGGTGCATTGAGTGGTGTATTCCCAGAGACTCTACAGACAACCAGACAGTCCCTGGTTATCCTCAGCTTTTCTCGTATCAAGCTATAGATTTAAATGGATGATAATCGTTGACTGAATAATGTCACGAGCTCAGGAAATATGATATAAAACATACAAAGCAACTTCAATTGGTCGAAGTTGGATTTGTTACGCAGCATATGATCGACACGTTAGCCTTTTAAAATTCGATTTGAAATGAGAGATGATATGATTATAACCTTAACTCACTAAGCAATTCCTATTATTATTTTGTAACGCATACCCAGCAATTAACCGACCCGCACAGCGCTATCTTCTTCCGCTTAGTGTCTGCAAGGCCATGCCGTTATATGTCAAACGTATTATGAATTACCATGGGTATGTGTCCTTTAAAATGATCATTCTATTGGACAGAGAGAATACTCTGTGCTTTTAGCATAATGTCACTTATCTCTAACCGAGATCTAAAAAGTGACACAACGGTGCTTAACTGATTCACAGTTATTACACTCTACACACATATTATTTCTGATATGCTTCCTTGGTCGAGTAGATGGGTTCATTTTAAACTGCATGTACATACATGTACTATCAGCATATGTGATGGAATAAACTATTTGTTTAATAAATACAGGACCCAACCTACATGTATTTGCCAACATGATCGTCCAATAACTTTAACATGATTAGGATTCACAGTTTAACATTCAAATGTTCCTAACCGTTTATTTTGTCCTGATCTTAAAACAATCTACAACCTATTATCCCCTTATTGCAACGGCACACTTTACTTCTAAACAGAAATTGATAATTTTGGAAGAACACTTTTTATATTTTATTAATCTTTAATAAACCTTTATCTTCTTTAAAGGCGCTGTAGCTATATATAGCACACCGTTCTTACTGAAATAAAATGCTCTAAAAAGTCAAATAACATTTGTTCAATGGCTAAATATTACTCCTGAATCAATAAAATACTTCTTAAACCAATGGTTCGGTTAAGCCATGAGAGTCCATGTCTCATCGAGAGGCCATTTCAAGATGTTCATATCAAATTCGCTACTCGAAGGTAGTTCAAGTGATCTGACTGATGTAGCGATACCTAAACACTCAGAGTAGAGTTTTAAATATGGTAGAATGATGGAATGGTTTACCATCTTGTTGCCTGAATTTTCAAAATTGCATGAGAGGTAAAACAAACTGTCGCTATATACGTCTTACCATTTTTTACTAATTCAGATAACAGTTTTCTATGAATACGACTAATTAGGTCAAGTATTGGTAACAATCTGATTTACTTGCTTCATACCTGCCGGGCTTCAGCAACAGACACAGGTAGTCAGGCAGAATGGTGAAATGATTGTGCACTTTGGGTGAAAAGTACCAAACTTTGCACAAAGATAGCTTATGGTATTGTGATTAAATTTGGTCTGAGGGCCAAGTCAATTTCTATCCAAGATGGCCCCCAAATTCAAAATGGCCGCCACTGTTAAAACGTATCTCTTCTTTTACATGTTTCTGCATACTTAAATGATCCATTCATGATATTTTATTGTTATTCATACAACCTTTCAACCCAGGAAATACAACGATTGATACTATATTGATAAATCCCTTGTTGACGATGGTACAAATGATTCATAGAAGCCGAAAAAACAAAATGGCGGCCATTTTTTCTTTTATCTTTTTGAACATTTTCACGTGTGTATATCATCCAATTTAACTGTGAATCTGGTTAGTTTAGACTAGAAATATCATGAGTTACAATAAATCCCGTTGTTCACAAAAGCAAACATAATCCAAAATGGCTGCAAATTTGTTGCTAAATGGTATCCTTCGATG
Source organism: Gibbula magus (assembly GCA_936450465.1). Taxonomy (NCBI): domain Eukaryota; kingdom Metazoa; phylum Mollusca; class Gastropoda; order Trochida; family Trochidae; genus Gibbula; species Gibbula magus. Next base: position 61,063,858 of record OW388291.1, read on the forward strand.
ATCTAGAATTGAGTTGTTTTCTTTAATCTTGTTACTATTTAAGTTGGTATTCTTATAAATCTTCAAACCGATCAATTTAATGTAGTCCATATGGTCAAATTAATTTCCTTCCAAAATGGCCGCCAATTTCAAACTGGCCGCCACTATCAAATTAATCTCTTTTGGCATTTTTATGTATATTTAAATGATTCATTCATTATTCTAAAGATAATGGTCTGTTCTATAATTTGCAAGGGATTGATTGACTTTTGCAAGGAAATTTCTTGTTACTATTCATTAAGGTTGCAAAGAAATCCCTTTAACATAAGAACACAATCAAGTAAAATGTATTCAATGAATACAATGAATGAGCAAAATAATTACATGTATTTCATTGTAAGTAATAGACATGATGTTCACCAAATCTTTTCCAACGACAATATGCAGAGTCATGGCACCTATTTGAACTTATTCCCAGCCAAGATATAGAACTAGTTCTATAAGACATAACATTATGCACTAGGTTCGAGTCGCATACTGTAAACAGTAGTTGTAACATCAGAAGAGCAATATATTTAAAAACCACATTAATTGATTGTCTATAAATCTATAAGCGGTATGTTCTGTTGGATTCTTTTATGCGACTGTTATCCCTTTGTAAACTTGAACACTGAACAAATGCATCATCTGGAGTAACTCAGGTTTCAGCGTACCCGTGTATAGATCAATGTCAATGGTATCAGGACTCTCAATTCAAGGTACCATCACATCACTCCTGTTCAGACCTCCACTCACTGCCAATATAATACAAGATCAGTGCAGGATAAACACAGATCCAAGCTATCTCTCATAACTTATTATGCCGTTTCGTCTACCAACTCTTTAAGCAAGTACCTGATGTAATGAGTTACCTCTCTATGAGCATCAGCAGTGCTGGAGCTTAATCATCCTGTCTTACATGACTACAAACAAATACTGCGACTGCTTGCATTCATTCATGGTACCTTTTTAAAATAAAAAAGAGTATCCCAAGAGTTGAAAAACTTCTACAGCGTCAGGGAGGATTTTACCTGCTTCATGTTGTTCATAGACCCACAAGACGGTTGGATCACAGCCGATATAGGTATGAATCGAGACAATCCTCTTTGATTCAATGATTTTGGTAAAACTATTTGCTGGTATGAATCGGTGAATGTTTCAAATGCTAGCCAGAGAGCATTTAGGCTGGTTTGACTGAACAAGGTTACAATGTTTTGCGTGGGCGGGTATTGAGATCCCAAAAATGGACCCCGTACTTTCCCATTGGTAGAATCAAGATTGATCAGTTAGGAATCACGTTCGATTGAAGTAATCAGATATAGTGTTTCAGTACATAAGGAGAGCTGTATACCAGGTAGGACAGACCTACCGAAATGTCGCTGTAGTAATTTAAACAGAAGATGTCAATTTGGATGCTCTTTTTCAAACTAATATGAATTCTATACTGTTTACAGAATGAAAACCTAAAGAAATGATACCAGTATGAAAGAATGATATTATCTCAAGAATCAAAGTATATCCTTAAAGTGAGTGGTGCATCATAGAACTGTCCACATAGTGTAATTTCAAATATTGCGTAGTAGTATACTACTGTGTATAATGTATGTATTTTACATTACTGAACTGAACGATATAATGCCTGTTCACAATAAAGTTATCATATAAGTTTCCTTGTCAACTCCCTGCAAAACAAAGAACAGACAATTATCGTCAAACAAGCAAGACTAATAATAACATTGGATTATTGAATCTTTTAAATATGTGTAAACATGCCAAAAGAGATACATGTTCACAGTGGCGGCCATTTTTAATTTGGCGGCCATCTTGGAGGGAAATTAATTTGGCTCCCGGCCCTGGCACTAAATTTATTTGAAGAACATTAGCCAAGAACACCAACATAAATGAAAAGTAACAAGATTAAGATTAAACAATTCAATTCCACATTATCAAGGGATGCTCTTCAATGACACATTTGCGGCCATTTTGGATTGTCTTGCCATGTTGAACAACGGGATTAATTATAACTCATGGTATTTCTAGTCTAAACTAGCCAGATTCAAGATCAAATTGGATGATATACACACGTAGAAACGTTCAAAAAGATAAATCACCTTTTGTGACAAATTTGGCCGCCATTTTGTTTTTTCGGCTTCTATGAATCATTTGTACTATCGTCAACAAGGGTTTTATCAATATAGTATCAATCGTTGTATTTCAAAGGTTGTATGAATAACAATAAAATAGCATGAATGGATCATTTAAATATGCAGAAACATGTAAAAACAGATACGTTTTAACAGTGGCGGCCATTTTGAATTTGGTGGCCATCTTGGATCGAAATTGACTTGGCCCTCAGACCAAATTTAATCATAATATCATAAGCTATCTTTGTGCAAAGTTTGGTACTTTTCACCCAAAGTGCACAATTGACTTGATTTTCTGCACCATTCTGCCTGACTATGGTGATGATGGACAGTTTTACATGGCAGTTTGAACCTCGCCTTTGTACACCGTACTCTATTCTTTAATTGCAGAGGATGTTCCGCCAATGTTTAAACTTAACAACAATAACTATAAACACCAACAGAAAAGAACTTTGAACCTAATCTTCGGTCACAACAGGTGAATGAATATTGAAAACAAGCCTAATTCAACCTCGTCTCATTATCCTGCTCTGACATCCTTCAGTGTCTTCTCATGTTCTTCTCAATTAGTATATTGCAAGATCTTAACCATGAGTAATCGCTCACAGGATTCGTCTGGACAACCGGCAACATCACAGACCCTACGAGGATTCGTCTCGACAACCGGCAACATCACAGACCCTACATTCCTCTGACCTCTTCACACGTTTCTGTATAGTAATCTACTTAACACACCTTATCTAACACGTTTTACTTCTTGATGAGTCGTTTGCCTATCACTTGAACAGTCAATACTGTCAAGGAAGATATACGACTCTAATACATAGAGCAATTCTATGACCTAGATATGATTAAACACTAGTTCCTGACACCTTACATGCAGTGATGACTAAACACAGTTCTATGGTCAATAACACGTGTTAGTACAACAGAAGCACTCGGTTCCAATGTCCTTGAAGCTACAAAGCACGTTTTGTCTACCGGCGAGAAATGGACAATGCATAGAGCACTTAAAAAATTAATTGTTGAACATGAACAGTTATTTTCAATCACTAGCCTTCACATTAGCGTAACACATGTTCTATGCCATGTGCATAACTAAATAATTTTTGTCTTCCTCGGATATACATTTAACCAAATCACTGGTTTTATTACTGAAAATATATAGTCTTACAAAGAACTTGATTTATAAACCTCGAAATGTTATATCTCCCTGTGTCATTTGGTGACTTAAACAGATTTAGTTTCTTGATGAGAAATTGTTATAGAACTAATACTTGAATGAAATAACTTTTCTCTGACAGCCCAACATTAGTAGTAATCTATGCCTTCAAACGCCTCAACGTATTGACATATTGGCTAAAGAACTAGTTTGCCCTCTCACCTAGAAATAATTAGTTATTCTAAGATTTTGAAATATTCTGAAATGACTAAGCATTATTTGTTCATGTTCATGACGACAGCAGTGTATTCTCATGGTCGAAACAAGACTAGAGCACTAGGTTTTCATAAACCTTTAAAGTGACCGAAGCATTGTTTCCAATGGTTTTGTAGCATTAATCCAGACTGATTGAGAACTATTGTGACTATTTAGCAGATTTGATGGGCTGTGGGAAGATGCATTATGAAGCGTAATGTGTTTATTCCAGATGGACGTGGACACGTTTACTACAATGTTATCATCCCATAAGCAGCTGGTTGTGTACAAAACTACACTATTATCTCACTTAGTTGTTCCATATACCCCAGGGATGGAGCTTTAATATGCGTGGTGACTGAAAGCCACGATGCAATTACATGTATAAATCAAACACACGCTGTATACTTCAACGTAATCTACGAATAGGAGGCTTCGAAATCATTTCCTTACTAAATGTCAAATTCCTGATGTGATTAGTAATTTTGTTGATAACTTCTTTAGTAGTTTAGATTTTTGTAACACATGGTTTTAAAATGTTGAATTTAAACAGTACAAAATCTCATTAGGAGACTTGTATAATATAATATAATATAATCGTCATTTACACGAATTTAACTATAATTATTCTTTCGCAATTGCAATTACTGGATGCTCGTACACAACAGTAACTATCTGTCGTGTGTTGGTTACACGTCTTAAAATAAAAATCTTATTTATAGGAAGTGACAGACCAAATTAAACATTAACACCTGGAAATTGCGTCGACATAGTATTGCCGTATGGTCTTAAATTAACAAGTCAATTAACCTACTGGTACTTGAAACATTGAGCTGTCTTGATATTTTATGATTTTGCACTTTTTACTTTTAAATTCTTTAATCGTAAATATTTTGAATGGTCCGTGTTTCATAATACGATGTCTGCGTTTTATTGTTATATTAGAATAATTTAGAAATGGCGCCAGCCATGATACATGATGTTGCTCAACTTATAGGGAATAATTATTGTTTAAGAGTCCGTATACTTGGTGTCGCATGCTCACTGTTCTCGCAAACACTTGATGTTGCTTCAGTGATTCGTTCAAGGGTGAAACGTTGATTTTGTCACATTTTATCCCTTTTTAATTTCTAGATTTCTAGCTCTTTGCCAATTGTATGAATAATGTTCCACAGCACACACAATTCGGATACGAAACTTTGTTATCTAACAGAAATGTAAAGGAGTTGTAAATCGTTCATCTGTTCGTAATACGTAAATACGTCTAATGGATTGTATAAATGCGCTGAATTAACTGGTTGTCTTATTCCAGAGGGATAAGAGGAGTATTAACTACACCCAAGGTACATGTCGTTAATCAAATGTGACGTCATTGTTGGTGCCAATCCTTTAGTTCAGTTATCTTATCCAAGGGTTTTCATTATCTGCTCCGAATTATGTTCTGTCATATAACTTGTAGTTCACGTAATGCATGCCGACTTTATTCATTCTGTTAATGGACAATGCAAGTAAACGAATTTCATTTTTAAGTATTTGATTATAATCTATGAAATTAGTTTTAGATATTCCCAAATTATAAGGAAGTGTAATCGATTAATAATTATTTATCATTCAAAATTGACATTACAAAATTCCGCTTGGCTACTTTCTGCCAATAAAACATTTCCTGTTTGATCAGTCACGTTGTGCAATATTCCTCGATAATTAACACGTTGATAAATATTCAGGAATTAAATTAACTGCAAAGTGTTTCTATTTCGTATAGTTGTAAAAAATTCAAACTTTTAAAAAAACATAATTTTAAAGAGATCACGATTTCGATAATGTAAACTCGTATAGTTCCATAACCTCCCTAACCGTTGCAGCGTTAACAAAATGAAAAAGCAAAATATTTTCAAAATCATTTAATAATATTTCCGAGTATAAGATCTGGTAATTGGGTTTAGATTCTAGTATGAAAACACCATTACAGAGCTGATTCCAACTAAGTCACTAACAGAAGGTTGTAATTACTGAACTCGCGTTTAAATTCCCAAGTGAGGTTTTTCAGTAATGAGGCAAAGGTGTGAATCGTGAAGGTTTGATTAAATCTCTTCTTCACAACGCACTCTCATATGGACCAGTCGTTTTAGAAAAGTAATGTGTGAATTGATGTCACCTAACAAAGGCTTCGCTTTATTTTCGAACTGGGAGCTAAAAATATATGTAAATTTTTTGTTTGTTGGAAATTTGTCAATAGGACTATTAATGAGAAATTGTTCTATAACTAATTAATTATAGTTAATATTAATAAATGATGATATGTATTTGTGAGTTGATTAAAGAAATAACTGATATATGTTGGTCAGTTAAAGTTTATGGGATAAAGTAAACAAGTGGTTTTCTCAACCGGCCAATAAAGTTGTCGCTAGAGTTTTTTAAACATCCAAATTTTTCAAAACGATTTGGATACACATTTGGATACCAATACGCTGTACTACAACTGCAAATAGTCAAAAGCGTTTCTCAGCTTTTCAGTTTCAATCAACTACATAAATTGGTATATGAAGATATACTTTTGTCAAAGTATGCTCTTTATCATATCTATAGATGGAATTGCAATACAATAGGAACACGTGGTAGATCAGAGAAATGACTTATAAATGTAATAGGATGATTATATATTTGGGTCCGTTTTAAAGGGCTACTGTCATGCCCCATGGACACTTTCTTGGTTCAATAAAAAGAGATTTCAATTTGGCAATTTCTCGACTGTACATTAAAATAAAACCCCGTCCAATTTAAGCTGACGGACGAATTGAAAAAGGTGGTTGTGGTGACTGAAGCGTATCCCCCTGTGTGACGTCACAACCGGCTGTAAATAAACCCTGCTAATAATATTTCAACGTGTTTAAGCAACTTTAATTGTTGATTTATCATAAAAAAATTCATAAAAACGACTCACGTTTTCGATAAATCGATAGCTTAAATATCCAACTGGCCAATTCCTGATGTTATAACGACAGGACACTGAATAAGTAGAGCATTTACAGGTGGTTCGTAGGATGATCCAGTTCGTAAAGGGTGATTTCGAAAAAAAGTAGTTATGTTTAAGTAAATCAATCAAGTAATTTTAAATTAGTTTTTCTTAATTTTAATTTGATATATTGTAAGGATTGTTTATTTAATTTGTGTTACCACGACTTTGTATCAGTTTGCAGTGATAGGCTACACACGGAAATGGGACAACTAAAATATTTTCTGTTACGTATGATCAAAACTGTAAACTCGCTTGTTATAATTAATATGTTGTAAATATAACATTATAAAAAAATACAAGTCTGACTAATTCAGTTGTTGACAAGATTTGATGAGATTTTCTTTATCAAGTAATTTATTACTCCAGTCGGACTTCATTTTCTCTCTCGGCTGATATCCAATAAATATAAAACAATGGCATTCATTAGCTACAACCTGGTTATCTAACAATTATCATGTCATTTGTTTTTATAATTAGTCAGTCTTTCACACAAATTAGACCAAGTTAAAGAAACGAGAATAAACAGACCAATTACTAATAATTTCACAGCAAAGCTAAGACAATTACCGGAACCGTTGTTGAATCATTGGTCTGATTGGCAATAAACAGGCTAAGTTTACACAATATATAATATCTAACTTTCATTCAAATTTTATTTAATATATCACCGGTCACCGGTTGAGTTTAACTTACACTCGCAATTGTCCATTCGCTCCCTTCAGATTTCCGATACTAACCTCTGTTCTACATGACCTGAATCCGAGGACAGAAATGGAGTGTCCTGATTGGTTGCAATTGAATCTAGTTGTGCAATGATGGCCAATCAGCGACGCCGTTGTAAAAGTGACATTTCCCAATGACACACCATTATTGTAAAATAAACGTAAGATAAACGTTTTCCCGTTAAAGGTGTTTTCCTCGGAATATGCTATTTGATTTTTGTGTTATTTACATCAGAAATATTCGAGGGACATATGCTAATTAAGAGTCAAATGCCTAGATCGTTTAGTCACTCAGTCGACATGGCCGCTGATAGATGAGTTAAGAAGTTAAGAATCATTGGTTAAGAAGCAGGGATACAATATGGGGCTCCTCTTTTCCCCGCTAGGGGGTTTTGCTTAAGCCTTGAAATTCAGGCAATGTAGAACAGAGTTTAGGATCGGAAATCTGCGGGAGCAACCTCTGTGGGAAGAGAATGACAATCGTTCGATAAATAACTAAACTAGATTGGTAAGTCGATGTACTTGTCATACGATTGAAAAAAAGATTAAAAAATTGGAAATCAGCTAATCTTCTAAAGGCTGATGAATGGTCATACTTACCAGATTCATTTATTAATTAAAAAAACCAATATGCCGGCCACTCATCTTCTCATCTTCACTTGTATCTGTTAATATTCAAATCGTTGATAATAACTGTTTAACTGTATGTACAGTTTATTTATTAATACAAACAACACAAAATAAACACTGTCGATCATCCGGAATAATCCAATCGAAACTCTCCTACGATATCACCGTTCAATACTCTTAGAAACATCTCCACCCTGCTGGTGTCAGTTGCCACATCGCGCTCTTCCAGCGAACACAATCGGCCCATTTGGCATAAATCGACATATCAGACGGAAATTGTATATTGTGACATCACCCCCAGTGGTTTAAGAACAATTTATAGCAGTACAACGGTCTCGCAAGAATGCGCTCCGTATAAATAGCTTCAGCTTTCTGCTTCTTTCATTATGAATAGAAGGCGGAGGTTCGCAGACAGAGAGACAGACAGAGAGACAGACAGAAATACATACAGACAGACAGACAGACAGACAGACGTAAAATTTCAACTCTCACCTCATACACATATATATTTACAAAAGAAGCAAAATAAAATTCAAATGATAAACCACACCACATGGAATTATAAGAGACTAAAATGTAAACAGATTTATGTAAGACTACATTTTCTTACAGTGTAGAAAATATCGTGAAAAGGTTGTAAAGTGTCCTATTTAAATGTATATAAATGTATCTTTCTAACATCTAAAACACCCATTAAGAACGTATCCTTAGATATGAATTAGTTTCGGTTGATTCTAGTTACAGTTTGAAATAGTGGATACTTGAATTTGGTGAGCATATGGGTTTGTATAAATAATAATAATAATTTACATTTATTTTGCGCTGAAACCAGTTTCAGTAAATTTGCCAAGGCGCTGTTCACAGCTTAAGCAGGGACAGTTGTGAAGCAATATAGTAGTTTATAGTGATTATAAAGTCTCTGTTGAAATAATTCTGTCGTTTTAGAAGTTGGCTGGTGAAGAATATGCATTGATGAATAGTCAACTTCTTTATAGCAATAGATGCGTCGTTTAAAATGTCGTAAGAACAAAAAACGTGTATACCTGTAGACAATATACAGTAATCATAGAAATACGGCAGTAGCTATGAGTTTTTATTATTTTCAAATGCTGTTTCAAACGGCCCAACTTTGTGATCGAATACATTCAGAAATCCAATGAGTATATAAATCATTACCACGTACATATTCTTTCAGAAATAATTGTTTTCTCCTTAAATCAATATCAAGCTAATTACATATAAGTGAAAAAGTAATATCCTTTTTTGCATTGACCATACTTTAGTCTGTGTTTGCACTTTGAAATTCACGTTGTGAGAATGATTAACGGTCGATTGTATGGAGTTCCTTTATAAACATGCCAAAGCATCCAAACACCCTGTTATCCACTCAGACAAACAGTTTACCATGGTAAGAGTACAGACACAGATTTCCTTTTGTTGTCAGCCCTGGTTACGTTAAAATAGCGCCAAGTAAAATCTGTTGTGACATTGTGTGCGTGATTAACCATACTAACGACGTAAAGTCACATCCTATGTTATTTGTAGCTGACCTAGACAATGTCTGTGTATCCACTAATGTAACGGCGCCCTGCAGGGGGTTCATAACGGGGGTTCGTTTTAAGCGCTCAATAATTCAGTTCTGTAATCCTAAAGGCTTTTTTTCCAAACAGGCATACATGTACAATCCTTTAAAGGTGCTGTAGTTCGCCGTTCTTACTAAAATAAAGTGCGCCCACAAAAAATGTTTAAAATGGCTAACCAATCCTCAATCAATTAAACGAGTTCAAGCGATCTGACTGATGTAGCGATACCTAAATACCCAGAGTAGAATTTTGAATATGGTTCAATGATGGAATGGTCAAACATCTTGCTGTCTGAACTCTCTATTTGTAACTCATTTTTATGTAGGACCCCAATACGCTGATACAAATAAAGTTGCCGAATCCCAACTAAGATTCGAACTCGGATCCAAATTCGAGCGGGCTAACCAATCGGCTGCACCAGGTAAACCAAATGGACTCGAAACGTCATGTTACCTTAATAGTGTTAGATCTTATGCGTGGCATCAGGTCAGAACTCGATATTCGTCTGAAGCCTTATACTCTTTAACAGTAATGGGATGATTTTTTTTGCAGTCGACATTTCAACAATATCAATGTTCTCTAAAACGAGATACCTTTTACAAAGGTAAAATGTATGTTTAAATGTCGTGCAAAACTTTTAATTTTAACGTTTTCAAACGTATTCATTCGGTTTCAGCTTTCAAACAATTTCACATACGGGAGATAGCTTGTTCAGGAATTAAAATTAGTATACCTTTTATTAAAATGCTGTTGTTCTTGTTAAAGTGACTGTTTTACCATTTACACCATTGCACTTGCTATTGTTTTTGTTTTAAAGGTACTGAAATACAGCGCCCTCATTAAAAGGAAAATGTGACTATATAATACTCCTCAATCAATAGAATTCTAAAACGAATATACATGATTAGGTTTAGACTTGCGAGTCTATTTCTCTTCAAGTGGCCATTTTAAGGTGTACACTCTAAAATGGCCTCTCGAAGGTAGTTCAAGTGATCTGACTTATGTAGCGATACTTAAACACCCAGAGTAAAGTTAAATATGAAGTCGTTATGGGATGGTCAACCATCTTATATGACACCTAAATATCTTCCTCTCACACTGAAGAGTACAACAACGTTGCCGCTTTTTCATTTGCTACCAATACGGATTAAGCGTGTTCTATGGACGCGGTTTATTGGGTTGTGTAATGCTATGTTTTTACCATCTAACGTAACACTATATTGTATAAATAATAAATGGAAAATTTGAGAAAATATAATTTACAAAAAAACGTGCTACAGTGCCTTTAACATTTAAGAAACAAGGCCGGTGTCTAAATATCCAGAATATTAATTAACCTTATCTTACAAGGTGAGTTTTAGGATTCCCAATGGCAATATTTATTTCCTGAAAACGATTAAATCACTATAAGAGATACATTTTAGGGGGTTAGTTCTAAAAGTTCAAAGAAACCTACCAATCATTGATCCTGACGTGCAGGGTCTGGTCACGTTCTGACTCCGATACAGTAACGTTAAATTAGTGACATGGTGGGTTCGCGATATTTCCGAACTCTGGTAGTTAATGATGATTGGTGCTTAACTACAAAGTATCTTAACATGATAAACAAACCTTAAATGGTTAGATCTGGCACATTACATCATTGATAACAACACGGTTATCAGCTGATAGTGGTTAACCCTAACACCGAACCTTGCATATGGGTCATAAACCTGTTTCACCAGTATCATAACCGATATGCGTTATTAACTATGATCCTTCTATCGTGTTCTATACTCTCATAAAACTAGAATGTTTTGTTGTTATCAAGAAGAGGGTGCCTTCATTCATAATGGTCACTGAATGGCAATATAGTAAGGTTATATATACAACTGGGCAAAAGAAACGCTTAAATGGTTTTCTTTTAGATTTAAAATTAAATATTTTATAAAATGTAATTAAAAGTGGTTATACTGACACAATAATTTATAATTAATCGTGGAAAAGTTTGATTCGAGTCAATAACTTTTAGGAAAACCACCCTCAGTGAAGACCGCGACCTCTGGTTGAATTTTTTGCTCACCGTGATCAGGGACATCTACAGACTCTGAGTCATCCCTACTCCAATGCGAGTGTGTGTCTGTATTGTTGCTCGTGGGAGTAAATTTGTTTCAAATGTCTTTTCTTGATTAAACACTGATCGAATACTGAACAGTTACGTTTGTCCAAGTCAAAACATCGGCATTCTTGTTTTAAAAACAATTCTGAAACTTCGGAACGTTTTGCAGAAATGGTGCAACTTAATAATACTAGTTTCTTAATAATGTTTACAAAATGTGATAAGATATCTGACAGGCGTTTCGATGAATTTGAACTAAGCAACCTGAAGATTTAATAACTTGCAAAAACAGAGGACTTTCTTGCATACATACGTTATGTTATCGACGTTCTAGATCGATCAATGGCTTTCTCACAACTAGTGAGTATTGAACAAATTAACTTAATGTAGTTTGTGTCAAAGATTGTTTTGCAAACTAACGTTGATAAAATAGCAGCAAAATCCGATACAAGACAAATGCAGACCCAAAGTTTACTTAGCAGTGTTTGGTATTGGTTCATAGAAAACACATAATTAAATTGAGTCTATCCCTACATTGAAAAGAGTTAAACAATAAACACCAATACTTATATGACTTGCTGGCACTCTGTGTGTTGTATGCCTGTAAAAGAAAAATGGATAAGAACAAACATACGTACATAACATAGTAGCGCATTTAACCAGAAAGCATGACTAATGTCGATAACTCAATCAAAGGTTTCGAAATAAGAGTATTGCATTACCACTTTTTCCATTTCATTTAAATTTCTACTTTCTTTCCAAATTTCATTTTACATTTTTTCCAACTTGTTCTGTGTCTGTGAGAGAGGACTCTATGTAGTGTAAAGTATAGTAAAGCAGTTGATGTTTGCTGTGAAAGAACGTACCCTCCTTGGCACGGAGAGGTTATTACGTAGGGTAATCGACACTCGGGTACTCGTTATTCATTATTTACACTCAAATAGTTTTTCTTGATAATCACGGTAACTGTTGACACAACTAACGACTTTGTAAATGTCGTGACGGTACTGTTTGCAAGACGTGACCGATCTAAGAGACAAAGTGCTATTTATGAAGACGAAACAAACACCAAGTGTTTTCAGCAAATGGTACCGGCGTTCGTCCAGTCACCAAACACAATGTCATTTTAAACTGCTACTGGAAACCCATGCTTCTATAGGTTTGAAACAGTATATTATCAAACAATGGCTACTCAAGAGCCATTGCTGTATACCTGTATATCTGAGGTACAATGTAGCTCCCGTGTCTTTGCAATGTCAACAACAATTTTCCTATCTTTTGTTTTAAAAAATAATTAACATTTGTAATCATTAATTTGAACTGTGAATGTGCGCTGCAATAGCATGTTAATGGATCAGTTCCTACGGTATATACAAACTGACTTTTAACTAAGCAAATAAAAAACAAGCTGTAGTAATACATTATGGATAACAATTTTACTTTGCGCGTGCCTGAATAATACATCCTTTATAAATCGGGGAGCGCATTTATTAGTGGAATACAAAAACAAATTAATCGATAGCAACTTCTTCATGTCGAACATATATTACTGTGTGCTGACTACTTTATCCATAGACCACAACACGTCATATTTATTTCAATTCTCCGCACAAATTCAATTAAACATCAAAATAATTTAAGTTAATGAAATAAATAAAACCTTAGAGTCAAGCCACTTATCATTACCATATATCTTAACATACATAATTTGTTCACTTCCAAATACAAATTTAAAAACAAAAAGTCATGTAAATAACAAGCATAATTAATTTATGATTATTTGTCATTTAAAAAAACCCTGGACTATAAGAACGTTGAAATTATTAACCAAAGCGATAACGTTATTTCAAAAGAGTGAAACAATATCTGATCTTTTAAAACGTGCCGATTATGACTTTCATTCCATTAAAAAAATAAGAATATTCAAGATAATGTATTTTCTAAAGTGTCAACGTTGCCATGAAATCATGGTAGTCGTTTGGTCTCATGATAGCTACATTCTGATGTTAATGTTTTAATTAAAGGGCAACGTGAAAGTGATATATAGATTGACAATAAATACTAAGTGAGAATATAATAAAGCCAGTGTGATAGAGTATGTCTGCCAGTGATATTGGATATCAAAGATAATATGATCTGACGCATCGGTCATTAGTTTGCTTTTCTTCTTTTCATTTTCATTTTACTTTAATTTTTTACACTTTATGATAAATTAGATTGTCAGAGTATATTGAATGTTTCACAATAACCGACGACGTGTCGATATGTCACAATGATTTGAAATAAAAAGAAAACATGAAATCAAATTAGTTTCTCTTGTTTTAAAATGAGTATTTGCTTCACAAATTAGTCATCTTATAGATAGGTAAACATCACATTAAAATCACCTGGATTTTATAAGCTCAATTTAAAAAAGGGGGATAATTGTATTCTCCAAAAGAGTTTCAAGTGAAATGCAGACGGAATTAAAATTTAATGTGAATAACAACAGCTGATGTACAGGAGAGCAATGGGAGATTAAGAATTTTTTTTAATTTATCGTTATATTAAAACATATAGATAAATGTGTCGTCAGCTATATCACATTAGTAGAACATCACCAACAATTTACAAGATATTATAGTCCTTTAATGATAAATAATACTGAAACAAAAGTAAATTAAAAACAATAATTTAGTAGTGACTTTTCGTAACTAATAGAAATAGGCGAGCCGAAAACGACGTTTTTCTTTGTTGCGTGCTGCCATATATAACAAACATGAACTAAAAAAATTAAGTCCAAAAAGGTTATTTATGTCGACAACATATTTGATTATATCAAATATCCACCTTCCATCGTTCAAAAACTTAAATGAAAAGCTATTACCGCACATCATGTGTGTTTAAATAGTTATCAAACATATATAGACAACATTATGTTTCATACCTTGAATGCAATATACTTCTTTCTAAAACATGTGCTTAACACACATTGAAAACTAATTTTCTCCGACAGAAGTATTTCGTAATTTACTCTTTTGCTCTTCAGTTTATGCAATATCATAACTTTTTGCTTCACATGAGTTGTCATTCAAATTGTGTCATTACATTAGTAGTAGTATTAGGAAATACCTGTCATAATATTCTCATTCTCGAAGTCTCGTTCCAAATATACAAATATGCAATAATAAGACGAATTTAAGCATATTATAGGATACTCTCATTAAACTCACTGGCAGTGAAACCAGCAGCTGCATATTACACCACGTGTAATGACTTTATACTTTACGTTGCTATTCAACTAGGATTCGCCTTCACTAGCGGAAATTGTGCTCTGGACATTGGTATTTCACTACGCATCTATTATACTCGAGCCTGCTTTGCTATTTCCATTCCGTATGAAGTGTATCACAATTACACCCAACCACTGCAATGTTCTGATAATTCCAACACACCGCGTGATTTCCAGTTTAGATGTGATTTCCACTTTTCATCTCGTTCGTTGATTAATTAATCGTTAGTTATTAACTGAACACGATTACAATACTAACTACATGCCCTGTGTTGTTATGTTCCTTGGCATCAGCTGATGTGGTTTCATTAGGTAACCTATTGATTCTTTATTGTCAGTCATTGATTGTGAACCATTACAAATTACTACAAGGGAGGCGTTGTTATATTGACCGTAGCAATGTTTCTGGTAGGATTTGCAATTTTCATCGAGTAAGGTAGAATGTATATATTGATTCTAGAACAAAGTTATACCCCCGCATTGACTGACAGCGCTTTACCACTGCTAATGGTTACAGATACATTGACCTTGCCTGTTGCTTATGCCGTTGTTGTATATTCTTTGCATTTCTTCAACTGGTGATGTCTATCTGAATTCTTTTTATTATGGCACTGAAGAGACCAAAGGCCTATAGTACGTGAAATGAATTGCATACATTTAAGACAACAAGTGCTGTCTGTGAAAATGCAATATATATATAAATATAGATAATAAAGTAGTTGGATGCTCGAAGTGTTTAATAATAATATAAACTGAAATCTATTTGGATGGGCATAATATTTGTTTTTGATATATTAGCTTCGAATTGTACTGTAGATGAGGGAACACAAGAAGACTGCAACACAGTGATATCATTGTTTGCACGTGTAGTTTCCTTTCCTGAAGGTACTTGCTATTCCGATTCATTTCGCAAAAGCCTATAAAATCTTAGGACATCTCCACCATTACGCTGCGTTGTCTGTATGCAGAAATGGACAGGCAGCTCATATCGATGTACTGTTTGGGTTAAATGAAATTTCCATTATCGTGAGCGCCTGATGGCATAAGCAAACAATCATATTGTCGTTATTCAAGTTTCACGCTTTTAAATCAACGATCCAATTTTCACTGTTCTTTGGCCAAGGTTGTTTTTATTTCTCTTCGTGAATGAAATTAAATATATCACAATGGTCGTATTGTCCTTTTTAGCCATTGTGTACTGTCACTGTTCTCTTGTCATTACTAATTTTGTGATCAATATCTATCTGCATTTCTACTCCTTCCTAACTCGATGCTTGCTTGTTCGAATTATCAAGACTGTAGGACATGAGGTATGGGAGAACATGGTTTCCACACCAACATCCAGTGACAGGTCAGCTATAAGTTTTCCCATCTAGACAGAAATTTAGATTGGATGAGAAAATGATAGAGCAGAATTACATGGGTGAAGTGTAATTCTGAGGCAATACATTGATCCGAGGAAGAGGTCAAGCGCACCGATAAGCTTTCCTAGATGGAATGTTCATCTCCGACATGCCGAAACATTGTGTAGTCGTTTAAGCTCGTTCACAACGACTACATGGAACCGTGGCATCCTCGTCAAAGAAGATAATGGATTTTCAAAACGCCAATTTACTTTGTGATATTCAACAACATGTTATCGGAAAATTGATACGCATTAAGGGGAATGTCTACATAAGATAACATCCTTTCATGTGTTTGGAAATCGTTTGTATTAAAGGGTAGTAAGACTGAAAGTTGACAGTTTCATGAAGACGCTGATCGTCGGCAACATGATCAATTCCCGAGATGAAGAACAAACAACAGTGTTTGATAGATCAGAGTTTCATGTGGAAGATATATGATTATATAAATGTTGCGTTGAGGAAGAAAAAAATGTCTTTTGAAAAAGTACCTGGACAGTTGCCAAAGGGTGGCGAATAAAGAAGGTGAACAGCAAAAGAAACGCGAGTTTTAATGATTTTAGTTTCTGTTCAGTCAGGTGAACAATAATAAAAGTTGAGCTTCTGAACCTCCAGACTGCCCCTCAGTTACGTTATAGGTAACATGTACAGTGCACCTCAACCTTTCTCCTTCAAAAGTTGACTCCACAATGGCACGTGTTCTTATTTTTATCAAATGTTTCCATGTGTGTGAAAAGGAGTAAACGGGTGATTCATTCAATTTCATCGTATTGAATTCACCACTTCACGTCAATTTGGGTTAAACTAATAATTTGATTTGAATTTTTTTGTTTAAGTAGATGAGGTGCAATGTTGGATTAGAGCTCGTGTGGCTCAAGATAGTGATGAAAACGCCCCCTAGTTTGAATCGCGTGTTTGCTACAGACCTTTAAGATTGTGACCTTATACCACAGGGGCATAAGTTTCACCATGTCATTTATCTTAAGTTTAATAATACATGTGTAATAACAAGTTAAAAATGTGAATAAACAGTTTCTAAATTAAGGGGTTGCGTTTCTGTTTTGAGAGAGTGTATATATGTATAGTGAACCATTCAAGCAAATAGGCATGCACACTGTATAATTATGACTGTTATGCACAATCAAACACAATTTAGTTTATGTTGCAAGAATTAGGTAGTTGTGATATTTATTTAGTACTTTATGTGCGTTTAACAAACTCTCTGATCTCGTCTTTAAATAATAAGGCGAAGGGGAATAGTATATAATATAGTGAGATGATGTCTATCAATATATACACACAATTGATTAACCTTGATTAGAGAAACTTTAAGATACATCTTGGAATTAGATAAAGTCAAAATCAAGGTGATAAAATCAATAATGTAAAAATAAATAAACTGATTGTGTTGATATATAGTCTTGATGATCTACACGCAATCAATGTATGTCAGTATAAAGAAAAGTTGAAACGTTCAACGAAAATAAGTCAAGGTGTAGGTTAACACGGCGTCATTTATCATCTATATACGACATTTTATTACAATAACATCTAGCATAGACGTATAAAAGGTGTTTAATTGTCGAAAACTGATATCCTTTAAATTGAGTATTGTTTATCTCAGAATTATGGGACTGTGAAAATGTTATTTGTAATAAAGCTCATTTCCACACGTCATCATTTTCATTTTTATATGGACGTTCACATGAGTGGGCGCTTACTAAACCGTCATGGAAGAATTCTATACGCCATGAGTATGACTATACAACTCTCTTAAGATGTCAATTCCCCTAATTCAGATATGAATTAGGAAATTTTCAATAAATCAAATCAAGGTTTTAAAGGGGCAGTAGCACGTTTTTTGCAAAGTTTATTTTTTATCAAATTTCCCATTTATATTGATAGTTTATGTCATTTATATTTACTTTAGAGAGTAAAACATCTTATTACACAAACCAGTTATCCGTAGTGGTAATAACGGTGTTGCGTATAAAGCAAAAATTGCTTGGCAGCCATTTTATTGTGAACACATTTTATTATCTCGAATGACAAAAAAATATTCCCATGGTTTTACGAAACCATGTACACTCATTTTGTAACTGGATTTACTGAAGGGAAAAGGGTGTTTTGCTATTGGTGACATTATTTTTCCAAAAATTTCATCGACTTATTTCGGTGAAATAAACGTGCTACTGAGCCTTTAACAATTGATATCCTGAAGCGCCTTTCGAAGTCGGTAACATACAAATACTGCATTACTACGGCCAAGTTAACAAGAATTTCTGGATAAGAATGTCTATATTGTGTAGATACATGTACACTCATGTCGACTAAGAACATATTTGACACGCCAGGGAGGTTAATACAAATGCGAACCTTCTTATATGTCTATGTAAACTCAACGTAAGCATCCAGTTGATATCAAATGAAGTAATTCTGAAAAATGTTTGTCTTATGTATTATAACCTTTCAGGGGTATTTAATTGAACTCAATGCTGTTTACGAGCATTCGAGTTGTAGTTGAATTCTACTTGAAACTAATTCTCAAATAATCCACGTTAATGGATCGACTTGGAGAGTATTTCACTTTATGGCTATTGTTTCAATCAATGGTGGTACAGACACTGCACCAATAAGTACCCACCAGTCGTTTCTATTAACAGCCAATTATTTCATATTCTGATAGACATAAAGTAGGTACAAACATTCTGTGATGAACGTTTACTGACCCGTGCGTTTGTTATTTACATCCCAAATGAAATCAATTTTCTACAATCACTTCTTCAGCATATTTTCAATCAGAACACTTTCTTGTGAATTGCGTGAAATTGATTATTGTCTCAACAGGTTTATTATTCAAATATGTTCCTGGGTAAGGTACAGTATAAAGGAATTCAACAAAAGAAACAGATGTACATTGTCAGAACCAAGTCGAGCCTTCTTCGTGTATCCAATTATAACTCTGATATAACCATAATATAGCTTCAATTGTAACTGCTAAGTGTTAAGTACTATTAGTAGGAGTCTGTAAATGGCATTGTGGACAGCAAAGAACCAATCGATTAGCTTGATACGCTGTAGTTGCACGATTATTTCAAATTACCATTAGCTTTATAATCATAAAATTCAAGCTCAGTAACGATATCATATCCTCAGTCTCTAACACATATAGACTGAATGTCGTAATAGTTTGACCTCTCAACAAACCATTACATTCAGTACCCTCTCCCCAATCGATGTGTTAGTACAAATGATAAAATCGTAAATGACACGTCAATGGTAAGATAGAGTTTACGCTGTACTCATTTGGTTACTGCTGTGCTAGCATATGGCTGCGTCAATTGGTCAGTGTAAATACTTACCATGACTTTTATGATTTAATAACAATATTATTTGAAAAATTAATCTTCCCGAATGCAAGAATTGTAGAGTACACCAGGGTTTTAAAGTCCCCGAGACATCTCCAGCTGAAACAGGTGTCCATCATTAGTACTCGATAGTCTACGATCTCACATCGTTCAGCTGTCTCACCCTCGACTGTAGCCATTAGCTCACGGACAGGGGCTATTAGGACGCTCACCGGTGATAGACATGCTTCCTTTAATCAACTTATTGTCAAACTCTTTCTACTTTAGTGTCGACAATACAGCTGTACATCCAAGTCGGTAGTAATTGACATGCTTCCTTTAATCATAATCAACTTATTGTCAAACTGCTTCTACCTCAGTGCCTACAATACAGGTGTACATCCAAGTCTGTAGTAATTGACAGGCTGACTTGCGAATCCATGTAAATATGTATAATGGATTCAATGTTAAGATGAGATTCATTGAGCCATAGGATAGTAATTGTCTAGATAATACGCATAAATGAGTGTGTTCATTACCATCTTTCCTCATAAAACTCCTATTAAGAGTTTTAATGAATGACTACAAAGAAATGTAATGGGTCATACTAACATGCTGCTCAAATATAAATTTCGTCAACATAGAACAATGGGTCACCATAGTTGTTATTAAATGCTCATGTTCAGTTTGTCCATTATAACTGATGCTACTTAGTTAATTATGGGATTGGACGTGTCCAGTGATCCAGGAAGTACGGCTTTAATGTTATCTTTATCACTGCTTTGTCAAATCGTAATGCATGAAATTGACGGGATATGATTAACACACTCTGCAAACTGAAGCAAATTTTGTTGCTTTATTTCAATACAATTCTGGCAAATAAATGAATTTGCTTTAATTGAATTCGTAGTTGTATTTATGTGATTTGGACTCGAACTTTCGACTCACGATTTTGGAGCCATCAATCAGATTGGATTAAAATTGTGTCTCTTCCATAAACTTTTCATATGACTACTCAAATATTGAATGAAACATTGAATTCGTTTAAGATCACTTTGATTTCTCTTATATATCATACTACATTCTCTTCAGCATCACATTGGATTCTCTTAAATATCACATTGGATTCTCTTAAATATCACATTGAATTCTCTTAAATATCACATTGAATTCTCTTAAATATCATATTGAATTATCTTTTATTGAATTCTCCTACCACTGATTATAAATTCTGTGAATCAAAGTGAATCATGTAACACTGAATTTTCGTATGAATTCTATATCCAAATTGAATCCGCTTACTATATTGACTTAATATCATATTTAATTCTCTCGTCATTTTAAGTCTGTTACATTGAATTATCTTATCTATTGAATTCTTACTACATAAAACCGACCTATATGGTTTTGAGCCATGTCCTCCTGAAATCAAATATCGACAGCAACTGTTACGATTTATACTAATATTTTAGGTTGACGTCCCGTTTGTTTTAGGTCGTCTGGTTAATCGTCACGACCAAGTGAGTGACAGATCTATGTTTATTATAATATGATTTGAACCCTCTCTCTCGCTCGGGCAATACAGAATAAGATATTTCATTCTTCATCTATAAACGTTATTAGATAGCTCATTTAATCTTGCCACATAACATTTCAGAATATGTTGCAACTTTTATCTGAATGATTTGAATCAGCATCAGAACCCATGTCTTACGCCTCTTGCAAGATATATGAGGTGACATTTAACACTCGTCATACATTGTAACTTAAACATTTCAAAACATAATAGTCCAAATGTTAAATACTCAGTGTGGTAAATACATATACCTACTTGCTTACATACTTAAGAACCGAGTTTGTTTTATTGCCTTGTTTTGCTTGGGGTCTTGTCATTTTAAGTTATTGCTGGGAAAGTCTAAAGACTAACTGTATAGCTTGAAATGTGATTATTTTCAAATATTTTTCTCTAACGCATACTCATTAAATTAAAATTTTTGAAATAAATTAATAAATATGAGTTTTCTTATCAAACTATTTATATATGAATTGTATCAACTGTTAAATAAAAAAATAGAGAGATTCTCTATATAGCTTATAACCAATCAAAAACGGATGGAAATGCGTCAATACTAGCTTTGCAAGTTTTCAAAATTGTTACATTTATGTCTCATAATGTCAGTATGTTAGGAGACTTTTAGGTCGTCATAAAGGATTTTAGCTTGTTCATTTAAATCCTGCAATGAGCGAAGTTATTTGCTCTAAAGATTTGGTATCTCTGGTTGGTTGTCCGATTAGGGGACTGTTCGAACTGTACTAAAGCTTTCAGTCAAAACCAGTCAGACTGGTAAAGCTTTGTTGTTTGATATATTTGCTCCAAGAAAAACACCATCCACTACCTGAAAATGTATATGAATATGACAAGGCATAGAAATTAATGAATTAAATTCGTCAGATGATATATTGGATATAAATTACCGGGCAAAAGAAACGATACAAAAAAGGAAAAACAAGTGTTCATTATCTTTTGACATGGTAAAACATGTCTCCAGAAGCCACATCAACATTTTTTATTTATGTTTTCGACACATTTATTGTTCATGGTTCTAAAAACACGCCTTTAATCCGTCGTCGTTTTAGAAAACCTTAACAAGGCGAGAAAAGAGAGTTAAATAAAACTGTTTTATCTTTTTCAGAATGAAAATGTGTGTTTAATTATAGCCTATAACTCGTGAACTCTTATCAATACTAAACCTTAGTTATTTGATAATGTTATTTAAAGTTAATACTTTTCTCTCTCTCTCTCTTTCAGAATGAGGCTGCTTGAAGCATTAGGACTACTTGTCTTGGTGTCCGTGACAGTGAACGCCTTCACACCGTATGACAGCTGTCTGTTCCAGTGTCTCAACTGTGTGCAATCGTGGGGCAAGAAGCTCTACGATGGACAAGCGTGTGCCCACGAGTGTGAGAAGACTAACGGACACAGTATTGACCAGCAGTGTCTTATATGGGGTCAGACGTCCAGAAAACGCACCCAGCAATTCCTGACGTCAGACATGTGTGCAGATCGCTGTGATCTCTGCCAGCAGGGAGGTGGCAACGAGCTCAACCTGAAGAGGCTCTCCTGTGTCTTTACGTGCCTTGTGAACAAACAGCTACCCAGCGGGTGTTAACACGGGATGTGAACTGTGCCACACTTACGTTATTATGCTTTGTTGCCGTCTGTATATGTGCTTTAGTTTTGGAGCAGCATATGATGTTTTGTTTTAGATTAAAGCTAAGGAAAACTACGGAACTGTCATAAATAATAACAATATTTTCTAGCATATCTATGTTTATATGTTTATGTTATAACACTGTAGAAACTGAAGATTTACAAACGATTGACTTAGTATAAGATGCAAAACATTCCAATCCTTATTTTTCATATCAATATCATGGTAACCTTATTTTGCTATTTTGTTCTTTATTCTGTTAATGTTATGTTATGTCGTTCTGTTAATGAAGAAATGGCAGTTTTGTTCTGTTATATATTTAAATAAATATTAGCTCATGCATAATGTCCTTTTTTCCACAAGTTTATATAATCATATATAAACTAGAAATTGGTAACATAATGAGCGAATCTCTGACTACTTACATGTAGTGGTAGTAGTGTTTGGCAAGCATTTCTTGCTATTCAGATACACGTGTACACAATGTATTGTAAAGCACGTTTAGTAGATGTCTGCGTTGGTGAATATAGAGTGCTAAGAAACGATGTTTCTTTGGGTTATTTCTGCACAAATAGAGCCAGACTAAATATACTACAAAAGCAACGAAGTCATATTCCTTTGACAAAACGAGTGTGTATCTGTTAATGATACGAGAGGGATGGTTGCAAAAGTGTTTTCACAAGCTTCGTAAGATTTTATTTCATTTGAATCGCTTAATAGTGAGAAAGTGCCCTCTTCCTTTCCTCTACAGCGGCGACATCAACTATTGTGTTATGACGTCATAGACATGCACGGAAGCTACTGGTTGAAATCTGGACAGTTGTACATATATAGTGATTATTACCTGAGGAAGTGTGGCATATGACTTTTACGAAACGAGTGTGAATTTTTGTATTGCCCGAGCGAGAGCGAGGGTTATACATATATTTGCACAAGTTTCGTAAAAGTCATATGGCATACTTTCGAGTGTAATAATTTCTTTATTCCCCATTCTATTCTATTTGATTCGCGTAAAATTAGCCAGGAAATGGCTCACTTCCTTTGCGACGGTAAGCTACAGTGACGTCACGAACAATCGTTTTATGACGACAAAATACGGGAAGCCGCGGTGAAACAATCGTTGCTAGGCAAACGTGATATGTGCACATGTGCTCATATCAATAATATTAACTCGGTAATTTTCAACCATATGGGTAATAAACGATATATATGATATTTACTACGTTGTCCCTATATGGACAATAAATATACGTACCAAGCATTAATTCACAGTACACGTGAGAGTAACAAGATATAGTCATTTTATGACAACCGGTGAACAAGTTGATATTAAACTTATCGAGTACAGTATTTTTATTGAGCAAGTTACAGGCGCTGTCTCCTAGCTACACTGGTGACCCGTTTTATGAGTTCACAGTTTTATTAACGACGGTATGTTATTTTATCGTATAGAGTGGTGTTAACTTATTCTGGTTATGTCGTAAAGCCAACATATCTTAAACTACGACGTCATAGAAGGTGTTTTGTAGCAACACATTCCCCTATGTATCAACATAAAAGGTTAAAACGACGATATAAAAACCAGAACTACCCGAGAAAGAGCGAGGGTTATGAAAAACATTGCACGAGTCTCGCAAGTAATACTTCACATGTTGTCAATAACCATTGTTTTATGATGTAACTAAGCACAACATGCGTGGAATATGCAAGAACAATGGTTGATTTTAAATTATATGACACGACCGGTTATGTTCTCCTATATGGTAAGTAATGAGATCATATTTTCTGTATAACATACAACACATAACATAACATACAACACATATAGTATGTCTAACGCACTTTGTTCCTAATTCTTGCGAAAATAGTTCTAAAAGTATATCATGGATAAATTATCGAACCCATGAAGAAAATTGAATTCATTTTACTGACAGGAAATTGGCATCGTACTTTCTTCATTCCAATTTAAGAGAAACAAAGTGTACAAGACTTCAATCGCTTGCCCTATGTGGAAGAAGTTGTATGCTCAGCTTTTCCTTTCTCTTGAAATCGGAATATTTTGTTCTGATGTATATTTAATGGAACATCTTCGCTTTCATTTCATTTCAATTTCAATAATAAACAAAAAATAATATCCCCAAAAGGCAAATGTGATTGATTTTCTAACTGAAACTCAACAGATACAGACATCTGTACATGTCATTTACAAGAAATACTGCCCTCTATCTTTATCAAGTGTAATCTATATCACCTCCAAACTGCCAATCAACGAGAGGTATTAGTAAATGATTTCATTATCTAATGGTTTTGTCAGGTAAAATCTGATATTTCTCTTGACATGGAGCAATACTCCTGAAAATCCGCTTATATGAATGTCCACCCTTTTCTGGTAAACATTTTATAAGAGCTTTTAATAAAATATTTTAATGAAAATACTAATCAATATCTATTAACTAATTGCTTAATTTATGATGTTATCGGAACACACAGTTATGATGAAATATAGGAAAGTAAAACCCAGGTAAGATCACAATTTATCATTGTTTAAATTTAATGATAGGGAATGAAGTATATTTCGCAAAATAACCAATTGCACAATTTGACCAATATCGACGAGATAATCATCATTATGCAAAGTTTTAAAAGCAAATGCAACCACGTGGAATCTATCCGTAATAAAAGAAATCAATCCTTATGCTAGCATTGACTCAAAAGCGGTTAATAGAAAGTGTTATCAAAGAGGTAATGAGATCTATTAGTATTACTTATATGATTTGTTCTTTGCTCGTGCAATCGACTGGACCCCTTAACCTCGGTTCCATCAAAGTACAATTTATATTAAGGATTAATAGGAGTCAACATTGGTACAACGTCAGAACATCTTTGTTGTCAATTTGAACCAACACAAACGCATATAGCAGGTTCATTATTGACGGTAATATTACAAGTACCAACACATCGTTCCCGGATAATTGATCTTCAAATATGGACACAGGATCGTCATCAGTCAAACAAATGGACGGCGCTCTACGTACGAAGTATTTAATCTGTCTAACCTTTGCATAAGTGTAAACCTCGGTGAAACAGCAACGATGGAACAGTAAAAAATGGACATAATTGAGAAGATAGCTGTAAACAATACACCATTAGAGTAAATATACATCTAGTCATAGTTCAATCAGTATTAGGTGTCATCTTTATTATTTTTACATCACTTTCTTCGAAAACATGAGCAAGTTTTAAACACACCGATAGACCGTTATTACGCTGGTAATTAAACCATGTGATATTTTGTTTTGACACCTGCAACCAATAGTTAATAGTCTAATTTCTGCACATGGACAGTCATTATTTTTGGTAAAATTACAACACATCACTTTTTCCTAATTTGTTAAATGGTTCACATTAGTAAGGTGTATATAGTACATAAAAGACTAACGAAATCATGTTTATCACAGGACAAATTCCTTAAAAAGATACCCTGAACATTTAACAGAATGATTTTACGCTTTAAATACGGTTTCTCAATACAATTTCCATATGTATACATTGCGCTTGTTTTGAACGATATTCAAGAACACCACACATGTTAATGTGTTTTAATGAATAAGATTATGATTAATTAATTTATGAGTTAATTTCAAAATATGTATCAGATAACACGCAAATAAAACGAGAATTAAGTCCTGATGTTTTATAATCAATCCTTCAGTTTTAGCTTGATTTTTTTCAGAAACATAGTGTTGTTTTCCCCGGTTATAACTTCTAACAAAGCATTGTGTTAACAGCATCTATAACCTTGAAGAGGACAAATATTTTATGGATGATCAACTTCTTTATTAACAATAGCGACATTTCGGTATAGATCCTTATACCGTTATCAAGCATAAGGATCTATACCGAAACGTCGCTATTGTTAATAAAGAAGTTGATCATCCATAAAATATTTGTCCTCTTCATCACACCAACTTCTAGAATGCCTCTCAAACAGTTTATCTATAACCTTATTCGCCACATGGAGCTCACTTTACCACTGCACTTTATCACATGACAGATTGCACTAACTCTGATTTAATTGATGAAATACATCCAAGATCGAGTGTTATTCAAAGTATGCTCGCTGAAAAGCTTTCCCGTGTACATGTTATTTGTTAAACAGAGATCCGATTAAGCATGTAGCCAAATATTGGTTGAAAGACGGTTTGACGCCGGATGTTAGCGTCCATTTCGGATTCCCATTTGATTTCCATTCTGATTATCAAACTATTTATATCAAATTACAAGTTACGTTGGGTCAACTTACCCGGTTTGTCAGATCGGAGTTCTGTTCTAAATGAGGAACAAAACTGAATTTTAAGGGAGTAGATAATTTAATCATCTACAACTGTGTGCCACAGAGGTATCGCTTGTCTGGGATCTGTATTGGGAGTTTTTGTAGTAGATTTTGCACAATATCCTGTCATCGGAAAATTCATGACACCATTATGCTTTCCTCGATAATGACTTACAATGCTATGACAACGAAAACCTAATGACATCACGATGCTATGCCATCACTTCGAAGAAGAAGGAAGTTGTTCAGAGATGTATCATGTATACATGTTTCATTAAAAAATAATGGAGATATTTTGTATCCTACATGAATCTCATCCTCTTGTCTTCTGATATCAAATATATCAACACTCGTTGATAAAAGTAAATATATTCTGGGCAAGCCGATATTTGTAACGTTTATCAACTCATGTTGATATATTTGATATCAAAATAAACATTAGTGAGATTCTCTATCTTCTATTACAAACATCTAGTGACGTCACGCCACTATATTGCCTATCACACTTTACTTACTTTACTTTTACTGTATACTCCCGGGAAGTATTAAACACAATCTCAGAGATCATGTTATTATACAGTAAATACTTAAACGCTGAGATGTCAGGTTTAAGGTGAAAGTTAGTGTGTGTAATGACGAACTCTACTGACAAATAATTCTTAATTCAAATGCCAATCTGCAAATGTTTCTCAAAAGGCCGCCTCGAACCCTAAACCTTCATAGTGTGGCACACCAAAAACAGCACATCTAAATATACACGTTCAAATCTGCAAATGTTTCTCAAAAGGCCGCCTCGAACCCTAAACCTTCATAGTGTGGCACACCAAAAACAGCACATCTAAATATACCCGTCTTCATTTAACTTAGAATGAGTGTCGGATCGGTCAGATTTGAAGATTTGCCACTAAATCTTTGCTTTAGAAATATGTTTTGCCATCAGGAAATTACGAATGTACAGGATAGAGACACAGAGTTTCGGTAGTAATATTGTAAGGGGATTAAATCTGCTATAGTTTTAAATTTAGTATTAAACCGTTGCTACTGGATGGGTATGACATGTTCATCCTTGGAGTAGTAGGTACATAGAGTAAGCGATGTCAAAAGGTCATAGGATTACCTCCCTACGTATCACAATTCCTCAAAAAGTTGAGGCAGAATTATGCAATTACCTATTTTATAATGGAACAGCCAAGAATGTGATCTTAGTGTAATTTGCCAAATTTTCAATAGGTCATAGATGCACAGCATTTGATGATTTGTTAATTTACGACCCTTGTAAAATGTCATCGAACATATTCAGTGATTTATTTTGCAAGTTAAAAATTTTTTTCTGTTTTCTAGGTATTTAAGAAGGGCCACATTCTAAAATACAAATGAATAATGGCATTTTAACACCGAGTGTTCTTGGAAATGAACAATCCAAAATGATCAGTTTCAATGATTCAGAATATTAAAGTTCACCAAGAGCATATGTGATTTAGAAATAAAACATTTATCTCCTTCACCTTGCTGATTTAAAACAACAACTCGGTCCAATTACAAAACTATGAGTCATTTATGAAATTTAGCGACTTTGATCCTTAAATAAATCGGCATGCACATCTTTTATATTTGAGCTTCTTGTGTGAAAATAACGTGACCAGGAAAGTGTCACGATTTCATTATTTATCAATTATCATTATGTGTAGAACAATCGACAGAAACCTTGTTATTCTAATGCAGTTTAAGTTCGAAGACAAGTGTATGTCTCAACACGTTCAAGTTTATTAATGAATTACATTTCAGGACCACAGTTAACTATACTGTAGTTTCATGTCCTCACTAACCAAATATGGTTATATTTTCGGTTTCTACGCTGTCGTTGTTGGTAATTCTGAAAACTGGGCCCCAAGTTTGTTTCATCATTTAAAACTGTACTATGAATAAAGTGATACTAAAGTCGTGAATGCAAGATATACATTGGACATTCTAACTCAACTCTTTTCTTCGATCCTAACCTCTGTTGTTTAATGTTTATTGGCAATATTTCACGATTCTCGTCAGGACCTTCTCGGCGATGAAAGTTTACAACACTGGTAACGTCCTTACTGTTTTCCCAATCACTCATCGTTTTAAATCTGCGTCCGAATTGTGCCTTGCAACTCCAGTCTGTTCGACAGTTATGGAATTCTCAATTCGATGTTTGCACAACTAACTCCTGATGCAATCAAGATTCTCTATTCCTAACCGAGAATTTGCTCCATATGCAACAGAGTTTAGGATGAAAGAACTGAGTAAATTAACCTCTGTGGAGAGATAATGAACCTTGAATACATCTAGCGGTTAAAGGTAATGAACATTCTGTTTAGTGGCTCATTCGTTACCATCATACGCCATGCAATAAACAGAAGAAAGAACAAAAAGAAGAAAAGTATTTTATTTCGGTGTCAAGTGTTTACATACATTTCACATATGGCATAATAAAACAATATTCACATGATATAAAAACATTGCAGATAAAAATATAACACCCGGCCTACAAAGGCCTATGAGACACCATATTACTTTGTTCGTATTAAGATACAGATAAATATGGTTTTAAAGCAATGAATAAAAGGATGGAATACATATAAAAGTTAAGCGAGGCGCAACCTCCGTCTATACATATTATATGTTAGGGCAGCCAGTGGCTTACATAACCTACTGCTAGACAATAAATATACAACCTGGTCAGTAAACATCAGTTTTGTCCAGTTTTGCTGGTATCTTCTGACAAGACGACTGATGGTCGACTGGTTGATATGAACAAGTCTGGTAACATCTGTCTGTGGTGTCCGTGCTTCCAGCAGTCCGAGAGAAGGTCAGTTATTCGTGGCATTGTGTCAAATCGCTGTCATTCATGACATTGCCTTAAATGCATCACATATCCGGCAATACACCAGTATTGTCATCGCCACATGAACTCGGGCAGTAACCGTTTCAAACGTTAGATATTTCATTTTTACGTTTGGTGTATATAAAAAGGACATAAAAAACTCCTCAGTATACATAAACCATCAATGCTTATAATGTGAAAAATGTAGGTAATGAATGACAAGACACTATTCTATCTTAAATATCTGAACTTGTTAACTGAGCACTGGCACTTATGGATTATGCAATTGTGTGAATATGCGGTTGTTACGAGTTGGTATAGGATTTGCTCCCATTTTTCGTAAATTAATTCGCGACTGCTCTCTTATCACTCAACATCTCTTCGCATATACCACTTGACGACCGTAAGCAAATGTCTCTAGACGTGTGGAAACGTACGAAAACCATATGAAAACAACAGGAAATAATTTTACCCCCAACTCAACCCCCCATTCCAACTCCCCCATTAGGTTTTCAATGACATTCACACGGCATTGCAATTCCACATTACAATGACATTTACTAGAAAGTCATTGCATTGATCTTGATTGATTTAGTTACAGTGTGTGGAAATCCTCTGTGTAATACAAGATTAAGTCTTTGTTGAATACAAGATTAAGTCTTTGTTGAAGAACATACATTATCAAGGCAATGAAGGCTGTCACAGTAACATAACCTGTCGCTGTTGTCAGTGTTCAAATGAACTTCTATTGTCACGCTTCTGGTGGGAGACGGTAAACAAAGAAGTGATTACCTTGAGCCAAGGTTAGCGAGGCTGTTGGAATTATTATGCAATTTCAAACGTCGTTTATAATTCGTGCACAAACAAGGAGTCCTAAATTGTAAACTTAACTGAAGATTACCCAAGATGTCCTTGCCAATACTCTCTTCAACATGTTTTGAGGCGAGAAACTTATATAAAGGTTATCGAGGTTATCTAATATAATCAGGCATTCAGTTGATTTTAGATAGAACACTTTTAAACCATATATCAGAATCACTGATTCTATGTTTTACCTTGAGTTTGTGAAATCAAAGAAACATAAACTTTCTTTTTCAGTGCTTAAAGTGAAGTTCAACGACAGCGTATGACTGAACTCTTTAAACTTGTTTCTTCACTATTTCACAAGGTGACAACTAAAGCCCTTTACAACTCCCAATGATTGATACTGGATGTTACTAGTACTATTGGACTATTCAGAAGAAACACACCGGACACATCAGGACGGGGTATAATGTCTACCTTGTCCTTGTCTTCACTGTCTGCTGTCATCATTGCAGTAACGTTGTTCCTTGTTCTTTCCGTGTGACGTTTATATTTTCACATTAAATATTGAGGAAAAAATGTTTTCTATTCGTGTTTGGTCGACATAAATGACTCTGCAACTTATCCGTCGTTGAATTTTGTTTATTATTAATAATAACATATTGCTGTTGTTATTGTCATTCGTTTCACATAATGTTTAACAATTAATTTCCTCTTGTTAGATCACCAACAAAAAGTAGCTGAATTGTGAATTTGGAAAACTACGGTTTATATCGCTTGAAACGAACTAGTCCCTGGAGTGTCTGCATTCCAATTATTTATTCATAATCATTGACATTACAGTTCCCAATAGTGCAGTGTGATCTGCATCAGAAACATCTGTTATTTGTCTTGAATACATAAATGACTAAAGTATGGTAAGCCGTAGAAAAGATGAGAGTTTGGGGTTAAATATTACCCCAGAAAAACTGCCGAAATATCAATCTAACAATGCATATGATGAAACCTACAAGCAGGTGGGTGTAACGAAACATCGGCTGTTCTTCATTATCTTATAATTTAAGATTTAACCCTAAGTAGTACAGTCCGCTACTGAATATAGACGTCGCGGTAAACGATGCACCGTCGGCAATGTATGTAACATTTTCAAGCTGTGTGAATTTGCATGTACAAATAGATAATATTAAATATAGACCAATGATAACGCGACAATAATTACCAGAGGTATCATTTTACCCCTTAACTCCTCTTAAAACAAAATACCATATGAAAAATATGGTTCTTCTTGTAACACGTAGACACGCAACTTTAGTTCACACCGAATTTCATTTATGGCTACTTTCCAATTTTTAAATATTTTCTACGTTGTACTTGAAAACTTGCGCCTAGATTGAATAATATCTGATGTCATGAACTCACATTTGAAACTGTATGGTTTTACTTCTCACCAACAAGAGCAATATAGAAATACAAATACAGATAAAATGTTGATTTTAATAGCAGCTGCCTGTATTAATTCATCTGCTTCATGAAGAGTTTTAAATCAAATCAAAACAAATGTTGCTTCATCTCCATAACGGGTTGAATGAAACCATCTTGATTATGGTTAAAGCATGTTTTATTTCACAAAACTTAAAGTGGCGACCGAGCCATAATGTTTATTTGAACGTCGCTCCATTAAAAGCTGGATGAAATAAATGAAATGTATTTACTACATTGAGGGAAAATGACATTTATAGAATTATCAGTTCCACGAATACATAAAGGTAGTTGCCATGACATTGTTGGGTATGCATAGTAATGAAGCTGGATGTAGTTCAAAATCATGAAAACGAAAGAAACGAATTGCATTGAAAATAATAATTTCATTTTAAGAGGAATCGATTAATTTTCGTAATGAACCGGTGTAAATAGTTGTTAATAAGTCACATGCTGATGATATAAGAAATTTGATCAGCGAAGAGTTGATGGACCCGGAAGCAGGTCAGCAGTATGTATGACTTAAATAACTCTTGATTGATGTTTCTGTCTCAGAGAGGGACATAAAGGGATGACAGCCTTTGTTTTGTTTACATCATTGGTAGACATTGTATTGATAATCCATTGACATCACTGCTCGGCACGCTGTTTTCTCAATCCGTCATATTCGCAAACGAATCTCGCATGACCTCGATAAAATTCCATAAAAGTAGTTTATTAATTCATATTTCTTACAGACAATTTTCTCTCTCAATGAGTAGCATTACTGTAATGTATGTATGTACATCACACATTGTGATTAATAACTGCTTCAATAAGTTTGTTTTTCATTTTTCAGGTACTTCTTCCAAGCTGAAGAATTAACAAATTTATGGATTTACAACTTCGTTAAAGTTGAAAATCCATAAATATGTTAATTCTTCATATTACAAACTTTTAAATTCCTTCTAAAGAAGTTCTTCAAAGCTTTCCAAGCTCCTCTTTATTTATAAAACATCAGATTTCAGCAGTGTAGTAGAACTTCAAGCTGTATGTTTAATATGAATATATTGTAACGGATAAGTTCACGAAAGGTTACCTCATTAAAATCAGATCGAACGTAACTCTCTGACCTACATTTGTAGCTGCGTTCTTGATCTGGGTTCAAAACCCAACTTAAACCACTTAAACAAATTATCCTTTAGTGTGTAGATTTGAATTTTCCTTTTTTTTAAATTTGTTTTGCTGATCTTTGTCTTTTATCAACGCAAGTTTGACATGTTAGAAAATGTAATAAACTCAGTCCTATTTTGCTTTTGAAATTAATAAATTTATATGTATTTTTAAAGTTATTAGTGTACATTGATACTATAAATCATCTTCCCACGGCAAGGTGAACATGTATCGAGATCTCTCCATATTTTACCTTGCATTCAACCTAGCCAGAAGTGATGAAACGAATCTGCGACACCTGTCGTGATCACGAGTTACGTCCCTTACCATCTGCTAACATACAATGAAATCGCCGTTTACATTCGGAACCAATTCAAAATAAGCGACGATCGACACAATAACAGAGGCAATACAACGTTAACTGTCTTCTGATTGGCTTATCCGATTAGCCTTTAGTACGTTAACATATTAGCACTGAAAATGCGATGGTTGAGGTCAAGGGCGGAAGGAGAAGATATGGAAATCTTTTCGTTACGCCTGTGACGTTGTGAAGATGACTATAAATATAGTTCACCAGTTTTAATCCGAACACACATATCATCGATACGATTCTAGAGCTGGCTTACACAGAATTGTTTTCATTTGTCCATGTGTACAATAGTCATTCTCAAACGTATCATCTGATCGTCAGTCAGTGGTGCAAGTTTTGAACTGCTAAGAAATTATAAAAACGATTTTGTTGATTTTGGAATAAAATGTCTATATGGGTTCACTGAGAAAAAAGTTCCTCGCAAGGACAATAATCGTATCTAATGATAATGTATGTTGCTGTATATTTCTGAAGTGAAAAGACACTTGTTGATTGCTACAATGCCTGAAAGTTACCACAAATTACAAGATATTTGCGCTAAGATAGACAAGTAATTATATAAGTGATTCAAATGTTTGCCAGAATTCAGCAGTTTCTATTTTATAATCTATTCATCACATATGTCACACTATCTTTTTCATTAGAGTTTACAATAAGTCATTTATATTTATTTTTTCAAAGTTGATACAATTTAATCACCCCAATAGTGGAGAAGCAAATCTATACGTAATTGAAATGTCTTATCATTATCCAGCTAGGGAAATTATCAAATTGGATATCTTATGATTCACATTATTTGAATTCAAAATCTCTTCAACTTGCATTGGTATTTCAACAACGCCTGCCTTATATTGCTACTTAATGGCTCATGAAGTTTGTTTTATGATTATGTTTGGCAAATTGTTCAATTCAATCATTATAAAGATTCGAAACCTATTGTAAGAGTGATACAGCTATCAGTCAATTAATATCACATTGAAGACATGTCATCCTTTTTCAGATATATAATAGTTACTATCTCTGGTCTCCAATTCTTAAAGTACTATAATGGTAATGAATAATGAAGAGTCGATGAAGTTGTGATGTATCTATGGAGAGTCTGGAGACATAATGGTTTGGTTCAGTTTCCGTCGGCGTCGGCATTCTCATCTTTTCCTGATCATAAGTCTAAAACTACTTAATCAATTTGAACATAGTCTCTTTGAAGGTTTGGGTTTGTCATTGGAGCATATGTATAACCCTTAAATGATATGTTAATTTGGAGAAGGGGGGATACACATCTTTTACAAGTAATGATGTGTTCTAGTCGCAATTATGACGAATTTTAATGATACTTTACGTACAAGTATATTCAAAAGTTTCGTCAATGAAATTCATGCTTTACATTAAGGTTCACCAAACAAATAAAGCTTACAATAGTTGTATAAGATAGTTATAGATGCGATCACGATGAGATGTTTGCTTATTAATAGAATGAATGAATGAATGAATCTCTTTATTTCCTCCAGATATCAATCCGAGATCACTACATTAAACAGTTACATCAGATAATTACAACAAGTCATATATATGTACAGGACAGAGTTAAGACAAAGATCTATTATACACACTTGAGAGATTGGAATAGAGTAAGTTACTCAAGGGGATTAGCATACAGCTCCCAAAACTAAACCACCTTCACTTTACATCATTGCCTAATGCTAGCGACAAAACTATAATGAATTAACCACATTGTTGATGTTTGAATCAATGTAAGATTTATTACTTTTAGTTAGTTAGCTTGACTTTTCATTTATAATGTGGTAGTTTTGATATTGATTATTTGTCCTGGCCAATGTCTTAGACTTTAAAAATAAATTTTGTGGAAACACGTACAAAATCAATACATGTATGCACATTCTTCCCAACTGTTTGTTCTCATTTAAAAAATTGTAATTGATAACAATGTCCTATTTCTTGCAATCAATATACAAATAAGGGGCTCTACTAAGTTACATGTGTTTATTTCGACCTAACAAGAGAATTGTGTTTGTACCACTCTCAACACGACCTTTGTAAACTATCATTGTAATTTTACATTGGCAACTCTATTGAAATCTGCCCATTCAACGGATCAACGTCTTCTGGCATAGACAATGCATGACATACGATCCTGATTATACCTTAGCTACCTTGCTAATGTTATATACTAGCTACGCTTTAAAGTGTTTTGTATATCGGAGAACATACTCCTGCATGAATATCGGATATAAAACAACACTTTTTATTTTTAGCATCGTTGTTTGCATATTTAGTTGGCCTCAAGATAGAGAAATAATAAGAGCTTAGTATGAATTACAAATTGAAATCGTTATTAGTAATACGACTTTTAATAAGTAATACTAAAACTTTTATCGTTTTAAGGAGTTATGGTTGGCGCACGAGAACGTGAACATGAGAGAAAAATGTCGGTATGATCAGTACTATTAATTTTATGGGGATATCTTGCAATACTATCAATTGTGATATAATGTTTATTTCGGAATTGTAGGCCTTCCAGCCCATATTTCACAGTATATACAACATGAATCATAACGTTTGACAACATTAGCACACACTGTGTTACGTATATACAATTTACACAATATACATGTATTTCTCGATATACAATATGAATATTTAGTTTTAATAGATCATCCCAGTGTGATACATGTATACATGGTAATATTGTTTAAACATTAGCATGCAAACTATATGATGTTAACGTTCGATACTAAATACTAAATATAGTCTAAATATTATAATTTCTAATTCTTCCAATCTCTTCTGTGGATAAATACTATCAATTGTGATAGTAGACTATGCAGCTTCTGTAGTTCAGGAATGGGATGATAAACGACAATTAAAAATAATGGTTAATTTGCTGGTCTTATTATATTAAGTTTATTTTGACTAGCTGAAATAGCCCTAGACTAGACGTGTATTTTATACACATTCATGTAGCAGCACTAGGTGTATTTCAACATAAACTTATCTCATCCTCTTGAACACAATTACTTGCCTCGGTGTTTGTTCCTTCTGTGTTACATACTATCATTCTAGAAATAAAGCGTGACTACAATGGACAAAACCTTCTTAACTTTTTAAATCAAAATGCCAATAAACAACGTAAACCGTAATTGAACAATAAATCGTGTTGAAATGAAAATCGTGAATGTTGTTGAGGGGCGCCTGGCTACATCGCTGTAATGATAGGTTAAGTGATATCTACCCGTAGAATTGAATTGTAATCATTGCATTAGAAAATTAAAAAATGACATAACAAATTTTGTCATTAGTAAAAATAAAGCTGATAATGACAAAAGGTGATAGTTTCGATGACGCCAGATTGCCAGTGTGTCAATATGACCTCATAGAAAATATTGCTCAAGAAACTTAATTGCAGTTTAAATTTAAATGTACTCACTCAAACAAATGTGAGAATGACTTTGCGTGACAACTACTATCTTATCCGAATGTTATGTTTGTAACTAGAAAACAATGTAATTATTGTTTTTTCGTCCATTCTCATTATGTAAGGAATCTTTGTTTCCAATTTTAGTTTAACGTGACTAGATCTTTAGCAGATGAAGCACATGTTGGACACTTTTAAAAATACATTCACGTGCAAGAGAAACTTCCCACTACGAAATACAAATTATGTCCACCCACGTGCGATACTTTCTACTGAAACAGATGTACATAATATCTTCAGAAGTCAACTAACTACATTTGAATTTTCAAAACGTTATCTGGTCATATTTCTGAGAGAAACACAAGTTTAAAAAAATCTTCGTAACTGGACGAGATAGGAGAGTCTAAAAGGAATTGTTAGCTTGTTTTAAAACGCCATAGGTAAAGATGCGTCGACAAATTTAAGTCCGAAAAAGGTTTTTATGTCGACAATCTCATTTATTAATGGGATTTCTACATTTCATAAATTTTAAACTTAAATGACAACCATTCTTGCCAAAATGCATGTTGAACAAGATGTGTTTGTTAAACACGGATGCCACCGGATATAACAAAGTTATGGCCAAGGTTAAAGTTTCTGAATATTGTCCACTGACATAGGTCAAGGTCACAAGGTCAAATATGATGACCTCATCTGAAAGGTCTCATCACAAGGTATGCACATGCCAAGTATGAAAGCCGAAGCTCTGAGCAATCCAAACTTATGGCCAAGGTTAAAATTTTCTGAAGATGTCCACTGCGGCAAGGTCAAGGTCACAAGGTCAAATATGATGACCTCATCTGAAGGTCTCATAATAAGGTATGCACATGCCAAGTATGAAAGCCGTAGCTCTGAGCAATCTAAAGTTATGGCCAAGGTTAAAGTTTACTGAAGATGTCCACTGCGGCAAGGACAAGGTCAAGGTCACAAGGTCAAATATGATGACCTCATCTGAAGGTCTCATCACAAGGTATGCACATGCCAAGTATGAAAGCCGTAACTGTTAACAATCAAAAGTTATGGCCAAGGTTAAAGTTTTTTGAAAATTTTCATTGCGGCAAGGTCATGGTCACAAGGTCAAATATGATGACCTCAACTGAAAGGTCTCATCACAAGGTATGCACATGCCAAGTATGAAAGCCGTAGCTCTGAGCAATCTAAAGTTATGGCCAAGGTTAACGTTTTCTGAAAATGTCAATTGCGGCAAGGTCAAGGTCACAAGGTCAAATATGATGACCTCATCTGAACGGTCTCATCACAAGGTATGCACATGCCAAGTATGAAAGCCGAAGCTCTGAGCAATCCAAACTTATGGCCAAGGTTAAAATTTTCTGAAGATGTCCACTGCGGCAAGGTCAAGGTCACAAGGTCAAATATGATGACCTCATCTGAAGGTCTCATAATAAGGTATGCACATGCCAAGTATGAAAGCCGTAGCTCTGAGCAATCTAAAGTTATGGCCAAGGTTAAAGTTTTCTGAATATTGTCCACTGCGGCAAGGTCAAAGTCATGAGGTCACATATGATGACCTCATCTGAAAGGTCTTATCACAAGGTATGCACATGCCAAGTATGAAAGCCGTAGCTCTGAGCAATCTAAAGTTATGGCCAAGGTTAAAGTTTACTGAAGATGTCCACTGCGGCAAGGTCAAGGTCAAGGTCACAAGGTCAAATATGATGACCTCATCTGAAGGTCTCATCACAAGGTATGCACATGCCAAGTATGAAAGCCGTAACTGTTAACAATCAAAAGTTATGGCCAAGGTTAAAGTTTTTTGAAAATTTTCATTGCGGCAAGGTCATGGTCACAAGGTCAAATATGATGACCTCAACTGAAAGGTCTCATCACAAGGTATGCACATGCCAAGTATGAAAGCCGTAGCTCTGAGCAATCTAAAGTTATGGCCAAGGTTAACGTTTTCTGAAAATGTCAATTGCGGCAAGGTCAAGGTCACAAGGTCAAATATGATGACCTCATCTGAACGGTCTCATCACAAGGTATGCACATGTCAAGTATGAAAGCCGAAGCTCTGAGCAATCCAAACTTATGGCCAAGGTTAAACTTTTCTGAAGATGTCCACTGCGGCAAGGTCAAGGTCACAAGGTCAAATATGATGACCTCATCTGAAGGTCTCATAATAAGGTATGCACATGCCAAGTATGAAAGCCGTAGCTCTGAGCAATCTAAAGTTATGGCCAAGGTTAAAGTTTTCTGAATATTGTCCACTGCGGCAAGGTCAAAGTCATGAGGTCACATATGATGACCTCATCTGAAAGGTCTTATCACAAGGTATGCACATGCCAAGTATGAAAGCCGTAGCTCTGAGCAATCTAAAGTTATGGCCAAGGTTAAAGTTTACTGAAGATGTCCACTGCGGCAAGGTCAAGGTCAAGGTCACAAGGTCAAATATGATGACCTCATCTGAAGGTCTCATCACAAGGTATGCACATGCCAAGTATGAAAGCCGTAACTGTTAACAATCAAAAGTTATGGCCAAGGTTAAAGTTTTTTGAAAATTTTCATTGCGGCAAGGTCATGGTCACAAGGTCAAATATGATGACCTCAACTGAAAGGTCTCATCACAAGGTATGCACATGCCAAGTATGAAAGCCGTAGCTCTGAGCAATCTAAAGTTATGGCCAAGGTTAACGTTTTCTGAAAATGTCAATTGCGGCAAGGTCAAGGTCACAAGGTCAAATATGATGACCTCATCTGAACGGTCTCATCACAAGGTATGCACATGTCAAGTATGAAAGCCGAAGCTCTGAGCAATCCAAACTTATGGCCAAGGTTAAACTTTTCTGAAGATGTCCACTGCGGCAAGGTCAAGGTCACAAGGTCAAATATGATGACCTCATCTGAAGGTCTCATAATAAGGTATGCACATGCCAAGTATGAAAGCCGTAGCTCTGAGCAATCTAAAGTTATGGCCAAGGTTAAAGTTTTCTGAATATTGTCCACTGCGGCAAGGTCAAAGTCATGAGGTCACATATGATGACCTCATCTGAAAGGTCTTATCACAAGGTATGCACATGCCAAGTATGAAAGCCGTAGCTCTGAGCAATCTAAAGTTATGGCCAAGGTTAAAGTTTACTGAAGATGTCCACTGCGGCAAGGTCAAGGTCAAGGTCACAAGGTCAAATATGATGACCTCATCTGAAGGTCTCATCACAAGGTATGCACATGCCAAGTATGAAAGCCGTAACTGTTAACAATCAAAAGTTATGGCCAAGGTTAAAGTTTTTTGAAAATTTTCATTGCGGCAAGGTCATGGTCACAAGGTCAAATATGATGACCTCAACTGAAAGGTCTCATCACAAGGTATGCACATGCCAAGTATGAAAGCCGTAGCTCTGAGCAATCTAAAGTTATGGCCAAGGTTAAAGTTTTCTGAAAATGTCAATTGCGGCAAGGTCAAGGTCACAAGGTCAAATATGATGACCTCATCTGAAAGGTCTCATCACAAGGTATGCACATGCCAAGTATGAAAGCCCTAGCTCTTAGCAATCCAAAGTTATGGCCAAGATTAAAGTTTTTGTGGACAAACA
Organism: Gibbula magus; assembly: GCA_936450465.1. Taxonomy (NCBI): domain Eukaryota; kingdom Metazoa; phylum Mollusca; class Gastropoda; order Trochida; family Trochidae; genus Gibbula; species Gibbula magus. The sequence goes on from OW388291.1 coordinate 61,104,734, forward strand.
CACAGACGGACGGACCTGCAGACGGACAGGTGAAAAACAATATACCCCCGGAATCTCCGATTCGGGGGCATAAAAAGCAATTTCAGTACCCAAAGTGTATTTGAACTGATATAGAAATATAAGTATCATACTCTGATGTTTGAAATTATGAGTACTTATTTATTAAACATGTGTCAATCGAATACATTCAACATCTACATTCTCCGAAAGCAGTCTTTCTTTTACAATCTCTTAAATCCAAATTTCTTTTGCACGTAAATGTAGTATTTAAGTTATTATTTATTCCAATATTTTACCAACAACTTATATGTTTTATCAAGACTGATATAAGCTTTGTGACCAACTTAGCATTGTACACTCAGTGGTAAAATTCCAATCCCAAAAAAAATTCAAGATAGTCTAATCCACATGGGTCAGATGCGACTGAAACATGCATCTTGAAGACAACCAAACTTTTTTTGTTGTAATTTTTGAAACATCATCTGTTCATGATTCTTAAAAAAAACACGGCTTTTACAAAAAATGTCGTTAAAAATCTCCGTAACTAGGATAGGAGAAAATGTTTTTCTGGCTTGTTTTATGACATCCCACAGCAAGGATGCGTCATCTCAAGTTAAAGTCCAAGAAGGTACATGTATGCCGACAACATCGTGTCCATATTCCATATTTCATAAAATGTAACCATAAATACCAAACATCATTTCCAAAAACCTCCTTTGAAATAGCAATTTCTCCAAGTGTGTTTAAAGAGATATAAAAGATTAAGTATTCCACTCTTATGAATGAAATTTTGTATATCTCTTTACGAGATGCATCCTCATCACAGACATTCAAAATCGATTATAATATATTATTTATATAATAATATTCGCTATATGAACGAAGGTGTTCACGAACGTGTGTGTTTATTGTCTCGGACATAAACCTGATGATAAAGTAAACTGAAGTAAAAAAGAAAGTTTACACCCTAGTTGTAATTATCATAGGTATAATTTTCAATGTTAAATTTCTCGAGTTTTCGACGTCGTTTTCCAAAACTGAGGGGTGTGGAAATTTGCTTAAAAAATTTAATCAGAATATTTATTCGTGTTTTTTCAATATAAAAAAAAATCATGTTAAATTCCCCAAAATTAATTGTGATAAAAGACATCGACATATAAGACATACTCTATGTGAAAATCAATAAATGTGCCTCGTCCTTCACACATTTACAACATTTTAAACATGGCAGGGATAATGTTGGAGTAAATTTCATTTCTGACCCCTGTCTACTTTAAACAATTGATAGTTTAATTAAGAAATAAAACAGTCACCAATTAAGTCACTCAAACTACTGCCGAAAGGTGTTATTGTATCGTGCCATAATCAAAATTTAACGCATCTCATTTCTTTTAAAATACTGAATTAATCGAAACCAACTGAGGTGTAAACTTTCTTTTGTACTTCAGTTTAGAATAGGAATAATCCCTAATTGCTTATTTAGATTTGTTTTCATTTGACAGATAAGTTATGATTTAAAAATACACGCAAAGATAGTGTTATCACAAATATAACCATGTTATGATTTACCTACATGAATAATAACCTATATAAGATAAAATGGCCATCATTTGATCATATTTAGACCAAGTACATGATACATGTGACTTTACAACATAATTAAAAAAAAAAACGGTATATGTTATCAAGTCATTGAAGAGGTTAATGGAAAGATATGAAGCATAAAACCACTTAGTGAATCAAAGTAACTGATCACAGTTACTTTCAAAGATTTAAAACAATAGACGAAAGAACTACTTGGTACTGATACTGATCATCAATAATTTTATTATTAATGAAAAACGTCTTACAGTGTAAACGCCTTTAAACATCACGTGTTTTTAATTTTATATAATACATATCAGATCTTGTGATTCGGCAAAAACACAACAACAGTTAGTACATTGCAACATAATGTCTACACTCCCATGGCTTTAAAAAAAAGTGAGAAATGAAAAACATTTATCCCTATCCGAGATAGAAACATGTCACAACTGGCAATGTCGGCATGCCCCTACTCCTGGCTGTTACATTTCACAGGGGTTCGAATCGCTGTTTGGAGTGCATTTTCAAATTAAAAATCTAGATTTGTTCAGTCATACACTGTTGTTATACGATGTGGTGAGCCTATTTTCTAATTTCAGCGAAATCGGTGAAGGAATAAAGATTTGAGATAAATATCCCCGCTATTGATACAAAGACGCAAGGGAGGACACTTGCGCTACAAAGTTATAATCGAAAACGGACTACCCAACTATTCTAACGTCCTTCGCTTTTCTCATTAAAGGTGCATCCATTGTGTTTCATAAAATTTTATTTGGCTTTAATACGTTTCAACACACTATATGTGCTGTTTACAAAACAAACAAATTCAATTAGCTTGCATATTCATCCCCAATCGCCAAACATATCATATTTACTAGTTTCCAATTAAAATCGAGTAACAACATTATGCATGTGCAGAAACCGAAAGTGCACGTCCTATTTGCATGCACAGTAGTTATATGACCTATTGAACATTATCAACCCAAATTTGTTATTTTGTCTGGCGTAAATAAGATTCCAAAATTACGTTTGACTCATTGACGCGCGCCACACGCGGTGCATTGTCCGGTTTTCGATCAGAAATCGCTACTTTTACATTCATATCGTCAATATACTAAGTCGAGTATCATTAAAATGGTTGTTTTCGGTAACAGTTGGTATTTCTCGATAAAATAAGACCATTTATAACGTTTGTCATATTTGACCCCCAACAACACAATGGATGTACCTTTAAAAGATGTATTGAACATTTAAACCAGTCGTTTGCCTTTCTGTGTTTACCATCCGATTTCTCTAACTCCATTTTACATTTGACCACTGACCCTAGTAATTAGCCTACCCTCCTGTTTGTACATACTAGTGGAAGGCATCGTTTTCCGTAATTTAAACACGTCGTTTCAAGTGGGACTTTATCGGAATAACTATCTCTACTGTAACAATTCTATGACTTGCTACAATCTGATAACATCAAGAACAGAAGTAGTAGCCTACATGACAGCCGTTATAACTTTTGGTGTACTTCTCAGTACCAATGGGAATGCTCCTGTGTGTAATGTGTGTGTACCATATGGAAATGACAGATCAGTTTTCATATAAACGTTTACCCAAAGGGACCCTTCCATCTCCAGTCCATCTATGGGTAATAATCTATTGCAGCTGTTTTGTCTCATGCGATAATCAGTTTATTATTACATATTACTCATACAAGATAGGTTACAGAGGTGATTATTTTTGTGATATTCGCACATGTGCTCTTTAGTGAACTTCAACGTTGATTGGTCAGTATGAGATTGAAGAATGTGATTACGAATGGTTGACGGTACTACTTCCTGCTTCATTGATACACGCCATATGGTAGAAAACAAGCAGTTGTCACTAGGGTGACATGCTTTCCCGCCGCAAATTAATACTTCAAACTTGAAAAATGGTGTCAAAGTCAACAAGACTGACAGGGACCTGAATCCTCCCCAAAAGAACCAATTGTGTAAGATAATGATGATAATCCATTGAACAGTTCTTGTCATATTCCACTGACAAGCTTAACATTTCGAAAAACTTGAAGTTCCCGGGTGACCTTGAGAATAATGTCAAGGTCACCAAAACCTGAGGTCTATCAAATTTACATGAGAATCCGCCACTTAGGTCTGGAGTGCAAGTTGTGAATATCAACAGTTTGCGAATGCGGATGGTAGACATGGGCCGCCCGAAGACAGGCGTCGGTCCATTTCATAAGTCATGAGCTAATAATTGGGTAATTAATTAATAATATAGAACTAATGTGAGATATGAAAAGAACATGTATTATTTTCAAGCGCCTCCTCGGAATTCGATGAGACTGACTGTCATCGTGCCGGTAAGGACAAGATATTTAACATTCTCCTTCGACATGCGGTGGTGAAAGTTGCAGAAGTGCTCTCCGTTGATTGATATCTGAGGAGGAATCAAGTAAAAACATTTAACACAACACAATTGACGCTTGATTTATTTCCCTGTGCTACAAATACATAAACCAAACAATTATATATTATTTTTTCACCAAGAACTGTTGTTTTTCTCGTAACAGTTAGTGAGTAACCATAGCTCAAGAAGACGTGAACTAGTCCCCCAAATAATCAAACTGTCTCACCTCGTAGTGCTGATGCTTAGTGAGGATGCTGACCTCGAAGGGAATTCCCTGCTGAAAAGGGAATCCCCCTCCTTTCTCCTCGGTGCCCCAGCTCCCATATAGCTGGTGGTTGCGAATGACATCGCGGACAGGGAAGCGTGGATTGAAGTGGAGAGCCATGTCGCCGAGCTGTTTCATCTCTTGGGTCATAGCCAGGTTTATACTGAAACTGAGGTCAGTAAATAGCTGCTGATTTATTTACTACCATACCATTCTGGGTTACCAATATTGTGGCAACACAACTTGTAAACAAGGAGAATAATCGGGGATTGCTCACCGACTAAAACGTGTTCACAAGGGATTGTGCTTCGTATAACGCCCCAAATAATCCGGCCACTAAAGTTACTTTTCATCTAGCAGTATTGTCAGTACCCGGATGGAATGGCATAAATGTGATCAATAAATTTCAAAACACGACATTCCACAGACTGACATGATAAATCCATGATGTACACATTGACGAGTAACCAACTCTCTGTGATAAGTAGTAGACGTTGTGTAGACAATCGAAGATGCAAAATAAGAAGTATGAAGGATGAAGTAACCACATAAAACAATCAGTCTAATTTTACGTGTCCTTATGACAAACCGATGACTTCACCATCGAGCTGATCTGTCTTTTTGCATGAATGAAGCACAGGCGCCAGACGCTAAATATACATATAAGTAAATAAACCTATCTATATAAGATATAAAGAAGGTAAGACATAGCCGCCATTTGCAATTCCCCACATAGGACCGGAAATAAACAACTCGAAAGCTGCAGACGCGCACCGAATAGTTTCAATACTCTGATTGGTCCGCGTCTTCTATTATTAGATGACATAACAAAACCACGTTGTAATGGCGACACGCTTTGACATTGATGTTATGAAGATTATCTGTTGCCATCCTTTGAGGGCATGTTTATTTTAAACGAAGAACAGGTTCGTGCATATAAAGCAATCGACGAGGGACATAATCTTGTCATATTAGGTCAGGCAGGCACCGGGAAAACGGCACTAATTCGGGAAATTCAGTCACGGTTACGTGCGAAGGGAAAACGAGTGGCTGTCGTTGCCAGTACTGGAATCGCTGCCACCCAATTTTCAAACGGGACAACGCTTCATTCCTTTTGTGGATTGCAGGATGGCAGGTTTGCAAACGATGTTTTGTTGAAGAGATTGTCTTCTCAAGAATATCAGACAACTGTGAAGAGAATACTATCTACCGATGTGTTCATTGCTGATGAGAGTAGCATGATCAGTGTTCATATTTTTGAACAGGTATGTACGAATTATTTGAGGAGATCACGGAATGTTTACATGCATAAAATGACAAATAAGTCTATCATTGACAATATCCAGTAAAAATAGAGTAACTGATTATGTTTTAGGTTTTTGTTACAGTTGTATTCTAAATTGTTTTAGTTAGACAGTATGATAAACTGACATTTTAATTTATTTTTATTTTTTATTGAATATTCTGCCAACTGTAGATTATTATACCTAATCATTAGTATAACATTATCATTTGACAAAAAGTTTTCTGGTATAAATAGCATTTTTATCTTTATAAATGAATAATTTGTGTGTGTGCATTAGACATAAATCTAAGAGAATTAGTGAGACTGTAGAGGGTTAGACAATGCTTTAAATACTTTAATACACATTTTCTCATTGTGAATATCATTTCAATAAATGAGTTGAAGTTATTGGGTAATTAAAAAAGAAATTCTTATTTGCATGTCATATGATATAGTCATGTTTCATTTAATATGTTCTATAGCAATTAATAGGACTAGGTAGTGGATATTTACATAAATCAAATCAAATTAATTATTATTGGAAATAACTGACTAACAGTTGGTCAGTAGCCATTTTCAATGTTTATTTACAATAAGTAATTTCCCAATGGACATGACAAGCAAATGGTAAAAATATATTATTAATTTATGAATGAAACTTTTAATTTCAGGTAGAATACATATTCAGAAAACTGAGGGATGACAGATATGTATTTGGAGGCATGCAAGTTGTTTTCGTTGGAGATTGGTTCCAGCTGCCACCTGTCGCAAACATTATTAATAATGACCCAGGTCTGCACTGCTTTAAAGCTGATGTTTGGAAGGATGCAATCAAGCACAAAGTCATCCTAAATGAGGTAATGCGTCAGAAGGATCATGAACTGATAAGAGCAATAAATGAGCTTGAACGGGGATTTCCCTCAGAGTCAACTCATCAATTCATGGAAAGCCTCTCGAGACCATTGCCACCTGGTGACAGATCATTAACATTGTATGGGACAAATTTTGAAGTGGACTGGCACAATGCTAAAGTCATTTCAGGCTTACCTGGAGAGGTCATGGTGTACAATTCAACAGATTCTGGACTTGTAGGCAAACTCAAAGGGATAACAGCCAAGAAGGTGCTCAGCTTGAAACTGAATTGTCCGGTTATTCTCCTAAGAAATCTGGGTAAAAGTCTGGTTAACGGTTTGCAGGGCACTGTGACTAGACTTGAAGAAGACGGACCGACTGTTCGATTTCCGACTTGCTCACTGAAACTGAAGAAAGTAACATTTTCTGTGGTGGACAGTTGCAATGTTGTTGAAGCTGAACGTGAACAGTTCCCTATTGCACCTGCCTTTGCGCTTACAGTTCATAAGGCACAGGGTTTAACTCTTCCAAGACTGATAGTTAACTGTAAGAACATTTTCAATCCAGGGCAACTAGGTGTTGCAGTTGGGCGAGCAGTTGCTGCAGATGGGTTACAAGTACTGAATTACACAAGACAGTGCTCCAAAAGACATCAAGAAGAGGTTTATAACTTCTTTGATGCACCTGGTCTCCAGTTGATGGATGATGACATCACATGTTGTCATGAGGTAAGCCAACTATATATATGATACTGCTTCGCAAAATTTAGCAATGTTTTGGAAAGTGGAAGCTCACATACCACCGCTTAGGTTAAAAGAAATTGTAATTGGTAAAAGTAGCACAAAGGGGTATGTAAGTAAAATGGAATTTAAATCTATGAACACTGCAGAATGTATTCTATATATCACAAGGCAAGGCATAAAAAGTAGGAAGGCGATTACTATTAAGAACTGCTGAAGACTTGAACACCCAAATGACTATGTATTTATTAGTAGTACAAACAAGCTGAAATTGTATTGGTGACACTTTCTATGTTGTCTTTTTTTTATTACAGATAGTCTACACATGATGACAATGATCTGCAGAGAATATCAAACTTGGAATTTGAAGCTGAAGCAAAATCTGAAACTAAGGTAAACAACACTTTCAAAAGTGGATTAATTTGTATAAAAAGTGTGATACTAATATTATTATCTATATAAACGTAACAAGATAAATTTTATGTAAACTTTTCTGCTTAGGAAATCAGTGTATATGCATTAAAGGGGCTGCAGCATGTTTTTTTTAAGAAATTTTATATTTTCAAATTTCCCATTTATAATGATAGTTTATGTCATTATTATTTACTTTAGAGAGAAAAAACATTGAACAATATACACTCATTTTCAACTCGTCAGGCCTGAAGGCCCGAATGACTTATGGCATGGCATGGCGTCCGTGCATCCGTCTGTAAAGTTTTTGCTTTTTCTACTTCTCCTCCAGAACCAGCGACTCTAGAAAGCTGAAATGTTATGTACAGACACCTTGGACTAGGGGGATTCTAAATTGTAGATTTAGTGACCCTGTGACCCAAAATAAGGGCCTCAAAGGCCATAACCTAAAAATCTACTTTTCAAGAACAAAAAGACCAAGAAGATTTTTCAGGAATATTTATACATGGACAGTCAATTTCCTTGAAATGTAAATTGAAGAGGTGGTTTCTTTATGCACCGACACTTAAACAGTTTAACATTTTTCAAGGTAATAGGAATGGGGTTGTACTTTATCTAGAGAGCTAACTGTTTCAGTCTTCAGCAAGAAACAATATATAAGTCCCAGTGAGCTACAGAGCCCATGGCTCTATTTTTAAACTTGATTTTTGAAGAGAGAAGAATGTTGACATTATTTTTCAAATACTATTCATGAACTTATTTGAGCGAAAAGAAACATGCTACTGCCCCTATAAGTATTGTTAACTTTTTAGCCCATTAGGCCCGGGATAATGCCATGGGTTGTTTGTTAAGTTTTCATTTTCCGCAGATTTTCTTTTTGGGGGGGGTAGGGGTAGGCTGGTTGAAGCCTGGTAAATTGCAAAACAGCCAAGCCCAGTCAATGAGTTTGGGGAGGGTTCAAATATACCTATTATTTTATGCTTCTATGTAATGTATTCTTTGAAATTTATGTAAGTTATTCAGGGGGCGGGATAGTGCATTCTGCTTCAAGGGGTCCAGGAATATCGCCAGGGGAACAACAGTTTTTTCTGCAGTAGATACAGTAAGGTTTGTGAGCAATGATTATGCTACATTGAATGGCAGTGTAGTACCACCCATGGTCCTCTAGTTCCAGTCGATGTTCGCAGGTTTCACCGCAATGCATAGCCACAACCCTGCCGTAAAGCAGTCACAATTTAAGTTAAATACTCCTCACCTCACCTCATTCAGTCATTTAACATAACTTCAGATTTCCTGTCTTGGTCTCGTTGGCCAGTTCAAACATTCTATTCTTATAGTGCTGAGCACCAAGCAAGGAAGTAGCAACTCCCATCTTCAAACGTTCTTTGGCATGATGCAACTTGGGATCGAACCACGACTTCCTAGTGTTTAGCGGACGCTCTATCATCTGAGCTATATCCTCATTATGAGCTGCATAGAGGTGTAACACTGCATTGTCGTATCGCAATATTGACATTCTGATCCTCACTATATTAAGGATTGATCCAAAACTTTTCTAGAAATAAACAATGTATTATATATCATGAAGGTTGGGAATGCATCTATCATCACAAATCCTCTTTCAAAAGTAATTAGCAGCTCCGACTAAGTCGGAGCTGCTATCAGTTTTTGTGCAGTTTCCATTGCCGCCGCCGCCGCGTTTTGTATTGGCTATAACTTTTTTCCTTATTAGGTTTTGAGAACTCATATATATAACTTCTTACTTATACCCCTGGGGAATTTTTTTGACATGTTCACATTCAAGGTCAAAGGTCAAGGTCACGAGTTCTGAAATTGCTAAAAAAATCCTTGTAAACACGATAACTTTAAAAATATTTGTGGTATCAGGCTCTTATTTGGTATGTATCAACTATGGAGAAAGGCCAAGATTTGAAAAGGTTTTTGCTAACATCCGTCAAAGGTCAAGGTCATAGCGAGGTCACAACCTAAGCAGGCTTTTGCGAAAATGTCTTATTTCAACTATTAACACTTTGAATCATTATGTGATTGTGATACACAATGAAAAGTGATCACTGATTGTGTGACCTTGAATTTGAAAGGTCAAGGTCACGAGATATGGTCATGCTGACTAACTGACTGACTGACTGACTGGTCACTAAGTAACTTTTTTCCATGAAGATATTAACACCTCAGCTTAATTTCTTTCTTATACACCTGGTGAATGATTTTGACATGTTCACATTCAAGGTCAAAGGTCAAGGTCATGAGTTCTGAAATCACTACAACAATCCTTGTAAACATGATAACTTCAAACTTTTTTTGTGCTATTAGGCTCTTATTTGGTATATATGAACTATGGAGAAAGACCAAGATTTGAAAACGTTTTTGCTAACATCCGTCAAAGGTCAAGGTCATAGCGAGGTCACAACCTAAGCAGGCTTTTGCGAAAATGTCTTATTTCAACTATTAACACTTTGAATCATTATGTGATTGTGATACACAATGAAAAGTGATCACTGATTGTGTGACCTTGAATTTGAAAGGTCAAGGTCACGAGATATGGTCATGCTGACTAACTGACTGACTGACTGACTGGTCACTAAGTAACTTTTTTCCATGAAGATATTAACACCTCAGCTTAATTTCTTTCTTATACACCTGGTGAATGATTTTGACATGTTCACATTCAAGGTCAAAGGTCAAGGTCATGAGTTCTGAAATCACTACAACAATCCTTGTAAACATGATAACTTCAAACTTTTTTTGTGTTATTAGGCTCTTATTTGGTATATATGAACTATGGAGAAAGACCAAGATTTGAAAACGTTTTCGCTAAAATCTGTCAAAGGTCAAGGTCACAGTGAGGTCGAAACTTAAGCATGCTTTTGTTAATATGTCATATTTTAACTATGAACACTTTGAGTCATTGCATGATTATTATACGCGATGAAAAGTGATCATTGATGGTGTGACCTTGAAGGTCAAAGGTCAAGGTCATGAGATATTGGTTAAGGCCACGTTAATCCTTTGATCAAATTTTGAAAGAAGAAATAGGTTTTAAGAACAAACTTGTGAAAAGTGACCCCAGTGATGATTAGTAATAACTTGAATAATGAACAAACTTTTGTTAAAAAGAATTCTCATTTTATTGATGCTGACGAGAAGGCGGAACAGGGAAAGGCGAGACCCTAAGTTTCGGAGCTGCTCTGCTTTTGCGGTGTCCCGCAAACGCTAATCTAGTTGAACTTATGTAAACAGTATCAAATATATGTATTCTTAAATGGCAAATTGAAAATAGGGGGTTTAGTGAGTTATTGGTTGGTATGATGCACTTTGCAGCTTAATCTGGTGATGTGGTTTTTTTTCAGACATATTATTTGCTTGTGTTTTTTAATCATAGGTGTGAATGTGTTTGCCTTTACCTGTTTTCTAACTAATAGTGGTAATATATTATCTTTGGTTTAAGTGATAAATTTTAATCAATTGTCAATTACATGAATACTATGATGTGCTACAGAGCCAATATCAACCTATGCAATGAAAGACAGAGCCCATATTTCTATTTTTGGCATGTTTTAAATCACAATTTGTCATGATATATAACATCACATTAATTGGTTTCAGCTGCAGGATAAGACAGAGGTCCCTGAGCTGTCAACCAAAGCGAGGTACCAAGCCAGTCAAGTTCAAGGTGTTTTGGAATCTTTCAGAACTGAGAATGCTCTAACACCACAGCAGAAGAACATGAATGAAGCCATATCTTTTTTACAGAGATTTCCAGGGAAGATAAAGTTTTTCTTTGAGGATCAGCATCAAAAGCTAACCAAACTTCTCAAAGAGTGTGACACAGGAAAAAGCTTAAGAGACGAAACAGCATTTCTTAAGAAATTCCATGCCTACCTTTTGACACATGAGTATCAACGAAGTTGTTGTGAACTCTTCTTGCCTACCACAGTCAATAAACTTCTTTTGTTGGACATTATTACATACATCAGAAAAGATGTTATATCTGCTCAGAAATCCACTGAAGAAGAAACAATTGACATGGACATGACTGAAAACGAAGTTGATGTACCACAATCTGGACATTCTAAAGTCAGATACGTAGCTGGATTTACAGTAGCAAAACTGAGAAACCATTACATGAATATTGTAAGAAACTCACTTGACGTCAGCAGTAAACTTAAGGTGGACATGCTCCATTCACTGACAACTCCTCATATAGAGATTTGTGACACAACAAAGTACTCTGCAAGCCTTGCAGAAGTAAGCAGGAAACAAAATGTCAGATGTGGTCTCACCAATGTCTCTGAGTGTTTTGAATTCTTTCTCTTACTTGAAAGGAAGAGAATACCACTGTATGGCCAGAAATATTTTGTCTTGTACAAATCAGACTTGTTGGCACATATCCATTCATGTGTTCTAGCTGACAACATTTTGTTCCAAAGATTTGTTCATCTGTTTCATCAGTTTACTTTGACATGGATTTCAACTGAACACTCTGATGTCAGCTCTGTATTAGCAGATCTTACCTTTGGATGCAGCACAGTCACAGATCTGTTCCAACAGATAGTCAATAAGTACTTGAATGTGACAGACTCAGAGTTCAGAAGAAAATTGCTTGCTGAAATGGGGAGGAAGAAGACTCTAGAACACCGCAAGCAAGTTCTCCTGAAAAAGACATCAAAGGCACAAAATCAAAGCTTGTCATGGTCATCTTTGAAAGATGACAAGTCTTCAGGAAAACAAGCTTCTCATTTGAAGATAAAGGGGTGTGCTATTCAAGATGTGAAACAGTTGACAATATTCACCAAGGATCAACTGATCCTTATTGCAGCTGCTTATGGACTCACCCTGAACAAACTGAAAAAGAAGGACAGTTTGATTGAGAGTTTGTCACAATGCCTTTTACAGGCAGATACAATGGTCGAACCATCTTTATTAGACAGGGTGAGTGATGAAAACAGACCAAGCAGTACCTCTCAAGAAGATACTTCATCACATGATACCAGGATGGTGACAAGTGAGATTAAATGCAGCTCAAAGGGGAAATCAAAAGGGAAAGGGAAAGGAAAAGGAAAAGGACAGGCAAAAATAAGCACAAAAAGAACCAAGAAGGGAAAGAAAATAGCTGTAGAAGAAGAGGAGGAGGCTTGTACTGTGTGTGAGGCATCATGGTCTGACAACGATGAGGAGCCATGGATCAGTTGCAGCAAATGTGAACAATGGTACCATCGCTCTTGTGGGGGGATCAAGTTTGATAAAGACTGGGAGAAATTCTCTAGTGAAGAGGTTCCCTGGTTTTGTCCCTTCTGCTGATGGAACTATTTAATATAATATGATAAATGAGACACTCTAAATGAGTTAGAAGTAAAGTTGACTTACATTTATATTCTGGATTTCTTGCATAGCTGTGGAAAGGACAAGGCAGCAGGTGTTGAAGAAGATTTTCTGCGGGCAGCATTTGACTTGTCTGAAACGATGGTCTGTGAAAGAATGATGCTATTTGTTGCACTGCTGTACTGACTGTAGTTAGGGTTGGCTCCTGCCCCATGATAGAGTCCTCTTTGCTGTGAGAACAGGTTTTCCACGATGTCGCTGTTGATATACAGAGGTGTCACATTCACACGGAGAGACTTTGTGGCCACAGATACCAGCTTCAAGAATCCAACGATCAAGAATGCGACATCCTCTCTTGTTTCCCAAGACATGAGACTCCGGGTGCTTCCATGTTTCTCCCATGCTGAGAACCAAGTGTGAATTCTCCTCAACTTAATGATCCGTATGTCACTTTCACTAGTAATTGGTCTCCTATCATGGAAAATCTTAATGAGTTCACTTGTTTGCTCTAGAAGGCTAAGAGCCCCTTGGAGAATGGCACCCTTATCACCCAGATGGCTTTGATACTGTCTCATCAGATTAAGCATGTTATCATCAAGTACCTCCTCTGCCAAATGATTGCGCATTTTCTCCGCTTGATTTGGATGGATGTGTTCATTGCTCAGTTTATGATGAATTGACAAACTGTGCTGTTTGTCCCATGTGTAGCTGTCCTCCCACATTTTCCAAAGAACAGGCAAGCCATCTACAAGCAACTCCCTCGTATGCCATGCATTGTTCCCACTCTTCAAGATGTTGTTGCGGATCTTCTTGAAGAGGTGTGACGGATCTGCAATGAAGACTACAGGTTCATCACCACATGGATTGAATGCTGCCATATGACTTTCAACAGGTGTGCCTGTGAAATGCATCTTGACAAAAGTCCGATTGTTGGAAGCCCCATCAATTGAGCAGTACAGAACCTTGAAATTCCACTGCTCAAGCTTTGCAATGACATCCCAGAAACTTGAATATAATTGTGCAGCATTAGCTTGTTTTGTTGGATAATGTGCAATTGGGAAGCGAAAGCCGGTCAATCCATGGAACACAAATTGTAGGACATGATTTGCTAACCCAGTGTCAATGCTTGTCTCCTCTGTCAATCCAATCAACTTGATGTTACCATTTCTTTTCACAATTTGAAGGTCTTCTTGTATCGACATCTCATCAAGTATCAATCCACCGTAGTAGCCGTGTGTCGGCAACTCCTCATGCTGAGCCTGAAGATACATCCAGCGGAATGCATCATGGTTGATCCCAGGACCCTGCTCAACAGCATTCTTGTATCGTGAAAGTGTGCGCGTGGAAGGCAATACTAAACTACCATTCTGAACAAGCTGTTCGTAAGTTTTAGGACTGCGCGTCCACATTGATAGAGACAGCTGGATAATGCTGCTATCCCATCGTCGAGTTTGCTTATTCTTGGAATTAGAGATTTGTGACTCAATGAGTTTAAGTTGATTGTTTGATAGGTATGGTGCTTTATCTTTCAATATTGATATGACATCTTCACTTGTGAATGTAGGTTTGATTGGAGGAACTCTGTTTATTTCGTCTGTTGACATATTTGTGCTTGTATCATCCACCCTGATCTTATCTTTAGTTAGCATAATGGAACGACAATTTTGACATCCAGTGGTTGTTTTCAGAGAATTGAAATTCAAAACCTTTTGGCATGACATTGACATCATTACAAGTTTATCTTCCTTATTCTTTTGAACATATATGTTTTCCTGATTTTCCTTTGAAAGATCATAAGGAACGCCTTGACATAACCTAACAGAAGAAACTGAGGAAAACAGGCTTTGAATTTCACATTTTTTCAGAATAACTGAGTTCGATATCCCACTTTGAGATGTTACACTTTTGTTGCCAATTTGGATGTCCACTTTTCCATCATTTGATATGACAAGTTTGATAATTACCATGTTGTCATTGCATTTTTCTGAAGTAGTTTTGCCTAGTGTTATCTTTGTATCATCCTGAGTGAGAACAAAGAAGTCATGTGGAATTATTTTGTTAATGTCAGTAATTGTTAACAGAGCTTCATCAACTTCCTTTACCCTCTCCCCAAGGCCTTTATAAAGATTTATTCGCTTCAACCAGTCATTTGGGTCTCGAACTTTGACTTTTCTAACTGAAGGAAATGCTGTGGTTATGTATTTGCCAATAGCTCTACAACCTTGGAATTTATCCCCAAACTGTGTCTGTATGTTTTGTATGATTGTACCAACAACTGTTTCTTGGTTTTCATCTGCTACATAATTCTTATGCAGCCTGCAAATTAATAGACATAATATTTGATGAAACGGATAAATGTTGTGCATGTTTTGCTTATAAGACAAATTCTCTCCACAAAGCATTACACGTGCCAGTCTCCATGACTGTCTAATTTAAGGTTTGTTGTATTTTCTTTACTTTCCTGTACTAGTGAATCATCACACCGTAGGAACGTGTACGCCTGGAAATTGTTACTCAACGGAAGTGAACGAATTTCTCTGCGAGAGGTCAGTTTACAAATGTGCATTTGTTGTAAGATTTTTTGGATAAATCGGTTTTGAAGTATTCATGAGAAAAAATATTTCAGGCTGTAAAAAGTTAGACACCGGTGAATCCTTAGACGAAAGATAATGTCTATTTGTGCCCCCAGTCGACTGTTACGTCACAATTTAGGAGTCGAATTTCGCATGTGGAACTTACGTGTGTTTGATATTACCTTGCTTTCAGAAAATCCATAATAAATACTCAAATATTTTTTTACCGTGTTGTGAAACATCCATATAGGGACATATATGCGAAATATTGAGACTAATTATTGACAAATAACAAAATTAAACCCACTGAAACACACGTGGTGCCAAAACAAAGTGAACGAGTTACTAACGAGGTTGGTGAACGAATTACAACCAGTTGGTGTTTTCTTAGGAACGCGTTCACCACGATATTATACCAGCAGTCATTGAATGTAAATATCTCAGTAATTTTTCTTTGGATTTTGACAAAATTTTCTAGTTTTGATAAATATGTATCAGCCTTTTTGGACTTATACTGGAAAAAAATTGTATGTTTGTTTTAAAACAATATATCGACCTCGTCTGTGTGCAAATATATTTTTTCCGCATGCAGCCTCAAATCAAACTGTCTCTTGTAAGCTAGTTCTGCTCAGCTTCTCATTTGTAAAAACAACTTTGTGTTTACTAATGTCTACTATTTTACAGCCTGAAATATCTTTTGTCATACGCACCGGAAAACCAATTTATCAAACAAATTCCTACACCAAATGCACAAAAACAAATTGGACTCTCGCAGAGAAATTCGTTCACTTTCAGTGAGTAACAATTTCTAGGCGTACACGTTCCTTCGGTGTGGTGCAGGATGCCTATATGTATATATTAGTACAGGAAAGTAAACATAATTTCGCAAGGCTTTAGTAAGAAAGGTATTGACACTGATGCAAGTTATGCCTTATGCTAATATAGTGATCTTTTGGTCCATTTTTATGGCATTTTCCCCCCAGGCCATATATCATGGGCTTGGTGCACAAAGGTAACCAAGTTGAATTTTGGCACATTTTCAGAAATTATTAATTGCTTCAATGTTCTTCATGTTGTGTACAAATTTGGAGACTTTATCTTCAGTGACTACTGAAATATTTAATTATGTAAAAAGGTATCACTAGGGGCGGAAAGGTAACAAGAGGCACTCAGATATCTTTTGTGCAGAAAGGAACCATGTGTCACTTGGTACCTTAAAACACTGTAACTCGAGCTTAACAGGGGGCGGGATAGCGCAATGGTTAGCACGTTCGGCTTCGGGTCAAGAGGTCCGGGGTTCGAATCCCGCAAGGGGAACGATAACTTTGTCTGCAGTAGAGAACTCTTCTACATACTGTTAGGTTTGGGTGCAATGCAACACTAAAATTCAGAGTAGTACCACCCGTGGTTCGCTAGTTCCAGCCGCTGCTCGCAGGTTTCACCGCAGTGCATCGCCACATGGCGTTGCGGGCGTTCTCCCTGCCATAATACTAGCAGCCGCGATATAAGTGAAATACTCTTTAAAGCGGCGTTAAACCCCAACTCACTCATTCACTCGAGCTTAACAGTGGCAACATGTGCCCCTTGGTTCCTTCCTGCACAAAAGATTTCTGAGTGCCACTTGGTACCTTTCCGCCCTTAGTGATTTAACAAAACAGCAGTACCATCTGCAATAATTAACATAATTAAGAAATTATGGTTTGATTTGCCAGAGACAATATCTTATACTTGAAAGCCAGCTTCATTTAAAATCCTTGAAGTGATTATATCAAAATTTTTAGTGCAAGAAATATTCACACTGGAAACTAAAATAGCCATTTTCTGAAAATGAGGAAAAATGCACTTGGTACCTTTCTGCACCAAACCCTCGACATGTGAAAGTTTTTCACAAAAAGATATTAAAAGCTGTAATTGATAACAGAAGATTCAGTAAGCTGAAATAGGCCTGGTACAAACACAATTACCTATATCTATTTATTCAAACCGTGTAATTGATAAATAATATAATAATTGGTAGTATCTTAATATACTTTTGATGTTTTTAATCAATCATAAAAACATTTAAATATTCATCTATGGAAATTAATTTAGTATGCTACCTAAAATATTTTTTCAGATCATTTACATTTATTTTCAAATCCAATTTACTTAATAGTAAACATTATACAATTTAAAATGCACAAAACATTTATTCAACTCCTAAAACTTTCTCAAGTATATTTTATTTCTCATATCAAAATGATTGTCATTTCCTTGTATTTAAATATTGAAATGTTAATAACTGCATTGTTAAATATGTTATATGATAGTTACAGTGTAAATTTTTTCAGCCTTATAATTTACTTTTAAATTGTGGTTTTTTATGAGATGTCTTACTGTAAGTGTATATATAACTAAATAGTAAATACATCTCTCTGATTGACAAATTGTCAGTTAATGTTTTATGTTGCTCCATTTCATCCATTGAACTTTCAGCACAAATGTTAGTGAACTGTAGGAACATTATCCTTCATGCATATTTTCCATTTTCCAGTTTTAACATATACTTTAAATTATTGGGTGAATTTTTATTTAAAACAGTAAAAATAGTTCCACATTCAGAAGGTTTGATAGCTAATATCTAAGTATTTGACTTTCAGATGCTATGTGCACTCTCCAATATAACCACAATGACAAAACATGGTTTATATATTTATAAAAAGGCATAAAAGCCTCAAAGACAATTGTAAACTCTGTCGGAGAAATTTCTCTGTGTATTTTATTTCTGACCTCAGAACTACATAAATGATGACATCTTGTTCAGACCTCCCATGTGAGAGTATAGTAAATGTGATGCAAGACCACAAAGTAAATGGTGCAATTCCCTTAAATTATATTATTCTAATTATAAGTCTTCAAATAGACACACTATGAAAAGGATGATTAACTGAATTTTCTTGCACTCACAAGAAGCAATAGATTTGCATAACATTTCTATTTCTATTTCAAGTAAGTAATTATTAAATATAAACATTTCATATCATTTAATTTATATTGTTAACTGATATTTTTCTTTCCATGATGTATATTTTAAATATTTGACAACACAAACTATTTGTATTTCTTCAATAAATATTAATTAATGTTTGTTTTTGTTTTCATTTATTTTAGCAATCATATATATAATCACTAGTATCAAAATTAATAATAAAAAATATTACCCACCATGAAATGAAATTTGAACCATCCATGCTGGCTTCTAATAATAGTTCTCCTGCTCAATTTATTATATTAGTGCAGAAAATTACGATTTTGAATTTCCCTCCACTTTTCACGTGTAAGTATGTCATCCAATCAGAGACCAGCTCTGCTTGTCGGTCCGTGTCTGCAGCCTTCATAGTTGTTTACTTCCGGTCCTATGTGAGACTTACGTGTGAGAACGGATGACATATTAACCAAAGTTAGAGATAGGAATAAAATAAACAGGTAAGTGATACGGAAGATTGTTAACAAATAACAGTAGTATTACATCGTGCAGTTTGTGCCACCGTAAAGTCGCCTGGGGTCGCTTTTCAAACAAAAAACGAATCGAGTCGCGAACAAAATGGCGGCTATGTCTTACCTTCTTTATATCTTATATAGATAGGTTTATTTACTTATATGTATATCTAGCGTCTGGCGCCTGTGGAATGAAGATGCATGTTACACTTAGTTACCCTGAGTCATTCTGGTGACGGTTACATTTGCCATGTATGATGATCTTTTCCCCATCCTGGATACCCCCGGGGATCCGACAGTTGAATGGGATGGGCTGCAACAGTCGAAAAGTAAAGTCTTGAAACAATAGTAGTTTGAAAATGCTTTACAGATTACAGTAACATCTGAAACTTTTAAAACCAATCGCGTTTTGTAATAATATTTATATAGCTATCAAGCTTGAATGTTCCATATGGTACAGTAGGGCAATAAGTGGGTTAAGAGATAAAGACTTGATTGTAGTGGGCAGTGTTCCCGCTGGCTTTTTTAACAGCCAGTCATTAACCGGCAGTCATTAAAAATACCGGTCCCCAGCAATATTACCCAGTCCTAAAATGTTCATGTTTGGAATAGACTAAGTATATGTTTTTATGATAAATGTGTGCACTTGTGAACGAACTTCATATTGTTTATAAATATCAGTGAAAGGTGGTCACATGACACCAACAGCGTGATCGAGTGACGTAAGCAGGTACTAAAAGTTTTCAGACAGTCAAAAGAAAAATCATGCATATCAAATACTACAAATCAAATTGTTAAATTGTCAAAGTTCTTGATAAAAAGTAATGTAATATTTATGTAATTTATTTTATTTTTATGCTGATAATTTCTCAATTGCAATCGTAGTATCCAGGTATCAACAAAGTGCTATTTTTAGGCATCACACGTTTGCAGGATTTGTACATAACATACAATAACTATTAAACCAAAAACTCGCTTTTCAAATGTTTTACACCTGCAAACATTTCATCAGTGATATTTTGAAACATACCTCAACATATAGTTTTTGGTAACATTGAGTTGCATTGCTGTCTAAAACAACGACATTGAAAACTAAAAATCTGCATGTTGACTACAGTGCAGACCTCTCGGATAATCCATTTTCAACACAGGGGTGGCAATTGACAAAACTTCAGACAAATTGTATTACTGTTTCTTGGTTTGACAAATCTATTATCTAATTATTTTTTTACGTTTAGAATAAAACAATCTTCTATCAGT
Source organism: Gibbula magus (assembly GCA_936450465.1). NCBI lineage: Eukaryota > Metazoa > Mollusca > Gastropoda > Trochida > Trochidae > Gibbula > Gibbula magus. The sequence goes on from OW388291.1 coordinate 61,124,921, forward strand.
AATAATCATTTAATAAGTTATTGTGCTCTATCCTATTTGAACTATATGCAACTCCTGTCACCCATATAACAAAAATAAACCAGTCCCTCTTCTTAGGGAATTGCATGGAATTAGGTTTGATTGACGTTTCTTGTCTGAAGTTGCCATGCAGCACTGATAAGCATTTGTTTCGATCAATTTATGATTTGTTTTGGGTGTAATTATAAGATTGACAAATGCTTATTTAGCATGAAATTAAGGACTTATTATTTATATATGCTTATTTAGGATCATTTCTGCACAAGTATACAATTTTGAAATTGCCGGTCCTCGGGACCGACAGTAATGAGTAATACCGGTCCAGCTTCGAAAATTCCGGTAAAATACCGGTATTTACCGGTAAACGGGAACACTGGTTTCAGAGCACATGCTCTGTAATCGATTGACCCCCACTTCAATACGCCAAAACGACATGTATGTTTAACATAATGAATTTTTCCAGAAATCTCGCTTTTCATAAATACTTTAGTTCTAAATGTCCACCCAAGACCAAATATATTTTATGTTAAATGGTAAATAATGTTATATTACAAATAATGTGAGATAAATGTATAATGTGTTAACATACACTCGCGGGCTAAAGAAAGTATACGTATAACAACGCCGCCCCCCCCCCCCCCCCCCCCCCCCCCCCTCCCAAATTTAGTTTTCCTGTCGGTATGAAATACATAATAGGGAAGTACGGATATACGTGTAGTTGTTACTGTCCGTCCACAATATTTTCGTTTCCGTAGCAGGACTAAACTACCTTTATATATTATTTTTCTAAAACTAAGTAGTGTATTACCAACCTAAAGGGGTATTTGTTGTGATATTTTCAGTGTGCTTAATTAAAAAACAAGTGTACATGTAGAAGCGAGCACAACTCACATACACCCGCTTCCAAATATAGTTTGACTTAATTGAAAATAGGGCAGACACCTTTATGGGACTGACTAACCTCTGTGTAAAGAATATGAAGAATGAATATGGAATGTACAGTTCCAGAGATTACTGTTAAGTCATGGAAACCGCCAAAATTAACATTCAGAAATCGGTTTAACCCTCAAAAGGCACAACTAGAGATCATGGCTAACATGTGTACATGTAGCAGGTTTGGAGAAGCTAGCATGTATTCAGCCATTGATGACCTTGAAATTCAGTTGACCCCATGTATCCCACATTCAGCTTCCTGGGCCTTCTAGCGAGAAGCTGGATGTAGGATACTGAAGGTCAACTGAATGCCAAGGTAATCAATGGCTGAATGGCGAACTACATGGCGATGAATTGAGACAAAATACCGTAGTACAGTCGAAGAAATGATATGTAGGTGTTGTAATATTTGTTTACATCTGTAGTTTCACTCTGTGGTTCGAATCTGCCGAGCTGTCAACATTGCTGGAATTAATAAACGATTTTAAAAGGTGAGTTTTCGCTAATTTCGTGAGTGGGGAGATTGGCTTGACAATTTAGAGGTTGCGATAGCATAGCTTTTGAAATAATGATCCTATCGTGACCATTTATAGCTCATTTTGTAGGGACACCATTTAGCTTTCGTATCGTGCTCATCGACTGTGCCATAAACATATTTTTAGAAGCAAAATATGACTTTGAATGAGCATGGGTTGGTTTCGTCGTTACATCCCTTTCCTTTTATATAGTCATAGGGGAGGGTCTATATAGGTTCATATCTTCCAAACGCCCCTGTACACACATACACACACGTGCACATGTTTACATTATGTGATATGCCGCCCAGGCTTCTACACAACGCTTCCCCTCCCTTGATCCGGTTCTGGCTTCATTAATGAATAAGTAACGCTATTTTCCCCACCCACTCAGACAAATTATATAAACAGCCCCAGTGAGCCCCGGGCCCCGACACCAACGAATTTAGGTTTTGTTTATGTGAATCCACTTCAATGTCTTTATCATTAAACACTTACATGTAAGACGTGTGAATTCTGACAGTGGCCTAGACTCCACCAAGATCCTCTCCAGTACACAAACACACAATGGGAGGTGCAGCAACAAGATCCCCTAAAGGTCATATATACCAGATGGGAGGTGCAGCATTAGATTTCTAAAGGTCATAAACACCAGATGGGAGGTGCAGCATTAGATCATCTAAAGGTCATATACACCAGATGGGAGGTGCAGCATTAGATCCCCTAAAGGTCATATACACCAGATGGGAGGTGCAGCATTAGATCCTCTAAAGGTCATATACACCAGATGGGAGGTGCAGCATTAGATCCCCTAAAGGTCATATACACCAGATGGGAGGTGCAGCATTAGATTTCTAAAGGTCATAAACACCAGATGGGAGGTGCAGCATTAGATCATCTAAAGGTCATATACACCAGATGGGAGGTGCAGCATTAGATCCCCTAAAGGTCATATACACCAGATGGGAGGTGCAGCATTAGATCCTCTAAAGGTCATATACACCAGATGGGAGGTGCAGCATTAGATCCCCTAAAGGTCATATACACCAAATGGGAGGTGCAGCATAAGATCCCCTAAAGGTCATATACACCAGATGGGAGGTGCAGCATTAGATCCTCTAAAGGGCATATACACCAGATGGGAGGTGCAGCAGCAATATCCTCTAAAGGTCATATGATCCTCTTAAGGTCATATGCACCAGATAGGAGGTGCAGCGACAAGATCATAGTTCATATACACTAGATGGGAGGTGCAGTTTTAAAATATACAAAATGTAAACTTTTAATTAATAAAGATGCTATCGACATAAATAACATTTTTGGACTTTTTTGAGGCATTAAGACTGCAGGATGTCACAAAACAAGCCACATAGCCATTTTGAACTCTCTCGGCTTTATTTTGAAACTCCTGTGATAACAATGCAATATATCTCTTAGTAAATTACTTACACTTCATCAATAACACTTAAAATAATGGTTTACAATATCTAAAATCAAACACGATACAAATAATTACTTTAACCTGAAAATATACTGATGGGGACTATATTATCTTTATGATTATTGTCAAGGATATTTCATTCACCTCGGTGGGGGATCAAAGGGGGGTTCATGTTCTTCTCCTAATCAAAGTTTCTCAAAGTCAAAACTGCCCCGCCCATTCTTCAGTAACATTGTAAACAACATGATAAGACCGTCAACGACTTACCGGGTTGATGATAGGGTCCGACATGTCTGTTCTACAAGTTGCCACAAACACCGCAAGCTTTGCTCAACTTTGCAGGGACTTTCATCTCTTTACAAAGATTACGTCACAAACCACGTGATATGTTTCACGATTTTTCTCAAAGAGAGAGCAACAATGACCGACAATGAAGCGAAATACTTCTCGAAGAAACCAAGTCAATTGTCCATTTACACTTGTGGTTCGGTCGATCCATACATTTTTTTTCAACACTTGATCACTGATTTCAAAGTTATTAGAATTCAAAGGGGACAGTGTCACAGCAACTCGCTATCGTAATTAAAAACGTAGATAAAACGGTACGTACACTCTATATTACACAGATTAAAGGAGCAAAGACAGCCATATTGCCGATCTAAGGGTCCATTCAACATTAGGTCAACTTTTTTGAATTGATGACATTCACAAATGAACGCAGGTATCTATCACCTATACATTTCTCCGCAAACCCCGGTTGATGTCACCCCAAGTTAACTTTAATAGCCCTTCAAACTTGAAAGTCGACCACAAAAAGCTCTCCCGTGAACGTTAGACCGCAGTCGATACCCATTCGATCTGATTGGTCCTTTATTATAGTAAAATCAGAATCGTTTATAAAAACCACACAAACTGTATAACTGTTATAATCGAGATTCACATAAATACAATATATTAAATAGAAGGATGATGATCTGAATACATTATATGGATACGAGCACAGTTGAACTTGATTTTGGACAGAAGCTGTATGAATACATGTAAATCGTCATGTCTGGACGAGTTAAAGACATCACTTATTTCCCTTATTCAAGTTTGTTTTTATAACGTTGAAATATGGTTTGCACGGAAATGAGTAAATGACAGAATATGAATGTAAATACAATAGGCTACGGCAGAGACACATTTCTACTCGTATGATCAATTAGATCTTTGCAGAATATGCATATCCCGTCAATGGCTCTAACGCCACAAATACGACAAAGGCATATTTCTAGTCTCAGTCTGACTGCATAGTTACCTCAACTAAAACGATTCGACCTCTGTTGCAAGTTCAAATCCTTCACTGTAATAGCGTTGTGATTATAAAGGCTGAGTATTACAAGCATAAATTATGTGCAATACATTGGTACAAGTGAATAGCTGCATTCCGAAAGTATTGACATATAAACATGAGAACTGAAATTATCATGCTATGGCTGGGCGAGGTTTATTCTGCAACACATTGCGGCTGGTTTGGTGCATTCTGATTGTTGCTACAACATGTGTCAGTGATCATAGATACACACGATACGGGGTATGATAATGATATAATTATCTGACATTAGATAATTTCGCTTAAACGATATGTTAAGCTTGTTTTAGAAATATAAATTGAAGTCGAGGCAGATGAATACACTTTTCGGATGCAGCCCTAGGGAAAACATCCATATCTACTATGTTTAACATACATTACGACCTAGGGTTCTAGATTTAAATTGAGGTTTGATATGGGTTGTTTCCCTTGACGACCAAAAAATATAAGCTATTTGAAGAAGGGTAGTTCATATAAACAAAATCTCTCATATTATCAAAAAGTATATGATAAACCATAATCATAAAATGATAATTATTAAATACATACATATAAAACAAAATATCCCCTACTAATAACACATTATTCGAGTGAATAGGGATTGAATACTGGCAAGTTTAGCGTTCAGCTATTCCAATGTGCATAACTTTCGCAATAAATCGTATTTCACTCCTTATGACTATTTCAGGAAAGTAAATGTTATCATCAAATTCTTTTTTAAAATCAATATTTCTTTTTAATGTTGAAAGTTTATCAAAGTAATATTTCATCAGTCATTTGCTATATTATATATTTCATATTCGAATCAAGATTACTTTTAATATTTTCAAATTTTCTTTTTTAAAATTGAAATTTCATCATATTTTTTTATCACGTCTTTTTTGTCATCAATTATTTTTCACCAAAGTAAATTTTTCAATTGAAGTTAAATTTTCTTTAAAATGTTTTTGTTCACCCAAGTTCATGGTTCCATCAAAGTTTGTGATCAATCTAATCTTGAGATAGCGATTTCTCCACGAGAGCTATCTCATCTTAAGATACTTCAGATACATCAGTAGGAATTCGACCGTTTACGCTGACTTTGTATATAGCTTATTAACGATGCACGATCAGTTTTGCATGATAATTTATTTGGTTCTAAAGTGTATCAAATTACAAAAGGTACTGGTTTAGTTTATATCTTTTTTCATAAATATCAAATACATGTTTCAAGGGACACCAAGGAACGGTCTCATACGTGAGTAGTAGTCGACAATTATGTCTTTGTCTCACGTATTTATTGGTTATAAGACCTATTAAACGTTATAGAAGCAAATCTGTGTTCCTATCTACTTTATTATAGTTGCCAAAACTACGTTTGACTTTATTGCTTCAGCAAGAAAAGGTCCATTGTCCGGTTTTCGATCAAGACCACGACTTTGAATGGTTGTATTTTCATTTTACTGAAATGATTGACCTTAAACTGGTTATTTTCGGTTAAAGTTGATAATTCTCAATTGAATAACACACTTATGACAGTGAAAATAAATATAGTAATGTTTTTAAAAAAATATTCAAGCATCATAATATTGTCCAAAATGTTTTTGGGAACTGGCTTTGTTATTAAAGATGCATTATTTGTGATGTATTGTGTCTTGTGATGTATCGTGTCCTGTAATGTATCGTGTCTTGTGATGTATCGTGTCTTGTGTTGTATCGTGTCTTGTGTTGTATCGTGTCTTGTGTTGTATCGTGTCTTGCGATGTATTGTGTCTTGTGATGTATCATGTCTTGTGATGTATCGTGTCTTGTGTTGTATCGTGTCTTGTGCTGTATCGTGTCTTGTGATGTATCGTGTCTTGTGTTGTATCGTGTCTTGTGATGTATCGTGTCTTGTGATGTATCGTGTCTTGTGTTGTATCGTGTCTTGCGATGTATCATGTCTTGTGATGTATCATGTCTTGTGATGTATCGTGTTTTGTGATGTATCGTGTTTTGTGATGTATCGTGTCTTGTGATGTGTCGTGTCTTATGATTGTATCACGTCTTGTGTTGTATCATGTCTTATGATGGTATCACGTCTTGTGTTGTATCATGTCTTGTGATGTATCGTGTCTTGTGATGGTATCGTGTCTTGTGATGGTATCACGTCTTGTGATGGTATCACGTCTTGTGTTGTATCATGTCTTGTGATGTATCGTGTTTTGTGATGTATCGTGTCTTGTGATGTATCGTGTCTTGTGATGTATCACGTCTTGTGATGTATCATGTCTTGTGTTGTATCGTGTTTTGTAATGTATCGTGTCTTGCGATGTATCGTGTCTTGTGATGTTTCGTGTCTTGTGATGTATCGTGTCTTGTGTTGTATCGTGTCTTGTGATGTATCGTGTATTGTGATGTATCGTGTCTTGTGATGTATCGTGTCTTGTGATGTATCATGTCTTGTGTTGTATCGTGTCTTGCGATGTATCGTGTCTTCTGTTGTATCGTGTCTTGTGATGTATTGTGTCTTGTTTTGTATCGTGTTTTGTGTTGTATCATGTCTTGTGATGTATCGTGTCTTGTGATGTATCGTGTCTTGTGATATATCATGTCTTGTGACGTATCGTGTCTTGTGATGTATCGTGTCTTGTGATGTATCGTGTCTTGTGATTGTATCACATCTTGTGTTGTATCATGTCTTGTGATGTATCGTGTTTTGTGATGTATCGTGTTTTGTGATGTATCGTGTCTTGTGATGTATCGTGTCTTGTGATGTATCGTGTTTTGTGATGTTTCGTGTCTTGTGATGTATTGTGTCTTGCGTTATATCGTATCTTGTGGTGTATCGTGTCTTGTGATGTATCGTGTTTTGTGATGTGTCGTGTTTTGTGAGGTATCTTGTCTTGTGATGTATCGTGTCTTGTGATGTATCGTGTCTTGTGATGTGTCGTGTCTTATGATTGTATCACGTCTTATGTTGTATCATGTCTTGTGATGTATCGTGTCTTGTGATGGTATCACGTCTTGTGTTGTATCATGTCTTGTGATGTATCATGTCTTGTGATGTATCGTGTCTTGTGATGTATCACGTCTTGTGATGTATCACGTCTTGTGATGTATCGTGTTTTGTGATGTATCGTGTCTTGTGATGTATCGTGTCTTGTGATGTATTGTGTCTTGTGATGTATCATGTTTTGTGATGTATCCTGTCTTGTGATGTATCGTGTTTTGTGTTGTATCGTGTCTTGTGATGTAGTACGTCTTGTGATGTATCGTGTCTTTTGATGCATCGTGTCTTGTGATTTATCGTGTCTTGTGATGTATCGTGTCTTGTGATGTATCGTGTCTTGTGATGTATCACGTCTTGTGATGTATCACGTCTTGCGATGAATCATGTCTTGCGATGTATCGTCTCTTGTGAGGTATCGTGTCTTGTGATGTATCGTGTCTTGTGATGTATCGTGTCTTGTGATGTGTCGTGTCTTATGATTGTATCACGCCTTGTGTTGTATCATGTCTTGTGATGTATCATGTCTTGTGATGGTATCACGTCTTGTGTTGTATCATGTCTTGTGATGTATCGTGTCTTGTGATGGTATCACGTCTTGTGTTGTATCATGTCTTGTGATGTATCGTGTTTTGTGATGTATCGTGTCTTGTGATGTATCGTGTCTTGCGATGTATCACGTCTTGTGATGTATCGTGTCTTGTGATGTATCGTGTTTTGTGATGTATCGTGTCTTGTGATGTATTGTGTCTTGTGATGTGTCGTGTCTTATGATTGTATCACGTCTTGTGTTGTATCATGTATTGTGATGTATCGTGTCTTGTGATGGTATCACGTCTTGTGTTGTATCATGTCTTGTGATGTATCGTGTCTTGTGATGGTATTACGTCTTGTGTTGTATCATGTCTTGTGATGTATCGTGTTTTGTGATGTATCATGTCTTGTGATGTATCGTGTCTTGTGATGTATCATGTCTTGTGATGTATCATGTCTTGTGATGTATCGTGTCTTGTGATTTATCTTGTCTTGTGATGTATTGTGTCTTGTGATGTATCGTGTTTTGTGATGTATCCTGTCTTGTGATGTATCGTGTTTTGTGATGTATCGTGTCTTGTGATGTATCGTGTTTAGTGTTGTATCATGTCTTGTGATGTAGCACGTCTTGTGATGTATCGTGTCTTTTGATGTATCGTGTCTTGTGATTGTATCATGTCTTGTGATGTATCGTGTTTTGTGATGTGTCGTGTTTTGTGATGTATCGTGTCCTGTGATGTATCGTGTCTTGTGATGTATCGTGTTTTGTGATGTATCGTGTCTTGCGTTGTATTGTGTCTTGCGTTATATCGTATCTTGTGGTGTATCGTGTCTTGCTATGAATCATGTCTTGCGATGTATCGTCTCTTGTGAGGTATCGTGTCTTGTGATGTATCGTGTCTTGTGATGTATCTTGTCTTGTGATGTGTCGTGTCTTATGATTGTATCACGTCTTGTGTTGTATCATGTATTGTGATGTATCGTGTCTTGTGATGGTATCACGTCTTGTGTTGTATCATGTCCTGTGATGTATCATGTCTTGTGATGGTATCACGTCTTGTGATGGTATCACGTCTTGTGTTGTATCATGTCTTGTGATGTATCGTGTTTTGTGATGTATCGTGTCTTGTGATGTATCGTGTCTTGTGATGTATCACGTCTTGTGATGTATCATGTTTTGTGATGTATCGTGTTTTGTGATGTATCGTGTTTTGTGATGTATCGTGTCTTGTGATGTATTGTGTCTTGTGATGTATCATGTTTTGTGATGTATCCTGTCTTGTGATGTATCGTGTTTTGTGATGTATCGTGTCTTGTGATGTATCGTGTTTTGTGTTGTATCGTGTCTTGTGATGTAGTACGTCTTGTGATGTATCGTGTCTTTTGAATCATCGTGTCTTGTGATTTATCGTGTCTTGTGATGTATCGTGTCTTGTGATGTATCGTGTCTTGTGATGTATCACGTCTTGTGATGTATCACGTCTTGCGATGAATCATGTCTTGCGATGTATCGTCTCTTGTGATGTATCGTGTCTTGTGATGTATCGTGTCTTGTGATGTATCGTGTCTTGTGATGTGTCGTGTCTTATGATTGTATCACGTCTTGTGTTGTATCATGTCTTGTGATGTATCATGTCTTGTGATGGTATCACGTCTTGTGTTGTATCATGTCTTGTGATGTATCGTGTCTTGTGATGGTATCACGTCTTGTGTTGTATCATGTCTTGTGATGTATCGTGTTTTGTGATGTATCGTGTCTTGTGATGTATCGTGTCTTGTGATGTATCACGTCTTGTGATGTATCGTGTCTTGTGATGTATCACGTCTTGTGATGTATCATGTCTTGTGATGTATCATGTTTTGTGATGTATCGTGTCTTGTGATGTATCATGTTTTGTGTTGTATCCTGTCTTGTGATGTATCGTGTTTTGTGATGTATCGTGTCTTGTGATGTATCGTGTCTTGTGATGTATCGTGTCTTGTGATGGTATCGTGTCTTGTGATATATCGTGTCTTGTGATGTATCGTGTCTTGTGATGTATCCTGTCTTGTGATGTATCGTGTCTTGTGATGTATCGTGTTTTGTGTTGTATCGTGTCTTGTGATGTAGCACGTCTTGTGATGTATCCTGTCTTTTGATGCATCGTGTCTTGTGATTTATAATGTCTTTTGATGTATCGTGTCTTGTGATGTATCGTGTCTTGTGATGTATCACGTCTTGTGATGTATCACGTCTTGTGATGTATCGTGTCTTGTGATGTATCGTGTCTTGTGATTGTATCACGTCTTGTGTTGTATCATGTCTTGTGATGTATCGTGTTTTGTGATGTATCGTGTTTTGTGATGTATCGTGTCTTGTGATGTGTCTTGTCTTATGATTGTATCACGTCTTGTGTTGTATCATGTCTTGTGATGTATCGTGTCTTGTGATGGTATTGTGTCTTGTGATGGTATCACGTCTTGTGTTGTATCGTGTCTTGTGATGGTATCACGTCTTTTGTGGTATCATGTCTTGTGATGTATCGTGTCTTGTGATGGTATCATGTCTTGTGTTGTATCATGTCTTGTGATGTATCGTGTCTTGTGACGTATCGTGTCTTTCGATGTATCGTGTCTTGTGATGTATCGTGTCTTGTGATTGTATCACGTCTTGTGTTGTATCATGTCTTGTGATGTATCGTGTATTGTGATGTATTGTGTCTTGTGATGTATCGTGTCTTGTGATGTATCTTGTTTTGTGATGTATCGTGTCTTGTGATGTGTCTTGTCTTATGATTGTATCACGTCTTGTGTTGTATCATGTCTTGTGTTGTATCATGTCTTGTGATGGTATCACGTCTTGTGTTGTATCATGTCCTGTGATGTATCGTGTCTTGTGATGTATCATGTCTTGTGATGAATCGTGTCTTGTGATGTATCGTGTCTTGTGATGTATTGTGTCTTGTGATGTATTGTGTCTTGTTTTGTATCGTGTCTTGTGATGTATCGTGTTTTGTGTTGTATCGTGTCTTGTGATGTATCGTGTCTTGTGATGTATCGTGTCTTGTGTTTTATCGTGTCTTGTGACGTATCGTGTCTTGTGATGTATCGTGTCTTTTGATGTATCACGTCTTGTGATTGTATCACGTCTTGTGTTGTATCATGTCTTGTGATGTATCGTGTTTTGTGATGTATTGTGTCTTGTGATGTATCGTGTCTTGTGATGTATCGTGTCTTGTGATGTATCGTGTCTTGTGATATATCGTATCTTGCGTTGTATTGTGTCTTGCGTTATATTGTATCTTGTGGTGTATCGTGTCTTGCGATGTATCGTGTCTTGTGAGGTGTCGTGTCTTGTGATGTATCTTGTCTTGTGCTGTATCGTGTCTTGTGAAGTATCGGGTCTTGTGATGTATCGTATCTTGTGGTGTATCGTGTCTTGCTATGAATCATGTCTTGCGATGTATCGTCTCTTGTGAGGTATCGTGTCTTGTGATGTATCGTGTCTTGTGATGTATCTTGTCTTGTGATGTGTCGTGTCTTATGATTGTATCACGTCTTGTGTTGTATCATGTATTGTGATGTATCGTGTCTTGTGATGGTATCACGTCTTGTGTTGTATCATGTCCTGTGATGTATCATGTCTTGTGATGGTATCACGTCTTGTGATGGTATCACGTCTTGTGTTGTATCATGTCTTGTGATGTATCGTGTTTTGTGATGTATCGTGTCTTGTGATGTATCGTGTCTTGTGATGTATCACGTCTTGTGATGTATCATGTTTTGTGATGTATCGTGTTTTGTGATGTATCGTGTTTTGTGATGTATCGTGTCTTGTGATGTATTGTGTCTTGTGATGTATCATGTTTTGTGATGTATCCTGTCTTGTGATGTATCGTGTTTTGTGATGTATCGTGTCTTGTGATGTATCGTGTTTTGTGTTGTATCGTGTCTTGTGATGTAGTACGTCTTGTGATGTATCGTGTCTTTTGAATCATCGTGTCTTGTGATTTATCGTGTCTTGTGATGTATCGTGTCTTGTGATGTATCGTGTCTTGTGATGTATCACGTCTTGTGATGTATCACGTCTTGCGATGAATCATGTCTTGCGATGTATCGTCTCTTGTGAGGTATCGTGTCTTGTGATGTATCGTGTCTTGTGATGTATCGTGTCTTGTGATGTGTCGTGTCTTATGATTGTATCACGTCTTGTGTTGTATCATGTCTTGTGATGTATCATGTCTTGTGATGGTATCACGTCTTGTGTTGTATCATGTCTTGTGATGTATCGTGTCTTGTGATGGTATCAAGTCTTGTGTTGTATCATGTCTTGTGATGTATCGTGTTTTGTGATGTATCGTGTCTTGTGATGTATCGTGTCTTGTGATGTATCACGTCTTGTGATGTATCGTGTCTTGTGATGTATCACGTCTTGTGATGTATCATGTCTTGTGATGTATCATGTTTTGTGATGTATCGTGTCTTGTGATGTATCGTGTTTTGTGTTGTATCGTGTCTTGTGATGTATCGTGTTTTGTGATGTATCGTGTCTTGTGATGTATCGTGTCTTGTGATGTATCGTGTCTTGTGATGGTATCGTGTCTTGTGATATATCGTGTTTTGTGATGTATCCTGTCTTGTGATGTATCCTGTCTGGTGATGTATCGTGTCTTGTGATGTATCGTGTTTTGTGTTGTATCGTGTCTTGTGATGTAGCACGTCTTGTGATGTATCCTGTCTTTTGATGCATCGTGTCTTGTGATTTATAATGTCTTTTGATGTATCGTGTCTTGTGATGTATCGTGTCTTGTGATGTATCACGTCTTGTGATGTATCACGTCTTGTGATGTATCTTGTCTTGTGATGTATCGTGTCTTGTGATTGTATCACGTCTTGTGTTGTATCATGTCTTGTGATGTATCGTGTTTTGTGATGTATCGTGTTTTGTGATGTATCGTGTCTTGTGATGTGTCTTGTCTTATGATTGTATCACGTCTTGTGTTGTATCATGTCTTGTGATGTATCGTGTCTTGTGATGGTATTGTGTCTTGTGATGGTATCACGTCTTGTGTTGTATCGTGTCTTGTGATGGTATCACGTCTTTTGTGGTATCATGTCTTGTGATGTATCGTGTCTTGTGATGGTATCATGTCTTGTGTTGTATCATGTCTTGTGATGTATCGTGTCTTGTGACGTATCGTGTCTTTCGATGTATCGTGTCTTGTGATGTATCGTGTCTTGTGATTGTATCACGTCTTGTGTTGTATCATGTCTTGTGATGTATCGTGTATTGTGATGTATTGTGTCTTGTGATGTATCGTGTCTTGTGATGTATCTTGTTTTGTGATGTATCGTGTCTTGTGATGTGTCTTGTCTTATGATTGTATCACGTCTTGTGTTGTATCATGTCTTGTGTTGTATCATGTCTTGTGATGGTATCACGTCTTGTGTTGTATCATGTCCTGTGATGTATCGTGTCTTGTGATGTATCATGTCTTGTGATGAATCGTGTCTTGTGATGTATCGTGTCTTGTGATGTATCGTGTCTTGTGATGTATTGTGTCTTGTTTTGTATCGTGTCTTGTGATGTATCGTGTTTTGTGTTGTATCGTGTCTTGTGATGTATCGTGTCTTGTGATGTATCGTGTCTTGTGTTTTATCGTGTCTTGTGACGTATCGTGTCTTGTGATGTATCGTGTCTTTTGATGTATCACGTCTTGTGATTGTATCACGTCTTGTGTTGTATCATGTCTTGTGATGTATCGTGTTTTGTGATGTATTGTGTCTTGTGATGTATCGTGTCTTGTGATGTATCGTGTCTTGTGATGTATCGTGTCTTGTGATATATCGTATCTTGCGTTGTATTGTGTCTTGCGTTATATTGTATCTTGTGGTGTATCGTGTCTTGCGATGTATCGTGTCTTGTGAGGTGTCGTGTCTTGTGATGTATCTTGTCTTGTGCTGTATCGTGTCTTGTGAAGTATCGGGTCTTGTGATGTATCGTGTCTTGTGATGTATTGTGTCTTGTGATGTATCGTGTCTTGCGATGTCTCGTGTCTTGTGATTTATCGTGTCTTGTGATGTATCGTGTCTTGTGTTGTATCGTGTCTTGTGATGTATCATGTCTTGTGATTTATCGTGTCTTGTGATGTATCGTGTCTTGTGATGATTAGTGTTTTGTGATGTATCGTGTCTTGCGTTGTATCGTGTCTTGCGTTGTATCGTATCTTGCGATGTATCGTGTCTTGTGATGTATCGTGTCTTGTGATGTATCGTGTTTTGTGATGTATCGTGATTTGCGTTGTATCGTGTCTTTCGTTGTATCGTATCTTGTGATGTATCGTGTCTTGCGATGTATCGTGTCTTGCGATGTATCGTGTCTGGTGAGTTATCGTGTCTTGTGATGTATCGTGTCTTGTAATGTATCGTTACTTGTGATTTATCGTGTCTTGTGATGTATCGTGTCTTGTTATTTTTTCCTGTCTTGTGATGTATCGTGTCTGTTCCAGCCTCTGGCTGCTGTTCCTGACAACGCTCCCACAGCAATGATGGAGATCCAATCATCGTCTTTGAAGTTTTCTTGTTTGCTTGATGCTGACTTGGTGCCCCAATCCGTTTATATCATTATCCAGTCGTCTTCTCTTTTTTGCGGAGAAGTGTATAATTGATAGGAACGTGCGTTTATTTGTGAATGTCACCAAGTCTTAGCGTAAATGTTGACCTAATGTTGAATGGACTCTTAGATCGGCAACATGGCTGCCCTTGGTCCTTTACTCTATGTTATATAGGGGGGTAGATTTTTTTACGTACGTTTTACCTGCGTTTTAATTTCGATATCGAGTTCCTGTGGTAAATTTAGAACACCTTTTGCACCGGCTATCAGTTTCACCGTGATGCCGCGTTGGTGTTGGGGGCTTTCACACACCAATAACACTAGCAGCCCTGATATGAATGAGATACTGTTGAAGGCGGCGTTAAAACCCCAGATTAGGTCATCCCATTAGCAGCGAAATATTGATATACAACAGTGCGTTTTACTGTCACACATGTTATGTTCAACCTCGTATTAGCAATGTTTTGTTACCAAGAACTCGTTCTAGAAAAATAAGTTATTCATATTTTCAACGTTAAAGAAAGCAGACACGCCCAGTAATGCAGAATACCAATGAAAGTGGGAGGGAGACGTCAACAATCCTACCTAAGGTATCAAACTATAAACCCTAGATGGCATTTATCTATTCAAATATTAACTTCTTGTGAAACACATTTGAAACTGAAGTACAGTGTAAAATTTGTTATGGAAAACATTTCTATTTTACGCATAAACATAAATCTCATGAAGGTTATGATCTTGTTTCATTGTTTTCCTGTCGGTATGAAATACATAATAGGGAAGGGATATACATGTAGTTGTTACTGTCCGTCCACAATATTTTCGTTTCCGGATCAGGACTAAACTACCTTCATATATAATCTTTCTAAAACTAAGCATGTGTATTACCAACCTAAAGTGATATTTGTTGTAATATTTTCAGTGTGCTTAATAAAAAAACAAGTGTATATGTAGAAGCGAGCACCGCTCACATACCCCCGTTTCCAACTATAGTTTGACTAAATTGAAAATAGGAAAATGTGAATGAATGTTGAATGAATATGGAACGTACAGTTCCAGAGAAAACTCCTAAGTCATGTTTCCATGGAAACCGCCAAAATTCAGAAATAAGTTTAACACTCAAAAGGCACGTCTAGGCACCATATGTGTGTGTGTATGAAGTTTGTTGTAGCTAGAATGTATAGCTTGGGAGATAGGTTCTACACAAAATTACTTCCTCACAGAGTCAATGTGTTGTTCTTGTTTCCTTAGAAGCTGCCAAAAGTAAAATTCAGAAATCTATCTCAACCTGAAAAGGCACAACAAGAGATCATGGCTAACATGTACATGTATAGCAAGTTTGTTGAAATTAGCATCTTTAGTATGGGAGATATGCTCCGCACAAGGTCACTAACTTACAGAGTCATTGTTTTGGTCATGCTTCCATGGAAACCGCAATAAATAAAATTCAGAAATCAGTCTAAACCTCAAAAGGCACAACTAGATATCACGGCTAACATGTATAGCAAGTTTGGTGAAGCTAGCATATATAGTTTGAGAAATATGCTCGGTACAACGTTTTGTGACGGACGGACAGACAGACGGACAGACAGACGGACAGAATGAACGCTATATACCCCCGCTTACGCTGTAAGGCGGGGGTATTCAAATCGTTTCTATAGAAAGTAGTTGTTGAAGAACCCCTCATGTCCTTATCAATCACTTTATTCAAAATTAAAGGCCAAGTGGCCCAGAGTACATAAGGTTTTACAAAAACATGGCATGGTGTGTGGAACAGATAACAATATGTTATTACAATAATAATTAACGTAAGTGTTTCTTTAAGAATATACATATCCCTTTGAGAACTTTGATATTTCTCGTCTTCATGAGGGCTAGAAACTTGACAGTTGTAGGTGGGCTGTAATAATAGGCTGGAATGTATTTAGATCGACATTGTTTATAAAATGGACATATCAACATTATGTGGTATTCATCTTCAAGCATGTCAGCATTACATTTTTTACAAATTAATTCATTATATGGAACCAATGTCTTCGAGAAGAGCTGTTTTTGTACGTTCAGGTTATGAGATTGACATCTAAATTTGATTAATATTCGCATTAAATCTTTGCTTAATGCGCCACAGGAAATATACATTTCAGGTTGTAAAAGTGACTTAAATGTACTGTAATTTACAAGAAATGATGAGTTACTTATTTTACTATTCCAGTGTTGTATATCTATATCAATACAACGTTGTTTAAATGCTGATAAGAATTGATTTACATCGCCGCAGTCCTCGGCCAACCAAACATAAGCAAATCCCGTAGTAAACAAAAGCATTCTAACATGCGAGACCCAGTTTGTGCCTCCGTTATCATCATAGACTTTCAACATATTATAACTGGCATATGGGTATCTACTTTCATCCATTCGAACAATTCGACACCAATATTTGACACATTTTGTGTAATAATGCACACACAAATTAAATCTGCCAATTTCGCCAAGTACAAAAACCTTTTAAAATATTCACTATGGACCTTTTCAATACATGTTTTATAAGTGTAGCCGCAAATTTCACTGCCATATGTTAGTATAGGCAATATTTTACTGACGAATATATTTTGAGCAATAGATAAAGGCATATTTTGGTATCTGGTGAACAGCTGAAAAAGAGGGAAACATGCACGTTTGGCTTGTAATGATAAAGTTTCACAGGCTTTTGACCAGACTAAACGAGATGAGAATACAATTCCTAAATATTTGTAATAGGGAGTGACTTTAACAGGTAAGTCATTATAAAACCACTTTTCACTCTCTTTAACACGTCCCCCATTTCGAAAAACTACCACCTTCGACTTATCAAGGTTTACTTCAAAACCCCACTTGTTACAAAAATCTTCTAGAATATCTAATTTTCTTTGCAAATCAACAATGCTATCTGCTAGGAGTGCAACATCATCAGCAAACAATAATATCTTGTTAACTTCTATATATCCATTAACGAAGATTCCATGAGTATTACTCTGACACAGATCATCTGCGAGTTTATTGATAAATAAAATGAAAAGCAGCGGACTGAGCATGCAGTCCTGACGAACTCCATTGCTACAGTAGTTGTGAAGAAATCTGTTCTAGATTTACCAGAACGAACTGAGGCACATACATTTGAATACATATTCTCAATGATATTATACATCTTGTCGTGAACACCCTTTTCTAGGAGTAGATATAACAGTTTTGTTTCTATCTACATAAGCTGTGCTTTGCTTTACGCAAGTACTTATGTACTAAAGTAAAGCATAGAGAGAACATATTATCTATGGTAGAGTAATTATTTCTAAAGCTTCCTTGTCCTTCATTTAGCAAATCATTAAACTCGGCCCAGTTCCGTAGTCTTCTTTCAAGAATATATGTTGATATTTTGCCAATGGCACTTAACATCGAAATACCTCGATAGTTATTGGGATCAGACTTATTCCCTTGTTTAAAGATAGGTACCAGTAAACCGATATTCCACGCAGAAGGAAATACTCCTGAATCTAAAATGACATTAAACAAAGAATATAAATGATCAACAAGACATGGCGCATTCTTAATTAATTCTGGAGGAATGCCATCTATTCAAGGTGACTTACCAGATTTAATATCAGAAATAGCTTGAATAATTTCCTCATGGCTAAAGTTTTCAGATAACATATCAATATTCATACATTTTTCACATGGGAAAGTATCATGAATCATGATCTTCATGAAAATGTTTAACTTCATGATCAAATTCAGTTTGAGAAACAGAAGGGTTCAAAAGGTCTTTAAAATATATAAACCATTCACTTGATGTTATTTCATTATCCTCGTGTTTACTAGCAATGAGGTATTTCAGCTGTCTCCAAAAGTTTCTACAATCTTTATTAACAGCTGCATTTGACAGATTATTCAAAGCTGCAGAGATATGTTTTTCTCTTTTTTCCTTACAAATGTGGCGGAACATACGTTTGACTCCGCTCCTCATGTCCTTATGAAACTTAGCGTGTGCATTTGCTAAAGAGTTAGGAAGTGCCTTTATGTGCTTTAGACGTGTCAGGTTTTGGAAAATATGGTTATTTACTCAAAATTGGGATTTGTTTGTTCCCAGAGAGACCAAAAGCTGTTCATCATACTCACTGAAACTACAGCCTTTTAAAGGTTTCATATTTCAATTTTACAAAGGGAGAGATAAGGAATAATACTTCCAGAACAGTCCTTACAAGTGATCAATTTTTGACATACATTCATGTACAACTTCAAGTCTGCCAACCCCTCAACGCTTAAGACTATAGTTTGTAAATTTGTTCTTGACCTAGGGGCGTGGCAGGGCGTCCACACTCAATCCTTCTTTTAAACTCTCAAGGATGAAATACTGTAATATTTAATATATAGATGAAGACTAGATTTTAAAATTTCATTGCCCTATTAAAAAAACTAAGACAGGGGCCAATTTAAAATGGTGCACCCCTTTGACACAGCGACGGCGAATGCTTGTGTATTCGATAAGGCTAAAAAAGAAAGAATTTGTTTCTGGTTTCCGCCCGCATATGTTTCAAACCCACGCCTCAGGTCTTTTTTTCTAGGTTTTAACAAAAGTAAGGGCAGATTAGTATAATGTTTTAGCCTCAGAAAATATTGGACACAGAAAATGTCACTCGTTTCTATTGGGATGGAGTGTAGGGGTGAGATTATTGACTATTTGCAATATTAACACTTATTTAAGAGGGTTTGTGCTTTATTTCAATAAATAATTGTATAAATTTTGTTTGTTTACCTCTTCATTCCCACCAAAAAACTAAATACAAAAAAATCGCGTCATCGCATCATTTTTGTCAGCCTGTACAGACCAGAAACATTTTATTTAGGCCTAATGACTTTGAATGAATAATGAATGAATGAATGAATGTCTTTATTTCCTCCGATATGGCGAAGATCACAAGGATGTATTTACATGGTCATAAACAAGGCATAGAAACAGGATTCATAAAACAAAATAGATATCAGAAACTGTACAAAAGAGAAGATTTCATTGAATGAATGTACAAAGCAAAATGCAATATAACACTGTTTCTGTCTGATGTAGTTATTTCAGGTATGATATTTGCTCCACATAAAAAAGCTATTAAATTATCATCATCATCAATCATTTCAATACGAACATACAAGTCAATATCAAGTGTATCAATTAGAAAACTATAAATTGCGTTACGTTGCTTCATATTAGTTTCACAATGTAGAATGACATGACAGTCGTGATCAAAACATTGGGTTTTACAATTTATACATTCCCGTGAGGTTTTCCCTCGTGACATTACCTGTATTAAAAGTTGTATATAGGCTCTATAATCTGGATAGTTGTACATTAAGCTATATAAACTAGTATGCATACGTAGTTGTTTGTGTACTTTAGCATATCTAACCATATCATGTCTGACAGATAGAGTCGATTTCCACTGATTTTCCTCTGAGAATGTGATGGTTTTAATAACAATATTGCGCCATGTTGATTTTTGGGGGAAATAACCACAATGTACATAATCAATAATAAAATTTAGTAAATCATATTTTCTTGCCGTGCTTAAAAGACAGGTGCATATGTTTCGTGAGTTATTTAATAATTTAATATTCAATGAAATGAATGCACAAAATAACATCTTTGTTGCTGAGTGGCATTGATTGTTGCACAGACGAGTAATCTGCATTTATCAATATAACCTATCATTGTCCAAAGACCAAAATTAGCTATGACAGAACATGAAGAACAAACAAACAAAACAACCCTCTGACAACCTCTCCTGACTTGACCAAGGGAACTGCAGCTTTTGTGTTGATGAACTTTCTAATCTGACTGATGTTGCGGATATTGGTATAGGCTCTGCGGCATATTTTGCTTATATGTGTGACTCAGCTGATAGAGTAGACTGAAACACAAATCCAAGATTCTTTGCCGCCTGTGCCGGTTGTATTGTGTGGCTTCCGATTTGGAATGAAGGAAGATCCAACCTCTGTCGTGTAGATTTAGAAAAGAAAACCATTAGCTCTGTTTTGTCACTGTTTCAGTTTGTACGACATCCACTGTTTGATTTCATCTGGACAAAGCGACATCTGAGTAAAACCTGAGTGTATATTGTCTTTGTTTATATTTATAGGATTTTGAAATATCTCAAATATGAAAATGATCTGTTTTGTTGTGTGCGAGCCAAGATACCAGAAAATGATGGAAAATGCGAAATAAACACAAATGCATGTTTTTTGACGTCATACGTGGATTAATAAAAGATGGACAGTGGGTTCGTTGAAATGATTATTTTCAACAAATTCAGTGCTCTTCGTGCATTCTCAATTACCCAACATATGCAGTTTCTTTAAACTAACTAACAACACTAACAACTATAAACACTAGTGTTCTCATTCATACTGACCGTCGATTTTGAACTTTCCTCGCCATCGTTGTTTTGTTGTAAAATAAATTAACTCAATGACGTAACTATCACACAATGTACACGTAATTTAAATGTAAGTTCTTGGAAATTGATTTACGTTTGGTGTGGCCTGTTTTTCGGACTACATTTATAACTTCACAAAGGTGTTGTTAACAAATGATTGTCATTATTAATTGTACATTGATTTTTATGTACTTCAAACAGGGCTATTTCATGAGAAGATGAAATAAGATCTGAAAGAAATGTGCATTTTAGAAGATAGACTGCGCTATAAATCAAATGGTAATTTTATATTGACCTTTATGAAGGTATGTTCAATGGTAATCTAGACTTGTAAGGATCAAGTTACGTCGTTTACACATAAAACAAATATATTACCTTGAAGAGAAGTTCTTTATACAATGCACTACTTCGCAACATTATAGTAATACCACATTGGGATCCAACTATGTTCAATTCTAGTGATACCATAGTTCACTAAAGCAGAACATGTCTTTATGGTCGATTTGCTCTCATTTCATTTAATAAAGAGTCATTTTTTATATTTTGTATCATAATTCGAGTTAGAAAATGTATTTAAAAGCAGGAAATATTGCAAACAAATATCAAGTTTCAACTTTTGTTATCCGTCAAATTGACAGACAGTTATATATGTCTAAGATTTATGTTTTTGACAAATGTTCACCCAGAAAAGGTTTACTATTTTTTCTCTTTACAAAACAGATATTCAAACTTAAAAAAACATTATGGGATGCAAACAATATTCTGACGTGTCGTCACGGAACCATTATCTATTAAGCAAAATGTTTGGGTTGACTTTCAACATGTCACTAGCACAACATAATACAAACATACCGACAGGGTAATTTACATATCCGAGTGCCAACACATGTTAATATTGTCATATAACGTAAATGTTGTTTGAAATGGAAAATATAACATTTAAAAAAACAAAACTTTACGAGATAGAAAGCATCCAACGAGGTCATTGTTTATCAACGACAATGATACGAAACATTCCAGTATTATGTCATACGATTGTGTGTGATACAGCTCAGAGCTCAAGCTTGCCACTATGTCCATCGCTGCAGTGTTGAAGTCTGATGCACGGAAATGTGTATTACTTAAAGATAACTTTGAACTTTATGATTTAGCAAACAACTTCTGACGTCAATGTTCCACAATATTGAATTTCCTATTCTGTGTGAAATGATCTTTCATGATGCAGCGTCATTCCCATTATGCCAATTACTGCAGATGACATTTGTCGTTTACAGAAGTTCAGTTTTGTAACAAATTTTGAAAACGAATCTGAATCCACGTTAGGTTATAATGATCGCAACGAAGAGGAGGAACGGCCGGCATTGCACTTGCTCAGTTTCCCAAAACATTTCACTAGTCATAAGCTAATATGTATATGTCGTTAAAATCAAGATAAATAAAATAAGAGTAAATCTACAAAGATGATGCGGTTGATATGCTGACATGAGACAGGACAGTTTACATTATCATTTCACTTAATAATTATATGAGAATTATAAGGACATATTGTAAAGAATGGCGATCTGGGTATGCATGTGATGACTCGTTACTTCAGTGATTTGGAAAAACCGTGTCACCAGAAACGGTCACCATTAGAAGAGAATACAATACAAATTGAAGAGTGTACAACCAACTGATACTTCTCACCAGTCAGGCTATCAGTTAGTTCATTTTCATCTGAGCTCGAGTTATGTTGTGGTAATGAGAGTTGAGGAGAAAACTTCAAAGATGAGAAGGGATGTAATAGTGTCAGTGTGCTATAGTATATGTTTGTGAATGCTTGGCAACGTCGCAGTTAGTAATGTTTCAGTTTGACATTCTTACAAGATATCGCATGTTTAATACTAAACATGATAAAACTTAAGGTTCTGTTTTACCAATAACGTGTATATATTGAAGCCACAGCTTGTGTATAATTTTAACTTTCGTACCCAAATCATAGGCGTCATATGCATGTCTTGAAATAATAATGAAGCACTTAAACGGACATATATTGCGTGATGCAATCCTCACAGAAAATATAAGTTTAGTTCTGATTATTTACATGCACTTTTAACGGGAAATTTTAAATTTGGCAAGGACAGAGAGAAAGTTCAGAATCTTCAAAATGAAAAGACTTCTACAGAGAGCAACCTCCCACGCCGGCACATGTAGAAACTGTTTGATTTAGACGGTATTTATTTCCAGATGGTACATTTAAAGGGGTATTGACAGACAGGGTTACTCCAATATAAAAAATCTCTCCTCGTGACGTTAACAGGAGTTACACATTATAATATTAACATACATTATAATTCATGAATTAACAAATTCATATACCAAAAACTTAATATGTAAGTTATACAATTAACACGATCTATGTACATGTCCATTAAAAAAAAAGTAAAATTATTCTTTTGCATGGTAACCAGCATGATATTCGTTCAAATTCATGTGCTTTTAACATCACTGGAATCGTTTGCTGAAGTCAGTAAATCTACAACCAAAACTGTCGGGTGATCTGCTACATTTCCTCCCTTGCTGTGGTATGATTGATTTTGTTGTCACCATGGGATTCCCTCTATAGAACATCTAGAAGTGTTTGCCATATAAAATAGGGAGACCTTTACGTTTACTTTTTTTTATACTTCCGGTCATTACGATTCATGAACCTTTAGTAAGTTTTAAATTTCTATTTTACCCAGACGGAAAATGTATTCAACAGCATCAATCATCAGCTGGAAAGACTGTGCGGAAGGATGAGTCATACAATAGCCTACACCTTCCTGTTTCATTTCATAGTTTGTCATTTGTGACACCCATGATGACGATAATATCAATTATAGAAACATATCTATAAAGGTAAATTGTATATACAATGACAAGAACATGAATAATAAACATATCCTCTTTGTCCGAAAGATAGTTTAGTACATGTTCAGTAGACTGGTGTGATGTATTTCCGTCTTTATTTTCCGTCAGTGGGTAGATTTGAAACATTACTTAGTAACATGAGTTCACGCTTTACGTCAGAACGCCACACTTATTTATTGCCAGCTTCCTGTATCAGTAAGGGGTTTCTTTGTTAGTTTTATTACTTTTTTTTTATACCGATAGACGTACTGTATTGGAACTGATTGATACGACTTTTATAACACACACGAACCAACCGTTCATTTATCTCTGGGGAGTTGAATTCCTTAGTCGCGTTTCTGTCAGAAGCAGAATATGTTATAAGGGTTTGGTAAACTTGTAAGTTTCTGTTGACAATTACACCACACAAAGGGCGAGTGTAGGAGACAGCGTGCTTAAAAAGCTCAGACATCAATTAACTTTTCTTAGTTACGAACTAAATCACGGCACACTACGGAAGAGTCTGAGAGTCATTGCGTGGGTTGTGACAAAATTAGAGATACTGCTCTCGCGAATACCTTTCCAATTAGGACTTGTATGATTATTTTATATACAATATTAATGAAAAAATTACATAAGTATACATTTCTATGATTGGTCTATTCCGATTCACCCTTCGCCCCTGGTTATATTTAAAAAACAAACCAACTATAAATGCCTGATGGGAGTATCCTTATAAGCTTAGCTTCTAGTTAAGTCTTTGAGGGTCATTTAGAAGTGGAATACATACGAACATACTTTCTGGATAACAACCTCTTTATTTTGAATATAGACACAAATTCCAGAACTTCTTGTTGTCATATCTTCTAGTTACTAGTCCAGGTCCTAACTTCAACAAGCTCTCTTAGTTTCTAATGGCGTCCTTAAACCGTAGTTATTACATTGAGCCACGTTTGACTTCCAGTCTTATTAAAATCAGTTGTTTTCCCAAGAATAAACGGAGGAAAGTAGTGCATCTGCACATACATCCGAACTCATATCGTAAATAGGCGCGTAGAAAGGAATTTTCGAAAAATGAACCTGCCGAAAAATGTAAATGGAAACATGCATGTATTTAAAAATATTCTTACATCAAATGATTTTTTAAATGTTGAAACCCGAAATGTTTATATCAAATTTTATCCACCATAAATTATATTGAGTAAAATATGAATTGGTTGACAGACTGTACAATTCCCTGGTTATTAGATTATAGCCTTTATCAGTAGTTGGAACAAATGAAGAAGTAATGCAATGCGTCCTCGGAGGTGCTTCCACAAGCATAAACTTCCAGAAGCATAAACTTCCACAAGCACAAACTTCCAAAAGCATAAGACAGGTTGTCAGAAATAAATCTTTAACTTTCTTTTTACAAATGACCATTGCCAATGGAGGCAAGATTATGGAGACGAGATTGTCATTGCAAGCGAAGTTTCCTCACTTGATGTATTGAGACTATGGGAAGGGAAATGGCAGAATAAACTGCCACAAGCCGGAAAAATCCAGCATAACCTTTTTAAGCGATTTTGTGATCATGTGTCCTAGCAGTCAGTGACTTACCAGCAACCAGCTGGTCGTCGATTACGTTATGCCTTATCTCAGGGATTCCTGTTTTGGTTATACTATTATTCCACTGCTTTATAAAGGAAATTTATTAATTGACTATCAATGTTATGACACGTATACGGTATTTACGGACAAGACATATGATGCGACAACTGAACCAATACTGGACAAACTGGACCAATACGGAGAAAACAAGGTCAATACGAGACAAACTGGGCCAATATGAGTCGGAGCATGCGCAGACGCCAATTGGTGAAGGCCCGAAGCTCTCGCTTCACAACTTTGGCCCATGCTATCTGTTCACCAGTCTTATTGTCCGCCGCCGCAACGCGGAACGGGGGACTATGAATTCAGCGGCGTACGTCCGTCCGTACATACGTCACATTTCTTGTTTACGCGATATCTTATGAAGCGTTGCATTGAAAGTCTTCAAATGTGATGTCTGCCTACATTGTGGGAAGACGCAGACACCAGTCAATTTTGGTGACCTTGGTTTTATTTTCAAGGTCACCACGACACTTTGACCACTTTTTGAACTCTTGTTTACGCGATATCTCATGAAGCATTGCGTCCAAAGTCTTCAAATTTGGTGTCTGCCTACATTGTGGGAAGACGCAGACACCAGTCAATTTTGGTGACCTTGATCTTACTTTAAGGTCACCACGACACTTTGACCACTCTTTCATCTCTTGTTAACGCGATATCTCATGAAACATTGCAGCCAAAGTCTTCAAATTAGTTGTCAGCCTACATTGGGGAAAGACACAGACACTAGTTGATTTTGGTGACCTTGATCTTACTTTAAGGTCACCGCGGCACTTTGACCACTTTTCTAACTCTTGTTAACGCGATATAACTTGACCAGTTGGACTCAAACTCTTCAAACTTGGTGTCAGTCTACACTTGGGGATGACGCAGACACCATGGGATTTTGGTGACCTTGACCTTTTTTCAAGGTCACCGCGACACTTTGACCACTTTTCAAACTCTTGCTTCCGGGATATATCATGACCGATTGGACCAAATGTTTTCAAATTTGGTGTCTACATTGGAGGATGAGGCAGACACCAGTCGATTTAGTGACCTTGACCTTATTTTCAAGGTCACCTCTACACTTTGACCACTTTTTGAACTCTTGTTAACGCGATATCTCATGAGGTGTTGCATCCAAAGTCTTCAAATTTGGTGTCGGCCTACATTAAGGGATGACACACACACACACACCAGTACATTTTGGTGACCTTGACCTTGTTTTCAAGGTCACCACAACACTTTGACCAATTTTAGAACTCTTATTAACATCTCATGAACCCAAGCACCCAAAGTCTTAAAATTTTATGATCATCATGGCACTTTTTACCAGTAATGCAATAGATAAAGTAGCTCCAATGTTGTGTCTTATTAACTCAATGTCACTGGCGGGGGACATTGCCATGTTTGTGGCAAACACTTGTTTAAAATTATTATTTTAATATAAAGGAAATGTTTGGTGTAGTGCAAATTGAATGAAAATAGGTTAATTAATAAAATTGTCATTAAGTATGTCCGTATTGGCCGAGTTACAGGTCCTCGTAACTCGGCTACTATATGGAAATACTTAACTAATGCGGTATAATACAAATGACATCAGATGACATATGTGTACGTTCTGATAGATCCCACTAACTGTTAAATCTGATAAAGACCTACAAAATATCAGTTTCAGAATTCGCAATCCCCACTTGAAAGGGAATATTCTCTAACTTCTCTAAACATTTTGAAATTGAAAATTTCCCCCATCAACTCTCTGTGAGAGAGGGTGAGAACTTTTACATGTCTATGAGTCTATTGGTCAATCAGCAATTTAGCCTAAACTTGATCAATCTTGTTGCTGCTAATTAAAACTACTTTTTATTACTTTAGCCAATTTTACGAATATTCACTTGCATGTGTACATTGAGCAACGAGAACGCCCTTGTCGAAGAAAATGACATGAAATTTAAACGGATTGTTTGAACATCGCACACTGTCTGTCAAACAAGAAATAAACTCAATTATTGTAATTTTCGGTTGTCATTTCATTACGATATTTCCTGTCGGTTACATTCTGGAACTTTATGGACGATTTTCAAACATTTGGTTTATGTCTTCTGATGATACGATATTGTTGACAGAACATATATACACAACATGTCTTTTTTCTGAACATGATGCTTATATCATATTGTTTGCATAATAGCATAGTGTCATCCTTCCAAAACCTTTACTTCTTGAAATGTTTGGACAATGAGAAATATAAGCGTCTTATTACAGCATTGACCTTACCAAAAGCTTACCACACGACCATTTCGCCTAATTACAGTTAATTACATAAATTATGTTGGCGATACTTACTTACTCCGAGGGTTTGGGTTCGAATGCCGCAAGGAACTCGGCCCGAAAAAGTACAAGAATTTGTATTAGATCATAGCTGCTATTGTTTGAGCCGAGGTATAACCAACGTAAATTTCAGTTATACCATAGCCAGAACTACTTTTTATACAATTCCGATTTTTACGTAGTTTGATTATCTCGTCAAATGCTTGTATTAAAAGAAGAACATAACTCAAATAAACAGTTTATTACATCAATATTGTGTTTCCAGATTGAACAGCTTGGGGAAGTCATTAAGTATATACAGTGATATCAATCTTTACATTCAGAAGTATTCAGGTGGTTCTTCTCTAGCTCCGGCGTCCTCATTAACTTCGTTCAGCATAGATACAGTTGACTAGACATTACTTCGCGAAATGTGTAACAAATTAACAAAAACTTTGTGAAAATTATATTGTCTGTAGGATGCAAGTCATTGTTCATTAACCTATTATTAGTATTACATCATTTCAATTGAATTTTTAAAAATATTTACACAGTGATGTAAAATTGGATACTGTTTGAAACCAAATCTATTAAATACTCAGTTAATGTTACTTATTTAAGCAATGCCAATGATCAATTTGCATGTGAAGGGAGAAACTGACATACACGTGTCCATATTGCCGCTAAACTACTTAGGCTGCGTGAGTTATATAAACTTATATTCTTTGAAAGTTTCATGAACAGTTATATAATAGTAGTTGTTGTTCGTTATTATCTTACCTCACAAACATGCAGAACAACGTTTCAATCCCCCACGTACGTCGAATTGAGCTGCAAATATCCACGTCTGAACATTTCAAAAGCCTGTTTTCAATTAACTGGAGCGCCACGTGCGCAAGTCAGAGGTTCACTCCCACGTGCAAATTGTGGAAATACAATGTACACTCTTACGCGATTTTCACGAGCTGTGTGGTATTGTTTTGATGTTGTAACAGACGGGGTTTCCGCCCTGATTCAAGAGAATATATTAACTGTGTGATTCTACTTTGCGTTGTGTGATTTTAACCGTGTGTATATATATCTTGAAACCAGGTGTCCTTGACCAACTTGTTAAATTAACATGTGAACTTTCAACCAACAGGTCACTTCAACTCATAAACCTCGCTGCATCCCGTTTCGAGATGTAGCTTGTGAACAACAACATACAAATATATTACCGTTCACAATTTTATTCCAAAGACATCAAACTCAACAAAAAAACAGCAAGATATGCATAAATAATTCCGGGAAGCTAACAAAATGAAATAACCATCACAAATTCCTGGAAACTAACGCTGGTAACAGCGGTAGTAAAAACAGTTAAATTCCACCCCCATCCCGGTGTCTAATCATAATCCAACTCTAACAAAACTCTAATCCTACATCATATTTCCCCCCAAACCACCCTAGCCTACATACACTAGTTAATTACCTATTCCTACGTCTATATATAATTAATCTATCTAGTGCTACGCTACGCTATGGAAGTGGGTCAATTGTTTCGTATCCAAACAGTTGCCGTTCAATCACAGAACAATTGTGTTCAATCGCAGAACAAGTTATAGTTGTCTAGTCACAAGACAAGCGGGACGCCGTTTCATGCCGAAACGAGATTCACCTATTGCTTTGAAATACCAAGCAAGACAATGCCTCTGGCGAGCATCGCTCGTTTTATACCCTGCAGCGGGCGCATCCCATTCCCAATAACACCCCTATTTCTAAGTAATAGACTTGACTTTGCTAGCGGCCAATTGCTGATGTGAGATAGCGAATCGGGGCCATACAACTTCCCGCTTCGTTAAAACCCGTCCCTATTCGTAAGTACCTAACTTAAACTTATATAATTTATCCCCAAAACACCTTAAACATCCTAATATAATAATATTTTACCCAGAAACCAATAACTAACGATGTTAATGCTAAATATAACCCAATCCCGTTACATTCCTCCCCCCTTTTTAAGAGAAAAAAACAACAAAAAGTACCTTTCCCCAAAAAAGAGAAACAAAAGAAAACATAACCAAATAAGATAACAAAAGAAAACAAAACAAAATCAAACAAGAGCGTCAACAGTCTAAATGTAGCCGAGGTAGTCCATGTCCTGGTACTGCTCCAACCGACAGGCAGTGGTTGCGGGCAAGCGGTGACGACATTCCTGATCCTCCTGACGGGCTGTGGCACGGTCATTAGAAGGTGCCGGAGGCAGGGTGTCCCCTGGGTTAACAAACTCTGGGTTGGCCGCCAGAAGGTAGGTGTATGCCGCTCCAGGAGGGTGACTGTTCAAATGCATCCGGGCATGCATTTTCCATCGGAATCTCCGCCCACACATGTTGCACTGGAAATAGGGTTGCTGACGTTGATGGTGCCGGCTCCAGTGATCCATATAAGAATTCCATCGGAGGTACCTGAAGTCGGGGCAACCATCGACTGCGCATGTCATTCCACCAGGAGGAAATGGTTCATGGAGATCCTCCTGGAAGTCCTTAAGCTCTTGTGCCGATACTGTCAGTTCCATTTTAGGTCCGAAAAATAAACCAAAGCAAATATACAGGAACCAAATGCGAACTAAAGAGAAAAAAAAAACCCAAATAAAACGAAGCAAAAAAAATACAATAATTGCTTCCCGCGGTCAAATGCTTTCATGACGGTGAGAAGGTTGTTCTTGATCATTAGCATCTTCTTCTCCCCCATTCCCACTAGTTTCTTGTTCCTCAATAGTTTGATCAACTAGCCAGTTCTCAGGATGATCTTTCCCCTCGTACATTTTTAAATGATCTACATGTACAGTGATGCATTGCTTATTAATCTCTTTCTGTATTTTGTAGATGATAGGAGACAACCTGCCAACGACAAGATAGGGACCAGTCCAA
This sequence comes from Gibbula magus, assembly GCA_936450465.1. Taxonomy (NCBI): domain Eukaryota; kingdom Metazoa; phylum Mollusca; class Gastropoda; order Trochida; family Trochidae; genus Gibbula; species Gibbula magus. The sequence goes on from OW388291.1 coordinate 61,155,456, forward strand.
CCCAGCTCAAGCTTTTGATTTGCTTTAGGGGGATACCAACACCAGAGCGACTGACCTTCTTCAAACTCTCTATTCCTAACATTAACGTCATAATGTTTGTTTTGAAGGTTAGCGGTAACACCAAGATTTTCACAGGGAAAACCAAAGTTGTTCTGTATCGACCACTGAAGCCATTCAACGTATTCAACCGGACATTCAGTCCGAAGAACTCCCGGCCGATCACCCACCATAAGATCTAAGGGCATCCTGACCTCCCTACCCGTCATCAATAAGTTAGGACTACACCCTGTGCTATCATGAACACTAGCCCGATAAGCCATGAGAAGAAACGGCAATTACTGATCATCCCAATCCAACCGCTCTTGATGAACAAAGATAGAAAGCATATGGCAAAGAGTTCTGTTGAATCTTTCTACTAGTCCACCTGACTGTGGGTGATATGGAGTAGTACGTGACTTATTCACACCTAGCCTCTGACACACCGTAGCAAACAAAACGGATTCAAATTCTCGACCTTGGTCAGTGTGAAGTTGTGAAGGACAACCAAAACGACAGAAAACCTCAGTGACTAGCTTAGCTGCAACTGTCAACGCAGTATGATTTGGGATAGCGAAAGCTTCTTTCCATTTGGTAAAATAATTACCTACTGCCATGATGTACTCATTCAAACTACGTGTCACAGGAAGAGGACCTACAATATCAATGGCCATACATTCCATGGGGAACCTAACGACAAAAACTGTTTCAATGGTGCTTTCCTCTTACCAGGACCAGGCCTACTCCTAGCACAGAGATCACATTCCCTACACCAACGCTTGACTGCTTCTGACATACCCGGCCAATAAAACCTCTGCTCAATTGCCCTCAGAGTTTCATCCCTGCCAAAATGACCAGCAGTTTTTTTGTGATGCAAGTGTTCCTGGAGCGACCAACTGATACACCTCACCATGATCAAGAAGATATTTCCTATAGAGCAAGTGATTCTCGATAACCAAGCTTTCCCACTGACTCCAAAGAGCTTTAGCCTCACTGCTGAGATCAACTACCTCTGCCCTGGAAGGTTTAACACTGGATGACAAAAGTTTCTCCCTAATAGGACCAATGCTAGTATCCTGCTCCTGCATCTGCAGAAGATTGTCCCTAGTCCACACAGGGAGTCAGTTAGGCACAGTCTCTTGTGCGGTACTGTCAGCCCGTAACGAACCTACAAGTTTGCCTATCCCATCAACATAAGCTCTCTCATGATCATAACAATCTGAACAATTTCTAGATGGTTTCGTGACAATGCATCAGCATTCCTATGCTTAGCACCAGGCCTATACCTAATCTCAAAGTTGAATGTTTCTATGACACTAAGCAATCGTGCAAGCATACCATCAGCATCCTTGAAATTTCTAAGCCAGACCAAAGGAGCATGGTCAGTCCTGACTTTTGTCCAAACAGGAAATATTTAAACTGTCTAAAAAATGTAACAACTGCCAATAGTTCTCTCTTAGTGGTACAGTAGCTCTCTTGTGTCCTATTCAGTGACCGACTAGCATAGGCTATGACCTTCTCCTGACCTTCCTGAACTTGAGAGCTAACACAGCACGTATCCCTGAAGCGCTAGCATCTGTATCTAAGATGAACTGTCCTTCATCGTGAGGGAAAGATAATACAGGAGCTTATAACAAGCTATTTTTCAGTTCCTGAAAGGCCTGTTGAAAGAAATCATCCCAAAGGAAGGTTACCTTCTTCCTCGTTAACCGTGTCAAAAGTGAAGCTATCGAGGAGAAATCCTTAACAAAGTGTCGGTAATAGCCTACTAGACCGAGAAAACTGCGCACTTCTGCCTTACTATCTGGAACTGGCCACTCTTCAACAACCTGACATTTCCTCTGATCACAACCTATCCCATCTTTAGACACTATATGTCCGAGAAAAGATACCTCAGTTTGGAAAAGAACACATTCCTTAGGCTTAAGCTTTGGGTTTGCTTAACGAAACTGTGCGAAAACTAACATCAGGTTCTCAAGAGCACTTGAAAAATCTGACCCAAACACAATGACATCAACCAGATAGCAAAGACTCCTTTTCCATTTTAATGACCCAAAGATTGTATTCAGTAACCACTCAAAGGTCGCAGGGGCATTCGTTAAGCCAAATGGCATCACATTGAAATGGAATAAGCCTAAGTGGGTAGAAAAAGCAGTTTTACTTTTATCAAGAGGGTCCATTTTCACCTGCCAATAACCACTAGCAAGGTCAAGGGTACTAAACCATCTAGCTCCACCCAAAGTTTCTAGCATATCATCCATCCTAGATATGGAAAACGCATCTTTCTGAGTAACAGAGTTGAGCTTCCTTTAGTCTATGCAAAACCTAACAGAACCATCCTTCTTAGTGACAAGACAGACTGGAGCAGACCAAGGACTGGTACTAGGCTCGATGATACCCTGACCTAACATTTTATGGACCTCTTCCTCAACAACTGTGTTACGAGCCAAAGGTACCCTACGAGGTGGTAGCTTTATTGGAGCAGCATCTCCTGTATTGATCTTATGAGTAGTGAGTCCTGTTTGCCCAAAAGTACCATCTTTATCAATAAACACATCCTGATATTCCGCTACCAAATCTGTTAAAGCCTGCTTTTCATTTACTGACAACTCCGAGGAACTATTCTCGACCAAAGGTAAAAGATGAGCGGGGAGATTGACCTTCTCCGCAGTTTGACCTGACTCATTGATCTCTACACAGCTCTCTACTGACTCAGCGATACCCATGATCGAAGACGGACCAATATTGACACTCTTATTGCTAACGTTAAGGACAGACACTGCCACTGTATGCCGACTAGTATCAACTAAGCTTCTAGCAACAAGTAAGCCCTGTTTCTGCCAATGTTTGTTAGGTTCTATCACACCGATACCTTTGGAAACTAAACCTTCTGTCTCACAAAGTACTACCTGTTCAGATTGAGCAGGTATCCTAATTTTTTCAGTAAGCCTGATCCTAACACAGTTATTTGTTGACTGCTTGTACAGTTTGACTCTATCCTTAGTTGTCTTGAGAATGCGTTTCTTGATATGAACAACACACTAATAAATTTCAAAGAAATCCATACCGAAAATTCCTGATAAACCATCAAGATCAGCTACAATGAAATTGTGGCCGAAACACAAACCATCAACCTTGAACTCAATCATAGCCTGACCCTGTACCTCCAACTGCCTACCATCGACAGTAACTAGGTTGACTTCTACCCGAGCCAGCTCGGTGTCAAGACCTAATCCGGAAAATTCTTCAATGGACAACAAAGAAATATGTGACCTTGTATCAATAAGCATCTCCTACTGTTGGTCATTAATTTGCATGTTTGTGAAGAGACAACTGCTATCACCTTGGACATTGCGAACCTGATAACTGACCTTTGTACCTGCAGAGGATGTTCCCCCCAAATTGGTACTCAAGTCAACCTCGCTATCCAAACTAGATCTGCATTTTTCTGGCCCTACAAGATGATCTACCTGACGAATTGATTTGGCCTCATCCTCAGCCCAATCTAGTTGTCCGACTCCTTAGCCTCATGTAGAAGAACTTCGGACACTGCCTGACTATATGTCCCTGACCTTTGCAGAAGTAACATTCGACCTTTTTATCACCACCTCGTTTCTGCCTATTGAAAGACTGTATGATCTGATGTACAATGTAACTTGCTATCGATCAACTGAGAAATAGACTCTAAAGTCAATGAGCTGTCAGCTTTCCCTGTCCCTACAACTTTGGTAACTGCAGCACAAACCTTGCTACTACTTTAACCAGGTTTACGACACCTACTGACCTCAACAGCTTCATAATCTATTGCAAACGAGATTGCCTGTTCTACTGTCTGAGGGTGACTGAAAGTTACCCTTTTCCTCATCTCAAAATCACTCAAACCAGTAACGTACTGATCAATGATCTGCAACTCCAAAAAATTATATGGAATGTCTGGATATGCTTACAAAGCTAAGCTGATAGCCATAATCTGCAGCAGACTCATCTTTCTTCTGACATCTATTCCTGAACTCACAACGATAGGCTATTCCCCCCTCTCTTGGACTGAACCCCTGAGACAAAACATTTCTCAATGAAGAATAATTGCTAAGCTGACCATAAGTAAGGTTACTAAGCAAAGTCTGAGCTTTTTCCAAATCATCCCAACCATTCCAAGCTGCAACTTGTTCAAAATGAACAATTTAATCACGCCAATTAGTCGTTCTACCATCAAAAGTATCAGGATATGCCTCCCTACGGTTTGAACTTGCTGACCTATGACCTTGACCCGCTTCACGAAGAATGGACGGCCTAGTAAGAGCATCTAAACTAGGAAATGTCCTACTGCCCTGAACAGGAAAAGGAAGGTTCTGTCTACCTGAAAAAGAACCAGGAAAACTTAAACTCGTAGAATTAGGTAAAGATGACTCAAACCTAACTGAACGATCCTGACCTTGACCCTGCTCTGACCTGAGGTCATTGAACACTCTCTATTCCAGCACCTGAAGGGTTAACATGAGAACGACCTACATTCTGCTGACCTATATTCACTTAAAGCGACTCAGGAGTGACACTTTGGGGTGGAAAGTACGGGGTTGACATGTCATAGTTCATATCCTCATTGCCTCTTGGAGATTCATAACATGCATCATCTTGGAAATATGAAGGCGAAAAACACGACATTAAATTATTTTCCAAATCCATTTTATAAAATGACACTTCCTATACAGAAATTATCAATAAATTGCGAAAACCTCCAACTTAACTACAAGCCAAAATATTCACCACTACAACGGCTATAGAAGATCAAAATAATATTATAACTGTTAAACTTCAAATCTGTATCATTTCACAATACAATATGAATAATACAGAAGGTTACAAGTGTATAAAGTTGACCACAGAAAACTACATCCGGGTCACGGCACCAAAATGTAACAGACGGGGTTTCCGCCCTGATTCAAGAGAATATATTAACTGTGTGATTCTACTTTGCGTTGTGTGATTTTAACCGTGTGTATATATATATCTTGAAACCAGGTGTCCTTGACCAACTTGTTAAATTAATATGTGAACTTTCAACCAACAGGTCACTTCAACTCATAAACCTCGCTGCATCCCGTTTCCAGATGTAGCTTGTGATCAACAACATACAAATATATTACCGTTCACAATTTTATTCCAAAGACATCAAACTCGACAAATAACAGCAACATATGCATAAATAATTCCGGGAAGCTAACAAAATGAAATAACCATCACAAATTCCTGGAAACTAACGCTGGTAACAGCGGTAGTAAAAACAGTTAAATTTCACCCCCATCCCGGTGTCTAATCATAACCCAACTCTAACAAAACTAGATCTAATCCTACATTATATTATTTATTGTTATCACAACTTTTAAAGGTGTACTTACAACTTTAAAAAGTTGTGTATTCAAGTTTTAAAGTTGTAAGTACACCTTGAAAAGTCGGTAAGACCCCACTTATCACCCTAATCTGGATCCGCCATTGAGTTTGAATTATACATGTTGTAGGCCTGTGTTTATTAGTATCAAAGTGACTTGTCATATTCCATGTGTGCATAATAAAGTGCGAAAGTGCTTGTACTTGTATTTTGCTTGTTTGCGTCCACAAACTACAGTTTGATGTCAATAAGAATTAACTTAGCACTTTTTTGCTATATTGGTTTCATATGTAGAACAATAGCATCTCAAATTATCTTCTTAACCTTCAGAAGTCCACAATGAGGATACAATAATGGCCTCCTACACAGAGGCAGGTAAACTACATTGTACAGGGTTCTACCTGAGCATTAGAAGTTTAAGCGTTGAAAAGATCGGGATTCATACACCTGTGCGATGCGAACATATTTCTTATAAATCACAACAGATGTGAGATGTAGCATTATATTTGATTCTGGTGAAATAACAATTATTGTATAGTGTTGCAAATTTTCGCTGCTACAAGATTTTGAAGGAACTACGACAACTTTAAAACTTGAATATACAACTTATAAAACTAGAATATATAATTTTTAAAACTTGTATATACAACTTTTAAAACATGAGTATACAACTTTTAAAACTTCTAATTACACCTTTACAAGTTGTTATTACAACTTTTAAACTTGAATATTCAACTTTTTAAAGTTGTAATTAAACCTTTTAAAGTTGTAATTACAACTTTCAAACTTAAATATGTAACTTTTAAAACTTGAATATATAACTTTAAAAACTTGAAAAAACAACTTTTAAAAATTGTAATTTCACCTTTACAAGTTGTAAATACAACTTTGAAACTTGAATATACAACTTTTTTAAGTTGTAATTACAACTTTAAAAAAAAATGTTGTCACTGAGTTTGGCCCTTGTAGGCTTTCAGAACAATTGTGTTATAGTTGTCTAGTCACAAGACAAGCGGGACGCCGTTTCATGCCGAAACGAGTTCTCACCTATTGCTTTGAAATACCAAGCAAGACAATGCCTAAGGCGAGCATCGCTCGTTTTATACCCTGCAGCGGGCGCATCTCATTCCCAATAACACCCCTATTTCTAAGTAACGTGCGGTCAATTGCTGATGCGACATAGCGACTCGGGCCATACAACTTCCCACGCTGCTTCGTTAAAACCCGTCCCTATTCGTTATTACCTAACTTAAACTAATATAAGTTATCCCCAAAACACCTTAAACATCCTAATATAATAATATTTTACCAAGAAACCAATAACTGACGATATTAACGCTAAAAGTAACCCAATCCCGTTACATTCCTCCCCCCTTTTTAAGAGAAAAAAAACAACAAAAAGTACCTTTTTTCCCCAAAAAAAGAGAAACAAAAGAAAACATAACCAAATAAGATAACAAAAGAAAACAAAACAAAATCAAACAAGAGCGTCAACAGTCTAAATGTAGCCGAGGTATTCCATGTCGAGCAGGTACTGCTCCACCCGACAGGCAGTGGTTGCGGACAAGCGGTGACGACGTTCCTGCTCCACCCGACGGGCTGTGGCACGGTCATTAGAAGGTGCCGGAGGCAGGGTGTCCCCTTGGTTAACAAACTCTGGGTTGGCCGCCAGAGGTAGGTGTATGCCGCTCCAGGAGGGTGACTGTTCAAATGCATCCGGGCATGCATTTTCCATCGGAATCTCCGCCCACACACGTTGCACTGGAAATATGGTCGCTGACGTTGATGGTGCCGGCTCCAGTGATCCATATAAGAATTCCATCGGAGGTACCTGAAGTCGGGTCAACCATCGACTGGACATGTCATTCCACCAGGAGGAAATGGTTCACGGAGATCTTCCCATCCTCGATAATCCAGCGCTATTGTTCCGATAAATCTACACACAAGCGCTGGAAAACAGTAAGGGTCCCCTCCCTCACGTCATCAACTGGCAGGAAAGCAAGAGCATCAATCTTGCCACAAAACAGTCTGAAGTCTTCATCATCTCGGTAGTGCTGCACTAGGCCAAGATTCTGGATCTTCCTCCAGGTACTCTGCGTCAAGTGGTAGAAGCAACCCTTACTTTGTACATGTCTACCAAACACAGCATTTACTGCACGCAACACAGCATCTTCAAAATCAGTTACAACAATCTCAACATTCATTTCAACATTCAACTCAGTGAGCTTATCTACAATGGCTTGAAACAATATTTCATAAGAAATGCGAGTTTTCGCTGCAAAATGGCATATACACAAGACATGAAAGTATCATGAAACTTAACCCTAACAATATATATGTGCTGAAACAATGGAGGAGCCATAGCAAAGTTTCCATCCATGAACGCAGTAGTTGCATTACTCAGTTCATTAAGTCCTTCTGCAGTAGCAAAAGCAATCACTCTTTCACTGGCTTCTGGACCGTTGTCAAACAGGAGGAATGGTTCTGCATCAGCTGTCAGGTTCAGGTCGCTGAGACTTCTTGGGACTTTTTCTATGGTACCTAAGACTGCGTTTAGTATGCTCAAGTTCAGGCAGCATCATCTTCACAGGGTCTTCAGCACTTGCTACGGTAGTAGCAAGAATCTGAGAAGGCTTGTCTAAGGAACTGGTAGCTTGCTGTCTCATCTTGTTTCTTAGTTTTGCGTAGGATATTGATGTTTCCTCAGGTGGGTGATTGTGTGGTTTCTGCAGCTCTGGATCTTTTATGTCTGTAGTTGTACTAAGGCTTGCTCTGCAATCAGACTTTGCACGCTTGCTTCACTTCCACCATATCTTGTTTTTTCTTTTACTGGCAACAGTGTACATGTGACCTTCATGGCACACTTTCTTCCCTCCTCTGTTACTTTCTATTACCTCCATACTGAAGATCTGATAGACTTGATCATTTTAGTGCACATTATATATCATAAATGATGAAACCAGTATGTCTAAGCTTGTTAAAAACTGTTGATTAGTTTTCCTGATCAAAGGGGTTAAGTTTTGATAGGTAATTATTAAGTAAATGAGTGAGGCCAGTCCAAATGATCAATTAAGAGAGAGTATTATGTCGATATAATTGAGCAGGTGAGAAGGAAACAGTTAATACCAATGTAATTATGTTGTTTTAAGTAGCAAGCTACAAGACACTTGTTACTTAAAACAACATAATTACATTGGTATTAACGGTTTCCTTCCTGTACCTTTGATGTTAAATGTGATGTTATGTGTGATAATCCTCTTTAATGACAAGATTATCAACACTAATCCTAATATAGGGTTCTAACTGAGCATTACAAGTTTAAGCGTTGAAAAGATCGGGATTCATACACCTGTGCGATGCGCACATATTTCTTACAAAAACAACAGATGTGAGATGTAGCATTATATTTGATTCTGGTGAAATAACAATTATTGTATAGTGTTGCTGCTACAAGATTTTGAAGGAACTACGACAACTTTAAAACTTGAATATACAACTTATAAAATTTGAATATATAATTTTAAAAACTTGTATATACAACTTTTAAAACATGAGTATACAACTTTTAAAACTTGTAATTACACCTTTACAAGTTGTTATTACAACTTTTAAACTTGAATATTCAACTTTTTAAAGTTGTAATTAAACCTTTTAAAGTTGTAATTACAACTTTCAAACTTGCATATACAACTTTTAATACTTGAATATGTAACTTTTAAAACTTGAATATATAACTTTAAAAACTTGAATATACAACTTTTAAAACTTGTAATTTCACCTTTACAAGTTGTAAATACAACTTTGAAACTTGAATATACAACTTTTTAAAGTGAGAGAGAGAGAGAGAGAGAGAGAGAGAGAGAGAGAGAGAGAGAGAGAGAGAGAGAGAGAGAGAGAGAGAGAGAGAGAGAGAGAGAGAGAGAGAGAGAGAGAGAGAGAGAGAGAGAGAGAGAGAGAGAGAGAGAGAGAAATTATTTCATTATTGTGTCACGCAGAAGTTGACATGTAATACACAAAAATAGGCGCATAAAACAACATCTGCCCGGCCTTAAAGACCTATGAGACACATAAAATCTTTAAAAGCAATATATACATAAAATACAACATATACATACTAATTTACACAATAAATATCTGACAGAAAGTGGGTGATACTATGGGATACCTAAATTATTAAATTGATTGCCGTCTCTTAAACATAAGCGACACTGAAGCAGCTAATGGGTAAATTAGATTATCACAATTCATAATATAAACAATCTGGTCGATAGGAGTCATTAAGCTAAACAAAGGGTTAAGAGAACGTGCCTTTTTCCATAAAACTGACCTTATATCAGAATAGATTTTACAACTAGATAAAAAATGAACCTCATCCTCAATATGACCACTACTACAATATCGACACAACCGTTGATCAACTTCAACTATAGGACGTGAAAACCGACCAATCTCAATTTCCAGAGGTAAAGTTTCACAGCGTAGTTTGGCCAGAATACTTCGCTGTGATCGCTCCATAATAGTACGAACATACGGTGAAACTGACAAAGAAGACTTAAACAGTCTGAATGTGCGTAGTTTATTGCCGTTACGACGGCCAGTATCGTCTCAGAGTTGAGAGTACCAATTAGAATGCTCTATATCCAGCAACCTCTCTTTGATGAAAATGAAATCAAGCTGAGAAATGTGCGATAAATCCAAAAGTGATAAATCCATTGAAACTAGAAGTTTTATCATTTTAACATCCCAAGACCTACGAAAAGACAAAGACCATTTGTGAATATTACTTATGATACTGCCAGGCATAGCGGATTGAAGCCGTTTCAAGTACCGGACAGATTCAATACGTTGTTTTGTGAAGTTCGAAACCCAGCCCATTTCTCCTCTAACAGCCAAATTTGGAGTGTAACGACTCACACCAAGGAAAAACCGACACGCTCTGTTTTGGATTGCATTAATGCAACTAAACTCACGTGATCCTCAAATAGCAGAACCATTAGATAAAATTGGTTGAACTAAGTTGTCATAGAGTTTATTAAACACATCATAGTGCATCCCTCCAACCCATTTATACTTACTTATCAAAATGCCTAACGCTCTACCAGCAGATTTTGCAATTTCCTTGGCCGAAAAGTTAGATCAAGATGTTCTTGTAACCATAATCCAAGATACTTGTAAGCATTACAAACATCAATACTATCACTGCCACAAGTGAAATTATACTCTGTTCTTACCGTAGACATGGGTATGTAATGAACTATCTTGGTTTTTGAAGCATTTATCTGCATACGCCACCTTTTACACCAACGATCAACACAATTCAACATACCTGTAGGGAATCCTCATCTGGTGCGACTAGTGCAATATCGTCCGCATAAAGGAGAGCACTAAGCATAAAGTCAGAAGTAATATGAATGCCACAATTCAACTGATTAATTTCATCGACTAAATCATTTATGAATACTGAGAAAAACGTTGGTGACAAGACACAGCCTTGTTTAACACCACTATTAACAGGAACATTTTCCGATAGATGCCCATTAACAGTTATGCAAGATTGGGTATTATTATACAAAGACTTTACTGCAGAAAAGAATTTACCACTTATACCAAGTTTATACAGTTTAAACCAAAGACAATCTCTATTCACTCGATCAAAGGCCTTCATAGCATCTATGTAACAGACGAATGTTGGGAGTTTCTGATTTTTCCTATTATTTATATTATTACTTTTAAAAAAAATGTTGTCACTGAGTTTGGCCCTTGTAGGCTTTCAGAACAATTGTGTTATAGTTGTCTAGTCACAAGACAAGCGGGACGCCGTTTCATGCCAAAACGAGTTCTCATCTATTGCTTTGAAATACCAAGCAAGACAATGCCTATAAACGAGTTCTCACCTATTGCTTTGAATTACCAAGCAAGACAATGCCTAAGGCGAGCATCGCTCGTTTTATACCCTACAGCGGACGCATCTCATTCCAAATAAAACCCCTATTTCTAAGTAGTATACCCTCCCGGCGCGTGCGGCCAATCGCTGATGCGACATGGCGACTCGGGCCATACAACTTCCCACGCTGCTTCGTTAAAACCCGTCCCTATTTGAAGTACCTAACTTAAATTTATATAATTTATCCCCAAAACACCTTAAACATCCTAATATAATAATATTTTACCAAGAAACCAATAACTAACGATATTAACGCTAAAAATAACCCAATCCCGTTATATTCCTCCCCCCTTTTTAAGAGAAAAAAAACAACAAAAAGTACATTTTTTTCCCCCAAAAAGAGAAACAAAAGAAAACATAACCAAATAAGATAACAAAAGAAAACAAAACAAAATCAAACAAGAGCGTCAACAGTCTAAACGTAGCCGAGGTATTCCATGTCGAGCAGGTACTGCTCCACCCGACAGGCAGTGACGACGTTCCTGCTCCTCCTGAGGGGCTGTGGCACGGTCATTAGAAGGTGCCGGAGGCAGTGTGTCCCCTTGGTTAACAAACTATGGGTTGGCCGCCAGACGGTAGGTGTATGCCGCTCCAGGAGGGTGACTGTTCAAATGCATCCGGGCATGCATTTTCCATCGGAATCTCCGCACACACACGTTGCACTGGAAATATGGTCGCTGACGTTGATGGTGCCGGCTCCAGTGATCCATATAAGAATTCCATCGGAGGTACCTGAAGTCGGGTCAACCATCGACTGGGCATGTCATTCCACCAGGAGGAAATGGTTCACGGAGATCTTCCCATCCTCGATAATCCAGCGCTATTGTTCCGATAAATCTACACACAAGCGCTGGAAAACAGTAAGGGTCCCCTCCCTCACGTCATCAACTGGCAGGAAAGCAAGAGCATCAATCTTGCCACAAAACAGTCTGAAGTCTTCATCATCTCGGTAGTTCTGCACTAGGCCAAGATTCTGGATCTTCCTCCAGGTACTCTGCGTCAAGTGGTAGAAGCAACCCTTACTTTGTACATGTCTACCAAACACAGCATTTACTGCACGCAACACAGCATCTTCAAAATCAGTTACAACAATCTCAACATTCATTTCAACATTCAACTCAATGAGCTTATCTACAATGGCTTGAAACAATATTTCATAAGAAATGCGAGTTTTCGCTGCAAAATGGCATATACACAAGACATGAAAGTATCATGAAACTTAACCCTAACAATATATATGTGCTGAAACAATGGAGGAGCCATAGCAAAGTTTCCATCCATGAACGCAGTAGTTGCATTACTCAGTTCATTAAGTCCTTCTGCAGTAGCAAAAGCAATCACTCTTTCACTGGCTTCTGGACCGTTGTCAAACAGGAGGAATGGTTCTGCATCAGCTGTCAGGTTCAGGTCGCTGAGACTTCTTGGGACTTTTTCTATGGTACCTAAGACTGCGTTTAGTATGCTCAAGTTCAGGCAGCATCATCTTCACAGGGTCTTCAGCACTTGCTACGGTAGTAGCAAGAATCTGAGAAGGCTTGTCTAAGGAACTGGTAGCTTGCTGTCTCATCTTGTTTCTTAGTTTTGCGTAGGATATGGATGTTTCCTCAGGTGGGTGATTGTGTGGTTTCTGCAGCTCTGGATCTTTTATGTCTGTAGTTGTACTAAGGCTTGCTCTGCAATCAGACTTTGCACGCTTGCTACACTTCCACCATATCTTGTTTTTTCTTTTACTGGCAACAGTGTACATGTGACCTTCATGGCACACTTTCTTCCCTCCTCTGTTACTTTCTATTACCTCCATACTGAAGATCTGATAGACTTGATCATTTTAGTGCACATTATATATCATAAATGATGAAACCAGTATGTCTAAGCTTGTTAAAAACTGTTGATTAGTTTTCCTGATCAAAGGGGTTAAGTTTTGATAGGTAATTATTAAGTAAATGAGTGAGGCCAGTCCAAATGATCAATTAAGGGAGAGTATTATGTCGATATAATTGAGCAGGTGAGAAGAATGAATGGTTTATTCTCAAGAAGATCACAAAATGTGACATAGAGAAAATACAAATGTACAGTTTGAGTTACGGGAGCATACGTAGACAGGTTTTTACATAATTACATAATTTCAGTTGTAATGCTTTATGCTTACAAGACATTAGAGATATAAATTTGTCTAATGATGGGTTGTTACAATAGTAGTGTGGAAGAAATGAATATCTAATGTTATTTAATGATGGACAGTACAACACGAGATGAGCCTCATCACCAACCGAGTTCTTGCAAAATGTACATAATCTTTCTTCTCTACCAACATTATACCATCTACCCGTTTCTATTGGAAGTCTGTGGTTACAAGTTCTGATTTTAGTTAGCCATATTCGAACATTTAATGGGAAGTGTAATAAATAACTTTCAAGGTATGGAGATAACTTAAATACATTATAATATTGGCCTTTTGAAGATTTTGTTTTACATTCGACCCAGTGTTGCAAAAATTGGTCACATAAAATAGATTTAACGTTACCTTTAAGCCAATTTCTATTTACAAAATTTTGAGATAGCCACACATAATTTAAGCCAGTACATTCCAAAATTGTTTTAACAACATTGATAAGTGGTAAATATACATTTGGGTCATTATATTTCATTATATACATGATTCTATATAAAATACTCGACAATGTACCAGTTGATGTAATTAACTTGCACCAATATGAAATAATTCTGACCTTAATAAGCACATCAAGTGGGTACCTTCCCAGTTCCCCATATACCATGTAATCTGGGGTTGACTGTTTAACTTTTAAAATATATTTACAAAATTTTAAATGTACCCTTTCTAAAGTAATACTTTTCTCGAAGCCCCAAACTTCGGCTCCATATAACAATATTGGTTGTACAAGGTTATCAAACAATTTAAGTTGACAATCAACTGGAATATCTAACAGGCGCAGTTTTCTAAAAACAGCGTACATTGCCCGTGATGCCTGCTCCACAATTCTCTTCTGGGCTTTAAAAAATCGACCAGTGCGAGTAAATAAAATACCGAGATATACATATTCAGAAACCTGTTCAATATTTTGCTGTTGTAGCGTGAAAATATGATTATTTTTAACCGACCTCTTGCCAAAAATTAAAATCTTTGTTTTTGAAACATTTACAGTTAATTTCCATCTCTTACAGTATTCATCAAACAAAGTTAATGTTTTACTCAGCTCAGAGTGAGTCTCTGCGAACAGGACTATATCGTCTGCATAAAGTAACAGTAAAAGTTTAAGATAAATGCCAAGTTGGTGTGTAATATTACTATTGAGATTTTCGAGGCCATTAATCTTGTTAATTAATAAATACTCTTCTAAATCATTTAGATACAGTGCAAAGAGAAACGGAGAAAGATTTTCCCCTTGTCTAACACCTGCATAACAATGAAAATAGTCACTGGTGTTACCGTTGAATGAAACACAAGATTTAATACATTTATACATGTTACGTATAATGTGGAAACATTTTCCGGAAATATTATATTTAATCATCTTGCTCCAAAGACCAGAACGCCACACGTTATCAAAGGCTTTACTGAAGTCTACAAAACAACAATATAATTTCTTGTTTTGGCTAAGGTAAATATCTATAATTGATTTTAACACGTACATATTGTCTATAGTTGAGTAACCCTTCCTAAAGCCCGCTTGGGCTTCACTTAATAAGTTAACCTTATCAGAGTAGGCTTGTAACCTCTTACTTAACACAGAAGTGAACAGCTTGCCAAGACAGCTTAAAATAGAGATACCCCTGTAATTACTTGGGTCAGCTTTGTCCCCTTTATTCTTATAAATAGGTCTTATCATACCAGCAAGCCAAGATTCGGGCATTACGCCATACTCAAGAATGATATTGAATAGCTTTACATAAACTGGAAGCAATAAATTTATCGAGCCCTTGATATATTCATTAAAACATTGTCTAAACCACAAGCCTTATTATTCTTTAAATGCTGGACAGATTCAAGTATTTCTTTATCAGTGAAAGGAGCATCCAATATATAACTATTTACAATACAAGCATAATGGAAACTATCATCAACATCTTGAATATTTACATTATCATTTACATTATTAGCATTTGCAAAATTATCACCACCAATATCATTGTCCCCCACAACGTTATCCGCACCTTCAGCAGCATTTAAATTTTTAAAGAAATTATAAAATGAGTTAATGCCAATTTCCGACTGTGACTCTTTTTTTGCATCAAAAGATTTCAAGATTTTCCAAAAAGATTTAGAATCTGTATCTTTAGTAAAGCGTAATTTATCTGCACAGTCTCTTTTGAAATTTGAGAAAGTTGTTTTTAAGGTTTTACTGTAATTTTTACTAGCGTTTAAGAACGCTGATTTACCTTGGATTGATTTATTACGTCTATAAAGACGTTTACACTTATGATATTGTTTTCGCATAGTTTTACACTTTGCGTTAAACCAAGGTTTGTTGTATTTACGTTTACTTCGAGGCTTTTTGGAATTTCGTTTTACACCGAAAGTAGTTGCTGCTGCATTTTGTAAAACGTCTGTGAGTTTATCACAAATAATATTAACAGAACAATCTATGTTTTCTGGGGATACATTATCAATGTCACTACAAATATCTTCAATATGAGTCACATCAATACTTTGTGCAAAAGTCTCTGACAATGTATGGTCGTACTTGTTGACTGTGATGTTCGGCCTGCATTGTCCGTCATTTACATCTTCACTCGTTGGCTCGTTCATTAGTAACTTGTGTGAGACAAGAGAAAACGATATGCCGCAATGAACATCCGATAGAATAGGGTCAAAGTCTTTTATATCGAAAGTATTAAACAACTGAAATGTGTCCGCCGACGCTAAACAGTAATCGACCACACTTGCATCTCTACAAGTCATTTTGCCGATATTTTGATCACAGTCCAATCTTCCGTTGGCAATGTACAGACCGGTATTCTTACATAAGCTAATCAGTTTATTACCATAGTTGTTCACAGATTTGTCCATGGAAGAGCGGTGAACTTGTATACCGAGCCTATCTAACACCGTCACATTTGAGTACACACAATCAGTGTCAATGTGATCATTTTCCGCTAAAAAGTCGTCTATTATAACATAGTCTGGGAGGGATTTTGTCCTAGCGTTAAAATCCCCCGTGACACATATATGCTGTGAATGGTTAGAGTAGTTGATGATGTCATCTTCAAGTTGGCTAAAGTGCTCTGTAGACGAGTATCTGCTGCTCTCGGGCGGTATATACACACAACCAAGAAACACTTCATTTTTCAGATTAAAAAGGTCTCGTGACAGCTCACACGACAACACCATATCTTGGGTTCTTTTTAGAACATTTACGTAGGGGCTAAGTATTTCTTTATAAGCTATAATGATTCCTCCAGATAATCTCACGTGAAGTTTGTTATTTCTATTATTCATATGTACAACATAACCAGGGATATGTACAACATCTAAATCACACGTTTTAGTCTCTGTGAAGCAAAGCACATCATATTTTGATATTTCATCCAGAAGCTACAAGACACTTGTTACTTAAAACAACATAATTACATTGGTATTAACTGTTTCCTTCCTGTACCTTTGATGTTAAATGTGATGTTATGTGTGATAATCCTCTTTAATGACAAGATTATCAACACTAATCCTAATATAGGGTTCTAACTGAGCATTACAAGTTTAAGCGTTGAAAAGATCGGGATTCATACACCTGTGCGATGCGCACATATTTCTTACAAAAACAACAGATGTGAGATGTAGCATTATATTTGATTCTGGTGCAATAACAATTATTGTATAGTGTTGCTGCTACAAGATTTTGAAGGAACTACGACAACTTTAAAACTTGAATATACAACTTATAAAATTTGAATATATAATTTTAAAAACTTGTATATACAACTTTTAAAACATGAGTATACAACTTTTAAAACTTGTAATTACACCTTTACAAGTTGTTATTACAACTTTTAAAACTTGAATATGTAACTTTTAAAACTTGAATATATAACTTTTTAAAGAGAGAGAGAGAGAGAGAGAGAGAGAGAGAGAGAGAGAGAGAGAGAGAGAGAGAGAGAGAGAGAGAGAGAGAGAGAGAGAGAGAGAGAGAGAGAGAGAGAGAGAGAGAGAGAGATTATTTTATTATTGTGTCACGCAGAAGTTGACATGTAATACACAAAAATAGGCGCATAAAACAACATCTGCCCGGCCTTAAAGACCTATGAGACACATAAAATCTTTAAAAGCAATATATACATAAAATACAACATATACATACTAATTTACACAATAAATATCTGACAGAAAGTGGGTGATACTATGGGATACCTAAATTATTAAATTGATTGCCGTCTCTTAAACATAAGCGACACTGAAGCAGCTAATGGGTAAATTAGATTATCACAATTCATAATATAAACAATCTGGTCGATAGGAGTCATTAAGCTAAACAAAGGGTTAAGAGAACGTGCCTTTTTCCATAAAACTGACCTTATATCAGAATAGATTTTACATCTAGATAAAAAATGAACCTCATCCTCAATATGACCACTACTACAATATCGACACAACCGTTGATCAACTTCAACTATAGGACGTGAAAACCGACCAATCTCAATTTCCAGAGGTAAAGTTTCACAGCGTAGTTTGGCAAGAATACTTCGCTGTGATCGCTCCATAATAGTACGAACATACGGTGAAACTGACAAAGAAGACTTAAACAGTCTGAATGTGCGTAGTTTATTGCCGTTACGACGGCCAGTATCGTCCCAGAGTTGAGAGTACCAATTAGAATGCTCTATATCCAGCAACCTCTCTTTGATGAAAATGAAATCAAGCTGAGAAATGTGCGATAAATCCAAAAGTGGTAAATCCATTGAAACTAGAAGTTTTATCATTTTAACATCCCAAGACCTACGAAAAGACAAAGACCATTTGTGAATATTACTTATGATACTGCCAGGCATAGCGGATTGAAGCCGTTTCAAGTACCGGACAGATTCAATACGTTGTTTTGTGAAGTTCGAAACCCAGCCCATTTCTCCTCTAACAGCCAAATTTGGAGTGTAACGACTCACACCAAGGAAAAACCGACACGCTCTGTTTTGGATTGCATTAATGCAACTAAACTCACGTGATCCCCAAATAGCAGAACCATAAGATAAAATTGGTTGAACTAAGTTGTCATAGAGTTTATTAAACACATCATAGTGCATCCCTCCAACCCATTTATACTTACTTATCAAAATGCCTAACGCTCTACCAGCAGATTTTGCAATTTCCTTGGCCGAAAAGTTAAGATCAAGATGTTCTTGTAACCATAATCCAAGATACTTGTAAGCATTACAAACATCAATACTATCACTGCCACAAGTGAAATTATACTCTGTTCTTACCGTAGACATGGGTCTGTAATGAACTATCTTGGTTTTTGAAGCATTTATCTGCATACGCCATCTTTTACACCAACGATCAACACAATTCAAAATACCTGTAGGGAATCCTCATCTGGTGCGACTAGTGCAATATCGTCCGCATAAAGGAGAGCACTAAGCATAAAGTCAGAAGTAATATGAATGCCACAATTCAACTGATTAATTTCATCGACTAAATCATTTATGAATACTGAGAAAAACGTTGGTGACAAGACACAGCCTTGTTTAACACCACTATTAACAGGAACATTTTCCGATAGATGCCCATTAACAGTTATGCAAGATTGGGTATTATTATACAAAGACTTTACTGCAGAAAAGAATTTACCACTTATACCAAGTTTATACAGTTTAAACCAAAGACAATCTCTATTCACTCGATCAAAGGCCTTCATAGCATCTATGTAACAGACGAATGTTGGGAGTTTCTGATTTTTCCTATTATTTATATTATTACTTTTAAAAAAAATGTTGTCACTGAGTTTGGCCCTTGTAGGCTTTCAGAACAATTGTGTTATAGTTGTCTAGTCACAAGACAAGCGGGACGCCGTTTCATGCCGAAACGAGTTTTCACCTATTGCTTTGAAATACCAAGCAAGACAATGCCTATAAACGAGTTCTCACCTATTGCTTTGAATTACCAAGCAAGACAATGCCTAAGGCGAGCATCGCTCGTTTTTATACCCTACAGCGGACGCATCTCATTCCAAATAAAACCCCTATTTCTAAATAGTATACCCTCCCGGCGCGTGCGGCCAATCGCTGATGCGACATGGCGACTCGGGCCATACAACTTCCCACGCTGCTTCGTTAAAACCCGTCCCTATTCGTAAGTACCTAACTTAAATTTATATAATTTATCCCCAAAACACCTTAAACATCCTAATATAATAATATTTTACCAAGAAACCAATAACTAACGATATTAACGCTAAAAATAACCCAATCCCGTTATATTCCTCCCCCCTTTTTAAGAGAAAAAAAAACAACAAAAAGTACCTTTTTTTCCCCCAAAAAGAGAAACAAAAGAAAACATAACCAAATAAGATAACAAAAGAAAACAAAACAAAATCAAACAAGAGCGTCAACAGTCTAAACGTAGCCGAGGTATTCCATGTCGAGCAGGTACTGCTCCACCCGACAGGCAGTGACGACGTTCCTGCTCCTCCTGACGGGCTGTGGCACGGTCATTAGAAGGTGCCGGAGGCAGGGTGTCCCCTTGGTTAACAAACTCTGGGTTGGCCGCCAGACGGTAGGTGTATGCCGCTCCAGGAGGGTGACTGTTCAAATGCCTCCGGGCATGCATTTTCCGTCGGAATCTCCGCCCACACACGTTGCACTGGAAATATGGACGCTGACGTTGATGGTGCCGGCTCCAGTGATCCATAATTATTTGGCAATGATCGAAGTAAGTTAGACCATTCGGGCCATGTTGTCTAATCGTTGAAATGGCTACACGCTCGTGGTCTAACTAACCATTTCAACGATTAGACAACAGGCCCAAATGGTCTAACTATTACATATTGAATGTAGTGCTATCCCAAATATAACCATGTTATATTTGTTAAACTATCCAAATGGCAAGTATTTCTAATAACATACATTTTTTTTAAAAAGTTAAAGATGATGCCCATTCCACGAAAGTCGCACTATTTGAAAAATATTTCATGTATGACAAGAAGGAATTTGCTTTTCTGTGTAGTGGGTTATAAGAATTATTGAAAGATACTAGAACGATATAATTAGTCTTAAATCATGTAAAACTCGATCAGTATAGAGAGTTTATCATAATAAACTAGAATGATATCGGTCTCACAGTGGTGTAAAACAACCCGTTGTGACGATGTTGAAATTATTGATAAAGTATGGATGAATCTATTATTTCTGTTGTGGGCTGTTATATGAGTACACTAATCTCAGGTTTTATGATTCTTTAGAATTCAATGCTATACTATTGTTTAAATAACAAATATCATTGACACACTGTTGGATCCTGTTTCAAATTAGTGGTGCTACAGAGGCAGGTATCATATGTTCAGCCATACTATTCAGTAATTATCACTCCTGTACATGTTTTGAAGTTTGAGGATGTAGAAAAGCGTCACATGATATTCAGATATATCGCTGCGTTTTAATGATGTATTTTACTCTGAAAATAAGATGCTTAAGATGATATATATCAAGTAATACATTTCTAAGTAAAAGAATGAGTTGAATAGTCTAAGTTGAATAGGGAATGATTTCGCTTTAAACAATATTTAGAGTTGATAACGTGTCTAATTACACACATAGAACAGAATTTATGGATGTCAACATCGATTTTTGCTTACACATAAAATGAAATTGCATATTTGTACTTCTACAATGTACACGATGTTTCCCATATTGATGACTTATCAGGTAACATTTTAATAAGGTGTACATTGTTAACTGGAATTGGAGCATAACAAGATTTGAAAACCTTTTGAATTGCCACATAGTAAAGGAATTGTCGCCTTTTGAACTTTGAACTTGTACTAAAATATGCATATATTTGGAATTTTTTTAACACGATCTTTATCTTTCTTACAGTTTAATGATCAACTTTTGGATGATAAGATATAATATGAAATATTTGGTTGCTTGAGATGGTGCACATGTAAACCTTGATTGCTTTTTTTATATTTAGAAGCTATAGTCATGATTGTTAGGGCTATATTTAATGATCTGTTACTGATACACCATTATTGATTTCGACATTATTGTTTCTTACTTACTCGATTTATCTGCTTACATTTGAGCTGGGTTTTTTTATTCAGAAGGTTTCGAATACATACGTTTTATCGAAAGAAAAGACCCCTCGAAAATGTAGAAATTTGTTTTTCAAAATATGTTTTTATTTGTGTTTCTGAAAAACATGCCTTTAAAAAATCGTCGTTTTGGAATGTCGTTAACAAGACGAAATGGGAGAATGAAATCGGAATTGGTTTGCTTGTTTTATGACGTCAAGCAATTGTAAACGAATTAGTCTCATAGAGCAAACTGTGTCGACAGCTTATTTTATTAACAATTCTGACACAAGTGGGTTTATAATACTTCTTTACAAAATATATCACCATTACTGACATTAAGAACGACTTTATTCGGCAGGAGTAGTTTGTATTTGACCAGTTGAAGGCCCCATCTCGCAAACGTGTAGATATTGCTACTAGTTAATTGGAAACAGGGTCAAGTTGTATTGTCTGTAACGTTATTGATTTAATCGTATACCAAGGTAGAAGTCGTATTTCATTGATTTAACATGACAATACATCATTTCACTTAATAAATAGCATTAATCTAGTTCATGTTAAGGTGTGTTTCAATCAATCGTATTGTAATTCATTATAACCCGATAGTATGATAAACTATATTTTATATATATTAAACATATTTTAATTTAATCAACGAGTGACAGAGAAAGTAAATGAGACTTACATGTACATCATGTCTCATGAAGCTAACTTTACTAAACTTTTACTTTTTAAAAGTTATCTGTTCATGTTTCTGAAATACACGACTTTAAATATCGCCGTTTTAGAATATCGTTTCCCTGGCGAGATAGGAGAGCGCACTGATCATGAGACGTTTTGATTTGAATTAAATGAAATATAGTCCATGAAGGCACTTTCGACAACATCTTCCATTACTAAGTTTAGATTAGATTAGATTAGATCTTTTTAAACTAAACGTTCACTTAAATATTATCTCCAATATTCTTAAACATTTTCTCCAATACAATTGTGAATTTGATTGCAGCAACCAATGTGTGTTTGAAGAGATCTAAACAAAATATCATACCCTAATGAATTAAATTAAATTGTGCATATTCTTTACAAACATAAATTCAGGCATTTCAAAGATATTCAAAATTGACACCGTTAACAATTTGGTGTCGTTTCGTTTTACCAGCAGTTTATTCATTGTAAGTAAGTATTACCAAGTTGTATTAAGCGAATAAATTGATTTCTTGAGTTAATTATTGACCACGGTGAAAATAGCTCCTTTATCGACTATATAGTCTACCTTTTTACGACAAAAACATTTCCACTTTATAATAAACACAAGATTACCAATTGAAATTCATGCACAATATTAAAGATTTATATCAATATTCGCAGCTACATGTATGAACATTTTGCCTCATACACTTGTGTAGAAATGTGGGTAAAATAAAGAGAATATAACGTCAACTGGATGTTTAACTCCCTTGTTTCAAGCCGTTGGTCGTATCCTGCCCTATAGGTCTCCATGCTGATGTTTATACTTTATAGATAACTATTTTACTGGATGTTTTTGCTAGAGGTTATATATTTGTGTGTATGGTCTTTCATGCGATAAAAGGTTTAATGTCACCCATACATTACGTTAACTATGATAATAAACATTGGCATCTTATACTTCATCCACATTGCACTCGGTCCACCCATCTGTTTAAATGGGTATCTGAAAACGAGCAATACTGACCTATACGGTCGCACAGAGTGCTTAGTAGTGGCACCGAACGTACCGACATTGGGTAATAATGAATATAATGTACCGAACAACGTTGTGTTGTGTATTAGGGGATAAACTTGGCATTGTTATTACATTTGTTATATTAATCAATAACGTTTTTATTTATTACATATACCAAAATGATTACACTAGTTTAGACAATAATAATAATAATAATAATAATAATGATAATAATAATAATGTGTTTATTTGTATAGCGCCATTCCATGCTTGATAAGATGCTCAAAGCGCTAGACTCACTGTACAGTTATTGAACATGCTTGGAAGAAGTGAGATTTCATTTTGGTTTTGAAGGACTTGAAGTTAAATATGATCTTAATTATCCAGGAGTTACCTCCCTTCCCTTGAACCGCTCTTTGACGAATTGCATTTTGATAATTTATTTCATAGAGTGTTTCATCTACCCCCGAAAGAAATCTATTTGGAATTTTTTTTCTTGCTGTAACACATGTTTACCTTTCGACGTTTAAACAACACTTCCTCTTCCACCGAACTTGGAGTTAATCATATTAAATCTCTACTAACCGTCTACGTTTTTTATAATCATACATGATTTGGTTGTCAAACGTACTTTGACAATATCATCAAACGATGTTTTTTGTACGTTTCTCTTCACGTCAGTTTTTATTAATACTCTGAAAGGGGCAGTATCACGCTTTAAGCAATTTTTCTTTTCAAATTTCCCATTTATAAAGATAGTTTATGTAATTTGTAAGAACTTCAAAGGGTAAAACATCTTATTACACAAACCAGTTATCCGTAGTGGGGTAACAGCGGTGTTGGGTATAAAGCAAAAGTTACATGGCAGCCATTTTAATGTAAACACATTTTATTATTTCGAATTACAAAAACGATTCCCTTAGTTTTACGGAACCAGGTACACTCATTGCTTAACTTGATTTTCCGAAGAGAGAAGGTTGTTTTACTATTAATGACATTATTTTTCAAATATATTCCATCAACTTTTTTCAGCGAAATGGACATGCTACTGCCCCTTTAAAGTTATAGTTGTCCGCTCTAGCTCATTACTGTTCTTAATTTGAGTTGCATTAAAGTGGCATTGAGTATGTTGATAAACATACATGAGAATTGATAAACATCTATTTCATTGGCATAAATACATGTACACTTGATTCTTCAAAGCTTTTATCAACCACAAATAATCAGAATAATCGCGCTTGTTGATAAAGGTGTTTCCTAGTTTCAATATAGATAAATATAAACCACGCAAAGAATTGTAAACATGTAAGGAACGTTATAGTTGAAATTTATGTTTTCCTAGCGTTCATCTATTTATCATCTGTTTCACTGATGTAGTTCATACAAATTGAATAACTATTTTCTTAACTAGGCCTTTTGCTTGAATAGTGTAATCAAAGAATATATATATATATATTGGTATCATCAGGGAGTAAGACAGTTGTGACGTTACGATGTCACAATGATTGTGACGTAACAATGGTATGACGTCATAATACAGCAAACGGTAGAGTGGACTCACAACCTCGAAGTCAGAGCGCTCTTCCTCCGATTGGCTCTACGGTAGTGGCCCTGCCATCTTTCACGGGGGCATTGTTGTCAACCCAGTTGACAACAATTGAATATGACGTCACGGATAGCCAAGAACCAAAGGCTTAGTCAACATACCAAGCACTCGGTTCGAGAGTGTTTCTATGCGTTAGGCGTAGGAATATTAGTAATGCTGCTGTTTTTAGTTAAGAATATCATGTTTAATGACCTCGGCACTTGAACGAAAAAAAATATTGTTTTAATAACGCAATAGTAACCCTAATTCAACCACAAAAATATTCGTTTGGCGGCCTCTTTTCTTGTGTTGCTGTACGGAGTTGTAAAGCGAATCCTAAGGGTTAGAAGTTTCGTTTTGGAACGTGACAGCAATCACTTGCTGCACGCGCTGTATTGGAGCTTTCTCACCCGAACACCTTCTGATGGCAGCGAGTATATTAGTGACGTCACGGAGCGGTAACTCGCTGTCTGGAGCTAGGTGGACTCATTGTTCATGTAGGCCCAACAGAGTAAATACTGTATAACATAATTACAGTATTTAACATTAAGTTTGTGTCTTAATATTTAAAAAAAATAGTCTTCTTTGAGTTGTCTCACCATTCTATCATTTGTTTCCATTTTGTAAAAAGGAAATATTTAAAATTTAATTTCTTTGTTTTTTGCACAGGTGTCCAAGTGCACACTGAGTGGTATACAACGAGTCTCTGGACATTTTATTTGTTGTTTGTGTACCCGGACTCTGTTTCTGAGACACTCAGTTTGTCCTATATAGTCACAAGAACACCCTCGACAAACAATGACATATATAATACTTTTTGCTGAACAGTCAGTTTTGAAGCGCACGTAAAATCTCTCTGTTTTGTTCTTAAATTTCACACTCGAACCTTCTTGTAAATATTGACATGTTCCACAATTGCTTCTGTTACATTTGGAAACTCCGTGCTCCGGAGGAGTACTGTTTATCTAAAATTTTAGCCTTAGTTAATAGTTGCTTTAAATTTTTGCCCTGGCGTTTACTTTTGATAAACTTTACATTATCAACAATTTTACACATTTTTTCATCACACATTAAAATAGGTGTATTTTGTTTTATATTGTGGAACATATCCGGATTGAGTGGATTATGAGTTGAGACATATGCAATGTCGATTGTTTCGGATTTTTCTTTCTTCTTTACTTGTAAGAGTTCTTTTCTATCGATGGATAATGCATTATTAATTCCATCCTCGACGAGAAATGGTGGGTATCCTCTTTTATGTAGTAAGACTTCGAGTTCTCCGAGTCTGATGTTCCTTGTATCTTCATTAGAACAGATCATGCAGATACGTCTGGATAAGTTGTAGGGGATACTTCTCTTAGTATGTGATGGGTGACATGAGGAAAAGTTTAAATATTGCTTAGTATCGGTAGGTTTATAATATATGTCCGTTTCTAAACATCCCTCCGATATTTTCACAACAGTATCCAAGAAAGAAACTCCACTGTCACGTGTTTCCATTGTAAATACAATGTGTTCATTCATGCTATTCAATGTATTGTGGAATGTATCCAGATGGGTCTTACTAAATGGCCATAATATAACACAGTCAACTAAAAATCTGCGCCAATTTTCAATGAAGTAATTACAAATTTCACTTCCTTATTTTTCCTCTAAGTTATTTTCAGTATATTCTAGTACTAAGGTTGCGTATGTTGGCTTATATATATATATTTGAAATAAGGTGATTCTTCAAGTGTACAGTAATCATATATTGAAATGAGGGAGGTTTGCCTCAAAGCAAAATTTATTCACGAGAGACATTAAATTGATATGAAATGGAACGAGTTCGATATCCTATACATTTATATATATTTTTATTTATTTCAAACAAGACTTACTTAATAACTTATGCAGGGGTGTATACAATGAAGCGCCATAAAATACCACCAACGGTTTCGTGCTTGTTGCTGTCTTGTCACTAGCCCAGAACTAAACTAAAGTAAAATAGCTACAGCAAAATCTCATAAAGTTAACGATCTATGTTTTAGAATAGAATATTTATTAAGGTTTCGGAGCGGTTCTCGGTCTTTCAGGCGGATGTTGCTACTTGTTCTTGTGATCGTGTAAACGTATGTGATGTCAAGGTGTGACATGGAGACGTGATCTCATTGGTTAGATACAGCATTTGAATTCTATACAGTACTTTTATGTAGCAGGTCTTTGATGGTTTTGATTAGAAACATATAGGTAATAAATACAACAAGAGACAGAATGAATAAGAATGAAATTCAGATTTAATTCACAATAACATGTAACAAAAACTTAACAATTGCTGACAAGTTGCTTTCATCTACATGCTGAAAACTGAAAAAAGTGCTTTATTACAATGGTATTAATCGTCGAAAACTAACTCTCACTTTAGATATTGTTTGTGTGAGATTAACCATATCTACATTGTCATGATACAAATACATCATCAGTTAATGACACAACAATTTAGCGACATCACCAGGAGAACAGTTGACAATGTTATGATATCATACAGTTTATGACGTAACGATGCTATGACCTTTATTAGATGACTGCTCAAGAAGCTTAATGGTCGATATAAATCCATTCAGTAACTAATAAGTCATGGAAAATGTGTACTGATGATAAAAATAATGTTATCCACATGTATGTCATTTCCACTTCGTGTTGAGATATTTGATGTCAGAAAACACCTGACTGAGTTTTAGAGCATATATCATATACAATTTTAGTTCCAACATGGATAAATATCGTAATGCTTACGATAGCTTTATAAATAATAACAATAAAATGTTCCATCACAATCTTAGAGATTATCATACTATAGGAGGTCAGCTTCCCTACGCAATGCATAACTCGCGCCAGTCTCCATCACTGGCTAATTTAAGGTTTGCAGCATTACCTTCACTTTTCCGTGCCAATATAGCGAAGCGCTGTACCGGAAATAGTAGGCTCTCATTTCCTGGCACAGAAACATTAAGGAAATGGCACAAGGCTTAAACTAGTGATGGAACGGAGATAATACTGTCTTTATCCCAAGGGTTTATAAACTAATGTTTTATCATAGTAGAGTAAAGTAAAAAGAATGTACATATCAATGTACAATAATAACCGACTTATTCTTGGCAATCTGTTAATAACATAAATGCCAACATATCATTGTGTCTACCTGACACACAGTGTGAACTATTGCCTGTAAAGTACGTGCATTATTTTAAAACCTGAAAGACTTCAATAGTCATCACAGAAAGTTGACTTTTGTCGAGCTTACGTCGTTGTTCATTAACGACAGACTGGCATGTATATGGTATGTATCGCTCTGTCGGGTGTTCCGATAAGGCGGTCCCTATCGTTGGTTAGTGCGAAACATTCAATTCTTCTTAAAAATATGATTGAAATATACATTCATCTACAAAATTAAAAAAGTGACATCTATGATATAATCATTCAAAGATGTGTTATCAATGTTTTAATCATTGAAGCATATGTTCTGTTCTCAGTGCAACTAAATGATTTTGTCAGTGTTTTTATACACCAGTGTTCTGAATACACATCGTGAAAAAATTGCCCACTTCCAAGCTAGTGTTGTCCTTATCCCCTGACTGTTTTCATGACATTTGTATGATAAGAAATATTGTATCTAAACTTGTGTATTACAGATATATCTTACACATATGACATATATACGTGCATTACAGATTTGGATGTATTACAGATTTGGATGCATTACAGATTTGAATGCATTACAGATTTAAATATATTACAGATTTGGATATATAACATATTTCGATGTATTTCAGATTTGGATGTATTACAGATTTGAATGAGTATTTGAATTTCCCGATGCAACGAGGAAACTATTATAGTAACTGACTTACATCTCACTTGTTCCGAGTGAAACAACATGAAAAATGAACAGTTTTTAAATAGTGTAAAATACCATACCATAACCTTTTTGTGGCCCCTTCTCTAGTATATGAATGAAGTGCGTAGTACTACGGATGTTCAGCCTGACAGTTTTTAGCACGTGATTCTCGTGTGTAAAAATTAAGCGCACGAACTAAATGTTAAAAGATCGGGCAGGTTCGTGCAATTTACGAACATACGGGTACTTTGCGAAGAAATTTCACAGTTTGTCAAAGATTGATTTGGAAGAAAGATGTCGGCTTATAAGCATGGCTCTGCGACAATGGACATTGAAGTGGCTTCGACATAGGATTAATATTGGTTTTCAATTTTCAATACTTAGGTTAACTATAACTTGTTTGTTTTGTATATATTTCCATAACTGTATATCATGTTCTATGCTTCAAACTACTTTATTTATCATTTCTTCAATAATTTTCTTAACATTACGGTTGTTATGAATGTGTGGTAATAAAACATATCAGTCATGTTTATTTGTTGGGTCTATTCTTTCTAGTTCATTTTTTGGCAGAGGTCAATCAATGGATTCAAGTATTTTCATCCCAGCCGTATTGTGTATTACATTAAATACATTTGTATTCTTACGTCTTGATCTTAGTCAATCAAACGATTAGCTTAATGTTTATGTCATTGTCGTTGATAAACTGTAACTAATCTTGTTTAACAGAGGTTTTGAAAATGTCTGTGTATCAGATATCAGGACTTTTTTGACGAAACAGTCCTGATATCGATAATAAACATGAAACTTTAATGAATGATTGCTACGGGCAAGGAGATCTAAGTGGTGGGATGTAATACAGGTATACTTGTATTACAGATATGCTTGTATTAACATATACGCATGTATTACAGATTTGGACGTATTACAGACATGCTTGTATTACAGATACACATGTATTGCAAATATGCATGCAATACATACGTGCATATATTACAGATATACAAGTGCATTATACAACTAAGATATGATTGTGCTATACAATGTTTTGCAAATTTGTACAGAAGTCGGAAGATAAACAGGGCATGATAGTGATGACATCTAACTTCTTCCAGTATATAATTTGGGAATAGTAGTCTTATTTCATTCAAATTAACAAAACTGATTGTTGGTTTACCAATTATTATTGTATTTAAATAATTTTAGTTGTTGTACAAGATTTGAAATATATTCATGATTTTAACTTTTTTTTCAATAAAATGTTTAAAGCGTATTAGTTTTATGAACTCCGAACTAAATCGTTATCTCCGCACCAAAACATCTTCTCAGAAAAATCACTTATGAAAAGAATACGGGCTATCTGCGGACGGATCAATAAGGTGAGATGTATGTTTATATGTGATATACATGTATATGTTATCCAGATAGAATACCAACAAATCAATAAGTACACAAATGGTAAAATAAGATGAAATGAAAAAAAAACAAAGTAGCAATGAATACACTTGGGTTAAGGTCATCTAGAACCAGTGATCTTAACAATGAGTATTTCTATATCCATAATGGAAAACATTTGTAGATTAACATGTTCGTCATTTATTGTCTTTTATATCTCAGACTGACAAACTATAGTTTCTTAGGACTTCAGAACCTATGCTTATTTGATTCAGAAGCCCAACTAATGTCTATCATTAGGTTGTTTTGCTACATTGTATATGGATAATTTTGTTGTAGAGTGAGACGTGATTCATGTGCCTATAGCCAAGCGGGGTAACTCGCCGGTTAGTCTGGCCTGGATGATTTCACATTGTTCCCATTCTTGGCGTCCTTCATCCCATCATTGAAGCCTTTTTGTAGCATCGTGAGGATGAAGGAGATGGCTTTGCTATATATACTTGCCATGCTCGCTGAATACCGGTCCCCAAGGGTGGATTTAACGGCCAGGAGGAAGGGCTGCTTTAAGAGCTGTGGAAGAACAAGAGTATTGACTCTCATCAGACAATTAACAGACATAACAAGCAGATAGAGTCTACTATATCCCCCGCCATGTGGAATAAGTTTAAATGTATTGAACAATGATTATGGAGCTTAATGCTATAATAATCCTAAATCACACATTAGTAGTAAATTCATGCTACAGAAGAAACTGTACTTCCCACAAAGTATTACTCTCTGTCTAACAATATCCAAGTTTAGAGTTCTGGTCCAGAAATGAAATTTGAAGTTATGTTTCCATAGAAACAGATAAATATACAATTCCACAGAATACCCGGTATCTTACAGTATACACACTGTAGGTAAACTATGCAGATAGTCACATTTTGGGGCTAGGGGTACGTGGGAAGTTACACAGACGGACAACAAAGGAAACACCATCCTTACACGTGCATCGCATTGAAGGTACATCCATTGTGTTGTTTGGGGTCACGTGAAAAACGTTATAAATTGTGTTATTTTATCGAGAATTACTGACTTTTGCCGAAATTTGCCGTTTTGATGATAGTCGACTCAGTAAACCGGCGATATAAAGGTAAAGGTATTCATTTCTGATCGAAAACCGGACAATACACAGCGTGTGGCGCGCGTCAATTAGTCAAACGTATTTTTCGAAACTTATTTACAACAGGCAAAAAGAAAACAAATTGTTTGATGATGTTGAATAGGTCTTATAACTACTGTGCATGAACATGGGGCGTGTAGTTTCGGTTTCTAAACATGTATATAATGATGTTGTTCGATTTTAGTTGGAAAGTAGTAAATGTGATCATATATTTGACGATTGGGGATGAATATGCAAGTTGAGTAAAATTGTTTCAAATGAAATCAACACATATCGAATGTTGACACGTATTAAATCGAAATAAATTTTAATGAAACACAATGGATGTACCTTTAAGCAAGCGAGCGTATGTTGGCGCAATTTACACGTTGAAATGCTATTTGACATTAGGGTAACTCCCATCTAACGTTTCGAAGCTCTCTATGTCCATCTTCACAACGTCACAGACGTAACGAAAAGATATCCATATCTTTTCCTTCCGCCCTTGACCTCAACCCTCGCATTTTCAGTGCTAAGATTTTAACGTACTGCAGGCTAATCGGATAAGCCAATCAGAAGACAGTTGTATTGCCTCTGTGACTGTGTCGATCGTCGCCTATTTTGAATTGGTTCCGAATGTAAACGGCGAGTTCATTGGCTGTATGTTAGCAGATGGTAACGGACGTAACTCGTGATCACAATAGGTGTCGCTGATTCGTTTCACAACTTCTGGCTAGGTTGAAGGCAAGGTAAAAAAAATGGAGAGATCTCGATACATTTTCACCTTGCCGTGGGAAGATGCTGTGCAATAGTATTGCAATACCAATATATTGCAATACAGAGTTGTGCAAAACACGTATTGCAATATGATTTTTCATATTGTAATATATTGCACCAACAAATATCAAGTCAAATGTATTCATTTATCTTGTAAAAAGTAATTTACTGGCTTAACTTGTATTAAGAAATATTTTGAAGTGCTAGAATGCGTGTTTAACTGTATTACAAATGATATTTTAAAGATCTGAAAGTCATTCTATCAAATGTGTCATGTTTAAACTTCAAAAAGAAGTATAAAAGTTGAAAGTAGAGTTCATTTAGCATGTTGCAATATCATTGGCACTAGTTAAAATGGTTTCTAGAGATATATCTCATTGTCAGAGGATCTTGCAATATATTGTGGTACGTATTGCAACACATTACAGTTCAGCAATACGTATCGCAATACTAAAATTGATGCAATAAACAGTCCTAGTCGTGAGTCAATGTTAACTGAAGGCATTATCGACTACTTTAATGCCAAGAGAGCAACTGGGTCAATATATATATATATATATATATATATATATATATATATATATATATATATATATATATATATATATATATATAATATCGTCACTACAAGTGTAAGACATTAATTGAAACGCAAATAAGTTTTTTAAATTATCTCCTAAACTATATTAACGAAACATATTATTCTCAATGAAGAATTTTTTTTCAGTTATGCACATATATAGCAATGAATAGTTAAGCAAGGAGTTGAGAGTATTCAAACACCTAAATAAGTGACCTTAAGAGATGATTTATCAGTGATCACTGAGAACAAACAACAAGCCAACTTCGATTCAGCAACTGTTTGTCTACATCTAATCGGTATCCATGGAAACGGTTTGAATTAAAGATCTGGAAAATGAATGGCTCATGCTCTTGATAACAATTTTGAATGCACGATTTTGGAGCGTGAACTTTCAATAAAGCTTCGTGACGGGAAACTAATCATGATGTATTTGTAGAAGCAAATGTTAACATTTCGTTATATGATAGTTTCATAATGACGTTTAATTAGAAAATCACCTCTTGACAAGTAAAAAATTTTGCCTTCTGCAAAATTTTATTTTATTAAATGATTATAATCCAGATTTGTTAATACCAGTTAGGTTTGAGATAAACATGAACATTAACGACAGTGAATGTAGAAAAATCAGTGGTATTAAATAATAATGATAATAATGAATAGTATTTTTATAGCGCTGAAATCTCCACGTTGTGGACTAAAAGCGCTCACTGCAATGATGGTAAACACACAAATGGACAATTTTGAGTCAGTTCATTTAGGTGAAAAAGCCTTAGTAAACAGATATCTCTTCAGGTCGTTTTTTAATTGTGCTAGTGTACCTACATGATTATGATATAGTTATAGTTATTAAATATACAGACAGTCAGACATTCGCTAGTAAATGTAAAATGAGTTGAATGGAAAGGGTTAATAATCACTGATTTACGTGCTCATAAAATACTGAAAAACAAATATTATAAGCATTAGAACTTCAATCTTATAGTATGGTCATTATTTTATACACAAATGTATTTGTCTGCAATAATAAGATTTCAGTATGCAGTCTATCAAACCCACGTCACGTATATTCATATAGACATATGGAAATGAGAAACCCATGTTGACAGAGCACTACTTTCACTAAAAGCTCAGGTATGTAACTGGTTTGTGTTAAAGTCACCTTCTTCTATTATAAGCATGCACATATGTGACCATGACTTATGTTAATAGCATTGTTGTGTCGATGGTAATAGTCCATTCATATCACTTGATCGGTGCGCAAGGATTTCTCAGCTCTCTATTAAAGAGACGATTCTATTGAGTATCCGCCATTTTGTTTTTTGTGCATTTCGTAAAATGTGAAAATGCGCTTTATTTGAATTAACATTACATATTACTATCAACAACATATATGTAATGATACACTGTGCACATATTTACACAATAATCAATCATTAGACATTTATTAATAATCATTAGACTATCATCAATAGTCTGTCAAACTCACCAAACTCGTAACAAAGATTGAATGCCTTGGCGCTCACGTGTGTTGTCCTATCTAAAATCACCAACATATTCTCTCACTAATGTGTTTCAACACTCGCAGCGCTGATGAATGGTTTCATCAATGAAGCAACATATAGAACTCTCGATTATGCAATAACAATTTATCATGCAAAACTGGGTTCCACGGGAGTGATGTGACATCACAGTACTGGAAGCTAAAATTGCAGTTTTGTGTTCAGACCTGTTCTTTTTTCATTAAAAACTAATGAAGAATGATTTTGCATGATGAATATATTCTCACCATCGTGTCTTCTGATATTAAATATATCAACACTCTTTGATAAAAGTCAAAATATCATGGAAAGCCTCGGATATTTGTAACTTTTATCAACTCATGTTGTTATATTTGATATCAGAAGACACTTGGGTGATCATGAGATTCTCTTTGTATCTATTTTGATAGAACATACAGGAATGTCCCCTCAATCATAGTTTCTACACAAATTGCACCAAATAAACGCCCCCTTTACTCTGGCCAATCGTCTCAAGAAAGCGAGTGTGGTAATATTATGATAAAAATGATAAATGATTGTATATTATAACATATTACAATTTCAATAACTCTTTCAAATGCAAGTAAATCAGAATGTATGTCCATATTAGGTATCATAACATTAAGAACGCAACCACTTAAACTATAGTCTCTTCAAATCCCTATGTGATACCTTTAATATCTGTATGTACCTGTGGCTGCCATGGTTAATGACAGGTGGTTTAGCCTGATAAGCCAGGTTTACGTTACTGCCTTACTTCCACGCCGCCCTGGTCGATACTTATCACTTTAGGACATCTTATAGTCTCGAGATACTGCTGAAGGATCTTGGTAACCTTAGTACACTTTTCCCATGGATACCATTTACGTCGGAATATTTCCTTGGCAACCAAATTGATATAGGTAATAAGAAGATTAGAATAATTATTTTCTCAAGTTTCGCAGCGTCATTATACTAATCTACTGTAATTATGCTAGAAGGCTTAAAACATTGATTTTTTTAAATCTGTATTAATGAACGTCACATTAGGAAACTACTCATTAATTCAAAGGATGAGGTCTTATATGGAGACTACAGCACTTTAAAAGGTAAATACTCATTCGGGAAAACACTTAGAATACATACAGCATTTTAACATAATATATAATCTTCAATATAGCTGACTATTGAACATTCAATGTTAAAGTGAATTAGGACGGTTTTCATAAAATATTCTTATTTAGACAATCTGCGTGAATCCCAAGCTTTGTAAACATTGCATGCCATTACAAAAATAAAAAGATTCCACATTCTGGTATAATCAATGAATTAATGTTGTAGCAACGAAATACAAATATAGTTTAGAAATAAAATATTCAGAATTAAAGAATATATTGAGCAGTGCAAATAATTCATGTAAAGAAAAGGAAATAAACATATTGTTTGCAAATACAATTTATGACAGTAATATGCACTGACACGCATCAGTATAACGGATTATTTAGTAAATTGCACATGATTTTTAAAATGATTTCGCATCAACACTCATTCTCTTTCCACTTACTCCCTTCAGATTTCCGATCCTAACCTCTGTTGTTTTACTCTTGAAATCGAGACCAGAAGCAAAATCCCCTGGCGGAGGAAAGCGGAATTCCAAACTATCCCTGCTTCTTAACCAATGAAAGCTCATCTTTCAGTGGCCATGTCGACCGAGTGACTTTCAAAGATCTAAGTATTTTACTCTTAAAGGTATTGCTTATTAGCATATGTCCTTCGAATATGTCTGACGTAAATAACACAAATGAACTATTTTTTTGTATTTGTGTCTGATTTGGTCTTCTTTATTTATAAGCATATTTATGATCAATAGTTTTCACAATATCAAATAGCATATTTCGTGGAAAACACATTAAACGAGAAAACGTTTGTGTTGCGTTTATTTTATCATTATGACGTGTTATTGGCAAATGTCACTTTTACAAAGGCGTCGCTGATTGCACAACTAGATTCAATTGCAACCAATCAGGACACTCCCTTTCTGCCCCCGATTTCAAGCGTAAAACAACAGAGGTTATGGTCGGAACTCGGAAGGGAGTAACCTCTTTGGGAACAGAATGATCAACACTGTGGTTTTATAAATATCATCCTTTTGATATACAGTGGGCCACAATCTCTTTTTTGTGTGAATTTATTTCTCGAAAGCACTTACTATGGTAAATATTAACGTTTCAACCCAGGTTAATGCTAACAAAAGCCCACGACATCAAGGTGGCTATGTATTGTCTACTGGCATTGACTGAAAATAGCGAACCGTTGATAGTCTATATTTAATTTCATTTTAGCGTTGTACCTAAAACCTAATGCATATACAACTGTTCATGCGAATATGAATACTTACAAACAACCCTCGAGAATCTCTTGGTTTAGACTTTTTACAAGGAACACTGTCACAAGTTATACCATCCGTGAATACTTGCACCTTGTGTTTCGAATTCCTCAGATCTGTGGTAACTAATTATATATATAACAAAGGGCACCCGACGGTACCGTTCTTCAGATAAGATACCATCGATAAAAATTCTAATGAAAGAACACAGTAAATTGTTAGTCGACGTTCTTCAGGCGAGATACCACCAACCTCTGATTACTAAAGTAATAAAGAACGCCTGACAAATTGTTAGTCGACGGTCTTCATATCAAATACAACCAATCTATAAATACTATTTGAAGAACATTGACAAGTTGTTAGTCGACGTTCTTCAGATGATGAGTGCACACCAGTTTGTGAATTATACTTACGAAGAACACTTGAGGATCGAAGTTCTTGAACCGAAGATGTGTCTTGCCGACGTGTGTGAGCATTTCGATGACGAAGTCGGCGTCGTCCATGGAGTTCATGGCCTCGTCAATGGTCAGCATGACCCCTCGGACATGGTTCTCAAGGACACCGCTCTCTCTGAGCTCGGACGCCGTCGCGTCTCTGTTGATGGCTTCGAAAAATGACTTCACTTCTTCGTTCTGCTCGAACAAACTGAAAGAGATGAGGGCTCGATAAGGAAATACCATTCGGGACCTAAGATAGCAGCTTATTTGCTCCTTCTGTGACTTTCATCTCTTTTTCTCCGGTGAGAATGATGAGAAATGAACAGAGCTGACTTGGTCGTTACGAGATGATGTTGTAGAGCCACAAAGATTCTAAGATCTTCATCATATACAACTTCCCAGCTTAAGGCATAACTCTTGTCAGTATCCAACAATGGCTGAGTGAAGCCTTGCCGCATTTCCTTAAGGTTTTGATTCTAGAAAATCAGAGCTCACTATTTATTTCAGGTGCAGCGATCCACTATGTAATGCGGTAGAGTGAGGGAAATCCTGCAAGGCTTAATAAGCCGGTAAACGGAGCCTTGCATAGGGAAGTTGCATGATAAAGGATGAACAATATTTGAGTAAATAATCAGTCAACTCAGTCAATATATTCAAAGTCAATAAAATTTAACCATATATTGATTTTACATTTAAGTGAACAGCTCAATCAAAATACTTTTTAACACACTGTCACTGTAACAAACGGCTCGGGTGTTTCAGTCTTTAGGTCATGTCCAAAAGAATAAACTTAAATGATGTTCGTCAATCATCTTGTAATTGTATTTGTATTTCTTATGGAAAATTAACTTTTGAATTTCTGTGCTTATTGTCATATAACTCATCTGTCACAAAAAATTAGTTTCATCAAATGGTATATAACATTTGAAATAAAGGTAAACATATCTACAAAATATTTAATGGGAAGTAGCATGTCTATCACTTACATTAAGACATTTCTTGTGGATAATTATTCTTTTGTTACAGACTTTTTCAAGAAGTGTATTCTGTTATCCACGTCAAACTTTGTTGTTAACTAAATACCATTATCTTTGCAAAGCTATATGAAATAACGTAAAGTATCTACCACACAAAAGATGTCATGACTTTGCATTCAAGAAATAATTTATATTTTAACGAAGTGTTACTTAAAGAAGATGTCAAGCAGGTAATATCCAGGACCCATATTTTCGAAGCACTCTTAGCGCTAAGATAGTCGTAAGTGCCATACATTAACATTGACTTACGACTATCTCAGCACAAAGACAGCTTCGAAAATAATGGTCCAGAAGTCCAGATATAATAGTCAAGTCTCTTGAATAATATATCATAATGCTACGTGAAGTATCTATCATAAACACGTCATCAAGAAACAGAGAGAAGTTGGTCCAGGACAATTCTTTATTCGCTGGAAACACTCAACAAATCCTTATTCTGCCAATCCTATTGGTCTTGAACTTACGAAAGTATCCATACATACGTTTTAGGAACTTTTATGTATTAACATATTTGAAATAGAACTATGGACAAAATAACATTAGAAATTGACATTGAGCTTGAAATTGACCCTTTGTGAACAGCGTGTATTGTTTAAATTAAATTGTCTCGAAGAAAATACGGAACTGTATATTTGAGAGAACAATGGTGATTCTCGTAGCGTTAATGGAAGCTAATGTAAGTGTTAAAGTGTTATTATTTACCGCCATCTTTATTGATATAATATGCAATCCAATCATTAAACCTATTGTCGCATTAAACAAAATTAAATAAAATTTCATTATAATTTCAAAGCACATCTTAATGATACATGTTTTTTTCCACAAAGAAAATGCAGGCAACAAAATACCGCGTAGTGTATGGACATTAACTTATTTCCAAATAACAGATGATTACTTCTTTATCTCATAAAGATATACCTTTCAAATGTCAAAAGACACATTAACTATATCATCACTTCTTGTGAAATCATAATCATCTCATTTTCCCAATAACAACTGGACATACATTTCTTCACTTATTGACACATTCGATTGACATGACTTGTGAACGAGCGACATGACATGTGTAACTTTGTTTGTTCATGCCCAGACAGGAAACATTCTGCTGACAGTAACACCAGTTGTTATAGCCTATAACAATAATGTTATTGCTAATGGCTAGGTGCGGTGTTTATACACAGGATACCGGTCTATAGCTACTGGTCAAATCCTGTAAAGTGGAATGAAAGGTTGACGAAACTTAACGCTTAACACGCATCTCGCTCATGTCTCTTTTCTCATCTCACATATTTTTACCTAATTATAAGCATGAAGTCAATAATTATTGCCAACAATACTATATTAAAAATACGAACAAAGAAAGGAAAATGAAATATAAATGTTATCATTGAAATGCATCACGTAAAGATTTCACCTATATGATATACCTAGTTCACGTGTGTATGTATCCAAAAAGTTGAATTGAGTCACACAAATTTTACATATGAACAAATGAGAAATCAAGAGATATTTCAAAACGGAATAAATCAAACCTTAAGAACATATTGATCCCGGTCTCGTCCATATTTCTAGCAATGGCCTTCCAAGACTTCTTCAACAGGTACACCTGTCGCCCTGAGATAGGTATACGGGGGTCATTCTTGATGGAGCCCATGTCATCAGGCTTGGGAATCTTTGCGTACGGTTTCCCAGTTGCTTTGTCGATACCTTGTCCATTCGCTTTATCCTTGTGACAAGAACACCTACACCCATTGGGTGAAGTAGAGGCCGAGCACCCCATGCTGGTATATAGGACGTTTCCAATAGTCTGCAGATAGTCAGAATATCACCTTGTCAACCATCCCTGCCGGTTGTCAATGGTTTTCAATAACGACTCCAAGAAACCCGCATGTGTTGGGCCTGATGGCGACTTTTAAATGATTCACGCGGCTGTGGTGACTTATTATCGGATATTATCGATTCAAATGGGACGACAAGGACATTACATTATATCATCTAGCTTCCCAGTTGACTATATGTCTCCATCCAATACAGTTCCGGTTATCTGTGAGAGAGTTCATGCGAGAGTCCACACGGCTAATCCCATGTTTTCATTAGAAAAGTAATCTTATTTTTCAAGGGCAATATCCATAGACTTAATGAGGCTTGACCTTGGCAATAATCCCCAGCTTATATTGGGTATTCTTCGGATATATAATGTTAATCACTTTATTTGCATTATAGACCTCTATGGATACTTGTTCTATAACCGAAGGCGAATGTATCTCATTTATATGTTTTAATAATGCTTGCTAAAGTTGGCGAAGCCGAGGGATGATTTTCAGAGAGAAATTGTTTAAAGCTGCGAACAAGCGTCTGTTTACCATCAACTGAAACAAATATAGGAAACAGTCAAAATATTGTATCGAAAATAATAATGAATTTTTAAAGTCTTTGAACTTTTGAAAGTACATGATGTCTTTTAAATTTATCCTACAGTAATATCATATTTTAAGGAGATCCAAATAAAAGAAAGTTACGATTTATGACATTTATTGAGCCAAATTGCCTCGAATATTGTTTTTGTAAAAAGACTTACGCATTAAATTACAATTTCTGAGATTGTATTACTAAAAATTAATTTAAAGATATTTAAAGAGCAACATTATTATTTTCTGTCACATTAAAATGTCATTTCCTGTAAATAAAATTCATTAAAAGTTTTTGCTTGATGCTATGAAACTATGGACCATTTTTAGTCGTAATTCATGTCGTAATATGTAAGAAAGTATGTTTCCAAACTTCTGATTTATCATCTAAATCAATGCCACAATAATGCCACTAAACCAAAAACAGCTATATCGTCTTACCTGAAAAGAAGTTCACCGTCAAACCTCCATACCGCCCGACCACAGCATCGTTCACTAATGTTTGCTCCCAGTTAATACAGAATGCTCCCTACCGTATGGTTTCTTGGAGTAATAGTTACAGCACGACGCCTAATAGGAGGCAAATGTTGATGCCATGTACGTCTGTAGAAGTAATATACTTGCACGTCTAATTGATCAATCATTGTTATTTGAGTAAATCCTGACTGAACAGTTTCCGTGACGTCAAATACTTTATATAAGATGAAGCAGCGTCTAATTGACAGGTCATTACATTTGTGGATATGCTGAAAGTGTTTCACTACATAAGTTAATGATAAGCTACATGGATATGCCTTGCTGTTATT
This sequence comes from Gibbula magus, assembly GCA_936450465.1. Classification (NCBI taxonomy): domain Eukaryota; kingdom Metazoa; phylum Mollusca; class Gastropoda; order Trochida; family Trochidae; genus Gibbula; species Gibbula magus. The sequence goes on from OW388291.1 coordinate 61,196,720, forward strand.
TATTTTATTGATTTTGTATATTGAATTGTTTATTTTTCAAAATTTATCCTTTCATTTGTTCATTGTTATGTATGGTTTTCTATGGTTAAATCAGAGCGCTGTCTATCTTAATGATTTATATAACAAAACCATTTCAATATCCTTTCAATGGTTTTGAATATGATCTGATTTTGAAATTTATTTAATTAGTTAGTTATCATTTGATTTGTTGATCACTTAGTATTTTAAACTTTATTATTTATATAACATAACGATTTCATAATTATTTTGGGTTTCACCGCAATGCATAAATACATGGCGTTACGGGCTTTCTCCCTGCCAAAATACTAGCAGCCGTGATATAAGTTAAATATTCTTGAAAGTGGCGTTAAACCCCAACTCATCTCATTATAATTTTCAGGGCTAATACGACTTTTTAGTTTTAGTGAGTTTAATGAAGGCGTGTGCTGATTAAAATAAGTTTGAGACAATATCATTCTACATTATCCGACAGGAAATTTTTACTTGTAGTCTGTTTATTTTTTACTATTACAACATTCATAAATATTTGTTCAGTTCATTATTAATACATCATATACTCATAAATACGTAATACAAATTGAGGTAGTTGCCATGTGCGGATCTTAACTATTTGATACTTTGTCATCGATGTTTGTTGCCATTTGACACATATTTTAAACTGATTTCAAAGTGGGTTTTTTTATTACATATTATGTTTTCACCAATTTGCCATTTATTATCAAAGAATATACAATATATTGGTACGTTATTGTGTAAAACATCTGATTACACTACCCGATATGCCGTACCAATAGAAAACTGTTATCCGTATTCGAAGAAAATGGTGCATTGTATAAAGCGACAGTGGCCTGGAACTCTTCCGTGTGAGAGGTAGATTTGTAGGTCTCATGAGAATTTGGGATTCGGCAACTTTATTTGTATCAGCGTATTGGGGTCCTATTTAAAAAAGAGTTACAAATAGAGAATTCAGACAACACGATTGTTGACCATTCCGTCATTGTACCTTATTAAAAACTCTATACTCTCAGTGTTTTAGTATCTTTACATCAATCAGATCACTTGAACTACATGTACCTTCGAGCGGTAACGCAACCTCTCTATCGGAAATGGACTAGTATGGGTTAATTGAACCATGTATATTTATTTTAGAACTCTGATTATTGATTCAGGAGTATTATTTAACCAATGATAACACTTATGAATATTTTTGTCAGATCACTTTATTTCAGCAAGAAAATCGTGCTACAGCGCCTTTAAAATTGATTGCAGACGAAAAGTGTATCAGAATACACTGGAGCCCAATAATATATATAAGGAATATATATCTTAACAAATATTTGAAACGCTGTCTATCAAAACAGTTTTATCTATGATATGTCCTCAGTTTTATTAATGAAATGTTTTTCCATACAATGCCTCAGTCTGATCTATAATATTTATGGCTATTGATCAGGTTGACACAACGGGGTTAGGATTTAGTTACTTTGTTAAAATTCAAATAAAATAGACGTATATGTATATTGTATGCTAAAGGGATTAGAGTAATCGCGATCGTCCATTAACGAGAAACAATTGGACTTAATGAGAACATTTTGTAAAAACTATTCTTAACGATTTTTGTCACTCAATCTGCCTATTTACCCTATTTGACTTCAAAGTGTCATTAACTTCGATGTAATAGACCACATTATTTAAACTGTTTAAAGGAAGCATGTAATATGATTTACTCTTTTACCCTATTGATTTTGCTGGAGGGTCGATAGTATTCTCTATTTACAACAAAGTTACGTAAACAAAAGCCTATGTTAACATCAGAAATCACAGAAAAAGTATGGATGAACAGATCCCCGTTCGATAAGTAAATTATCTTCATTATGATTCAAAAACCTTTTTTACAAGGCTTGATTGATTGATACATCCGGCCTTATGTACAACATTATAATACTTTATTAAACAAAATTTAAACCTCGAAGGGACTAAGATGAAAGAAAAAGTAATTTTTGCCCGATTGTAATTACACAATGTCTCCTAATAAGCAAAATGTACGGATAAAGATACGAGGTCGTTACAATTGATAATGATGTCTTTGTGTGGGGATATACATGACATGTATATAAATACAATTGTATAGTAACTACTAGATACGAATTTTGGTAAAGCGATATGTTGGAGATGTCAGTCCTGAATCATTCTCGGTTACCCATGGTTTTATATATGCTCCGTTACTCTCCACTATATCACCCATGGGAAACCTTATCAGGAGAATCTGTACTCAAATTACCCGCCCTTGGCCCCCTGAGCCAATCAAACTGCTACGCAGCTTGGACCTGCGAGCCAATGACAATTCATATCACTTCGTTTCAAAGCAAGCGAGGTGATTGTGTTAGCCATCCGTCACCGGTTATCTCTCTTGACCATTCCCGTCTTATCCCATTGAGCATATTTTCTTTGGTTACTGACTTCGACACGCTGGCCAAGGGCGGGTAATTTGAGAACAGATTTCCTTGATAAGGTTTCCCATGGGTGATAAAGTGGAGAGTAACGGAGCATATTCTTTACTTTTAATCTTAATAATCCTGCTCGGAATTTCACAAGAATATTACGGTATTTGGTTTCATTAATCCTACTTAAATATATTTCAGGTTCTAACAAACTCTTATATTGTCTATACACATTGTCACGTGAACTAGTATCAAGACTACAATGCCAAGATTGTTAAAACATATTTACACATACATTTTTAAAACATCTAAGAAAATGCAATTTATCACCAACACATTGTGCCAACCACACAAAACCAAAGCCATGAGAAAACAATATATTGCGGATGTGAGAAGCGTAATTGAATTGTCCAATATTATCAAGAAATAAAAGCATATCGTATGATTTCTTAGGTATCCTACCAGAATGCATTTAAGTAAGTTTTATCCAATACTTAATAGTTCGACACAAGGCATTTATGTACAACGGAAATCGTCCGCATTCCCCATATACTATAACATTAGGAGTCGGTATGCCAACATTTAAATATTTCTTACATGCGAGCAAATGAATTTTTTCAATATTATCATAACGATTGAAGTAACAATCCTACAATTAGGAATCACCTTTTACCAAAGAGTCTCTACACAACATTTCACTTTTCTATAGCTTTACATACTTGAGATAAAGATGAAAATAGGTTTTTGGGTCGTGACCCGTGACCTAGATTGGGGTCACACAATCTACAATTTAGAATCCCCATCCCAACTTTTCAGCTCTCTAGACCTTTTGGAACTGGAGAAGAAGATGAAGATAGGTTTTTAGAGGATGTGACCCCTGTGACCCCATTTGTGACCAAATCTACAATTTAAAATCCTCATTGACCAAGGAGTCTGCACACAACTTTTCAGCTCTCTAGACCTTTTGGAACTGGAGAAGAAGATGAATATAGGTTTTTAAGCATGTGACCCCTGTGGCCCCATTTGAGGTCATGGGGTCACGAATTCTACAATTTAGAATCCCCATTGGCCAAGGAGTCTCCACACAACTTTTCAGCTCTCTAGACCTTTTGGAACTGGAGAAGTAGATGAAAATAGGTTTTTAAGGATGTGACCCCTGTGACCCTGTTTGGGGTCATGGGGTCACGAAATCTACAATTTAGAATCCCCATTGGCCACGGAGAGTGCACATAAAATTTCAGCTCTGTGGAGTCATTGGTTCTAGAGAAGAAGTCGAAAAAGCGAAAAGTTTACGGACGGATGGACGGATGGACGGACGCCGGACACCATGCCATACGCCCATCGGGCCTTTCAGGCCTGATAGCTAAAAATGAGAAAAGAAGAGGGCTTAAAATGCACCCTTGTCTGACACCAACAGGACAATCAAAATACTCTGTGTAGGCATCGTTACACCTTACACATGCTTTAACAGACACATAAATACTTTTTAATGCAGCTAACATTTTGCCATTTAATCCAGATTTTTTAAGATACTACCAAAGTTTATGTCTTGAGACGGAGTCAAAGGCCTTCCAAAAATCTACGAATGCAACATAGAGTTTCTTCTTTTTTCTCGACAAACATTTCTGGATTATAGAATTTAAGGTAAACACATGGTCAGTTGTTGAATAGCCTTTTCTAAAGCCGGCTTGAAATTCAGGAATTTTTCCTTTAAAATTAGCCCAATTAGTAAGTCTGGTATCATAACAAATTATATTATTACTATTCTGAAAATTCAACTTAATCACGGCGGCCAAGCTACGATATTATTCAGCAAATGTTATCATGAAAATTCGACTTGCAAACTCGAAAATTCACGAACCTATCCTAACAATTGAACATAGAAATCTTGAAAATTTAAATTTGTGTCTCTTAAATTGAACTTGAAAATTTAACTTTGTATCTTTAAAAGTCAACATATTTTCTTTAAAATTCAACATATTTGCTTTAAAATTCCACTTGGTATCTTGAAAATTCCACTTAATATTTTGAAAAATCATCTCGATATCTTGAGAACTCAAGGTGTTATCTCGAATGTTTACAATGTCTGATACAAAATTGTAATAATGTATGTATGTTTTAAAGTTGTAGTTACAAGTGAAATATTAACTTTCTTGAATTTTCACGATACAATCTTGAATGTTCAAGATACGAAATTGAATATTCAACGCAATTAAGTTGAATATTCGAGATACAGGTTGAATATTCAACAAAATAGAGTTGGATATTCAACAAAGTTAAGTTTAATTTTCAAAATAGTAAAATGAATTTTCAAGACACTAAATACATTCGACAAAGTGTCATAATATTATCAATATGAAAGAAAACATAGTGGTATAAGTAAACTATGAATTGCCCATTAATTTATCAGTCAATTATGAAGGTTGCATGGTGGTTTTGAATTTATAATTCGAACAAAAACCTTTCATCATTGTTTTTTTGCTTTGACCTTTCAAAATATAATGTTTACAACCTTACCTTTCACTAGGAAAATGCTTGATGTTTTTACATATTATAACGTGGCAGACGAGGGAATGCAACTGACAATTCGGAGAAGATCATGAAATACATATAGAGCAAAAGTCGCCATTAGTTTTGCACATGATAAGGAGCGTTTTGGCGTGCATTTCAGTAGCAAGAACATGTTTACTTAAATTTTGTTTTAAGTAAGAGAATGTCCTCAAACTGGCGATTAGTTTTGCACGTGGAGCATGTTTTCGGTCTAACGGCCTAAAACATGGTCTACGTGCAAAACTAATCTTAAACTTACACATTGTATGACCTCTGTTTACATCGATAATTTATATTGCGTGTTCATCCATTTCTGTCAACCAGTATCTGTTTTATCAAACGAGCAAGACAAATGCAATACATGTTACTTCGCTTAAGGTGATTCTCGATGATCGGCTAGCATCTGAAGTTCAATATGTGCTATGAAATATATTCAACGGAGATGGATGTTGGAAGACAGTAAATGCAAACTGGTCCCAATAAATCTACTGGATTTACACCACTCATAATTATTCATATTATATCATTATTGAGCTTTGTGTAACCTTAATAATGATCATATAACTTAAATATGATTAGATTGATAGTTTGAAAAACAATCCCATTAGTACATGTAAACGTGTACACTGTATAGTGTATTAGGGACTGCACATCTGATTTTCAAATCACCTTCAGAAATTTAATAGAGTTATATATTGTCGAAAAACAATAAAAAAAATTAATAAAATCAATTCATACCAAAAAAATAGAATATGTTCTCCAGTTTTACGACCTTGTCCATATTTATTTGAAGTTCCTAGAAATAAGTTTATTGCTTCATTGTTGTACAATACGTCAAACACACAGAATTTAATATACATTCTTAGCAGTAAAGATAAAGGTATTGTCATGTCAATCAGTCATCCTATAACCTACAATGTATTGTAATTGATGAAATCGACTGTATTATTTTCTTTCGTCTGAATTTCACCTCCCCTGCCAAACATTTCAGTAGATATGGTATGATAAAAACCCATTGGCAAAAGACACTTGTCACCACCTTTTGTCGTCCATAAAAAGGTAATAAGACATACCTTCGAGCGGCCTAAGTTCGTGACCCTAAGCTTACGTATCCAAATGCTTGTAAAATGAGATTCACAATGCTAAATACTCATTACTTACACAAACAACATCTATTTGTCTCTTGGAAAATTTATTTTATGACATACTATATCATCATACACCAAGTTACAAACCTTTTGAAGCTTTATTGTCATTTTCATTCAAGCCGCCATTGCCTCTCAACTTCGTGGCCGTTGATTTAATGCTATTTTCTTCGAGACTAATCACATGTGTTCTGTCATATATGGTCATCTGTTGAAATTACTTATTTTTCTTTCAGAATTGAAAGCATACTTTATGAAATTAAATGTATTTAGTAACTGCAGAGGTCATAAACTGATTGATGATTTTATTTTCAGAAAAATTATGACAAAGTTGCTTATAATTTATGTTTGAAATATTATCTTCCCAGGTAAGTTAATACATTGATTGACTGACAAAATCATGTGGATAAATTGCCAATAATTATATAAAAAGCACATTTAATTGAATATTCATTAATCTGTCTTTCAAACAACCTATTTCAAAATTATCATTTTAAAAAGTTCTATTAACATTGTGACAAAAGAACAGATAACTTCTAAGACGTAATAAGATAAGTTGTGTGACAACTAGTTTATAATTTTTGGCACACTGCCAAATGACCTAATAAGCAAAGCAGACGACAGGAATTGATCCCTGAAAAGTTGTCGGAGAATTTTTTGGGGCCATTAAAAAATTCAGATATTTTGGAGGTAGCATAAACAGTGATTTTAAGCACATATGTTTTGAGAACTGACATGGCTAATGGGAAATTGGGTTAATGTTACTGAAAGTTGTATAAATAGATTATGTTTGAGTTTTAAACAATAGTCCGGACGTTTCAAGTTTTGTGCGCAAGTCATTTGCGAACACGCACATGTGTAAATAACGTAACGAACTTGGACTACTAACGAACTTAGGCTGTTCTACGATATATGATATGTATTATTAACAATTTAATGACACGAATAATTTTCTAACAACTGTATAAAGCCACCATTGCTCTAATAATAGTACATTTATTAGTTTGAGTTTGAGCAAAAGTGACATGGGGTCAAAATGGTGAAAATGGAGTCAAATGACAAAATAACAGACATTATTTACAAAAAGGCCGCACAATTCTACAAATGGTCAAACATGTTCTCAGTAGCGTGTGTGAACAATCTCTGCATCAATGCACGCTAGAACACGTCTCAACAGGGATGTCGTCAGTAGCCGGATGACGTCAGCAAGAATTATGTTCTAATTCGTAAACTCAACCGAACATAAAACATTTACAAATAAACACAACTCTGTATGTGGGTACTTTCACGTCAGCCTGACGGGGCTGCAAGTTTATTGAGATACGGAGTGTAGTTTGTATGAGCTTGTCGTCCACGGTTTGCATCAGTCTTCGCTATTCATCGGGGATCCCTCGGAGCAGACTCATTGTATGATTCCAGAACCCTGGCAAGGGTACAACAAACCTGAAAAAACTTAGAAAACTTTTTTAGTATATTGTATTGAATTTTAAAGCAACTGTACAACGTTAAGCTACATACATGTTTATTAACTCGAAATGTTCTGTGCTTCTTATTGTATACCAATTACTCAGTCGGTCCAGTGACCTTGTACATGGGTGGTCCAGTGACCTTAACATGACGCCCAGTGACACCGAAACTTGTCCATTACCTATGCTCCACTTTATTCTCGCCTTTCCTCAGTCCAACCCCGTCAGTCGTGAATCTCAAGTGCCTTTTGCACGTGCAAGTCTGCTCTTTATAACCCCGACGTCACGTGACTTACTGCACGAGCTTCAAGTTCACCTGCACGAGATACTCTCGTACCCAAATACAGCACAGTATTCGTAAATATATTTATGTTCTAATTCGTAAACTCAACCGAACATAAAACATTTACAAATAAACACAACTCTGTATTTGGGTACTTTCACGTCAGCCTCAAGAACTAAGAGAGCGGGAACATCAGAAGTATAATACAGTTCATTATATCCATCATTTATTCAGGCAACAGGAGATCACAAAACACTCAAAATCATATTCCCAGATTTTTAGACACACTCAGCCTGGCTAACAGGCTATCTTTTACATAAGAGTCTTTCGCGGTCTCTGACCGCCACCTGCCGTGACGCTTAAAGAGCCTGTCCGGCACCCCCGCATTGGCTGCCTCGGTTGCCCCTCCCGACCGGAGGCTGTGTATACCAAACTCCTGTCTCTTAAGACCAACGGTTTCTAACATGCTCAAAATAATTTCCCTCATACGTGTATAAGAGACAGGCTTATTTCCTCTTAACTTATAAGTGTTTAACTTTTTACAGTAATTGAATGCTCTAAAGATATACTCATCGGAGAAACTATCAAATGCTTGCTCCAAATACGATCTCATAATAGTCACAGGACATAATTCTGATAGAGTAGCAGCAATAACCAAGTGATGACCATCTCTATATTTATCAGTCTTACTTTTTTCTATAAAAATAACCATGTGAGCATCATGGAAAACTATATCAGAGTATCTTAAATTTACTGCCTCAGAAAACCTGAGAAAACCAGCAAAAGAAACTAGACAAAATGCTAAATTTCTAAGATTATACAAACTGTCAACAGGAAACGACTGTTTTAGCTTAATTAAAATATCAGCTGTGATAGGCTCTTTTCTCTTGATCTGTACACCGAGAGTTCTCCTCGAAGATTCGAGCACAGACTTGACAAATTGAGACTGGCACGGATTCTGTAGTCCTGCTAAATTATGGGCCCAACCTATGGCATAAACAACCTGCTGAATAGAAGCAGGACTCTTACCGTTCTGTTTAAGCGATAATACATACAGCGCTATATGAAACTCAGAAGCTGGCATATGCGGGATGTCGAATTGATTACACCAGTTCTTAAACATCGAGAATCGGCCCTCATACTGCTTTACAGTAGACTTAGCTCTAGAATCCAAAATGAATTCTGGTAACTTTTCAGCTAAACTAATCAAAGAAGCGTCTTTTAACTCTCTCTTCTCCTTCCACACACCCAGTGAAAACACACCTGAAAGAGAATTAGAAAAATCTGATAGCCAAGGCTGAACCCCTGAAATTTTGATCAAATATTGTTTTAGCTGTGCCTTTAGCAAAGATAATCCTGTCTTTAATTTCCCAAACTTCCGATAAACCTTGTTTGCTCGTTCCGTCACGGTTGAACAACCGCGGCCAAAATAGTGCAGATTTCCACATGGGTATCACTAAAGTAGATCTGAATCCGTTGTATAACACAAAATCTATCGTTTTGCATATCAGACTGAAAGGTGGTACCACCCAGTTATTGTCACTTGACCAATCCTGCGTGAAAGCGTCTACAGCTTCCGTACCTGGCACCATGAACCTTGAATTAAAGCGCTTCAACTTCCTGTTTGTGTGATCTGCAAACCTGTCAACAGTGTACGGTCCCCAATGTTCGCTTATCTCTGCAAACACACTATCAACTACAGTCCAATCATCCTGATCTCCTACCCTGCTTAACCTGTCAGCCTCCACATTGCTTTCTCGTGGAATCCACTGGAATTCAGCATCAATGTTATTAAGTCTATTGAACACAAAAATGTTGACGGCTAAACGTTGCAACTCCGACACTGTACTGCCATGCTGGGCCACAAGACAAGCAGCTTGGTTATCTGAAAATATCTTAACTGATCTTCCCTTAACTGTACTCACAAAACTACACAAAGCAAGCTCTATCGCTCTCAGTTCCCGCCAGGTTGAGCTCTTCTGCGTCTCTCTGTCATCCCAGGCAATGTAAAAATTATTGTCTGTTTTGGGAATAAACGCACCGCACCCAATACTACTTGCGTCTGTAAAAACAACAAACTTCGGCGAATAATCCACATCAAGGAATTTCCAATTAAAAGAGGACAAATTACTTTTCCAAAATATCAGTTCAGATACACACTTCTCAGCTGGTCTGAAGTAAAGCGAATCCCAAGTCCTGCACTCCGAAATCTGCTTGTATAAACATCTTGTCATAATTCTACATACATCTCCAAACACGAATGACAAGGAAAGTATTTTGCCAGTTACTTTCGCTAATGACCTAGCTGAAAATGTAGGAAAACTATTTAAACACTGCTCAATGATGTGTGCAGTATTATCAAGCTTTTCCTGAGGGACTGATACAATACCTCGTTCCGTATTCCAATTAAACCCCAGCCAATCTAATGTTTTCGTAGGTAGCCAAACAGACTTCTCACCATTGTATAAAAAACCTGCTTCTGTTAACGTATCTTTAACAAGTACAGAATCTTTCTGACATAAGGAATGACTTAAACTATGCCCAAATCCATCATCAAGATAAACGACAATATTCACACCACTGCCTCTCCAATATTTAACCAGAGGTCTAAGTACTTTGGTGAATATATATGGGGCGGATGTCAAACCAAAGGGTAACACAGTAAATGTAAAATATCTAAGCTTATCGGCAAACCTCCATGAAAAACCCAAAAACGTTTGTTGTTTCTGGCAGATATCAATATGATGATAGCCTGACTTAAGATCAAACTTAAACATGTAACCGTGCTTTGAAATAAATTGCAACACCGAATCATGATTTTCAAAGACAATCTTCTGCTTCCAAACATGTGAATTTACAAGTCTTAGGTCTAAAATTAGGCGCTTTTTTCCAGATTTTTGTACTGAAACTGAAAGAGGGCTGATAACTTGAGGCGGTGATAAGACTTCCTGTACACAAGCGTTGTCTAATAATTCTACAATAGCAGTTTCTACGAAACTTGAATGGCTATAAGCCGACTTATTGTTTTTGCATGACATTTTCTCTGGGGTTGTAATAAATGGGATCACGTAACCGGATCTAATAGTCTGTAGCACTAACTCCGACGCTCCGATTTCCTCCCAGAATTTCAGCTTACTTCTCAAACGTCCCTTAACTGAAGTAGTTAACCCTTTATCAGCGGGAATATTTCTGTCCGAAAGTGAATTGACTGCACACCCTTGCGTAGTACCTACAACGAGACAACGGGCCTATTGTAATACCGATTTCATTATGTATAGACGTAAATGAACCTATTTCAGTTCTAGACAATATTCAAAACAAAACGATTACCTGAGTCTGCCAGCTTGCTAGCCGTCTCCACGGCCCGAGAAGCTGCCCCATGACTACTTCCCGTCGGCGGCCGCTCCGGAGGCGTTGTACTGCACGTCACGGGAAGACAAGGACTTGGCTTTTGGACACGTCTGCCTCCAGTGTCCGAATTCTCCGCAGAAGTAACACTGCTGGTTTGGTCTGGGCCCCCTCCGCATTTGGCTCCGAAATGTAGATGTTTGGACTTGATTTTGGTTGAAAGTCTCCTGTTGGCTGTTTTGTTGGCGGGAGACTTGAGTGAATGAGGGAGCATACCATGTGGAACTGCTGCTGCGGCCTCGGCTACGTTTCCTCAGTGCCTTCGTCTCAGCTCTCTCGAAGCGGCGTTCTTCTTCCGAGTCGGAAGCGACTCCCGTCCCTTCAAGTTCGGTCACAACTCCCCAACCTGCAGGGGATTTATCCGCTAAACGGATGAGCTTATTTCTTTTCTTAACAGAAACAGAGAGATACTCAATATTCTCACATGCTGTAGTAGAATCTTTCTTGTATAGGGCAGATTTAATAGTCTCTAACCCTTCTAAAATGTCAGAATTGAATTTATACTGAACTGAATTTCCCTTGTATTTAAAGTCCGGTAGGGAATCATGCCTAACTTTCTTTGCAATAGATATAGACAGTTGTTCAGACTCGTTTATGAATTCTCTTTTCAAGGTAGAAAGTTTTGCATCCATATAGTCACGGAACAGTTGAAAGGAATGGAAATCCTCACCTTTACTATGTTCATCATTGGATTTAGAGCGTTTTGAAGAAGCAGAAGCGTGCTCTTCTTCGCCAGAAGAACGATCCATGCTCAATATGCCGAGACGCGCAACAGCAGTCCAACCCCGTCAGTCGTGAATCTCAAGTGCCTTTTGCACGTGCAAGTCTGTTCTTTATAACCCCGACGTCACGTGACTTACTGCACGAGCTTCAAGTTCACCTGCACGAGATACTCTCGTACCCAAATACAGCACAGTATTCGTAAATATATTTATTCGCCACAAACCCACCGAGGCCAGTTCGAGCTGCTGTATCGGTGGTTGTGTCCCAAGACCCAGACACTCATTTCGCCGACGCAGTAATTCGCCGACAATTAATGAGGGCTCAATTAACATCAACCCCACAGACATAATTATTGAACCGTTAAAGTGTCTGCGATATGAAGCGTCGGCATGTTGGGAGCCGACCGTATCGGTCCTCAGATGGCTACGTCATCCTTAGTCGACCCAATCATGGACGGTCTGTGTCTGGCCTTTGACGTTATGTGGCCCAAATCTCTACCATACCAATGTCTCGTTGTGAAAGTTCCGGCATTTCTTTCGTGTTCTTTTCTGTACTGCATCATTGTTCTCAAATACGTCGGTATTTATGCAAACATATAGTACGTACAGAATGAGATATTTCGATTATTATGTTTTTCGTCTTTAAGTGATTACACAAAATTTATCGAAAACCATGGAATAATGACTGTTACTTGTCCTACAATGCGTTTTGATAAGTGTTTTCTGTATATTTGAAAATTTATTGCAGTCTCTATAAATCACAAAATCTTATTCTAAAAGTGATAAGTTTCTTTTGTCGAATGTTGACACGAATATAATATTCTGTTTATTACCGAAGTCATGAAATTAATGAAAAAACGCTGAAATCCACTTTCAAACATAGGCTGGCGACCCGCCGTCGTCGCATTTAGAACACAACATCATAGATGGAACGTGACGTCATAGCATTGTTTATGACGTCACATTACCATGGTAAAATGATATTTTGCCCTAGGGCATCGAATGAAAAATATGGTTGCCCTCGTAGGTAATGAAATAATATACTAGGATTTTAAATACTATTTTACATTTAACACCTTCACTTGCTGAAACTTGGGATGAGTGAATTAAATTTCATTTCTTTTATTTTCTTTGGGATGAATATTCCTATAAAATATACTTCTTTTTACATCATTTTATAGTTACTAAATTTTGCAATTGAATTTTTAATATTGGTCAAATGGATGTTTGTTGGCAGATGATTTGGTTGATTAATACATTTTTATGTATTGTACCAAACCAAATTAATTTTGTAATTTTTACTTTTGGAAATAAACATGTTTTCATAAAAAGTTCGAAATCATTCCAAAATTGTTTGGTTTCACAACAGGCCCAATAAACAGGACAGATGCTCTCAGAAAAATTACTACAAAAACTGTACATATTTTTTATTGGAAATCAAGCAATTTAAACTCTATCAGACCATGTCTATAAACACTAAGAACGTTGTGCCAGTTGAATTCAGTGTCACTGAAGAGCATTTCCCATTTAGTAAAAAATGTACGAATTTTGGAAATTAACTAATCACAAATAACCTGAACCTCTTGATAACATTAAAACATTTATTTGGTAAATGTTTTTATATATTTTATATGGTGGGATGATTCTGGTTCTTTTGATACTATTTTTAAAGGAATCAGGTAGAATATGAAGTAAATACTTACAACCTAATACTGCTTTTAAATAAACCATAACCAACCCCCCGTGTCTTTATTCTATTATAGTTGTTTTTTTAATTTTTTTTTTATTTTGTCATTTTTGTCATTCCATATAAATATTAAATATATCTGTTCAAGAGACTTGATAAAGTCATCTGGAGGATTAGGCAATGAGTTGAAAATATAAACCAATTTTGAAAGGGCTAATGTTTTTTCATGACATGCATGAATAGTATGTTTTTGGTTAAACATCATTATTTATACTCACCGTTGATAGTTAACAATATGCCCAATTATCCTAATCTGTCTAATCCCGACAATCTTTACACAGATAAAAGACAGAGTTATCGCTCAAGTGAACTGCACTCACCACTCACCGGCAGGTGGCCTACCTTATATGGTCATTGCTTCTTCTGATGGACAGACACGAAGCCGAACGCGACCGAGGGGAGGCCGGGAGGGAACTTACGATTGTTAACTATCAACGGTGAGTATAAATAATGATGTTTAACCAAAAACATACTATTATTTAATATACTCTCCGTGATAGTTAACAATATGCCCGATTGCCACAGAGGTGGAGGGGAGCGAGAGGCTCCTAAGAGGGATAGCTCTGTCTTAACAAGAGTCAAGTTGGTGAGCCAATGCCACGTAACCAGCCTGAACCCCGATGGGGTTCATCTGTCAACCGGAGGGTTAAGCTTGACCCAACTCGTAACCGGAGGGACTCTCACCCGCGTGGTCACCAACTCAAGAAAAGACAACAAACGCATCACTAAAATCATCGAGACTATGTTTAATAGCAACTCCAGACTGGTCAAGGAGCAGCCGAATTAACGAGGGGGGGGGTAGGCCTCTTCGGTACGAGGCCGACGGAACTCGTTGCTGGGCGTACACCTGTGCGCCCAACCGATGAATCCCCTCCATGTCCTCGTTGGAAATGTCTCTCAGATAGTGATTGGCGAACACCAGGCCCGACTTCCAGAAACAGCCGGCCATGATGTCCGCCACTGCCATGTTACTGTGAAGAGCCATCGTAGCCGAGATGGCTCTTATCTCGTGTGGATTGGCCCTCGCTGGCGGGTCGAGGCCCGCGGCCTTGTAGGCGTCCAACACTGCCGAGCGGAGATACACACTGAGTTGACGCTTGTCTAACTCCCGAACACTAGTCTGGGAGTGCGGGAGAAAAAGTTTCCTTCTCCCTTGACGTAGTGTCTTGGTCTTTTCGGTGTAGATCCGCAGGGCTCTCACCGGACAAAGGAGCCGATCCTCGTCCGTCGGATCTATGCTACCGGAAAGAGACGGTAACGAAAAGGTTCTACCCCTTTCGTCTGCGGCTTGGTTCTTACAAATGAACTCAGGGGCTAACCCCAGTGACGCCGACCCCCCGTCTCTCACCTCAAAACGCAAGAGGTCCGCCTGGAGAGCGTGAAGCTCTGAAATCCTGGCTGCGGACCCCATCGCAACCAAAAAGGCTGTTTTGATGGTGAGACGGAGAAGAGTCGTCTCTGTCAACGGCTCGTAGTGGTCCGACTTGAGATGGTTGAGCACCACTGTCAGGTCCCACTCCGGCGGCCTGAGTTTCCTCCGCCCGTCCTCATTCCGGTAGGTCTTAATCAGTTCTTTAAGGACCGAGATGTCCACCTGGGGCTCACGCTTCCTAAGGACTGACATGACCGCCGCCAGGTTGGTGTTAATTGAGGAAGCTTTGAGCTTCCTCACCTCTCGTAGGTACACCAGGTACTCAGCTACCTGCGGGACCGTTACCGCCTGGATGGCATACCCCTCCTTCGCGCAGAAGGCGGCGAAGGCGCCCCACTGGGCGTCATAGAGATTCCTCGTGGAGGGTCTCTGCGAAGAGGCGACCGCTTCGGCAACGGACTTGGAAAACCCCGCCCCTGTCAACCCCCTTTGGAGACAAACCAGGCGTGAAGGTGGAGCGCCTGGGGGTTCTCGTGAACCCGCCCGCTTGGTTTGCTCGTCAATAGGTCCCATCTCAGAGGGAGGGGGACAGGGTCTTGGCGGCACATCCTCCTCAGGGGAACGTACCAGGCCCTGGCTGGCCACAACGGAGCTATGAGCAGGAGTTGAAGTACTCGTGTCTCCTGTACCTTCGCCACCACGTGACTCAGGATGGCTTGAGGGGGATAGGCGTAGGCGACCATCCCCTCCCATCCTAACGCGAGCGCATCGAGAGCCCACGCGGCCGGGTCCGGTACGGGGGACACGTACGTCGGCAACTGGTGGTTGAGCCGAGTCGCAAAGAGGTCTATGTGAGGTCTGCCGAACCTCAAACACAGACTCTCGAACACCCTCGGGTGCAACATCCACTCCGTCGAAGGAGGTTTGTCCGGTCGAGACAAGGCGTCCGCCAGGACGTTCTTGGCTCCCGGGATGTGCACCGCTCTGAGAGAGAGTCCGAGACTGTCCACTAGGTGAAACAGCTCCGCCACCAGTTGAAGTAGAGAGTCTGCCTTGGTTGACCCCTGCTTGTTTATGGCCCAGGCCGCCGCTGAGCTGTCCGTGTGAACACACAGGACCTGCCCCCGCAGGCGACCTGACCAATGGCTGATCGCCAGCCTTATGGCGTCCAATTCGAGGACGTTGATGTGGCGCCGCGCTTGCGCTGGCGACCACACCCCCGCCGTTTGGTCCGAGTCTAGGTGGGCTCCCCACCCCTGGGTGGAGGCATCCACGTATAGCTGAGACGTCGCTGGGGGCTGCCTGAGAGGCACTCCTCCCAGCACGTTGGATTCCTGCTGCCACCAGGAGAGGTGGCGTCTCAAACCGGTTGGGATCGGGAAGACATGACGGCAAGTCTTCTCCCTGACGTGCGTGTTGACGAAGATCTGCAGGGGCCTGAGCTGCAACCGACCCCTTCGGTTGAAGTGTTGGGTCGCGCTCAAGAACCCCAACAGCCTCTGCCACTTGCGGAGTGACAGCGGCTCCCGGAGTGCTAATTCCAGGAGATCTTTGTAGCGCCCCATCCGTTCTGTGGTGACGAAAGCTCTGTAGGTCACGGTATCCAGGCGAGCTCCCAGAAAGACCAGCGACGTCGTTGGCTCCAGGTCTGACTTGTCTAGGTTGACTAGCCATCCCAGGCGCCTGAACAACGTTATCACAAAGTCTCGTTGCGCCTCCAGAACAGATGGGGATCTGTTGTGAGTGAACCCGTCGTCCAGATACATCGCGAACTGCACGTCCACTCGATGAAGGTATTGGACGATGGGCTGGGTCACGCGAGTGAAAAGCCATGGAGCCGACGATATCCCGAACGGTAGAACGTTCCACTGAAAGTGGCGACCCGCCAGGACAAAACGGAGGTACCTGCGATCCCCATGGTAGATGGGAATGTGCAGATACGCGTCCTGCAGATCGAGGGATATCATCGAGTCCAAGGGCTCCAGCAACCGCATCACTGATGGTACGGTCAAGAGACGAAAATATGGCGGCCGCTCTAGGAAGGAGCGGTTGAACTCCTTCAAGTCGTGGATCAGCCGCCACTTTTTCGGGTCCCGCTTCGGTCGCACGAAGACCGGAGAATAGTATCCTGGGGTGAGGTTTTGGGGCAGGAGTTCCTCCACCGCCCGTTTGGAGATGAGTGTCTCCACCTGTTCCAGCGTCAGTGCGAGCCGATCTCGTTCTAGCGGCCTCTCTGTTGGAAAACAGGTTAGCGGGGGGCGGTGTGCCACGGGAATACGAAACCCCCGCTCCAAAACCTTGCAGACGAAAGGATCGAGTCCCAATTGCGCCCAGTTGGCCACAAACCGAGAGAGTCGACCTCCCACTGGCCCTTCCCACGCCGGGACAACCTGTGGAGGCAGCTCGGGGGCCATCCACGAGTCACTGCTTCCTCGGGGTACCTCCATATGCGCGGCCCCTGCCACGCTGATTTCCCTTCTTGGGGGTGTGCTTGGGAGAGGGGCCGGCATTGAAGTCACGACTTCTGTCCTGCCGACCCCCAAACCGAAAGGAAACTCCGCCAGTCTTGGCGTTACCCATGGGAGTGTTCGCGCCTCCCTTCCTCTTCTTGGGCGTATGCGCCTGAGACGAGGCTCTACCCCCGCCAGCGGCCAGTCTGTTGGTCAACTCCTGCTGCTGACACTCCTGCCGCTGCCGGAGGACCCCGGCAATCTGCCCATCAAAGAGAGATGACGACGACGCGGGAGCGGCCCGCAAGCGGTTCCGGAGCTCCGCCGGAAGGTTTGTCCGGGCAAGGAACCCATCTCTCCTGAGATTTGTGACCCCCGCCGAAATGCGGGAGGCGCACAACATCATCTGAGCGATGTTCCCCGCCACGGCGCCGAAACCGCGGTAAAGAGCCTTCGCCCCTCCCTCCATCCCCGCCTCCTTCGCAAAGGACGCCATACCCTGACAGGCATGCGCCACGTGATTGGCCAACCCCAGGATGCTCCTAGCCTCTTTGTCAAGATGGCTCAAGTGAGCGTCCGACACCTGGTGAGGTACGGAGGGGACGGCCACCCGGCGAATATCCTCGTCCAGGCCAGGGGGACAGAGGGAGAAAGAAGACTGCGCTACTGGGAGGGAAGCGCGCTGCTTCTCACCCAGAACCAGGGGCGGCAGGAGGCGGCCTGGCGCCGCCGCGGCGACATTGGCGTCGTAATCCTTGCCCGCCGCCTGAAGGAGCCTGTGTGGCGGCAGCGCCACGAGGCGTTGGGTAGGCGCCTCCTCCTCGGCGCAGAATGTCTCCATTCTGGCCAGTTTGGTCGAGGAGGGTTCGTCCTCCACCTCAACCAATTCCACTTGACACCAGTCGGCGATAGCCGCCAGGCGTTCCTTGAGGTCAGGGGCATCCACTTGAGGCGTCTCCACAATGGTCAACTCGGGAGAGGATCTCCCAGAAGTGGACATCCCACCCTCCTGGGAAGCCGCCTCCGGGGCCGACTTGTCTGGATCTGAGGAGGTGCCGGCAGGTGAAACAACCACCACCCTCCTCCTCTTGGGCGTGGACGGCGGGGAGGTCAAGGGCGAAGTAACCCCTTCCTCAACCCTAGTCTGCGCCGGCAGTCGTCCGTCCAGCATGGAGGAAACCATGTCCTTGACTGAGGACAGGATATCCTCAGTCAATCTCCTTGAATCGAAGGGAGGAGGAGAAGGAGGCCTCGACCTCCTCTTCTTAGACTTGTGTTTCCTCTTCCTCTTAGGCGAAAGTCGCCGGTCTGGAAAAGACTCGGCGTCAGGGGAGGGTCTCCTGACGGGAGATCTCTCAACCCCGCTACCCTGAGAAGAGACGTAGGTGTCCTTGGCGGCCGCCTCTCGACCCGCTCCCGCCCCTGCCTCTGGCAAATCGAATTCTGCCGCGTCCTCCGAGATCACCAGGTCTGAAGTCGGCGACCTGGGATCGGACATGGCGGCGCCGGCGCTAGCGGTAGCGGTGGCGGTAGCGGACGGAGAGGGCCGCTTGGACGCCCTCAGCTTAGACTGACTCTCACTCTTCTTAACGGAGGTGCGATACTCGCGATGCTCCGCCACCGAGAGGTCAGCACATTCCTCACACCTGTCCGCGTCCGAGCAAAGGTTGCGGCACAGGCGGCAAAGGGTGTGGGGGTCAAATCGCGCTGACTTCCTATAGCCACACGCCCCACAGAACGCCGAGAATGGTGAAGTCATACTCAGCAAGCCAAAGAGAGAGACGCGCGAGCGGCCGGCGCTATCCCCGCGCAAGCGCACTAACAAGCGCAGGCGGCAGTGCAATCCAACCCGGGCGACAAGCGCTGTCCAACCCAGGCGACACCCTACCAAGAGGAGGCGCCAAGCGCTGTCCACGCGCACGCGGTAAGCGCTAAACAAACGCAGGCGGCAGCGCAATCCAACCCAGGCGGCAAGCGCTGTCCAACCCAGGCGCCAACCTGCCAAGAGGAGGCGGCAGGCGCTATCCACGCGCAAGCGGCAAGCGCTAAACAACGCAGGCGGCAGCGCAATCCAACCCAGGCGGTAAGCGCTGTCCAACCCAGACGCCAACCTACCACGAGGAGGCGGCAGGCGCTATCCACGCACAAGCGGCAAGCGCTAAACGACGCAGGCGGCAGCGCAATCCGCAAGCGGCAAGAGCAATCAAGCGCAGACGGCAAGCGTCAATCGCTACAGCAGAAACAGGAAGGCAAGCGGTATGACCCCCGCGCCAAGCGCAAGGGACAGGCGGCACGCGCGAGCGGCCCCGAGATCACCGACCTGCACGGACTGCACGTGCAGAACGAGCACTCCGAAATTGACAACAGCTGACACGTCAACCGCAGTCAACAACCACTAACCTGTCTAAAGGAGAGAGACCACTTCGCGAGAGGCAGTCTAACCAACCTCAGACAGAAAACACAACTGAGAAAGAGAACAAAGTCGAGACAATAGTCTTATTACTATCGAATTAGAGAGCTATCAAAACACAACATGCTTCGATGGCCGACAGAAAAGCAATGACCATATAAGGTAGGCCACCTGCCGGTGAGTGGTGAGTGCAGTTCACTTGAGCGATAACTCTGTCTTTTATCTGTGTAAAGATTGTCGGGATTAGACAGATTAGGATAATTGGGCATATTGTTAACTATCACGGAGAGTATATTAAATAATAGTTCCTATGTATGTTCAATGTCTGTTTATGCATACTGCTTATAGTCTTGTTATTTATTTCTTGTATCATCACCAATAGATCAGCAAGGTTTGGGGTAAATTTGATTCCCAGTACTTCAAAGTCTCCATCATTCCATTCATTTTTTAAACTTTCACACAGATTTTTTTTCTTTCCTGCCTGCCATTGAGCCAATCCAAATTGCCTTAGTCTTATCTATATTTATTCTCAAGCCTGACATCTTACAAAAAGTATTGAGTGTTTTAATAGTTTCATATAGACAATCAAGAAATGAGTCAGTATTATCTGCATATTGGCCTAAGTTGTTTTCTTTATCATCAATAACAATACGTTTTATGTTCTCATTATTTTCTTATCATACACCCCAAGATTTCAGCTACAAAGAGATAGTTTGAGGACCGAACACTTAATTGATAAAATATGTTGATACTGTGTCGAAGGCTATTTTCAAAATCAATTAAAATAAGTAATCCTGGGATATCTCTTTTTTTTCTTTTCACATTTAACATTAAAATTCCCTAATAAAGTTAATAGAGGATTTCGACACAGTATACCTTCTTTGGACAAACACGAGAATGTTTAAATGACATTTCCAGAAAAAAATTAACAAATGTTTCTAAATCTGTAGCTGCTTTCATGGGACATGATGTTTCAGTCCTATTTATGACGTGTGGTAATAATAATATGCGTATTATTGGCTATCGTTAGTTGTGCCCAGTAGTTTAGTATGGGGCTCATTTAACGATTATCTACTTTATCCATGCGTCAAAATGAAATAAAACTGATATTTGACAACATTTTATTAAATATGCTATTAACTATACCATTGCAGTAATGTTATATGATTTAACTATCATCAGATAAGCAAAGTGATTCTCGTTTTGACATTATAGAAAAAGTAGTTCTGGCAAGTGACCAGTGTAGATGTTTGATATTTTCACTGAGCTGTGAACGTATTAAATATCGTCACTGTGATTCAACTAAATGGGTTTTTTTTACCTATAAACTCCAATAACTAATTCTTTGTCATATGATAAATATTCATATCATATTCACGTATTCATTTTTCACGTTTTAAGTGAAAACAGGAATTAAATAGAAAACTATGTGCTGCAATTACCAGTACAGTAACCATATGCATATGGTATATAGAACACGAGAAAAGGCGTCAATGTTAAAGTCTTTTTCAATTCATTTTATTAGATTCTTTTTTCAAAAGGGCCCTTCGTGAATTTGAAGCATTGTGTTTACGTCACAGAAGAATACTTTAGTTATTCTCTCTATGACAACACTAGCGTAATATTCTCATATTCTTTTATTCGTGAAATTAACATGAAACGAAGAAATTAATTTGATTAAAACTAAACATTATTCCCCTTAATAACCAGACACGAGTGTCTCTGTGTATAGGTCGTATTATCAAATGTTAATAACGATAATGCATCTATAAGGAAACTAGGATTGCTCTGTGAAGAAAGTATTGGCAATCTGGAATCTAAAATTGAATACGAATATTGTCTTTGAATATGTAACAACGAGGTTTTACTCTACATTTCTCCTTTTGTCCGTTTCTATTAATGTTTGAACAAAAGAGATTGATGTAAATCAAAACAATGACTGCAGATTACCAGGTCATGTCACTTGACTCTTGAACTTGTTTTCCTTTTTCAACATTGTAAAAAAAATTCCATACAGAATACATTGGATACAGCTTCCTAATTGTAGTTGTCCGTGTCAACTAATTCATGCTATCAGAAACCAAAAACGTAAATGGGCACTGTTCGCGCAAAGTTTAAAATACAAAGCTTATCGGTTATACAATACGTAATTTATTGTTCATGTACATGTGTTGTTCGCATATCTTGTAATTGCTGATGGTAGCCCATCTATTATCCCAACTATACAACATTGTCATAAATGAATAAATTAGAACAGCAGTTTCTGTGTTTATTGCAACGATCTGCTTCCTGTCATTTGGAGTTGTCTCCCCTTCTCGAAAGCGGAAACCAGAGTCTCCAAGATGAAGATAATGGTCTTCCGGTATATTTCAGCTATATGAGTCGAATAGCGATCACCCAGAGTCTCCCTGACGGCCGCTAGAAATGGCTCCCTCATCAACTGAAGCAAACATGATTTATCAAGTGCATGGATAACTAGGTATTAAGTAAGAATGAAAAATAGAGTTTACTTGAACGTGTAGTTCTTAGTTGCATTAAGGCGTACCCATTGAATGAGGTTCTGGATATATAAAAGGCCCAAACAAACAGTGAAATGTTATGCAAGACAGTGTTTGGTACTTGACAGAAAATGAGGCATGACATTATCTAGGGTCAAGTTCTTTTATTAGTTTCTCTGAAACTAAATAGCAGGTTGTCTAAATCAACAAGAAAATATCACTACATTATAGGACATGGACCTTTCGTCTCTTAATATTTAATATGTCGTTCTCACATTCAGATATTTGAACAGTTGCAGGTCGTTTAATTAGATATGTCTATCAGATAATGAATCAGATGCATTAACTATTTGTTTTTTTAACGAGCACAGTAATTGAGTTAGAAATACGTAGCCCATTCAGAATTCAATACATGTAAAAACCAATCCTCGTTCTTATAAGACTGATACATACCAAGAAGAAAGCTGGGTCAGAGTTCATGTGAGAGAGGTGCGTTGTGGCGATATACGTCAGAGTGTCGAGAACAGAATCAACATCATGCATGGACATTATGGCCTCGTCCACCGTCATCATAACCCCTCTCGCGTGGTTCTCCAGGGTCTTGTTGTTGCGGAGGTCGGTGGATGTGGACTCCTTGTTGAGGTACTTGAAGTGCTGCATCACACTCTTGTTGTACTCAAATAGTCTGTAAATTAAACCATGCCATGAAAGAGCCTTTGAGTATATATTGATTTGGTATAATTAGAAATACTAAAATACTCGGTGACTCTTTAATGTCAGTTGGGATAATATATTAGCTTCAAGGGGCTGCCAAAACTGTTACTGGTAACTATGGGAGAATGTTGTACAAAGTGTCGCCATATCTCCTTAAACAAAACCACACGTGGATCAGTGAGGTTAGTGCTTTGCTGTAATGCACCACATACATCGCATACTGCACGGTGTTTGTACGAAGATACACTTACGGGTGATCAAATACAATTAACTTGAATTAAGGGATACCTTTACAACGCTTCTCATCGTAAACTTACTAATGATCAATATATTGTTTCTTGGGGGCCTGATTTATACAACAGTGTCGATCTGGGGCACTCTGATTCAGGGAGTTAGAATGTATGATGAGGTTATGTTATGATGAAATCTTTAAAAATAAATGACAAAATAAAGAACCCGGTTTTGTTCATTTAAAAACGATTTGTACTTACCGTGAATTTAGTGATATAAACATCTTTCATTTCAGGAAAAGTCTTCCTGGAGTTATCAAGTTCTCTAATAAAATACCCTTTTGTAAATTTATTCACCCAACCTTTGAGCTTGTCACTGGTCAAAGTACGAAAGATGTATATCAACACAGGTAATGGACGTATTAGAAATCAAAGTATTTGTGTTGATGGCCATTATTCTTTACGATTACATGACAAAATACCTTACTTACATTTAAGTATCAAATGAAATAACCCAATTATCCAAATTTACATTTCTCTATAGTCATGTAAACCCGAGAAAGAAAACTTATATGAAGAGAAGTTTACTTAACGAACATGGTTTGGTTTTAACATGTTTATTCGTAATGAAAAGGATCAATAATATATTGGGACCAAGTTATCCAAACTTAGGATACCCTCTCCTTTGTATGTACAGTATATAGCATTACATTCCTAAGAAAAGGATGACGGTTACTGGACAAGACAAAATTGTTAGAAGAAAATTAACAAGAAAATAACTGATCCATAAGTATGAATATGTAACAAGTTGTTTGGTCTCATGGATAAATGATTGAACTACCTTAAAACATTTACATTTTGAGAAAACAAAACAGAATATAGAGATAATTAGATGTAGAGAAGTTTACCTGACAAACATGGTGACACCTGTTCCAACCATATCCCTAGCAATCGCCTTCCACGACTTCTGCAGCAGGTACACCTGGCGGCACGTGATAGGTATGCGTGGGTCATCTTGAACTGCTGTATGGACAGGCTCTTTCAATCTTTCTTTTGAATGACTTGGTTTCTTTGTATGTACAGAAATCTTCTTTGAGGATGGATCAACTTTCAGAGATGTTGTACAGCCCATTTCATTGTTCATCGGTTTCCATTTCATTAATCAGTCGTCGTGAAATTAGGATGCCATTATTAATAATATGGGATCACATATTAGGAAATCAATTTACAATGGATTAGAAACCATGAACTCGATATGCACTTTTCGTGAAGTCAATATGCAAAGGTTCAGATACCATGAACTCGATATGCACTGCTTTTCGTCAAGTCAATATGCAATGGTTCACATATCAGGAAGTCAATATATCATGAACTTGATATCCGTTCCCATGTCATGAAGTCAATATGCAATGGTTCACATATCAGGAAGTCAATATATCATGAACTTGATATCCGTTCCCATGTCATGAAGTCAATATTCAATGGTTCACATATCAGGAAGTCAATATATCATGAACTTGATATCCGTTCCCATGTCATGAAGTCATTATGCTTTATGGTTCACATATCACAAACTTGATATTGAAATCAATGATCATGAAGTCCACATACAATGGTTCCCATGTCAATATCCTATGGTTCACATGTCATGAAGTCAATATGCAATGGTTCTTATGTCATGAAGTCAATATCCAATGGTTCCCATCTCATGAAGTCAATATCCAATGGTTCCCATGTCATGAAGTCAATATCCAATGGTTCCCATATCATGAACTTGATAATTGATCACTAATCATGAAGTTAACATGCATTGGTTCACTTATCCTGAATGGTTCGTATGCCTTGAAGTCATCATATGAAATTGGTGACTTCTTGGGGTCGGAGTGAAGTTCCACTAGGTGTTATAAAGCCACATATTTGGGTTCACATATCATACTGATTCACATAGATCAGGATGCAATGATTCACGTATCAGGAGGAATGAGTTACGTCATTATCTCAAAATTCAAATATTACAATCCTTCTGTTAATAAAAATCACGGATAGATGTGTCTGATGATAGTTCCATAATGACACCGGCCTTTGTTGAGATTCCTTGATCTATATGATCAGAACTATAAACGAGACAAGGTCTCTGTAAACAATGTCAATGCACTCCAAATGACGTCTGCTTTTGAAGACATCAGCTTTGCAGGCAAACAAGCCATTTCCAAATGTTATGGCACATGATTCTCTCTATTGGCTATTTAGTCACTGACCCCAAGTGTGTTATGCTCGAATGGAACTCCAAGGTATCTGCAAATGTTTCCTCTGTAGCCTTTTACAACACAAGTACCATTCTAGATAACTCAAAGTTCACTAACAAGGGCTTTATTATACTCTATTTGCTGGGCGTTAATTACATGTAGTACGGGACTTATGTGCGATAATACGAGTTAATTAGCTCTTTATTGAGGGATGAGAGTGTGAACGTGATTTCACTGCAGAGGACCAGATAACACCTGTATTATTGATCTGCTAATGATGCGTCGTCTACAGAGCTTCTCAATAAAGGAGCGTCCCTTTCTTGCTGGATACAGGGTTAAGGGACAGTCACGTAGTCTCTCATAGCAACCAGTTCACTTTCCTTATAGTATATTGATTAGAGACACTCGCGAAATATTTTTTTCATCAACGAATTTTGACAAAATGACACGTTTAACCCATGTGTCAGAAAACGATTTTGCAAACACCCGATGTCATTGTCCATTAGCAGGGATTTATCACCCTGATTTAAACTTTTAACTCTTATAGTATTTGCCGCTTCATGTTCCGGTTATTAACTATTCGACTTTCTTTTTATCTACCTATTCTATGAATGGGCCAGCATCAAGTAACTGGATCATACTGTCAAGGCCATCATCCTAATTGAATTGTCTGGAGGTTATACGTTCATTGTATAAAGAAAGATATATTTTTGATAAAAAAAATAACCCTTGATAAATAAACAGTTGCAGAATCTGTGTAAGCTGTGCATTGTCAGTCAGGCCACACCACTGCTACTTGTACCATCATTAACTTTATGACGCCATTGCATTGTGACATTGTCAACTTTATGATGCCGTAGTAATTTTAGGCTAATTCTTTGTCATATCTAAACATTGATGATGTAAAAGCATTATGATATTTTGTATATAACATTTGATCTCACAATATCCCTTAAGCTAACTTTTTGGTTGATAACCTTTTGATAAACACGTTTGCTGTACCCGTTTGCATAGGTCTGTTGTGCATCAATTAATCCACCTTTATTTCATCCTGAAAAGTCACAGGCATACAGTACATAGTATAGTATAAACACTCTATGAATATAAATGAACACATTTTCTAATTGTACTTTACTAGAAGTTTTCATCAAGGATACAAACATATACGTCTCAGAGTGTTCATACTAAACATTTCTTAAAGAAAAATATGCTTGGCAAACCCACAATAGTGGTTAACATCTTCGACGTTATTCTGTAAATCTATCCTACAAAGCATTCTCAAAGTCGATTGAGGACAAGTGTTTGGATGCTTAAACCAGTAATTTCTCCATGGATATCATATAGTTATGTATTATCATATCATAAGATGTTGTGGCAATTTGTATGAAGAGGTAATAGCCTTAACCAGTATCTAAACTATTTTATAGTAGATTTTATGTGGGTAGATCCACAGCCCCCGTAAACCATACAGTTTGATGTGGCTGTTTTACACAATTTCTTATATGCATAGAAATGATTTTTCTACACAATCAAATGATTTAAAACCATGCTCAAACCATTAAATCCATCTTCCAAACCATAAAAGAAAAATGGATATATAGTATATAAGGACTTGTAGGACAAGTTGTCTAATATGTATATATTCTACAATACTTATTGATATTTTGCTGGAAAATGATGGCTGTGGTGCACCATATAACAATAATGGATTTATTTTTGTGTCAAATATTTTGAAAAAGCAGTCGTAGGACAAGTCACCTAAGATATGTATATATACCTATAATTTAATTACTTTTTTTTTACTTGAATAGATACCTTTAATGAAAAGACCATGAAAGATGGTTTGTAAAATGCACACCTAGGTATTAATTTGAAGTGATTGTTTCCAGCTTATTTCCTTTATAAAACCATAGTTTGTTTTTGGCAAATATACTTCCATTTTCAAAACAACTATTTTTGTTTTAGCTTGGTTAAGGTTCACATAAAGTTTCCAATTACCGCCAGTAGTAACTTAATTTTAAGTTGTATGTTCAATGTTTTCTTTGGAGAAATGTATATTTTAGAAGAATTTTGGATAACCTCATTAAACCCATCGTCAGAAATTTAATGCGATTAGCAAAATGTGTTAAGATTTCAAGGTGTGTGTTCTTTATTTTGCTATAACATATTTTAAATGTGAATTAAATTTGTAAAGTATGAAATATGATTTTTATATGGTCAAGAATGATACTTTAGGTTATAAAACATTTTGAATGATGAATACTCACTTCTCACTTCGGATTACAAAACTGCATTACTTGAAGATATCAATTGCAATACTATGGTTCAAGGTTCAATAAGTGTTGGTTGTCAGAAAATCATTAACGCGGCAGCCATTGTTCAAGTTCGTTTTATTATTCAGAATTTTGATGTTATAAACTTGATATATCCGTGCACAACAAGAAGAACAGACGTTGATATGATACAGTTTATGTGTACATCATCACAGACGTCATATTCATTGTATATATTATCCAGGAAATGTTTTTCCATTAAGTCATTCTGTTACACGAATGGACGAATTATCTTATAAGAATTATTAGGGCATACATTTCCTAACCTTTTTGACTGACATTGTACACTTTCAGTATTACATTTATCGACACATTGTAAATCGATATTCCAATCATGTAAATCATTCTACGACACCGATAAGTTAATTTCCCTGTATAGATATGTATCTATAATCTATAATATTGAGGAACGGTTGTTTCCTCAACTGACTTGCAATGTAACATTTTAGAATTTGAAATCTTCATTTTCAAGTATAATTATGTAAGCAGTCGTTGTATCAAGTCACCAAATATCACAAATATGCGTAATTGTATATTATTTAATAACATGTTTCAGTTAAAACTTCTAGTCCGGTCTTATGTCCGACGGTTTCACATGGTGACCATTTTCCTGAATGTCAATCTTCGGTGTGAAACCATCCTCGAGTGTCTTCAGAATAAATGAAATGGCTTTGTCGTAGATTTGAGCAAGACTGGGACTGAATCTGTCTCCGAGTGTCTCCTTCACAGCGAACAGAAACGGTTCCTTTATCAACTGCAACAGAAAGATTAACGTTTATAACGTGTGAAATAGCACGAGAGGTGGATCCCTTGTCAGCGAACAGAGGTTACTTATTTCACGTGGGAAGATAATGATTTGAGAAACGTGTTTCGGGAAGAAAATGAAATGCATATAACCCACTACAGTTTACTTTTAGTGTTGAAGACATTAACCAGCCTGTTGAAAACACTTAATTCTTTTAAAGCTGTGAATGAAATTTGTCAAACATATGCTATAATTCTATTCATACTTATTTCCCTCCTCATATTACAACCACTGATCGTGTAATTAACTTGCATGGACACAGCAAGTAAAACAGTTGGTGACTGAATAATAATTTTTTAAAATGTCAATACCGTATAAGGTTAATGAAATGAAATGCCTGACAAGGAGTGATGATACATATATGTAGCATGTATTCAAGGTAAAATAGTAGGCTTTCCTTTCCCCTTACTCGTTGGTGGCAGAGTTTCTAAATGGAACAATGGAACACTAGTTGGCAATGTCCATTTATAAATGTACCAAGCCAAATGGATCTGGTGTGGCCCCCAAAAAGGCCAAAAAGCTAATGATATAGTACTATTTCAAGCAACATAATTCAAATTCAAAGATCACTATTATTTTGTAATAGCTCGATTTCTATAGTAATTGGATAAAAGTTGAATATATGCCTGTGAGACGTGACCATGTCATAAACAAACATTACGATTCATATTATACCATGATAGCTTAACCTATGGACAGCAAGACAGTTCTGACATGACATGGTAGTGTATCTTCAACATTATTTACACGCACATATAGTTCTATAACGCAGAAGGAACCTTACCCAAAACAGTCTTGGATCAAAGCTGAATATATGCCTATGAGATGTGGCTATATGAGTTAGAGTGTCTATAAGCATGTCGGCATCGTCTAGCGCCATTATAGCCTCGTCTATAGTCAGCATGACAGTTCTGGCATGACCCTCAAGAACAGCGCTCTCCCTCAGCTCGCTCAGTGTCACATCCCTCTGCATCATGGTGAAGTAGCTTCTTACTTCTTCGTTCTTCTCGAACAGGCTGAAACAGGTTGTGTAGATATAGAAGATTGAGATCAAACACTCTCCTGTTATTTTAGTGACAGCATCTGTGATTCATTTCTTACTAACCCGATTATTGCTTAGCTTATTTCAATCATTGTGTCAATATTCATGACACCCTATGAACAATCTCAAATCACTGGCAGCTGTGATGTGAGTAGACGCAGTATGTTTATACTTGTAACATCTGATTATGAAACATAAAACTCTATTATTTGGATACTAAAGGATAATCTTTTCTTTTGAAATATTTAATTATCGAATAACGTCTAATACGTGTCCAATGGTGGTATATAATGCCGTCGACCATCGGTTGTTTACATTCAGGACTGTAACAGTCCTTAGTAAACAGTAAACACTAAAGCCGTCACTAGGCGCAAGGACTAATTGATTGCAAACCGATACAAGGTTCCATTTGAAAGGTTAACACAATAGGTGATAGTCTCTTATTCCAACTGGTACAACTCGCACAATAGGGAAGTACAGCCAGTTACACACGTACGTGAAAATTGACAAATCTAAAGGGAAAGAAAGAATTATAATAGTATACCAGGCACTCACACCATGTGAACTTTTAGCGGATTTGTGTTGCGGTCATGGTGAAACAAGAATATTCAACTTCTATTAATTCTACCTCAACAGTCAATATTGATGGGTTTTATTTAGCAATTTTCGGTTGATACATTTATTGTGATGTAGTTTTAAATACTTAAAAATGATAGATACATGTATGATCTTATATACATGTATCTATCATGTTAAGGGAGTCCTCTTTTAAATAAAATCAATGCATCAGTTAATGCTGTAATGAGATTTTTGCACATTGTCTGAAGATATTGACACAATTATGATTCATACGAGGTATGAGTAAGACTTTATGGCAGCGTCTAGGGCTCTTGTGAGTTAATTAGAAATCTCCATCCGTCGCCTTATGAATTATATCAGAAACTCGATAGGTTAATTAAGTCTGTAACTTGATAAGTCAAACAAACGGGTTGCCAAGGTATCATCAAGGAGAGAGAGTACATGCACTAAGAATTCGAATTCTCTTATAGTAATATTTAACCAATAAGATATACATGGTGAATAATTCTAACATGTATTGTTACCTTTGATTCACTAAAGGCATATCCTTACAATGACGGAAATAACTTAAATTTATTTAATTAATTTTAACGGCCATTTTATGCCATCGTTATCTAAGTGTTAAGTAGACATGTTATCATATTTGTTATTCAAATGTTCTACATGTTTTTTTAATGAAATTAAGTTACCTTGTATAATTAACTGATAATGTTCCTTTATTTCTGCATTCTTGATCAAACCCCAGCTGTTGTCCCTTTTAACGGTTACATGTAAGTTAGCAATTTAGAACATGAATTAATGATGATAAACATTTGGTGACTCCAGAGATTATGATTTTTAAATATTTTATTTAACTCAGCACGTCCTGTTACAACTAAGTAGAATCTCAATTAAATTATTGATTTGGTGAATGATTGATACAAATAATGTATTGATACATTATCTATATTCTTTATTGCTGTATTTGAAACACACGTAATAAAATTAATACATGCAAAACATCTTTTGAAAAAATATTTAATTTTGGTGCAAATTCGGAAACTTTTGATAAGATTGAAAGTCTTTTTCTGCATGATATGCTTTATTCAGGGAAATTAACAACAATTTCTTTTCTTTCTTTTTTTTAGCAACATTTTGTTCACAAATATCATTGGTGAAGTTAATTCCTAATCAACTTAGTCCAACCATTATTTCAAAAACTCAAATGTATTATATTTAATATCAGGGTTACATGTGATAACACTCGATTATTTACAACATAATCTGTTGGTTTTTAAAAAAAAAAAGTTGTATTTCTAGTTTCCATAGTATCTTATCTGAAGCAGATAGTAAAACACCGTCATTGTATCCGAGTTAGTAATTTTAATATTAACAAATGTAAGATAAATACTAGTTAAAGTATCAAAAGACTGCAGGATATTTTATCATGAATTCATTTCCAGTGGCAAATTCCAAACGCAAGGCACAGCTCTTGCCAGTCTCCATTACTGACTGATTTAAGCCTTGCAGTTTTTCCCTCGCTTTGCCGTGAATAGTGAATCGCTGCACCTGCAATGAATAGTGGGCCCGGATTTCCAAGCACAGAGATCTTAAGGAAATACTGGCCTAAATCAGCCAGTAATGAAGAATGGCATTGGGAAGTTGTTCCAGTGATAGACATTCACATTTGTAATAAATTGCAAAATGTATTATCCTGAAATTTACTTTGATGGGGCAATACTTTCAGAGTATGAAAACGGAGTACAAATAACAAGTTGAACGTTTATTGTTTTCAACACATATGTCTACATGGTATTTGTTTTAGCATTGTTGAATCAGAGGATATACTGTATGAAATAATACACACGTTTGTACTTTTTTGGAAAGTACAAATATGGCTTAACAATTTATATCGTCGACCACTACTATCAACAAAATACATTTTTGCTGAACTAGATTACTAAATCAAAGCCTCATTTCTACAAATATACATTTATTACAATCTCACTTGATTTGTATATAAGCACTCTATATTTTCTAAACACAACAATGTATATAGGGACATGGTTTGTAAAGAGGTTCCCGCAATTTCATACAACAGAGTATAAAGCTTTCGTCTTTATGTTTGTATGCTGGGGTGATGAAATCGCTTTTTCAAAATGTTTCTTGGTCAGAATATTTGGCATTTAACTTAAATTTAATTGATTAAACATGTCGACATACATGACCTTCTTGTATATAAATCTGTTGACGCGTCTTTCCTGCGGGACGTCATAAAACAAGCCAAAAAGGCCCTTTCTGACTCGCCTGTCTCGTCCAGTTAAGGAGATTCGATAACGATGATTTTAGCATTCTCAAAACGTGTGTTTCTCATAAATATGAACAGATGATGTTTTGAAACTTCAAATTCAGTTTATTTGACTTCTAGAGACATGACGTATCTCTATTTCTTTATCACTCATGGATTGTATTTTGTAAAGTGACGTGTGAGTGGTACAATTTAGGATGCCATGTATATGATAATTACAGGTACATGAATATGATCATATATTGTTACATTAACATGTTTACACACTACCTGTACAATGTTCATTTTTTGCCTAAACTGTATATTTAAAAACATCGTGATTTTTGTGTACATAATTTATACATTTAATCTTTGAAACCATTATTGCAATTTTTAAAAAGAAAATTTTAATTGTTTTTCTTTCAAAAGTACTTTAATCTAATTGTCCCGTTTAATTTATATCATCAACATCAATAGAATTACTATTCCCATATCATTTAGTCTTGCCAACATTTTCCATCATACTTGATATCGTATTTCATATTGAATAACGTCCCATTGTACTGTATTTCAATTCAATTTCTCTAATATGTATTCCTATACAATATCAGATTTCTGAATTAAATTGATTGGTTTTTTTTATATTTCAAATTGCATTATTCCCTCAAATAGTATTCACAATTCAAACATTACATTAAGTGTAATTATTCAGTCAATTTATAATGTCTGCATAAAATTGTATTTGAAAATTAAATGATATTTTATTGTCAAATTATATTCTTACGTCCATTTGCAATCTCGCACTTGTAATTCCTACATGTCTTCCACTCTGTACTCACCTCAACGTTCATATTTCATATTGTATCATGTATAATTCTCTTCTTTAAAAAGATGGATACAGAATATTAAACGAAGTACATTCATGAAACGAAAGACTGGTTTGGTATGTTGTTCTTAAATCGAGTCGAGTTTAGCATTTTATTCATTACTCGGTGCTTTAAACTACAACTATTACTACTTTAATTAGGACATACACCATTGTGACGTCATATTTAACCATTATGACACATCAAGTCAATCGGAATTACACGATGTAGTAACATCATAAATCTAGTAAACAGCGATGTAATCAACGGGCGAGTAATTATATAGTAATACGTATTCCTACCTCATAAACATGTTTATTCCTGTTCCGACCATATTCCTGGCGATGGCTTTCCACGACTTCTGTATAAGATACACCTGACGTCCAGTCAGGGGTAACCGGGGGTCATCCCTCACAGAAAGTAATTGGATTTTATCATTCTTGGTCAGTTTGAGGCTCATGTCATCCTTTTTATGACAATGACAGTCACAATCACCCTTTCCTATTCTCATAGAAGCTGCACAACCCATTGTTTCAAATTCACGTCATAGCACTAGGACCAATGTTGCAGGTGAATATAGAGGAGAAATATGATCACCTCTGATCACATGTTTCTGCTGTTAATCACACGTGATGATCATAACATACAGGAGGTAGAACGCTGCTCTCTGGTGTCCCTTTGTTTCTTAATAAGTAATACGTGTTGAAGTCTAAAGTATATCTTTGGTAGACGCCGAGAACTAATCTGAACTATTTCCCTGAATATGAATGTTGATATGTTGCTCTCTTCCTGCAGTACACCTTCCAAGAGGACGTCGACTGGAGTTATCTACCATGGTGAAAGTAAACTCTCCATACTATACCTGGTCAGTTGTGCATTTGAAGATATTTATTATTTTACTTTTCTTATTTACACTACTTGGAAAGGTAGAATATGATATGTTTCGCTGGCAATTTAATATATTCGAAAACTTAGATAATGTAGATTCTATTATTTCACATTTCAAATCAATATGTTTCCTTTTGAATTACATAACATGATGTGTCAAAAGAAAAAACATTAGTTGTCAACTATCATTCCTCATCATATGAATATACTTCATTCAAAAGTTGTATTTCAATTAGTCTTATATCCATGGTTCTTCAGTTGTTATCCTCAATGTTACGTTAAATCACTTCACAACAACATCTCCAGTGTCCAGACGTATGCTTCAACCACACACTACAACGTGTTTATCATCTGGCACAAGACCTGAACAACGCTGTGGGATCTTCAAACTTTTAAACGTGGATTTCTTGGATATGGTTTGTCTAAATCGATGCGAGACAACTGGAATAGAAACAACGTTGTTTCTGTCACCAAGTCATCAGAGGAACACCGTCTACACATCCAACGAAGATGGAGAGCTTCAAATCGTTTGCCCGGAGCAAAATATAACATCAGTTTTACTATCGATGGGTTGAAAAGTTTATGTCATCAATTGATCTCGGGCATAGCTCTAAAATTTCCATCAACGTTTTGGCAATCTTCAAACCGTTTAACCCAGATTTCCTCGTAATATCAATTTCACAATCGATGGGATGATAAACAGCCGTTGACGTGTATAGCTCTTAGGAAGATGATAAACAGCCGCCCCGTGTTGACGTTTACAGCTCGTAGGAAGACAACAAAGAGTCGTTACAGTCCTTTCTCTCCGGTATCGGGGGAAATCATCAAATCTACTTCCTGCGATAACTCATGAATCATAAATCACCACAAACGGGGGTAGAACCACACGCTTGAGGGACACATGCGTTATAAGCATTAACACACCTGTTTGAACACGGATTGGTCACTACACAGTCATTATAGCCTGATCATCGTATTGTATTTGTTATAATACCGTCATGGCGGTTCATAACTCCCAGTAGGTTGATACAAGGCTCCAGGAAGGTGAAATGTACCTGTCGAGGCAGTGGTATTTTGCTTTATTATATCTATTATACATTTGAACCAGGGTACTGATAACGTTCTGGTACCTCAGCTAAACATTATCTTCACAATGGTAAATGATTGGTGGTTGATGATTGGTAGATGTTGTTTTGTCCGTTTAGCTGCACAACACATCACAACACAACAGGTTATAATCAGTACGTTCGGTTGCACAATATCACCACGCCTCAAAATGTAAACACAAAGATGGTATCAAGGTTTTTGACATTTAGCAACACAATATATCAGGTTATAGCCACAGAAGTTGCTGTATCACAGGTACACCTCAAGCCAGGAGCAGCAAGGTGGGGTCAGATGTAGGAATACCGTGTTACAAGCGTGTGAAGATAGCAATCAGCATCTCACGCTGGCCTTTCAATCTTGGAGAAATATCAGTTTCCAGCATATCGACCGATGATTACAAAACATAATCATGCATTCGCCGTGCGAAATCACCGTCTGTTAGTGTTAAAACAGACGACATAGGGTGGATCCATTGTTACCTGTCTGTTTATTCCAACAGTCTTCGTATTGTCCACGGGGATGATGTTAACAACATGTTCAACATGAGGCTGTTTTCCTACCATGTTTGTTTAGTTTCAAGCAAGTGAACAGGATTGATTAGTTCTCGGTTTTAAAAATGTGATGTTAGGGATGGATTTTTTTCAACAATAAGGAAGTTGTTTAAAAAAAAGACAACTTATAATGTTAAAGATTTATTATATGACGAGCAATGAAATACTGGGATTATATGACGAGCAATGAAATACTGGTATTAATCAGTAAAATAAACTGTCTATCAAGCTACAGTGAAAATAACTTATATTTTCACTGCGACCAGTGACTGATATAATTTGACGTCATAAAACAATAGTCTGACGCGGCGAATTGGCTTATGACGTCACAGTGTTACTGCGGTGACGGGCTGTTCCTAGCGGCCGCTCGGCGTTAAAACGACCCTTTTCGGACGTAATTACAAGGATAACATCATATAATAAATAGAATATCCGTCCACTCTTGACAAATACCATGTTAATCTCATCTCGTGCGGTAGAAAAGTTACATATTTTCACTTGTGGCGGCGCCACTCGTGAAAATATAACCTTTCTACCTCACTCGATGAGATAAACATGGTATTAGTCAAGAAAAGACGGGTATCCTCTAAGTATTGAACGATTTGAGCTTTGAAGTATACATATAACATATGGTACTGTTTTCATTCTGAGATGTCTACAACAGATCCATCCTCTGTCCATCGGGGCTAATTGTTGCTATCCCTACACTATATTACCCCTGAGACTTTTCATGAGGAAAACTAGTACTGAAATTACCTGCCCTTGATGGACGTAAGTAAATCAAAATGCGATGTCTATTTATTTTGCGAACCTCTCAAATGTTAGACCAGTACAATCAATATCTAGTATACAATTTTACAAATCTCATATGTTTGCAAAGTAAATATGTCCTTGTTTAAATATAAAACCCGAGGCGTGTTTAATTCAACGAAACACTGAACGCCAGGGTCTACTTTTGGCGTAGAGTTATATTCATTTGAAAGGAATAAATAGGTCATGTAATTTTATTTATTTTGGTCATTAAGTAAGTACCTGTTCATTTGATTTGTAATAGTTTCAATGTTTTACTAATAATGTTTTCCTGTGAAGCTCTGTCGCAAAACATCTCGCTTTCCTTTGTGATAAAAGGTTATTAATGCTTATATACGACAGATATATTTTATTCAACAAAGATGTATTTCAGTTTAATGTTTTCCTCGAAAGTCGATTTTCTAACAACTTATATATAACTAACAACAAAGCACGAAACAATTCATATCTCAACAAAATACAACAAATTAATTAACAAGCTTATCTGTATATATATATAACTAATGTCTAATGTACGTTAATTATTTTTACGATCCCATAAATCCACAAATGTTATATATGATATCATTCCGGTCTTCTTCACCGTGGTAACCATGCTGTAAATATTTTCATATGTTGCTAAGTAACGACGCTTTTGCCACGTGGCAACGGTTGCTGGCGGTTATTAATTTGATACCTGCTAACTCTTACGATAACAGCACTTTTATGAAACCTTTGGGAGGTATAATAGAGTGGGAAATTAATAAAGTACGCTTCGCTATGATAAATTCATACTGAGCCGTGTCGGTCTTCATTTGATCTGTAATTAGTAATTGACATTTAACACTGACGGGTATGTTCAAGGTAAAACAACAATACATCAGACAGAGGATAAAACGATATTGATTGTCAACACGCCATATCAGTATTAACGCTGTGAGGCTTTTGGTTTACATGAAACGCATTATCATGTTTTTCTGTTGACACTGGTGTAGCTCTCTGTAAAAAGTGAAGACAACCTTTCAAGTGAATTAATTCATAGATGAAATTTGACTACTAGTACATATGTGTATATGACAACAAACATATTGAATCAAATTAGTTAAACTGTTTGTTTACAAGACGCACTAAAATGCATTATGAAGGTAGAACAATATCGACGTTTCAATTTTACCAAAGTGTAGCCTCATACGAGTATACGAGAAGCATTGTCGACGACTGTGTATCCTACACCGAGTTCTGTCTCTAGAAATGTTATTAAACTCGACCTACCGATCTCCGCGAACTGGCTTTAATTTAAGAAGTCAGAATATGATAGATCATAAAAAACTTTTCGATTTATCTTTGATCAGTTAGTATGAACCCAAACGACTCCGGAAGCCATCCCCTGTAGACTTAATAGAGTAGATATATTCCACTGGTACGGACTGCTATTTTCACGTCTGGCAGTAGGCATAGTATGTACTCTGACCACCATACCCATGTTCTCCACGTGTGCTAGACTCCTACTCGTCCAGTGAAGCACACATAGTACCCGATTACAAACAATCATACCTTTTCTAACGGCCCTTTGAGACCAAATATATGTATAAATCTCTGAAATAAAAATGAAGGTTTGCCTGTTAGAATCTTGGCTCAAAACTACAAAATCATTAATGAGATGCTGATGTTTATGTTTATCCAGTGAAAGGATAAACTTTGTAATATAATCAAACTTCAAAACCTACCGCCCGGGGGCAAATAAGCAGTGAAATTTAGTGAAACTGTCACACTTGTGTGACGTCATCAGAATGAACAAATATTGGTTAGTCGATAGAATCAGAACTTCCAACAGTTCTAATTGTACATGATTAAAGGTCGTCTAGAATCGTCCCACTGGCAATGGTTGCTGTACATCAGTTTATGTTCGAGGAGCTTCCTCGTGCTCCATACTCATCTGACCTGACCACAACTGAGTTTCCCCTTTTTTCAAAACTGAAAATTCATACACATTGGGAAAATATTTGCGGATGATGGGGGAGCGAAAGCTGCAGTAAATGAGTATTCGACAAGGTTCAACCACAGGCGAAGTTTAGCGCAAATATGTTGCGCAACAGAGATGAACGACCAGTTTTCCCTATGTATGGGCGCATAGGGAAAACTGATCGTTCATCTCTGTTGCGCAACATATTTGCGCTAAACTTCACCTGTGGTTTAACACACGTAGAGTGCAACAGAAATATTGATATTAGAAGCGTTTTTCTATTAAAGGTGATTAAGCGTAAAAAAAAGGTAAATCTGACCAAATAATTCGTCTTCTATGTCTATGGCTAATCTGTTACATTGAAGTCGTCGATAAAAGCACTCGTTATCAAGTGTTTACTGACCTATCTACCTGATGTCTGTCACAATGGAGATTTCACTACTTGTATCGTTTGCTGTTCTCGCCCTCATGTGGCCTGTCAGGTATTCTGTGTCTTCACGTATCGGATATTCTCCTTCATGTCTATCAAGTAGTCTTGTAGTAAATTGAATAGTATGGCTTTAAAATTAAATAATCATATACAGACCCATTACATACCGTATTTCATCCGCTATAGTGTAGGCTTTCAAAAGTATATTTAAAGACGGAATCCCGTAAAGATCTGTGTCCACAGGAAGTTATAATCTTATCAACCATTCTCATGCTTTCAAACTTCTGAAACTAACCTAGAAGTTTCAATTGGAAATACATGTCATTTAGATAGTGAACAAATATAACAAGGTTACATTTGGGATGACACTACCTTCAATAGTACAAATTCTTGTACTTGTTCGGGCCGCACCCTCAGAGTAAGGATCTCTACGGGATTCCGTCAGATCACAGATGAGTGACAACCCGAAATATCAAATAGGCCTAGGGAACGAATCAATGATCTGATTTTAATGAGATTGTGCCATTTGTGCAGCATGTACAGTGAAGATAAACCATGTATATATCATATATCCGTATTGGCAGTGTTGATTATGCCTAGGATTATTTCCTTAGAACGATACATGGACAAGCGGTAGTGTCCCTCCAATCAAACACAAGTTTCGTTTATTTTTATGTTTGGAGTTGGCGTTAATAGCAATGTGGACCTTATCTCAACCAGTGCAGTGACGTATCCCAGAAAGGTGTATGCAAGTGAGTGTCCATCGTTGTTCCGGGAAGGTGCCTCGCTCAGCTTCGCCGTCAACATTACGGGATGCACGGTAGTATCCCAGTCCCAGCCCTCCATCAAGACGTACTCGTTTGGAGAGGACATCGAGCACGGCGAATACGTCATGTACGGACCTCTGAATAACCTCACCTTCTCCAGACAGCGTTACGTGGACAACAGGGATGTTAAGAGAATCGGTAAGGGTCTGTTGGTTTATGGAGCCACCCTGATTTAAAAGAGTATTTCTGAACAACTAACATTCGCTAGGCAGCTATACTTGTACTGAGAATAAGCAAGTTACATATAAATCCTTTATAAGTGTTGTTATGAAACTGGTGAATCCTATCAGTCCCCTGCACAACTAAATGCAAATACATGGGTAACTCTCTTGGCGGTTTGAGTTGTTATATTTAAGTCAACATAACACTGGGAGGCTACATGTTTACTTAGTAATTTTAGGACGCAAGAAGTCGTAACGTACAGATAAACTACATGTACAGGGTGTTTTAAAACGGGTCAATATACTGCCTCGATATACGTTGATAGATCATTCTGACAAATAATCGTTCACAATGTATTGAATAAAATATGTTAAAGACAGTTTGTAAAGATGACTTTTTATGCAAACGTTTAAAATGTTAGGGAAATACAATTTTGCACAATTGTAGTATGACTACTTTCCATTTTGATTTTGAATGTATTACGTATTTTTGACATGCCAGTGTTATGTTGACAGTGAACATAACTATAAGTGATATATTATTGGATCAGCAATTGCCTACTATCAAATCCCCCGACTACAGGTCCAGTGCTACGGACGACCAGTATCCAGATGGACGCCACTGGGTACGGTTACGTGTATCTTAACGACTACGAACCAAAGACGAAGGAGCGTCTTGCATACTTGCATATGGAGTGCCGTGGAGACAATGGGTAATTCTATAGACACGTTTTTTTAAAGCTTTTTAAAGCTCAACAAATGTAATGTAAGATGTGTAAACGTAACTTTAGCAGTGTTGCTTGCACATGCTTTGTATTTCTAGAACAACTTGTCTCGTCGGTGATTTATAATCACATGCTTTATTAAGGAGGTTGCCAAGTCACAGGATAATAACTTCAATAACGGTAATTCGGTTTAACTTCATGTAATGTTGAAATTCTGTATACATGTATACTCCATATATATCCATAGAAATGCTTAGAAGTTCTTGACTCTTTAAGTTTCACCATTTGTGAAGAACAGTTTGAAATTAATCAGTCATTTTTATATGTAATTAAAGTAATATAAACGAATGTGGTTTTATACGAGCAATTGTTTTACTCACATTTAGGAATTCTTAAATTCGTTGTCAATTTTAGTTTTGAATCTTGTTACACAATTGCAATAATATTGTCATTGTTTGCATGTAATGCTAGCAAGTGAGAAGCACTTTTACAGCAACAATAGCAAATGACATACTATTTCGTCCCAAAGCTTTACTTTATTCGAAATGCACCTTTGTTCACAAAGCAGTACAATTGAGTACCTGGTTTGGAAGTGAAGGCAATGTGATAGATAACCTTCTAGCGCCGTAATTGGTAGCTAGGTTGCATACTCCAAGGGTAGTTGAGAATGAAAGAGGAACGATGCTGGTCCTTATACCAGGGTTATATATAATGTGTATGCGCTTTGAGCACGGCATTTTGTGTTGTGGATTTAGCGCGATATAAGTATCCTCATTATTAAATCCAAAATGTCTGTGTACATGTACAGGGGATTGACCACCTTTGCCCAGACTCCCGGGGGAGAACTGGTGGACTTTGACAGCACCAAGGCGGAACTGATGAAGGGATCTATCCTCTTCTACAGTATCTATTCCACGTACTGTCATCCTCAACCTAAAAATCTCACACACATCTATGTTTCTGCTGGACCCCTTGATGGTGAGCTAAACACGGAACCAAAAACTTCTTCAAGATTTTAACACGAAAATTTAGAAAACAATGCCAATTTAAGAAATAAAAATCAATATAAGGGAGCTTCTGGAATCCTTTTATATTTAAAATGATATTAATATTTCTAGGCGTGTTCAGATAAACGACATTCTGTTGTTGTTTTACAATAAAGCGTCCTGCCTAAGAACGGAAGTACTGTACATGGACAGAAAAGGTGAAACTATCATGCTAGTTTCAGAGTGAGATGAGTTAGATGTGGGTTTAAACACCGCTGGTATGCTCGTCTGTCAAACAGTCCCTTTAAGAAAAGCCAAAGCAATACTAGTACAATGTTTTATCTCGGATTTTTATTAATGAAAATTGAATTGATTTGGACTTTTTCCGAAATCCTTTAAGAAATAAAACTTTAGTCTCATATCGGTTTTAAATTATTAATTTTTCTGGATCACTTACCTGTAACATTAAAGCTAACACAGATTAGTTTTATCTCATAAATACTTTTAAACTGATATGAAATATATCAACACAAAATGATAAAATTACAATATTCGAGGCTTGTCGAAGATAACTATACTTATTGAAGAATGATAACTACTCTCCTAGTTCCTGTACTATTCATCATCCAAAATCATCATTCAGTACTTTTCAATTGGAATGTACATATCTGGAAACAACATTGTCATAAGACCATACAGTGCGATGATGTCATAGCATTGTGGCGTCATGATGTTAATGACGTCGACGTCATGATATTGTGATGTGATCCGGGTTATGACGTCTTAGCATAACTTGATGATTTAAATCAGACTATCCATATCTCCAGTCAGTTATCGCATGGTCTCACACATAAGCGGTATTATCCAAGTTATCAAGCTGTTAAATCACGATTACGATTTTCATTGTTCGTGTCTGTTATATAGGTTAAATGAATCTTAAAAATGGTTTGAAGTATACAAATAATGTGTGCTACATATTATTTTACATATTATTTACTTTGATATTTCAGAATACAGAATCGATCCAGCAGGCAATTTGGTTTTTACCTTCAGGACTTTAGAACGCGATCTGTCTCTGAAGGTGACAACAGTGAAGATGACCTCGGCCAGTGACATCACGTTGGAGACCTATAGATATTCACTCGTTGACCACAAGACTGGTCCATTGACGGTTAAAACGTGTACTTACGGAACAGATACTTTCTTTGGAATTTATAAACTTCCATCTCCTCAATGATTAGGGTGCAAAATATAAATCTTGGGAACTGTTGCAACGTCGCTCAATTTTAGGCATTGAAAATTGATGTTAATTCTAATGGAAATAAATATAAATATAAATAATATATCATTTCTTGTAATTTTATAGTTTGTGGTTGTTACGTTATCTTTTCAAAAGGTTTGAATTTTTTAATTTCTTAATCATAAAATTATTCACTATTCCAATTTCAATACTTTGTTCAATGGAAATGTCTTACGTAATATTTCTATATGCAGACGATACCTTTGGACAGTGTATACAGTGGGACAAATTCTCTTTCTATGTACGGGTACCTTAACTGACTTATAAACCGAGCTCAAACATCATTAACTCATCATGTTCTCATACACAAGTCTAACACGGATCCATGTACTAAAGTGATTTTATCAAGGACTTATCTTTTGACTCAATAC
Source organism: Gibbula magus (assembly GCA_936450465.1). NCBI lineage: Eukaryota > Metazoa > Mollusca > Gastropoda > Trochida > Trochidae > Gibbula > Gibbula magus. Next base: position 61,240,412 of record OW388291.1, read on the forward strand.
TTAACATTTGATACAAAATATTTGTAGACGTAACACACTATTTTATTACTCTCTTCCGGCGCTCTACCTCGACAGACAGTCCACCTTGCGTACAATAAAAGTCACTGAAGGGACTAACCCTAAATGACTATAACAGGTGGCCTTTTATAGAGATCTGTCAATCTGGGTGAAACATGTTAAACTATGAGGGCTAAACATGTCAGACAAAAATTAAATATAACAGTATGAACTTAATGTAGTTCTCAATGCAATTTTAATTACATAAAGCATATATCATACTCGTAAAAAGTTTGGAACATATCATTGGAAAGTATTAGTTTTTGAAGTTGAATTGTAAAGAAAAATCGATTGGGTCGGATTGGTAGTGGCCGTATCGCACAGGTGTCAATATATGGAAATGACCGCTAAGGCAAGTTCGAATGCATCATGACCCGTGATCCATGATATGTTTGCGTAAGGGAGTACACGCAGTTATATGATTATATGAAAATATTTAATAAGAGGGTCCAAAAGTATGAACTTTTATACACTGGCGGGCAAAAGAAAGTATATGGCTCAGTTGGATTTATCATATGTATAAACTTCAAAGTCAAATATCTCGAGTTTACGACGTCGTATTCCAAAACGGACTAGTTTGTGAAATTAGTCCAAAACATTAAATCAGTCAAGGATATCCTCTACGCAGTTTGAACTTTTTTAAATTAAAATTTAAAATTTAAATTTTGGAATTCCCCCAAATTAATTTTGATAGAACACAACTGTTCATCGACATATAACACATACTCTGTGTGAAAACCAATACATGTGCCTCGTCCTGCACACATTTACAACATTTTGAACATGGTAGGGGTCATGTTGGTGTAAACTCATTTCTTACCCCTGTCTGCTTTAAACACTGATATTTTAGTTAAAAAAATAAAACAGTCACCAATTAAGTCATTCAAACTACTGCCGAAAGGTGTAATTATATCGTGCCATAATCAAATGCATCTCATTTCTTTAAAATATTGAATTAATCGAAAACAAGTGAATGCTATACTTTCTTTTGCCCGTCAGTTTATGTTGTATCCATTAATTCATTATTTATTTATTTATCACACATTATTTATAATTCAAAATCAGAAACTAATGCTAAAGATTATCCGGTTCTACAAACTGACATCAAAACAGATATCGTCTAAGGCTTTCATCTAGGTCGTGTGCCCTGTGTCAGGTATAGATAGATAGGCCTGTACGTGGAACAATGGCGGTGACCATTATCATACAGCTTGCACTGCTACTGTGGAGCTATCTTACAGGGTAAGTGAAACTGTTGGTATCGCTCACTGTCAAGAGGATATCGATGTGCTTTATGTATTACCATTAAACTCAATTGATGATTGTCAATGAATACTTTGAAGGTGATCAAAGTGATATAGGTGTATATATAGTATACACTTGCAAAATAGTAAGGTCCAATATCTATGCTACATAATAAATGCTATGGATACCAGTACAAGATGTTATCATCAGGTATGTACGATATGTTATCATGTTTAGGGAAATTTATGAATGAGCGACATCATACGTGACTCATTTCCTTAATTAGGCAATAAGATGAATTCGTTTCTGTTTATCAGATCGATGCGACGTTTTAAGTAGGTGCATGGTTAAAAGAAATAAACAATCATTATCATAGATACGACTTTCTTCTTACTTTATTAAAATCGTAATCTTTATTCGTTATTGTATTCCTGGTCCTTTTTATATGCCCACAACATCGTGATTTTCGGGGCTATTTAAATCGGCTCAGTAAACTTTGGTATAAAAATACATACATGTATACTTCATGAATGTGTGCATTTTGGGGTTAAAAGTAATGAATTTGTAATTACCTTTACCAAGCCCTGTATGGATGGTAACTTATTTTTAATCATCCTACTTTGGACGAATCGGGTAAGGAGATGCCAATTGTGACATAGGATTATCGATTTTGAAAATATTCCAGAAATAAATTTGGGTTTTAGTGCATAATACTTGAATTTGTTAAAAACAAATTGTTATGAATCCTCTCTCGATAATAAATGCATCTCTGACCATGTCATCTGTTTCTTTACAACCTTTCAGGATTCATTTCATGTCAAGTAAATACACCTTGTTTTTATTGTTTTGTGTGTGTTCATCTGATCATGGTAAGAAGGAAAGGAAAGGACTTAAAATAAACTTTAAAAAAGTGATGTAGAAACAAAAAATATTTTAAATTGTGATCCAGAAAATAAATAATAGCATCAAGGTTTCAGAAAATCATTAGAACTTGTTATCAAACATTACACAAATTAACAGTTACTTGTGATCTAAGGTTTCTTTGGTATCTGTATTATAAGCTCCAGTGACCCGGGGTACCCAAAACACCTCAACCCAGAGGAAGTGATTGACCATTACCTAGAAGGCGCCCACTTAAGTTTCACGGTTGACCCCTCGGACTGCCGGGTGCTTGACCAGTCCACCCCTCCCCTCAGGAACTACTCGTTCGGCGGGGACATCGGTCACTCCCGCTACGTGCTGTACGGACCTCTCAACAACCTGACCTACTGGACACAGCGGTACGTGGACAACAGGGACGTCAAGAGAATCGGTCAGTTTTATCATGATGTTTTACATTCTTTTATCAAGTTATATGCTTACTGAGGTCGATTCTCAATCTGAACTATGTTTGTTAGTATATTTCATTTTTCGCCAGAAGCTCTCTGACATTCCTTTTTTATTTGAGGGGTGAGGTTTATATTACTGGAGTTCAGGTTTACTTTAGTAAAGGTTGATTTGTGAAAGGAGGCCTTGGTGTTTGAACTTTGTTTTTCTAATTATTTCATTCTAACGACGTTGGGGATATTCAAGATAAACTCGTCTTTCAAATGATCTTACTCATAAGATGTATTTGTGTTGAGCGAAACGCCTTCATAGATTTCCTCCCTGTCAATTGATTTTATATTATTATTTTAATATTGTCTGCATCATTTTAGTTAGACCAAGACTTAACTTAACTTCTCCATATTCTGTCGCTGACAAATATCTCAAAGTGGTTGTCTCATTTGGCAACAAATAATATTGTAAACATGTGTTACTGAAGTAGTGTAGACCATAATTTCATGAGCGACGAATGGCCAGTTTTGCAATCCATGGGGTTTTCCTGTCTGAAAACTAAACCAGAACCTTTATTTCAAATCGCGATATATTGACAGACTTGAATCTGCACCATCCATATTTACTATCTAGCTTAGAGTCTATCCTCTTACTTTCAGCTTTCCCTTTCTTTGAAGTTGTAACAAACTGACGTTCTATCTATTGCGTATTTGCAGGAGGAATTCATAGTGCCCTTTACATCACACATTCTTCAGGAACCGCCAATTTTTGGGAGAATCCGGAGATTCCACCCCTTTTCGTCCTGTGCAGTGACTGTTGATAGAAGTTCCTAATTTTCTGTATGAACATGAAGCAGTTGTATACCCCTTTCAGTGGTTTCCTTCCATATGCACAAACACCTGGCGGCAAGTTGGTGGATTTTAATGATGTTCCTAAAGAACTCTCCCGAGGTTCAATACTCTCCTATTGTATCTATCCTACCTGGTGCGATCCTCGTCAGGAAAATTTCACTCACGTTTTCATTGATTCGGGACAAGTAGACGGTAAGCTTGAAAATAGTACACTTATAGTAAAATAATTAATCAAGAACTTCTGTATCATAGCCTTTGGGATTGTACAATGTAGGTTTGTTGAATTATCTTGTGGGGAGAACCTGTAGGTTGGTATGGCTGGGAACTCTTAATTATGAGTTATTTTCATCAAAGTGTAGAAAGAAAAATGCAAATGATTTAAGTTTTAAAAGTTCTGAAACGATAGTTGTTGTCTTACATTTAAATTGTTAAAACGTCTTTTAATTGCTTATACAATGAACGATTTTACAATATCGGCGATCAATCAACGTTGTTAGACCACGGACTCTATATACACTATATATATATACATTCTCATGAGAGAGTCCGTGGTTAGAATAAATATAGTTTGAAAAGTACTATGGAGGCGGTAGTAGAGTTGTATGTTGAGTTTTTGTAAGGACATTCAACTTCTTTAATGTGAGTGAAAGATGTTCCCTAAACTTTGACACAATCTATATCACTTATAGTATGCCCAAACGAAACTTTTAAAGTCACATTTGTCAGTACATTGAATGGTAAGGGCGGGTAATTTGAGAACAGATTCCCCTGATAAGGTTTCCCATGGGTGATATAGTGGAGAGTAACGGAGCATATATAAAACCATGGGTAACCGAGGATGAATGGTAATACTACATAACGATACTTATCACTTCTAGACTAATGTACTACTTAATTTGTTGTTATTGGTGAAGGTAATGATAACATATTTATATTTTTCTAATTGCTTAACCATAACACCAAACCCATGATATATAATTTACCCATGTGTTCGTCCACGTTTCCGTTTCAGAGTACAGGTACGATGGCAATGGAAACGTTGTTTTCACGTACCGGGTATTGCATCACGATCTCTCAGTTGACGTCACAACGGTAAAGATGACGACACCTACTGATATCACCATGGAAACATATTCATACAATCAAGATACTGGCACGTCGAGCGATCTACAAAGTAAAAATTGTAGCTATGGCTACGCCAAAACATTTGGTGTTTACAAAATAACCTCACCACAGAGTGAAAAGGGAACTTTGTGATATCATTGTTATCAAGAAATACACGTGATGTTTTTGTTCTGTTCCTTAAATACATTTTTGAAATGTTTTGATGAGTTATAGTCAATAGTTACATACAGCATATATAGCATTTAATTAGAATTATATGAATGAAAACACACGACCTATTTATCTGTTACAGAACTGTGAATGTGTTGTTTGACATACCCAATGCTCATCTTGGATCATGTCGAGAAACTGTGACACCTTTCAACATGAATGTACAATCGTAATGCATGTAGTTTTTTTTTAGAAGTTCATACATACTGTATACTCTCAACATTTAAATTGCACGGATATATTTTTAATATATCTCAGTTAAGATATAACTGTTTAGCATATTTTGATATATATATATATATATATATATATATATATATACTGGTGACATTATTAGTTACACGGTGTTTTGACAGGGTGTACGGGACTGTAAGACCCTTGTATGTTTCGTATTTTCCTGAGGCGCAGCCGAAGGAAATGCGCAATATACAAGGGTCTTACAGTCCCGTACACCCTGTCAAAACACCGTGTAACGAATTTATTACCCTTTAGATCTATTATTTGTACTTATTTCACTCATTTTCGATAAAAAAAATATAGGCTTCATAGCTATTTCAGTTTGTGATAAAAACTCCACACAGTGTGAAACAGCAAAAACACTGTAAAGAGTGTACCGCTTCATATCAAGGGAGATAACTCTGCGGCTAAAAAATAATCGATTTTTAAATTATTATTACCTGATGAATAATAGAGAGACACATGTTTTTATTGAATTAGTTTATTGACGCAAACAAAATAAATAATGTATATAGGTTGAAATCACCGTACTTATATTCGTTAAGGTAAGTTTCGATCCTGAAATTCCGAGTCGAGCAACCGTTTTACTTCCGCATTCCATCTAAGGTCAAGGTCATCCGTAAACCTGTGTAGTCTAATCACGTGACCTGTCTCACGGGTCATACGGAGGGTAGACCCTGGCAAATCCGCCTACACGGTTTCGTATGCATTGGCTATTGACCAATCACAATTAAACAAATTTATCTAAAGGGTAATAATACATCTTGTATTGTTTCCAACTGTCATTTTGTCAAATTTCAGACACAATTGTCGTGTTTTCATTCAAAAAGAGCTGAGAGCGTAGCGATATTTTCATTGGCCACGTTTCGCCGGTGTACCACATGGGTAAGACTACAATTTCCACAGATGTAATGTCGACTGTACGGGATAAATTGTATATTGACTATATTTCACAGGAAATGTAAGATAATAAAGTGATAACAATCATGTTTTCATATAATTCACTCGTTACGTGTTATAGTTACAACAGTGAAAGTCTTACTAATTATGTGACCGTATATAAGTAGAAGACAAAAGCGTTCACTGGATAAGTAGTACATATTCAGAGTATAGGTTGTTTTATCTCTGGAAGGTCAAATCAGTTCTGACTTAGATAAGGATCTCAAACTGAATAGTGGTGTATGCATTAAATGACAGTAACATGGCTACCATTGCAGTAGTTTCTGTACTCTTTGTCATCGTCAGGTAAATATCATCTTGATAACACTTTGTTGGCAGTTATTGGTAATAATGTGTCACTAGGTTAAATCGTGTTTTATTTAGTCTCATTTTCGCAATTTGTAATATCACTATAGTAGATGAAATGGAACACGGCCTGTACCGGAAGTGAGAAAACCATATGAGGTGCACGTACTGACAGGTAGGATCGGAGTTTTCGTGTTGATTCTATTATTTAGTTTAACATTTTACAAATGCAGCGTAGTGATCAGAACACAACTTTAAAAATTATTTTTATGAAGAATTATACAACAGCGTGCCTAATATACTGGTAGTGTGACACTTTGAAAGTAATATTATAGACGGTAACGTTCAACAGGTTATTGGTTGGATGCGCAAACGCCTCCAACCTCATTCAGTTTTGGGATTTAACCCTACTGTTCAAATATCACTTTCGACAACTTTGTCTGCTGTAGACAATTGTACATGCAATAAAGTTAGGGTGCAACGGTAAATTGAATTTCAGCGCAGTAACAACATCGATCAGATCGCTAGTTCCAGTCGCAGGTTTCACCGCAATACACGCTGGTATTGCGGGCTAACACTATTAGCCATAATATAAATGAAATATTTGGCTTGAAAGCCCTCAACCCCAATCACCTTATCTCCAGTGTTGATGGCGCGACGTATCCTCACAAAGCACAACCAGGGGAGATAATCTACAGCTACAGACACGGGGCAAGATTCAGTTTCACAGTTGACCCCTCGGACTGCCGGGTGCTTGACCAGTCCATCCCTCCCCTCAGGAACTACTCGTTCGGCGGGGACATTGGTCACTCCCGCTACGTGCTGTACGGACCTCTCAACAACCTGACCTACTGGACACAGCGGTACGTGGACAACAGGGATGTCAAGAGAATCGGTCAGTTTTACTCATTTTCTGTTTATAAGTCCTTGTTTCTCAGTGATGTAACCTTTTTTCTTTTTTTTCACAATTCATACAGCCTGTTGCAAACACACACATACAGAGATTTTATTTTCTTTGTTCACGGTGTCACAAAGGTACTCATCAGCTGAACGTGGATAACACGGTTTTAAAAAATAATTCAGATATTTTATTCGAGCTAGTTTGTTTGTAGTCTATCCCGAGTTATTATATCAAGTTTCATTCTAATGATTTTTCGCAAACATGTTTGAAGATATATGTAAATAGTCCGGTTGATTAAGCCAAATGCTGTCTGTTAGGTCCAGTATTACGTCAGACGGGGGTTGAAATGGATGCCACTGGATATGCTTATGTCTTCATCGACGACTACGACCCTGACACATACACAAAACTAGCACATCTCCACATGCTGTGTGCGTCATACAAGTAAGATCTCTGGATGAACTCTATATTTGATGTTGCATCAAAACATATTTCTTTTAACTTCAGGCCAACAAACCGAGTGTTTAGATTTGGTTTCAACATTCCCCTGATTATCTAACTCGAGTTTTCCTCGTAACGCTATAACTAACCAGCCAATGTCATGACTTAAAATCGAGCAATAGTGGCTGTGCCCGGATGAGAAAACCGATAAGCGACCATCAAATTTCAAATCACAACATTTCATAGACTGACAGAGTACATGCTGTTAACGGCGATGAGTGACCAGTAATTTCACTTTACGAAGCAACATCAGGAGATTGTAGGAGACATGGGCACACAGCCAGACGGAGCAGGGTGAACTTTGACTGCTCTATTCTATTATTATCATAAATAATTACTTGTTTCATATGTGTTTTTTGCATATCACAACTCCTTTTTCCCTTGTATCATTTCCTTTAATACCCCTACCAATAATATTTCAGGGGATTCTTGCCGTACGCTCAAACACCTGGGGGTTCTCTGGTGGAATTCGATGACGTCATTGGCGAACTCTCCAACGGATCAATGCTGTTCTACAGCCTATATCCCAGCTGGTGCGATCCTAGACCCACCAACTACAGCCGTATCTCTATTGATGTGGGACCTGTTGATGGTAGGTTATGGTACCAACAGTCCATTACATTACAATACGTCCGTCCTCATCAGATATCACATATTCCGTGTGAAGAAACGGTACTATCCAGTCTGATTAAAATAGACCGTTCTCCGAGGAATAAAAGTTGCTAAATAGTCCATCTACCGGGATACCAACTCATACCGTTCGGGGAGTTCCTATCCAAACCATCCTTGTGGCGAGGAATCTATAGAAACAGTTGAACTTCGTATCCAGATATGTACTATTTTGCTGATTGTATTACTCGGAACAGGGTCGATTTTAATCAGACTCCATTACTACATGAGCTATAACATTACAAAATATATCAAACAAAGTAATATTCCCAAATGGACAACGGCAGTTTGGTTAATGATAAATGTAAAATGATGATAATTAATGTCAAAGAACTGATTAAGATATACATTTCTAAAGGTATTGGTATTTTATACAAAAACAATCGGATTTATTTCTTTTAGAAAATTGTATTTGTAAATCCCTATCAATCACGTCAAACTATAACCAGATCAATGCATAATGCAGTGAGGTAGAACAGTTGGAAGCTTTATAGGTTGTGGATGAAGAGCTCGGTGTTCCTACTGAGCCACTACTAAATTCTACAGTAGCTAATACGTGTGCCTTGGTTAGGTTGAATTTACTTCATTGGACTACCAGGCGATACTTGCAGGATTTGGCACAATACAATAATTTGCGAGATATATTCAATGATGTTTTACCCTCTAAAGTAAATATAAATGACATAAACTATCATTATAAATATAAATGAAAAAATAAAATTTGCAAAAAAACGTGCTACAGCCCCTTTAAGTTATATTTACTCGATAACGGCTAACCCTGCGTATCATCTCACCACCACATTTTTATTACAAAGTATGGTAGGAGCGAAATTCAATCAACATTTTTTTCCTACTGGGAAGGTTTCACATTTTTCACACGAAGCCCTGGGACAAAATATATGAAGGCATAGTATGACATAGACACTCGTACAATATCCTCTATATCAATAGTAAAATATTTGCCATGCTTGTGTTATTCAATAATCCATATGCCGATCGGGTTGTGCGGTGTTGGTTGCAGGCTGAACAAATTAATCATGAAATATAATGTATAAGTTTATCCATTGCCACAAGCAGGTTGCCATCAACACCTGATGTGTACACGCTTTCTCTTTAGACAGAGAGACATCCATGTGATATGGTTCTGTGGTATGAACTATGGCTTAATATAGCATATTAAATAGACATGTGGCATTTCTTACAGACAGACAGAATTTTCAAGGCCTCAGGCCTATACAACATACATGGAAGTTTGGACCAAACTATTTCAAATTGTAAACCCAGAACCATGCTGTTCGTAAAATTAGTTGATTTTTTTCAATAACATGTCTTTCGAGTTCAGGGTTAACGTTTTTACCTAAAAGATGAGACTTTTTATAGTAGATACGAAAATCATTATCAAGCACGCAATTTATTTCAAATTGTCAATTTAAAAAAAAAATTCACGAAAAAATCCTTGATTGATTTTCAATTTAAATTATGTAATATATACAGGAAAAAAGTGAAAGCCATCAAAGCTTCGTGACAACTGTGTCTTCTATACGTCGGGGTCCAAAGAATACACTATTATGTTGGATGTTAGTATGGTAGAAATGGTTAGCGAGTGAAACACGCCTCCTCGTACACTAGGATTTAATCAAACTAATTGAAGTCCTTCACATCCTTGCTTGAACTAGCGATATGTAACTTGTAGTGATACAATGCCTGTGACGCCGCTGTACGTGTATGTACATGTATATATGGTCGATGTGACAACCGGTTGATGAGTGGACGGTCAATTCATCTAAGGGTCAGTCACTCTCACTAATTAAAATACATATTTCTAAGTCTATTGGTTGGGTTCGATTCAATGACTGCGATACAAAAAACATCATCCGCCCGCTTCGATTTATATCCATTGTCACCTATTCAGTCTGATTAAAATCAACGGTTTTCCGTGGAATAAAAATTGCAAAATAGTGTATCTACCCGGATACGAACTCATATCGATCGTAGGTTCCACACCAAACCGTCTGATAACAGCCCGTATAGACACGCGTGTTCGAGCGCAATTCAGGTAGCCAATCAAAAGACGCCTAACAAATGCTTTCGGTGCGAGAAGCTAGGGGCAGATAACTCCAAACAGCTATCCTTTGGTCTGTTCCGAATGCTTTCAAAACAGTGACCGTGTAAAAACTACGTTGTGATGGGTCAGCTATTTGACTGGGCTTTGGCTGTGCTAAACTGGTTCGGAACACGCGCCTATACGGGTAGTTCTCAGACCTTGTGGAGAGGAATCTACAGAACCTGTTCGTATCCCGGTAGATGCATAATTTTTCAAATTTTGTAATCAGACTGTCACCTATTTGACCCAATATTTGTAAATTACTTACTTCTATATGGAGATGTACAAGCTATTCATGGAAAGTGTGAATCAATGAGCTATGTGCGTGTGTATCATATTTCAAGTATTTACATGTAAAGTACTGCTGGGAGGATAACGACCAACAGTGATTAAGTGACTGATTCAGCATTCCTGGTTGTTCTCATCTGTCTAATAAATTCATGAAGCACAGGACAAAAAGTGGTGGAATCCGCTGGCAGAATTTCTACAAAATGAAAAGCGACAAATGCATTTACATGTATTTGCAGTAACTAAATAAGATTTAAAACAGTCTGATTCAAATGAACAATTTCAGAGGAGTAAAAGTTGAAAAATTGTGCAACTACCGGAATTACGGACTCTTATCGTTCGGAGGTTTCCTCAACAAACCGTATGATGACGGCCCGTATCCTCGCATGTTCTGATGCATCCAGTTAGCCAATCCGTGTGATGAGGTATACGTTATCGAATAATTACGAATGGTTTCGAAACAGCAAACCGTTTGAAACCTATGATGTAATGGGTGGCTATGTGACTGGGTTTTGTCTACAATAAACTGGTACAGAACACGCGCCTGTACGGGGTGTCATCAAACCTTGTGTCGCGTAATCTATAGATGAAATTCGTAATTCGTAATTCGAGTTTATTCCTCGGAAAAAGGTCGATTTGAATCAGACTGAGATTTAAAAGTAACACCAATTCTTCATTAAGCCAGTGATGACAGGTATATTCTTCTCACTAATAAGACGTATCGTTTTACATGTAAACAAAAAGTTAGTTCTGCTTTGTAATTTGTAAGTATATCATTCTATTGTTCAACTGATTGAATTCTTCAAATGAAAGGTTAACATTTGGTCATTTTCAGTAGATATTTCACTAGCGACATCGTATTTGACACGTTCATTGATTAAAAACCAGTGATCAATGCTAGGTTTGAGAACTCAAATGAGTTTTCTGTGACCACACATGTTCTATTTACTTAATAAAAACTGTAATTACCGTACATGATTTCCATTGGATCCGTATGCTGTGTAAAGTTCCTGAAAATGAAACCGCTAACAATGTCATGAAATATGAACTGAGATACTTAAGATATATTAATATTACAATCATCTTCCCACGGCAAGGTGAAAACGTATAGAAATAAATTCTATGCATTTTTTACCTTGCCCTCAACAGCCCAGATAACAGTGTAACGAAGCAGCGACATCTATTGTGATCACGAGTTATGCCCCTTACCAGCTGCTTACATACAGCCAATGAAATCACCGTTTACATTCGGTACTGCAGAAGCGATAATTCTAAAATTGTTATTTTTAGAAACATACGTTGGGTAAACGTTTCTTCTTGTACATTGCAATACTCGTCGTATAGTACTTAAATACATGAACATATATCATCATAAACATGCTTATTAAATAAGAAGACCAAATGCGAGCCAGGAAGTGTTATTAGTTGATTGTTAAGTTTATAACGGAGACATATGTAGTTCATATGCAAATGAGAAATACCCACGTTCAAACAAAGTTAAAAGATTTGAATACAAATCGTCGCGTTGAATAAGAATATTTCAAATAGTATAGCGTGCTAATTGTAACATTTATAAATAAGAGTTATTAAGAGTTATAGGCACAGTTTATCAAGCAAGAAATCAAATCACAGTTTTTAAAAACGTTATACAACCTGTATTTTCGGTATGTAGTTCAGTATTAAATAATTGAGATTGTTAAATCGAAATACCATGATGCCACACGCGTTATTTTGTATTTTGTAAAAAAAGATAGTGTAAATCATTAAAGATTAGTTTCATTCAAACTCAACATTTGATTTGTTCGATTTCGGAGTGAATAACATGTGCTAGTTATTTTTTTAGCTTATATGACTTTTTAAAAATTATGACAACCAACTAAATTGAATCACTCAACGTACTTCCAGCTGCAATGTTGTGAAATTAACAAACGATACCTGATAACATGCGCAAAATCATACGCGAAATTTATGAATATATCCAGTTTGGCAGTTATCAAACAGTAACATCGTAACAGTGGGTCCACTCCATGTGCCAACTTTATGGCTTTTGAAGCTGTCCGCTTCGACGTTTTGATTATCGATTACAGGTTTATGAAAGCGAATTGTAATTATTTTATTGCATCAATTGAAAGTTTATACAAGTCCGGGACTGATCAAAATACTGTCAAAAAGTGTGCTACAGTTTGCGACCCAAAATAAGCGGAGAAATTGGACGAATTAGAAAAGGTGTTTCCCAGTCTAAATATAGAAGTTCATATTGCAAGCTTTCTTCTGATTGGCCTATCGGATTAGCCTGCAGTACGCTAAAATCTTAGCGCAGAAAAAGCGGGCCGTGAGGTCAAGGGCGGAGGGAGATGATTTGAAAATCTTCTCGTTACGCCCGTGACGTTGTGAAGATGTATTACAATATGCAAACCTTCTGCAGGCGTATTATATGAAATACACTAAAGTTGAAGTTATATAATGAATGCTTCAAACTTTATACATTTGTCGAAGACTATGAACAAACGTAAATGAGTATTTGAATGCATTTCTTTGGAGCGCTATTTGTTGAAAAAAATCCTTTTAAACATAGACTTAAACAATCTACATTCTAAAATGTGAAAAGACTGTAATTTCACTTTATGAACATCAATAAAACTTCATAAAATATCATGAGTTAATTGTCTATATTCTGAATGTATTTTAAGTATACAGGTCACCAATATTTAAGTATATAGAAAAAAAATGAGAGAAAATATTTTTCAGAATATAGATTTGATAAAGATGGACACCTTGTCTTCACCTTCCGCACGCAACAGCGCGACCTTCGGGTTGACGTCACAACGCTGAAAATGACGTCATCTTCTGACGTCACAATGGAAACATACACCTATTCCCAAATTGACCACAAATCAAGTCAACTACAAGTAAAGAGATGCCAGTACGGAGAAAGTCACATGTTTGGTATTTATAGAATACCATCACCAAAGAAATAAAGTGTAGCCTTATAATAAGTAGTTGTGTTTTTGTTACGATATGTCATCAATCATTGTTGCAAAGGGTTAACGCAAACTGATTCCATGACTTTATTTTTTAAGATAAAAATGGTAATCAGCTGTGCTACAATTTCGTGAATGGGAGATGCATATTATGTTACTAATATCTTACATAATTATAGGACCAATTAAGTTCTGATATTTCAATTTAAAAAAATTCAAAGTTTAAGACGCCCATTTGTTTTTGTAATCAAAACACATGATATCAAAAGTAAACTAATGACTGTGAAATTTCACACATATTGGATGTTGTCACATTATTTACAAATAACACAGCCCATTTATCACCCAATGTAAACGGAATTGATGGTATGCATGAGTGCGTATGTATACGACCATGGCGTGCCAACAGGTGATTGAGAAAATGATTTTTAAAAAGCCAATGTGTATGTCAATGTTGACGCAATCGATTTATAATAGTGTATGATTACTTTATGTTTGATCCACTTTGGTCAGTGGCATGATTGAAGTGATTATGTGTTAACGATGGAATGTACATGTATTAGTTGTTATCATAATAGTGCAAACAGTTTCTAATTAATGATTTCGTGCAGACGAAGTAAACAAACGTTAAATGAGAAAATAGATCTTTGTTGCAAGGGTGTATGATGTCAATCTATAAATCTCGTTTCCCCATTCATCTAACTTTTAAATACCTTTAAAAACACGATATTTCTGCGTTTTCACTTCAGAAGTGACGATTGAATATACGATAACATAATCTAATTTCATACCTCACAGTGGACGTAGCTCGTTGAAGTGACCAAGGGTCAAATTTTAGACAACTCTACCTTTTATTTGTCTCTGTAAATTTCCATGACGGGATAAAACTAATCAAACGATTGCCATGTACGTTCTACTAATATACTTATTCAATGTACCTGTGATGAATGTTTTCTCATAAAGTCGATGTGAACAATTTTATTCCCAAATTAAAGAAATCTTCTTGATCAAAATCTGACCCGTCTAAACTTGCACCTTGATATAGCTATCGGTTTGTAAGTTGGAGAATGATGCGTACACATGCATTAAGGAAGGACGATCGAAAGAAAACTCAAATTACAAGATATTTGATATTTGAACACATTTTCGAGATGCAGCTGGATATGTTAAACCATTCATCACGCACTTCGCTCGCCATGATTATGTTTGAAAAAATAATGGCTTGTCAAAAACCACAATCGAGAGACAGTTACAAAGTTTCAGAAGAACTGGTTGGACATTGTAGAAAACCACGGATGGCGCCATCTTCGTCTGCTGTACCTCAGTAACACGTTCCTCTCTGTGATATTCATCGACAAGAGTTGCTTTATAACACCTTGTAGGAAGGAGGACCTTATCCAATCGTCCCCGCCATTCAGGTGTTAGAGCTTATCCAATATGAGTCCGAAAGAACACAGACTGGCAGGCGCATGATCGAATTAAGGACAACCCAATATCTGTTACAAATGCTCAGTGAATCTGATGTGCATTAGTGCTTGTTTAAAATATAATGATACCTATTTACATACTTTATCAAATATTTTTATAGGACCAGAAAAGAAGTTTCTCCCTTCAGATTTCCGATCCTACATGGCCTTAACCAATGAAAACTTATCGTTCAGCGGCCAAGTGACTTCAATGATCTAAGCATTTGACTCTAAAGACTCGAATATATCTGATGTAAATAACACAAATGAACTGTTTTTGGTATTTGTCTCTGATGTGGTCTTTACGGAAGCGTATTAGTGTCACGATGGGAAAAAAATTGTGATACTATCTCCTACGTAGGAGATACTATCTCCTACGTAGGAGATAGTATCTCCTACGTAGGACTTAGTATCTCCCACGTAAGACTTAGTATCTCCTACGTAGGACTTAGTATCTCCTACGTTGGACTTAAATGTAGTATCTCCTACGTAGGACTTAGTATCTCCTACATGTGCGTAGGACTTAGTATCTCCAACGTAGGAGATAACTTCTATAATGCCTGGACCACTTTATCACATCTAGCGTTTTTTACAATTGTATTAAACACATGTATACGTCTATAGTGTATTTAAACTCTCGTGTATATGTAGAATGAAGAATAATATTAATTTTATGGATACCCAACTTATTTATTCTATGTAGGCGACGTTTCGACATAGAATAAAGGAGTTGTGTATCCATCAAATTGTTCTTCATTCTAGATCACCCCACTTTCTAGAATGCCCATAAACAATATTGTGTATATCATGTGATGTATAAGTATATGCTAGTATATATAACCGTTAAAAAGCTTTAAAGACGCTGTAGCTGTATTTTGTTTTCTCAAATTTGCCATATACTTTACAGTTTAAACATATATTGTTATGTTAGAGGGTAAGACATCGCGTTACACGATCCGATAAGCCTGCATCCATAGAAAAAGGTTATCCCTATTGAAATAAAATGGTGCGACGTAAAAAGTGACAGTGGTGTGGAACTCTTCAGTGTGAGAGGTAGATTTGTAGGTCATTTGAGAGTTCAGACAACAAGACAATTGACTATTCTATCATGGTCCCATATTCAAAACTCTACTTTGAGTGTTTAGGTATCGCTACAGCCGATGGCCACTCGAAGTGAAATGGACTCGCATGGCTTAACCGAAAAGTGTACATTCGTTCGTAGAACTCTTTTTTATTGATTCGGCAGTATTATTTAGCCATTGGTAAGACTTATTTACCTTTTCGTGAGATCAATGTTTTCATTAAGAAAAACGTGCTAGAGCGCTTTTAAGTATTTTATATATTGGTATCTATAGAAGTAGTGTTGATGGAGTCATCATGTGTTATGCAATCCAGTATAGTTTTGCACTGAACGATTATATTTAATAAACTGATATTAATTCAAAAGTTCACGGTAGATCTCTACATTGATTGCGATATGATTGCGGTTTCCCTATTTATTTTTTGGAATATCAGTTTTAAACTCCTTCAATAATTCAAGTACAGTCAATATTTCCGTGAAATGGAAATCCACGGTCATTGCCACTACTAGCGACCTAATTACACTTTGAACGAGGTGTTGGACATTTGTTACACGACGTCACTCAAAACATTACTCAACAATAAAGGATCTCAGCTTCCATAATTAATTACCGTTAATGAATTTCTGTACCCTTGATGTTATGAATGTACTTGAGAAGAATAGTTAGCGATATGTAAATTTAGAATTTTTTAATATTAATTTATTTGCACATTTACACACTGATTAAATATCAATAATAAACTTCCAATATATCTAACCTATTTTGACAAGTATATTTACCATATGGGTAAATTAACCATCTGAAATGACGAATTCGAGACCAAGTACATAAGACAAATAAACATATCAAATAGATAAGAATGTGCCTCATTTAAGCAAAAAATATAACTTTTGTCATATGTTCAATCCTATGCCAGGACCCCTTTCAATGCCTAACAAAGGTGTTGTCAGTTGTCTCCAAACCCTAACCCTTTAAAGGCATTGGAGCACGCTATTCCTAATGAATTGAAATAAAGTGATTAATACGAGTTACCAATGGCTAAATAACACTCCTGAATCAATAAAAAGAGTTCTAAAACGAATGTAATGGTTTGGTTAAGCCACTCCAATGCATTTCCCTTCGAGTGGCCATTTTAAAGTGTTCATATGAAAATGTCCGCTCGAATGTGGTATAAGTGTTCTGACTGTAGTAGCGAGAACTAATCACCTAATAATATAGTTTTTAATATAACACAATGACGGAATGGTCAACAATCTGTCTGAACTCTCAAAATCGCATGCCACCTACAAATCTATCTCTCACTCTGAAGAGTTCCATAAAATCCTCCCTTTATACGTCGCCCCATTTCTACCAATACAGATAACCTGTTCGTACGTGCGGCCTGTCGGGTCGTTTAATAGGATGTTGTACCCTCTAACGTAACACAATATTGTATAATCTTTAATAATAAATGGCAAATCTGAGAAATAATAATGTGCTAATAATTATAATTATTTGAAACTAACTGTAACAGTATATTCGCAAACTATCACTGACGAAATGGACACTAAGGGAGCAGTAACGGAAAGACACTATTCCCTCCATAACATTTCAAGTGAACAATACTTTATTTTGAAAATCAAGACGGCACTTCGAAAATACATGATTTAATCAGACTGACATAATTATGTTTATTATGAAAAAGACAAACGCAAGATGCTTAGGTGTCTCCACAACTCGTGGATAAGTATGAAACGAAGTGATCAGTGCTTTATCATGATATCTCCTACGTAGGAGATACTATCTCCTACGTAGGAGATACTAAGTCCTACGTAGGAGATAACCCTACTATGTCCTACGTAGGAGATACTAAGTCCTACGTAGGAGATACTTACATGTAGTAGGTCTTCATTATTTATCAGCACATATTTTTTTTTCACAAATCAAAATGAATATTTCGAAGAAAACATGTTAAACAAGAAAACGTTTGTCTTACGTTTATTTTATCATAATGATGTGTCATTGGCTGTGTCACTTTTACGACGGCGTCGCTGATTGCACAACTAGATCCAATTGCAACCAATCAGGACACTACATTGCTGCACTCGGATTCCGGCCACGTAGAACAGAGGTTATGATAGGAAATTTGAAGGGAGTAACCTCTGTGGGAAGGGAATGAGCATTTGATGAACGATGATATCTTCCGCTATCTGATATAATTATTTTAGTATTTGCTTCTTCTTCAGATGTTCTGAAATTGAGGACACTGAAGGTAGAAAATGCATAAAGAATGTGGTATATGCAGTAACGTGTAAAATGTACTTGATTTAATTATCCCTCAGTAACGATATTGGCATGTTCAAAGACATCAGGTTTGCTCCAATATGGAAACCCAATTACTGTGGGTCATGTGTACGTGTTTAAACCTTTTAGACGTCTACAGTCCTTATCTTGTCTCTGTACATGTAGATAACAAATGTTTATATGTAGGTGTCAAGTATATTGTTCAAAACGACATGTCTAGATGTAATATTTCTAGCCTATTTGTTTCTATTGGATGTATGTTTGTGCTTGGACCTTTCAGGTGAGGATGTGTTCTGAAGAAGTGTTATCAACTTGCTGACGTGGAATATATACTTGAAGTTGGTGAATCTTAAAAAATTGACAAAACCATTCTTCGAATTTTGAAATGCATGAAATAGAAAACATCTTTTATTCGGCTATTGTATACTATTTTGTTCAGAGAATAATAAACTGAATCGAAATTGCCTTTCGCTCCAATAATTCCAATAATATATCGATGGTGAAAGACAAGTTTTAAGTTTTTATCTTAAATTATGGTATGGTTGTACTTTGGTGTAGTTTTTAAGACACACGAATATTGATTTCGCTCATTTAAAGATAACTACAAATATTAATTCAGTTGCATGAGCGGATGGTCTCCTAAACTGTTAAAGCCAGGCGAGTTTCTGGACTACTACACCAATGGAGCTGGTCTGAGCTACTATGTGAACATCGAGAAATGTAAGAACCAGATTTACAGCAACATCACCCAGTACTCGTTCGGTGTCGTCATCAACAACGGCTACGTCACCGCCTACCCCTCCGGCAAGTTCATCCTGACCTACAGCACTGACAGGGAGGTAGATGGGACACACCTCAATCTGACAGGTAACAACTAGAAGTCATTTCAAAAGCACTGTGATGCGTAGCCTATTTATCATATGATATTTGACCTACCAAGTCTAAATGACATTGCAGTTTTACCTTATACCATTGAGTAATTTGAGAAAGATTTATTGTCATAGATACCTCCATATGTGGTATAACGAATATATGTTCCTTGGGTTTACGTTTTGAAGATATATAAAATGTTGCATATATTTAACGTTTCATGTCTTCGAAGTATTGGAATAATACGAAGAAACGAACTTATCATGACTATGAACCTCGTCAACATAAATACACAAAATTCAACTCTTAAAAGTTATTGAGACATCACAATAACTTATAAAAACGCACATTTCAACAACCACCTACAACCAAAAACCTACAAGAATATAATTTAACGCTTCGACATACATTTTTATTTTTCTATCAAATATAGTTTCATTCTACATGAAACCACCGTGCTTCCAAATGAATGCCAATCTCTCCCTACAGAGGTCACTCTCATCATAATGGAAAACATAATTTATCTCTTTGGGTGATATTATATCGACATGTATAATGAATGTTCTCCTGTAAAAAAGCATGTTTTAAAAGTAAGACATATTAAATACAGCAGTCTACATTATATATATATATTTATATGTATGCAGGTCCTGCTATAAGGTCGACAGGTATCGCACTCGGTGAAGACCCAGATGTTATAGTCGATATGAACGACATTAACCCCGCCAGTGGACAGGTCATGGACCAATCAGAAGTCCTTTGTGAGAACAAGGGAGATAATACTGGGTAAGAAACATACATTTTGTCGGTATTATTGAAATAGAACTTTGTATTATTTTGTTTTAGATTTAAAACATGTAATCCCAATAACAAGAACATGAATGATGAGTATGGCGGATATTAGCACGATTGACGTGTTTTTGCATATAAATGATTTAATGTCAAGTTTTAATAAATTTTAAAATAGATATTTCCGATTGCGTCTTTATCATCTTTTTGGGGTACCTTTCTTTTTCTACCAATAGGTGTTTTGTTCATTTAAACACACGAAAGCAGGGCATGTTTAACATTTTTGGGTTCATATTTGTTATTTTGTCCACGGACAAGTTTTTACTATGTTATGGTGTCGTGTTAACCATTAACGAAATATAATGTAACGTTTCGTCTATCAGATAAACATGTATGTTGTGTTTTAAACTCGGCGTTGTTTGAAAGTATATCTTTATGTGTATTCCTCAATTGAATCTAACGTAACCGTGTCCGTGTCTAAGTCCAAATATCGGTACATGTATACAATGCATCCCTATCTCTTTTACGGGAATTTAAGGCACGCGTGTCATAATCATAGTATGAGTTGGACATGCATACACAATCTCCTATATATGTAATTATGTAAGATTTCCATACATATAAAATTATATCTTTAACAGTGGATTCCTGCTGTATGCCCAGACGGCGAAGGGATCACACGTTACGACATTTGCTGATGTTTCTCTTCTTCTGAAGAGTGGTCAGATACTCTACTACGTATTTGACATATACCACTGTACACCCAAAGTATCCCTTGATGCCAAACAGTTCTACGCTGGGAAAATAATAGGTAAGAGATACATTTGTCCTGAGAGAATTTTTATTCATGGAAGTAGAGTCTTATCAAATCTTATTGGATATACTCTCACACCAGGTTTATGTCCATCCCATACCGGTTTAGTTACTCCAATTTGAAATTGAGATACAGAAATTTACAAATCTGTTTGTGCCACTTGTTATTCTACATTTTTTGGGTGTTTTTCAGAGTATCGTTTTGATAAACACGGACGCCTTGTTTTCACCGATCATCTTCTGGGCCTCGGTTTCATCACGGTGTATGACGTCACTCTGACGTCAGAAGAAGATGTGCATATTAACATGTACATGTACTCGCGACAAGATAAGTCATCTACGCATATTGGAAATAAAACTTGTAAATTTGGTGACACTTTAAATATATTTCAACAGACCGTTTAGCATTCTGGATTTGCAAATAATTTGTTCTAATGGTGCATCATTCTCTCTGTCAACACACATTATATTATGATGCGATTAAACGTTTCAAATATAACGCTTTTTGTGGTGCATTGTCATCGTTACTGAATTGATACATGAATGAATCAGAATGTCAAAACAACACAAGTTCCTACATGAATGTGCCACCCACCATCAGCCAGGACACTTTGTTCAGATCCTCTGCATTATATCGCCCCAGGGATTATCCATTTGAAATATTCGAACTATCTACCATTGGTTCTTGTTATAAACACTAACCAATGAAAAGATGAATACGAGATGATGAACTTAGTGGCTTGGTTGCGCAATACTTCAAACTATACTAGTTTGCGCATGTACACCTTGAGTTGAGAGGCGATTTATAAATAAACCGAAAAGTGTTTGTTAAACGTCTTTTGAGAGATTTATTCTAACCAAATCTACCAGATGTAATTTTACAGTGATAAGATTCCGAACACGTGGCCCCGCAAGTCGTAACTCACACTGTGTGATGTGCTAGCGTAGCGACACGCACTGTGAACTTCGGGGCCCCGTTCCATAAAAGCGAGCGCTTATAATCGCTCATTGGTTGCGCAATTAGCTCAAGTAGCGCTCATTCTCTCCTGAACGATACGGTGCAAAACCTCAAAGTTCGCTCGCTTTGCTACGTAGCGCTACATTGAGCAAACGCGTTCAAGAGAGGTTTAAAAGTAATCGCTAATTGAGCGATTAGGGCCTACTTTGAAACCTCTCTTGAACACGGCCCAGGTGCACGCACGGAATCGTTAACGAGATGCAGCATGTCTTAAGTTAACCAGTGATGGCGATTAGCGTGAGTGAGGGACATTGCAAGACCCTAGGCGATCGACGATGTTTGCTTTCTTGTGATTATGTAGAATCACATTTGTATTGTGAAATGTTCCCTGTACCAATCGTCGCTTGATGTCGAATATATCTGATAACTGGTGAGATTTACATATACAAGATTACAATAACACCTCGTGACCTTTACCCCTATCATATGTAGTGCACTGTCATCGCCAGTAAACAGACACAATACATTCAATACTCACTATATTGTATATCCGCGACTGACCTATATTTCACTCACGAGGGGTGTACGGGTATGTGCTCAGTGAAGATGAAGGTTTTGGGTCTATTCGTTCTATTACTCGTTCAGTAAGTGTCTTTTTCAAATTTCGAAGATCTAAGGGTTGCTTTTTGAAATGTCGTTCCCCAGTGAGGTTTACAGACGTTATTTTTCCTCAGTATGTGACATAATAGTTTAATAAAATACATTACAGAGCAATGAAGGGAAAGCAAGGCAGTCTGTGTAGTCAATGTATACCTCATACATGCGCCTTTTCATGTAAACTACCACACTAGTTAACTCCTGCACATGTCACGTTTGTGACGTTACTGTAGCTTGCCGTCTCAAGATACGTGGGCCGTTTCCTGACTAATTGTATGTGAATCAAATGGAACAGAATGGGTAATAAAGAAATTATTACACTCGAAAATATGTCATATGACTTTTACGAAACTCGTGCAAATTAAAGTATAATAATCGCTCTCGCTCGGGCAAAAGAAACATTTACGCCCGTTTCGTTAAAGTCACATTTCTAACTCACCTGTACGTACATATTATAGAACATATATTGATTCCATCACGGATTTGATAAAACAATTAGCTATTTAATTTCATGTAACTGTACACATATACTTTTTTAGATAGTAATCAGAAGAAAATTCAAACTCTCTGGTCACTTACATAAAAAGTGTGTACATATACATACAAATGAATGCATATGAATGATCCTTCCTGCTGTACATGTATGTCTATAGTGATGGGAAGTTAACTGATATACATGTGATGAGAACTTGTTGGCGACTTGAAACAAATATATATCATGATCTGTTAGAATTTACATTCCGCTATTCATACTTCTCAAGAAGACAAACGTGTTCTCCCCTACAGAGTTGTCTGGGTGGAGCCAGCACCCCAGGAGATCCCCCCGACGAGTCTGATGCAGTATGTGGAGAGCGGGGGCGTACTGACATACCACCTGAATGTCTCCGGGTGCGACGTGAACCTCCCCAAACAGATCCCCACCTACTCCTGGGGGGACACTGTCTACACGGCCATGGCTACAGGGCAGTCCTTAACAAGCTATACTGTACAGTTCTCCATCACCAGAGCTGTGAGTGGGAAGAAGTACAATCTAACAGGTAATCATGACTCTTTTCTGTTCCAGATATATTGGTAATTTTCAGCAATTGAAATGTCGAGCGCCAGGCAAAAAACAAAAAATCTTATTCTCTAAAGTCTTATGATGCGGCCGTGTATTCAGCCATGTATTAATAACCGGGTATTCAGTTACGTTTCTTTAAAACACCCTGAAATTTGCTTCACAATATGCAAAATATAGCTGAAATCTAATATGCATATAAGAAGTTAAGCCATTACATACACTGATACAAAGGTAGCATATGAGGTCGTATGATTTGCCAAGTTAGACATAAGTATGATAAGTAACATGTTTCTACTAACAGAGGTAAGTACAATGCTTCAATAGTCCTTGCTTCCATTGATCTTTCTCTATTCTATGACTGTGTCAACGTGCCTCTATTCAACTATAAAGTGTTATCATGAGGAAGCGCTCATAACTGTTCCTTTCTTCAGACAACGCTATTCGGTTTACTCAGGTGAGTCTGATGCCCTCTGAAATCTTCGTGGAGTTGACTGATGTTGATGAGCACAAGCCTCAGTTTCTGGCAACTGGCAGTATACAGTGTAAATACGACCAAAAGTAAGTAATTTATTTATTAATTAATTATATTCATTCATTTATTTATTTATTTATTTATTTATTTATTTATTTATTTATTTATTTATTTATTTATTCATTTTAATGTACATGTTTTTTATGCTTAGCGTTATCTCAAATATTGATTGAATAACTCTTTTTAATAAAATGCAAGCGTTCTTTTTGGCCATTAAGTGAGATGTATAAAACCATCAAATGAAAGAGATGTGTATGTATCGTTCTAGCGGTGTGAAGCTGTATGGTCAGGCTATGCCAGGCATACAGTTGACGACTTACGAAGACTTTGTAAGTCACCTGGAGATGGGCTATGACGTGCACTACGTTCTGAGATTGGACATGTGCTCACCTTCAAACAACACCGGTCTCTTGTGGGGAGGGGTCGTCACAGGTGAGTGAAGGTGTAATGCTGTACCTGTTGAGTGAAGTTGTAATGCTGTACCTGGTGAGTGAAGTTGTAATGCTGTACCTCGTGAGTGAAGTTGTAATGCTGTACCTGGTGAGTGAAGGTGTAATGCTGTACCTGGTGAGTGAAGGTGTAATGCTGTACCTGGTAGGTGAAGTTGTAATGCTGTACCTGGTGAGTGAAGTTGTAATGCTGTACCTGGTGAGTGAAGGTGTAATGCTGTACCTGGTGAGTGAAGTTGTAATTCTGTACCTGGTGAGTGAAGTTGTAATGCTGTACCTGGTGAGTGAAGTTATAATGCTGTACCTGTTGAGTGAAGTTGTAATGCTGTACCTGGTGAGTGAAGTTGTAATGCTGTACATGGTGAGTGAAGTTGTAATGCTGTACCTGGTGAGTGAAGTTATAATGATGTACCTGGTGAGTGAAGTTGTAATGCTGTACCCGGTGAGTGAAGGTGTGATGCTGTACCTGGTGAGTGAAGTTGTAATGCTGTACCTGGTGAGTGAAGGTGTAATGCTGTACCTGGTGAGTGAAGGTGTCATGCTGTACCTGGTGAGTGAAGGTGTAATGCTGTACCTGGTGAGTGAAGTTGTAATGCTGTACCTGGTGAGTGAAGTTGTAATGCTGTACCTGGTGAGTGAAGGTGTAATGCTGTACATGGTGAGTGAATTTGTAATGCTGTACCTGGTGAGTGAAGGTGTAATGCTGTACCTGGTGAGTGAAGGTGTAATGCTATACCTGGTGAGTGAAGTTGTAATGCTGTACCTGGTGAGTGAAGTTGTAATGCTGAACCTGGTGAGTGAAGTTATAATGCTGTACCTGTTGAGTGAAGTTGTAATGCTGTACCTGGTGAGTGAAGTTGTAATGCTGTACATGGTGAGTGAAGTTGTAATGCTGTACCTGGTGAGTGAAGTTATAATGATGTACCTGGTGAGTGAAGTTGTAATGCTGTACCTGGTGAGTGAAGTTGTAATGCTGTACCCGGTGAGTGAAGGTGTGATGCTGTACCTGGTGAGTGAAGTTGTAATGCTGTACCTGGTGAGTGAAAGTGTAATGCTGTACCTGGTGAGTGAAGGTGTCATGCTGTACCTGGTGAGTGAAGGTGTAATGCTGTACCTGGTGAGTGAAGTTGTAATGCTGTACCTGGTGAGTGAAGTTGTAATGCTGTACCTGGTGAGTGAAGGTGTTATGCTGTACATGGTGAGTGAATTTGTAATGCTGTACCTGGTGAGTGAAGGTGTAATGCTGTACCTGGTGAGTGAAGGTGTAATGCTATACCTGGTGAGTGAAGTTGTAATGCTGTACCTGGTGAGTGAAGTTGTAATGCTGTACCTGTTGAGTGAAGGTGTAATGCTGTACCTGGTGAGTGAAGTTGTAATGCTGTACCTGGTGAGTGAAGGTGTAATGCTGTACCTTGTGAGTGAAGTTGTAATGCTGTACCTGGTGAGTGAAGTTGTAATGCTGTACCTGGTGAGTGAAGGTGTAATGCTGTACCTTGTGAGTGAAGTTGTAATGCTGTACCTTGTGAGTGAAGTTGTAATGCTGTACCTTGTGAGTGAAGTTGTAATGCTGTACCTGGTGAGTGAAGTTGTAATGCTGTACATGGTGAGTGAAGTTGTAATGCTGTACCTGGTGAGTGAAGGTGTAATGCTGTACCTGGTGAGTGAAGTTGTAATGCTGTACCTGGTGAGTGAAGGTGTAATGCTGTACCTGGTGAGTGAAGTTGTAATGCTGTACCTGGTGAGTGAAGGTGTAATGCTGTACCTGGTGAGTGAAGGTGTAATGCTGTACCTGGTGAGTGAAGTTGTAATGCTGTACCTGGTGAGTGAAGTTGTAATGCTGTACCTGGTGAGTGAAGGTGTAATGCTGTACCTGGTGAGTGAAGGTGTAATGCTGTACCTGGTGAGTGAAGGTGTAATGCTGTACCTGGTGAGTGAAGTTGTAATGCTGTACCTTGTGAGTGAAGGTGTAATGCTGTACCTGGTGAGTGAAGGTGTAATGCTGTACCTGGTGAGTGAAGTTGTATTGCTGTACCTGGTGAGTGAAGTTGTAATGCTGTACCTGGTGAGTGAAGGTGTAATGCTGTACCTGGTGAGTGAAGGTGTAATGCTGTACCTGGTGAGTGAAGTTGTAATGCTGTACCTGGTGAGTGAAGTTGTAATGCTGTACCTGGTGAGTGAAGGTGAAATGCTGTACCTGGTGAGTGAAGGTGTAATGCTGTACCTGGTGAGTGAAGTTGTAATGCTGTACCTGGTGAGTGAAGTTGTAATGCTGTACCTGGTGAGTGAAGTTATAATGCTGTACCTGGTGAGTGAAGTTGTAATGCTGTACCTGGTAAGTGAAGTTGTAATGCTGTACATGGTGAGTGAAGTTGTAATGCTGTACCTGGTGAGTGAAGTTATAATGATGAACCTGGTGAGTGAAGTTGTAATGCTGTACCTGGTGAGTGAAGTTGTAATGCTGTACCCGGTGAGTGAAGGTGTGATGCTGTACCTGGTGAGTGAAGTTGTAATGCTGTACCTGGTGAGTGAAGGTGTAATGCTGTACCTGGTGAGTGAAGGTGTCATGCTGTACCTGGTGAGTGAAGGTGTAATGCTGTACCTGGTGAGTGAAGTTGTAATGCTGTACCTGGTGAGTGAAGTTGTAATGCTGTACCTGGTGAGTGAAGGTGTAATGCTGTACATGGTGAGTGAATTTGTAATGCTGTACCTGGTGAGTGAAGGTGTAATGCTGTACCTGGTGAGTGAAGGTGTAGTTCTAATCCCTTATGAGTGAAGTTGTAATGCTGTACCTGGTGAGTGAAGTTGTAATGCTGTACCTGGTGAGTGAAGTTATAATGCTGTACCTGTTGAGTGAAGTTGTAATGCTGTACCTGGTGAGTGAAGTTGTAATGCTGTACATGGTGAGTGAAGTTGTAATGCTGTACCTGGTGAGTGAAGTTATAATGATGTACCTGGTGAGTGAAGTTGTAATGCTGTACCTGGTGAGTGAAGTTGTAATGCTGTACCCGGTGAGTGAAGGTGTGATGCTGTACCTGGTGAGTGAAGTTGTAATGCTGTACCTGGTGAGTGAAAGTGTAATGCTGTACCTGGTGAGTGAAGGTGTCATGCTGTACCTGGTGAGTGAAGGCGTAATGCTGTACCTGGTGAGTGAAGTTGTAATGCTGTACCTGGTGAGTGAAGGTGTAATGCTGTACCTTGTGAGTGAAGTTGTAATGCTGTACCTGGTGAGTGAAGTTGTAATGCTGTACCTGGTGAGTGAAGGTGTAATGCTGTACCTTGTGAGTGAAGTTGTAATGCTGTACCTGGTGAGTGAAGTTGTAATGCTGTACCTGGTGAGTGAAGGTGTAATGCTGTACCTTGTGAGTGAAGTTGTAATGCTGTACCTTGTGAGTGAAGTTGTAATGCTGTACCTGGTGAGTGAAGTTGTAATGCTGTACCTGGTGAGTGAAGGTGTAATGCTGTACCTGGTGAGTGAAGGTGTAATGCTGTACCTGGTGAGTGAAGGTGTAATGCTGTACCTGGGGAGTGAAGTTGTAATGCTGTACCTTGTGAGTGAAGGTGTAATGCTGTACCTGGTGAGTGAAGGTGTAATGCTGTACCTGGTGAGTGAAGGTGTAATGCTGAACATGGTGAGTGAAGGTGTAATGCTGTACCTGGTGAGTGAAGTTGTAATGCTGTACCTGGTGAGTGAAGTTGTAATGCTGTACCTGGTGAGTGAAGGTGTAATGCTGTACCTGGTGAGTGAAGGTGTAATGCTGTACATGGTGAGTGAAGTTGTTATGCTGTACCTGGTGAGTGAAGGTGTAATGCTGTACCTGGTGAGTGAAGGTGTAATGCTGAACATGGTGAGTGAAGGTGTAATGCTGTACCTGGTGAGTGAAGTTGTAATGCTGTACCTGGTGAGTGAAGGTGTAATGCTGTACCTGGTGAGTGAAGTTGTAATGCTGTACATGGTGAGTGAAGTTGTAATGCTGTACCTGGTGAGTGAAGTTATAATGATGTACCTGGTGAGTGAAGTTGTAATGCTGTACCTGGTGAGTGAAGGTGTAATGCTGTACCTGGTGAGTGAAGGTGTAATGCTGTACATGGTGAGTGAAGTTGTTATGCTGTACCTGGTGAGTGAAGGTGTAATGCTGTACCTGGTGAGTGAAGGTGTAATGCTGAACATGGTGAGTGAAGGTGTAATGCTGTACCTGGTGAGTGAAGTTGTAATGCTGTACCTGGTGAGTGAAGGTGTAATGCTGTACCTGGTGAGTGAAGTTGTAATGCTGTACCTGGTGAGTGAAGTTGTAATGCTGTACCTGGTGAGTGAAGTTGTAATGCTGTACCTGGTGAGTGAAGGTGTAATGCTGTACCTGGTGAGTGAAGGTGTAATGCTGAACATGGTGAGTGAAGTTGTAATGCTGTACCTGGTGAGTGAAGTTGTAATGCTGTACCTGGTGAGTGAAGGTGTAATGCTGTACCTGGTGAGTGAAGTTGTAATGCTGTACCTTGTGAGTGAAGGTGTAATGCTGTACCTGGTGAGTGAAGGTGTAATGCTGTACCTGGTGAGTGAAGTTGTATTGCTGTACCTGGTGAGTGAAGTTGTAATGCTGTACCTGGTGAGTGAAGGTGTAATGCTGTACCTGGTGAGTGAAGGTGTAATGCTGTACCTGATGAGTGAAGTTGTAATGCTGTACCTGGTGAGTGAAGTTGTAATGCTGTACCTGGTGAGTGAAGGTGTAATGCTGTACCTGGTGAGTGAAGGTGTAATGCTGTACCTGGTGAGTGAAGTTGTAATGCTGTACCTGGTGAGTGAAGTTGTAATGCTGTACCTGGTGAGTGAAGTTATAATGCTGTACCTGTTGAGTGAAGTTGTAATGCTGTACCTGGTAAGTGAAGTTGTAATGCTGTACATGGTGAGTGAAGTTGTAATGCTGTACCTGGTGAGTGAAGTTATAATGATGTACCTGGTGAGTGAAGTTGTAATGCTGTACCTGGTGAGTGAAGTTGTAATGCTGTACCCGGTGAGTGAAGGTGTGATGCTGTACCTGGTGAGTGAAGTTGTAATGCTGTACCTGGTGAGTGAAGGTGTAATGCTGTACCTGGTGAGTGAAGGTGTCATGCTGTACCTGGTGAGTGAAGGTGTAATGCTGTACCTGGTGAGTGAAGT
Source organism: Gibbula magus (assembly GCA_936450465.1). NCBI lineage: Eukaryota > Metazoa > Mollusca > Gastropoda > Trochida > Trochidae > Gibbula > Gibbula magus. The sequence continues at coordinate 61,270,254 of OW388291.1, forward strand.
TGTAATGCTGTACCTGGTGAGTGAAGTTGTAATGCTGTACCTGGTGAGTGAAGGTGTAATGCTGTACATGGTGAGTGAATTTGTAATGCTGTACCTGGTGAGTGAAGGTGTAATGCTGTACCTGGTGAGTGAAGGTGTAGTTCTAATCCCTTATGAGTGAAGTTGTAATGCTGTACCTGGTGAGTGAAGTTGTAATGCTGTACCTGGTGAGTGAAGTTATAATGCTGTACCTGTTGAGTGAAGTTGTAATGCTGTACCTGGTGAGTGAAGTTGTAATGCTGTACATGGTGAGTGAAGTTGTAATGCTGTACCTGGTGAGTGAAGTTATAATGATGTACCTGGTGAGTGAAGTTGTAATGCTGTACCTGGTGAGTGAAGTTGTAATGCTGTACCCGGTGAGTGAAGGTGTGATGCTGTACCTGGTGAGTGAAGTTGTAATGCTGTACCTGGTGAGTGAAAGTGTAATGCTGTACCTGGTGAGTGAAGGTGTCATGCTGTACCTGGTGAGTGAAGGCGTAATGCTGTACCTGGTGAGTGAAGTTGTAATGCTGTACCTGGTGAGTGAAGGTGTAATGCTGTACCTTGTGAGTGAAGTTGTAATGCTGTACCTGGTGAGTGAAGTTGTAATGCTGTACCTGGTGAGTGAAGGTGTAATGCTGTACCTTGTGAGTGAAGTTGTAATGCTGTACCTGGTGAGTGAAGTTGTAATGCTGTACCTGGTGAGTGAAGGTGTAATGCTGTACCTTGTGAGTGAAGTTGTAATGCTGTACCTTGTGAGTGAAGTTGTAATGCTGTACCTGGTGAGTGAAGTTGTAATGCTGTACCTGGTGAGTGAAGGTGTAATGCTGTACCTGGTGAGTGAAGGTGTAATGCTGTACCTGGTGAGTGAAGGTGTAATGCTGTACCTGGGGAGTGAAGTTGTAATGCTGTACCTTGTGAGTGAAGGTGTAATGCTGTACCTGGTGAGTGAAGGTGTAATGCTGTACCTGGTGAGTGAAGGTGTAATGCTGAACATGGTGAGTGAAGGTGTAATGCTGTACCTGGTGAGTGAAGTTGTAATGCTGTACCTGGTGAGTGAAGTTGTAATGCTGTACCTGGTGAGTGAAGGTGTAATGCTGTACCTGGTGAGTGAAGGTGTAATGCTGTACATGGTGAGTGAAGTTGTTATGCTGTACCTGGTGAGTGAAGGTGTAATGCTGTACCTGGTGAGTGAAGGTGTAATGCTGAACATGGTGAGTGAAGGTGTAATGCTGTACCTGGTGAGTGAAGTTGTAATGCTGTACCTGGTGAGTGAAGGTGTAATGCTGTACCTGGTGAGTGAAGTTGTAATGCTGTACCTGGTGAGTGAAGTTGTAATGCTGTACCTGGTGAGTGAAGTTGTAATGCTGAACATGGTGAGTGAAGTTGTAATGCTGTACCTGGTGAGTGAAGTTGTAATGCTGTACCTGGTGAGTGAAGGTGTAATGCTGTACCTGGTGAGTGAAGTTGTAATGCTGTACCTGGTGAGTGAAGTTGTAATGCTGTACCTGGTGAGTGAAGTTGTAATGCTGTACCTGTTGAGTGAAGGTGTAATGCTGTACCTGGTGAGTGAAGTTGTAATGCTGTACCTGGTGAGTGAAGGTGTAATGCTGTACCTGGTGAGTGAAGTTGTAATGCTGTACATGGTGAGTGAAGTTGTAATGCTGTACCTGGTGAGTGAAGGTGTAATGCTGAACATGGTGAGTGAAGGTGTAATGCTGTACCTGGTGAGTGAAGTTGTAATGCTGTACCTGGTGAGTGAAGTTGTAATGCTGTACCTGGTGAGTGAAGTTGTAATGCTGTACCTGTTGAGTGAAGGTGTAATGCTGTACCTGGTGAGTGAAGTTGTAATGCTGTACCTGGTGAGTGAAGGTGTAATGCTGTACCTGGTGAGTGAAGTTGTAATGCTGTACATGGTGAGTGAAGTTGTAATGCTGTACCTGGTGAGTGAAGTTGTAATGTTGTCAGACTGCCTCCAAAGACAAGAAATCACGTGACCATCACCATACACGTGCTGACAGAGACCTCGAGATAACAGTGGATAACAACGACAAGTCTGTGCCTACAGACACAGATAATAATCGAACTGTAACCTTCACAAAGGAATGGCAAAAAGCCTTTTCTGGAGCAACATGGTCACGAACAAAGAGGTTGGTTTTATCTTACGTCAGTGCAAACGACTCGTTTGAGATTGTGAAAGATGCAATTGTTGACTTTGCCAAAGATAAAGGAGTAGACATTGTAAAAATCTCACTACTAAAACATTGGAAAGGACATTACCCAACTTTCACTATCAGCATCAATGTACCGTACTCTGTCGTGAATGGGTACCGAAACAATATTGGTATTCACAAGATGTCAACTCACGAAATGAAAACGACAAGTCATGGTAGAGGCTTATCAAGCAGTACTTCTAACGATTCTACTCCTCATAACTATGTATCCTACTTCCTTCGGTACATGGAACATACGTGGACTTGGCAATTGTATAGATACTCTTCACCAGAAGCTAGCCAAATATGACGTCATCTTTATCTGTGAAACCTGGCTTGATGAGAACAGTAAAATAAAGTTAAGTGACATTGATCAAACGTTCTTGTGTATCAACAAGCAATGCACAAACATAACACCGGGCAGCAGAGGATATGGAGGAGTAATGATGCTAGTCCGGAAGAACATGAACGTTAAGATAACTGAAATGGACCTTGGTGGTTATGAACGTTCACTGTGTGTTAGAATAAAATCATATGACAGTGAAATTTACGTAATTGGAGCTCATTTACCTTCCTCAAATGCCCTAGATTCAGTATATTTGGACGCACTTGATTCTATAATGGAACTTTATGATTTGTATTCTCAACGTGGTCAAACTCTGCTACTAGGGGACTTTAATGCTGACTTGAGAAAACATATTGAACCCGTGAAGAAGCGTGCAGCCAGCCTATGCAGAGCCCTGGCAGAGAGACAGCTGTACTCTATTGTCCCAATTGATGACGCAACACAATATACATATACCACAAAGGATGGACATACTCGGACTCTGATTGATTACGTTCTTTGTTAGTAAAGATGACCTCCATTGTGTAACAGGATATCTGATTGACTCTGATGTCACCTACTCGGTTTCCGATCACCTTCCTCTCATCATATTCATGAATATACAGGGCGGTTATAAAAGTTATGGAGGGCAGAAACTTAACTGGAGAAAAGCTAGTGAGATCGACCTGATGTTATATAGGTATGAAACCGAGGAACATCTCCGCGAAGCGACAGTAGACATGTCCTGTTATTCAACACCGGCAGAATACATCAACGCCTATAACGACATGGTTGTACACAGTCTCCACGAATCAGCAAAGCTCAGTATCCCCTGTTCACTTTTTCGTCCTCATCTCAAGCCATACTGGACAAAAGACAATCTCAAGTCGTACCATAATGAAATGAGGACATGTCGGCGACAATGGAGCCAGAATGGCAAGTGCCACAGTAGAGAAGATGCATCATACATTAAATACAAAGAAGCAAAACGAGAATTCCGCAAGCAACATCGACGCTCTAAGCAACGTTTGATTGAAGAAAAATTCAGTGAAGTATCAAATTCTGCAGAACTGGACATTAACGAATAGCATAAGACGACCAAGAAACTCTCCAGAACCACGGCTCTTACTAAATGTCTAATCATTGATGATTGCAAATATGAAACTCCAGGTGATATGTGTTCTGTTTTCAGCTCTCACTTTGGAAAACTTGCAACACCGGAGAAGGATGAACATTTTGATGAACACTTTGCTTCATCTGTTCGTGACAAAGTAGGCACTATTGAACATTCCTATTCTGGAATAACCACAGATACGGACAAGTCACCTATTGAAAAACCATTTACATCAGACGAGGTATGGTCAATTGTGAGGACATTAAAACCAGGGAAATCTCCAGGACCTGATTGTCTTACAAACGAGCATATCAAACGTTCAGGACGATCTGTTCTCAATCATCTAACAATTATGTTTAATGCAATTGTACAATATGAATGTATACCAACTTATCATGTTGGTAAAATCCTCCCTATCCATAAGGGTCATGGCAAAAGTAAATCGGATTGTAACCATTATAGAGGAATAACTTTAACAAGTGTATTAAGTAAACTGTTTGAACGGCTACTACTGTCTCGGATCGAGAATATGTTGAATGGTAAATGTGAATTTCCACACCCATTGCAGTTTGGATTTCGAAGAAATGCTGGAGCAGAAACAGCATGTTTCAGTCTCAGTGAGAACATCGCATACTATAATGAGCGGCACTCGCCTGTGTATTGTGCCTTTTTAGATAATGCTAAGGCATTTGATAGAGTTTGGCTTGATGGACTGTTCTGTAAACTCTATGATATGGGTATAACTGGAAAGACATGGCGACTACTACGTAATGCCTACTCATCAATGAAGTCCTATGTGTCATTTTCAGGCTGCGAATCAGATATATTCTCAATCAACCAAGGTGTAGGACAGGGGCGTGTTTTATCAGCCTGGTTATTCACTGTGTACATAAATGGCCTCATTTGTCAACTGGACAATTCGGGCTATGGTCTACATCTTCCATGGGGCCACTATCCAGGCCAACTGTTAGCAGACGACACAACAATAGCAAGTGGCTCCCCGTCTTCACTTCAAAAGCTGCTGGACATCGCTCATGATTATTCCTGTAAATGGAGATTGGTGTATAATGTAAGCAAAAGCTCTGTGCTAGTTTTCGCTCGCTCTCAATGTGATGTCCTGTGTCCCGAAGTGTCCTGTGGAAAGATTGAACTACCACACAAATCAACTGTTATTTATGCAGGTGTACTTTTCTCATGCAGCGGTAAATCTATGGAGCGAACTCTACGTGCTTGTGAAAAGATTAAGAAATTAGTTAATATAAACCATAGCCACGGACTCTACTTTGGAAGCTTAAATCCGCTATCTGCTGTACGGATTTTTCGACGTGTTATATTGCCATGTGCATTATACGGCTGTGCCACATGGGGGCAATTATCATCAAAAGAATATGAAATGCTTGAACTACCTCAACGATATTTCAGCAAAAAAGTTCAAGGGCTACCTAAGCAAACGCCATCAGAAGTTGTTAGGGACAGCTTGAAGCTTATTACAATACAATCATATATTGATTACCAAGCCCTCCTCTTTATTGGTAGACTCTGTAGAGTAAGCTGCTGCTACTACTTCAAACGTATTTTTATTGGCAGACTTGCTCAATTCAAATGTGAGTCTAAGAACTGCAAAAAATGTATTTATTCCCCATGTTTTAATATGTTTAGGTTGGTTGAAAAATATAATCTCACCAATGACTTTGCTGAATATGTTAATAACAGCAATGTACTATGCAAGTCTAAGTGGACAGACACTGTGACGGAAAAAGTGCAATATGTGGATATTTCTTTCCTTATCACCCAAATGAACAAACGACTGGATCGTTCACGATATGTCTCCATCAGATGTGCAGGTCATAATAAGTTATGGCTGCTTTGTCAACTCTATCCATTTAGATTTAAACATCTATCTCGTGTTGTATTGACTGCATCGAGAAGACTTCTATCAAAAGAATGTTGTTGTGGTATTGTTGCCAACGATATTGTTAAGCATGTTTTTATGTCTTGTCGTATGAATATGCAAGAAAGAAATGAACTGTATGAACATGTTTTTGATATCCTTGATGTTGACTGCTTTGTCAAATTGTGGGCAAATGATGATGATATCATGATTTCGTTCTTGCTCGGTGGCTTTCCAGAATGTACTGTAGATATTGAATTTGATACCTGGTGTAAAATAATGTTTCTTGTTGCGGACTTTATTTGCAAATGTAAAGCATTGTTTGTGTAATATCAATCATTTTGTAACTGTACATTAGACCTCTCTATCATATATACAACTGTATCCATGTAATCTTCAATCTTGGTGGTAATAAAGACAATCTATCTATCTATCATGGTGAGTGAAGGTGTAATGCTGTACCTGGTGAGTGAAGGTGTAATGCTGTACCTGGTGAGTGAAGTTGTAATGCTGTACCTGGTGAGTGAAGTTGTAATGCTGTACATGGTGAGTGAAGGTGTAATGCTGTACATGGAGAGTGAAGGTGTAATGCTGTACCTGGTGAGTGAAGGTGTAATGCTGTACCTGGTGAGTGATGGTGTAATGCTGTACCTGGTGAGTGAAGGTGTAATGCTGTACCTGGTGAGTGAAGGTGTAATGCTGTACCCGGTGAGTGAAGGTGTAATGCTGTACCTGTTGAGTGAAGGTATAATGCTGTACCTGGTGAGTGAAGTTGTAATGCTGTACCTGGTGAGTGAAGGTGTAATGCTGTACCTGGTGAGTGAAGTTGTAATGCTGTACCTGGTCAGTGAAGGTGTAATGCTGTACCTGGTGAGTGAAGAGTAATGCTGTACCTGGTGAGTGAAGTTGTAATGCTGTACATGGTGAGTGAAGGTGTAATGCTGTACATTGTGAGTGAAGGTGTAATGCTGTACCTGGTGAGTGAAGGTGTAATGCTGTACCTGGTGAGTGAAGTTGTAATGCTGTACCTGGTGAGTGAAGTTGTAATGCTGTACCCGGTGAGTGAAGGTGTAATGCTGTACCTTGTGAGTGAAGTTGTAATGCTGTACCTGGTGAGTGAAGTTAAAATGCTGTACCTGGTGAGTGAAGGTGTAATGCTGAACCTGGTGAGTGAAGGTGTAATGCTGTACCTGGTGAGTGAAGTTGTAATGCTGTACCTTGTGAGTGAAGGTGTAATGCTGTACCTGGTGAGTGAAGGTGTAATGCTGTACCTGTTGAGTGAAGTTGTAATGCTGTACCTGGTGAGTGAAGGTGTAATGCTGTACCTGGTGAGTGAAGGTGTAATGCTGTACCTGGTGAGTGAAGTTGTAATGCTGTACATGGTGAGTGAAGTTGTAATGCTGTACCTTGTGAGTGAAGTTATAATGCTGTACCTGGTGAGTGAAGGTGTAATGCTGTACCTGGTGAGTGAAGGTGTAATGCTGTACCTGGTGAGTGAAGGTGTAATGTTGTACCTGGTGAGTGAAGTTGTAATGCTGTACCTGGTGAGTGAAGTTATAATGCTGTACCTGGTGAGTGAAGGTGTAATGCTGTACATGGTGAGTGAAGTTGTAATGCTGTACCTGGTAGGTGAAGTTGTAATGCTGTACCTGGTGAGTGAAGGTGTAATGCTGTACCTGGTGAGTGAAGGTGTAATGCTGTACCTGGTGAGTGAAGTTGTAATGCTGTACCTGGTGAGTGAAGTTGTAATGCTGTACCTGGTGAGTGAAGGTGTAATGCTGTACCTGGTGAGTGAAGGTGTAATGCTGTACCTGGTGAGTGAAGTTGTAATGCTGTACCTGGTGAGTGAAGTTGTAATGCTGTACCTGGTGAGTGAAGTTGTAATGCTGTACCTGGTGAGTGAAGTTGTAATGCTGTACCTGGTGAGGGAAGTTGTAATGTTGTACCTGGTGAGTGAAGTTGTAATGCTGTACCTGGTGAGTGAAGTTGTAATGCTGTACCTGTTGAGTGAAGGTGTAATGCTGTACCTGGTGAGTGAAGTTGTAATGCTGTACCTGGTGAGTGAAGGTGTAATGCTGTACCTGGTGAGTGAAGTTGTAATGCTGTACCTGGTGAGTGAAGTTGTAATGCTGTACCTGGTGAGTGAAGGTGTAATGTTGTACATGGTGAGTGAAGGTGTAATGCTGTACCTGGTGAGTGAAGGTGTAATGTTGTACCTGGTGAGTGAAGGTGTAATGCTGTACCTGGTGAGTGAAGGTGTAACGCTGTACCTGGTGAGTGAAGTTGTAATGCTGTACCTGGTGAGTGAAGTTGTAATGCTGTACCTGGTGAGTGAAGTTGTAATGCTGTACCTGCTGAGTGAAGTTGTAATGCTGTACCTGGTGAGTGAAGTTGTAATGCTGTACCTGTTGAGTGAAGGTGTAATGCTGTACCTGGTGAGTGAAGTTGTAATGCTGTACCTGGTGAGTGAAGTTGTAATGCTGTACCTGGTGAGTGAAGTTGTAATGCTGTACCTGGTGAGTGAAGGTGTAATGTTGTACATGGTGAGTGAAGATGTAATGCTGTACATGGTGAGTGAAGGTGTAATGCTGTACCTGTTGAGTGAAGGTGTAATGCTGTACCTGGTGAGTGAATTTGTTATGCTGTACCTGGTGAGTGAAGGTGTAATGCTGTACCTGGTGAGTGAAGGTGTAATGCTGTACCTGGTGAGTGAAGTTATAATGCTGTACCTGGTGAGTGAAGGTGTAATGCTGTACCTGGTGAGTGAAGGTGTAATGCTGTACCTGGTGAGTGAAGTTGTAATGCTGTACCTGTTGAGTGAAGGTGTAATGCTGTACATGGTGAGTGAAGTTGTAATGCTGTACCTGGTGAGTGAAGGTGTAATGCTGAACATGGTGAGTGAAGGTGTAATGCTGTACCTGGTGAGTGAAGTTGTAATGCTGTACCTGGTGAGTGAAGTTGTAATGCTGTACCTGGTGAGTGAAGTTGTAATGCTGTACCTTGTGAGTGAAGTTGTAATGCTGTACCTGGTGAGTGAAGATGTAATGCTGTACCTGGTGAGTGAAGGTGTTATGCTGTACCTGGTGAGTGAAGGTGTAATGCTGTACCTGGTGAGTGAAGTTATAATGCTGTACCTGGTGAGTGAAGGTGTAATGCTGTACATGGTGAGTGAAGTTGTAATGCTGTACCTGGTAGGTGAAGTTGTAATGCTGTACCTGGTGAGTGAAGGTGTAATGCTGTACCTGGTGAGTGAAGGTGTAATGCTGTACCTGGTGAGTGAAGTTGTAATGCTGTACCTGGTGAGTGAAGTTGTAATGCTGTACCTGGTGAGTGAAGGTGTAATGCTGTACCTGGTGAGTGAAGGTGTAATGCTGTACCTGGTGAGTGAAGGTGTAATGCTGTACCTGGTGAGTGAAGTTGTAATGCTGTACCTGGTGAGTGAAGTTGTAATGCTGTACCTGGTGAGTGAAGTTGTAATGCTGTACCTGGTGAGGGAAGTTGTAATGTTGTACCTGGTGAGTGAAGTTGTAATGCTGTACCTGGTGAGTGAAGTTGTAATGCTGTACCTGGTGAGTGAAGTTGTAATGCTGTACCTGGTGAGTGAAGGTGTAATGCTGTACCTGGTGAGTGAAGTTGTAATGCTGTACCTGGTGAGTGAAGTTGTAATGCTGTACCTGGTGAGTGAAGGTGTAATGTTGTACATGGTGAGTGAAGGTGTAATGCTGTACCTGGTGAGTGAAGGTGTAATGTTGTACCTGGTGAGTGAAGGTGTAATGCTGTACCTGGTGAGTGAAGGTGTAATGCTGTACCTGGTGAGTGAAGTTGTAATGCTGTACCTGGTGAGTGAAGTTGTAATGCTGTACCTGGTGAGTGAAGTTGTAATGCTGTACCTGGTGAGTGAAGTTGTAATGCTGTACCTGGTGAGTGAAGTTGTAATGCTGTACCTGGTGAGTGAAGTTGTAATGCTGTACCTGTTGAGTGAAGGTGTAATGCTGTACCTGGTGAGTGAAGTTGTAATGCTGTACCTGGTGAGTGAAGTTGTAATGCTGTACCTGGTGAGTGAAGTTGTAATGCTGTACCTGGTGAGTGAAGGTGTAATGTTGTACATGGTGAGTGAAGATGTAATGCTGTACATGGTGAGTGAAGGTGTAATGCTGTACCTGTTGAGTGAAGGTGTAATGCTGTACCTGGTGAGTGAATTTGTTATGCTGTACCTGGTGAGTGAAGGTGTAATGCTGTACCTGGTGAGTGAAGGTGTAATGCTGTACCTGGTGAGTGAAGTTATAATGCTGTACCTGGTGAGTGAAGGTGTAATGCTGTACCTGGTGAGTGAAGGTGTAATGCTGTACCTGGTGAGTGAAGTTGTAATGCTGTACCTGTTGAGTGAAGGTGTAATGCTGTACATGGTGAGTGAAGTTGTAATGCTGTACCTGGTGAGTGAAGGTGTAATGCTGAACATGGTGAGTGAAGGTGTAATGCTGTACCTGGTGAGTGAAGTTGTAATGCTGTACCTGGTGAGTGAAGTTGTAATGCTGTACCTGGTGAGTGAAGTTGTAATGCTGTACCTTGTGAGTGAAGTTGTAATGCTGTACCTGGTGAGTGAAGATGTAATGCTGTACCTGGTGAGTGAAGGTGTAATGCTGTACCTGGTGAGTGAAGGTGTAATGCTGTACCTGTTGAGTGAAGGTGTAATGCTGTACCTGGTGAGTGAAGTTGTAATGCTGTACCTGTTGAGTGAAGGTGTAATGCTGTACCTGTTGAGTGAAGGTGTAATGCTCTACATGGTGAGTGAAGTTGTAATGCTGTACCTGGTGAGTGAAGGTGTAATGCTCTACATGGTGAGTGAAGTTGTAATGCTGTACCTGGTGAGTGAAATTGTAATGCTGTACCTGGTGAGTGAAGTTGTAATGCTGTACCTGGTGAGTGAAGGTGTAATGCTGTACCTGGTGAGTGAAGGTGTAATGCTGTACCTGGTGAGTGAAGTTGTAATGCTGTACCTGGTGAGTGAAGTTGTAATGCTGTACCTGGTGAGTGAAGTTGTAATGCTGTACCTGGTGAGTGGAGTTGTAATGCTGTACCTGGTGAGTGAAGTTGTAATGTTGTACCTGGTGAGTGAAGTTGTAATGCTGTACCTGGTGAGTGAAATTGTAATGCTGTACCTGGTGAGTGAAGGTGTAATGCTGTACCTGGTGAGTGAAGTTGTAATGCTGTACCTGGTGAGTGAAGGTGTAATGCTGTACCTGGTGAGTGAAGTTGTAATGCTGTACCTGGTGAGTGAAGTTGTAATGCTGTACCTGGTGAGTGAAGTTGTAATGCTGTACCTGGTGAGTGGAGTTGTAATGCTGTACCTGGTGAGTGAAGTTGTAATGTTGTACCTGGTGAGTGAAGTTGTAATGCTGTACCTGGTGAGTGAAGTTGTAATGCTGTACCTGTTGAGTGAAGGTGTAATGCTGTACCTGGTGAGTGAAGTTGTAATGCTGTACCTGGTGAGTGAAGGTGTAATGCTGTACCTGGTGAGTGAAGTTGTAATGCTGTACCTGGTGAGTGAAGTTGTAATGCTGTACCTGGTGAGTGAAGTTGTAATGCTGTACCTGGTGAGTGAAGGTGTAATGTTGTACATGGTGAGTGAAGGTGTAATGCTGTACCATGTGAGTGAAGGTGTAATGTTGTACCTGGTGAGTGAAGGTGTAATGCTGTACCTGGTGAGTGAAGTTGTAATGCTGTACCTGGTGAGTGAAGTTGTAATGCTGTACCTGGTGAGTGAAGTTGTAATGCTGTACCTGGTGAGTGAAGTTGTAATGCTGTACCTGGTGAGGGAAGTTGTAATGCTGTACATGGTGAGTGAAGTTGTAATGCTGTACCTGGTGAGTGAAGGTGTAATGCTGAACATGGTGAGTGAAGGTGTAATGCTGTACCTGGTGAGTGAAGTTGTAATGCTGTACCTGGTGAGTGAAGTTGTAATGCTGTACCTGGTGAGTGAAGTTGTAATGCTGTACCTTGTGAGTGAAGTTGTAATGCTGTACCTGGTGAGTGAAGATGTAATGCTGTACCTGGTGAGTGAAGGTGTAATGCTGTACCTGGTGAGTGAAGGTGTAATGCTGTACCTGGTGAGTGAAGGTGTAATGCTGTACCTGGTGAGTGAAGGTGTAATGCTGTACCTGGTGAGTGAAGTTATAATGCTGTACCTGGTGAGTGAAGGTGTAATGCTGTACCTGGTGAGTGAAGGTGTAATGCTGTACCTGGTGAGTGAAGTTGTAATGCTGTACCTGTTGAGTGAAGGTGTAATGCTGTACATGGTGAGTGAAGTTGTAATGCTGTACCTGGTGAGTGAAGGTGTAATGCTGAACATGGTGAGTGAAGGTGTAATGCTGTACCTGGTGAGTGAAGTTGTAATGCTGTACCTGGTGAGTGAAGTTGTAATGCTGTACCTGGTGAGTGAAGTTGTAATGCTGTACCTTGTGAGTGAAGTTGTAATGCTGTACCTGGTGAGTGAAGATGTAATGCTGTACCTGGTGAGTGAAGGTGTAATGCTGTACCTGGTGAGTGAAGGTGTAATGCTGTACCTGTTGAGTGAAGGTGTAATGCTGTACCTGGTGAGTGAAGTTGTAATGCTGTACCTGTTGAGTGAAGGTGTAATGCTGTACCTGGTGAGTGAAGGTGTCATGCTCTACATGGTGAGTGAAGTTGTAATGCTGTACCTGGTGAGTGAAGGTGTAATGCTGAACATGGTGAGTGAAGGTGTAATGCTGTAAAGGGTCTCTGATGGGATGGTATCCAATTTTTCTGCAGTCTTATCAAAACAAAGTTATGCATGATTGAATTGTTATGGTATATAACCTAAACTGGGATGAACTTTTCCAAGATGAGTGTCAATGTAACTTCAAGTAAGTGTCAAAGTTCAGAAATTACTAAATTCAATAGCCAGTATTTACATGTTTATTTAAGTGACACAACTAATAAGCGATTGTGTCATCACTTTTGGGTGATGGGAGTATCATAACTGGTGATTGATGGTGTCATAATGTTTGTGTGATGGTGAAAGAGTTGGTGAGTTATGGTGAAATAAATGGTGTGATTGTGTCATAACTTATGAGTTACGGTGTCATAGCTTGTAAGCGATATGGTGTCACTGTCCTATCTCGCCTTGTTAAGCAGATTCCATTTTTTAAAATGTGTATTTCTAGAAACTTTTAAAATTTAGCTCAGTGTTTAACAAACACATTATATATAAATTTATGATATGAGTTTATCATATACCTATCATGTGATAACGATTATCTTATTTTATTGAACAAGGATATGTGTGATTGTTGAAACTGCAAGTGTAACCTGTTTATTATGGTTCATTTAATATGTATGGCAATTGAAACACAGCATCATTTTGGAATTATCATTGTTATAAAACAACGAATGCTGTGGTAATGGCAGGTGCAATAACATTCCTATATTGTATCATTCTCCCAGTTCTTCACCAACTCAATATTAATATGGGAGGAATGTCATGGGATTAAGATGACTGTTTATGACGACCTCTTACATATTTATCAACAACTGATTATATCAACATAAATGTAATATAAGAATGTCTGCCACTACACACTTGAATGCCCATGATATGTATAGAGTGAATTGTTAAGAATTGTAAAAGATGTCAGAAAAACACGGATACGCTTCCCTCATATTTAAATACATGTGCATGTATCGCTTTGTCTGAAAACTAAATGAATGGTTTATTTACCAAAGCGCTAATTTAGATTATTTTAAAGTCTTCACAAGCGCATTTACAAGTTTGTCTTTAACATAAAGTGAAGTAAAATACCCCACTAAATAGGACCGCGTGTTCCCACTCCTTCCCATACGAATAACCATAATATGCATATTTTACAGGATATAGATTCGCTCACCAAGGCGGTGTAGAGTTCACTCAGATCGTTGATTCAGCGCAGAAGCAGTTCTTCCTGATCGTTGGTGTGACTGAGACTGAAGTGACTGTAAAATCATACACAGTCTTCAGACTGACGAGAACACAGTCAAAAACCGAGACTAGGAAATGCCAACTTGGAAAGGCTTTACAAGTTACTGTTGACAGCGATGCTTGAAAAATCGATTATTTTAAGTCAAGTGTTGAATACTTCAATGAATTAAGCAATACTCTACAATTATACAAGCGTGTTTGAAATATGGACCGTAACACGGAACAATAGACGTCAATTACAATCGAACTAGAATGGTAGAACATATGTTGAACACTAATTATTTAGTAATGATAGTGACTTCTTTTAGATATGGGGATTTACAAACGATTTAGTAGTTTCAGATTTCACCTAGAAATCTATTTTGTATTTGATCATGTTTGTTGTGATGTGTGTGGTTGCTTTGTGTTCCTGTCTGTGAATATATCTATCAACGTTTTGTTTTCATAATAAAGCTTCATCACTATATTAGTTTTTACCAAATTCTTTTTTATAAATGAAAACTAAATCATAAATCCGTACAAGACAAAAGATGTAATATAGTGTAGTGATTAAAATAGAAATATATATATGTATATATTCGTGTGTTAACTCATTTTGAGACATTTCTCATCGAATATTATGGTGGCTGATTCGCTACTTCCTGTTATTCTAAGCAAGGGCGAAATAGCGAAGTGGCGATGCGAAGTAGCGAGGTGGCGATGCGAAGTAGCGAAGCGGCGATACGAAGCAACGAAGATGCGATGCGAAGTAGCGAAGACGCGATGCGAAGTGGCGATGCGAAATAGCGAAATAGCGAAGGTTTTGCTTCACTACTTCGCATCGCGACTTCTCTACTTCGTATCGCCACTTCGCTACTTCCCATCGCCACTTCGCTACTTCGCATCGTTACTTCGCCACTTCGTCAGTTCGTTATTTCGCCACTTCGCCACTTCGCCACTTCGCCACTTCGCCAATTCGCTACTTCGCCAAATCGTCATTTCGTCATTTCGCGTCTTCGCTCCTTCGCCACTTCGCATCGCCACTTCGCTACTTCGCATCGCCACTTCGCTACTTCGCATCGCTACTTCGCTAATTCGCCTCTTCGCAACTTCGTAGTAGCGAAGACACGTTGGAGCGAAGAAGCGAAGTGGCGATGGGAAATAGCGAAGTGGCGATGAGAAGGAGCGAAATGGCGATGCGAAGTAGCGAAGCAAAAATCTTCGCTATTTAGCTATTTCGCATCGCTACTTCGCATCGCCTTTTCGTATGGTGGCTGATATCTGCCATTCGCGTCTTCGCTACTTCGTGTTATTCTAAGCTAGGGCGAAATAGCGAAGTGGCGATGCGAAGTAGCGAGGTGGCGATGCGAAGTAGCGAAGCGGCGATGCGAAGTAGCGAAGATGCGATGCGAAGTAGCGAAGACGCGATGCGAAGTAGCGATGCGAAGTAGCGAAGACGCGAAGGTTTTGCTTCGCTACTTCGCATCGCCACTTCACTACTTCGCATCGCCACTTCTCTACTTCGTATCGCCACTTCGCTACTTCCCATCGCCACTTCGCTACTTCGAATCGTTACTTCGCCACTTCGTTAGTTCGTCATTTCGCCACTTCGCTACTTCGCTACTTCGCTTCTTCGCTCATTCGCCACTTCGCCAATTCGCCATTTCGCCATTTCGCGTCTTCGCTACATCGCCACTTCGCATCGCCACTTCGCTACCTCGCATCGCCACTTCGCCACTTCGCATCGCTACTTCACTAGTTCGCTAGTTCGCAACTTCGCTAGTTCGCTACATCGTGTCTTCGCTACTTCGTCACTTCGCGAAGTAGCGAAGACACGATGTAGCGAGGAAGCGAAGTGGCGATGCAAAATAGCGAAGTAGCGATGAGAAGTAGCGAAATGGCGATGCGAAGTAGCGAAGTAAAAATCTTCGCTATTTAGCTATTTCGCATCGCTACTTCGCATCGCCTCTTCGTTACTTCGCATCGCGTTTTCGCTACTTCGCATCGCGTCTTCGCTACTTCGCATCGCCACTTCGCTATTTCGCCCTAGATTCTAATAATACGAAGTAGCGAAGACGCGAATGGCAGAAATCAGCCACCATATTTTCGTTACTTCGCATCGCATTTTCGCTACTTCGCATCGCATCTTCGCTACTTCGCATCGCCACTTCGAAGCAAAACCTTCGCTTTTTCGCTATTTCGCATCGCTACTTCGCATCGCGTCTTCGCTTCTTCGCATCGCATCTTCGTTACTTCGCATCGCCACCTCGCTACTTCGCATCGCAACTTCGCTATTTCGCCCTTGCTTAGAATAACAGGAAGTAGCGAAGACGCGAATGGCAGAAATCAGCCACCATAGAATATACAGTTCCCTGTTCATAGTAAGTAAGATCGTAATGTTTGAGCAAATAATCCGATGTCCTATAATTGTTTTTTTAAACATAACTTGACAATGTGTCCTAAAGTTATGAAACTTTTATTATAAGGCGATGAACCGGTATACAAAGCAGTTATATATTATAGAATCTGCAGGTTATATTTGTCTTTATGTGTAGTGTTATTTGTTAGAAATATATACACTGGAATTCTAATTTCGAAAAACTTATAAACTGGTTTGTGATTTCTTTTATCTCTTTAAATTATAAACTGTTATATTTAACGCTTCGTATATTTTATCCAATATATCACGTTTCAACATCACATATCATAGAGATCTTGAGTGTAATTTTAAACAAAATATATCACTCGTTGGATTCCAACCTAAACCAAGGACAAGAATAGAACAGACGGTCAAGGCAGTGACCACTAGACAACACATAACCTCATCCGCTTTTGACACGAATTGTATTCATTAACTATATATGAACAGAAAGAAACTACTGTATTTTCTATCTACTTCTATGTCGTTTAAATTGAAAGTAGGATATTATTTATTATAAAGAATGCGACGTTTCCTTACTTTCGGTGTTGATAGGCCTGCAAATAAGGCATCTAGTCTATCTATTAAAGTTGATCTTGAGGAAAGTTCGCTTTAATTATTGTAAATCTGTCATCCGTCATGTCATAACATTCAACGATATTTACAGAAAATATTTCTAAAAAGTGGGTAAGGTACCAACTACTTTGACATCATGTGAGTATCTTCAAAATTGAAGATGGTATTCATTTGTTCGATACCAACTATATGTTACAGGAGTCGGTATAACATCTAAACCATTGTGCATGTTCCTTGATTTGTGAAATAAACTTTTCACTATGTAGCATTGTATTATGATATATTGCCACATTGTATTCTACTTAGAGACAGGACCCAGCTTCATAATCAAACTTTCAAACTATAATTGCTATTTTTAGAAACATACGTTGAGTAAACGTTTCTTCTTGTACATTGCAAAACCCGTCGTGTGGTATTTAAATACATGAAGATGTATTATCATAAACATGCTAACTACATGTAAGAAAGAAGACCAAACGCGAGCCAGGAAGCGCTATTTGTTGATTGTTGAATTAATAACAGACTCTGAGACATGTATAGTTCATATGCAAATGAGAAATACCCTCGTTCAAACAAAGGTAAAAGATTTGAATACAAATCGTCGATTTGAATAAGACTATTCAAATTAGTATAACTTGCTTATTGGAAATTGGAACATTTATAAGAGTAAGGCACAATTTGCCAAACGAGAAATCAAATCACAATAACCACATTATTTGTTAAACGTAATACAGTTTGAAGGTCAGTATTAAATATTTGAGACTGTTTAATCGAAATATGATACCAAACGCGGATTTTTTTTCGTTTAATAAAACAACTATTGTGAATCATAAATGGTATTCCAGATTATGACTATTTTAAAACTATGACAACCAAACGATACATGCGCAAAAGTATACGAGCAACTGATGAATGTATCCAGTTTGACAGTCATCATAACAGTGCGTGCTACAGTTTTCGCTGTACGGATAGGCGTGTTTACACTCCATATGCGACAACTTCATCACTTTTGAAGATGTCCGCTTCGACGTTTTAATTATCGATAACAGGTTAATGAGAGCGAATTGTAATTATTTTATTGCATCTATAGAAGGCCTAAAGGGCCATAATTTCGTGTCGCTGTTTCGCGGTTTCGATAAGACCAAGGCATAATAAGTCCTGGACTGTCCAAATTGCTGTCAAGAAGTGTGCTGTACAGTGCCTTTGAGTACTGTACTCAAACTTTTAAAATCTTGGCGTATTTACTGTATTATCCTACGTGTTTAATACGCTTTAATTTAAGATTGATGTATATTTTCTGAATATACCATTTATTTCCCAGTCCATAAAAAACTATAATGTAGATTACATGAACATAGCTACAACGTATTAAGTGAATAACATTTTTGATGGCGTGTCCCTTATATGATAAATTACGTAGAAAATGCCTTAAAGAATGGTATTATGTCAATCTGTCGACAGATAAATGTTCATCTTTATTGAACGGTAAACATCAATATGTAATTAAAATCTTGCTATGTTTATATACCATGCTATGAACATGAGAAATGATCAGTAAGAGAGCAGCGCAATATGTATCTCATTTTTTAAATCAATTTATTTCACAGCACAGCATTTTCATATGTATAAATGATGTAAACACAGCAAGTCAAATATTATCTTATTGAACAGGTTGTTGCTAGATGACCAAAATATGACAAAAGAATCATATTTGCATTGTGAATATGCATTTGATTTATGTAGTTGATAGATGTATTGCAGTTTTGGATTCAAACCTGCTAAAGTAGGTAATTTGTTTGCCAATTTATAAAATATAAATGTATATGTTAAAATAAAGAGGAGATTCACAATATCGTTCCTTCTTTCTTTGAATCTAAGAATAACTGTTTCTGCATTTAATTTCGAATCGGTGTCCGTTTCATTTTTAATCCATTCCAGTAGATCCTGCCACAACCTTTTGACAAACCATTCTTTATAAACCACATTAATATATATATCGTATATGTTAAAGTGTATAATATAATATAGGCATATGGCTTTTGAGTACGGATTAGATTAGTCATAATATTTTAATCAGTAGACTCAGTGTATCTCAGTTTATATGGCAGCTCTTGTTGGCGGCATTACTATTTTGACATATTCCAAGGTTACTCTTACTTACTCTTACTTCTCTAACAAATATAAACAATAACAAGTTACCTATTATCCGTCGTTCATATTACCAGTTCGATTTGCTTTTGTATTGATCTTACATTGTCCTCAATTAACGTTACATTTATCATAAAACAACTAGTTTGTAAGGACGACGTCATTTTTTACTCATTGTGCACTTGAGAATGCTTGAATGTCCTTCGCGATTAGGCTTCTTCGCGGTTTCGCTTCTTCGCTCCTTCGCGATTTCGTTTCGCGCACGTTTCGCTCCTTCGCGATTTAGTTTCGCTGTTTCGCGTCGTTGTTTCGCGATTTCGTATGGTGGCTGATTTCTGCCATTCGCGTCTTCGCTACTTCGTGTTATTAGAATCTAGGGCGAAATAGCGAAGTGGCGATGCGAAGATGCGATGCGAAGTAGCGAAAATGCGATGCGAAGTAACGAAAAGGCGATGCTAAGTAGCGATGCGAAATAGCTAAATAGCGAAGATTTTTGCTTCGCTACTTCGCATCGCCACTTCGCTACTTCTCATCGCAACTTCGCTAGTCCCATCGCCACTTCGCTTCTTCGCTCCATCGTGTCTTCGCTACTTCGCCGCGAAGTGACGAAGAAGCGAAGACACGATGTAGCGAAGTAGCGAAGTTGCGAAGAGGCGAACTAGCGAAGTAGCGATGCGAAGTAGCGAAGTGGCGATGCGAAGTAGCGAAGTGGCGATGCGAAGTGGCGAAGTAGCGATGACGCGAAATGGCGAAATGACGAATTGGCGAAGTAGCGAATTTGCAAAGTTGCGAAATAACGAACTGACGAAGTGGCGAAGTAACGATGCGAAGTAGCGAAGTGGCGATGGGAAGTAGCGAGGTGGCGATACGAAGTAGAGAAGTCGCGATGCGAAGTAGTGAAGTAGCGATGCGAAGTAGCGAAGCACAACCTTCGCTTTTTCGCTATTTCGCATCGCTACTTCGCATCGCATCTTCGCTACTTCGCATCGCATCTTCCTTACTTCGCATCGCCGCTTCGCTACTTCGCATCGCCACCTCGCTACTTCGCATCGCCACTTCGCTATTTCGCCCTAGCTTAGAATAACAGGAAGTAGCGAAGACGCGAATGGCAGAAATCAGCCACCATAATTTCGTGTCGCTGTTTCGCGGTTTCGATAAGACCTCGTTTCGCAATTTCGCAATTTCGTTTTGACTTTTTCGCGATTTCGCGTAGGACAGTTAACACGAAATGAAATGGCCCCTCTCTATGGTGGCTGATTTCTGCCATTCGCGTCTTCGCTACTTCGTGTTATTAGAATCTAGGGCGAAATAGCGAAGTGGCGATGCGAAGTAGCGAAGACGCGATGCGAAGTAGCGAAAATGCGATGCGAAGTAACGAAAAGGCGATGCGAAGTAGCGATGCGAAATAGCTAAATAGCGAAGATTTTTGCTTCGCTACTTCGCATCGCCACTTCGCTACTTCTCATCGCCACTTCGCTTTTTCCCATCGCCACTTCGCTTCTTCGCTCCATCGTGTCTTCGCTACTTCGCCGCGAAGTGACGAAGAAGCGAAGACACGATGTAGCGAAGTAGCGAAGTTGCGAAGAGGCGAACTAGCGAAGTATCGATGCGAAGTAGCGAAGTGGCGATGCGAGGTAGCGAAGTGGCGATGCGAAGTGGCGAAGTAGCGAAGACGCGAAATGGCGAAATGACGAATTGGCGAAGTAGCGAAGTGGCGAAGTGGCGAAATAACGAACTAACGAAGTGGCGAAGTAACGATGCGAAGTAGCGAAGTGGCGATGGGAAGTAGCGAAGTGGCGATACGAAGTAGAAAAGTCGCAATGCGAAGTAGTGAAGTAGCGATGCGAAGTAGCGAAGCAAAACCTTCGCTATTTCGCTATTTCGCATCGCTACTTCGCATCGCGTCTTCGCTACTTCGCATCGCATCTTCGTTACTTCGCATCGCCGCTTCGCTACTTCGCATCGCCACCTCGCTACTTCGCATCGCCACTTCGCTATTTCGCCCTTGCTTAGAATAACAGGAAGTAGCGAAGACGCGAATGGCAGAAATCAGCCACCATACCTCTCAGCCATCATAGTTCTGCATCTGATGTGAGTCAATGTTATCTCCAACCTTCAACTCTGGTCTACATCCTAGTGTAATCAGATACCCAGCTGCTGTATAGTGTACTACATGTATAGGAATGGAGTGAAGATGCAGATCTATCTGTTTGTCGTTGTGTTAACTATTCAGTAAGTAACTCAAATTATTTTCATTGTAGAGTCTTATTTTAGTTCATTAAGGATGTTTCGTTCGCAAATGAGAATATGATGTTTAAAAGTGTCTAAACGGTATAAAGAAGTTACATGTAAATTAGCATAGACAGACATACAGACAGACATATTTTATTTTAGTGTCACTCGTCAGTTACATATTAAAATTATGCATAGAGACAAATGTTTTGTTTGAATAGCACACAATGTCCACTTTACAGGGGATTAGGCCTGAATTACATCATTAAGTGACCCTCCTTCACAGTGTAAACATTAAATAGTTGTTGCACTTGCATAATGGACACTAATAGCATGCATGTATTTATCGAGAGTGTAATGTTTTTCTTGCTTTTGGAGAAACTACTTTTAGTACAGTCAAATTTACTTTCAACTTTACAAAGTTGCTTTCAGTGTGACATGTGTTGTCACTAAAATCACTGGTTGTTTCCTCTGTTTGTGAAACAGTTGTGGAGTCCCTCTCATCTGAAAGTTTCGTTCAAGTTAGACATGAGTTTGGTTTAAACAATATTTATTTCAAAAGAAAGGAATTAGGCTAGCAGCCTATCTTAAAACTTCTCCAATACATGTACAAACATTATGTATTTATACAATTTATCACTGACAAAAAACAATCCTTGAAGTGCGACAGATTTTGTGATAAACAATTATAAATTAACAAGAACAGCTGTCTGTAAGTGCAACACATTTATGAATAGACTACAATGTTTTGTTGATATCGTCAGAAAAGGAATAATTTCCAGATGAAAATCAGTTTGAACATCACAGCCATTGACCTAAAAGAGACACTTTGATCGAAATTGAGCATAACCCAGTTTCAAGATACAAATTGGAATGGCTAACTCCTTTTACAGATCCACATATGGTTCTTAGGGCATCCAAATGAAGCTTCTCTAATCTTCTCTCAATTTAATCAAATAATAACTCTTGTGTGTGTGTACTTTTCCAAATAAAATCACAATAATCAAAATATTAAAATAAATGAGCTATACAAAGTCTGTAATGTTTTTCTCTTGAGGCGATATTTAAGACTTCTCAGACAGTTAATCACAGCCCAGCAAACACAGTAACGTTTCTACAACGTTTCTGGAACGTTTCTTTAAGGTTTCGGAAACGTTTCTGAAAAACGTTTCTGAAACGTAAGTTTTTTCTCGTTTTTGAAACGTTTCGGGGAAACGTTTTAAAGAAACGTTCAGGAAACCTTTTGAAAACAGTCGACCTGGTACGGTTTATAGTACGTTTTTGAGTAAACGTCATTATTTACACTCACCGTTGATAACTCACCGTAGCCATTGAGTTCCTCTAAATTTAAACACTCGACCAGATAAAACACTGATAAACAAATGCGAGTTACCTCCCCCAACGCCTGTCCCCGCTAGGTGGCTAGAACCCTGTGACGTCATTCCTTCCTCCTGGAGCCTGGACGCAGGCAGCTCTCAGACTCGCAGGAGGGGAGATGAGAGGGGAATAAAGACCGGTGAGTGATCAACGGTGAATATAAATAAAGACGTTTACTCAAAACGTACTATTATTTACATACTCTAGTTGATAACTCACCGTAGCCAGCATGCCGAGAGCGGGAAGGTAACTCGACCCCTGATACGCTGAGCCCGAACCGGACAGAGGAGGCAGTTCTCCTTATCCGAAGGGTTAATAGTGGAGGAGATAGACGGAATGTTGAACGTTCTGCCGCGCTCGTCGGCGGCTTGGTTCTTACAAAGGAAATCGGGGGCTAGCCCAAGCGTTGCAACGGACCCGTCCCTAACCTCGAAGCGAAGGAGGTCTGCCTGCAAGGCATGCAGCTCCGATATTCTGGCAGATGATGCAATGGCTACCAGAAACGCTGTCTTAATCGAGAGACGAAGGATAGTCTGTCAGAGGCTCATAGACGTCTGACTTGAGATGGTTCATAACCACCGCCAAGTCCCACTCTAGAGGTCTTGATTTCTGACGTCCGTCTACCTGTCGGTAGGTTTTCACGATCTCTTTGAGCACGGATATGTCTATACTCGGCTCTCGTTTACGGAGGACGAACATAATCCCGGCCATGTAGGTATTAATGGAGGAGGCCTTCCGCGTGCGGAGGTGAACTAGGTACTCCGCGACCTGAGGCACTGTTACTGACAGGATGTCAAAACCCTTCTCCTTACAAAACGGTGCGAAGGCGTTCCACATGTACATGTACGATTATTGTAAAACCATACACAAAGCTTACAATACCAGGGTCTATTTATTTAAAACAAGACTATCGTATTAACATCCCCGCCAGACTCAAGAAATCAGAACAAGGGCAATAATTTGAGAAGAAGTAATTGTGCACTTCTCATTTTCATTCCATCAAGGTATTGATTCCCTCAAGCCATCCAAGTGATTTGATTTTAAAAAGTTTCTGAGAAAAGCTTTCCCCTTTGAAGATAGCTGGAACAGAGTCGAAAAAAAAGACCAAAGGCAATAACTCCAATCAAGGTATCACTCGGTGAGATATGTCAGTCAACTTTACAGATAAGGGATGGCGTAGGGTTGTTGTCCCCTTTCTACTGATTACTTGAATGTTATCGCAATTAACATTGCCTAATTAAGCACATCGTCTTTAAAATCCACGTAACATGATTACAAAATACGAGAAATGTCCCATGCACATTTTCGCCAATTAACATGGACAAAGTTTCATAAACGTTTTTGAAACGTTAATTGAGTGGTGTAACCTAAATGTTTTAGAAACGTTTTGAAAACATTGGTTTCTTTTTTGAAAAAGTGATGGATTCTGATTTTTGAGGGTTAAATTCAACCTTCCAACCGCTTACTGTTGGGACACCTTACACGACACAAACAGTTAAGCACTTTTAGCTATCCATCAATTTCCTCAAAAGCCAAAACTCAAGTCAGTCTCTATCACTGGCTAATTTAAGTATTTACTGCATTTCGTCAGGTTTTCTGTGTCAGATTATAGACGTCACTACCAAGTTCAAGATGATAGAGAGTGGCGACAGTTATGCCTTGCAAGGGAAGTTGGCAATGGATTTGTTTATGTGATTCGGTATTGTTTTCATCGATATCTATCTATAATTCGTTTGGAGTGTGGCGTATGTGAGTTATGAAATATGAGTAGGCGTTGGGATTAAGTTGATTGTCTGATGACTTATCAGGAAATTCTATCTCCTAGGTAATAAGGCGCAAGATAACATGCTTTGAGCGTGCTTAAAATTCAATATCTATGTTCGTTTATTAATTTATTCATTAATCAAATTCACAGGGTTCTGGGAGTAGACTCAACACGTCGGGGCATCTTACCTAAAGCCATGAATGGCGGAGGGTACGCCGCCTACCACCTGAACATAACACCGTGTGATGTCCACCTTCCCAAACAGATCCCTGCATACTCGTGGGGCTTCACCATTTATACTGCCAGACTCGTCTTGAAAAATCCCATGTTATTGTACACATATTTCTCAACTACAAGAGCTGTTGGTGGAAAACAGTACAATCTAACAGGTAAAGAGTGTTGTACATGTACAGCTGTATATCGATATGTGTATACACGTGTATCTTGGTGCAAATATCATGTAAAATAACATTTATTGTAACGTCAATAAATTACATCACATACAATGCCAATGAATCACCACTTATCCATGACTAAAGTACTAGTCATTCTCAAACTAATCAGGTGTCCTGACGTATGTCACGTCAGGGGTGCATCTTTATGAAATTTGGCATAATGAAATAGACAGAAAGGGTCAATTTTTAAAAATTTGAGTTTCATTGATTTTCAAGTTTTCATATTGACAAAATTAGAACAAGTTCATTACAAATACTTTGAATGAGTATAAGAGTAAATATATGATGTATGTTTGACTTAGTTAATTTCTTACTGAACATTGCAGAGAAAGAGAGTATTGCACAAGAGAAAATAAAACGTCGAGTTGATACATGCCAAATTTCATGATATTTTCATTGAAATACACAATCAGGTGAACTCAACTTCCGGTATGCTGCTGTATATCGTATTGGCATTTAGGGCGTTGCGGGACGAGAGGATCACTTGAGAGCCTGTGTTTGTACACACGTTTCTAATGCGCACGGAATCATATATAATAACATTTCTGTATTCATAATCAATATTATAGATATATATCTACCAACACTCATTCCATGTAATTTAGCTGCTTAATAATCAATTCACTGTACAATGTATATAATTCGACATAGCATGTACGTTATGGTTAAGTTTTCTAACGACTGTTAAATATTCAATAACTAGTTCCACAAACCTTACTGACAAGACAGACTAACTAATAACCTTCTCAACTGATAATATTATCATGTTATTCCTACTTCAGAGCAGGTTGTCCGCTTCACTCAAGTGACTTTGATAAACACCCTTGTCCATGTGGACATGGCAGATGTTGATGAAAGAACGTCAACTCCTCAGATACTCGCCCGTGGATCTGTTAAATGTGACGGCCAAAGGTAATGCAAGTCGTGTTAGTAATGTGATATAGCGAAATGAATCCATACGCGGGTCAAGAGGGGGGGGGGGATTCGAAAACTGTTCATGATATCTTTCTGAAACTTTTCATGTGTATTGCCCAGCGACAGAAGTGGTGTCTTTTGATATTTCGTTTGTGTTCGTTTTTATTAATTTTTCATTTTATCTCCCTGAAACTGTACGACGTTTGTATTGATGCATATGGATTAACAACTAACTGAAGTGGTACTTCAAAGATGTAAATTATCTTTCAAAGATGTGTTTTATAAATATGTGTGATCGATGAGATATGTCATCTTCTGATGTCTCTTGTTTTATGTAGCTACACCATCATTCCTATATATTCTCCAGCGGATTCAACACCTTCCCTCGGGGAAATGACTTGACAACGTTCAAACAAATCGTTAACCAACTACTAGCCGGCAACAACTTAATATCTGCACTGAATTTGGACCAGTGTTCCCCTGTCAGTAGCTCCGGAATATCATGGATTGGGATTATATCTGGTGAGCTACACATATGGTGAAGCGTTATCAATCTGGCTATGTTGTGATGTGATAAGGATGCTGTTGTTGTAGTTGACGAAAATAATTACACAAAATGAGAGTTTTCTTCTTTTAATACTGCTGTACTAGTACCTAAAATCCTTATTATACGTCTTATTGTGCCTACCACAGGGCAAGTTTAGCGCAAATATGTTCGCCAACAGAAAGGAGGGACCAGTTTTTCCTGGCCGTTCATCTCTGTGGCGGAACATATGTGCCCAAAAGTTGGCCTGTGGTTCTGGGTTCTTTGTATTCTTGTTTTGATCACCAGCAAAGGAGCATACGTGATATTAAGCTAGGAGTATACAAAGGTCCATCTTCACAGTCATATGTCACTCGATCAAACCTCTTAATTACGCACATTTTCTTAAACAATATTAATGCAAGCAAATCCAATCTTTCAGATTATCAGTTTCCACATGAAGGAGAGTTGGAGTTCACACAGTTGGTGGACTTTATAGAGAAACAGTTCTACCTGATTGTGTCTGTCACTGAGACTGAAGTGACTGTACAATCATACACAGTCTTCAGACTGACAAGAACACAGTCTCAACGAGAGACGAAGAAATGCCAACTGGGGAAAAGTTTGCAAGTGTCAGTTAACGATTCATGAAATAATGTGTCACGGCAGCAATTGTAATATCTAATATACAACGATGCTTGAGGTAAGGGATAACACTATTTCATTTAAAAAATCAAATATTTAGTATTGATGCCAATGTCAGCAAACGCTAAACGAATATATGTCTTGAACATCGTGATGTTTACAAAAGATATAGAAATGGACGAGATGCCTGTATATAATTCTCTTGGTTCAATTCAATTTGTTTATTTCAGAAGTGTAGGCCATCGGCCCATAACTACATATGTTGGATTGTACATGACAAACTGGTGTGTATACAATAAAAGATTTTCAGCTTTAACATCTTTGGTACATTGCATGATAAATAAAGCATGCTAAGTTATTAATAAGTTTACAATCTGATGTCAACATGAGAAATTTGAATTTATCTTCATTTGGAATTGTACAATATATCTGAGGTAAATATTTAGAACGGAGTTGGTGGAATTTGGAACATACAAGGAGAAAATGGTACTCATCCTCAATATAACCTTCATTACATTGTAAACACAGTCTATCATATCTATTCATATTAAAATGCCTTCCGGTTTCGATACGTAAATGATGTGAAAAACATCTCAATTGAGCAATAGCTACTCTAAACTTCTTGATATTAACTGCACTTAAGTATAATTCCTTTGAAAATGATAGTTTGAAATAAGAATAAGCGATAGATTTGGTACCAATTTGAAGAGAGCTATGCCAATTCTGCTCATGAATACATTTCAAACGACTCATAAACTCGGATAAGAACGACGTAGGAAGACTAACACATTCTCTTGATTATGTCATTAGTGTAAGGATGCGTGTGTATCTTACTCAGAACTGAAATTTTAAATAATGGGAACTCGTCCTGAAAGCTAACACGTAATTTTGGAATTGCATGTCGTGTTGTTCAAATGGTGTTCTCTAATGTTTGTATTTCTATATCATTTGTATTCTTTTTATCATTTGTATATGTACATTTTGTATGTTGGCCGGAGGTCTTAAATGAAATAAACCATTTGCCTTGACTTGACTCTTACAACACATCTGTCATCAACACTAGTATTTTGATCTATGTTAGCTGTTTGCTGGGAAAATCAGAATAAATCTCAAATTGCTATATTTCGTGTAAACAAAGAAGTCTGACTCTGAAAAAGATATACGCAATTTCTCACTTTTCTCAAACATAGCTACAATTGTAATATTTTGGAACACACTATATGTAATACTACAAATAGTTGAACTCCATCGAGCCGAGTGCATTGTGAGATTCCAACGTACATACAACCTTAAATCAGGTGAACCTATCACCATCGCTGAACGTCCCCTCAACTCTCATGGGTTCGCTACAGAGAACGTTAAACAAATGGTTATTAAACCACGTGACATCGATACTCCTCTATTGCATGGCGTTTAGAAGCATTGAAAATACGTTCCATTCAGTGAGCGCAGGAAGTAACATTGCTGTACTAGTACATGTATTTGGAACCAAACCATTTGAAAAGGTTCAGAATCGTATTATTGCAATAATTAACATTATTCAAGATTTTAATGTCCAACAATAATTTCGATCAAAGTTTTACCCGACTAACCCAAACGAAGAGTATTAAGACATTTGACCAAGAAGAAACATTCGTCATGGCGCGTTTCAGTTGACAAGACTCCGAGTTATAAACCTAGGTCGGATTCTGTCTGTTGTTTTGTAGGTATCTTCTTTTCTTGGAATAACCTCTAATGAGGTCTTACTTCCGAGAATAACCCGGTATGAGGTTTTACTTTTGAAAGTAAGACCTGAACCTAAGGTTTTTTTGAAAGTAAGACCTGGAAATGCACTTAGAATAATTTTTCAGACTTGCAACGCAATAGCCAACAAGCAGCAATTATTATCGAAAATTATACACAGTTAAAAATTTCCAAGTTGAAATAGCTGGATTCGAACCTGGCACCCTTCGCTCTCTAAACTGGCGCCTTAGACCGCTCGGCTATGCAGACCGAGATGATGAGTGGAGTTGAATTACTCCATTTATAGTCATACCTTCTTTGCCTCGATATAACGCAACCGAGGGCGACATACCCTTTATAAAAACACGATTTGGGAATAAAAAATTATAAAATGTAAATTTTTACATTTGACGTTTATAAATAGGAAGAAAACATTCCTCCTTCGTCTTCTGCTTTTAAAATGGTCTAAGCGGAGGAATTAGGCCCTTTGAGCGTCCGAAACTATAACTCGTAAATTTGGATAGTTGACGGTTTATAAGCTGGAGAAAACACTCCTCCTCGGTCTTCTGCTCTGAGAATAAACTCAAGGTCGGGATAGCCCCTCGGGGCTTTATCCCTCCCTTCAGGTTATTCTCAGAGCAGAAGACCTCGGAGTCATGTTTTCTCCTTAACGTAATATATGGTTGAAATAATGACCGCAGACCGAGTGAATATCTGTGATAACCATCGAGCGGTACGCGAGATGGTTATCACAGATATTCACGAGGTCGAGGTCATTATTTCACATACACCACATGGTTATGATTGATTAAGTGTCAAGGCATTTTGATTTTTATTCATGTAAATACGAAATAGTTACTTCATCTTAACGTTTTGAATAGTTGTAATGTTGTAATGCTTGAGTAACTCTACTCCAAACATTGCCTCAACTTCACGTGCACACTGCGCGAAATTCACGTGCAAATCGATTCGTGTACATTCTCAGATGTCAATCAGAAATTTCAAGCAAGTAACCAACTAATTCTTTTCGTTTTTACTTCATAAACTTCATCACATCTATCTTGAATATATATGAAATAAAGATGAACAATTGTAAATAAAAACACTTATGATATGTTTTAAGACAACATATACTATTTTAACTAGCCATTCAATCCATGACCAACTATCTATTGGCGTTAAGTGAAAACCGTGGCTGCACGGACGTTGTTCGTTTCATCTTGTGATGCACGGACATTATGAATGTCATGTTGTCAAGCTGATTTTCTAACTTCACGTGCTGCACACAATAAAAAAACGCGTGGTTTCAAGGAGGTCGCCAAAATGGAGAGGTCTGATGTTTCAAACAATAATACACCTAATACGTGTTTCAAGGTCTGTTCGGAGCGAAATAAAGGTGAGTTACATCGTATGTTACACTAATTCATTTGCTGTTTAACCTTACGGTATTTGTTATTACATGTAAAACATCTATGAGTATGGATATTGTTATATGCCGTTTTCAAGTGACTGAGTGATCAAACGAAGTATCAACACGTTCACGATATTGTTAGGGACCGCAGCGCACAAATTTCAAAATATTTTTGTTATTTATCATTAGGAAGTATATAACTAAAGGTAAAAAAAAGTGTTCGAACGTATTTGCGATGCTTAGTTAGTGAGTACCAACACTTACAATATCACTAACCCCCGGGAATCAAAATCCTGAATTTTTACACAAATTGGATCACTCTTCCTATTTTTGTTTAAGAAATACTAATATCAAAATTGCCTTTCTATTGTGTACTATAAGTCTATTGCAGTATTGTCACAACGTTTCACAAAAATGTTTCTACTTTTATTAATGTTTCCGAATATAAACATTTCTGCCACGCCCACTTCAACAAAACCATGATATGACAAAGCATGCCAACTTTTCAATGAGTACTTTTCTTTGTTGTAACAATGTTTCTTTTTTACCACGACAATAGACATAATTAATGTAATATTTAAGATTCTAAATTTGAATACTCTGAACATTTGTATTTTCTCCAATGTACAAGATGATGAAAGCCATTCCCCTACAAGAAGTATGAACATGTACGGGTTAAAAGCTCACGGGGCAAGCCTAACAAACAGTGCACATATTGCACCGTCATTAGTTCTATACCGTAATTACAATACTGATTGGATAATCAAAGTAACACAAGGAATCAATGATCTTACATTAATGTATCTGTACGAAATATCCTTTTTAAAAAAGAGAATTAGCTCGCTCATATACCCTCACTTTCAACGTTAGTAAAAGTAAGTAAAAGTAAAAGTTTCAAAATAGTAAAATCAGAGTGTGAAGTTTCAGAGATACGCTTCAAAAGTACAATATGATAATTCTACAGATATTAACATTCTGTCATAATTTAATGAACACCACCATCTAATTTAGATATTGGTATACCGGTTAATGGTTTAAATTTGTAGAAACTTTAATGAAGCCCACATCTTCATTTGAGCAGTTACATGTATGCTTCAGATAAAAGATTTCCTCACAAAAAGAAATTCATATAAATGGGAACTTGAAATAATGTTGACATGTGTGACCAGTTTGGTGAAAGCAGCATGTCCTCATAGAGATACTTGTAACATTTTAAGAACAGACGCACGGACGGATACGCGGGTCGCTATATTATTATACCCTCGAATACTTTTATTAGTATATTCGTACAATGTACCACTTGCTTTTCTATTGGTGATGGCTCTCCCCCTTGATTTACATATTTTCTAAATTAGCATATTTCATAGATATTTGAGATCTCATTACTTAATATAAAGGGGGAATCAATTGTGTACAAAGTGTGTAAATGAGGAAAGTCAGTCTGAAGGAAAGAATTAATGATGTAAAAAACAAAACAAATTGTATCAAATAGAAAGTAAGATAAATACCATTATTTTCAGAAAATGTATACAAGCATAAAGCATCGCTCGCTGCTAATTTGAATACAATTGTTTGTGCTTGATATTGTTAACATCTTCAAGCAAGAGTCAAATTCCAAAATATATTCTTTAAAATATATGATCCTTCAATAATTATCAGGTACAGTTTCTTTCTGGAAATGAGATCCAAGTTCCAGCTATCTTAGAGCAGTCAATATGTGAATATACCAGACAAGTAGGCTTATGTGTGGGTGTTGGAAAATATGGTGTTTAGTGAAAACACTTACAAAGAATTGTGCAATGTTTAAAAATAGTCAAGGTACAGTATTATTTATCAGTAGATTTAAAAAAAAAGGAGTTTTTTTGGTTATTTGTATGTTTGGCGTAAATCGTTCGACTCTATTACGAACGATCCAGAATTGAGTTTGAAATCTGAAAAGGTCATGTAGTAAATAAGTCATTTAGAGTAGCCTTGGAGAGTTTGCTGATTATTCGTAACAAATCTTCTTAGCGCACAATACTTTCTTAAGTATAAAAAATAGAGCCATGGCCTCTGTAGCTCATCAGGATTTCATTGATTTACTATCTAAAGTTGAATATTTAAGTTTAAGCAACAGGTAGGTTCTTAGATCATGACCACTGTGGCCCCATTTGGGGTCACGGGGTCACACAATCTACAATTTAGAATCCCCATTGGCCAAGGAGTCTGCACACAACTTTTCAGCTCTCTAGACCTTTTGGAACTGGAGAAGATGTAAATAGGTTTTTAAGGATGTGACCCCTGTGACCCCATTTGGGGTCATGGGGTCACGAAATCTACAATTTAGAATCCCCATTGGCCAAGGAGTCTGCACATAAAATTTCAGCTCTGTTGAGTCATTGGTTCTGGAGAAGTCGAAAAAGCAAATAAATTATGGACGGATGGACGGACGGACGCCGGACACCATGCCATGCCATAAGCCCATCAGGCCTGATGAGCTAAAAATGCAGATGAAGACGGTCAATGTATCCATAGATGTTTGTTTTATTCTGAGAATACTGACCAATTCTACAAATTAAAATTATTTAGAGTTGCAGATGTCCACCATTCCAGAACCTCCTGCTTTTCCCAGTGTAAGCAGGTGCTGAGTCGAGGAATGTAGAAGAGGAAGAAATATCGTTTCATCATTTAAATTAATTTATTAAGTGGTAGATGTTACATGATGTCATCTGCCTGTCTGTTCGATTTGTGTAACATGTTTGTTTGCAATAAAGAATATAAAATGAAGAAGTTGGGCTTTGACAAGAGAATTGATAATATGGAAAGTATGGGAGCAGTAGTCTAAACGTTGGATTTTTTAAAATCTGCTACATAGATCTAAACTGTCAGGCAAAAGAAAGTTCATGCTTCTGTTGATTTTAACATGATATATGTGTGATTTAATTTCGATGTCATAATCTAAAACCGTAAAGTAAAGATGTTTAGTCAGCAGCCAAAGAATACTTCTACATGTTTTTAAATTTTAAAAAATATGAAATTTTAATTTTAAAAATTACTTTTGATGATACCCAAATGTTCGACATATATAAGACTATGAATGTGCCTGATTCTGCACACATTTACAACATTTTAAACATGAAAGGGGTCATATAGATATTTTAACTAAAAGTCACCAATTAGTTCATTCAAACTACTGCAGATAAGCATTATTGTATTGTGCCATAGTCAAAATTATTGTACCTGCTTTCTTTCAAATATTGAAACAATCTAAACCAACTGAGGTGTGTACTTTCTTTTTCTGGTAGTTTAAGATGTATTGTAGCATCTTGTGTGACAATATTTTATGGTAAGTAGACCCATTTATATAACTGCAACAAATTCAAACATTTATTTCGAGATATGGAAATCAAATGTTTTTGTTAGAAACAACACTAACAATCGGTTGTTCGCAGAAATACAATTTATGAAAAATTGGAAAACAATCGTAAAAACCTTTCAAAATTTTAATATTTCACTGAGGAACTTGTAAATTCTAATCTTAACTTGATACATATCTTCGTTTCTGAAATTAATATAAATCATATATAATAAAATAAACTATATATGTGACCACTTATTTTATTGAAATTATTATCTATTATCGTCTAATGCACAGAGAGAGAAAACAATTGTAATCTTGTCTGATGTATGCACTAGCCAGTATGTACCATATTATAGATGTGCTAAAGAAATTATAAATATATATATATATATATATATATATATATATATATATATATATATATATATATATATATATATATATATATCAATTCAAATATATGTCTTGCAAATTACAATGGAAATTGAACAAATTGAATTAATTAATATGTTTGGTTTATATATATTAATAAATGTTTATTTTGGTCTTTTTTAAACAATACTATAGCTAGGTCCTCATTAATTAAGTGACATATATGACAATAATATATAATACATTACTCTTTTTTATTCATTAAGTCCATATATTTTTAGAAAATAACATATTGATCAAATCATGACAATATAATCTAGTATATTACTCATTTTTCATTCACAAAGCCACCAAATAACACATCTTAGACACTGCTTTTATTAGAAGTGACAAGGGGCAAGGGCAGATAACTCCAAATTTACTTTGGTACACGTGCGATACCAGTTATGTTCGACGCTCTATTTGAAAGGTTTGATTTGATAGTTTTACAAAATTTTGGGGAAAGTTCAGTCCCTGAATGGTCATAGAGAGTGTATATTGATATGATATTATGATATGATATTACATTTCGTAAATAAACAATGTTTAAAAAAGGGGGAAATTTCAACTCGTCGCTATTTTCTTAGAAATCACGCTACCTCGTCACTGAAGCGATATACACCTACAGGAACATGTCCCGAGTCGATACATATGCGATACACGTGTGTACAGTAAGCAGAAATATCAATAAAAACTCGTCGAACACGACCACTGTTGTGATCCAATTCGGTTCGCCATCGCGAGAAAACGACACCAGCGCACCTAGTGAGCGCTGCGGTCGCTAATATTGTTTTATTCAGAGTACCATACAGCTTTGTTCAAATCGTAATATTGATTTGCACGATATTTTTGTATGTCATTTTCAACAATAAATAGCATGCTTATCACACTCGATGTTCGATAATCAATATGGGGTGTTAAATTAATATCGTCGATTTTCTTGCTTTCAAAATTGGTATTTTAATCATTTAGAATTTTCATAAATATACTGCTATTAAAGATGCATCAATTGTTTCATAATATTCTATTTTGCCTTTGTAGGTGCCAACATACCATACGTGCGGATTAAAGGTCAAATAATTTCACTCAACTAGCATATATTCATCCCCATTTGTCAAATGTCATTCTCTTCCCACAGAGGTTAGTCCCTACAGTTTTCCGGTTCTACCCTCTGTTACTTTGAAATTGAGAGCAGAACCTAAGTCCCCTAGCGGTGGAAAGAGACATCTCATACCGTATCCCTGGTTCTTAACCAATGAAAACTGTTCTTTATCTGGCCATGTCGACAGGGTAACTTCATAGATCGAGGCATTTTACTCTGAAGGGTCTTGCTCATTAGCATATGTCATTTGAATATGTCTGATGTAAATAACGCAAATGAACTGTTTTTGGTATTTGTCTCTGATTTGGTCTTCTTTATTTATAATTATGTTTATGATCAATAGTTTTCACAAAATCAAATAGCATAGTTCGAGGAAAACACAGAAAACACAGGAAAACGAGAAAACGTTGGCCTTACGTTTATTTTATCATTATGACGTGTCATTGGCCAATGTCACTTTTAAAACGGCGTCGCTGATTGCACAACTAGATTCAATTGCAACCAATCAGGACACTCCCTTCCCGCTCCCGATTTCAAGCGTAAAGTAACAGAGGGTAGAACCGGAAAACTGTAGGGACTAACCTCTGTGGGAAGAGAATGGTCAAATGTATGTATATCACAATTACTAGCTGGTTTCCAACTAAATCGAGCAACGTCATTATACATGTTTAGAAACCTAAAGTACACGTCCTATTTTCATGTACAGTAGTTGTATGACCTATTCAACATAATAAACCTTAATTTGTCCTTATGCATGTTTTGTAAATAAATTTTCAAAATTACGTTGGACTAATTGGCGCGATTCAATCCCGCTGCATTGTCCGGTTTTCGATCAGAAATCACTACTTTTAGCTTTACATCAGCTTTACTGAGTCGACTATCATCAAAATGTTAATTCTCGGCAAGTCAGTATAATAATACCATTTATAACGTTTGGCATATGTGACCCCCCAACGACACAATGGATGAACATTTCAGTCTGGTAATAACACTTTTGCTTGTTTCAGGGACAACCGAACGAGCTGGAGTCGTCTTCAAAAATAAGGTTTTATTGAATGCTTCAGCAAATTGACGATCAGATGGATTGCTTGAAAAGGGATTATTCTATGTTACTGACTTTTCACCATTGTTTTGTGACATTTCCTGCAGTTGAAGAAAGGACCACCATGGATACTGTATGCTGATTTGTGAACTTTTGTGAACATTTTAAAGTTTTACTTTCAATTACGGATATGTTAATAAACGAAGTGATTGATTGTATTTGTAACAAGGATCGATAACACGAATATTTGTGTGAACATGTAATATGGAATTAAAATGATGGTAAATAAATTATGTGGATTCTTTCTCATGTTTTCTTTCATAAACACGTATTTTCGATCTTAGATATTCTTTAAATCAGCCTATTTGTTATATTTGTGTAAACTAAATGAATATATTGGCATAACAAAACTGACTCAATAAATTATTAAAGAATGTCGAAAGTCACAAATCGAGGCAAAGGGTCATTTAGACCCGCAAGCCGAGGGTAAGTTTTTTTCGAGGTGCGATATGGTGAACATGGCGAGGCGAAGCCGAGACATGTTCATATCGAACCGACAGGTCGGTTATCACGAGGTTGGTTATCTGATAACCAACCTCTTGATAACCGACCTCTCGGTAGCTTGGAGGTCGGTTATCTAAAAATAACTACCTCTGATATTGACCTGATAACCACACCACGTGGTGTATATATAGATATGAAATGCAAGAATTGCAATATTGCCTTATATTTTTCAGATCTCTCGGAAGCGCTTATGAAGAATCGACTGATACTCGTATTTTCTGAATCAAAACAAATAAAAGAAATGGAATGTTTCGTCATGAACAGGCCAGTTTATCATATGTATATACATCTTTAAAGTTTGTATTTGTCCCAATTTAAAGATGCATCTATTGTGTTGCATAAAACTGTATTTGGCCTCATCCCCAATCGTAAAATATATTATAATTCCGGCTTTTCAATTAAAATCGACCAACGTCATTATGCATGTGCAGAAACCTAAAATGCACGTCCCATTTACATGCACAGCAGTTATTTTACCTTTTTAACATTATCAACTCAAATTTGTCTTCTTGTCTGTTCAAAATAACGTTTGCGTTAATCGTGGTGCATTGTCCAGTGTAAGATTCGGGGTCTCCGTTGAAGTTAGAATTGACCTAGTTGGTGATTTTGTTTTGTAATAATCGCTTAAAGGGTTTCTTTACCATTGTTTCTGAGCATCCTCAGTTGTCAGATATCCTTGTAGCCTTAGTGTACATTGTCAGTATCAGTGTTCGACATGCACATTAGAAACTTAAATATACTCTCTAGAAATATGATAATACATCATTGTATTATATAATTGTGAAATATAGTATTTGTTTTATACATGTGTATATATATATATATATAAGTGTTAAGATGTTGAGCATTACAACATGCTATTGTTTTTGTTCATACATAAATATGCAATCTTCCGAATGTTAACCATACTTGAAAAGACCGATATACTGGTCGAAATGAGCTCATCGTATTGTATTAAAGAAGATTGATCCAGTCAAAACCATCTGATGTTTACTATTTTCTATATATAACCTTACTTCACGTGAGAAGCTTATTTATTTATTTTGCTATATAATCTATTTTAAGGGGAAACGGTCATGCATTTTGAGTAAAAGTTATCTCCGTTGCAGCTGAAAATCGACAATTTCTCAAGGTTTTTTTTCAAATTAGTAATCAAGTTAGCCTGCATACATAATGATAGTAATAGTAATTTTTTCAAGCAGATCTTAAGACTAATTTACATAAATATTAATGTTTAACAGAATTTTTTTTTAAAAAGGTAAAAATCATCAAAATAACAATAAGCAATTACATATATATATTTTAGGT
This sequence comes from Gibbula magus, assembly GCA_936450465.1. Lineage (NCBI taxonomy): Eukaryota > Metazoa > Mollusca > Gastropoda > Trochida > Trochidae > Gibbula > Gibbula magus. The sequence goes on from OW388291.1 coordinate 61,307,724, forward strand.
AAAAAGCTACAAAAAAAAACAATAACAAAATATTTTAGGTAACAAGCTTCAAATAACAAATAAGGGGGCGGGATAGCGCAGTGGTTAGCGCGTTTGACTTCGGATCAAGAGGTCCGGGGTTCGAATCCCGCCAGGGGCACGGCAACTTTGTCTGCAGTTAAGAACTGTTCTACATGCAGTAAGGTTTGGGTTTTGCTGCACTGAATTTCACCCATGGTTCGCTAGTTCCAGCCGATGCTCGCAGGTTTCACCGCAATACATAGCCACATGGCGTTGCGGGCTTTCTCCCTGTCATAATACTAGCAGCCGCGATATAAGTGAAATACTCTTGAAAGCTGCGTTAAACCCCAACTCACCTCACCTCAAATAACAATAAAATTGCATGTTCGTCTTGCATAAACGTGTATCCATAAACCTTTTATCAAAATGAGGCCATAATTATCAATTATGTTTATTGTTGTATCATGATCATAGTGTGAAATGATAGTCAAAAATGCATTCTACCATGACATTTTCAAATCCTTGTTTTTGATTGGTTTATTTTATGGTCGAACGGAGGTTCAAACACGATTTTTGTGAACAGCGATTTATCGCGTTTGGATACATGGTGACGTAAGATTCTAGGCCAAGCTATGTCATTGAAAGAAACATGCGTAAATCAGTTATCTTCACTTTACGGTTTCCATCATGTGTTCCTTCTACGCAATTTAATCTGTGTATCTGTTTCGGAAAGTTATTCTAATTTGGACCGATGTTTTAAACAGTGAAACTACAGTAGTCGATCAACTATTAATATGAGTGATACTCCTGTTGAAATCGTGTCGAAATACAAAATATCTCGGTACCATTATTGATGATAAATTGAATTTGAAAAGTAACACTGAAGCTGTGTACAAAAAGTGTCAACAGAGACTGTATTTTATAAGGAAATTAAGATCATTTGATGTGAAATTATTGAAAGTTTTTTACATATGTTTTGTACAAAGTGTTTTGTCCTTCGGCATGCAATGTTGGTTCGGTTCCCTCAGTCTTCAAGATAAAAACAAATTAAACAGGATTGTTAATATAAGCTCAAAACTTGTTGGTACCATCCTTGATCACCCGGCGTCAATAAATGAAGACAAAATAGTATCACACGCTCGGAAGATTATTTCAGATCCATCACATGTCCTGCACTCAGAGTATTCACTTTTGCCATCCGGAAAACGTTTTAATATGCCTTTTCACAAATCCAACAGAACTCGGAAATCATTTATACCCTCAAGTATTTCCATTCTAAATAAACAGTCCGCATGAGAAATTTCAGATTCCAATACCAATTTTAGAACTTATCGAGTTGTACAATTATATGTGTTGTGTGAATGTGTGTTTTTGTTTTAAAATTTTCTATGTTTAATAATCATGTATTATATAAATTTGGTATACATTTCATGTCATGCTCTGTTGGATGTAAGAAGAATTCCCTTTCCTAATATCTTATCTTATCTTAAGACCGCGATACGGCCGTGAACGAACCGGTATCGGTTCGGATACAATGACGTCATAAGCTCAATCAGTTATGACGTCACAGGAATGGTCGCGTCAATTTGACTAGTGGTGAAGGAAAGCTATCAAGGCGGAGAAACGTTAAGCTTTACAAACCTGTATCTTCTATTTGATTAAAATCTATTTTATCACTTAATTACCATATTTTAATTAGTATGAATTGTTAAATTCACTAGTTAGTAAATTTCTACCGTATCGAAAACAACGGAAATGTGGTGCGTCATAACTGAAGAAAAATGGGTTCAACCGATTACCGCATCACCCAGTTCACTTCCGCAGTGTCAAAGAAACACGTTTTTGGTCATGGTAGAATGGAGATAAACCTACTATGACGCGTTCGGCTCCGAATGATAAAAATCGGTATCGAATCTACGTGAGACTCACAAAAAGTTAAAAACACAGTAGGTTTGTTGTGCTCCAAATTGTAATAAATGCTCCAAATTGTAATACCTGATCCAAATTGTAATACAAACTGCTCCAAATTGTAATACCTGCTCCAAATTGTAATAAAAACTGCTCCAAATTGTCATAACTCGATTTTCGTAAAACATACTGTCAAGCTGCGCCAAATTGTAATAAAAAGTGCTCCAAATTGTAATAACTGCTCCAAATTGTAATAACTGTGGTGAAGCTACATCTCGTGTTGATGAAAATGAAAATATATAGAGTTGATGAAAAGAAGAGCTGATACAGATGAAGATACAATAGTTTATGTAGATGTAGATAAGATGTAAATCGACATGTTACGTAGATGTAGGTGATGATTTCGATCTAGATGTATGTATTGATGTATGGCACGATGTTGATGTAAATATAGGCGTTGATGTAGATATAGATACAGGTATTGATGTAGATGAAGATATAAGAGTTGATGTAGCGGTAGACAGACTTGATGTGGATGTACATGTAGATGTTGATGTAGATTTAGACGTAGATGTAGAGGAATATACGCATGCAAATAACATTTAAATGCAGATACAATTGAATGTAAATACTTAGATATAGATGTATGCGTAGCTGTAGTTGCAGATACAATTGTGTATGCCATTTTATATGTTATTGTAGGTGTAAATGTAGATGTGCTCTTGACGTCATTGTTAATATTATTTTTAGTTGTATTTTGTTAGATGTATATGTACGATAAGACAAAGGTCTTATGTCTACAACAAAACCCGATTCAGAGGTTATGCCTTGTAATAACATGAGTGAAGCTACATCTCATGTTGAGAATAATTAAATTGTAAGTGCTGATATAGATATCTATATAAAAGTTGATGCATATGTATAAATAAATAATGTAAATGTAGATGTAGACACAGATATAGGTGTATAGACGTAAATGAACAATATGTGGGTGATGATTGCGAAGTAGATATAGGTACAGATGTTGGCATAGATGTAAATATATTATTTAATGTAGAAATCATTCTCTTCCCACAGAGGTTACTCCATTCAGATTTCCGATCCTACTCTCTGTTGTTTTTCGCTTGAAATAGAGAGCAGAACCAAATTCCCCTAGCGGTGGAAAGTGAAATCTCATACCGTATCCCTGCTTCTTAATCAATGAAAACTCATCTTTCAGTGGCCATGTCGACATAGTGACTTCAAAGATCTAGGCATTTTACCCTGAAGGGTCTTGCTCATTACCATATGTCATTCGAATATGCCTGATGTACATAACGCAAATGAAGTGTTTTTGGTATTTGTCTCTGATTTGGTCTTCTTTATTTATAAGCATGTTATGATCAATAGTTTTCACAAAATCAAAAAGCATATTTCGCATGTTTCGAGGAAAACACATGAAACGAGAAAATGTTGGCCTTACATTTATTTTATCATTATGGCGTGTCATTGACAAATGTCACTTTTACAACGGCGTCGCTGATTGCACAACTAGATTCAATTGCATCCAATCAGGACACTCCCTTTCTGCCCCCCGATTTCAAGCGTAAAACAACAGAGGGTAGGATCAGAAATCTGAAGGAGTAACCTCTGTGGGAAGAGAATGTGTAGAAATAAGAGGTATAGATAAGTAGATGTAGAAGTACGTGTAACTGTATAGGCATTGATGTAGATGTAGATATAAGAGTTGATGTAGCAGTAGACAACTTGAGGTACACATGTAGATAACAGATTTGATGTGGATGAACATGTAGATGTTGATGTAGATGTAGACGAAGATACGCATGCAAATAACATTTAAATGTAAATACAAATGAATGTAAATGTAAATGAATATGTAGATGTTGATCACGATGATGATTTAGATGTAGGTGTAGCTGTAGATGGTAATTTAGATGTATGTATAATAGATGAATGCGAATATGTAGATGTAAATATACAATCGGATGCAGATGGAGATATGGATACAAGTGCAGACACAGGCGCAGTTGTAGATCTAGATGTACTCGCAGTTGTGTGTGCAATTGTAAATGTTGACGTAACGGGATACGTAAGTAAATATATAGATTGAGATGGTAATGAACATATAGTTGTAAATGTAGATCTGGGTGGCGATTTCAATCAATCTTTATTACGGTATTTAGAAGGCCACAGGCCTGTACTACAATCATGAGTAGATCACAATACATATTATTTTCTGTTACAATATTCTTTCGATTTCGATGTAGAAATAGATGTGTATGTAATGTATGTAAAGATAGCTATGTATTAGGGATAATGGAGGTGTCGATCTTGGTGGAGATTTAGATGTGGATGTAGATGTACATATACACATTGTGGTAGATGTTGATATAAAGGTATAGATAAGTAGATGTAGGTTACGTGTAGCTGTATGTGTAAATGTAGATGTCGAAGCAACGATAGACGTTGGTTAAGATATAAATTGAGATGCAAATGAATATTTCGATGTAGGTGTAGATCTGGGATGTGATTTAAATGTAGATGTAGATGTAGGTGTACAGCTATGCGAAGACGTAGATGTAGATATAACGGTTGATGTATATATAACAGTTGATGTACAGTTAGATAAAATAGCTGATGTATGTACAGAAAGAGTTGAAGATGATAAAGGAGATGATGTACGTGTAGATATAACAGTTGATGTGGATGTGAACAACACTAGTTGAGAGTACATTTACATGTAGATAGAAGAGTTGGTGTAGATATAGATATATTGTAGACATAGATGTTGGTGTGTTACATATGTAAAGGATCATTTAGATGAAGTTGAAGATCTAGGTGATGATTTATATGTAGATGTAGGTAAAGATGTTTGCTAAGATGAAGATGTAGACATGTGACTGGATGTATATACAATAATTGATTTAGATAAAATAGTTGATGTATAGGTAGATGCACACGTAGGAGCATGTGACCATAAATATGTAGATACATATGTACATGTATAGTTGTAAATATATACGTAAATGAAGATATAAGTAAAGACGTAAATGAATGATGTAAATGAATATATAGATTTTGATCGCGATGATGATTTAGATGTAGTTGTAGTTGTAGATGTAGGTGTCGATGTACATGTAGATGTAGGTTTAGACGATAGATGAAGTTGTAGATGTAGATCTAAATCTGGATGTAGATTTAGATCTTCATTTAGATATAGATGTAGATTTATACGAAGACGAAGATGCAGGAATAAGTGTAGCTGTAGATGTATCTTGAAATGTAAATGTTTGCTTAGATATAGATGTATGCGTAGCTGTAGTTGCAGATACAATTGTATATGCCATTTTATATGTTATTGTAGGTGTAAATGTAGATTAATTTTATTAGTTTTAGTTGTATTTTTTTAGATGTATATCATGTACGATTAGACAAAGGTCTTATGTGTACAACAAAAACCGATTCAGAGGTTATGCCTTGTAATAACATGAGTGAAGCTTCATCTCATGTTGAGAATAATTAAATTTTAAGTGCTGATATAGATATCGATATACAAGTTGATGCATATGTAGAAATAATTGATGTAGATGTAGATGTAGATGTAGACACAGATGTAGGTGTGAGCTCACAATCTGCAGATTGTTCGAACAATCAGCAGATTGTAATATACCCTAGATGGTTTGTAACATATATACAGCTCAGTGAAGTTCAGCAAGAACCGGCGCGGCTCGCCGAATGGGTAGGTGACCCGTTTCATGGTTGAATAAACTGAGAGTTTGAAGGGTTGATTCCCTTCCCCACTCAGAGACTTGAGTTGTAAAGACTTGTGGTGTTACCTTGGGCAAGTGACTTCATTCAAAGTGTGCCTCTGTTCACTCAGCAGTACAATTGAATACCTGGTATGGCAGTGAAGGCAATGAGAGAGATAACCTTAACAGCGCCTTAATTGGCAGCTAGGTTGCATACTCCTAGAGAGTTGAGAATGAAAAAAGGAATGATGTTGGTCCTTACACCAGGGTAATAATGTGTGTGCTTCGAGCACGCTAATTGTGGTGTAAGTATCCTCATTATTATTATTATTATTAAATGAACAAGATGTGGGTGCTGATTGCGAAGTAGATATAGGAATAGATGTTGGCATAGATATAAATATATTATTTAATGTAGAAATAAGAGGTATATATAATTAGATGTAGAAGTACCTGTAACTGTATGTATAAATAGAGATTAAGAAGCAACGGTTGACGTTGGTTAAGATATTTAGTTGTAAATGGACATATGTAGATGTAGATCTTCGTTGTGTTGTGAATGAAGATGTAGATGTGAAGTAGTAGTAGCAGCAGTGGTATATACATGCACAGATGTAAATTTTGATATAAGAGTCGATGTAGATGCAGATGCAAGGGTTGGTGTAGATGTACATGTAAGATTTGATGTAGATGTTGATGTAAGAGATGATGTTTATGTAAGCGGTGATGTAGATGTAGATGTAAGAGTTGATGTAGATGTAGATGTTGATGTAAGAGTTGATACAGATATAGAGAGAATTGATGTAGATATAAGAGTTGATTGAGATATGGATATAAGAGTTGATGAAGATGTAGATGTAAGAGTTGATGTAGATGTAGATGTAAGAGTTGATGAAGGTGTAGATGTAAGAGTTGATGTAGGTGTAGATATAAGAGTTGATGTAGATGAAGATGTAAGTGTTGATGTGTGGTACATATAAGAGCTGATAAAGATATAGAAAGAGTAAATGTAGATATAGGAGTTGATTGAGATATGGATATAAGAGTTGATGAAGATGTAGATGTAAGAGTTGATGTAGATGTAGATATAAGAGTTGATGTAGATGTAGATATAAGAGTTGATTAAGATGAAGATGTAAGTGTTGATGTGAGGTACATATAAGAGCTGATAAAGATATAGAAAGAGTAAATGTAGATATAGGAGTTGAAATAGAACTAGATATAGCACAGAGACCGCACTATTGCGAATCATGGAAAGTTTACTCAGTGCTGCAGACTCGGGTTATGTTAGTGTTCTTGTGCTGCTCGATTTATCGGCAGCTTTTGATACCATCGATCACAAGCTTCTCATAGATTGTCTCCATGATCAGATTGGCCTGGATGGATCTGTCTTGCATTGGTTTTCATCATATTTGAGTGACAGGAAACAGAGGGTCCTCATACAGGATGCAACATCACACAACTTTGACCTAGCGTACGGCGTACCTCAAGGTTCCGTTTTAGGACCGGTTTTGTTTACCCTCTACATTGGAGATTTGGGAAAACTGATCAGCAGGCATAACATCGATCATGGCGGTTATGCGGATGATACACAGCTTCTAAAGTCACTATCTCCACAGTATCCTGATGTGGCTATCCAACAACTGGAAGGTTGTCTCTCACATGTGAAAACATGGATGGCTACAAGCAAGCTTAAGTTAAATGACAGCAAAACTGACATTCTTCTTGCTGGCTCCTCTGCCAACAGAGCCAAAGTCCAGCTAGATTCCATCTTGGTAGGAGAATCCCACATTGCTTTCAGCCCTACAGTGAAGAATCTCGGAGTTATGTTTGACTCAAACCTGTCAATGGAAGCTCATGTGAACACCCTGAGTAAGAACTGTTACTTTCATCTCCGAAGCATTGCCTCTATCCGTCATCTGATCACATTTGAAGCCGCTCACCATCTTGTTAGATCACTTATCCTCTCAAGGTTGGACTACTGTAATAGTCTTCTTGGAAATGCCCGTCAGGATCTCATTTCCAAACTCCAACGCGTTCAAAACGCATCAGCAAGACTCATCAGTAAGACCAAGAAACGATCTCACATTTCACCAGTTTTAATCAAGCTACATTGGTTGCCTATCCAAGCGAGAATTGAGTATAAAATTCTCAGTCTCACCTTCAAGTGCATCAACAGAACAGCCCCATCTTACCTGTCTGACCTTGTTGAAGAGTATATACCTGCCAGAACACTCAGATCTACCTTTAATTCTCAGCTCGTCCTTCCTAAAGCTCGCCTGAAAACTTACGGACATCGTTCATTCTCCTACACCTCTGCATCACTGTGGAATTCTCTGCCTCTAACGCTAAAGAATGCACCATCCCAGGACATATTTCAGTCAGAGCTTAAGACGCATCTGTTCCACAAATTCCATCATGTGTGAATCTGCGCCACGAGCAACCACTTTAGCGTGATTGGAGTATTTCGGCGCAATACAAGACTACTTATTATTAGTATTATTATATAAGATATAATGTAGATGTATATATGAGTTGACATGAGTTGTCGTAGATATAGATGTTGAAGTAGATAGAGTTACAACTGAATAATAGATAGGTGTTGCTTTAGATGCAGCTGTAGGAAAAGATTATGCGAAGATGTAGATGATTATACAGATGCAAATGCAGTTGTATGTGTAAATTTATTTGTAGACGTACCGGTAGAGATAGCTTAATATGTAGGTGTAGATGTAGATCTGGGTGGCGATGTCGATGTAAATGTAGGTAAAGATGTATGCAAACTTGTGTATATAGATGTAGATATAGATGTAGATGAAGATGGGGGTGATGATTTAGACTTAGATTTAGATGAAGGTATAGACGTTTAGAGAGATGTAGATGTTAATATAAGAGTTGACGTAGATATAAGAGATGATGCAGAAGTATAATTAGATACATATACAAACTCAGGCGCATATGCAAATGTACGTAAAGTTGTAGATTTAGACGTAATTGAACATGTAGATGTAGATCGAGACGATGATGTAGTAACGGTAGACGAAATTTTAGATGCATATACATGTATCTTAATCTAAATACAGAATTAGATCTTCATTTAAATGTATATATAGGAGTAAGTGTACATGTAGATGTATATGATGATGTAGATGTAAAGGTACACACAGAGGTACGCGTAGAGAGGTAGGTGTATATGTAAACGTAACTGTATGCGTAAGTATAGATTCAGATACAAGTGTATATGCCATTTGGAGATTTCATTGTATGTGTTAGTGTAGATTTAATCTTGATGTTATGGTTGAGTTGATTCTAGTTGTACATAAAATGTATTGATAAATAAAATGTCAATACACATTTGATGAAAGATGAAAGTCTGATTTCAAGAGAAAATTATGTCACCCATTTATATTATATAAGTTATATTTTATCACTATATTATTTACTAATTGTTGTATCATGGCAGATTGATAGTGTAATAGTCCTGATTGTCGTATATGTATACTGTCATCAAAAACAAACTGCAATATCAGATATTTACATTGTTGATTAAGATTTTGATCAAGCATTACAATTTGGAGCAAGCCTTTGCTCCAAATTGTACTAACTGCTCCAAAGTGTAATAACAGCTCCAAATAGCAATTACAAGTGTAAATACCTGGAAACTAGTTGTAATGTTTTGATGATGACAGTCACAATGGCACATATAATATCAATAGAGATTTATTTACGCCTTTGTTTTTTGCATAAACAAATAAAGACCTACTGCGACTGAAATGAGTTCTTCTTTTACACTTAAATGACATATAAATTCATTCGGTCATCAACCTGGTAATGTCATTAATTTTCAAATAATGACATGAAAGTCAAATAGATCTTATTCCGAATTTTGTCCGTTTGGATATTTTGGATATTTTGGATTTATGAGCATTATTCCAATTTGGAGCAGTTATTACAATTTGGAGCAACCACATTTTGGATATTTACACTGTTTAGTGCAATTTGGAGCTGTTATTACAATTTGGAGCAGTTGTTAAAATTTGGAGCAAAGGCTTGCTCCAAATTGTAATAACTGCTCCAAATTGTAATAACAGCTCCAAATTGCATTAAACAGTGTAAATACCCAAAATTATGATGACGATAGTCACAATGGTACATCTGATATCAATAAAGGTTTTTTTATGCTTACAGCATTTCTATTTTTGGTCACATGATATCGAATTTATGAGCATTATTACAATTTGGAGCAGTTATGACACTTTGGAGCAAGCCTTTGCTCCAAATTGTAATAACTGCTCCAAATTGTAATAACTGCTCCAAATTGTAATAACAGCTCCAAATTGCACTAAACAGTGTAAATACCCAAAATTTGGTTTGTAGTATTATGATGATGATAGTCACAATGGTCGACTGATATCAATAAAGTTGGGTTTTTCACATCCTCGATAATCCAGCGCTATTGTTCCGATAAATCTACACACAAGCGCTGGAAAACAGTAACGGTATTTATCCCTAACCTAGTCACCTCTCTTGCGTCCATGTTATCCAATCAGAAACGAAACGCAGACACTATCTGCGTAAACAACTCGACCAATCAAAACGCATCACTACCGTTGTTTATAGAAACAAACATTGCTCGCTCACTCGATTACGATAAAATTTGTAACAAATTCAGCGTAGAAAACCTGACAGAAACTCAAAAGAAAGTTTTAAGAAGTCTGTACGTGAGAAGGGTGTATTCATGTCCATCAAAACGGGTGGACGTAAATGATTAAAATCCCTGTGCTGTGCTGTGCTACTGCGAAAGCCAAGATCCTGACACGAGAGTGCTTGTTATTTCACCCTTGATTTCAAGTGATCTCATTGGTTGTTAGAAAGCAAGCGTTTCGCTGAGTCATTGCGAAGGGAGGTAACTAGGTTAAGGATAAATACCCTCACTGTTTTCCAGCGCTTGTGTGTAGATTTATCGGAACAATAGCGCTGGATTATCGAGGATGGGTTTTTTAATGCTTACAGCATTTCTATTTTTGGTCACATGATAGTGAATTTATGATCATTATTACAATTTGGAGCAGTTATTACAACTTGGAGCAAGCCTTTGCTCCAAATTGTACTAACTGCTCCAAATTGTAATAACAGCTCCGAATTGCACTAAACAGTGTAAATACTTAAAAGTTTGTTGTAGTGTTATGATGATGATAGTCATAATGGTACATCTAATATAAATAGTTTTTTTAATACCTACAGCATTTCTTTTTTCACAAAGAAATAAAGACCTACAGCGACTAAAATGAGTTCTTGTTTTACATTTGAATGATACAAAAACCTCATTCGGTCATCAACTTGACAATGTCATTAATTTATAAATAATATCATGAACGTCAAAAAGATCTTATTCCGCGTTGTGTCCGTTTGATCCACATCTACACCAACGCATGCTCCTGTGCGTCTAAACCACTCTTTATTTATAATTCATATCCACATTACATCAGCAGTTACATCTACATCAAGTACCCATTATACATTAACAATTACATCTTCATCCCCGCCATGTCCACGTATACATGAACATGTACATCGTGATATACAGACATCTACATCTCCATATTCAGCTTGATAATCAGAACATTTTACATCTTCATGTCCTTCAACGTTAACATGGCTACGTCTACGTCTACATTAACATAAACATCTTCATCTACAACTTCATCTATACGTATATGTCAACTTAAATATGTAAATCGTAATCAACATCAACGTATAAATGTATATAGATATAACTTTCGTGTATATCTACCTTTACACAAATGTTTTTGAAAATCAATCTTAAATTCAGTACAAGCAGACAGAGTCTACTATAACCCCGGCAAATGGAAACCTGTTACAGACATATGTATTGCACAATGATTATGCCGGAAGCTTTATGCTATAATAAATCCTAAATCACTAATTAATTATTAATTCATGCTACAGAAGGAAATGTACTTCCAACAATAGAATACTGTCTATCTAAAATAACCAAGTTCTGTTCCGGAAGCGATATTGTAGAACGCATTTCGTATTTTGCTCGGGAATCAATATGTAGATGTTTTTCATGGCTAAAAATAAAATTCAAAAGAAGTTAACAACCCCAAAAGGTACATCTTGTGTGATGATTGCTCCACACATCAAGTTCACTGGACTAGACCTTACAACTTTTTAGTTCTGGTTTGGAAACAAAATGTTAAGTTATGTAACGACTGAAAAAATAAAATCCCAAAGAAGTTGAAAACCATTAAGTTTTTTAGTTTTGTTCCGGAAACGAAATTTTCATCGAAACAGCTAAAAATATAATGCCAAAGAAGTCAAACACTCCAAAAGGCACATCTTTACATGATGAATATTTCACATACCTAGTTTCATTGAGCTGGGCCTTACGGTTTTTTAGGTCTGGTCCGAAACGAAACCCGGACGGACGGACGGACGGACGGACGGGCGGAAGGACGGAGGTCATTTCCTTATCCCTTGACAACTTCGTTGAGGCGGGGGATAATAACAATCTTCATAAACATTGTAATTAACATTATCAAAACGAACACCGAATCAATGATCACAATAAAACCAAAATCCTCAAATAATCAGAACTAAAGATATTTAAGCTTACGACGCCTTGATCTGTATTATTACAATTTTGAGCACTTTTTATTACAATTAGGAGCAGCGTGACAGTACGTTTTTCGAAAATTGAGTTATAACAATTTGGAGCAATGTTTATTACAATTTAGAGCAATTATTACAATTTGGAGCACTACAAGGTTTATCTCCTAAATGTTTTTGCGCACCCATAACTATATTGAGATCTCATATCTCAAAAACGAGCACGTAGATCCATCGTAAACGATATAGTATAAAGTTTGCTTTCGCATCGTTTATTTTGGTTGTTGAAATGAAGAAGAAGAAGAAGAAGAAATATACAAAATAATTAAATTAAATTCGTTAATTTGAATTAAATTAAATTAATGGATATAATATAAAAGTAACAAAATAGAATAAAAGTGAAAAATGGTTATATAATTATACCACATTAAATTAAATTTAAATCATTTTTAAATAATTAAGTAAATAAATGGTTTCGTTGAGTGACTTGGTCGGGTATAAATCTATTTATGAAGTATACATAATTTCCATTCTCTTGTTCACTTTGTTCCAGTAGGAAACTCGTAATTAACCAGCTAACAATGGGGGATAACAAGGAATTACAGTAGGTAATAATTAAGCCAGTGACCTTTCGGCAAGGGAAATGGTAATCTGAGCAGACTTGTTACCCTTTCAGGTTCTCTGACAGTTTGTTTAAATGAAAAATAAATCTTTAACTGTGTTTGTACTCTCTGAGCTGGACACTCTGTCAGGCAACATGTACATATCGTACACGAGTGGCACTAGTTATTCCCGACAAGAGCATTGATTGAATATGTTTAGTCTCTGAACGCCGGCTTATGTTCAGGTTGGAAATCAATGACGCATGTTAATTATTAGATCATTGTACGACCTCAATGCTTGTTACATCATCGGATTACTTAGTAAACCGTAACCTGCCGAAATTCGGACACGCCCCATTAATTTGTATTTCTGCACACATAGCAACGGTGCCATTTCCAAAGTAGAAGTAGGTGAGCAGCGGAGAGGTGGTAGAGACTTTCACATGTACATCGGAGTAGAAGTCTCTTTTCTTGGTGCAGAGGTAAGTTGTTTCAACCCATGATAGTGAGTGTAGAAAGGACGAATGAGGAGAGGTTATTTCAACCCATGATAGTGAGTGTAGAACGGACGAATGGGGAGAGATCATTTCAACCCATGATAGTGAGTGTAGAACCGACGAATGAGGAGAGGTTATTTCAACCCATGCTAGTGAGTGTAGAACGGACGAATGAGGAGAGGTTATTTCAACCCATGATAGTGAGTGTAGAACGGACGAATGAGGAGAGGTTATTTCAACCCATGATAGTGACTGTAGAACGGACGAATGAGGAGAGGTTATTTCAACCCATGATAGTGAGTGTAGAACGGACGAATGCGGAGAAGTTATTTCAACCCATGATAGTGAGTGTAGAACGGACGAATGAGGAGAGGTTATTTCAACCCATGATAGTGAGTGTAGAACGGACAAATGAGGAGAGGTTATTTCAACCCATGATAGTGACTGTAGAACGGACGAATGAGGAGAGGTTATTTCAACCCATGATAGTGAGTGTAGAACGGACGAATGCGGAGAAGTTATTTCAACCCATGATAGTGAGTGTAGAACGGACGAATGAGGAGAGGTTATTTCAACCGATGATAGTGAGTGTAGAACGGACGAATGAATGTATTTTGCATCTTTAAATAAAAAATAAATAAAATCTTAATACGGAAAATACACCAAATCCATTTCGGTATTGATGCTAACAAAGGTAAACAAATGTTTTCATTTGGTAAGATCAGTCACACTAGTTGTTGCGGACTGTCAGTGCTAAGGCTTATCATCATTGGTTATTGTTTGGATTAAAACTTCCAAGAGTAATGTAGTGCTGGACCCAACTGATAGGAGCGTTTTAAACGAATAAGATACCGACAGTCCTGCATGTAACCAGTAGCTAACTATACTTTTCTCATTTCAGAATTGGAAATGTTACAGACATTTAGATACCTACTGGCTCTGTTGTTTTCATCGACTCTCCTAGGATGTGTTTTATGGTACAGTCCTTCTTATAAAGACTTGTTATACTCAAAGGAACTATTGAGCGTCGTCAGAGACAGCTCAATTGTTGAATTCAACAGTCCACAGCAACTGGAAACATCCACAATCAAAACGGAAAAGTTTCATGTTATCCTGACGTTTCGGTTGATGGAAATGAAAGACGAAATGGAAAATTCGAGGATGAATGAGTATGTTTATTGTGTGAAGAGTTTCCTGAACAACTCCCTCGTGAAACAAGTGCACCTGATGCACGACTCTCCAGAAATGCCCGGATATATCCAGAAGAAGACAGGTAATCATCCTAAGCTGATGCTCCACCGGGTGGAGTCTCCAGATGTGGTCTTCACCCTCCACCAGTTCGCCTTTACCCATCTTCAGGGAGAGGTGGTGGTTATTACACAGGCAGATCTCATCCTCGGGGAAGGATTCGAGAAGCTGAATAGGACGTTTCTTGTGGAAAACAACTTGTTCTATTCGTTGTCTCGTCACGAGAGAGAGTGTTTCATTAAGCCAAATTTTTGCAAGGAGTATGTTGGATCTCACGACACCTTTGTATTTGTCCCAAAAGGAAACATACCAGAGAAAGGAAAGGAACTTCTATCACACTTGATCTTTAATTTGGGAACAGAAAATGTTGTGATGTATGTGTACCTCCACATTCTCAAGTACAAGATTCGGAATCCTTGCTTGATTCTTAAGGTTTACCATCATCACTGCAGTGGTCTCAGGAAGTACACTCAGAAACAGATCCGAATCAATTACAACTTTTCCCTTCAGAGCCTCCCAATTGGGGAGCTCAAATGAAAAATAATCCCGTGGAGACCAAGGTTGTAAACTTTAATTGATTTTTAAACTTCATTGGTGAATGAAATTAGATAAATAAATTGTTTGCAAAAGAATTGCCAAGAAGACTGTGTTTGTGCAGTTTTTTTCTCGTTTTAGAAACGTTTCGGGGAAACGTTTTGAAGAAACTTTCAGGAAACCTTTTGAAAACATTCGACCTGGTACGGTTTATAGGTTATTATGGTATAAAATCATTGACATATGTGTGTCCCCTTAACTAAGGATACCATCAGCTGTTCTCAGTACAAACCTTATACTGGCCTATGTCTGTTACTTGCGTCACAAGAAGTACTCTGCAGTAAGATAGACAAATACCGTAAATCCTCGAATAATCGCCTACTCTGAAGGAAATAATAAATGTTATAATGTAAACAATGTTTAAATAATTCTGGCTGATAGGTCAAATCGTTCAACCACATGACAATAATGTACATTCAACAGCAAAAGAAAAGTCACCATACAAAATAGAAGATAATTCAATCCGCGCGTAATAAACACCACTGAAACAGAGATACATCATGTCTCCAGAAGCGAACTAAACTAGATTAAAAATTTCGAAACATCATCGGTTCATATTTCTGTGAAACCCACGTTTTAAGAAATCATCGTTTTGAATCTCCATAACTGGGCGAGATAAGGGAGTCAAAAACGGCTTTCTTAGCTTGCTTTATGATGTCCTACAGTAAAGACGCGTCAACAAATATATGTCCAATAAGGTTATTTATGTCGATAACATATTTTATTAATTCAATTTCTGCATTTTATGAATTTTAAAGTTAAATGCCAAACATTCTGGCCAAAATAACATTTTGAAAAAGCGATTTCAACACCCAAAATGTACTTGAACAGACATGAAAATAAAAGTATTACACCCTGACGTATGAAATTGTGGGTACCTCTTTACAAATAATGTCCCTATAAAAATCATTAAAAGATCGTCTTTCTCCGGCAGCAGTATTCCGTTTTTCACATCGTTGAAAATATGGTGACATTTCTTTTGCGGTTGAGTGTATTTTGCAGTTTAACATTATGATATCATATGATAACAATAAATTAGAAACAAAAAGCACAAATTCCGCAATAATCAATAACCGCCGGCCAATTATTCAATGATTTACGGTATATCTGTTTAACTTGGGAGTGCCTTTTCAACAATGTCCCAAGTCTACCTTAGAATATACCGTATTTGCTCTTATAATCGCTTGGGACCTATTACAGCATTATGTACATGTACGATTATTGTTAAACCATACACAAAGCTTACAATACCATGGTCTATTTATTTAAAACAAGAAGACATAGTCATTAACATCCCCGCCAGACCCAAGAAATCAGAACAAGGGAAATAATTTGAGAAGAAATGATTGTGCACTTCTTATTTTCATTACACCAAGGTATTGATACAAGCCACACAAATGATTTTATTTTAAACAGTTATCCCCTTTGAAGATACCTGGAACAGAGTCGAAAAAACAGACCAAGGGCAATAACTCCGGAAAAATTAATCACACGCTTTTCATTTTCGAACTCCATCAAGGTATCACTCGGTGAGATATATATATATTATATGTATTTTATTCAACATAGCATGTACGTTATGGTTAAGTTTCCTAACGACTGTTAAATATTCAATAACTAGTTCCACAAACGACAACCTTACTGACAAGACAGACTGACTAATAACTGCTAATATTATCATGACATTGTCATTCCTACTTCAGAGCAGGTTGTCCGTTTCACTCAGGTGACTCATATGCGGGTATACTTACTTCCCTGCAGTCATTGGTTAAATGTATTGTAATGAAGTGTCTTGGCGAGAGAAGCTGTATCCGCCCCTGCAATCAGTGTATTATCTAAACTTTGTTTCTGTGCTCATTGTATTGCTTGCTTGGTATTCGTCAATTTGCAGATTAACCAGTATATATAAAATATAAATAAAATATATAAAACCATGGGTAACCGACGATGTTAGTGTAAGGATGTGTGTGTATCTCACTCAGAACTGACAATTTTAAATAATAGGAACTCTTCCTGAAAGCTAACACGTAATTTTGGAATTGCATGTCGTGTTGTCTAATGGTGTTCTCTATCGTTTGTATTTCTATATCATTTGTATTCTTTTTATCATTTGTATATGTACATTTTGTATGTTGGCCGGAGGTCTTAAATGAAATAAACCATTTGCCTTGACTTGACTCTTACAACACATCTGCCATCAACACTGGTATTTTGATCTATGTTAGCTGTTTGCTGGGGAAATAAATCTCAAATTGCTGTATTTCGTGTAAACAAAGAAGTCTGACTCTGAAAAAGATATACGTGATTTCTCACTTTTCTCAAACATAACTACAATTGTAATATTTTGGAAGACACTATATGTAATACTACAAATAGTTGAACTCCATCGAGCTGAGTGCATTGTGAGATTCGAATGTCAAACAACCTTAAATCAGGTGAACCTATCACCACCGGTAAACGTCCCCTCATGGGTTCGCTACAGAGAACGTTAAACAAATGGTAATTAAACCACGTGACATCGATACTCCTCTATTGTATGGCCATGATGGCGTTTGGAAGCATTGAAAATACGTTCCATTGAGTTATCGCAGGAAGTAACATTGCTGTACTATTACATGTATTTGGGTCCAAAGCATTTGAAAAAGTTCAGAATCGTATTATTGCAATAACTAACATTATTCAAGATTTTAATTTCCAACAATAATGTCGATCAAAGTTTTACCCGACTAACCCAAACGAAGAGTAATAAGACATTTGACCAAGAAGAAACATTCGTCATGGCGCGTTTCAGCTGACAAGACTCCGAGGTAATATATATACATGTACGTACGGACGGACGCAGCCGAATACTATAATCCCCAGCTTCGGGTGATCGGGGGATAATAAAGATGATTACGATTGCAAAATAGTAAATAGCCAAAAAAGAGATGACTTTATAGTCTTATTTTAGTACGCTTTCCTCATAGTCCTAAGCGTTTAACTTCTATCTAGTTTAACTAACAGGATCGGTCAACAAGCTATGTGATGTGTTATATGAATACCTCTACTCACACCTTTTAACACAACTTTACACGAGGATGACATATCTACATAGATAGTAACTTACTTGAAGTAAATAGGTCTTTTGGAAGGCATTTAGAAGTCGTATACATAAGAACAGGAAGATTTTCTGGATAACAACTAGTATTACTAGTAGTAGTATTTTCACATTAAAGAAGTTGTTATCAAGACAATATTCCTGTTTTTGAAGAAAAAATAGCTTACGGTAATCACTGATTGCTCTCAGCCATTATATATAGATATGAAATGCAAGATCTCTCGGAAGCGCTTATGAAGAAACGACTGATACTCGTATTTTCTGAATCAAAACAAATAAAAGTAATAGAATGTTTCGTCATGAACAGGCCAGTTTATCATATGTATATACATCTTTAAAGTTTGTATCGGTCCCAATTTAAAGATTCATCTATTGTGTTGCATAAAACTTTATTTGGCCTCATCCCCAATCGCAAAATATATTATAATTCCGGCTTTTCAATTAAAATCGACCAACGTCAATGTGCAGAAACCTAAAATGCACGTCCCATTTACATGCAAAGCAGTTATATTAACTTTTTAACATTATCAACTCAAAATTGTCTTCTCATCTGTTCAAAATTACGTTTGACTAAAGGGCGTACGTTAATCGTTGTGCATTGTCCGGTGTAAGATTCGGGGTGATTTTGTTTTGTAATAATCGTTTAAAAGGTTTCTTTACCATTGTTTCTGAGCATCCTCAGTTGTCAGATTCAAATAGGCATTGTAGCCACTTAGCCTTGTAGCCTTAGTGTACTAAGTGTTCGTCATGCACATTAGCAACTTAAATAACTGTCTAGAAATATAATAAATCATTGTATAATTATAATTGTGAAATATAGTATTTGTTTTATAATAAAGATATATATATAATATATATATATATAAAAGTTAAAAGTAAAAGTTATCTCCTTTGCAGCTGAAAATCGACAATTTCTCAAGTTTTTTTTTCAAATGAGTATTCAAGTTAGCCTGCATACATATGATTAATTTGGGTTAATTTTGATGTTGAGTTGTATTCCTTCCAAATAGTCTTTTTTTCAAGCAAATCTTAAGACTAATTTACATAAATATTAATGTTTAACAGAATTATTTTTTTTTATAACTATTTTAGGTAAAAATCTTCAAAATAACAATAAAAAATTACATATATATATTTAAGTAAAACGCTATAATAAAAAAACCCAATAAAAACATATTTTAGGTAACAAGCTTCAAATAACAATAAGGGGGCGCAGTAGTTCAAGAGGTCAGGGTTCGAATCCCGCCAGGGGCACGGCAACTTTGTCTGCAGTAGAGAACTGTTCTACATGCAGTAAGGTTTGGGTCTTGCTGCACTGAATTTCAGCGCAGTACCACCCATGGTTCGCTAGTTCCAGCCGATGCTCGCAGGTTTCATCGCAATGCATAGCCACACGGCGTCGCGGGCTTTCTCCCTGTCATAATACTAGCAGCCGCGATATAAGTGAAATACTCTTGAAAGCGGCGTTAAACCCCAACTCACCTCACCTCACTTCACCTCAAATAACAATAAAAGTGCATGTTCGTCTTGCATAAACGTGTATCCATAAACCTTTTATCAAAATGAGGCCATAATTATCAATTATGTTTATTGTTTTATCATGATCATAGTGTGAAATGATAGTCAAAAATGCAATGTTTTTGAGCACCCATACCTACATTGAGATCTCATATCTCAAAAACTAGCACGTATATCCATCGTAAACGATCTTTTATTACACTCTCGTTGAAGATACTACTGTTGTGAAACAACGAAATGTTATTCAACACTGTTGTGAAACATTGCACGTGAAAGCGGTCGCAGTCGGAACTACTTTCCAGTAGTCACATGGCCTTTGGGTTCGCACTGGATTTCTTGGGACATGTTTTTTCACACAACGTCGTTACGTTTAATATTGTACGGACGCTTCTATCACAATTTACCGTCAACCAGTATCACGTGGTTGATTCAGAGTTAGTTCCCTTGAATCTCGTTAGCGTTCTCGCAATTTGACCGCCAATTTGCATGGCTTTGTCATGCAACTTGACGTAGTCTAGATTCTAAATTCATAAGGAATAAACTTCATGTTCAACCCACGAATCATGTGACAATCGTCAGTTGAGTATTATAATTAATGCGACTACATTGTAATCATTTAAGGTACGTTTTGATATTTTCTTCTCCTTTTTTGGCGGAATGGGTTTGATTGTTTAGAATGTAAACAACTACTGTAACTTCGTGTCGACACGTAAGTTTTCCAGGTTGTGGAGGCATTGTTCATGTCTGTCTGTTGTTACAGAGGATACCATACCAAGATATAGGAATAAAAATGCTTCAAAGTAATTGTCAATGTTTATATAGCCTAGGCCTAACATTTTAACGTTCACTAAAATGTCGGAACTCCATTTTCAGGCCTTCTGTTTGCAAGTTTTGCCGTCAATGTTAACTTCATCGGCAACAAGGACACTGATCCCCACAATTTCGCTAGATAAAACTAGCAGCAGAACTGTATGTAACTTTACTCCTCAGTATCATTGTCATCTTGGTGTTACAGAGCCTATTTTGGCAAAGCAACCGCAGCTACGTACAGCTGTAACTAGCCTAACTGAATCGAAAACAGTCGTCGCATTCCGATGACGTAACACACCTGACATCATTCATAAGATCTAGCGAGATTAATACGATGTTTTTGTTTTCTCGCCAATTTGCGATTCTTATTGTTTCAACATACACACAATGTAATGAGTGTTTTGAAATTGTTTTGTTCAAAATTGAAACTGTTATTAACGGATATTTGCTTGGTCTATTTTTGGTGTTTAGTGAGATGGCGTTATGCGTCCATGGTAAGAGATGTATCCCTACGCACATCTACATGATTGAAGAGTGAACTTTAATTACATATTTCATTAATTTAGAGCGTGTAATAAATAAAATACTAAACTCCGTCCCGTTTAATAACATATTTATGAAACTCGTGGATGGTATTGGTATCTAACGAGCGAAAGCCATCCACTCGTTTCATAAATATGTTATTAAACGGGACGTCGTTTAGCATTCTCTATGTATAAAGTTTGCTTTTGCATCGTTCATTTTGGTGGTTGAAATGAAGAAGAAGAAGGAAGGAAGGAAGGAAGAAGAAGAAGAAGAAGTCCGTGTAAAACGGACGAATAAGGAGACGTTATTTCAACCCATGATAGTGAGTGTAGAACGGACGAATGAGGAGAGGTTTGTTCAACCAATGATAGGGAGTGTAGAACGGACGAATGAGGAGAAGTTATTTCAACCCATGATAGTGAGTGTAGAACGGACGAATGAGGAGAGGTTTTTTCAACCAATGATAGTGAGTGTAGAACGGACGAATGCGGAGAAGTTATTTCAACCCATGATAGTGAGTGTAGAACCGACGAATGAGGAGAGGTTATTTCAACCCATGAGAGTGTGTGTGTAGAACGGACGAATGCGGAGAAGTTATTTCAACCCATGATAGTGAGTGTAGAACGGACGAATGAGGAGAGGTTATTTCAACCAATGATAGTGAGTGTAGAACGGACAATGAGGAGAGGTTATTTCAACCAATGATAGTGAGTGTAGAACGGACGAACATTAATTTGAGCAATTTAATTAACTTTCATTATAACTCTCTATACTTTCCTTATATTATAATATCACGTTAGACGTTAGTGGGTGGCAGAAATAGTTTTATGCAATGATAACTTATCATCATTCTGAATTGTAGTGTGTTTGACCTTTACCAAATGATGCACGTTTTGAAAGTGAATATTGTGAGTACAATATGTACAGGGGTAATTTTCAAGTTCGTTCACTCAACCTTGAAGTGATGAAAAATGTGTTTAACAAGCATAACACATTTCAGAGAAACTTACTTTTAATGTTATTTTAAAAACATATACTTGGATTACAAAACAGTCAAGTGACACGTGGTAAACGAGTGGTTTCAATTTGAAACAAACATACTTGGGTAGTCAAGCACCGAGCAGAAAGCAATATGAGACACATAGCATGTGACAGATTTATATGCACTTGCTCCCCTCGTAGAGAGTACTGCAGCTATGCAGATATATTGATTCCGATTATAACAAGATTTAGGCAAAGCTATTGAAGCGTGAGTTACAGAGTTATTTAACACACTGTGTGCAATATGTAAGAGTATTACAAGTTATCTGACAGTGATATAGTTATCTCATATAGGGTTCCTGATATATGCAGTGTCCAAACAAAACAGAGAATGTGTTAGATAGCATGGGGACACTGGTTTACACATTTTTATATTGCTGAAACATACATAATCTACATTATAGAAACGACGCCATGTTTACATGTTCTTACTAAACCACTAAAACACATAATGGATAGTATGTAACGACGTCAGATTAA
Organism: Gibbula magus; assembly: GCA_936450465.1. Classification (NCBI taxonomy): domain Eukaryota; kingdom Metazoa; phylum Mollusca; class Gastropoda; order Trochida; family Trochidae; genus Gibbula; species Gibbula magus. The sequence continues at coordinate 61,330,426 of OW388291.1, forward strand.
CATTTTATATCTAAACCTCTCAACATATATAATGAACAGTACCTACATGATATCGTATTTATATTATTTACGAGGGGCGTTCAATAAGTGTTGCAACTTCAATATAAAACCAACTCGCGTAGTCAATTTTTTACTTTTATTTTTCAATATAGGTACCCTTAACCTCAATACACTTATTCCATTTCTCTTTAAGACTTTTGATGCCGCTTTTGTAGAAGTCTTCCGTTTGCCCCCCTAACCACGCCTCTGTGGCAGCTTTGACGTCTTCGTCATCCCGGAAGTGCCTTCCAGGTAGGGCGGATTTCAGGTTTCTGAACAGGAAGTAGTCACTGGTTAAGCTGTTCGAATCCACAATCACGTATATCGGCCTGTGCAACTCTTGACTTGTGGACTGGAGCGTTGTCATGCAAAATCAGAACACCACGTGTCAACATTCCACGGCGTTTCTGTCGAATTGTCTTTCGCAATTCTTGCATTAGGTTGGCATAATATAGACCATTCATTGTAGTTTTGGTTGGCAAGTAATCAATTAATAATATGCCTTTTGCATCCCAAAAGATTGTCGCCATAACCTTGCCAGCTGATGGTTGAGTGCGAAACTTCAGGGGAGGCGGTGAACTCGGGTGCTTCCATTGCTTGGATTCCAGTTTAGTTTCCGGGTCCCAGTGGTGGATCCAGGTTTCGTCACCTGTCACCAGACGAGACAAAAACCTGGCTTCATCCGCATTAAACCGATCCAGGAGCTCCATGCAACTTTCGGTTCTTTTCTGGCGATCTTGTGCTGTGAGGTTTCTGGGTACCCATCTTGCAGATACCTTGGACATACCAAGATGGTCATGAATTATTTTTTCAACACTTCCAACTGATATCTGAAATTCCAAAGACAGTTCAGAAACTTTAACACGGCGGTCAGCTAAAATTCGTCTTTCGATAGCGGCAATAACTTCCGGTCGGGTGACTTCAGATGGCCTGCCTGACCGTGGGTCATCGTCTAAGGACTCCCTGCCCCGCTTGAACTGAAGAGACCAGTGACAAACTGTTGAAAAGTTAGGAGCATCCTTACCCATCACATTACACATACGATTATGTATTTCTGTAGCTTTGCATCCCTCTTTAGTAAGGAACTTGATCACAGCGCGTTGTTCATGTTTGAGAGAATCCATGATTATGGAGACCCCTAGGTCAGCGCAGCTATTATATCTAAATAATTGTTATGTCTAGAAATTGTTTTGACATGTGTCAATGTTATGTTTTGACTATAGTAACACCTGCTATAAGCTGACACTGTTTATGTAAACACCAATGCCCCGCTTGCAACACTTATTGAACGCCCCTCGTATATTAAATATTTGAAGTATTATCAAAATCATTGAGATTAAGTGATATTTACATCTTCTATGTCCCGGACTAAAGTGTAATGTATCTAACAGATGGAATTCTGTTATCAAAAGAAGAACTTGGAATATGTTAGCCAGTATTAAAGACCCTGTCTTAACTGATTTTCTCTCTTATATTAAATTATATGAACATAAACGTTCATAAAAAGCAAACATGTTTGGAGTTTTTGCTACCAGTCTTGCACATTAACATGGGTAAAATCACTCAGAAAACACTTTTAAGTTAATAAAAATAATTACCCTTGTATTCCATATTTTATCAAGAGCCATTTTGTAGTTATATGTGATTTCTTTGACAGTCACAAACAAGTTACACAAGCTTGACCGGGTCTTATTCTCAATTGGAGTCAGTAAAATGTGCACATGACACAACATGCAATACATTTATAGTTCCTCTAAATAAATGCTACAACAAGCCAGAGTTCATACCTCTTATCAGTCACGAGAACAAGCTGACATTGAGGCCATTACAAGCTTTACATGAAATACTAATAATACGCTGCAGACCGATTTTCGGGTGAAACGACTCGCGATGGCTAGCTCATGAACATTCGGTGACCATAGAAATACCGGAACCTCCTTAGCGCGCCTTCATTCACTCCAGCGTTTGCAGGGTGTAGTTTTCAGATGCTTTGAGGTGAGGTGAGTTGGGGTTTAACGCCACTTTCAAGAGTTTTTCACTCATATCACGGCTGGTAGTGTTATTGCAGGGAGAAACCTGCAACGCCATGGTGGCTGTGTGTTGTTAAATGTTAAATGTAAATGTGCATGTTTTAAGCACCTCATTTATGATAATAGTTTATGTATTTAAGACAAATAATATCTTAAATAGCATTTCCATTCTAAACTGTGTGTTTCTGGGATCTATCCATAGTTGGGATAGCTAAACTTTAGACTAGCCGGTATCAAATTTCATTTATTTCAATAGTGTAATGTTAAAAGTAGGTGTTTTAACACGTAAGCACTTCATTTATGATAAAAATGTATGTATTTAAGAACAATAATGTATTTAATAGCATTTCCATGCTAAACTGTGTGTTTCTGGGATCTATCCATAGTTGGGATAGCTAAACCTGAGACTAGTCGGTATCAAACTTCATTTATTTGATTAGTGTCATGCTAAAATTAGGTGTTTTAACATCTAAGCACTTCATTTATGTTAATAGTTTATGTATTTAAGAACAATAATGCCTTTGATAGCATTTACATGCTAAACTGTGTTTTTCTGGGATCTATCCATAGTTGGGATAGCTAAACCTTAGACTAGCTGGTATCAAACTTCATTTATTTTAATAGTGTAATGTTACATGTGCATGTTTTAACATCGAAGCACTTCATTCATGATAATGGTTTATGTATTTAAGAAACATAATGCCTTTAATAGCATTTCCATGCTAAACTGTGTGTTTCTGGGATATATCCTTAGTTGGGATAGCTAAACCTTAGACTAGCTGGTATCAAACTTCATTTATTTTAATAGTGTAATGTTAAATGTGTATGTTTTAACATCTAAGCACTTCATTTATGATAATAGTTTATGTATTTCTGAAAAAGAATGTCTTTAATAGCGTTTTCATGTTAAACTGTGTGTGTTGGTGATCTATCCACAGTTGGGTTAGCTTAACTCTAGACTAGCCGGCACTTAACTTCATTTATTCTAATAATGTAAGATTGAAATTAGCTTAAATAGCTTCTTTATGATAATCTTTTGTGTAATCATTAAAAGCATGTTAGGGTTGGTGGGTTGGGGGATCCATCAACACTTGGGATTTCTAAACAGTGCCCTAATCTCCTTAAATGCGCTGTAGCACAGTTTTTTCAACAAACAAATTCTCAAATTGTCCTTTTCTTATGTAAGTTATACCATATTTTGTTACGTCAGAGAGTAAACCATCTTATCACACCACCCGATAAACCATATCAATAGAAAATGGTTAAGAAATAATACGACCTATAAATCGACAGTGGTATGGAACTCGTCAATGTGAAAGGGAGAGTTTTGAGGTCTGATGCGAATTTGAGAGTTAAGACAGCAAGATGAATGACCATTCCATCATGGCCACTCGAAAGGAAATGGACTCGCATGGCTTAACCAAACCATGTACATTCGTTTTATCTTGCCATTTATGTACCTTTTTGTGAGGTCACTTTATTTCAATAAGAATTGCGTGCTACAGCGCCATTAAGTATTAGAATGTAATGGTAGAAGATGTTTTCATTACTTGTAAATACTCGATTTATCAACATCTATATATGTTGTAATTATGAAATGGACTTAATGTCTGTAATGAAACTGTTTTGGCCCAAATTGATTTAATCTATCCACATTTGGGGTGTCTAAACTTTAAGTAGTAGTTATTGGAAGCATTTAAAGTGAATAATCTTATTAGTATTATAGGTGAAACAATTGTGTGTTCAAATTTAAGAAATAAAAGCCAATTCCAACAAAGAAGACTCTCCTCTGCCATTATCTTTGGTTTCATTTTCTTTATAAAAAGTATTTTTATCAAAATTAATTTGTGTTATGAAATTATTTTAAGCATTGAATTTTATCCCTTACCCATTTAAAGTTATATTTTGCCCATTTTTTAAATGATCCTTTGTACCACCATTGTATTTCGAAGTCTGTTTATTTTGCAACAATCATTTGTGTATTCTAAGTCTTTTTCTTCATAAGTAAATTCATTTATTATCAAATTCAATTGTCAATGTCGTTTTGTCATTTTTTCATCAAAGTAATTTTATTCCATCAAATTTATTCTTTTCATAAAAAAAAAAAAATTTAATTTTTTTTTTCATCAAAGTCAATGGATTCATCAAAAGTAATTTTTTCATCAAAGTCGTTTTTTTCATCAAAAGTAGTTTTTTTCATCAAAGTCATTTTTTCATTAAAGTCAGTTTTTTCATCAAAGTCAGTTTTGTCATCAAAGACAGTTTATTCATTAAAGTTTTTTTCGTCAGGGTCATTTTTTTCATCAAAATCATGTTTTTTCTTCAAAGTCATTTTTGTCATTAAAATCACTTTTTTAAATCAAAATAATTTAATCATCAAACTCATTTTTTTCATTAAGGTCGGTTTTTCGATCAAGGTCATTTTTTTCCATCAAAAACAGTCTTCTCATCAAAGTCATTTTTTTCATCAAAGTCGGTTTTTTCATCTAGGTCAGTATTTTCATCAAAGTCATTTTTTTTATCAAAATCAGTTTTTACATCAAAGTCATTTTTTTCATCAAAATTGATTTTGATGAAAAAAATGAAAATACATTTTTTCATCAAACTCATTTTTTTCTAAAAAGTTCTGCTATCCCATCTTAAGATGGGATATCCCAACTTGAGTTAGCGATTTATCCACAGTTGGGATAGCCCTGAGAGCTATCCCATCTTAAGATGGGATATATCCATAGTTGGGATACAACAATTTCAACCCATGATAGTGTAGAACGGACGAGTGCATGCATAGCCGTTCCAGTGAAAATGCTAAATCTGTTGCGAAACTAAGGCGTGCAGTAGATTTAAAATGAGTTTAGTCGTTGTATACACTTTTACCATCCAGTACTTTATATTTTTATATTATATGTGGGTATGAGTCATATTAGTATGAGAATGTATTTTGCATCTTTAAATAAAAAATAAATAAAATCTTAAAGGCGCTGTAGCACGTTTTTTTGCTCAAATAAGTCGATGAAATGTATTTGAAAAATAATGTCAACAATAGTAAAACACCCTTCTCTCTTCGGAAAATCAAGTTACAAATGAGTGTATATGGTTCCGTAAAGCCATGGGAATTATTTTTTGTCATTCGAAATAATAAAATGTGTTCACAATAAAATGGCCGCCATGCAATTTTGGCTTTATACGCAACACCATTATTACCACTACGGATAATTGGTTTGTGTAATAAGATGTTTTACCCTCTGAAGTAAATATAAATGACATAAACTATCATTATAAATGAGAAATTTGAAAAAATAAATTTTGCAAAAAACGTGCTACAGCGCCTTTAATACGGAAAATACAACCAAATCCATTTCGGTATTGATGCTAAGGTAAACAAATGTTTTCATTTGTTAAGATCAGTCACACTAGTTGTTGCGGACTGTCAGTGCTAAGACTTATCATCATTGGTTATTGTTTGGATTAAAACTTCCAAGAGTAATGTGGTGCTGGACCCAACTGATAAGAGCGTTTTAAACGAATAAGATACCAACAGTCCTGCTGCATGTAACCAGTTGCTAACCATACTTTTCTCATTTCAGAATTGGAAATGTTACAGACATTTAGATACCTACTGGCTCTGTTGTTTTCATCGACTATCCTAGGATGTGTTTTATGGTACAGTCCTTCTTATAAAGACTTGTTATACTCAAAGGAACTATTGAGCGTCGTCAGAGACAGCTCAATTGTTGAATTCAACAGTCCACAGCAACTGGAAACATCCACAATCAAAACGGAAAAGTTTCATGTTATCCTGACGTTTCGGTTGATGGAAATGAAAGACGAAATGGAAAATTCGAGGATGAATGAGTATGTTTATTGTGTGAAGAGTTTCCTGAACAACTCCCTCGTGAAACAAGTGCACCTGATGCACGACTCTCCAGAAATGCCCGGATACATCCAGAAGAAGACAGGTGCTCATCCAAAACTGATGCTCCACCGAGTGGAGTCTCCAGATGTGGTCTTCACCCTCCACCAGTTCGCCTTTACCCATCTCCAGGGAGAGGTGGTGGTTATTACACAGGCAGATCTCATCCTCGGGGAAGGATTCGAGAAGCTGAATAGGACGTTTCTTGTGGAAAACAACTTGTTCTATTCGTTGTCTCGTCACGAAAGAGAGTGTTTCATTCAGCCAAATTTTTGCAAGGAGTATGTTGGATCCCACGACACCTTTGTGTTTGTCCCAAAAGGAAACATCCCAGAGAAAGGAAAGGAACTTCTATCACACTTTATCTTTAATTTGGGAACAGAAAATGTTGTGATGTATGTGTACCTCCACATTCTCAAGTACAAGATTCGGAATCCTTGCTTGATTCTTAAGGTCTACCATCATCACTGCAGTGGTCTCAGGAAGTACACTCAGAAACAGATCCGAATCAATTACATCTTTTCCCTTCAGAGCATCCCAATTGGGGAGCTCAAATGAAAAATAATCCCGTGGAGACCAAAATTGTAAACTTTAATTGATTTTTAAACTTTATTGGTGAATGAAATTAGATAAATAAATTGTCCGCAAAAGAATTGCCAAGAAGACTGTGTTTGCAGGCATCATAATGCAAATATAAATAAATGTTCTTCTAAAAAGAATACAATTCAAGAATATGAATAGATGTGTTGTTTACCTGTGTAACAAAAGTCAACAAAAACAGAACAGTATGGCAAAGATGTGTCGACATTGAAAATCAAGTTTGACAGGATAATATTCAATCTAAGCTCTAAGCTACTAGTTCTCTGCTATAAAGGATAATTTTCAATATCGCAACTGGGTTCGATATATAGATGTACATGTACCATTTGCCCCCGCTGCGGGGGGGGGGGGGGGGGCAGCTTTTCTAAGAAACCGTTTAAGATACAAATATTGTGTATGGGTATAGATACCCATTTTTTTCCCACAGAGGTTACTCCCTCCAGAAAACTGGTTTTTATGTGGAGTAGGACTATTAAGCGCAAAATCATCAAATGGCATAATGTTTGATACGAAGGAACTTATCATTTCTTGATTGACTTTGAAAAAGGTTAATATTGTGTCTGAAGTTATTCTTAAACTAGTTTTAAAAAAAAATTTGTGGCCCTGAATCTGATTCTGAATGAAGTACCCTCTGTGGGAAGAGAATGCTGTTATGAAGATCTCTTCTTTTTGTTTCAATATATCGCACTATTTGAAGTTTTATTAATCAGGTATAACTTATAGTATGTGTAGAAATGTATTCTGTTCAGAATACCATAGCATGGTAAACAAACATAGCCAGATTTTGAATAACTGCAATGTTTGTGTAACTTAACAATTCTACAAATTTATAAAGGTTCGGATGGACATAGTAATAATTTTTTATATATATCTTCCTCAGTGAATTATAAACAGGGCAAATTAAATTAAAACGAAATGATATTCATCTTCTATTTGATTATTATTACAAAGTCTGCATATCCGATTTTCTCTTTGGACTGATTTGAATCTTCCACTTTCGATATATAAATCATGTGATGTCCTAAACTTTTTTACATTTATACATGAATATATTCTGAACGCTGAGGCAGGTTGCAAAACGTTATCGTCTACAGAATAGAGTGACCTCCCTTTAATGCATTCGGAAACTTTCGCTGTTTTCCGAAGCCTTAAAACAAGGTACGTCAGTCGAGATTACCAAATACGTCTTATCTTTTTAAATGTCGGGCCGTGGAATTTCTGCACGGTGTCGAATGACAAATCACTACCGATTAAATGTGTCTGAATATAGTTCAAAACTAAATCGTTGATATGGTAGAATGGAGATAAACATATCTGCGCCTTCGACTCTAAATTAAATTTAGAGCTATAATAATTCAGTGTATATGCCGCTGATTTCATATACAGTATATTTATCTCCTAAATGTGCATTGTGTGGAACGGTGTTATCCTGTTGAAGCACCGTTCTTGGGTTGTTCCGCATGCGCAGGAGTGGAAGAATGACTGTTGGTTTATGCTATAAAGTTCCATGATGTTCAAAAGAATAGTTCTTTATAAATACATTTCTTAATGATGATTATGTTTGGTAAACACAAAAAATGGCGCTCATTTTCCGCTTCATTTCAATTAATCATTTGACATATTCTATTTTATATTTCAATTCTGTCGTATCTCCCAAGTTCAACATATAAATCAGAGCAGCGTTCCGCCAGTGAAGATTTACATACACATTGAAATTACCTAAGCGACACACACAATTTTCAACTGTTCATAAGTTTGATTTCATCGCAACAAGTCAAGAATGAGTCATCTATTGAGTAAGGGATAACACACAATGGTCATGGAAGGTCACATTTTTTTAATTCTTGTTTTAAAATATGATTCAAAATGGCGAATTTCATAAAGAGTGAATCCCGATAGAACGTAGCTGTTGTGGAGATCGACTGAGGTCCAGATGAGTTCTTAATTAGTTGAGGTCTCAAGTGTACCTGGCTAGTGTACCCGTCACGCGTCCAGATGACGGCGTTGACCCTTCTCTTCATGCCTCCCATGAGCCTATGAATTCGTTCCAATGCAGCTGCTGCAACTCACGATACAATGCGGCCTCCAAATCAGCAAGATTCTATAGATATTTCCCATTGTTTGGATTCGACATCCGTGGTGCCCCATATATGTTCCAAGGTATTCAAATCTAGACTCGCAGCAGATCATAGGAAACGTATACACCTCCACAGCAAGGACACAGAGAGGCCTAATGTTGTTATCCATGCATAAAGGAGTTGCTGAATCATGATTAAAGCCTGGGTGTTTTGTATTTAAGAGTTTTTTACATGCTTTGTGTCTCTATCAAAGTATAACGACAACAAATTGTATAACATCGCGTAGCGCAGCGGAGTGATTTTTGAAAGTGCTTTTTCACGACTCCATCAGTACCAAGAATTTAATGTAATTCTTGCTGTGTTCCAGATGTTCATAATCCCGAAATTTAAAATCCGTCATTAAAACATCACAATACTTAAAAGATGCAAAACTATCACAAAATATATCAGGTGTCGCCTAAATACTTGCCATGTGTATATTTCCTTAGGGTCAAGACCGAAAGGTAATGTATTGCATAGATGGAATATTTAATTATTTTGTAGTAGAAACATTGTTAGATAATGAAGGGACTAGTATACCATTTTTGAAGGAATATATCTTTAAGACGTTGTTTAGTGAAGAAGATAAATCGATCCTACCAAGCATTACCGAACAACAAGTCCACAAAAGTACATTATGCCGAAATAATCGTATCATAATATCCATATGTCATAAAATTTTAGTTAAAAAGTGAAATAACGAACAAAAACACCTTTAAAATGGCAACTTCAGCACACCGTGTGTTTTTTTAACTGTTATAAAATATAAAGTGTTATACCCTATTAATGATTTGTTTATATCTAAGTATTTATGAGATATTTCCTCATTACAGACATTCAAAAATGACTTTATCCGGCAGAAATATTTTGTGTTTGACTCTGTTGAAAATTTGAGGTGTTTTCACTGATGTGTGATTTACAACAGGAGAGCTTTTTGTGAAACATGAAGTAGGTTGTTTAGTGATATAAACCATTGACACAGAAACAAATACACGTCCTTCACCGGGTTGCCTGTATCGCTAATACTGTAATCAAGATCAACCCAATTCTTCTGGCCTGGTTAGAAAACATTTACAGGTACACACACGATGAAGATCTCGGCTTTCGTCCTCATAGTAGTAGCTCAGTAGGTATAGCATATATACTTTAAAAAAATATACATTCAAATTGCATTACATATTTATAAATGTTGTCTGAATGTCGAAAGAGTAATAATATATTTATTCATATATTTATAAAGATGTTTGTCACACAATGGCGTAACCGAGTATATACATATATGTACATATGATTGTGTGAATTATTAGTTATCAAACACATACATACATATACATTGTATCTTTCATAAACTATTATCAGACGAAAATCTATCAAATTTTCAGCAGAATGAAAACAAAACACTGTTGCCAGATGAAGTCTTTATTCAAATGAATGCAATGATAAGCAAATGTTCTATAAAAAGACTTCCGAATTTAAACTTAAAAAAACAAATTTAAACACGAATTTGAAAATATCTAACATAGCAAGCAAACGTTTTGGCACGCCATTGTTATAATGTAAACGTGTCTCCATCTTGGACACTCCTGGTGCTTTAGATGTTATATTTGGAATTCTTGGAATTGAAAGTGAAGATGGATATATTACGCATAGACTACGCTCTCGCTCGGGCAATACAAACATTCAAACTTGTTTCGTAAAAGTCATATGAGACACTTTCTCGGATAATAACCTCCATGTCTTATCATTATAAAAGGGTACCATCTTTACAGATTTCTGAGTGTAGAATCATCACTATCACATATCTCCTTACCTGAAGTTGTGAACGGTGGAGGAGTGTTTGTCTACCAGCTGAACGTGTCACAGTGCACTGTCCATCTCCCCAGGCAGATCCCTGCATACTCAACGGGCTTCACGGTGTATGACTTAAGAATTGTCATGGAAGGTGCAATGGCTTATCGTATGTATTTCTCTTCAACAAGGGCTGTGAGTGGAAAACCCTACAACTTAACAGGTGAACACTTGTTGGAGGAGAGTTGTTTTGTTTTTTTGTTGCATACGTCATCCTCAATTCCCCCTTTGTCAAATTACTTAAGAAGGTTAAACTTTGATTTCTTGTGAGTTTAGTCATAACTATATATATACATGTATTGTGGATATGTTCAGCTCAATTCAAACAGTGTATCGGTCTTTTCATGGATAGTGAATATTAAAAAAATCAGAAAATCATGATTGATTAAATGCCTAAATGCCAAATATCATTTGAATGGCATGATAGAAGTTGTAGGGATATTAGGTACAATGTGTATGGATTTCAACGTATATATTCAATGATACTTTGAAGTAGCTTCCATCCTCTATAGATTCTTCGAAAATGTGATCATGTTATGTTTTTATTTAGGGAATGTTGTTCGTTTTACCCAAGTGACTATGGTACTTGGGGAAACCATGGTGGAAATGATTGATGTTGATGAACGCACTCCCACGCTTCTTGCATCTGGCAGTCTAAAGTGTCACGATCAACAGTAAGATATGGGGGAAATAATTTTAAAATATGTCGCTTTCAATAGCATCTGATACAGGATAAGACAAGCCGGGGATAAGCCTTGGCGTGCTTTCCTTCAGTAAATTCGCTATCGATTCACTGAGGCTGAGCTATGAACAATCTAAATATCTAACTATTGTTATTTTATAATTGCTTCCATTCATCAATTCCGCAATCAATGTCCAGGGTGCTGTTCCTCAAAATACTTCCAAAGTACAATCGATGGTAAGGCTACAGTATATCGCAATTGTAACCTATGTTAAAAGAATGGGCTGCAATTGATTGTAACGTTACGATTGCTGTGTGGAACGGGACCCTGGTTGTTTGACTGTAACAGTTCTAATCTAACTAATCATCTTTCAGCGGAATTAGCCGGTCCCCGAAGTCCGTAAAGGGGAAAGACTTGACGACGGTTAAGGAAATCATAAAGCACCTTTTAGCTGGGAAGAACCTCCTGTACGGAGTCACGTGGGACGAGTGTTCACCTGAAACAAGTTCCGGTATTACCTGGGCAGGTATCATATCTGGTGAGTAGGATCTCAAGTGAAGATATATTCATCAGACTTGCCAAAATGCTTGCAGTTAATCTGGAAAACAAATCTGCATTTTACAATCGTGAACTCTTAAGCTTTACACATGCAATACACATCCAGTGGTTTTTCTGGTACCAATATTCAATTGTGTATTTACCCCCTTATGATCATATTTATTCTCTGTTGATTTAATACTTGAATAACTATTATTATAAATGAGGGGTTTTGTAGATACTGATGACATATTTTTTGTCAAATTCACGAAAACATTACACCAATATTTATCAATTTGTGACTGAAGTATATTGATTTGTTTCAATAATTGATGTTTATGTGGTGAGCCATCTCTTACCACAAAGTGGTGGATGTAAGTCAGTTCAATAGGGTAACATTTTCAGTTTCAGTTTAATAAAAGATTTCCTCAAATCACATTTCACCTGATGATGGAGTGAGTATATACCCCGAACGTCGTGTATCTACCCAATTTAGAAGTTGTTATCAAGAAAATCTTGTTTTATTATGTGGGAATTCCACTTCTAAATGCCCCTAAAAGACCTAAATCCGTCTTCGTTTTCAACATACGATATGTCCGAATATTTTGCAAGGAAGACACAACGTTGCATCTTTATCCCACCGGTATGTAATACCGTGGGATATAGTCGTCCCCCCGTCCGTATGTCTGTTCGTCCGTCTGTCCGTCCATCCGTAATCATTTAGTTTCCGAAGCAGAACTAAAAAACGTTCATGATAACTTTTTGAAACTTTTGAAACCACCTGAAGTGGTGTCTTTTGATATTTTCAGATTTCTGAAATCTTTTTTCGTTTCCATAGAAACTCTTTGGATTTGAACTTTGTTCAGAGATAGGTCTGCTTCAGGAGCAGAACTCCAAAGCCCTTCATCATACCTGAAACTCAGCATGTGTATTAACTTCATTATCGTGAAAGAATACCAATATTGGGATAGTTTTAGAAATCAGGAGAAGCATCCATTGAGAGAGATTGAAATATCGCGAAATTGTCCAATGTCGTGCAAAATGATTTGTCATAGTATTTTAAACAATTAATAAAAGTGGTTATGTTTTATCCGTCTACAGATTATCAATTCCACCAGGAGGGTGGCTTGGAGTTCACTCAGCTGATTGACTTTGCCAAGAAACAGTTCTACCTGAATGTGTCTGTGACTGAGACTGAAGTGACTGTACAATCGTACACAGTTTTGAGGATGACGAGAACACAGTCGAAACCTGAGACTAAGAAATGTCAATTGGGGAATGGTATAGAGGTTACAATCAACAACTATGCTTAAATACTTGGAAGCAAAGATGTAAAAGATGAAGATAAAGAATTTTAAATTTTGTTATCGAATTAAAAAATATGTACTCCATAATAGTGCATGCAAGAACTATACATAATATATACACTGAATATATCCAACTTGCTCCTTTGGCTATAACCTCAGCGAGGCTACCTACGTAATGTTCGTTTGCATCGACCCGGGACTACAATACTGGAATCAGTACGGCTGTGTCATACACAATAAACTAATCAACATGTCATAACATAGAAACCTGTCATAAACCCACAATTTTCGGTTGTCTCATTTTTATTCAGCTGTTAAGACCATTTCTACCAAAATTCCTAAAATTGTGGTCTATTTTGCATGTACTACTTAAAGCTAACGAGTAGGCAGTTAATTGTTTTTGAAAGCATTGTATCTTTGTTTCTATGTTTTGACTGTATGAAATTGTATACTTTTAACATATCACCTTACAAGTATGTATACCTGGAAAAAAAGTGAAATAAATAATAATAATAAAAGAGTATAAAACCAAATTTAAATGACAATCACAAAAGTGAGCATGGTACACTAACACCCACGACCTCTCATGTGAGTTCTCTTTCATTCCAACTATTGACAGATGTCTGATCTGGATGATTTCATATAGCTTCATCATATGGTCATCACATGTGTACTATGCATTATATAATTATCAGTACCGAGTCTAAAACATTTGTCTCTCCGCCATATAGAAGAAAGGGAGGAGTATGAAAGGAAATGGGGGAAAATCACAAAATCGCTTATAATTCTGCACTGCACCTCTCCCAGTATGAATTATTATGATTTTAGAAGATATGGGATACACATGCATGTGATCAATACACGTGTCCAAAAGTATGACAGGACATGCAAACCATTCTCTCAGTGTTTCGCTCTCATTTACTGTTATTGAATTTTCCGAACATCGGGGAGACGGCATCCTTAGTTGGATTACTTGACTTCTTTTGGGCGATGAAGAACAGAGACAATTTTATTAATATACAATTTCTTTATGCCTTGAAGGCGACGCTTCGACATGGATACTAATGTCGTTGTCAAGCAAGTGATGCTTGACAACTTATTTATAAAAAAAAATAATTCTTCGTCCCATCTCTCCTTAAACTAGTTTTCCACCAAGCCCTCATGCACGTTTTCGGCACTGTACTAGCATCTTCATTAAACTATTTCTTTCACACAAGGACAATGGTATAAAGATGATAACAGCACATTATCTGCCTATTACAGTAAAGATATTTCCGTCAGCTCTCGTTGTGATATACATTGCTTAGTAAGTGATTCTTTAACATTGATGAAGCCTGTTGGTATATATCATTATTAAATTGACCATTTTGTAATGGCCACAAGCCGATGTCCATTTGACTTGCTATTTTTAGAAATGTAAACACATGGCTAATTTACATGCATCTGTCTGTCAGTGAGCTTGGTAAACAATTATATCTATCGGCATGTAAACATTATCAGTAATCTAAAGTGAAAGTGTAAGTTTTACCTATCTTCTACTACATCTGTTCAACGCACTTTAGCATTTAGATTGTTTATAGTGTCACATCATCTCTCTTGCCGATCTGTAAAAGTTATCGGTGGCCGCTATTTTACTTGTCAAGTTAGTGGTTGTTTTGACCGTATTTTATTGTCATGTTTATTCACATCAGATACTTATCTTAACAACTGTAAATATTTCCTTGCTATCTAAGGCATATGTAAAAGGTATATGGGGTGAAGTAATTATTCCTGTGGTTTATTGGTGTTTGGAAACGTAACGTAGGTTATCTTGTATTCATGCGCGAGGGCGAATGACTGGCTGACTGTAAATAATTTTTTATTCCAGCGGAGCATCAAATCATGAATATATGCTCCGCATAAATTATCACTGTTTTATCTAATGCTCCGCTGATTTTAACCGGAGCTGAGCATGCTCCCCAGTATTTATTCAGTAATTGTAATAACTATACGGAAGTAAACCATAACCTTGCACTACATTGCACTTCCCATATCAATATTATTTGTGTACATTTCTTTATGAGTTATTGGTGCATTGTTATTCTGTAAAGTGCATTAGATAGAGAAGTTTACGATGTATTAGAAACGTTGCGGAGCATAATTTACACGTAAAAGAATCTTATAGATATTTACTGTTTTCTTGACGTCTCATGGTTTGCTTGACTTCTAAGAAGGTGCGTGATTGGCTGAATTGCATCACGTGACCCCTACGGAACCCTATATAAGCAGCGACGGCACCGCTGTTCGTCACCGAGTGGGAAATCAGCTCCGCTGGACACCGCTCGTAAAATCTCCAAGAGAAGAAGAGGAAGAAGCTGTTCGTCACTCTGCTTTTGGCTGCGAGTCAAAGAGCTTCATAAGGGAGCTATTCACAATTCATAAAATCCCCTTTCGATCGATTGTAAAGTTGTTAAATACTTTTATTAAGTATTATTTCTGTAATTGTCTGCTCTACACTGCTACACAGTAATATTAACCTTTGTCACTTTTAAGCCAAATATATTCAAGCCAGACATGCACTAATGATTGTTACATTTTATATTAATTGTTGAAATACCTGTTTTGCTGATTGAAATAAAATCGCATTCAATTTATTCAGCTTGTTCGTGGTTCATGGTCAAGTGGCTTACAATATACACAATGTACCTACTCCAAATCGGTTTAGGACATACATGCATTGTAAACACGACCAATACGGTTTAAAATCTATCGCATGACTTTCAAACATACACTCACAGATTTCATCGATTGTTATGCAGATGAATGTTTACTGTCAGGGTCTACAACCTTACCATATTCGAGGTAGAATGGTTTCTCCATATTATCAACCGTTTTTAAGTGTAAAACAGGCTTTTTAATTGTTATCGCATTATATTGAGGATCCCTGGCGTTATATTGCGGATCTCTGGCTGATACCAGCCTGTAAACAGCCGCGCTATATGAGTTGCTTTAATTTTGTACCGTGAAATTTCATCTGTCCCGTTGGCGCAGTAGACTAAGGCGTTAGCTCAGTAACTACAGGTGATAATGGATACGGGTTCGAGACGCACTTTCTGCAAAACATTTGCTGTTCATATTCTGTCGTAAATTTAAGAAAAATTTCAAAATTATTCCAATTTAGTTTCTCTTAGATCTCTCTCTAGATCTTTACTTTCAAGCCGTCATCTTAGCAAATATATTAGGGTTTACAATCATAAAAATTCCTTCTAACAGTGTTTACAACTGTCTGTGTAAACCCTCCTCGAGGGACTTACAATGTTGTAAGTCCCTCGTACCGGCCGCGGGTGATACGGTTTAGAAAGGTCGTTTTAAGTATCACGTTATATGGCTAGTAGGTTGATAAACTGTTATATTTTGGATTACAATATATACGTTTAATGTCTTCACTTCCCATTATGGCATGTGCTTCTAATAAATTTGTTAAATATGCAATAGTTTTTTGTATTTTCAATATGTTAACAACCTTGTAACTCTCATTTCCTTGTTGATAATGTACCCCTTTACTTCTCGCCTCGGCTGCATTTTGTTTATGGAATGTAGAGCTACTCCATAAACATAAACCTACATGTAATGCTGATCTATTTTAAGTCCAAGAAGATACATTATGTTGCAAATCTTGTACTAAAATAATTACCCTATTTCCTAAAATGTCATCTCAAATACCAAACATTATTATAAATACCATTTAAAATACCAATATTATAACAGATATAAAGTATTAAGTAGCATACTCTCATGAATGAAAGTTTGTATCTCTTTACGAGATATATCCTCATCACTGATATTCAAATCGAGGTGAGGTGAGGTGAGTTGGGGTTTAAAGCCGCTTTCAAGAGTATTTCACTTATATCGCGGCTGCTAGTATTACGGCAGGGAGAAAGCCCGCAACGCCATGTGGCTATGCTTTGCGGTGAAACCTGCGAGCATCGGCTGGAACTAGCGAACCATGGGTGGTACTACGCTGAAATTCAGTGTAGCATTGCACCCAAACCTTACTGCGTGTAGAACAGTTCTCTACTGCAGACAAAGTTGCCGTGCCCCTGGCGGGATTCGAACCCCGGACCTCTTGATCCGAAGCCTATTCAAATCGACTTTATCCAGCAAAGTTATGTTGTGTTTGTGTTGAACACTGATGTCGTTTGATTTACCTCTTGGTGTATTAACGTCTTATTGAATGACACGACCTGGGTTACACTCCCGGGTTGACATTCAAGCGACTGAGCTTACCGGTACATGTACATGTATACACACCAATATAGCATTTAGTTAAATTACTATACATTGTGTTTCCTAAATTCTCACCTTGCCTTAATTTGTCACACTCAGCATTTAGTACACTTAATGATAGATTCAATTAAAAAATAACGCCGAAGCCGGAATTGTGAAGATTGACCTGATTGTGTCTGTGACTGAGACTGAAGTGACTGTAAAATCCTACACAGTCTTCAAACTTAATAGAACACGGTCGGAACTCGAGACTAGCAAATGCAAAATGGGGGAAAGTTTTCATGTTTCCTTAAAAGATAATACTTGAAAATACACACTTACTCCGAAACAGCGGGTGTCTCGATATCATTAAACATGGTTTTGAGTAACCCAAGACGCCAGAATTTTATAAATGTAAGTATCAAAAAGTATTGAAACGTGAATGAATTTTTTTTTCTTAAACTGATATAAATATGATCATACAATTAATAGCATACAATTGCTTTGACTGACACATTGTTTTCTTTCTCATCAGATGACTTTTGCTGGTGAACAAATTCGGGGATTTTAACGTTTTGCTTTGTGTATATACATGTAGTGCTGCATTTGAACTCTAGGCTTTTTCAACATTAAACTGTTTAGGTTCTTCCTGTTACTTTGATAAAAAAAAAATCATATCTCGCTGAATCCTTTTTCTTCACTTGAGACTATTTATACCATTTCGTTCCCATATCTACACTGTAGCTATCATATAACGAGATAAAGAAGATGGACACTTAGACTCGACCTTCACCTGATGTAATCAGCATCCTCAACTACCAATCTCCACTACTAATCTCAACTACTAATCAACAGATCAGACATAACGACACGTACGATGAAAACCCATGCACTCGTCCTTCTGTTTACTCTTCAGTAAGTATCACATATGCATTTATAGGAGTAAGATGATAGCAATATATAATGTTATCTTAGTGGTTTACCATATTCTTCCACTTGTGTCCCACTTACGGTAGTACAAGTCGTATTGTGTGCTTAGAAAGCCAGGCCCGCTATGCATTTCTGGTTCAGCGATTCACTATTTAGACACAACAAAGCGAAGGAAATACCGCAAGGCTTAAATCAGCCAGTTAGGCAGACTGGCAAGAGTTATGCCTTGCGTTTGAATATATATATATGTATATATATATATATATATATATATATATATATATATATATATATATATATATATATATATATATATATATATATACATGGCTTCGTGTATTATTGTACATGTATTTAGAAACGAGTGGATAATTACCATGTCTTGTTCCCTTGTAACAATCCTTACTGACAACAGCAGCACAAATATATATGTTCACGTACGATATACCATTGACATAATGTTTAATCAAACCTTACAGGTGTTCGTATGTTATGTTTTACACCCATCATGCAAACACATGTATCTGCTCTATACACTCACCTTGCAAGTGTTTTTCTGGTTGAATATTAATCTCAGATGACCCATAACAATCTGTACTATAATTACCATACTCAGCTTACACGTGTGTAACTGTTCTTTATAACATTCAACTTACACGTGTTTGGCTCTACTATATTACACCTAGTCCACGTGTGTTTATCTGTACTGTACAGAAACCATTTGTTAATGCAGGCTGACCAAACTACGAAGACAACATGGCAATCGTGTTCAATGTTGACTTTGACAAGACCTTTTGGTAAATTTGAAAAATAAAACTGTTACTAATATATTGTCCAAGAACTTATGATAAACATGTACCTCGATATGTTTGTCCTCTTGATAATACATGTTGTCATTCATCTTTGTTGAGTAATATTGCATCTTTAACAGAGTAATCCCGGTAGAACCAGCGCCCCACGGTATTTCTCTACCAACTATTCCGGAATACGGGGGTGTGATGGCTTACCATGTGAACGCTTCCAAGTGTCTGGTCAAGCTGCCCCAACAGATCCCTGTGTACTCGTGGGGGAGCACGGTGTACGACGTCAGGGCGATAGTGGAGGGTGCAATGTGGTACTACCAGTATTTCTCCAGTACCAGGCGGCTTAGTAGGGCAGAGCACAATCGTACAGGTGAATGATGCTTTTAATTATCAATAAGGTATTTGTATAGTTACTATGTTCCTGCAAGTTCGCTGCTAAATAAAAAAAATGTTCGCATGTATGTCAATTACTGAGCAGCAATGAAACGTCACACTAATGCACAGTGTCAATTATCTTAATTTCCAAACGTTACAGCCTTGTTCTTATTGTTCAAAGAATATAAAACACAGATATTAAACAAACAGAAGAGTTATTCTACAAATGTGTCAGTTGCATGCCTCATAGGCTTTGATATGCATATCGCGTATCTTCGGGAGGTATTTCATTTTTTTTTAAATTGTCAAAAAGACTTTAAAAGGATGTCTTCCTCTAATTCTACAACAAAGTTTAATAAAATATTATAATATTCCATATGCAGTGTCTTGTCATGTAGTAGAAAGGTATTTTACTATCTGAGAGCTGATGCTCGCTGTTTTTCTTTCATATTCTTGAATATGCTTTTAAATGAACACAAATAATAATCATACAGTGTGTTTCGTTATAATCATGTCCTTTAAATATTGGGAATGTCCACTTTAATATATATTTCGTTTTAACAGAAAATACTCATGTCATACATTTGTTTTAAAGAGTTTTCCATCATCTGTTAGGAGAGAGAAATATAGCCATGAAAAGCAAACATCCGTGCATTTCCGATCCTAACGTCTGTTCTACACGGCCTGGATGTCAAGGCTCCAGCAAAATCCCCTAGTGGGGAAAAGGGAACCTCGTACTGCATCCTGCTTCTTAACTTATGAAAACTCATATGTCAGCGGCCATGTCGACCGAGTGACTTCAAAGATCTAGCCATTTGACTATGTCTGATGAAAATAACACAAATGAACTAGTTTTTGTATTTGTCTCTGATTTGGTCTTCTTTATTTATCAGAATGTTTATGATCAACTGTTTTCACAAAATCAAATAGCATATTTCGGGGAAAACACATAAAAGGAGAAACACATTAAACTAGATTCAATTGCAACCAATCAAAACCCTCAATTTCTGCCCTTGGATTAGGGTGAACATAGGTTGAAGGGAGTAATCTCTGTTGGAAGAGAATTACTTCCGTGTTCTATAAGGTGAATTCGAAAACAAATTATCCGCCTTTGGATTGTTAGGATAATATTAACCAATGAAAACCTTTGGGATGATGAAGGCGGCTTGTAGCACAAACTTGTCCACCCTCTCACTCTTGGCGAGGCTCTATGTATAGGCCATTAAATAGGAACATGTGCATCTTATTTCCTGATGAAAAGTTGTTTGTCTCGATGCACTACAGTACATACCTGGTGACAGAGCATGAATAAAAAGTGGATTGAATCTAGACTTGATTAAGGTCTTCGAATAGTGTATAGATTGGATCCTGTGTGATGGAAGACATGGCAACTTGACCAACACTCTGATAAATGTCGGACCACGTTGGCATTGAGTTGTCGGCCTTAGTTGTATTCATGTATTTAACTTGTATCCTCGTCACGAACTGGATAGCCTATATTGGATTATATGTAAAATTTGAAAGGTCGTCATATTCTTTTTAAAAAATCATGTTATTGCGTATGTGTTGATTCGTTTGAAGGAATTCATTCATTCAATATCATGTTACAGGGAATGTTGTTCGGTTTACCCAAATAACTCTTCAACCTGTTGAAATCGGCGTCGAATTAACCGATGTTGATGAGAATACACTGGAGATCTTAGCTTCAGGAACTTTAAAGTGTAATGGTGAAACGTGAGTAATGATTATATCCCTTTTATTACATGTATATGTGTAATTCTTACTAAGCTTGTTTTAAATATGTCATCCATTGGTTACGTTTTCCCTTCTTGCTTCGATTTGTTTCTTCCAATTTGTTTTAATCTCTGAGTCTACCAGGGAATCTATATACAAAAGTAAGTATATATAAATAATTAGAGAGTCCCTCGTCCTACCGACCTTCCTGTTTCATCACTGTAGAGTAGGAGGAAGAAGGGTTTGGAGGGGGAGGGGGAGGGGTGGAGTGGGGGCGACGGATGTGTGTGTGGTGAGGGTGGGGGAGGGAGTTAGGTTTAAAGGGGTGGTATGGATTGCCATTGCCCCCTCTGGTTATTCTGGGCAGGTCACCTTGTCCTCCATGAAAATGATAAACCTTATACAACGACTTAGATTTCACTTCTCAAGAAACGTCCCGTGTTGCTGATCAAAAGGTTGTGAATATACAAATACCTTGTATCTAAGACCACTACATATTTGAGTATCAATTCTATCAAGGATTCTTACACCACATGTTACAGAGCCGTTAAGCTGGACTACCAGTCTCTACCAGGAAAGTACCAGTCTCTACCAGGAAAGGACCTGACAACGTATCAGCAGCTTGTAGACACCCTTTGGGCTGGCAAGATCGTCCAGTACATTGCATCACTGTCAGATTGTACACCTGCCACCGAAAAACAGATTTTGTGGTATGGCATTATATCGGGTAAGTTTAATCAATTCAAAAACTGAACAATTGAAGATTGAAGACTCTATAATCAATAATATATTTACAAAATAATATATTACGCTTTCGGCCAAAAGAAACGCCCACTTGATTTCCCTTAAAATGAAAGATGAAAGAATCTCTGAAATATAATTAATGAAACCCACGCCCAATGAAGACCTCTAATTCCGGTTGATTCACTTGCGCACTTTAACCACCTACATATGTAGTGTCATCACCACTTTAATGCGAATGCCTGTCTGTATTGTTGCTCGTGGTTGTATGAAAATCTGTTTCAAATGTTCTTCTGATCAAGCAGTGATCGATAACTGAAAAATTCGTTGTTGTATCATTTCAAAAATCGCCATTCTTTTGTGACATGACAACTTCTGAAATTTAGATATATTATGCAGAAATGGAGCAACTGTTCATTGTAGTTTTTACGAAATCTAATAAGATACCATGAAGGCGTTTCTTTTGGCCGACAGTGTATTTCAAATAGGATCAATAATATTATTTAATGAATATTGAAGCAATAGGGTAGTGTGTCTTCCCTCCAACTGACATTGTGAGGAAATATACAATACAAGGGATGATTAGAAAAACATCTCACGTGATAATTCCTCAAATATATTCATGTATGACTGTTTACACATTCACTAAACTTACATTTATAATGTCTGTACTATGATTGTAAATACATTATTCATAAATAGGTTATCATGAGAATGTGATTTGCAATCATCAATATCCTGCATTAGGAAAACACTTTGTATTTTGATAGCAAATTTTGTTTTCAAATGCGCGCATTGATATACATTTGTGTATGCAAATGAACAGTGTACTATGCTCACGGTAAACTGAATAATATGCTGTAATATAATATGGCTTTATGCTTTCTGGCATGAACTAAATGTTCACTACGTTTTAAAATACAATGATTTTAAATGAAAAATACTTAACATGAGGACGGCGAATTCAAACTCTTGCCTGTCGCCTTTCTGTAACCATTTGAGTCTATCTCACTTAGGGACAAGAGTTGCTTCCCTCGCATTTCACGCGAAGAGCTATTACTTAAAGTTAGTTTGTTAATTCTCCAATCGCCTTTACACATGTCACATGAATGGTAGAGTGGAGATGGATGTTAGGTTAATCTGTTAAGTAAAGCGTTTGCGCGGTAGATTTCAGCTAGCAATGAACTCGTCTAGCACTGCTTGATCATAACAAATGTAAAATATTATTTTTGTTATTTCTCAAATTATTGTTTATGAAATATAGCATGTACATTTTCATGAATTAGATTGTTTGTAACATCATTTCTTTTGTTGGTTCTGTGGAGATACATCGATAATGTCTGTCAAAGTCAGGGGTAACAGTAAAGGTTCAAGATTGTTTTGGTAAAAATAAACATCCTCGGTTACCCACTCGAGGCATATCTCTCTTGGAATTGTTCATCAGGAATGCTTGTACTCAAATTATCCACCCCTGATACTTGTTTCGGAAATATTGACCAATGGAAAGGCTCGGTACCGCATGACGCAATTATGTGTCATCCATCACTGAGTTTAAACCCATCCTATACAGTACATTCTCAGGGACCTGACTTTGTCACTTGAGAGACTGAAAACCAAACAATGCTAAGAGTTTTAATCGCCAAAAAAGTTCTTCAATTCAAAGCCAAAAGGTGTTGTAGGGTGCTTCTCGAGAGGATCTCAGGACAAATGGACGTAGCAGTTTGATTGGCACAAATTCACCAGTGCAGTATTTAGTTAATCCAGGTGAAGTCATTCCGACTAAAGCTACGACACATTTAGTCCTGGGTGACTCGATTGGTTATTTTATTACTGCTTCAATGTTCAGAAGAGACCAAAGCCATTTTGTTTAATTAAATAGTATGGCAATAATATGAATACTTTATATGTTCCAACTTTCTATGACGTAATAATGTATAATCCAGTCCATCTGCTTTATAGCAAGGGTCGAAAGCTGCTATTTTCCATTTCTGTATGATGTATGATACAAGTATCCTTTAATGTTAGAATATATACCTAAAACTCAGAGAACATTGTATATTGAAATACATGTACTTAAGATTTAAATGAAGTAGATTATGATTTAGTACTTTATTGAATGAGAAAAATATTTAAAATGCGCGGCAATATAATTTTCAGATTATCGATTCCCACGAGAAGGAAAGGTTGAATTTACTCAGTTGGTGGACTTTGCCAAGAAACAGTTCTACCTGATTGTGTCTGTGACGGAGACTGAAGTGACTGTAAAATCATACACAGCCTTCAGGCTGACAAGAACACAGTCGAAAACTGAGACGAGGACATGTCAATTTGGGAAAGGTTTACAACTTTCGGTTAATAACTGAATTGCGAGGTTGTTGCATTGATAAAAATGTGATTATAATGACGACTCTTCCTTTCTTATCATTAGTCTTAATTTCTTATTTAAACTTTCGGGTAATGGAGCCTGATAAAATGTAAGAGGTAAAATGAGTAGCCTTCAGAAGCCAGTGTGTAACTTGTGTATCTTGTGTATCACTAATGCTCTGTTTCATGCGAATACAACTGTCATCAAAGCGGTCCAGATAACGGGATGTTTTCATTTCTTACAATGTTAAAGGATCCCAGGAAGTCAAGTCATTCATCGTGTACATTGGATACATTCACTGTGGGAAATCGCTTATTGGTATATCCTCTAACACTGCCGAGCTACTTGAAACCATAAGCATCAAAGAACCGATTGACAATTGACATTACACTCCTTAGGAATGATTTTCCCTTGTGCTCGCAAGAAGATCACCTAACCTTTCTTGGAAAGATTATCTTACTGCCTTTTCAAAATATAATTACAAGATAAAACCAAATAATTATGAAGAGCTCCAAAGGGAACCCTTGCGATACAACCAAAATATTATTATGGAAAATCACTTTTTGATAATAAAAAAAACTTATATGTTAATATTTTACATAACATACATTGGTTGTTAAACATGGATGGCTGTTTCATGACAATGCAACAATTTTGTAATCAATACTTTCCTATAAATTTCTTAGAATTCTATGGTATTATAAGATCAGTAAATAAATACCTGACAGACTTGGGTATTCAAAAAAAACCATTTGGAAATAACAAACAACACAAATGTCTCAATAAGCAATCTCTTGTCTTGTAAAAACTGCCTTCTCACTTTTGTTAAAGCTCACCAAACTACTCCAGATCCTAAATGAAGATGGTTCCAGCTCAGACTGCTCCACCGAATTTTACCTGTAAATACTCATTTATTGAAGATGCATATTGTTGACAACAGTTTATGTACTTTGTGTAGAATAGACTCCGAAAACACGTCATTAGTTGTGCACGAGGTTTAGTCTGAGGCCGTTAGGCCGAAGACTAAACCTCGTGCACAACTAATGACGTGTTTTCGGAGTCTATTCTACTTAAACCTTAATTCGAAACCGGTTTTAGTTTCGTCTTACATACACATCTCTATTCCAAGTATGTAATTCAACAATCTATCCATGCACACATCACAATGCACGCAGTGTACTAATGACGTCTCTTTTCGCGTTTGATTCACGTGCACAAGCACATAAATCTATTGTTACGCGGAATTCAAGCGCTGATATAATGACGGGAAACGTGATAATGACGCTATATATAAAGGTGGTTCACGCATTAATTCATTAAAGTCTTTCCAGATCGTAGGTAAGCATGTCCAGTTATAGCGAAATGAAATGAAAATTGATTTGCTGTGGGACCCAACTCCGAAAAACCAGAGAGATGTCCTGTTCACCTTCACGAGAAGTATCTGTATACTGTTTATTTATTCATTTGTGTAACTTTCATTTTTCAAGAATAATAAATGCTAAATGATAAACGTTTGTATCACATGGATGGACGTTAAGTTTAATATATTTTAACTGTGTTGTTTGACACTCTGTGGAGTCTGTTATGTAGTTGTAACTTAGGATATGTAAATCTTCCGACTACAGTTAATCTTGCAAAAGTAATAGAACAGATAAATTACACTACTTAACTTGTACATCTCTATGCAGAATGATATAAACGAGATTTAATTATTACGGAGATACAGACGAGAACATTCTGTCTGTTTTATTAAACGAAGATTTCCAACGTCTGCAACTACTAATACAAGTAACTAATACAAAACCGTAGATATCAGTATAACATTCATTTCAAATGTCGAGTATTGTTTAAAAGGTTGCAATATATAAAATGAGGACATGTTTGTTACTTTAATGACATATTCTACACAAATATATCACCATTAGAATGGTAAAATAAATACCCCATTAATACATATTGTGTTTAAAGGTATAATAAGTGAATTATTGGATTCATATACATGCAGCTGCGTACCGAAAGTGTTTTCATCTACATGTGAATGTTAGTGCAAATATCATGTAAATTGACGTTCATTGTAACGTCAATAAAATTACATCACATACAATGACATTGAAACATCTTACATCCATGAGTAAGACAATCATTCTTAAACGTATCTGTGTACATGTTTATGAAATATTGCATAATGAAAAACACAGAAGGGGTAACATTTGGAAAATTTAAATTTCATTAATTTTCGAATAAATGTTTTCAGAACATCTAAATGAGAACAAACTCATCACAAATACATTGCATAATTTTAAGAGAAAGTATATAATGTATGTTAGACCAAATTGATTACTAACTGAATATTTCACAGAAGAAAATAAAAAACTGTAGTTTTTAAAAGAGTGACCCCTGGTCACTTCAAAGAGCTGCCAAAATTGTAACTGTTTACTATGAGATATCATATCAGAATATGTTATGGATCACTCAACTGTCTTTTTATAATGCGAACCTGCAAACTGATCGGTCTAGTTTTCGTGTTGACATGATGTTTCAAAGACATGCCAAATTATATGCTAGTTGCACTACAATACACCACAAGGTGAACAGACTTTCGGTACTTGACTGTATGCCACATTTTAAAAAAGGATGCTTTTTTATAAATGAGAACATACTGTTTATGAAAAGTATAATTTTAAGGTAAATCGATGCTTTAGAGCGAAAACATCGACGTTTTAAGTCGTCATTTTGCATCCAAATCAGTTAGGTAACCGTTCATTTTTAGGTCAACTCTTTATCGTGTTATTAACATTGGGCATATGTGAATAAAAAAACCCACATTTACTCTACCTTCGAAACTAATTCTATGTATTCTTTATTAATAAAGTTACATGAGGACGAGTGACGAACTGCTCATTATGGTGGACAACCTGGTGCAGAGGAAGACAGGAACAGCCTCGGCTCTAACCCGCCCTGGACCTGCCACGCCTACTGACCACACGACCTCTGACCCCTCTCCTCTCCCCACACTACCAGGGCCCGCACCGACTTCTTCTGTCTCTACCCCACGAGATGACACGAAACCGAACCAGTTCACGGTCGAGCGTAATGGAACAAAGCTTACTCTCAGAATGTGAAGGCTATCGAATTCTGTTATTTAAATGTTGAACCTGCGAGTCTGTTGTTATTATTTCCAGTTCCATATAATTAATGTCGCACTGTGTGCTAATGAATAAATGGGGGGTATATTGACGGGTATATTAATATATCTATAGGGGTATTTTTTGTGGAGACGAAATTCCATGCATGCTTATAAAACAACCTGGTTGACACATGTTACTAAGTGCAAAATTCGGAGCATGTATTGATAACACATATGTATCAAATCGACAATCCACTTGAATGTCGTCTCCACAAAAATATCCCGATAGAACTGTTCCTTTAATTTTCCCAGTGGTGAGATAATCAATGAATCACATGATTTAAATGCATTGTAGTTTTCTTATTCCACGCAGCATTACCTAATGTCACAGCGATACTCGTGGTTACATCATGGCTATCCAAGCTTACCGAGAATAAAAAAAAAACATGCATGTGGCATGTCAATGTGTTGGTGCAAAATATAATGACGAGTTATATATCTATTGACGTCTCGCTGGATACTAATGACGAGTTACCTGACACTAATGACGTTTTAAATGTGAACATTTCCGAACTATTGATGATTAATTTAGGTTTAACTGTAAAGCTGAGCCAGAATTTATCTATCATTTGTTATGGGACTGCAGATTTAGTAAAAAGAAATTCAGAATGGATAGAAATAAAGTGTCAACATACTTGCAAAATACACTCATGGCAAAAATGGTTGTCACCCCCTAATATTTAATTAAATTGGAGTTTATATCACATTGTATGCATGGCAATGTTGGTTTTCCATGGAAATGTCATTACAGGCATGAAGTTACATTAACTCACACTTTACAATGAACAGATTCAGCGGTTTCATGTAGACCACGTGCATTTCATTGAAATGATTGAAATTTGTCTCCTTAGGTTTGTCATTTCCATCGATTACTATAGACCTCTTTCATAAGATACAGCTTCACGACTATAGTTTCTGAAAAGCATAGACCATGCCTGGTCCCACTCCACCAGGAATCAGACATGAAATCATTGGCATGAGTCGTGGTGGCGCTTCGAATCGTGTCATTGCTGCAGCATGTAACGTCAGTGTTAGAACTGTTCAAAGGATTAAAAGACTGCACGCCATACAGGGAAATGTTGTTCCGAATAAGTCTTCAGGCCGTCCCAAGAAAACTACGGTTCGTCAGGATAGAATTCTTCTTCGTTTGACCCGACGTCATAGACGTCTTTCGTCTTTGACTCTTGCACAGAGATGGGGGGCTCATATTAATACGCCCATTTGCCGGAGAACTGTAGTGAACAGGTTGCTCCAGCATGGATATAAGGCAAGAAGACCTGCCATCAAACCATTCTGGACACTGGTCCACCGCAGGGCACGGCTTGCTTGGGCGCAGCAGCACCGCAGAATCCAACTTGGACATTGGCGTCACGTCATATTTACTGATGAGTCTCGTTTCCTACTGCATAAGGTGGACAGGAGAATGAGAGTGCGACGTTTACGTGGGGAAAGGTTCAATGACGACTGTCTGCAGCATCAGGTTGCCCACGGTGGCGGTTCTGTACACGTATGGGCAGGAATACACCATAACGGTAAAACGGATCTTGTCGTCCTTCAAGGAAACGTCAACCAGAGGTCGTACAGACGTCTTCTTGAAACCGTTTGCCTCCCACATGCAAGAAGAGTGTATGGCAACAACTTCCTGTTGCAGGACGATAATGCACCAGCCCATCGTGCACGTACAGTGAACGCTTTCATTCAGGCACAAGGAGTAACAAGATTGCCCTGGCCTTCAAAAAGTCCGGATATGAATCCGATAGAACATGCTTGGGATCAGCTTGACCGTGCAATTAGAAGACTGGACCCTGCTCCTGCAAATTTACAGCAATTGCGGGCTGCTCTTGTGAATGAATGGAACAATTTGGCTGTTGCAAACATCAACACACTGATAGACAGTATGCCTGCCCGAATTATCGCCCTTGAAAATTCCAGAGGCGGTGCTACCCGATATTAGGCTTGTAAATATACTCATACATGACTGCAGAATGAAATAAAACCGACAATTGAACTTGAAAATGTAATTTGTTTTATTGATACCCATCCAATTGATACTATATGGATACTGTAAAAAATTGCCCTTTTTCACAGGGACCATACATATCCTGATAGAATTTCTTAAATTGGCCAGCACAAGACCAAAATACAAGCTGGTATGTTTTACGAATGTTTTTCCCAATCACACAAATCATTCTGACAGTTATTGCATGTTTGATTATTTGTCCACACTCAGTTAAACTTGACGTAGCGTTCTCAGTCTGGGGGTGACAACCATTTTTGCCATGAGTGTACATCTTACTACAGACCTAATCCTTTTTGGTTATTCTCCTAACATTTATAGATGCAAAACGCAAAATAACCTACCAAACTTCAAAATGATGTTGTATTCTACTACCAGATAGTAAAAACAAGACACTTTAACGAAGCTAAATATACAGAATTCTACAGGAAATGGGCACTCTATGAACATCTTCTGAATACGTAATTGCTGTAAAAAAAAACATTATTTTTCGAATACTTTCAGAATTAATGAAAAAATGTTTGTGTGCATGGATGTTTGAATGGGTGTAAATGATGAATTATCTTTTTTCTTCTTTTTTTCTTTTAGTATATTCTTTTCGTTTTAGTGTCTTTATGCAGTTAAAATATCCTGACCATGTCATCAATTAATACATGTATGTCAAATGTTGAATATACTTTTCCAGGAATAAAAAAGAACCGATTGTCAGTGTGTTTTCAACTGCCTGAAACCACCCACCTGTAAGTAGGATGTCTGTTTAACTGGCGACAGACATGTGCCGGTGCCCAAGTCTGGAAATTATTAAATATGGTACAATGATGGAATGGTCAACCATCTTGCTGTCTGAACTTTCAAAATCGCATATGACCGACAAATCTCACTGCAACTGTTACTTTATACGTTGCGTCATTTTCTAACAATGCTGACAACCGTCTTCTATGTATACGATTTATCGGGTCGTGAAATGAGATGTTTTACCCCCACTGTAACAATATAGTGTATTCAAGGTGCATCCATTGTGTTTCATACAAAAATATTTAGTTTTAATACGCTCCAACTCACCATATGTGCTGTTTACAATGCAAACAAATTCACTCAGCTAGCATATTCTTCCCCAATCGCCTAATATATCATAATAACTAGTTTCCAATTAAAATCGAGTAACATCATTATGTATGTGCAGAAACAGAAACTGCACGTTCCATTTACATGCACAGTAGTTAAATGACCTATTCAACATTATCAACCCAAATTTGTTATTTTTGTCTGTTTTAGATCAGATTCCAAAATTACATTTGACTCATTGGCGCGCGCCACACGCGGTGCATTGTCCGGTTTTCGATCAGAAATCACTACTTTTACCTTCATATCGTCAATATACTAAGTCGACTATCATCAACATAGTAGTTTTAGGTAACAGTCGGTACTTCTCGATAAAGTTGCACCATTTATAACGTTTGGAATATGTGACCCCCAACAACATAATGGATGGACCTTTAACTTTAATGATAATTGACAAATTTGAGACAAAATAACGTGCTACAGTGACTTTAACATTTTAACATATGATCAACTTTAACATATGATCAACTTTAACATATGGTCAACTTTAACATATGATCAACTTTAACATATGATCAACTTTAACATATGGTCAACTTTAACATATGGTCAACTTTAACATACATGTATAGTCAACTTTCACATATGGTCAACTTTAACATATGGTCAACTGTAACATATGGTCAACTTTAACATATGGTCAACTGTAACATATGGTCAACTTTAACATATGATCAACTTTAACATATGATCAACTTTAACATATGGTCAACTTTAACATATGATCAACTTTAACATATGGTCAACTTTAACATATGGTCAACTGTAACATATGATCAACTTTAACATATGATAAACTTTAACATATGGTCAACTTTAACATATGATCAACTTTAACATATGATCAACTTTAACATATGATCAACTTTAACATATGATCAACTTTAACATATGATCAACTTTAACATATGGTCAACTGTAACATATGATCAACTTTAACATATGATCAACTTTAACATATGATCAACTTTAACATATGATCAACTTTAACATATGATCAACTTTAACATATGGTCAACTGTAACATATGATCAACTTTAACATATGATCAACTTTAACATATGGTCAACTGTAACATATGATCAACTTTAACATATGATCAACTTTAACATATGATCAACTTTAACATATGATCAACTTTAACATATGATCAACTTTAACATATGATCAACTTTAACATATGGTCAACTGTAACATATGATTAACTTTAACATATGATCAACTTTAACATATGATCAACTTTAACATATGGTCAACTGTAACATATGATCAACTTTAACATATGATCAACTTTAACATATGGTCAACTGTAACATATGATCAACTTTAACATATGATCAACTTTAACATATGATCAACTTTAACATATGATCAACTTTAACATATGGTCAACTGTAACATATGATCAACTTTAACATATGATCAACTTTAACATATGGTCAACTGTAACATATGATCAACTTTAACATATGATCAACTTTAACATATGATCAACTTTAACATATGATCAACTTTAACATATGATCAACTTTAACATATGGTCAACTGTAACATATGATCAACTTTAACATATGATCAACTTTAACATATGGTCAACTGTAACATATGATCAACTTTAACATATGATCAACTTTAACATATGATCAACTTTAACATATGATCAACTTTAACATATGATCAACTTTAACATATGGTCAACTTTAACATATGGTCAACTGTAACATATGATCAACTTTAACATATGGTCAACTTTAACATATGGTCAACTGTAACATATGATCAACTTTAACATATGGTCAACTTTAACATATGATCAACTTTAACATATGGTCAACTGTTAGTCTTTATATGTCTCGAAATACATTAGTTACTTTCACAGGGTACGTAATCTTGAAATATTTGTAGTTTTAAAAGTTAAAACGATACATTACAATTTTAAGTTAATTTCAAAATCTGTTCATAAGTTGAAGTTACGGTGTTTATAACATGCTTTAACTAATTAGATGAATTTTCGAGATGTGTATACGTTGTTGTTACATGTTTGTTTATTTGTTAACATATTGTTGTTTTCAGAATTTGTTTATGTTTATAATATTTTTAGCTGATGATTTGTTGAGAATTAGTATGATAAATGAAAATTTTATGAACAATAAACCCATCTGGCCTAGTAGGCCTAATGAACTAAAACTGTAAACAGTAAACTGACGGGCAAAAGAAAGTATAACACTCACTTGTTTTCGATTACCGGTAATTCAATATGTTAAAGAAATGAGATGCATTTGATTATGGCACGATACAATAACACCTTTCGGCAGTAGTTTGAATGACTTAATAGGTGACTGTTTTATTTTTTAGATGAAATATCAATATTTAAAGAAGACAGGGGTAAGAAATGAAAGTTACACCAACATGACCCCTACCATGTTGTGAATGTGTGCAGGACGAGGCACATTTATTGATTTTTACACAGAGTTTGTGTTATATGTCGATGAACAGTTGTGTTTTATCCAAATTAATTTGGGGGAATTTCAAACTTTAATTTTTAAATTTTACTTAAAAAATTTAAAAGTCGCGTAGAGGTATTCTTTGACTGATTTAACGTTTTGGACTAAATTCCCAAACAATTTAGTTTTTGAATACGACGGCGAAAACTCGAGATATTTGTCTTTGAAATTTGTCCATATGATTAATACAACTGATTGATATACATTCTTTTGCCCGTAAGTGTATATACACATTAACAGTATGGTTTCACCAATTGCACGATAATGTTTCTAAAGTGATTGTACGATTACATACTTTTCTTATTTACTTATGTAAAACATCCTCAACAAGTCTTTGTAACTTTTATCAAGTCGCGTTGACAGATTTCATGTTAGAGGACACTTGGGCGAAATTATCTATTTCAGTTCTATATTCAATGTGTGACTATTAAAGAGCCTTTAGCATTTCTATTTTCAGTTTTCTATTGGAAATAAAGATATTTCACAAAATGGAAAATAAATGTTTCCAATTCAAAAACAATCCTCCTCAATCAGCAACTAGAGTTCTTAAACGAATGGTTCTGGTTCGGTTAAGCAACGCAGATCCATTTCCCATCCTCGAATTATTAAAAGATGACACCGCTTTCTACGACTCGCTATCCCCGTTATTGATATAAAGACAATAGCGGGGATATTTATCTCAAATCTTTATTTCTTAACCGATTTCGCTCAAATTTGGATATTTGAGCTCACAATATCGTATATAAACAGTATATGAATGCAAAAATCTAGATTTTGAATTTTGAAAATATTGTCAAAACGGCGATTCGAACCCCTTGTATCAGGTCGTGTAATGGGCTGTAAAGATACACTTTTATTACAGATGAAGAGTGTCGGGCATGTCTTTGATAGCTGGACTAGATGTTTAGCATTATTACAAACATGTTTCAAAATACTGAACTTACGTGTATCCCAAAGGAAAACAAGACTATTGCGAATATTTAACATCCTTCAAATCAATCTTATAAATAAATAATGATTTTCGTGACTGGCGACTCGACGTCAATAGACAGCTCTGAATTATTAACTCATTAGCAAAACAAATAATTTGATTATTGCATTTGTTTTGGCTTGTTAGGAATTAATGTAATCTGTTGACGTGTATCATCTGTCATAATCATCACGCTCACAGGATGTTATTCCCGCCCAATGTTCACGAGTCAATCATTGTACGCAATGAAGCCAATAATATAGGTGTATAATTTCACGATTAAGAGAGAAAATATGTTCTGAAAGACATCATCAGTTCCAAATGAACATGCACAGCAGCGACTTCATCTCCCACATCACCACACCTCCGGGTCACCTACACCATTGTTTCCAGTTCAGTCATGATCGTCAGTAGGGGGTAATAGAGAAGTCGTGGCTGATCAGTTGGCGAGATGAACTTGTATATATTCTGGAACTTCGAATGGTCTTTTCCTCTTCAATGGAAGCTAAAATGCATGCGCTGTTATGAGAGCTAAAACATGAACAGTCAAATATTCTCGAACATCATCGCATTATTTCAATTTTATCATCATTTAAAACAAAAATGTTTTGCTAGAGCCGATCGTCTGTTTTTTACATAAAAAATACAGGGCTTTAAAACGTATGTACTTCTGTTTTCCAATACTTTACTTCTAATGAAAAATGTGCAATAATAACTGTCCTGGGAGCGTCGTCACTTTTGTAAAATTGGATGATACCTGGGTTCCGTTCAATAACAGCGAGCGCTAAAATTGCTCATTGATCGCTCAATGTAGCGCTCAATGTAGCGCTCAATGTAGCGCTCAATGAAGCGCTCAATGTAGCGCTCACTCTCTCTTGAACGATACAGTGCAAATTCCTCCAAGTTTGCTCGCCTTGCTACGTAGCGGCACATTGAGCAATCGCGTTCAAGATAGGTTTCAAAGTAATCGCTAATTGAGCGATTACTTTGAAACCTATCGTTAACACGGCCCATTTCAGCCCGGTACCACACATGGTTCGCTAGTTTCAGCCGATGCCCGCAGGTTTCACCGTAATGCAAAGCCACCATGGCGTTGCGGGCTTTCTCCCTGTAATACTATCATCCGCGATATATGTAAGATACACTTGAAAGCGGCGTTAAACCCCTACTTATCACATTGCTATTTCAAAATGGACACAGCATTTGCATTGCATGCCATATTGGATAACAACAAGGATTTTAAGTTCTTGTAGGAAACATTTAACAACCAACATGGGAAACATATCAAAAGTTGCTTCTACGAAATCCCCTATTAAATCAGGTATTGATAATGAGTATCATGATATCTTATTCCCGTGGACTATGAACGCATTTGTTTCGGGTATATACTAATTATATGTTATATTATAAAATTGATGGACATCTGGGAACCAAATTAGCATGATGAACATAATGAAAGAACATTAGCTTCAGCAATTTATTTTCACAGCATACAATAATTACTGAGGAAGACACATATAGAGTTAGTCACTACAGCTGTATATTTATATAGAAGAGTGAGGCCAATAGGATTCGTGACATTTGTTTTGTTCAGAGAGGCATCACCTTCACAAGTTTTCAGTTGAAAATGAATGTTTCGAACACCAGTGATATTCTAGAGTCAGCAATGAATTCTTCAAACAGCATTGGTATCACCTCGAACACTACCACACTGGGTGTTGCTTACACCGTTATTTCCATTTCTGTCATGATTGCCAATGGGGTGATCATCTATGTGATTGCCAAGTCTGATGAGTTACATATGAATGCACTGTGGATGCTGACCTTCAGGGCTGTAACGGATTTCATTTATGGACTTTATTTCCTCGTGTTTTCGGCACCTTCTGCATTGCTACATAAATTCGCCTACCCGTCAAGCTTGATTGGGATTGCGTCCTGCATTTCAACTCTGCTAACTGGACAGACCATGTTCAACATCGCACTGACGGTCATCGACCGATGCATTGCTGTAATGACCCCACTTGCCTATGTTCGGATCGTGACAAAAAGGAACGTTATTCTGGCAATTGTATTCAGCATCTCTGTCAGTGTTATCAGACTGCTGATGATAGTATACCCCGATATGGACTTCTACTATAACGCTGATATTGCCGTCTGTATTGTGGACTTTGATACAACAATGAATGTCGCTGCCTCAGTTGGAATCCCTCTCCTCACATTCATCATCATCGTCATCACTTCCTGTGTTATCGCCGCTGAGATGCGACGTGGTCGACGAAGAGTTAACGTCCTGGGAGCCAACTCTCCAAACGAGGGTCTGTCTAAATTCTTTCTAATGGTGATGATCTCAGTTGCTGCATTCTGTCTCTGCTATTCACCCTTCGTCATCAGTGTAGTTTGGAATTTGATTGCCAAGATCGAAAATGTTCCAGTCATCTTGATCCAAATGACGATAATATGTGTGTTATCCAACAGTTTGTGCAACGTCTTCATCTACACCGTCACCTACCAGCCTTTCCGGGAAGCTCTGATGCGCCTCGTGTGTCCCAACTACTACAGACAGAAACGTAGAAATGAAATGTTAGCATAAAGCCTCCATGCAGCGTTCCCCATGTCACAGCAAAACTTTTTTCAGGATAAAATAAATTAAAGTCAATTTAACATGCATCCAGCAACATTCAAGGACTGAAACAACATGATTAGTGTCTCGTTTCACGAGTTAGTGTAAGCTTACATCAAGTTAAAAGTTTATTGTTATTTTTGTAAAACAACGTAGAGTTTTACTTGTAATTGGAAAATGAGGTGATACAACTCGGATGGACGCTGTATTATAGCCAAGGTAGGAACCATTTACCATTGTTAATTATTATAGCCAAGGTAGGAACCATTTACCATTGTTAATTATTATAGCCAAGGTAGGAACCATTTACCATTGTTAATTATTATAGCCAAGGTAGGAACCATTTACCATTGTTAATTATTATAGCCAAGGTAGGAACCATTTACCATTGTTAATTATTATAGCCAAGGTAGGAACCATTTACCATTGTTAATTATTATAGCCAAGGTAGGAACCATTTACCATTGTTAATTATTATAGCCAAGGTAGGAACCATTTACCATTGTTAAATATTATAGCCAGGATGAGGCTTGTCATTTATTATTGGATTCTGATACCTGTAGATCTGAAAAAAAATGTAGGTGAAAGTCCCTTCACATGTGGTTTCTGGCACTTGTAAAATGTGGCGTGAGACACTGTTCTTCACATCTTGGATCTGACACTTTGAAATCAAATCACAGAAAATGTAGGAGGCAAATCCATTCACATGTGTGTTTTAACACTTGAAAACTCGGACCCATCCACCAACTAAAGCAACTACTGACTGTCATATTTCAACTGATGCTCGGGTAAAATCCACTGTTTAGGATATTCCACTCAATGAATTAAACAGACTCATTGTTTCAGAATAAAACACCAACTTGTTAACAGGTCTCATTTCACAGTTTTATCATTGTAATCAGTATGTGTCAAAATGGGGATTCTCAGCTGCCTGCTAAATGGCAATTTCCCGCCATGTGTGGTACCAGGATGTAAACATAACCTCTGACACGTGACCTCTGTGCCTGTCAATCTCTCTCTGCTAACGTACTGACTTTTTTTCTTCCATATGAATTAAGTATTATGTGTTTGACTGAAAAATTCAACCAATAACTTGCACCAGTCTTATGTATAAACACAACAAGTATGAATACTCAACAGTTTCTGTGACTTTATATATCAGCATTTGTTTGCTCTCAGTGGAGAGGCGACCTATTTGAATTTGCCACTCAATATTTGTGAAGTCTCGGTAAATCTCGCGCTATTTATAGTGCGGCTCCAGCTTTAAATTCTAGTGCTGTGCAAGGTTATCACAAGGACAGTGACAAGAATTCGAACCTTTCTTCTTTTCTTCAGTGGCTACCTGTGCAACACCGTATTAAGCATGACCGTTTTCTCCTTGTGCTTGGTATTCAGGTATTCACAGTCAAGATCAAATGGTATTTTTTAATATAAGAAACACTACCAAAAGGATTTGGTTATATTTATGAGATAACTATTTTGGAAGCTTTTAATCAGAATTTTTTTTTTTATAGAATTGGTCATTGACACAATTTCAAAGACTAGCGTCGAGGCGTGTCTTATTAAATGCCGATTTTAGTACTGTCAGTCATCACAACGAAACGATCCCACAGCTTTGCAATCCTCACTGCACTGCTTTGTTGCATTATGAATGACGTAGTTGTGCTTTTATTTAGTTATAAGTATAACTACTTATTTTGAAAAATATTGAAGGATGATCCTTTAAAATCTCGTTGAACATTATTTGGATCATCAATTTATATAGATGTACAACACGTTCATCTATATCAACCTTTTAAGTCCTTAATTGGGAATTCTATTTCTTTTTAAATTCCTCTCAACTGGTGAAAATTCTAATAAAAAACGAGCATCCCGAGTGAAGTTCAGAGGACGATAAAGATACGTGAAAACACTGTTCCTCGGAATAGTGTCATTAGAGACCAGTTGTTATCGTTGATGTCAGTCAGTCATGTGCTCTCATGGCAGTTGAAGTTCATGTTTTGTATTTACTAGGCATTTAACTTTACCATAGAACAGTCTCTTTAAGTCTCTCTTTAAGATTTATATAACACCACACACATTTTATTTATTTTTGAATCTCCATCATTACAGCTCATTTAAACAGTTCAATATATACACATGATAAATAAATTTACTATAAAGGTAAATACAGAGTCTGAAAACAGGCATTTTAACAATCAGGTTAATGAAAAATGGCAGTTGGCAAAAATAGTGATCAGTGATTCAGAAAAGATTATGACATATGGACCAGAATTTTCTGAAATTATCATATTTACACTCTGAGTAAGCGTTATAGCTGTCAATATTGTATGCTGTTTTAATATCTTCTTTAATGTGATTCTAGTTTGGTATTTTATCTCCTTGTTTCATTTTGTATATGTTATATTTTACGACTGATATGATTAAGTTTAGAACATAGTTTCTCTTTTCGGGATATCCTATAGCTAACATTATGTTTTTGCTAGAGAATATTATTGTTGTTCCAGTTTTTACATATATCCACTTAGCAATTTCTTTCCAGATATTCTCAATCATTTTACATTCATGAAATAAGTGTAATATTGATTCTGTTTCAGATTGCAAAATGTACACATATTAGTGTCTTTATATTTCATTTTTGCTAACAAATCATTTGTAGGTATAAACCTACGAAGTATACTGTATTGGAACCAAGTGATTTTCACGGTATTTTTGGATTTAAATGTTATTTTTTCTATTGTCTCCCAAGTGTGTTCCTCAATGGATTCATTTAATTCATTTTGCCACTTTTCCCGGTATGCCAAGGTTTTTTTTTTATGTTTTTCAAATATAAGAATGTCATAAATATCTCTACAACCTTTTGGATCTCCTATAATATTCTGCAATAAGTAAGGTAGAAATGGTGTTTGGAGTTACTTCTCAATATGAACTTTAGTGAATTTACAGTAGTATTTAATGGATTGTATAATTCCTTATAGTTCCAAAAAATGGGTTGTACATCCGTATGTTTTTCTTAATTGTTCCACAGTAACGAAATTTCCTTGATTATCAAACATGTCATTATGTAAGTAATACCTTTGCTAGAGTAATGTTTATAATTAATCGGTTTTCCGCCTATTTTTATATTATCATTTAGCCACAGGGGCTGGGATAGGATATAATTTCCGTTTTGTGCGTTCTTTGACTTTTTAGTCAAACATTTACCCCAAGATATTTTAACGTATCTTTCCAAAAAGGATTAGTTTCGGGTGTTATAACGGATTCTTGTATATGTGTTTCACATGTTTGTATGAAGTTTTTTATATCTGTTTGAATATTGGCTTGTAACAGTTTCTGTATTTTGGATTCAGAATTTGCTAGTCTTTTTATCCATGAGATTTTTTGCGATTGAATCAGACTTTTAATATGTGGGGCTCGTATTCCCCTAGATCATAATTCTTTGTGATGGTAGCTCTGTTAACTTTATCAGGTTTGTTCTTCCATATATATCTAAAGCAAAGTTGCTCAATTTCCTTTATCATTTGATCATCTGGGTTCGGAAGAGCAGTTAATAGGTGGTTTAGTTGTGGTAATAGTAATATTTTCAATATAACATTTCTTCCTAAAGGGGTGAGGTCCCTTGCTTACCACTGATTCATAGATAATTTTAAAAGCTTGAGTTTATCTTTGTAATTTCGCTCGACCATTTCTGCGAGATTGTGTGTAAATATGATACCTAACAGTATAAATGAATCGTTACACCAGTCCAAATTCCAGTTCTGACAAAACAATTTTTTTCTACAGAGCAGGCACCCCTGTTTTCTGTGCAGATAATTACCTTATCAGAAGGATTTGACAGAGCCAACGTCACACAATTGGTTTCTTATATTATATACTAGTACATTTCGATATTAATACGTTTAAATTTCAATTCAGTTTGTATTTGTATAGTAGGGATGACTGCAGTCGGATTACAGTGACATATCGTCATGATACCAATTGTCAAGCAAGGAACAAACTCCCCTTTTATTTTAATTTAATTATGAGTCTCCTGTAGCTCAAACCTGAACATCTGGTGGCTGAAAAGCCTGCAAACTATTTGGGAAATCAATGTCGATGAATGAGGTAAATTAAGCCTCATCTGTACATAGCGAGCGAAATATGGATAGCAGTGCGCTTAGTTCAATGTAACATGTAAAATCATTCCATACATAAGGCAATGAAGATGAACATGTGCTTGGGATTCGAACCCCAGAACATGATCCCGGTCCGAAACATTTGAGAACCAGGCCCTCTACCACAGTATTGTGTAGAACAGTACTAGTGAGTATGGCGAATCCAAAGCTTTACATTAATATTGTCAAAGTTAAGTGGACAGTGACTGTTCAAGTGTTTATAAAAATGTCGTTATTAGGTTTTCATTCCAACTACCTGATGTCCCAGTTATTTGAGTATTGTTGTGTATCGTTAGTGGGTTACCTCCCAAAACTTCTACATGCCAATATGTCTACATGCCAAAACTCCTACAAAAAGTCAGGGCAGAATTATGCAATTGCCTTTTTTTAATAATGGAACAACCCAGGATATGATTTAATGTAATTTGCCAAAACTTGTACAGATGATTGAAGAAGGGGATAGAGGATTACTGGAGTAGAGGATTAAAACAGGTTCAGCTTATTACTTACTAAGGAAGATGACAGAGTACTTTGTGCATATTAATATTTTTTTTAATATTATAATATTAATATAAATATTTTGTTAAATTTTGCGTACGTCACATACGAAAAGTAAAAATTTTCAAATTTGTTAGATTTTTCGGAATTGTTATATTTTCGTTGCAACAAAGCTGTTCACCAGACAGAAAACATCAATGGACTTCCTTGAGTGCTGTCTGTGTTTGGTTATTGATATTGAATTCAGTGCTGAAATTATGTTTATATGAGCTTTTGATTTGTGAAATTCATATCCAGATAGAACATTGAAAGAGTAAATTGATAAACAGGGCTTCTCCTATATAAACATATCTCACCGTGATGTAGGATTTGTACATTACAACATGTAACATAAATTTTTACATTATTAAAAGAAACAAATTCATGTACCAATAACTGAATATGTAAATTCAACAATTTAACACAATTTATCATAAAATTCTATGGACATGGACATTCAAAAATTTAAAATACAATCTCTCATCAGTCTCATCAGTTAAGTCATTGTTACCACCGTTTTCAAATTGAATCGATTAACATAATGATAGCTCTTTGATCTTATACGTAAATAGTTTTGGCAGATGAAAAGGTAGTGCATAATATCCTCACAATGGTAGTTACATAGGCAATTGCAAGTAGCAGACTTTTCTTTCTAGAAACCTGTCAAATGTGTGGTCTTTAAGGTTACTAACAGCGACAAAGTGTTACTAGATTGATGCAATGTTATGAAATTTATATATGGGAATTAACAGATATTTATGTATATTATTTACTCGTATCCTAATGTAGAAGTTTTGGCATTTTTATCGGACTAGTCCATTCTTACTTGAGGTAATGACCATGTGCAGTGGACCCTGAACTGTGTTGTTTTAGTATGTAGAAGTTTTGGCATGTAGAAGTTTTGGGAGGTTACCCGTTAGTGATGTTTGATTTGTAAAAGTAAAATCATGAAACGTTGAATGTCTTGTGTTTTATTTAACCAATTAAGATATGTACAAGAAAGCACGATCATTATGTGCCTTCATTGTGTGTATATATCTTCATACTAAAAGCTAATATTAATTTAATAACTCCGCGCTCAAGGCAAAACTATGTTAATACTATTCGTAAATATTAAGATAAAAAACTTCTAAATCGACAAAAATAATACTATGTACAATCTTTCAGCATATGGATAGATTTGTAAGTTTTTGTAAATTCGATTAAATGACGTAATTAAGTACTATTTATTCGAAAACATAATGGATTAGTTTACTCTAGATTTGTACAATATTATGGAAAGATTTACAGTGATGTTTAGATATTATCATTGATAAACACTTGTAATTTAATGTTTAACATGGAAGAGTGCTAATTACAAGTGTTTTATAGCAAATAATTTACAATCATGGACTTTTGTAGAGGTCAATATCGGTTGGTTTTTTTACCTGAGTCAAACAATATTGACCTAGCTTGCGAGGTCAATATTGTTTTACTCAGGTCAATGAAAACCAATATTTACCTCTACAAGACTCCATATATAAATATATTATTTATATATATAAATATAATTAGAAGGAATTAAGTTTAGTTACCAAACGAACTGCAACACTAGGTAACGTGACGTCGCACACGCATCACTATATAGGAATCCAAAATGTTTTGATATATGTTGTGGAGAAGAAACCCCCAGAAGATTAGAGCTTTACTGAACAAGTAATCTTTCATCAGGAAGGAACAGTTATACAATATCAGCATTTATACATCAGTAAGCTACATTGTATATCAGTCCAGGTCCTCCACAGAATAGCTCGAGAGGAATTTGTTCACGCAATCGTAACTGATCCATTCTCTTACAAATGCGATGTCAGTAGGTTTAGGTTCACATTTACAGTAAAACTCCATGTCAAATGATCAAGAAAACATTACCCTGAGAAGCAAAAATCGATGAGAATTTGCCTGTCATGTTTTCTGGTCACGTATATTTGTATACATATTGGTACAAAATTTAAATTGTGTATTGATTCCGAACAAAGTGAAGACCAATACTGTACTTTTTGAGAAATCGAAACGATTGAACATTTATTCTTTGAATGCTCAAACGTGACGACTACTTTTCTTCAATGGTTTAAAAAGCGGCAAAATTAATGCAAAACCATTTCTACGTTGAAAGTCCATTGAAAACTTTCTAACGAACCACTTATATACCATCATGAAGAAATATATATGAAGACGCAATGAGTAGGATGACACCGGCGTCAATCAATGTGATCTCTCGCCGTCGCCCTCAGTCTTTCAGCATAGGCTTTGGAACGGTTGAAAGTTGGGGGGGGGGGGGGGGGGGGGGAGAGAGAGAACTGTCATTTTTGTACAGGTAATATGTTCTTAAATATCTGGATTCGCGTTAAAATCTCGATTTTTGTCCCTTAAAAAAGTTCAGGCCGTGAGCACCTTAAATAAGAGAGAAAAAAACACCATGGGATAGAGAAATGCAAAAGTGAGGAAATATTCCATATGGTTATTTTGTATAAACCTCAAAGTATGGAAGGTATCCTTATTGACCGCCAGTTAAGTGTTTGTTTACTACATACTGGTCACACGACCCTATTCAAACCCATCATGCAGAAGGAATCATATCGCTTTACTTTCAAACCTGGGTCTTATTCTGTTAGAACATTAGCATTAATTTATTAAGAAAGTTTACGTATACATTGAATATATATACATGAATATACATTAAATATTATATTTCATATATCATCGGAAG
This sequence comes from Gibbula magus, assembly GCA_936450465.1. Lineage (NCBI taxonomy): Eukaryota > Metazoa > Mollusca > Gastropoda > Trochida > Trochidae > Gibbula > Gibbula magus. Next base: position 61,374,547 of record OW388291.1, read on the forward strand.
ATGGACGGAAGATTGACGGAAGATGGACGGAAGATAGACGGAAGATGGACGGAAGATAGTCGGAAGATGGACGTAAGATAGACGGAAGAAAGGCGGAAGATGGACGGAAGAAAAACGGAAGAAAGATGGGAAATGGACGGAAGTATGACGGAAGATAGACGGACGATGGACGGAAAATGGACGGAAGATGGACGGAAGATAGACGGAAGAAAGACGGAAGATGGACGGAAGAAAAACGGAAGATGGACGGATGATAGACGGAAGATGGACGGAAAATGGACGGAAGAAAAACGGAAGAAAGACGGAAGATGGACGGAAGAAAGACGGAAGATGGACGGAAGAAAGACGGAAGATGAACGGAAGATGGACGGAAGAAAGACGGACGGAAGAAAGACGGAAGATGGACGGAAGAAAGACGGAAGATGGACGGAAGAAAAACGGAAGAAAGATGGGAAATGGACGGAAGTATGACGGAAGATAGACGGACGATGGACGGAAAATGGACGGAAGATGGACGGAAGATAGACGGAAGAAAGACGGAAGATGGACGGAAGAAAAACGGAAGATGGACGGATGATAGACGGAAGATGGACGGAAAATGGACGGAAGAAAAACGGAAGAAAGACGGAAGATGGACGGAAGAAAGACGGAAGATGGACGGAAGAAAGACGGAAGATGAACGGAAGATGGACGGAAGAAAGACGGACGGAAGAAAGACGGAAGATGGACGGAAGATGGACGGAAGAAAGACGGAAGATGGACGGAAGATGGACGGAAGAAAGACGGAATATGAACGGAAGATGGACGGAAGATGGACGACAGAAAGACGGAAGATGGACGGAAGAAAGACGGAAGATGGACGGAAGATGGACGACCGAAAGACGGAAGATGGACGGAAGATGGACGGAAGATAGACGGAAGAAAGACGGAAGATGGACGGAAGATGGACGGAAGAAAGACGGAAGATGGACGGAAGATGGACGGAAGAAAGACGGAAGATGGACGGAAGATAGACGGAAAATGGACGGAAAATGGACGGAAGAAAAACGGAAGATGGACGGAAGATAGACGGAAGATGGACGGAAAATCGACGGAAGATGGACGGAAGAAAGACGGAAGATGGACGGAAAATCGACGGAAGAAAGACGGAAGATAGACGGAAGAAAGACGGAAGATGGACGGAAGATGGACGGAAGATGGACGGAAGAAAGAGGGAAAATGGACGGAAGATGGACGGAAGAAAGACGGAAGATGGACGGAAGATGGACGGAAGAAAGACGGAAGATGGACGGAAGATAGACGGAAGATAGACGGAAGATGGAGTGAGTTGGGGTTTAACGCCGCTTTCAAGAGTATTGACCCAGGAGATTGTTGTCGTGCAATATAGTATTCTCTGTGATGTGCAGGATCATCGATTCTACCACAGTCTAGGAGCGGTAGCAGCTAGTAGTGATGGGAGTTTGTGCAAGTTTCAAAAGAATCGAGAGAATAGTTTCTCTGCAATCGGTCGGACAAATTTAGCTCTAAGACAACGACTATCAGCAAGTACAACATTCAGCAATTCGTAAAAATGAAATCACAAAATCGCTTGTGGTTTTTCACTCCTTGTAGAGTATAAGATGTGTGAAAAGTTTGAAAAGAATCGGATTAATAATTTCTGTAAACGGTCGGGAAAAAAAATGTCCTCGGACAGACGGACGGATAGGCGGAGTCTTTGGTGTTACTATACACCCCTGGATCAGGGGTAAAATAACATTTATCGTTTACTCGTGATCTTTGTAGAACAGAGAGTGCTTGATGTAATGCTGTTTCTAACAAAACAGACAGAAAGATTTTATCAACGTCTCACCATATGTACAAGTGTCTACATTAAAAGCACGTCAGGTCGGGAGACACCCGGTAATCATGTAATATTGTTTGCGGTTATCAATGATGATATCACTCTATTGTGTTAACAGTGTCAAGGTAACTTGTTCTTAAATATCTGGATTCGCGTTAAAATCTCGATTTTTGTCCCTTAAAAAAGTTCAGGCCGTGAGCACCTTAAATAAGAGAGAAAGAAACACCGTGGGATAGAGAAATGCAAAAGTGAGGAAATATTCCATATGGTTATTTTGTATAAACCTCAAAGTATGGAAGGTATCCTTATTGACCGCCAGTTAAGTGTTTGTTTACTACATACTGGTCACACGACCCTATTCAAACCCATCATGCAGAAGGAATCATATCGCTTTACTTTCAAACCTGGGTCTTATTCTGTTAGAACATTAGCATTAATTTATTAAGAAAGTTTACGTATACATTGAATATATATACATGAATATACATTAAATATTATATTTCATATATCATCGGAAGATGGACGGAAGATTGACGGAAGATGGACGGAAGATAGACGGAAGATGGACGGAAGATAGTCGGAAGATGGACGTAAGATAGACGGAAGAAAGGCGGAAGATGGACGGAAGAAAAACGGAAGAAGATGGGAAATGGACGGAAGTATGACGGAAGATAGACGGACGATGGACGGAAAATGGACGGAAGATGGACGGAAGATAGACGGAAGAAAGACGGAAGATGGACGGAAGAAAAACGGAAGATGGACGGATGATAGACGGAAGATGGACGGAAAATGGACGGAAGAAAAACGGAAGAAAGACGGAAGATGGACGGAAGAAAGACGGGAAGATGGACGGAAGAAAGACGGAAGATGGACGGAAGATGGACGGAAGAAAGACGGACGGAAGAAAGACGGAAGATGGACGGAAGAAAGACGGAAGATGGACGGAAGAAAAACGAGAAAGATGGGAAATGGACGGAAGTATGACGGAAGATAGACGGACGATGGACGGAAAATGGACGGAAGATGGACGGAAGATAGACGGAAGAAAGACGGAAGATGGACGGAAGAAAAACGGAAGATGACGGATGATAGACGGAAGATGGACGGAAAATGGACGGAAGCATAGAACGAAGAAAGACGGAAGATGGACGAAGAAAGACGGAAGATGGACGGAAGAAAGACGGAAGATGAAGAACGGAGATGGACGGAAGAAAGACGGACGGAAGAAAGACGGAAGATGGACGAAGATGGACGGAAGAAAGACGGAAGATGGACGGAAGATGGACGGAAGAAAGACGGAATATGAACGGAAGATGGACGGAAGATGGACGACAGAAAGACGGAAGATGGACGGAAGAAAGACGGAAGATGGACGGAAGATGGACGACCGAAAGACGGAAGATGGACGGAAGATGGACGGAAGATAGACGGAAGAAAGACGGAAGATGGACGGAAGATGGACGGAAGAAAGACGGAAGATGGACGGAAGATGGACGGAAGAAAGACGGAAGATGGACGGAAGATAGACGGAAGATGGACGGAAAATGGACGGAAGAAAACGGAAGATGGACGGAAGATAGACGGAAGATGACGGAAAATCGACGGAAGATGGACGGAAGAAAGACGGAAGATGGACGGAAAATCGACGGAAGAAAGACGGAAGATGGACGGAAGAAAGACGGAAGATGGACGGAAGATGGACGGAAGATGGACGGAAGAAGGACGGAAGATGGACGGAAGAAAGACGGAAGATGGACGGAAGATGGACGGAAGAAAGACGGAAGATGGACGGAAGATAGACGGAAGATAGACGGAAGATGGAGTGAGTTGGGTTTAACGCCGCTTTCAAGAGTATTGACCCAGGAGATTGTTGTCGTGCAATATAGTATTTCTCTGTATGTGCAGGATCATCGATTCTACCACAGTCTAGGAGCGGTAGCAGCTAGTAGTGATGGGAGTTTGTGCAAGTTTCAAAGAATCGAGAGAATAGTTTCTCTGCAATCGGTCGGACAAATTTAGCTCTAAGACAACGACTATCAGCAAGTACAACATTCAGCAATTCGTAAAAATGAAATCACAAAATCGCTTGTGGTTTTTCACTCCTTGTAGAGTATAAGATGTGTGAAAAGTTTGAAAAGAATCGGATTAATAATTTCTGTAAACGGTCGGGAAAAAAATGTCCTCGGACAGACGGACGGATAGGCGGAGTCTTTGGTGTTACTATACACCCCTGGATCAGGGGTAAAATAACATTTATCGTTACCTCGTGATCTTTGTAGAACAGAGAGTGCTTGATGTAATGCTGTTTCTAACAAAACAGACAGAAAGATTTTATCAACGTCTCACCATATGTACAAGTGTCTACATTAAAAGCACGTCAGGTCGGAGACACCCGGTAATCATGTAATATTGTTTGCGGTTATCAATGATGATATCACTCTATTGTGTTAACAGTGTCAAGGTAACTTGTTCTTAAATATCTGGATTCGCGTTAAAATCTCGATTTTTGTCCCTTAAAAAAGTTCAGGCCGTGAGCACCTTAAATAAGAGAGAAAGAAACACCGTGGGATAGAGAAATGCAAAAGTGAGAAATATTCCATATGGTTATTTTGTATAAACCTCAAAGTATGGAAGGTATCCTTATTGACCGCCAGTTAAGTGTTTGTTTACTACATACTGGTCACACGACCCTATTCAAACCCATCATGCAGAAGGAATCATATCGCTTTACTTTCAAACCTGGGTCTTATTCTGTTAGAACATTAGCATTAATTTATTAAGAAAGTTTACGTATACATTGAATATATATACATGAATATACATTAAATATTATATTTCATATATCATCGGAAGATGGACGGAAGATTGACGGAAGATAGACGGAAGATAGACGGAAGATGGACGGAAGATAGTCGGAAGATGGACGGAAGATAGACGGAAGAAAGGCGGAAGATGGACGGAAGAAAAACGGAAGAAAGATGGGAAATGGACGGAAGTATGACGGAAGATAGACGGACGATGGACGGAAAATGGACGGAAGATGGACGGAAGATAGACGGAAGAAAGACGGAAGATGGACGGAAGAAAAACGGAAGATGGACGGAAGATAGACGGAAGATGGACGGAAAATGGACGGAAGAAAAACGGAAGAAAGACGGAAGATGGACGGAAGATGGACGGAAGAAAGACGGAAGAAAAACGGAAGAAAGACGGAAGATGAACGGAAGATGGACGGAAGAAAGACGGACGGAAGAAAGACGGAAGATGGACGGAAGATGGACGGAAGAAAGACGGAAGATGGACGGAAGATGGACGGAAGAAATACGGAATATGAACGGAAGATGGACGGAAGATGGACGGAAGATGGACGACAGAAAGACGGAAGATGGACGGAAGAAAGACGGAAGATGGACGGAAGATGGACGACCGAAAGACGGAAGATGGACGGAAGATGGACGGAAGATAGACGGAAGAAAGACGGAAGATGGACGGACGATGGACGGAAGAAAGACGGAAGATGGACGGAAGAAAGACGGAAGATGGACGGAAGAAAGACGGAAGATGGACGGAAGATAGACGGAAAATGGACGGAAGAAAAACGGAAGATGGACGGAAGATAGACGGAAGACGGACGGAAGAAAGACGGAAGATGGACGGAAAATCGACGGAAGAAAGACGGAAGATGGACGGAAGAAAGACGGAAGAAAGACGGAAGATGGATTGAAGAAAGACGGAAGATGGACGGAAGATGGACGGAAGAAAGAGGGAAGAAAGATGGGAAATGGACGGAAGTATGACGGAAGATAGACGGACGATGGACGGAAAATGGACGGACGATGGACGGAAAATGGACGGAAGATGGACGGAAGATAGACGGAAGAAAGACGGAAGATGGACGGAAGATGGACGGAAGAAAGACGGAAGATGGACGGAAGAAAGACGGAAGATGGACGGAAGAAAGACGGAAGATGGACGGAAGATAGACGGAAAATGGACGGAAGAAAAACGGAAGATGGACGGAAGATAGACGGAAGACGGACGGAAGAAAGACGGAAGATGGACGGAAAATCGACGGAAGAAAAACGGAAGATGGACGGAAGAAAGACGGAAGATAGTCGGAAGATGGACGGAAGATAGACGGAAGAAAGGCGGAAGATGGACGGAAGAAAAACGGAAGAAAGATGGGAAATGGACGGAAGTATGACGGAAGATAGACGGACGATGGACGGAAAATGGACGGACGATGGACGGAAAATGGACGGAAGATGGACGGAAGATAGACGGAAGAAAGACGGAAGATGGACGGAAGAAAAACGGAAGATGGACGGAAGATAGACGGAAGATGGACGGAAAATGGACGGAAGAAAAACGGAAGAAAGACGGAAGATGGACGGAAGATGGACGGAAGAAAGACGGAAGAAAAACGGAAGAAAGACGGAAGATGAACGGAAGATGGACGGAAGAAAGACGGACGGAAGAAAGACGGAAGATGGACGGAAGATGGACGGAAGAAAGACGGAAGATGGACGGAAGATGGACGGAAGAAATACGGAATATGAACGGAAGATGGACGGAAGATGGACGGAAGATGGACGACAGAAAGACGGAAGATGGACGGAAGAAAGACGGAAGATGGACGGAAGATGGACGACCGAAAGACGGAAGATGGACGGAAGATGGACGGAAGATAGACGGAAGAAAGACGGAAGATGGACGGACGATGGACGGAAGAAAGACGGAAGATGGACGGAAGAAAGACGGAAGATGGACGGAAGAAAGACGGAAGATGGACGGAAGATAGACGGAAAATGGACGGAAGAAAAACGGAAGATGGACGGAAGATAGACGGAAGACGGACGGAAGAAAGACGGAAGATGGACGGAAAATCGACGGAAGAAAGACGGAAGATGGACGGAAGAAAGACGGAAGAAAGACGGAAGATGGATTGAAGAAAGACGGAAGATGGACGGAAGATGGACGGAAGAAAGAGGGAAAATGGACGGAAGATGGACGGAAGAAAGACGGAAGATGGACGGAAGATGGACGGAAGAAAGACGGAAGATGGACGGAAGATAGACGGAAGATGGAGTGAGTTGGGGTTTAACGCCGCTTTCAAGAGTATTGACCCAGGAGATTGTTGTCGTGCAATATAGTATTCTCTGTGATGTGCAGGATCATCGATTCTACCACAGTCTAGGAGCGGTAGCAGCTAGTAGTGATGGGAGTTTGTGCAAGTTTCAAAAGAATCGAGAGAATAGTTTCTCTGCAATCGGTCGGACAAATTTAGCTCTAAGACAACGACTATCAGCAAGTACAACATTCAGCAATTCGTAAAAATGAAATCACAAAATCGCTTGTGGTTTTTCACTCCTTGTAGAGTATAAGATGTGTGAAAAGTTTGAAAAGAATCGGATTAATAATTTCTGTAAACGGTCGGGAAAAAAAATGTCCTCGGACAGACGGACGGATAGGCGGAATCTTTGGTGTTACTATACACCCCTGGATCAGGGGTAAAATAACATTTATCGTTTACTCGTGATCTTTGTAGAACAGAGAGTGCTTGATGTAATGCTGTTTCTAACAAAACAGACAGAAAGATTTTATCAACGTCTCACCATATGTACAAGTGTCTACATTAAAAGCACGTCAGGTCGGGAGACACCCGGTAATCATGTAATATTGTTTGCGGTTATCAATGATGATATCACTCTATTGTGTTAACAGTGGATTATTTTTAAGAATCTACTGGTCATTGACTAATCCAGTCAGGAGGGGTGTCAGGTTTTGACACTTTCGTAATGGCTCACAAAGTAATTTGTTCAAGCATGATGTATTTTGTCTTAGTATATCTGATTAGAATCTTAAAATATCTGATTATTTTTGTAATGTCTGACCCGGGAATCGAACATGTAACCCTTCGTCTGTTACGCAGCGCCCTAACCTATTAGACTACCAGGCCTGCTGGTAATCATGTGATTGTTTGTCAGTAAGATCCCTACATTCTAAACAAGACTGGTAAAGTGTGAAACGCATGCGGATCGTGCTGAAACACATGAAATGAAGGAGTTCGGCTGTCAGTCAAATCGCTTTGCATGGAAGATTTGCGCCATGCACGTGCGTGGAAGAATCCATTTCATAAGGATTGAATCTACGTGTACCATATCCGATGAATGGGCACCGAAATTTGCAAAATAATATTTTTTTAGGTTACATAATTGAAATGTATTGTCTATAATGCTAGATAATCACATATGTATGTTTCGTGACGTCATACATGGACGTCACGAAACTCCGGGCTCGTTGATTATTTTTAACGAATCCACGGCTCCTCATGCATTCTCCATTACGTAATGATCAGCTGATCGTCGTTGTACAGGTTTGGTTAGAATGTAGGCTGTGGTAAATATACGTCATGTAGATGTACATATGTACGCTCCACCTTAGAAGTCGTAAACAATAGTAAAGGTACTATCGCATTCCACCTATTTTTATAACTGAATAGTTTATTTGTATTAACTCGTTTTTGTCAAGAATATTAACTAGCAAGCTTCTATGTCTTTATATATGCACGTAATTAGACCACATAAACAAATTAAAATTCAACGATTGTTTCACCGCGGCTTTCCGTATTTTGCCGTCTGTGACGTCATAAAACGATTGTTCGTGACGTCACTGTAACTTGCCATCGCAAGACAAGTGGGCCGGTTTCTGACTATTTTTACGCGAATCAAATAGAATAAAAAGGGTAAAAAAGAAATTATTACAATCGAAAGTGTGTCATATTTCTTTTACGAAACTCGTGCAGATTTGTGTATAATCCTCGCTCTCGCTCGGGCAATACGAAAATTCACACTCGTTTCGTAAAAGTCATATGACACACTTCCTCGGGTAATAATCTCCATATATCAACCCTGGCTCCCTCTGTAAGAGAATCATGTATCAATCCAAGCGAAATCAACACCTTTAAAGCACTCTCAGAGGTGAGGTGAGGTGAGTTAATGTTAAAGCCGCTTTCAAGATTATTTCACTTATATCACGGCTGCTAGTATATGTGGCTATGCATTGCGGTGAAACCTGCGAGCAACGGCTGGAACTAGCGAACCATGGGTAGTACTGCACTGAAATTTAGTGTAGCGTTGCACCCAAACCTTACTGCATGTATAACAGTTCTCTACCGCAGACAAAGTTGCCGTGCCCCTGGCGGGATTCGAACCACGGACCTCTTGATCCGAAGCCGAACACGCTATAAACACTGCCCTCTCTCGCCCCGCTTCTTCTCGAAAGTGGCGCTCTGTAACGAAAAGAGTATCATTAGATATCGAATTTTAAAGATGGGGATTTGAGAAGAAACATGAAGTTTACAGACGCACAGACAGTTTCGTCTGATTAATTACGACAAAACATAATTTAAGAAGTGAATGAATGAATGAATGAATTATCTTTTTTTCTCCATGAAATGAAGAGTACATGATAAGAGTTACTTGAACAACCCTTTTCAACCCTTTAGTCTTTTACATGGAATCACAACTTGGACTTTCGTTTCCGGAGAAGAATTCAAAACCCAAGTGCAAATTATAGTTGAAGATGAAGAAGAATATTTTAATTGTCACACATCGCACATACTCACGGTGTACAATCCCATACAGTGCAAACCGGATATAGTTCGCTGTACGCTCGTTCATTGGTTCATAGCTCTGCCATGTGTTTGTTGTTCGTTCGATCAAATGGGTAATATTAAGTCATTATACAGCTTTACAACGTATGCAAATAGGCTCCGGTTCATCAAATTGTGACAAGCATACAGATACAATGAATAAGTTCTTTAGAAATAGTTGTATGTTGATGAAAACACATTATTTTTGTTACGAACGCATCGAGCCAAATATGACATGCCCGTGCGTTTTCGATTTTATTCACGTATACAATCATGCTGCTCAAAATGTATCTAAATATTGAATTCCTTATAGATTGTACCATCTATGTGTAGAATTTCAAGTTTCAAAGTTTTCTAGATATGACGATATCAAAGATGTTAGCAGCAACAATGCAGCATGACTGTACTGGTTCATAGCCGAAGCGTAGTGTATCGCTGTATGGGATATAGCCCGTAATTCCACAACGTCATGAAATCTGATTTTGTTTAAAAAGTGTCTTTATATTGACATATTAACCAACATTTAACGTGTCAATATGTTGTCACAGCCTATGTTCAAGAGATATCACACATCATGACGAGTTATATCAATGTTCTGGGAAAAGATATGACGGGAATTAAAGTTGTCATAATGGTCATGGGAAGTACAGTTTTTTTTCTGAATATAACTTGCACTTTCATTGGTTGACGGAAGTATTTTACATCAATAGCATAGCTGTACTATTTTAGGTCAATCACATAGATGATCAATTCGGAACATATCTATTTTAAGTCAGAAGTCAGAAACACATGATAAATAGATAACCATGTTCATTCCATGTTTCCGAGACTGTATTTACAGTACTACATTTGCTGGGGAAGCGGCATGCACGAGTTGATCGTGACTGTAATTTGTGACGTCGTTAAGTATGACGTAATTACATTCCTAACTTGAAACTGCTCGATTGCTGGTTCACTATTTACTAACATTTCTCTCATTCTGCGACAATATTTACAATATAAACAAGTTTTTATTCTTATAATTTAAGATTCATTTTGTGAATAAAATGCAACAATTACATAATAATCTGACATTATACGCCCGCAGTTCTCCAAAAAGTTTGGTAACATCACTGTATGTCATCTGGACGATGTTGCAATTGTGGAGCGAAAATACGACTTTGGAAAACAGCATGTAAGCAATATTGTCAAATGGGAATGTTTTGAAAACATTGAACATTAGAACATTTCAGAAATATATCCTTGTTTGAAGTTATGTAAAACGTCTGGGAGCATCATTTCTGTCATGGTACCCCAATCTAAGCTCTCACAAAGAGATTACAATTGGCGGGGATATCTCTGATTCGTTATTCTCTACCCACGAAGGTATACTCCCTTCAGATCCTAACCTCTGTTCTAGAAGGCCAAAGGTCAATGAGGATTTTGACATCATTTGTGTGAAAGAGACCTTCATATTCCCTGTTTGCAAGTCACAATAGCAGCAGATGGAATTTAATTCAAGGTCACACATACCAAACGTTAATAATGACGTTATGTTATCGAGAAGTACTGATTGTTGCCGAACATTAACATTTGTATGTTGGTCGATTCAGTATTGTGACGATATAATTGTAAAAGTAGTGATTTCTGACCGAAAAACGGACAATGCACCGCGACTGACGCGTATCTAACAGTCAAACACAATTTTGGAAACTTATTTGCAACAGATAAAAAGACAAATTTGGGTTGCTAATGTTAAATAAGTCATATAACTAGCTAGCATGTAAATCGGACGTGTAGTTTCGGTTACTGCACATGTATAATGATTTTTCTCTATTTTAACTGGAAACTAGTTACTAAATCACACAATGGATGCACAATGGATGCACCTTTAACAAAATAACCCAAACTATTTAAGTAAGAGTGTCTATTTATAAAAGAAAAAGCAAACATGCACTTACATACTGGAACCATACAGTGATTTATGTTGGACGTGCTATCAACCAACTGTATTGACGGCTATCAAACTGTATGGTAATGGCACATAGGTGGGTGACGTTTTGCTCTCGTGTCGAAAAACTAATGCTTTATATTAACTATTTTAAAGACCATCTGTAAGTTTAATGATCATATATTTCATATATTATCAATTTGTATCCACAAAGTACATACTATTAGAGCATTTCGACATTATATGTGGTGCGCTTAGCGGAGGAGCAAGATCGGCAATGCGCTTTTCATATGAGAAAGATTTAAGAGGGTAATGATTGAATATCGCAGTGAATTCATCTGTATAAGTATAAGAAGAAGTATTTTGCAAATTTGTGTGCGTGAATTATACTCTCACTATTTGGGGGGTATGCACTATGGTGTATTTAACACCTTATACGAAAATTTGGTCCAACCAATTTTGTCATACGGTTCAGCGGTTTGGGGTATTAGACAGTTCAGCTGTATCAACGCCGTTCAAAATAAGGCATGTCGTTTTTTCTTAGCTGTAGGTAGTAAGACCCCAAACTTAGCTGTACGTGGCGATATGGGTTGGTCCTCTCCACATACAAAGCAACATATTGAAATTCTACGTTTTTGGCGTCGGCTACATTTAGCCAATGATTTTAGAATCCCCAGTGCCGTTAGCAGATGGTCTCATAATTTCAGAAAGTCCTGGTATAATACAGTTTACTCTATGATAGATTCTTGGCAATTACCTATAAATGATATTTGTGTGATCTCTCAGAGCGATTTTACTTCTGCTAGGAATTATTTAATGAATAAGGATAGAGAGGATTGGTTATTTCAACTATGGAATGATAGTGGTCAGTGTAATGGCAATAAGTTGCGGACTTACCGCTTATTTAAACATTTTCTAAATACTGAATCTTATGTTTCTGCTTCTCTTCAGCGTTCACACCTCAGTATACTCAGCAAACTACGATGTGGCACTCTTCCCTTAGCACTAGAATTAGGTAGGTTTTCCCGTCCTAAAGTACCTCTGGAACAAAGATTATGTAAATTCTGTAACAGTAATTGTATAGAGGATGAAATTCACTTTCTCACTGTTTGTAATTTCTACTCAGATTTAAGGTATGAATTTTGGAAATGTGTATCGTCTGCTGACCCTTCCTTTCTACATCTCAATCCAACTGACCAGGCTGTATATCTATTATCTAACAGTAAGTTATGTAAGCCACTGGCTGCATTAATATATAATATGTATAGACGGAGGTTGCGCCTCACTTAATTTTAATTTTAATGATTACTCCATCCTTGTATATTCAATGTTTTATACCCATATTTATCTATATTTTAATATGAAAAAGTAATATGGTGTCTCATAGGCCTTTGTAGGCCGGGTGCTATCTTTTTATCTGCAATGTTTTTATATAATGTGAATGTTGTTTTATTATGCCATATGTGAAATGTATGTAAGCACGTGACACCAAAATAAACTACTTTTCTTCTTCTTCTTCTTCTTCTTCTCACAAATATAAAATGAGAAAAAGCAGCCCGTGTCAACATAGCTATGAACCAATGAACGAGCGTACAGCGAACTATATCCGGTTTGCACTGTATGGGATTGTACACCGTGATACTTGGAGACTGGTATTCATCGTGCACTATCCGGCACACTCTCCTGCCAACACTTGATTATGAAACACTGAAACATATCTAGATCTATATCACCATAGATTACACTAAACACTAAACACTTATTGCGTTGTGTTTGTTGTGTTACCCCTTGGCGACATTGCCACTGGTTTTCATTTAGTATGCAGTCGCAGTGATGTAATATCAAAATGTAAAACAGTTTAAAGGGCCTGACAAGGAATGTGGCGTCAGCTTTCCCGGATGTTTTGGCTCCAGTTACTCACTAATGCGCGACGAAGTCTTATCCCAATGTCACTCATAGCATCAATCCTATTTAGTTGATACACAAAAGCTCAACTGGAAACGCTTACTTTTAACAAATAATGTATCATTACATTGCTAAATGGTGTCCTGTTTACTCGAAGGATCGACGAATGAATGAGTTTGCGCTGTTTTTTGACAAATTGTCAAATATAAAGTCAACAAAATATGACCCCATTAAGTTGTTTCAACTGGAGTTAAAATTTCACACTTGACATGATGGGATTCGAAAGTACATCCCTTCGGTCCTTAAACTGGAGGCTCTACCACTGAGCCACAAAGGACCTGACAATGAAACGTTTAACAACTCTATCTATAGGCACGTTTCCTTAACCTCAATATAACGATAGTGAGGGAGACACGCTCTTTGCAGAGCGTGAGATTCACGAGCTTTTCTTGAAAGTCGAACAGTCCCCGGCTTCGTTTGCGCAAAACGTTTTTTTTTTGTTCACGGCATGGCTATGTCATTTCATAAGAAATATGTTTCATGATTAATAACCGATTTTGATAAATTTGTCGCCTTTTCCTTCGCTTTATATGACAGATATAACACTCTCCCTCGCGGTTTTGGTTGAAAATGTAAACATTCTGGGTCGGCAGAACCCTTGGTCCTTCGGCCCTCGGGTTCTCCCTCTCCCTCATGTTTACATTTTTAACCAAAACCGAGGGAGAGTGTTATATCCTTTACATAGTATAACACACAGTTTGCAAATTTCCGTTATTTACATATTTGTTGCCGAATTTAATTATAGTCATAATACTTCTTCCATAGAATATCATTGTCTTCATAATAATAAGGTTGCTCATCGAATACTCATACTGTTGTTTTAAAATAATGAGACAATGCATTACTCTTTTAGAATTACTATTAGGAAATGGTTTTACATTGAGGCTCGGAGTATCCTTGGTAAATAATCCCACGGTAATTATATTGTTATACCTGTACCTGTATATGGGGGAAATATGCTCAGTAACTAATATATCACATTATATCATATGTTCACATTATGTAAAAACTCTAAGATCACAAAGCAAAATCAAATCTAACGATGTTATATTTGGATTCCTACTTGAAAACACTCCTACTTTGGTGCCTTTACCAGGACGAGTCTCTTGCGGGATTCGAACCCAGACTCAGAATGAGGAACTAACCGCAACCATTGACTATACCAGCACCCAACAGCAGCTACATATTCGGCTACCGTTACATCGACAGAAACCAGCTCCAACGACAAGTACACTTGAAGTAGTCAAGATATTTTGACACTCAGTATAACATAGATTTGGGTCTGAAATTTACAATTTTCTCAGATTATTTTTATGAATGACTATAATTATAGTAATTAAAAGTTATATGTTTTTCAGAGATTTTATTTATTGGTTGATTTCAGATATTTGTTGCTAAATTTCGTTTAAAATAACATCTAACTCATTTAACATTGAATCACATGACCGTAGGGAACACGTCATGGATTTCCCTTTTCTACTTAACTTCTATATATAGCCACAGCTCAAACTCGCGTGTTTCATCACACTCGACAAACATTGAAAGGCTTTACATGTTAGCAAAAGATGTGCCGCGTAGGGATTCAATGGATTGTACTTACATTTATAGTACAGTGGATTGGTGTATACTTTGGACTCCAAGCAGGTAGCGTATATGTATATCTGTACATAACAGTGTAACTAAACCTGCCCCCTCTGCAGTCAAAGAATGTAATGTCTGCATTCGACCTATATGTATTGTACCACTTTGCAACGCATTGCGCAATGTTATTTTAGATTGCGACTTTAACTCGATGTTGAACTGCTCCCGCTGGCTGTATTTGTGGTCGATTTTCGAGTTTGAAGAGCTATTAAATTTATCTAAGTGGTGACATATGTTGGAAATCAGCCAGGTTTTGTGGATAAATGTATAATTGATAAGTACGTGCGTTCATTTGTGAATGTCACTAATTCTTGGCGTAAATTTTGACCTAATGTTGAATGGACCCTTAGATAGGCAACATGGCAACATCAACGGAATTTAGCCGCCCATTGGATAAATAGCGAAATGCATGGTACTATCATTTTTATTTTATATGTTTGCTAAAAAAAAACGTGTTCAACTTGCTGATAAGGATAGCAACATTATGTGTATTCATGTGTGTACTATTCTAATACAAATGTACAATAAAGAATCTGACTATCTATTCTACTCTTTTACTTACAACAATAAGATCAGTTAATAAGCCGTAATATGCGGCTGCAAGCATTGAGTGATCCCTCTTCAAGAATTACCCCACACGTCGTATAGCGAAACGTATATGGTCATGATGTGGGCACATTGCCCAGCAATCAAAATAGTCACACACGTTTGTAGAAACCGACTTGACTGCACATGTACACTGACATCTCTGCTGAGTCAGAAGCCGTTTAGAGTAAAGGAAATGTGTATCCAGCGCTGTGAAATGGGTGTCAAACCAAATGCCCACGTTGACATAAATTAAGTTGTTATCAATGCTGTTTCAGAACGTCTGTGCTCTTTTGAGACGTGGTTGCTTGGTTAATCTTGTACAATACAGACAAACTAATAGAGGTCACACCATTATAGCCCATACTTTTTATTTCTTCAATGGAATGCAAAGATATCTTTACATGTATGTAGACATACCTTGACCGATGTGGATTATAAATTGTCAATTCGGTGACTGTATAAACAGTAACAAACACTACATTGACCAGTTTATTTCATATGATAACGGGTAATTTAGTACCTGACCTATTCAGATGTTTATGCCATGAAGCAGGAAATGATGGATTGTATCTGTAAGTCTAGAACACAAACACGACAATAAAGACACTGAATTATCTGCATTTGTTTCCAGCCGCGCATGTCATCAGCATAAGGACAGAGGGGGGAAGACAGCTCGGGGAGAAGATACATATTTATTGTCAAGTGGATGAAGTTTCCTCTTACCTGTCCCTGGAGATCAACACGACCATCATCTACTGTCCCTCTCCCACCGACTGTCTGAGCAACGTCCAGGGTTACGGTGTGGACAGCGAGGCTAGTAACGACACGTGGTTTGTCTTCTACGTACAAGCAGCTAGACCTGCAGACGTGACGGAGTGGAAGTGTAGAGACCAGGACGGAGTGAAGTCGACACCTCTTCTACTGAAAGGTTGGTTTATCATTGTATAATGCTATCTGATTCTAAACAGCTGAACTTTAATGGTTCCTGCCTTGGGTTATTACAGTAGAGCTATCAATAACTACTTAAAGATGGCTTCATAATGGCCAGCGTGATACCGATATACACATATGATATATATATATATATATATGTACATGTATGTCTCACTGACTCGTGTATGTGACTGAGTAATTCTGTATACATGTACCTTGCAAAGAGAGGAGCCGAGGCCCATTGTATAAGAAATGGGGAGTTATTGGGACATTTGCCAGCGTAATTCTACTCCAATTATTGCTCATTTTCAAATTATGGGGGTAAATACTAAAATAATGAGATGAGTGAACGGCGGTATGACGTCACAATTATATGTTAAACTATTTACTTCTAAATTTTGTATCGATAACTGCAATATAAATAAATTCAGATAGACTGTTCTAGTTTATGTTAATACAGTCGATATGTCGAGCTAAATTTATTTAGATTGCGATAACTGTTATCTGTACACTAATTCTGATATCTTTACTTCTACATATTGATTTTATGTATGTATTTAATACATGATATTCATACATGTCAGATTCATTTCTGATTCATTCATTTGTTGCTGTTAAAAGTCACTTGCAATGTGTTCATAACAGATACTTGTATATCAATTTGACAAGCCCACGCGTTTGTCGTTGGTAATGAGCTCATTTCGACCGGTGTATTGGTCTTTTCAAGTATGTCGAAATGAGCTCATCCTATACAGAGATTGATTCAGTCAAAACCATCTGATGTTTACTCTTATCTATACATAACCTTACTGTACGTGAGAAGCAACTCATCCTATTTATATATAAAACAAAGGCTGAAAATGTTTTGGAATCCCGACCGGTTTCACATTATTCAGTGATCGTCATGGGATCTTTATGACGTTGTCTTTCTATGACGTCACATATATATATATATATATATATATATATATATGTGTGTGTGTGTGTGTGTGTGTGTGTGTTTGTGTGTGTGTGTATGTGTGTGTGTGTGTGTGTGTGTGTGTGTGTGTGTGTGTTTGTTGGAGGTGGCAATCGGGGACAGTTGTATCTATACACACCCTTCAACCGGGGACACACACTCAACCGGGGACGTCCCCGGTTAACAGAACCTTGTCATATGCTTTTTTTCGTCCTTTTAAACCTAGAAAATTTATTTTTGCCCGGACAGTACTTTGTCCCGTTTGCCTGTAAAATTTCATAAACACTTACACTCATCATAATGGAATAGCATTTGTTGGTATTTCGCGCCGATACACACATGTCCCCGGTTACATGGAAATTGCAAGGTTATCAGGTGTCCCCGGTTACACGGTAAATGGAAGGTTAGCAGTGTGAAGCCAGCAACATGAGGGAAGGCCGACTTTTGCAGCGCCAAGGAATATTTAAGTGGTAAATGTTTTCAAAGTGCAGTAATAAATAGTTTTCTATTATATCAATCAATATTCAATAAACTTAATTCGTATTGAATCAAGCTGCCATCATTGTTTGAAGTTTGGTCAACTTACATTTAACATCCTCCGCACGCATCGGGCGAGATATGCATTTACAATTAATTATTTTTTCTTATGAATGCATATCTCGCCTGATGTGTGCGGAAGATGACATTTAGATTCATTTCCCAAAAAACAAAACCTTTATGCAATGGTAGGATTATGAGTAAATAAGCATTATCTTATATATTAACGCTCATATTTAGCTATTTCAATCTTTCAAACGCTTACTAGGCAATGCTGTAATTTGATACGAAAGGAAACTTACATTTAGGGAACATTGATAAAGATGTTGTTTGTATTTGTATTTCTTTAAAATGAAATAAAAATTAAAATGAATTTACAAAAGCATCGGCCATCTTGGATGAAGTGAGAAAAACACACCGGAATCCATTAGGGGATTATTCCTCATATCATACAAAGTGAAGTCTTCTATAAAACTTAAAACTATAAAACCCTCTATATCAGATTTTATACTCATGGGTAAACGTCCCATAATCGAGGGGCGGGATAGCGCAGTGGTTAGCGCATTCAGCTTCGGATCAAAGGTCTGGGGTTCGAATCCCATCAGGGGCACGGCAACTTTGTCTGCGATATAGAGCTCTTATAAACGCTGTGATGTTTGGATGCAATGCTACACTGCATTTCAGCGTAGCACCACCAATGGTTCGCTAGTTCCAACCGATGATCGCAGGTTTCACAGCAATGCATATCTACATGTCGTTGCGGGCTTTCTCACTGCAAAACTACTAGCGATGTAAGTCAAATACTCTTGAAAGCGGCATTAAACACCAACTCACCTCACCTCACCTCTCATAAACGACTAACTTTTGCCCAAAACTTTCCCAGACATCTGATTCCACATGAAACATCTATCACCACTAGAGGTGTGCAATATAAACGGTTTACCGGTATTAACCGGTTCAAAGACGAAATCGATACGTATTGCGATATGCTTATTGAAAACCGGATTTTACAACACATTGTAGCATTCGGAAATCTTCTGATATATTTCCCTTTTTCCACATCGAATATCATGTTTTCTCATAAAATAGTGATTGTAGACGATACACATTTACTGGCATGCTATATACTATAGTAAGGCTTATTGTGTCGCAGTTTTCTTCAGTTATCAAAGTAAATGTACGATTGGGACTAATGTAAGCCTACACTATTTGTAATGAGTGCATAAACGTTAATTAAGTCATGTAAACGGTGAATGATTACACGGATTATAATTTGGTAGCAGCGTCTATATGACTGTGAAGTTAGAAAATGATGTCTGCTTAACATTTTGATGTTTTTCTGTATAGATATAGTTCTCACAAAGTCCTTCATCAGGTTGAATATCATCTTCCCTGATGTGGGAGTTGTTATCCCGAAAATATTGTTTTCTTATGTATTTCTTATGGTTTTATATATTCGCATTCACTTTCTCCGTAATATAAGATACACGTGTATCTATTGCAAATCACAAACAGACTACGAAGTAGTTATAATGTCATTTGAAATTAAATGTTGCTCTGTAATTGACACGTCTGGTGAACATTTAACAGCAAAACCTCTTTTCCACCGCTTGCTTTTTTCTATCTACTCTACTTTAAATTGTTAATGACATCGGGCCTGTAATTGTCCATTTGAGATCAAATCTATCGTCACAAATATCAGATAATCAGAAACATTATATAGAGAACTTACGTTACCATACGTTATACGTACAGTACGTATCAATATTTAAATTATCTTATAGCAGTTTACTTACGTTGTTGTTGAAACGGCGAAGGACAACTTCTGAGTCTCAATAGTTGCTGTCACTTTCTGACTCATGTGATCATTATATATAAATTATAATGCCTTCCAGTTCATTTAATAAAGTCATATCAATTTAAGATGTGTCCCTATAGGTCTATAGACTATTTAGTATATGAACTAAATACTCAATAAAATGGTGTTTAATTCACACGAACGAATTCAATATTTTTAAAATATGACAATAACATAAACGTAATGCTATTATATTAAATATTGGCTCCAGGTTTCATGCAATTACTGTAAAGCCATGTAACACATGTTCTCAACATCTATGGTATATTGGTAGACACTCAATGAAATTTTCTTTCAATTTATACTGACGTACTCGTTCGTAACTTAACCATTATTGTCAAACTTAAGAAATATTGATTCCCCAGGCGACAAATGTTGGAGATATATATCGCCTAGTTTTATTTAAAGTCACATATCTAAGTGATAAATGGGAAACTTAATTGTTGTTATTCGCTGCTTATTTCAATGTATAAATTATTCACATTATAAACACAGTATTCATATGTGTCCCCGATTCTAATGTGATTTATCCTTATTATTTAAAGTGTCTCAGTCAACGTCCAGGATTAGCTAAGATTGCTCCTTAATCCACTTATCTCTTGGGTTGTGTGAATATGAATCGACCTTACTAGGCACTCTAAAACACCTTAATTGGAACAGTTCACTTGTGTTCAGGTAAACGTATCACTATCACAACAAACTGTGTAGCTATCATTCCCTGTAGCTTTTATTCTATGTAGGCATTAGTAGACGACGGTGACCGTCGATATATGGAAACGAAAGAGTTGTGATTTCTAGTGTATACACATACATGTATGTTCACAGTTATGCCAATAATGCCAGTCTACCTACCTCACACTTGTCAGCTCTAGTTTCTGGGACAGGCAATATTTGTTTAGGACTAACAAGCTCATTGATCAACTAGTCCTTCGACTGGCAACATTTTGAAACTATTTTGTACACTGCATAACATGCACTTTGTTCTGTGGTATAGGGGAGTGTTTCAAGAGTATGACGTGAATAATGGCATGAATCTGAAACACAAATATATATTTGTTCAAAGTTTAACATTACAGCCAGAAATAGTTTATTTAGACAGCAAACTGCAAGTCTTTTACAAACAAATTAACCGGGCATTTTTATGACAATATATATACACGTTAATATGTTGTCATGTACTCGGTAACATCTCGTTTTTGTCCTACTGTGTAAACATTTAAGTACTAGATCTAAATTGTGTTAATTTCCAGTCCTGGGACTGTAGATCAGATGGTACTATTGATAAGTGCGTCTTGTAAACTCATAATGTTATATTATTTCTTATATAATTATTTCCGTATTTGGATTATTGGACTGACCAGTCCAGTTGACTAAAATGAAGTTTTGTCTCGATTATAATTTCTTTAGAGAAACTAGACTAAGTGCATTTTGAATCATGCCAAATCCAAAATTACGGGCTTATTTTCAATAATTAGTCATGTATTCTGGTTTTATTCAAGATTTATTTACCAAGAATATTACTTTCATTATCTCTCAATCAAGTAATAACTTAACCAAGTAATTTATTCTTAAAAGAAATGTCATGCAATATATTGCAATTCATATCGCAATACATGTACATGAGTTAAAATCACAATATATCGCAATATGAAAAATCTTAGTAATACCCACCTCTAATCACCACATAGGTACTTTAGATATGACAGCAGCATAATTTGAAATCATTTTACTGCATTCATAATTAGCTTGAAATAGTCCGAGTAAAAGAATGTTCATCGGATAACTAGTGATACAGATACTCATTGTTTTCGATTTTGATATGTTAAAGAGCCATCAAGGATGTTAGAGTTTCAAATACAAAAATATTTGTGGAACATATACTTATAACGTCAATCGCTTGAGAAATATTTTATCTACAACATCTAAAACATTATATAGAGAAACTTCAAAATAATTATGATACGTAATTATAAAACAGTTATCCATATTTAAATTGTCTTTGTAGCAATATACTTACTTTGTATATATACTGCATTAAGTTTCATTTAATTACGTTATAACCCTTTAACATAAGTCCTCCATGTCTATAGACTATTTAGTGTGTGAACAATAATCAATGAAACGTGTATTCCATTCATACTGAACAATTAATTCTTTTGGTTATGTGACAGAAGTTACGGTTATATATAAATTAAATATTAAATATTGCCTTCAAGTTTCAAATTATCGCTGTACAGCCCTGTAACACATGTTATTAACATCAATAGTATATGAATAGATAATCAATAAAAACAATTCTTCAATTCACACTTCGTGACTTAATAAGAAATATTGAATTCCCCCCGCGACAAATGTTAGAGCAGTATAAATGTATAATGTTAAAGAGTCATCAAGGATGTTAGTGTTTCAAATACAAAATTATTTGTGGAAAATATACTTATAACGTCAATCGCTAGAGAAATCTTTTATCTACAACATGACATGTGATAAATAATGGTCATATCACAACAATGTAATGAAATTTGGTTTCAAAGAGAATTGCCCCTTCGAGTAACACGCGTTTAGGGTATCTGACGTCATATAAACATAATTCCCGTTATTGCATAAAACGTAGTTACAGTTTCCGAAGCGTGAAGGCTGTCTTTAGCGCAAGTCGCCATAGAAACCCACGGGCTGCACGGGCTGCACGGGCTGCACGGGCTGCACATGCTGCACGTGCTTCTCTTTGAAGTTAGGCTACCCTTGTCACACATTATTGAATGTGACGATTGTTTAATAAACAATGATTCTAAATGTCCTGAGAACATACACATTATTGCCTGTTTAATGTACCTTTTTATTCAGCTAAGATCAGCAAATCATTACAAACAGGTTCTCATTGATTATAAACGTCAAGCAAAATACCAATTTGAGTAAAACATTTATTCCAATATCTGTAGAAAATACATAAATGAAATGGTAAATAAATAACGGCCAAAAATTATATATTTTTTCGATTAAGTCATTGCTCACAAACTTTATTTTTCTTTCGTGTCTTTGTATACACTGTACCAGCTAGACCACAATGCTTTGCGCTTGAAAATAATAAACTCGATGTATATTTAGCCTGGAAAACACCTTTAATTAGTGCAATTTCTCGGCTTATTTTGGGTCGAAAAATCTATGAAAAAATAAGTGTATATATTTCACGGAGATAGATTTTTGTCAATTTTCCGATATGTTCAACAACATCCTTGATGGCTCTTCAAAAAGTTTACAGCCTCAACATCATGCAGTAAGCGCCATGCGTCACAACGTTACACACATGGCCCTTGCAATACTCTTTATGTGCCTGTAAACAATCTCCCATCCCTTTCCCTTAAAAAATACAATTTCAGGGTTTTTAACATTTGTAATGTTGAGGTCATTGACCACTGAGGTCATTAACCACATGTTGCTTTTGACTTAACACATGTCACTAAAACGTCATGACAAGACCGTTCAAATACTACCAAATGTGCTCGACTTTAAGACTGAACTTTATGATAAACCGTAGTTCTTCCATAATTTCAATTGTTCTAAAAGTTCAACCACGCAAGATCATCCGACATGAAGAATATTACACTGTATACTGCCCCAAACTGCTGTCAATCCACGACTTACTGACACTGAAAATATTTATAAATTCCTAAATTTCCACAATTGCTATTGGTTACTGATTTTAAATCACCATGCAAGTTTATTTTATTCAAGACAGTGGGATAGCACAGTTAATGTTTATAGGGACAATCCGTATGTTATTGTAGTAACATAGGTCAAAAGTTACCAAGGGTGTTATTTCATCGAGAAGTAATGAGTGTTGTCGGAAATTACCCTCTTAGTTCCAATCTGTTCAGTCACATTATAAAAATGGTTAATCGTTATTATGATCGAAAACTGGACAATGTTCCGCGGCTGGCGCGGCTGGCGCGGCTGGCGCGGCTGGCGCGGCTGGTAATTTTGAAAAGGACAGAGGGACAGATATTGGTTGGTACTGTTAAATGGAACATATGCATATAACTGGTATAATTTAATTAGGGCCCATGAATTCGGCTTCTTCATTGAAAGCAAGTAATTGTCAAATATTTGGCGTTAGGGGATACATATGCAAGTCGGGTGATATGATTTAGACGTAAATCAGGGAATTTGATATGTTTGTATGTAGAACATCTAAATAAAAGTTCATGAAAAACACGTCCCTTCAATGCATAAAAATATAAACATATACATGCGGATACGTAATTTTAGGGTAAATTTGCGCACATAAATGTTTCCATAGTCTGCAAGAAGGATTATCTGCACGTAGCAGTTGGAATGTTGTTCCTTGTCTGTGGTTGCTGCGCCGACATTGCACTATTCAGTAATTTATTGGATTTAAAGTATCATGCACGACCGAAAGCCTAAAATGTGTATTTATTTGAGATACTGTTAGCACTGAGTTATCGTACAGCAAAGAAAGAACTCGACCTAGCGCCCAGGGTATTTATTATGCCTGAGTTACACCAAGGTAGTTCTCACTACGTTCCACCCCGTCCAAAATTTATTGTTACACGACCTCGAATGGGACAGGAACTTTTGTGCATACATTTCCATACCACGATCCAAGCACATTTACAGACTATTCTCAGAAAGTCCATCTAGTCTTTATCCCGTCCTCTGACAGTTGGTTCCACGTTTGAATTGGATAATATTGTTCATAACGTTTTCTATCTGTTCAATCCCGTTATCAGTTGTCAGTTTATATCAGTTCTGAACGAGACATATTTCGATCTTCATACGCACAATATCTTTCTACACCGTTTGTCTCCCGATCAACTCGTTTTCAAACAGTTTTTCTCGTTTTGTCATTTCGTTCTTAGTACGTTGTTCTTGTATCGCAATGACGTCCTGGCCCGACTTATGTAAATGTCCAGCACGGTCTTGCCCGTTCTTATTCTCGTTCTTAGTTTCAATATGAAAAAGTTTAAATCTTCAATGGAATAGTGTGGACAAAAATGATTGGCCATAAATAATAAATAAAAAATAATAATAAATAATAATTTACGTAGTTTAACCTAGTTCATTGAACGTAGCCACAAAACCTCTAACTTGATGGACCTTTGTGCATTTTTCGCAACTACGTTAACGTTTCATTACAACATGATTCCCTACGTGGACCTAGTTAGGTGTGGTTTATCGTTGTTCAGCGTAATTATACCTACTTAAGAGTAGATAGATGTATAGGAACTTACTTAATGCAATGCGTCAACACCAAACCTACCAAAACGTAGTTAAAATGTTTGATAATGTAGACAGCCGTACTAACACCTAGTCTTCTACTCTGACACAAGAACCTCACTACCACAGAAAAAAACATGGCAACAACAACCCCACCGCAAAATACAAACAATGGAGCATCATTCCCTACACCACAGACAGAAAGGGGAACAAATACCCCACCACCACAGATAAACATAGGAGCAACATCTCCACCACCACAGATAAACATAGGAGCACCATCTCCACCACCACAGATAAACATAGGAGCACCATCTCCACCACCACAGATAAACATAGGAGCACCATCTCCACCATCAC
The DNA here is from genome assembly GCA_936450465.1 of Gibbula magus. Classification (NCBI taxonomy): domain Eukaryota; kingdom Metazoa; phylum Mollusca; class Gastropoda; order Trochida; family Trochidae; genus Gibbula; species Gibbula magus. Next base: position 61,400,049 of record OW388291.1, read on the forward strand.
AGATAAACATAGGAGCACCATCTCCACCATCACAGATAAACATAGGAGCACCATCTCCACCACCACAGATAAACATAGGAGCACCATCTCCACCATCACAGATAAACATAGGAGCACCATCTCCACCATCACAGATAAACATAGGAGCACCATCTCCACCATCACAGATAAACATAGGAGCACCATCTCCACCATCACCACACATACATATTAGAGCAACAACCTCATCGCAACAGACTAATAATGGAACAACATCTGCACCACCGCCATAAACAAACATATGCACAACAAATCAATAGTCACAGACAAACATGGGAGCAACATCCCCAACGCAACATACAAACATTGGAGCAACAATCTCATTGCAACAGACAAACATGGGAGCAACAACCCAACTGCGACAGATGCACATGAGAGCAACTTCTTCACCACCACAGACAAACATGGGAGCAACATGCCCACCGTGACAGATACACATGGGAGCTTCTTCACCATCCGACTGAAATGGGAGGAAATATCCCACCACCACAGATAAACATTGGAGAAACAACCTGATCGTAACAGACAAGTTTCTAGTTTGAAAGTTTGAATCATCATGTTACAGTTTTGCACACTGGATGTTTTACACCTTTAATTGATTTTCATCACTTGAGTTACTTTTTTCCCATTAGATGTTTACATGTACAGGTATATAATTATAGCCATCAATAGAGTTGTCAACATGTTAATAAAAAAATACAGAAAGATCCAGTTTGCAGGTATGGAAGTTCATGGACATTTGCAAGATCTTTATGGTTTTTAATGTCTATCTGCATTATTCTCTCATTTCTCATTTCTCACTTGAGTTACTTAATATGATAATGTTATCAAATGTTTGATGTTCTGATATTCGCTTTAATTTAGATATCCATGGCTTGATATTACAATATTAAATATCATATAAGGTCTCTCCAATGATAACAGAATTTGTGATTTTTAAAATGTATATTACTCATGATCAGTTTGTTCATTAGTGACAGCATAGTCAGTACAGTATTATGTTTATTTATCCTGTACCTTTTTTATGAAAAAAGTTCAAGGTGTTACTTTTTGTTATGTATAAAAGTTTACTTCATCTAAACATTATTTTTGATATGCCAACTGTTTATTGTTGGAATGCAATATCATGGATTAGAAGCAAGCTGTAAGTATCGTGATACATATTCTATCGCCACCCTTATATCGAGATCCGTATCGTATCGCAACTTATAGGTAAGCACTTTTTAAAAAATATATCGTTGGGAATAAATTTTTAGTATCATGAGTTATCGTATCACAGATTTAATGCCAATAGCATCCCTAGTAATAAGAACTTTAGCTTCTTACATTTTAGTAATTCATTAAAACCATTCATCTCATTTACAATAGACAAAGCATACTTTAATGTTAAATAGTTGTTTTATGAACAAATGTTTTTTCTTTCAAATTTCTGCTAGTGATTTTCTTGTATATGCATCCTCGATTATGGTTGTATAAGATAAACCTTACATAATTCCAGGAATTGTTTCCTTGTGTTTAATGTATTTGAATAAATTTTCAACAACCTTTAAAAAAATAAAACATTAATTCTCTTAATTCCTTCTCAGTTAATCATCTTTTAAACTTTAAGTATATCGTAACTCTTAAATTGTATATTTGTCACCTAATACTATAGATCAACATTAGACTCAATTTGGATTCAAAACATTCTGCAGATATACAGTTGATATACATATGATAAAACATATCTTGCCTGATAAACTGCACACAATGACCTTTGCTTAGGGAAATGTCCCCGGTCCCATGTTTAAATGACACACATTGTTCCCGTTTGCATGTGTGAAACTAAACATGCACACATATTATAGGAGAATATATTCTCATGTTTTGGATGACAGTTTGACAGCACAAGATACACATATTTTCTCAAATTAAGCTTAATAGAAAACACTTATTCACACCCAGTTTGTTTCCATAGAGACTATATCAATACACAATGAGTGTACCCGCTTCCTTATTGTAAATGATACATACTGTCCCCGTTTGCTTGTGAAAACTTACACATACACTGTAAAAATGGTGTTTAGGATGTAAACATAATACTAAGCGTGTATCTTGTCCTGTTTTTTTACACGTTTAGACCCCTAAACACGTTTAGCTACATGAATGTGTTTACGAATGTGTTTAGCAACTAATCACGTTTAGCTACATAAACACGTTTAATGTGCTTAGCAACTAAACACATTCCTTAACACATTTAGGTAGCTAAACGTGTTTAGGGGTCTAAACGTGTAAAAAAAACAGGACAAGATACGCGCTTAGTATTATGTTCAGCTTTCAAACAAAACAAAACGATACAATCCAACACGCCTGAAAATGAAAGCATTGCAAATGTACAAAATATTTAAATCAATGAAGACCAATTGTATATCTTGTAAATTAAAATGCTAGATCAAATCACCAGTGGCTGTTGAAAACAGTTACAAGTTTCAATGTTACACTCTACTACTAATGTAGTACTACTACTAAAAAGTATATCAGACAAGACATAAATTTGGTCTGCATTAACCTCTTTTAAGAAAATAATGACTCAAAATAGGAATTCCTCGAAAAGGTTTATTAAAAATTACGTATAAAATAACCATATACACCAAGAACACTCCTCCAAATTACCAAATACTGTTTTTATAAGATAATCATTATTCTAATAATATACATGGAAAAAAAGGTATCTAAAGATAAAATATCTGCCTGGACATTGTTCACTTGGCAGTTAAATTTTCAGACACAAATACTTTAAAATTGGTTTTAGAATCAAGGCAATATAGCGACATTGTTTAACAAATGATTTTCTGTACATGAATTAATAACTAAATAAATCCTTTAAAATAGGTTTGGGTGCTTTCTGGATTTTTTTCCAACATAACATTTTCACAACAAGTTTTTTTTGTAGTTTACTCCCTTGAAAACATCTGTATTAAATCCAAGGATTTGGAAGGTATTTTAGATTCAGGAAGGTCGTTTGTAAACTGCATTTTATTTCCTTTGGCACCCTTCACCTGTAACATGAATGAAGAAACATTTAGTTTACCGTCATAATGCAACATGACAAAACAAATAACACATTTTATGAACATATCGTGTCTCCTGAAAACAGTTTTATAAAGGAAGTAAAGTGAAACATGTCATAGAGGAACTCATTTGGGTATACACAAATGGTTGTACAAAATTAACTGACATCAAATCCAGTGATCAAATCAGTTTTAAAAAACTTTAATGTATTTTAGTGGGACTTCAACGTTTTGTAATAACTGATTCTGTCAGTTCTTGTTGCCTACAAAAAGGGCAAAAATTAGTATAAAAAAGTCAGAATAAAATGGCAGATACAAGCAAATCTTTTACCAAAGCATATTTATACAATAGTTGGTCTTTAAAGTAAAGTAATAGTCTATATATTACTTAAATACAGTTTTGTGAAAGTCCATACATAAAGGAATTTAGTTTAATATTTACTCACTTCAGCTGAGTGAATGCTTACAGTTTCTCCTATTTCTCCATCACAGCATCTTTCTTGTCAAGGCAGAATGTCATCAGGAAAACTTCTTCTCCAACTGCATAACATAGATACATCTAAATATACTGGTCTGTTCTTAAATGAGCTATATGAGCATCAACCAAGTATTTAATGAACATATTGTCATATGCTTCTTTCAGAACGTATTTAGTAAATACAATTGTTTAACGTCTATACCCTTATTACACATCTTAATTCAAGTAATTCAACACAACCAGTTACACCAGTCAAACCTCACTACACTGGAATGTTATAGTAACATGTGGTTTAAGGATATTACTTTATTTTAGATCTATAAACATTATCACAACCTTCATATATATCATTTATATAAATAACAAATATTACTTGAATATGTATGTTACTGTTGGTGCTAAGCATATAATATACGTACGTTAAATGACTTGTTACAAACTCCTTTGACAAATGAAAACAACATAGAAAGCAATCGGACGACGTTGTGAAATCTCAAATGAACCTACCTTACACAGTCTTGATTGGAACCATAATTGTGTCGTTCAGGGAACATAGAGACATATATTCGCAGTAGCATCAACTTTTGGCTTCATGTGCACGTTGAATGACCAGAAACGTGTGCATAGACAAGAGGATGCTGGCGAAATATGGCGGCCACAGGGATACACATCTGTTCTTAATTAACTCTCCCGCCCAAACTGACCAATGTAATCCGACCCATTGGGGAAATTCTCAAACATGTTTAGGAAAGTGTTTAGCCACTGGTGCAATGTCTGTCTAAACACGTTTAGAAATGTGTTTAAAAGCTGTTCATGTTTTAATAACAGATGTAATATCGTTCTTGTGTTTAGCTATTAAGCACTATCCTAAACATGTATAGCATTAAACATGTAACGGTGGTGTTTAATTGCTAAACGCGATTTTTACAGTGTACACACTTATTGTAGTAAAATGGATTATCACGATGAGTATGACCGTGAGATTGCAATAATATTTTAAACACACATATATAGCCGTGATTTGTATACAAAAATGAACCCAAATGGCCAGTTGTCATAGAGAAATACCTGATAGACACTGTCCCGTAAATGATACACTCTGTCCCCGTTTGCTTGTGAAAATTTACACATACGCACTTATCGTAGTAAATTGATTCTGTGTATGGCCATCATATTGCAATAACCATTAAACACACACATGTATCTTTGTTTTGTATACAAAAGTGAACTCAAGATGTTCCCGTTTTCATAAAGAAATACCTGTTACACACATGTCCCCGGTTCCTCGGTGTAAAAGATACACATGGCCCCGTTTGCATGCAGAAAAGCACACACACACAATCGGCGTGTGTCCCCGGTTCCTACATGAAAGTTCATACTCGTTCAAATGTATCCTGTAGATCCAGTCAATGTTTAGAACTAACGTACATGACAAGGGAAGTCAGCCATGCAAGTGGTACAGCTGTAGAGCACCTAGAAAAAATGTCCCCGGTTACATGTGTTTTTAAAGTGTCCCCGTTTGCCACCTTTAACATCAATGTGTGTGTGTGTGTGTGTGTGTGTGTGTGTGTGTATGTGAGTGGGTGTATTAACGACGATTGATCCCAATGAAACCAATCTGATGTTTACCCTTTTACTTTTATATATATATTTCTACTGAATTAATAGCCTGTATACGTCACAATTACCAGTGATAGAGGATATGCGTGTGAGTATTCTAGATGTATGTTTGTTTGTTTTAATTTCTAGGCATTCTTTGGCTTTTTCTCTTCTTCCTGAACATTTAATTTGTTTCAATAAAGTCTTACAATTACATTAATTCGTAATTTCAACACATATGTTTATGAGTCGGATGAATTTTTGGTTTACAACTTCTTAAATGTTAATTAACCACGTGTATACCAGGCCACTTCTTAATGCCCTTCACAGTTTCGATAGTATATTTCATAGACGTGTTAGACTAGATTTAAAGGCTTACTTACTTGTATGTACGATTAATCTTGTTATATTTCTACGATATCATAAACTCTTTACTAACGTCTCATCCCTCTTTTTTCAATTGTTTAAACTCTTAGTGTTTTATTCCTCTTTTAGTAATAAAATAGCTATTCCTTGTTTTATTTGTTCTGAAACAATGACCTGAAACTATACTGCTAACATTACAGTTATATATAACGTCTTATCTTGTTCACGTGGAAGTGTTTTATTTATATGAATTAGTCACTAACGAAATCATTTCATGTCAGGAGTGATTCATTAGTCTTTATTCATTTAGTTATCTTAAACTTCGTTCTGTAAATAACATGCTGTTTCAAACAAACAATTCAAAGTGTTTAGATTACCTAGGCCTACTTTCCTTATCACTATCGAAATACCCTTTTAAGAGACAAATAATGAAGATAGCCTTATTCAGAGTGTCCCTGCAGTCAAATAGGATGCAGTTTCGCCTACTCACAAAAGCAAAGAGTCTCATATTTCACATTGAAACATTCGCTGCAGGTTGCAGACAGTTGTATTGTCTGTATTGTGCGTTCTCTATATTCGACTGCGATTTTCTTACAGGCGGTCATGCATGTGATTTGATGAATTGTTGAGATAAATATATTTGATTCTGGTAAAAGAGACTTTTTATTAGTAATAAACAGTAATACAGGAATAATGCAAGGCTTAAATCAGCCAGTTTCGATACAGGCATACGTTATTCCTTGCCTAAGGAAGTTGGGAAACCTGACGTTAACAAGTGACTTAATGATAAAGACATGTAGGAGCATATATATCTCCAAAACTGTACATGCGATCTCAATCAGACTTGAGATGGTTTATAATTAATTTTAGACTATTATGTTAAAATGTGATTTATGTGATTTCAACTTTTACTGTGAATTTATTTAGGAATTTACATAGAAAAATTAGAAAACCCTACATATCTCACTTTTTGTTACCGTGTAAACAGGAAAATCCTCTTTCATCAAACCTAAGCTTATATATATATATGTTAATCTGTATCCATTGATATAACATTCACTAATTAAAATGCTTTGACCTAAGCGGGAAGCTGGGGTATGTGAGCTTCTCGACTACACTTGTCTATCTCTTCAACCACAACCCTAACATTGCGTGCATTGTGCCACACAAGACATTGGACGTGTATCTGGTGGCAACTGTTTGATGTGCCACTACGCGTAAGGTCCATTATACCGATCTCGTCAATAAACACTTTTTTTGCCGTGAGACGTCACGCGGCGGATATCTCATGAACATCCAGTGCAAGGAGAAAGACTGGAAAAACGTCCAACTTTTCGTTTTGTTATCACATCACGTCAAGCTGCTTGTTGTCACAATAGAACGTCAGGCTTGAATGTATTGATGGGTAGATGTGTAGGTCTGATTTGTATGGTAATTGCCTCATTTGAATATTTGTAACTGTCTTATTTGACAACTGTAAAAAATATACGAAATACAGGAAGCTACAACGGCACAGCACGAAACAAGTCCCAACCATATATATAATTTAACATTTTTGAGTAAATGTCATTTTTTATACTTACCTGGTTGAAAAACCAACATTGCCCAGCGCTTCCCCCTGAAGCGTTCCTCAACATAGATCACACAGAATAAAAAGGGACGCTACCTGGTATAGGTGTGTGATTTATTTTGAGGAACGCTTCAGGGGGAAGCGTTGGGCAATGTTGGTTTTTCAAACCTGATAAGTATGTAAAAAATATAATGTATTCAAACCTGGGCCTATAAAATGTTACTACACGTTGCACCACGTAAATACAAACTTCTCTAATCTATAGCATATTATTATCACCACGTAAATAAGAAACAAAAAACCTGGAAAGGCCTAAAGTTTCACTTGAGGTGAATCCTGTCAAGAACTTTTTATCATTAAATAAATAAATATCCGACCAGAGTCTGAAATTAGAAAATAGCTCCACATCATATGTGGGGTTTTCCTTCCATAAATAGTGTGTGAAATACGACTGCAAAATGCCCTCCGTAATTCACAACAGGAAAAATAAAAATTGTGATTGTTCACTTGCCCTAATTAATACCGAGTAAGAGATGAAATGCAATTTATATTTTTGAGGTCATAACCCATTAGTCAGACGACCCAGTTGCGGAGAGTAGAGTACACGTAGAGGAAGCCCAAGCGCTCACCTATTGTGATAATGGACCAGTCCTAATTAAACCGAATTGGCTATTGTTAATAAATCTAGTATCATCTCATTTCAGGATGTTTATATGTTTCACAAATTGTCGATATGACATAATCGTATTGGAACGACTAAAGAAGACTCCAATGCAGGAATTGGATGCAGTGGGGAAGCTTGTTAAGCTGGACTATAGGCCAGGACCATTAGACATGAGGTGGAAAAAAATAGTAGAAAGCTGATTTTCTCTGAATACCTTAAGAATATTGTCCTTATATCAATGGCATAAAGTTCTGCAAATTCTAGCTGGTGGCTTTTTCAAAATGGCCGCCATTTCCAAGATGGCTGCCGACGTTTTGGTAAATTAATAAATTATTTTTATTTTTAAGTTTATCATGTCATGTTATATATCAAATGAAAGCTTTCTTCAAGTGCATTCCAAAACTAAATAGTTCTTCCACATGGGGTGATTAGTTTATCCATTATTGGGTTTTGAAAATGTCAACAATACCTTTTTTCGGTTTTTTATTTAAAACATAATTTCCAAAACCAAACCATGCTTATCATGAGTAATGATGATACATTAAAATCATATAACATGTATTGATGATTAAAACATTTAGAAATACATTCGTGCATTTGGAGGTTTCAGTTATAAAGTTGACTTGAATATTCCAGCTGGTGGCATTTTCCAAATGGCGGCCGTTTTGGACGGGGGTTTGCTGGATCATCGACTTGTATAATACATTTGTGCCAATCATGGCATGAAGTGTATCAAAGGAAACGCTAAAATCCTTTTCACAAATGTGCAACTCATTATTGTAGAAAGGAAATGTAGTGTAATAATGACTATAATCCTTGTCAAATACATATATCATATATTCACAGTAAGTCACTTAAATCAAAGACTGGTGCAGTTTCCGTGACATCCAGTACACAGGCTTGAACACTCTAACCTAGCTTTAAAACAAGTTCAACCACAATGCATGTCGTGCATCCAAAAGAAAAAATCTTCATAACTTTTACAACTTCAGTGCTTTTGCTACATGTCTGTCTATTTGAGGTACGCTCTGAAGATGTTGGAGGCAGTGATTCCAATTTGAAAGTGGATGATAATCTAGCTCTATGGACTGATTTGAAATACATTGATGTTTGTTCAGAGACAAAGAGTTACAAGAGGAATGTTTCTCAAACACAAGTTATGTCATCCTGGGAACTTCCATGCTGATCGAACATATTCAAAGAATCCCAGTTTTGAGCATTGTCCAACAGGAGGGCTAGAGCTTTCTTCTTTCCTTGATTATAGAGAGTTGAGATTGTGTCACACCTAGAAGCTGCATGTGCGAACATTAGATGTTCATGCTCTAAAAAAACTGTTTGCACATGGGATATTTTCATATCCATTAAACACTATTATTGGTTCTGAACCACATAATGATTATGTGCAATATATAACAGTCACAGATCTGACCATATGTAACATCAACAGGTCAGGAAAGACAACGGAGAAGGTGACCACCATCATAGACAAAGAGTTCATCTCCCGGGAGTTCATCGTCAGAAATCACAGTGATATGAAAAGATTTGCCATGATACTGTTCGTGTTTTCCTTTATCGGAGAATTTTTGAAATACGAGGGTGGTTGCTTCGAAACACACATTCTTCAATCGACTGAAAATGCACAAGGTTATTGCTGGAAAATCGGCAAATACAGATCCAGCAATTTCAGTTGGAAGCAAAGCAGCATTAGCTATAACTGATCAAATATGTGTAAACATAGCCAAATCACAGTGAGTGGGGTTGAATTGGAAGTAAATTCAACCATGCTATTCATGAGAGTCACATGTGTGATTAAGTCAAGTCCAGAAATGAAATCATATCTCCTCCACGAGTTTGCAGTAGTTTCTCGCACCTCTAGACATGCTATTCAAGCGCAAGTGTGTGTGTGTGTGTACATCTTTGAACTTTTTCAGAGCATCACATATTGGAATGCAGCGTGGCATGGAATGGACTCATTTTAAGACAAGAGTCATCAGAAGATGACATATCCCACTGGTCCCACATAATTTATAAAACACATCTTTGACAGATAATTGTATATAAATTACTTCAGTTAGGGGGTAATACACATGGTGAGTTTGAGGCATGATAGAGGGTTTTGGAGTTCTACAACAGAAGCAGACCTATCCCTGAACAAAGCCCAAATCCAACGTGTTTCTATGGAAACGAATTTTTTTTTATCAAAATATCAAAATGCAACACTTCAATTATTGGGTAATACACATGCAAAGTTTCAGGAAGATATGATGAATAGTTTTGGAACTGTGCTCCGGAAACGAACCTATATCTCAACAAAGTCCAAATCCAACACGTTTCTATGGAAAATATTCAGAAATCTCAAAATATCAAAAGGCACCACTTCAGTTGGTGGGTAATACACATGGAAAGTTTCAACAAGATATCATGAACCGTTTTCGAGTTCTGTTTTGGAAACGAAATGATTACGGACGGACAGGGCGACGACTATATCCCACGGTATTACATACCGATGGGATAAAAAGTGCTATCCTTGGTGCCATGGCCAAGTGTCATATCTCCAGATACTTTCAACAATCTCATTAGATTCTTCTAAATTTTGTTTGATCACTAAATTCCCACTCAAGAATGTGTCTGTACTTGTAGAATTGGTCAGAAGACCATCTGGTCAACATAGAGGTGAGCAGACTTTGCATGAGCAAGATGACCTGCAGCATGAAACAGTGGGATCATGTGATTGCATCAATATGCAAATTCCAATTTCTTGTGCGTTCAGCTCGGATTTAAAGTAGAATTGATACTTGCTTAACATATGCAGTCCAGAGTTTGCCTGTCCTACTCGCATTGGCAGCAGATTTTGAACACATCTTCATCTATGACTGCATCAGCAGAACGACAAGTTCTCCATTCAGCAGGGATTGGTGGACATTTCTGAGCAGAGTGACATCCATACAACCAGGTGTTTCTAACAGTAGGCATGATGACATGAAGAAAGAAATTGGCACGTTGGGCTCAGGCATATGCATGACCACTTATCAGATGAATTACACAGTTTGGAGCAAAGAAAATAGCCCATAAACCTTCCAACCCACTGCCTCCCACCACATATCCAATTGATCCCATATATGACATCAGTAAATGAATAGCTCCAAGGTGAATAATAATCTTGTTCAGCTTTGAAGATTTCACAATGTCAACTGCTCTGAAATACAGAAGTAGATCAATTGGCAAATGCATGTTTTTCGACCAATTGTAGTGCAAAACACAGGTCAGAGTGGATGGTGTCGGGCCGGTAATGATCTTCATTTACATAAAGCAAACTAGTGGTTTTACTCTTCTCATGTTTGTCAACTTGGACTGCACACTACATTAAGCTGTAACAGAAGTGATAGTGAGATCACCTCCAGTGGGAATCGAACCCGGGACCAGTACCCCCATAGGAAGCCACTAGGAACACTTTCATCTCACCTTGCCACATACACCCCCTCCACAAAGTGACTCGTCCTCGAGTCAAGCTTTTGCGAGTTAGCAAGCACCTCAGTTCGACGTACCCAGGGTGTTGTGAGCACAAGGGAGTTGCGACAAAACTTCAAGGATGTTCCTCTTGAACCACTGAAGCAACTCCTGTTGGGTGTGCAATTTTCAAAACCCAATAATGGATACACTAATTACCCTATTAAACTATGCATTTTTGGATTCCATTTGAAGAGGGCTTTCATTTGATATATGACATGACATGATTAACTTAAAAATAAAAATAATTTAACAATTTACCGAAACGCCGGCGGCCATCTTGGAAATGGCGGCCATTTTGAAAAAGCCACCAGCTAGAATTTGCAGAACTTTATGCCATTGATATAAGTAAGATATTTTTAAGGTCTTCAGAAAAAATCAGCTTTCTACTATTTTTTTCTGGGTTGTCCATATCTTTTGACTAATGGTCCTGGCCTACTAAACTTGATTTGAGTAGTGTGCTTAAAACTTTGTTCTTTGTTCTGTGCTTAAGTTATCCGTTATATTTTATTCACAACAGGTTTTAATCACATTTGGTATGAAAAGAACGTTGAATTTACTGCAACCTTTATAAGTTCAACCACGCAAATACTAAAATATATATATAAACAAAACTGGCTAAACAAACTTTCCCTCTCCACTAAATGTGATTACTTTTTAAATTTTAAACCATACATAAGGCAGATATTTTAAAAAATAAAGAGAAGACAGATTATGTAAATCATTAATATCAATGTCCCCGAAAAAGAATATAATTTTTGCTTGTGTGCCCATTGTACAGTTAAGTACGCAGAAAACATAGTAAAGAATGGCATTATGTCCATCCCAAAACAGACACATTCTCGTCGTTGTTAAATGGTACTAATCGTAATGTAATTCAGAATCTTACGATATACATATACTACGAAAGGCAATTGAGAAAAAATAAAGATTGCTTTGATTGAACCAGACAATGCAGTATTTGTGCAGTACTGAGCACTGCTATGTATGTATGATTGTGATCTAATCTTCGTAATTTTTGTCTAACAAGCGGGGTAAGAGTTGGGCTGTTTGGTAACAGCTTTGTGCTATTTGTTCACTCACCCATATAATATAGTGTCTTAATAATGGGGTGTCTGCTTATTGGGGTTCAACCTTTTTGGTCATCCAATGTTATACAAGAGTTAAAAGTACTCACGGATGTTAAAATAATTAATGGTTGATTAAGATGTATAATATATTCTAACATATGTTGAAGTAACTTAGTGTTACCCAACTAGGCTTGTGCATGAATCATTCTCGAATGTTACTTTCTTGTTGAAGGGTAACGTAACTTTTATAGATGGTATAAACAGACAGATTTAAAAGAATAACATTTTAATTATTTGTCTAACAGTGTTTGTTCATAATCTTTTCAATTGCCTACATAATGCGCATAATGTGTCATTGATATGGAGTTTTCTGCGATTGATCTATAAATAGCTCCACGTAAATAAAACCCACACCGTGCTATCTCTACGTCTAACATGCAACGAAGAATGGATCGCACGCGTTCTCTCAATATACTGTTTGTCCTTTGTTTAAATGGTAAGTCATTTGATATTCCTGCAACGATGTTTCCTTAAAATGCATTTACCTTTCTTACTTTAATTAAGCTGTGGGCAGTTACATAGTTGCGATTGATCAATCTCTGTTATACATTTTGCGGTTACACATGTAACAACAACGTCGTGAAAATATCGTTTATCGTATTCTCAATTAAAAGCCCTGGTTTGGCGACAGCGCTAAAAGAACTGCTTGACGTAACTGTACAACGTTGCATAGGCGCCATACCCTAAATATACTTATATAGGTTGGTAGATATATGCGTAAGTGTACTATTTAGGGTCTGGCGCCTGTGCAACGTTTTACCATTTCAACTAAATATGTTTGATGTCACAGGGAGTGAACACTGCGTTCGCTGTGATCAAGCGTCTATGCTGGACAGTAACAGTGTACGAATCAAAAGACTTATCTTAAGCCATAACCTTCTCTAATACAGTTTCCTGACTGAGGACGCCATGCTATAGGTTGACAATGACAGGACTGGTTGTACTGACGTATCTGACTTCCTACATGGAGGGGCCAATTTTAAGGGAATGATCTGGACAGTCGATCTACCGTGTAGTCTACTAGTGTAGACTCATGACGTACATGTACCCTGACGATTGTCGAGGATGTTCTACTCCGTACTGATTATATATTCAGGTTATCCTCACGAACTGTAGGTCTTCGGATTTCTTCAGATATTAAATCTTAGTTCAGTTTTCATCCCAACTATAAAACGCGTAGCTAGTTCTGCACCATGACCATTATCAACATTTAGGACTCTTGTATACAGTCTAGATGTCTCAATTTATACATACGCCTAAAGATGTAGACAATCTTTTGGAGAAAATGGTTAGTGTCAAATTATGTTATACTGTTCAAAGATTTGATTTAGCTTAAATCAAGATGAATATATATATATATATATATATATATATATATATATATATATATATATATATAAGCCTGCAACAACACTGATTCGAATTGCTGTGAAACCGGCGAACATCGGCGGGAACTAGCAAACCATTGGTGGTACTGCGCTGAAATTCAGTGTAGCATTGCACCCAAACCTTACTGCGTGTAGAACAGTTCTCTACTGGCGGGATTCGAACCCGGGACGTCTTGATTCGAATCCAGTCTAATACAAAGTAGCGGCTAGCTCCAGTTCATGTGACTGACGGCCAGTACGGCCCGGTAGTCAACCAAATTATTCGACCTTCATGTGTGAATTCTCACGGAGGAAAGTCTACTGGCTAGCCGGAAACATTTTTGGATTTTTACATGTATTGTTCGAGGCCGTGCTGTTACGGTGACCTTATAGGAAGTTATTAAATGTTACTCATTTAACACTGGCGAAACATGTGTTCAAATGCTATACACCACAGTCAAAGATAAGGACATAACTGAGAGAGTCCCCCCCCCCCCCCCCCCCCCCCTCATTTAACCCCAAACAACAGCTGTTGCAGGCCAGGGAAGGTAGTATTGTGATCAGTGGCTTATGAATAACGCTGATTTTAGTTGTAGCCGCATAGCCGATTGAAATGGGATTCTGCACTTTGTTTTGTGGCCTGTGTGTGAGTGTGTGTGTGTGTGTGTGTGTGTGCGCACGCGCACCCGTGTGTGTGTGTGTGTGTGTGTGTATATATATATATATATATATATATATATAATCATTCTTGTTCTGCTCTGGTAGTATCACATTGTTGCATTCTTATTTACCGTCGTTTGATAGCGATAATAGGAGGTAGATTATTGATTTTCTTCTCATAGAATTTAAAATAACAAACAATGTGTCAATTAAATAGATACATTGTAAATTGATACGATGATATCAATTCAAAGAGCAACCAAGTAAAACAGTTATTAATATAAAAAAAACACAAGTTCACGGGGCAGCTCTGATTTCCTCCTTTGGTTTACATTTAACCAGACAATTTGGATTTATTTGATATTGTTTTATGACTTTATTTATTTATCATATAGGGTAAACTTATACTCAAATTTACTGAATAATGTAGTTATTTATCAGATACGGTCACAAGCGTCACACTTTAAAACACTATAAAAGTTATGATCAAATGGAAAAGATTTAACTTTGATATCCGTATTGGTGTTAATGACGGGACCGATGGTAGATTCAAACTATAGTAAACTTCCCAACGCAAGGAGCGCAACGTAACTCTTGCCAGACTCCATCACTGGCTGATTTAAGTCTTGCAGCATTTCCGTGCTTAGATAGTGGATCGATGCACCACAAATTCATATTGGGCTTTGATTTCCCAGCACGGAAACCTTAAGGAAATGCGACAACGCTTAAATTATCCAGTGACCGAAACTGGCAAGAGTTATGTGGATTTGTAAGAATGTAAACGTAATATAACTTCGGTGGTTTAACTTCTACTAATGCTGAAATTATACTGTAATTGAAGGGGGAAGTTTTATATATCTAATATCATGAATTTTGTCGTTGAGAAAGATTTGTAAGTCAATTGTCCCAGGCCGCTATATGCACTGCTGCACGCACTTGCTCCGTGTGTAGAGTTAGGAGGCCTGCTTGTTGACGCGGAAAGTGGGTCCAAGTCACGATCTCCAGTTGATCACCGTATGTTGCATGCTATCCAAGTGTAAAACTAGTCTGTCATCCAGACTCTGGAGCAAAATATTCAATTGACGACCAACCCAATCTAGAAAATTGTAGCAACTCTAGATAAGTCAGCTCTGAAATTCAGGCATCTTTGGGGCTCCATTTGGTAAAACTATTTGAATTGTTTGTATAATGTTACTGGTAAGAACAAAATATTTCTGAGACTAAATGTTAGCCTAGGGTAAAACGTATACGACCCGCTTTTTCATACCATAGCTTACAACCCCACTCACACACTAAGAGATAATTTGCAGGCGAATTTTACTCACTTTGAACGGCGATATCTTGTTAAACAGGTGACGCTTCGAAATATTTGTTTATGTTTTGTTTACGTGAAAGTATTGTCTGTATGAACAAACGAATTAACATCGAAAAACCAGAGAGATTATATTTTCTTTAAACGCGAAAACGTTATCTTACATTTATTATACGCCCGACTAACGGTTGGGAGTATCTAGTAATACCAACGATTCCGTCCATCCGTCCTTCCGTATCTTCACCAAAAACAATAGATCTAGTGACCGTGTGACCCCTATATATAGGTTCTATCCATGGACTCCCTATTAGAATGGATGACGTCATAAAATACTTGTCCACGTTTTCACTAATAGTGAACTTTTTAGAAAAGTTAAATATTTTGTAAGGTTGTTTTATTAATAACTATACATGTCGACGTTAAATGCTAGACATAGAGACCACCAACAAATGTATGTCTTCTCCAAACATTTAGTTTTAGATGAGACCATTATATAAATTCGGCATGTGGTCTCTTGATTTAGAATGCTGAACTATATGATGACTGAGAGGGTTCATTTGATTTCGTGTTAGCCCCTCTCAGCCATCATAGCTCAGCCATCATAGAACTAATTATTTGCATGATTATTCTTTAGTATGTCAATTACAGATATGTATATGTATGAATTCATAATTTTAATGACTTTGATATTCACGTGTCATGCATTCTTTTCACAGTTGTGCCTGAAGAAATATATGCTGGGCCCGAATACACACCGCAAGTAGAAAAAGTTATTTTTCCATGTGAACATAGTTCAGAGACTGTTTACATGGAGAGATTTGACAATGGAACGTGGACCACTATATCAATTTGTACATCCAAAACCTGCGAATGTCAGGAAGACAGCTCTGTGTGTTTTTTTGACAAAGACTCAAGTCGCTATATATATAGCTCGACGACGACAAAGGATGGAACAATGTTCAGATGTGGCCATATGAACGATTGGCAAACATTTACTTACGATAAAAAAGGTGGGTGCTGCATGGGGATTTAAATGCTCATTGATTTTGTCGTGCCATCGAGTAATTGTGAGTTCATTTTAACGGATGAAATTTATTTTTTAGTCGCAAAAGAAATCAGCGAAAAAATTTTGGAGATATTTCTTGCCATTTCAGAGATTCAACATTGATATGTACTAGCAGTTACTGCTTTTTAAAAATTGTCGAAGCACTATTATATTTCAAATCCAATGTAATTTATTTCTTTATGAATATAAGTATGTTTAAGTAATAACATGATTACTCCAGGGGTGTTCTCATACGTATTAATGTTGTATATATATATATATATATATATATATATATATATATATATATATATATATATATATATATATATATATATATATATATATATACGTAACGTAATGAATTTTGTTTCAGACCCAACTGATGCGCCGCTCAGTACTTGTCCCCCACACTTGACCGGTTATACAAGCACAATGTTACTCTCTCTACTCGCCTCTCTGCTCCGCCTTCTTTCATAAGCACGCAACAGAAGACCAGGTATTATCTGTGATAAGTGCAAATGTTCGTTTGTTAAACTGAAGCATTTTAATTGAATCGTGGTTTAAAATGAAGTTCAAAGTTTGAACAAAGGATGAGCGGGTTTTTATCTTATGTATGAGAGTCCATCAGGTATGTAAATAAATATTATATGGTTTTGTATATAAAGATAAAATGAAACATAATATATTCATTTTAAATGCTGTTAGATCGCATCGTTCTGTTCGTGCATCATACTGTACTTGCATTTGTCTTTTATGATTCACTCAGTTTTTCTAGATTCGTTGTATATATCCGTATATATACAGCGTGCTTCCGTACATACGAAATTGAATTACCCAACAACTGTTTATTGGGTTCTTTGCATATATTGCAGATTTGAGAGTAAGTTTCTCATGTAGTTTTGTTAGTTTCCTTTATTTAAAAGTCACAACGAGATTTAAATAGTTATTGGCTGTTAACACGCACGCATGTGTAACAAATAACAAAATGGCTCCTTGTTCTTGTTGCTATGGCAACTTCTCAATGCCTTTGAAGAATTTCAACGAATTCTGATATTTGTGTTCATATTGAATATCCCACCTTTACAATAAGAAAATATACTTCTTGACTGAAGAAATATTACACATTAGCCATGTTATTTTAATCGACTTTTGTCTATTGACTAAATTTAATTTGGCAGCGAATAACAATCTTAATAAAATATCATTAGCTTATCTACTTAATCACTCTTAACAAGCCTTTGGTCAAGAAATCCAAATGTTAGAAGTTAGCATTAGGCTTAAAAGTACTTTGATCATTAACATAATATTTAATATAAGTTTATACCAAAACATTATGCACGTGTTTAGGTAAGTAAATTGTCTTCACTAACATAACTCAATTATCAAAGAAATTGGTTTCTCAACCTAAAACTTTCGTTAAATACTAAATGTTTATTAAAACTAAATATGTTTATTGTTATCATAAAGAAAATTAGATTTGCTTCTTATTTTATTTTTAAAAACACGATAAGAATCACCCAAGAACAGGTAAATGTGTAACGAAGTCAAAAGTACTTAAAATATTGTTTCATTATGACCAGTCAGGATATTATTTGTCCTTTGGTGTAATCTGAAATACGGACCGTGTTATTGTAAACTCATGATCACCGGTAGTATGACCGGGAGTTTATGCGACTCCTTGCCTTCTGTCTAAATTTACATGAAATTTGAAATATGAATATGTTCAATGACATATACATGTAACCACTTTTTATGTAATGTATATTTTTCAGTCAAATTGACACATTGAATATCTCATGTTCTATAGGCGATAGGTCGAGGACGATCCCTCGTGTCAAATTAATACAATGGAGGTTTGAGTATCTTGTCTAACTGACAACTAAGCCACTGCCAACTAAAATTGGAGCTTGTGAACAACGATGTTTTACAAATTTATTTTCATTTAGGTTTTCAGTGTCACATTATTGTTATTTTCATACAATAGAAATTTCATTCGGGAAAAAGGCAACCCTTTTTACACGGAGGCATCACACTAGTTGAAATCTATGGAATGGTATTTGCACACTATTGGAGGAAATACTGAGCAAGATGGAACTACTTTTTACACAAGTTTGTTGTAAATGTAATTTTTTCGCTTTCTTGTTGTAATTTGTTATTTATAAGAGTGTTTTATATATATTTATATGAATTCCATGACTTGTATTGTAGTAAATGATTATTGTGTCCTTGTGGATGTTCAGTTTAAAGAGGCAGTAGCACGTTTTTTTTCAAATTTTATTTTTTCAAATTTCCTATTTATATTGATAGATTATGTCATTTATATTAACTTTAGAGGGTAAAACATCTTATTACACAAACCAATTATCCGTAGTGGTAATAACTGTGTTGCGTATAAAGCAAAAATTGCATGGCGGCCATTTTATTGTGAACACAATTTAATCATTTCGCATAACAAAAACGATCCCCATGGCTTTATCGAACCATGTACAATCATTTTTAACTTGATTTTCCGAAGAGAGGATGGTCTTTTACTATTGGTGACATTATTTTTCAAATACATTTCATCGACTTAATTGAGCGAAAAAACTTGCTACTGCCCCTTTAAATTGTTATTCAATTGTAAATACACTAAAATCGCGTTGTTAGATACTTGGTTACATTGAATATCATCATGCATCTGGATCTTTGAAACCACATCAAAAATGTTTTTAACCTTGAAATGTATTTTGTACTATATGGTACGTCAACTGAGTTAAGGCTGTACATTGTACACCCACCAACGTTTAGCTTTACATGATGTCACGTCCCATTATCCACATGAGGGTCAGTCTTGTTTTTAATCTCGATCAAATATATATTTTTTTATCTACATTGAACCTCATGGTCCATTTGAATATCATCGAAGCTATCCACCAGGCTAACTGGGAATCAACGAAACAGTCTAGGCCTACTCTTTGTCCTATAGTGAGGGAACAAAAATACAAATCCATTAAAGTTAATTTTATTACTATTTTAATTATGTGTTTTCAATGTTCTGCAATAGGCTATGGCACACATATTTCTGTTTGTATACAGTATTGCTTTCAAGATTTCAATCGGCTTACTTACAGTCCAGTGATCAAAATCAAAATGATTGTTTATAATACTTAATTATTCCGGTCCGGGGTTCGAATCCCGCCAGGGGCACGGCAACTTTGTCTGCGGTAGAGAACTGTTCTACACGCAGTAAAGTTTGGGTGCAATGCTACACTGAATTCACTGCAGTACCACCCATGGTTCGCTAGTTCCAGCCGATGCTCGCAGGTTTCACCGCAAGGCATAGCAACATGGCGTTGCGGGCTTTCTACCTGCCATAATACTAGCAGCCGCGATATAAGTGAAATACTCTTGAAAGCGGCGTTAAACTCACCTCACCTCACCTTAATTATCAATAGATTAGCATATACATATTTCAAAAGTGGTGCATTTATATATCATGCCATATCTATTAAGCGTTCCTGATTGTTCATTATCTTTTGTCAACTTGTTATATAACAGTTTGTATATCAAAAATCAATAAAACTGATAACATTAAGTGTTTCGCGTTTACTGTTTATTTTTTTCATGTTTTGGATGTCACTTCGTTGTGATATCTTCAGTTTGTTTATATCACAGCGCGGTGAGTCGTTGCTTGAAATTACGTAAGATTGTGATGTAATGAAGATGCAGATGGCGTTAAGCAAAGTATACTGTCAAAACGATATCCATTTGGGTGATAAAGTTGATTATCCCCCGTCGCGCGTTGAGCGGCAAGGGGATGATATAGTATTTGGCTGCGTATACCGTATTTCCTCTAATAAGGGCCGGACTCAAATAGGAGCCGGGCCTCTTATAGCAGCCGGGGGTTAAAGGTACCAAAAGGTGAATAAGAGCCGGGCCTCCAATAAGGGCCGGGTCTCGTATAGGGGTCCGGTTTATATCGCATTATTAATTACTCCCTACTAGATAATATTCCCCATATTTGTTCCCAGGTACTCAGAGTGTTAAACTACCATTCTAAATTAGGTTTACGTCAAAAGGCGAGGAGTTTGTGTTATTCTAAGACATTTTCGTCAGTTATCAGTTATTATCACGTGCATTGGTCAAACCTCAATGAAACAAGAAAAGCCTTTAAAAAGGCATGGTTGGAGGCATCTTGTTACGGCTAAAGTATATTATAAAAAGGATATGTATGTCATATGTACATATAGCAAAATGAAGCCTGCATTATGGTCATTTTGGGGGGTAAAAGCTTTGATTAATAATCACACAATTAGTTATTCAATTCAAAAGTCGCAAATAAAATAATTTTACCTCGATCATTTAAGTTGTGTATATGCTTTTCAATTTACATACATTATTTATTCATAAATGAAATAAAATTATATATAATCTATCATTTGAAAATGAAAGTGAACATTCAACTTCCCCGATTTATTTGAAAGCGCAACTCCCGGGTGATTTTGCTCCAATTTTGAAGTAGGCCTATATTATGAAATTGATCAAAACGTTGTTGACAGTCGTGTCATTGTTAGATTCCAGCAATAAGAATATGTAGGCCTATTTTCCCTGAAACACGCAGTCAACCATTTGTTAAACATTTGCAAATTTAAAGTGAACCAATTCGATTGATTATGAAGCATATTCTGTTTATCTGTGGAAGGAAGGCATATGGACCTTTTTTAATACAAGGATAATGGCCCGGTATCCTCATGCTTGGTGCTATCAGTTTGGACATAAATATGGTTCTATCCAATATGTGCTTATACATGTACAAGCTTCACTATCATTAATTCAATAACAGTACATTGAGTAGGCCTACCATTATGCAAGTCTGATTGGCATTGAAAATATTGATAACTGAGTGGAAGGTTGGTGTGTTGATTGACAACCACTATTATCGTTTAGTATATGCTTGCTCCGCGCGTATAACATTAGCTTGTAAAGTTTCTTGGATTTTCCGAAACTGCAGTGCGAAATTATGCACTTGAATTGGTACATGTCTGCTCATGGAGGTGTAAAATGGCTTTGAATTGAAAAATCTTATGTTTACTAACATTCAGACTCAGAATAACACAACGGTCGTTTCTATTTTAGATGTTTAGACAAAATCTCTTTTCGCAGTAAAAGGGGATAATTATTTCGGATAACCCACATGGTCACGTGGTTACAAATTTGTTACAGCCGTGTTCGTTGGTCATATGCTTTTTCCAAAGTATGAAGAGGCCAAGCATGATTGGTCGAAAGTTTATTTTGAATATTCCAACAGTAATATAGGGTGAAATCCAACTGCGTATCAGGTTGGAGGCGGTTTGCGCCTCCAACCAATAAGGGTGAAGAGCCTTTACATGTTAATAAGGGCCCGGGCCCCAATTAGAGGAAATACGGTACGTCAATACGTACGTACCTACGTATGAAATTGAATATCTCAAGAACTATTCACTGGATTTAATTTCATAATTTGCATAAATGTTCAGAGAGTAATGTTCAAACACGATATTTTTACGTTGTCAGCGGGATATCTCAAGAAAGATTAAACTTTCTAAATCTGGGATAAAATTATCACCAGTGCAGTGACATATAACTTTTCTTGTAACTTTGGAAATACCCTAGGAGATGACGTCAAATCTTTATTGTTATATGATAATTATAATGACCACTACAATAACCTAGGTTCGTCATTGTTCAGTGAGTATAACATTACCAAATTCCTCTTTCGAGCCAATTTATATATAAAACATCAGATTTCCATTATGTAAACACATAATCATCATGATAGTTTGTGTTTATAATAATATATGCAATATAATCTATTTCTTATATTGTGATGGGGTTTAGTCCGAATTGAGAAAGGTTCTCCAAAGTAGATAAAATTATCAAGCTCCCCGGTGGGATTTGAACCTGGCCTCTCGATCAAAGACCATCAAACCTTCCTTCAAACATTTCCTAAACAACAATATATCCCAATAGTCCAGTTTCCATTGGTGCATATGCGATTTACCGATACCGAATTCAATCTCCCTTGATGTTATGTCGAGCGTTATGAAGATTCTCTTGGAGCTACCGTTTTTATTTCATTGTCCCCCGCCGCAACGCGGAACGGGGGACTATGTATTCAGCGGCGTCCGTACGTACGTCACATTTCTTGTTAACGCGATATCTCATGAAGCGTTGTATACAGAGTTTTCAAATTTCGTGTCAGCCTACATTGGGGGAAGACGCAGACACCAGTCGATTTTGGTCAAAGTCACTGCGACACTTTGACCACTGTTCGAACTCTTGTTAACGCGATATGTATTGACTGGATGGACCCAAAGTCTTCAAATTTGGTGCCAGGCTACATTGGGGGATGACGCAGACACCAGTCAATTTTGGTGACCTTGACCATATTTTCAAGGTCACCACAACACTTTCACCACTGTTCGAACTCTTGTTAACGCGATATGTATTGACTGGATGGACCCAAAGTCTTCAAATTTGGTGCCAGGCTACATTGGGGGATGACGCAGACACCAGTCAATTTTGGTGACCTTGACCATATTTTCAAGGTCACCACAACACTTTCACCACTGTTCGAACTCTTGTTAACGCGATATATCATGACTGGATGAACCCAAAGTCTTCAAATTTGGTGCCAGGCTACATTGGGGGGATGACGCAGACACCAGTCAATTTTGGTGACCTTGACCATATTTTCAAGGTCACCACAACACTTTCACCACTTTTCAAACTCTTGTTAACGTGATATATCATGACTGGATGAACCAAAAGTCTTCAAATTTGGTGCCAGGCTACATTGGGGGATGACGCAGACACCAGTCCATTTTGCAGTCTGATTAAAATGGACCTTGTTCCGAGGAATAAAACTTGCAAAATAATATACCTACCGGGATACGAACAGGTTCTGTTGATTCCTCGCCACAAGGTCTGAGAACAGCCCGTATAGGCGTGTGTTCCGAACCAGTTTAGCGCAGCTAAAGCCCAGTCAAATAGCTGACCAATCACATCGTAGTTTTTAAACGGTCGCTGTTTTGAAAGCATTCGGAACAGACAAAAGGATAGCTGTTTGGAGTTATCTGCCCCTAGCTTCTCGCACCGAAAGCTTTTGTTGGACGTCTAGTGATTAGTTTACTGAATTGCGTCAGAACATGAGAGTCTACGGGCTGTTTCCAGGCGGTTTGGCGTGGAAACCTCCGAACAATATGAGTTCGTATCCCGGGAATTGCACTATTTTGCAAATTCTTTTCCTCGGAATACCGTCTGTTTTAATCAGACTGGTCCATTTTGGTGACCTTGACCATAATTTCAAGGTCACCACGACACTTCGACCACTTTATTGTCTCTTGTTAACGTGATATCTCATGACCGGTTAGACATAATGTCTTAATATTTGCTGACAGCCTATATTGGCGGTTAACGCAGACACCATTCGATTTTGATGACCTTTACCTTACTTTCAAGGTCACCACAATGCTTTGACCACTTTTCGAACTCTTGTTAACACAATATCTCATGAACCCAGGCACCCAAAGTTGTCAAATTGGGTGTCAGTCTACATTGGGGGATGACGCAGACACCAGTCGATTTTGGTGACCTTGACCTTATTTTCAAGGTGACTATGACACTTGACCAAATGATGGGTCCTACTAAACTCAATGTTAACGACGGGGGACATTGCCATGTTAGTGGCAAACACTTGTTATTATTGGTTGTACACTTACCTGCAAAAGAAACGCCACGATATAAAATACAAGATACAAGATCATGCTACGGGTTATAAACACGACTGAAACTGAGATAAACCATGTCATCAGACGCCAAGTAAACTAAATTTGATATTTTAAAACATTGTCTGTTCATATTTCCAAGAAACACACGTTTTACAAATCATCGTTTTCGAATCTCCTTACCAAGAAGATGGGAGAGTCAAAATGGTATTTTTGGCTTGTTTTTTGACGACCTACAGTAAAGATGCGTGAACAAATTGAAGTCCAAGAAGGTTATTAATGTCGACATCATCAATTATTAGGAATTCTTCATTATTATATGAAGATTCTCTTGGAGCTACCGTTTTGTTTCATTATGATCAGTTCTGCCTCCTGGGCACAGTTATTGTTGTAAGTCTTTAAACATAGAGTTTCGGGGCTCTCTTAGTGAAAAGACAGTGGTAACTGTTAAGTATTATACATTAACATTGGCTCAATATCTTCGCGCTGAGAGATTTTCGAAATTCCAGGCCCATGTGTGATGTTTCTCGAGTAAAAAAATGTAAATATAATATGTGTACAAATAAACTTTTTTTTAACTTTTGAAAATAAGGAAAATTTAACGATCACACAAAAATTCTAATTTCTGATAAATGTACAAGATATACACAGTTACCAAAGTTAAGCAACACTGTTGTAAGACGTTAGGAACTCACTGTTTAGAAAGTTTTGTATAGATTCGTTGAAAGGGACACTTTACACAGCATCGTGGGTAGATGGATAGTATCGGGGTCAAATGTGTCGTAGACGTTGCAATGTCATGCTTACACAACGAACAGGCATAGAGGAAGGAAAACAAATAAGACCGCTTGTTTTGCATGGGTACCTGGTAGGATTTGTATGGAAATGTCATGTTGATTTCGGCATTGATTTTGGGGGTTAAAACAAGAAAGAGAATGGGTAGAGTTGAATGTTCTGGACACTTATATCGCCTGAAAGTTTGATTCCAAAAATGGAATAATTGTCAGTCATGTAGAAATTATGCAGGCGCAATGTGTTGACGTAGCACTGAAATAGAAATAAACAACTCTGACATATCCTAAATTTTCATTAAAATCATTATTTCATCAATTGAACCATTAATCATTAAATACTCATATCTTACCGCTGTTTGACCTATCAATTTATCAAAGTCATTTTAGTATATCTTTTCAAATTAGAATTTTCACATAAGTCAGTTTTGTTCATCAAAGTCAATATTGTTAATTAAAGTCGTTTTTTTCCCATCATAGTCAGATTTTCTTTCAAATTCATGTTTTCCGTCAAACTTATTTTATCAAAGTAATTCTTTCATTTTAATAATTTTATTCATTTATGAAGTATCTTTGTCATCAAAGTCATTTTTTGCATTAAAGTTTTTGGGTATTTTTCTTTAACAATATCCGCTATCCCATCCTAATTTCAGATAGCGACTTATCGACAGTTGGGTAAGCATTGAGGGCTATATTCCATTTTAAATAGGATACAAACCCAACTCTACTGAGTCGAACCAAGCAGCTAACTAATAGTTTCGCTTGCAAGAAATTGCACCTTTTATTCGGCCTCGAGGCACTAATTCAGCTACAAAGAAAAAATATTTCTGAAAATCTAAATTTCTGATCTCTAAAATTATGTTTACCTACTGTCAGTTTCCAATATAAAAAAAAAACCAGACATATCCCTCGTGGGTTAAAATAACTTTTGTTGGTATCGTTTCTTTTACCCCTGAGTGTAGAATTTACAAAATTCACATTTCAAATTTCAATGTTGCTCAAACCTCTAGTATGCAATAAGGCTATGTTCTCTCTCATTCTCATATCATTTCTTAACCTTAATAAGTGAATCGGTTGGACCATTGATGCACGTCTCGCGACGATGACCCAATGACACCGCAGTTTGTATATTTGCAATAACATACATAAACATATGTAGACCTAGCTGTATACCTATCAATACTTACCTTGATGTAGCGTCCTGTAAGCTGTAGTTTGAGATTGAGGCGGTCATCATCTCCTACCTGGAACACCTTGGGTGGTGACCGTATGCTGTTCCACCTGATGTTCGCTTTGTCCCTCGAAGTGAGAAACGTCGTGCTGTTCTTGTGGACAAGGTCGATTTTGAAGTTGTAGGTGATGTTGTTTGAGTTGGTTTCAAGCAAGCACGAGATGCTGAAAGAAACAAGTTATTAATTAAAGGTACATCCATTGTGTTGTTGGGGTCACATATTGCAAACGTTATAAATGGTGTTACTTTATCGAGAAGTACCGACTGTTACCGAAAACTACCATTTTGATGATAGTAGACATAGCATATTGACGATAGGAAGGTAAAAGTAGTGATTTCTGATCGAAAAACCGGACAATGACCAGCGTGTGGCGCGCGTCAATAAGTCAAACGTAATTTTGGAATCTTATTTATGACAGACAAAAATACATATTTGAGTTGATAATGTTTAATAGGTCATATAACTACTGTAAATGTAATTGGGACGTGCAGTTTCGGTTTCTGCACATGCATAATGATGTTACTAAATTTTAATTGGAAACTAGTAATTATGATATATTCGGCGATTGGGGATAAATATGCAAGCTGAGTGAATTTATTTGTATTGTAAACAGCACATTAGGTGAGTTGGAACGCATTAAAGCAAAATAAAATTTTATGAAACACAATGGATGCACCTTTAATTATTAAAGGTCTGAACACACTGACCGATTTGTAGTAACAACTTGCAGTATCAACTTATAGTTTTCAAATTATTAGCTGCAGAACTGTAGCTGTAGTCATTTGATGGGTACATTCAACACCAGAACCATTAGTGAAATGATATGGACAACCCGGGAAAAATAGAAAGCTGAATTTCTCTGAAGACCTTAAAATCTTCCTTTTTTCAATGACACAAAGTTCTGCAAATTTTAGCTGGTGTTTTTTTCTAATGGCCGTCATTTCCAAGATAGCCCTCGGCGTTTCGGTGAATTAATGAATTAAATTTTTATAAATTTTATCATGTCATGTCATATCAAATAAGAGCTTTCTTCAAATGCATTCCAAAAAACCTATTTATCTCACATGCAGTGATTAGTTTATCCATTATTGGGTCTTTTTTTATAAATCTTAAAACGTAATTGATCAACGTGATTAAAAAATAAAATACATAATTAATGCATTTAGAGGTTTCAGTGATAAAATTGACTTTAATTTGCTGTACAACCTTGGAGGTTTTCATTTACTGATGTCATATATGGGATCGAATGGATATATGGTTGGAGGCAGTGGATTGGAAGATTTATGTTCAACTTGATCCAAACAGTGTTCTGAAGTCAATATGTGAAGCTCTGGAAAACTTGACAGGAATACACCCCAGAGTTCTGATCAACAAGTGGACCTGCGCTCGAGTAGCATGTATAGAGAGATCGATGCGAGTGACTATGAAACATATTATTGAACTAGCAGAACATGCATTCCCCGGTTTCCTTTGAAGAGCATGACCAATTGGGTTATTGCTAAAATCTACAAATGCAGAACAAGCAATTTCAGTTGGAAGCAAAGCAGCATAAGCCATAGCTGATAAGACATAAGCAGATGAAGTTGAAGCAGTCTGGCAGGGTCACAAGCATTCATGAAGACAATATCCAAATCACAGTTAGTGAAGTCGAAGTCAATTCAACCATGTTATTAATGAAAGTCACATGTGTGATTCAAGATTGTCCTAAAATGAAAGCATATCTCTTTCACGAGTTTGCAAAGCAACAGTCGTCATATCTGAAAAATCTCCGATGAAGAAAAACACAAACTGTTTAATGGCAAATCTTCTCAAGTCACGTGTGAGTTCTGGGGATGAACTCACTAATGCTATCAGTCCATAGGAACTCGATATCGTAATTAAAACATAGATAAAACGTAGGTAAAAAAAATACATCCTATGTCAAATAGAGTAAATGAGCATGCGCAGCCATATTGCCGATCTAAGGGTCTATTTAACTTTAATCTATTTGATACAAGGTGTAGGTTTATTTACCTACGTATTATCTACGTTTTAATTACGACATCGAGTTCCTGTGTCTTTGTCCTTCTCGGGAGTGTATACTGGCCTATTAATGCTACCTATGGTCAGATCTGTGACCATTATACACCCCACATAATGAGTAATTGTGGTCCAGAATTTGTTGTATTGTTTGATGGATATGGTAGCATCTTCAACAAAATATGGTGAACAACAGTGAAGGGACAGAGGCATACATCATCAATTATTCTTTTCACATCTAAAATAAAAACAAATACACCCAGACTGCCATTATTGGTAAAGGCAAAGAACAAGGAAGGGTTTATCAACCAAATACACAGTGTGAGGATATAGGCCTACGCCTGGTAGTGAAAGGAAGACTGTTGTAGCTGACTGGTTGATTGCATCAACTGCCCAAATAAAAGGAACACGTACCTGTTGTTGATGTTGTTGTTGTTGTTTTTGGTGGTGGTGTTGTTGTTGGCTCTGATACTGACTTAATGGTGATTCACAGCTAAACCTGACATGAATCGCTTTATGCTGCATGGCCACAATCTTCCAAAGCTATAGAGTATATCCTAAGTGGACCGATGATGCAGTTTCTGGGTGTGACACAGCTCTCATCATCAAGGGAAGAAGACATCTCTGGCCCTACTGTTAGAGAGTTTTCTAGACTGAGATGCCTTGAATATTCACCATCAGCATGGAAGTTTCAAGGATGACATTCCTTGTGTTGGAGAAACATTCCTCTTGAAACTCTATCATCGCTGGACAACCATCGATACAAAACGTATTTCCATAGAGCAATTTAATTATCGACTTTCAAATTGGAATCACACCCTCAACATCTGCAGCTGCAAAGTTTCGAATCTTCAGAACATACCTTACCGTACAGCAATGGCTAGGAAATGAATTACAACTAACTGAATGAGGATGGCAGCACAGTGAGTGGATACTTGTAGCAGAAGCAATTAAGTTGCAAAAGTTATGAAGATGGTTTCTTGTGGATGCAAAACACATTATTGGAAGAAGTTGTTTTGAAGCTGGGTTAATAGTGGTCAAGCCTGTTTCCTGGATGCCATGGAAACTGTACCAATACTGCTATTGATTTAAGTGGCTAACTTTGAAGACATGATATTTGTATTGATTATAGAACATTTTGCAAGCAGTATAGTCATTATTTCACTACATCTATGTCTAAATAATGAAATGCACGCTGAAAAGGTAATTTAACAGGCTATCATTTGATATACTACATTCCATGGACCATGATTGACCCAAGTGTAAAAACAATGATCCAGCAATTCCGGATCCTGTCCAAGATTGCCGCCATTTAAAAAAAGCCACCAGCTGGAATTTGCAAGTCAACTTTATAACTGAAACCTCCAAATGCACAAATGTATTTTTATTTGTTTAATCACCCATTCACGTAATATGAAATTAGTGTATCATCATTTATCATTATGAGCGTAGTTAAGGTTTGAAAATAATGTTTTGAAATAATAAAAACGGAAAAAAAGGTATTGAAGACATTTTCAAAATCCAATAATAGATAAACTAATCACTGCATGTGGGAGAACTATGCTTTATGGAATGCATTTGAAGAAAGCTTTTATTTGATATACAGCATGACAAGGTAAACTTTAAAACAACAATAATTCATTAATTTCCGGAAACGATGTCGGTCATCTTGGAAATGGCGGCCATTTTGAAAAAGCCACAAGCTACAATTTGCAGAACTTTATGCCGTTGATAAAAGGGATATATTTCTAAGGTCTTCAGAATAGCTTTCTACTATTTTTTTTCCACCTCGTGTCTAATGGTCTTGGCCTGCAAGAGTTTTCTCACAGTGCAACAAAGTAGAACACTGCAAGTCGTGAAAACAAATCGTACTTTAAGAATGGATTTACAAATGTACTTCCATTGGATTGCGAGAAGAATTTCGGTCAACCAGCCATACAATTTCGCTGGTGATCCTTCATTATCCAAGGTGTTTGCATATAATCCAGAAATACAACAAAGTAGGAATTCAATTGTACCACCACATTCCCTTGCAAATGTACCCTTTGAAGTATATGAAATATATGACTGTTATGACCTGTGTTATGACGTCCAACAAGCAATGATGCGTAAAAAATCCAAGTCCAAAAATTTTCATAATTTCGAGGGAATAATTTATCAGTTAAGTTTCTACCAATGGGCATGACTGAAAATTTGTTGAAATGTTTGCATCGTTTCTTTGCCCCTATAGTCACTACAATGTGGTAGTTATTTTGAAATTGTTGAATATGTTCTATATTAAATTGAACATTTATTCACCCCGGGGTTAACAAATCCTTCCAGTTTCATAAGCACTCACTTTCCATATGTTTTGGTTGTCACTTTTCCATTGACCTCAATCATAGCGTTCCTTTTGGCGGGGCAGCCGAATCTAGCTTTCACAGTCTCTTCTTTCTCCTGTAAATATCATTTATATTTACAACAAATAGGACACATTTATTTTTAATTGACCTTATTTCATATGTACGGCGTATGCCTATTTAAGCAAAACTTCTGCAGTTTTTCTACAATCTAGCTAAAACTAGATGTGATGCTCTCTGTCCCATAAGTCCGTCATGACATTTCACTTTCAGTTAGTTTCAACTAGATCGAAGGTTTGTGGGTTACTACTTTTTTTTCAAATTTCAATAACGTTTCCAAAACACAACATGTGACTAACATATCACAAAAGGTCCTTTAGAAAATGTCCAATCTTGTATATTACTAATGAATGATATTCGTAAACAAAACTTCATCGATGATTACCAAATGATCCCAGATGGTTCGATGGCATGAGGCAGGTGGATCAGTCCATTGTCCGGAGGGGAGACAGGATATGATAGGCGTAGGGTGGATCAAACAGAACTCGTGGTCGAACTGACACTTGTACTTCACCTTACCTCCGATGTGACCTTTCACTTGGTCCGCTCTCCCCCCTTCGATCTTCGGTCTGCCGCACGACTTTATATCTATGCAATATAATTATTGTACTTAAATCACTTCCCCTAGTGGTAGTTTAAAGATCTGGTGAAATGCATTTTTCTCAAGAATGACAGATGAGTATCTCTACGTATATTGTATATCGGAATCAATTGAGCATACAATCGAGACAATATACACTTGCAATTGATTATTAAGACGATTTTAATTTACCCATTTTAACAATACCGCGATTTCTGCCGGGAAACGTTTTGAGAAGAATCATTGAGGCGTGACTGATTAACCACAGACGACGACACAGACCGACACGCTCCGTGCAGCCTCGTTAATTAATTAATGATGATTATCACTGCCGCTAGATTTATGAGGTGTGTTAAATCGCCAAAAACACATGTTTATGCAATAATTATGTAATTGTCATCTGCGGAATTACTTAGTTGGATACCTAAACATTCGATATATGGAAAATTAAGTTGTTTGATTGAAGATTTGTTAGTAAAATTAACAATCAAAATGTAGCGAAATTACATTGAATTATGACTATCACCGAAAAACAGGTTACTCCAGTGACGTCACAGAAGTCATCCCAAGACTTTAATTCTGGTCGCCGGGGCTAAATTAGGCGGGGTTTTTTTTATAAGCCGTATTTAAGTAATTTATGGACCGATTTCAGAAATTTAAAATCGAGCAATTGTCAAATTGACATCCCATTTCAATGAATCTTATTTTGACCATATGTCATTTCATTTATCCTTTAAGCTACTGCCAGGCAAATATTCCATCACCTATATGGAAAAACAAAAGAAACTCACAAAATAAAAAACACGAGTAAAACACGAAATACCACTGTAGAGAAACCTCCCAACAGCTTGTGAATGTTTCACGACTCATTAAAACCAGATCGAACGTGAAACTCTTACCTCGCCGCGTTCTTGACGAGAACCGTTCCGTAGAAGTCATGTCTCGAGAAACCTTTCCTTAGTCAATCAGCGACGAGGTTAGGGAGTCGTCGGACAGATTTGGATATCCAAGCGGGTTGTGATTGGTTGAACGTAAGGAAGGTGAAAGGTCACAGAGGGGTGACAGTTTTACGCTCTACCAGTTGAGCTAAAGGGATAGCCCACTAGTCCAAGCTAGTAATCTAGGAACGCTGTGATCTTACCCTGCCACATTCATATGGTACGACCCCTGCCGAGTAGGAACGCTATGATCTTACCCTGCCACATTCACATGGCACGACCCCTGCCGAGTAGGAACGCTATGATCTCACCCTGCCACATTCACATGGCACGACCCCTGCCGAGTAGGAACGCTATGATCTCACCCTGCCACATTCACATGGCACGACCCCTGCCGAGTAGGAACGCTATGATCTCACCCTGCCACATTCACATGGCACGACCCCTGCCGAGTAGGAACGCTATGATCTCACCCTGCCACATTCACATGGCACGACCCCTGCTGTGCAGTACTCACCAAGAACGAAGAGAGGTATACGACTGTAAGGTTCGATCTAATTTTAATGAGATTGCTCCATCTATAGTTATTTTTCTGTTTCTTGACAGACCATCAGTCATCCTCTGCCCATTCGGGGCTACTCCCTACAGGACCGTTGGGCTATATTCTCGCTTCAAGCAAAAAAACTTGCAGCAAACGTATACCACGAAATGTCTACTCTACACTTTTTAAATCACGTCTTACATTGACTGTCATCGACCGAGTAACTTGGTAAGTAATGTTTCGGCCGTTGAATGATCAGGTTACTCAACTTTTGTACTTTATTAATGTTATTATGCAAATAATTTGTTTTCACTTTGTTTTAGATACGATCTTCTAAGTTTATAGTTCATGTTCACAAATTGAAATAACGTATCTCTCATAAACAATAGGTGACTCTGCTCTGTTGTCACCACAGAGGGAAACATCGCTATGCTTGATACAATATTGCAAGATAGGCGTGTGGCCATTAGATACTTAGCTCCTAGCTGTTCGCCGCAAAAGAAAAACATCAGATAAACGAATTCTACATGAGCATGTACATCATAATACCAATGAGGTATCGACAAGTCGACTTCCCAGGGTGGCATCTGAAGACCAAAAGCGAAACGTGTGATGGCCAGTCAGCAACTTTTTGACAAATACAGCGCTGACCCAGAATCATGTTGGGCCCATGTGGCTACTAAAGGATGAAACCTGGGTTGATCGTGAGACAAAAACCCAAAGCATGAAGTGGAAACACGTGACGTCACACAGCCCCCAAACACTTCAAAACATGTTCCTCCAGTGGTAAGATCCTGATTTCTGGGACTCACATCCTGTAATAATGATTGGTTATTTTTTGAAGAAGGGTTCTACAATCAATGGCGTGTACTACGAAACTGAACTTTTGCATTTACGGGAAGTTAAGGACCAGAGAGAAACGAAAGGATAAACTGTACCCAGGTGCGTGCATGACTGCTTCTGGACAATGTTCCTGTGCACACAACCCAGCTAGGTAGCAGTCAGTGTCACACGGGACTGTGGGTTCCTAACCCTGCCTACTCTTCAGATCGTAGTCCTGCCTATTCTTCAGATCGTAGCCCTGCCTACTCTTCAGATCGTAGCCCATTCAGACTTCTTTCTCTTCCCTCAACTGAAAACAGAGCTCCGTTGCCAAACTTTGAGACCGATGAGAACGTCATTGCGGCAGTAGAGGAGTGACAAAAAGTGGGTTTAATATGAGCATCACAGATTTCATCCATCTAGGTGTCATAGTTTCCATAAAAATGAAAGAACTAAGTTCCAAAAGTGACGTGTCCATCGAAAAGACAAATAAAAAGGAAATCCATAAAAGTTCCAAAGAGCCAGACATGATGAAAACTTGAAAAAATGGTAAGCAACCGTACTATTTTGGCTGATCTACACCTAACGGTTTTGGAGAAAAATGATCTGAAGAAAGGACGAATGAACGGACGAAACGGCCACTATACATTGTATAGCTGGGGTTCCTTTCACAAAGCAACGTTTGCTGAGGTTAACCTTAACTCCCATCCTTTAACATTACACTAAGGTTACCTTAGTGATTTACGATCACCGTAGTGTTTTGTGAAAAGAGGCCCAGCTGTTCAATAACATAGTTAAATAAACATTTTACCGCTATATACATATATGGTCGTTAGACGTTTCAACTTCTCCGGTACAGTGTACTCCATCAGCAAACCGCAGTACACAACACAGCTGCTGAATGAAGTCGTCTCTTTACACGACATCGCCATTATACACAGTACAGAGCACGTGCTGTTTGATAGAGATACATCCCCAGACACGGATGAGAGGAGGTCAGACATCTGCATTTCTGTCCAAACGTTGCTTCGAAGTCAATTGAAATGAATTGTCAACAGTTTTGGTATGCATTGAAATGAAAATATACAATGGGATATTTAACAGTGTATTCGTGATTTTTTTCTTTCCAGAACAGATGTAGATTTAATAGCTTATAAGCTATAGGTATCGGAATTGTTGTTTTAATCCGTTCATATGAAAGAGGTCTTTTATTGTTGTATTTAATCTTATTCGTCTTTCCCGAAAGATGCATCTTTTGGAGTTTTAAAGCGTATTATCGACAAGGTCGTATTCGCCACTATCTACAAGTAAAGTATTTGTGAACTACTGTACATGTCTGAATGAGTGAACTGACATTTCACAAGCACGTATCTGTTCAATAAATCATACAAATATGTGTATAATAGAAAGAAATTCATAAATGAATTTATAACGGGGTGATTATTCTAAACATATTGGAGATCGCTGCAAAGTTAGGGATTCGTTGACGATAGCAAAGATGACATGGATATATGTGTCTAGCACCGATAAAGGCTGAGAGACATGCGTCAACGCACGTGTATGATTCCTTTACAGCATAACAATGTAGGGTGTACTTCCTTTAAACCGACACCTATCTTAACTGAAATCCCTCAAATCCGACACTCCAAAGACAATTCTTTGTATAGGGGAGTTATATTCAGGGTTACAGTAAGTGAATATAAATATGAATTAGTAATACACATTACAAAATGAGCAATTGTAAATGCTCGTTGCGACGAATAAATGCATGTTTAACATAAAGATCTAGATCACGTACATGTAGTGTGGATTCTTTTTTAGTTGATATTATCGCGGTAACTGATGCAACTGTCACTTGTTAAACTGGATTTTAGAACTATTTAGAACTCTCCCATTACTATGTAAAAATCCTAATTGCTGACTTCTCACTACCTTCTAAGGGTAAATTAAGTTTTCATATTATATGAGGTTGTTTTTATTTTTAACTTGATTTCAACTGAAATGTTAATAGTGTTGGTATATTCTGACTGATAGACTGATTGTCTGTCTGTCTGTCTGTCTGTCTTCTGATTTCCTATAAAACGGCCTTTTCAAAAGTTACTCTAGATTCTCGTGCAATATGTTGCACGGTGTAGAAGCGGTGTATACTTTCTATTTTCAGTACTGATGCACGCCTACTAAAGTTGGCAATGTTATTGCGGCGCAGGTATTACAAAAACAAGATAAGTGCTTTCAGATATTAGTTAGTAGGTATTTATAAATTCAAACCCCAGTAACAACTTGGCAAGTAAATGTTTAGCTCATCAGGCCTGATCTCCTCTAGATAGGCTACACCTCCAAAGCTGATATTTTATGGGGAGGTACCTTTCATCTAGGTTAACAAAGTTTGTTCATTTGGTCTTAATCCCACCCTTAAATCTTTCAACGACTTCTCCCCAAAAAATAGTAATGCTATTAGGTTCAGATATTTGATGGATGGCGACTATTAGATTTGGAAATTCAATGACTCTACTCCCATAACATAACATAGCTTGTAGTTAAAAAATAAAAGTAAAACACTTTTTGTGCCATAAGCATCGGATTTTGTTTATTTTGAAAAAGTGAAACCCTTTCATATATACACACAGGTATGTCCACAGATTTGCTTCAACGTCATATTCAAACTTTGGACTTGTTCTAGCTGGCATTGTGTTTATTTGAATGAATAAGTGAGTGGAATATTATGTTACTTTTATCATTCATTATAATACGATGCAAAGAAGAATGCCAAGGAATTGTTTCGCTGAATAAAAATAGACGATATTGGCATATTGAATCATTGCAAAGATTGTTATTTCCTCAATATATGAGCAACTGTTTTATGTTTTAGAGAAAACACAAAAACACTTAAAATTTATCAAATTTATGATTCATCAATATTTAAGCTCATTCACTTGTGCATAGAACTTTTGCAATGATTCATACCTGAAATGTATACAGGCACTTATATTTTACTTATACTAATATAACTATTCCCCCTTTATGATGTGTTCCTTGTCATATGCCTCTTTTAAATTTAAATACCACAAGAACTAAGAGTTCATATTATACAGTCAATCATTTTACTCACATAGATAGGCCTCACATAGATAGGCCTCACATAGATGTTACAAACATGTTGCAAATGTCCGGTTGTAGTTACGGTTTTATGATAAAAGAGAAAGTTCATTTAACTGCACTTGATTGACAATGCTGTATTTACTCAAACACAGACAGATGTATCGAAACATCTATTAAATAACCAAATATGACTCAAAAGAAGCACACAAGAACTATGTAGGCCTATATGTAACCATATGTTATCAACACCCGAGGACATCTGCACATTAAACTGTGTACGCGCGCATCAATAGTGAATGTTTTTTTTCTAATTGAAATTAACAGAGAATGTGGAAAACTATATCTAGAACTTTGTGTAAAATCTCAACAATTTTTATGATAGAGAAAACATGATAATGCAAGAGAAACGGAAAATAGATAGGCCTTACATCACTTTGATCCCGCCAGAGTTTGACTTATTTGACAATTTTGGATTCTGAAACTTGACATCTAAATTATTGGAACTCTTGAGAACTTAATTAAATTGCATCATTACTATAAATAGCAAGTACATCACTCCTACACTGTGTGGTATTTATAGATGTAGATAACCTTTATCACATGAATCATGAACGACGAACCTCAACTTGTTCAGATGTTTTCTAAGCTCCGGACAGTGTCTACCGCCCATTGCGGAATCTATGACCCTGTAAGGAGTTAGCGCGCGTTGTTGGTAAACAACATGAAAATCGACATATTTAGGGTAAACACTTCCTTTTACGTGTTGGAGTTCAACACATCTATAATCACATTCGACAGCGTAATGTTCCTGGCATTAAATCTATTGGTACACTGAATTTACCTTGTTCAAACGCCGTCTGCGATAATGTGTAAGTAGAGGACCATTTGAAGCATTTGCCCTGGGTACAACTGGGTAGCAACGTGGAGTCCAAGATCTATTGAAAATCTACTGCAGAAATCAACTGACCACATCAGCTGCTTCATCATTCAGTGAGTACCAACTCACGTGTTAGATAGTCGTGTTCATGAAACATGGGTCTTATTTTAACAGATACATAGTTTTATATATTTGTATAGACCTACAAGTTATTTCAGTATACCTGAAATTAGTGAAAATTAAATGTGCATCCATTGTGTTTCATAAAAATTTATTTGGCTTTAATACGTTCCAACTCACCACATGTGCTGTCTACAATACAAATAAATTCACTCAGCCTGCATATTTATCCCCAATCGCCAAATTTATCATAATTACTAATTTCCAATTAAAATTGAGAAACATCATTATGCATGTGCAGAAACCGGGGAGCAACTTTAGAATTGGTTCGCCACCTTGAATACATTCTAAAGATTAACCCTAACCCTAAACCTAACACTACCCCTAACCCTAATACTAACCCTAAACCCTAATACTAACACTAACACTAACCCTAAACCCTAATACTAACCCTAACCCTAAACCCTGATACTTACCCTAAACCGAAACCCTAATAGGTGGCGAACCAATTCTAAAGTTATACCGAAACCGGAACTGCACGTCTAATTTACATTCACACTTCTTAAATGACTAATCAAACATTATCAACTCATTTTTTTCTTTTTGTCTGTTATAATTAAGATTCCAAAATTACGTTTGACTCATTGAGGCGCGCCACATGCTGTGCATTGTCCGGTTTTCGATCAGAAATCACTACTTTTACCTTCATATCGTCAGTATGCTATGTCTACTATTATCAAAATGTTAGTTTTCGGTAACAGTCGGTACTTCTCGATAAAGTAACACCATTTATAACGTTTGCAATATGTGACCCAAACAACACAATGGATGTACCTTTAATATTTGATAGATGATACATATTTACACCAGAAGCGCTGAAGGGCTGTCGTACCATCGTGTTCGTTTCGTGGGTCCAGTGCACTCATCCTTCATGCAGTCACTGGGTCCATCTCAAGCTGTGCACCCCTATAGGTGTTGTAAGATCATCTGATGAGTAAAATTGGTGCCCTTGTCATCAGGTGCAGTGCAGAGAAGTGCAGTAAAATGTGTAAACATTTTCATGATTAAGTTAAACTGTAAACTAATGACTAATTACAAAGTTAATATTTCAAAAGATTTGTTTTTGCCTGAATGTGAACAACTTTAAAATTCATTAAAAGCATGCCAACTGCTGTTAATTTTCTGCTTATCGTCTGACCAATGAAGTGAACGAAAACACATGATGTCACTTCCGCATTGCCAATCTTCCTATCGAGAGGTTTGAAGCATGAAATTTCCTCAAACACGAGGTAATTGTATGAGACGTTTAGTTATCATAAATAAATAGCAAACAAACAAGGCGGAACAGTTTATTATCGATTTGTTCATGAAGTTTATGTTACGTTAGTCTACAATCATTATCTGACTGAAAACCGAATACACAAGGATACAAAAACGTTGACAGTCACAGTGAAGGCATGTTCAATGTTGCCAACTTGGGGTTGACTGCCTGGTCAAGGTAGTGATAACACAGTCAAGCGTCTCAGGTCAAGCTAGGATCAGCTGCCGTTTTATAATTTATCAATAATAATATAAATAATATATAATAATAAAAGTGGGTTAATCTAGTGTTGCCTGTCTGAAACTCTTCTAGACACCCTAGATATTACACTATTAGTTTGGTTCCCAGGGTGTACAAACAATGTTCAAAACCTATTCTGTATTTTCTCTAATAAGCGCAGGATGTATATCTCAAAAGCCCCTGTCTCTAATTAGACCCTGTCTATAAAAGCTGCAATACTACACTGAGTTTCAGTGCAGTACCACCCATGGTTCGCAAGTTCCAACTGACTTGCAGGTTTCACCGCAATGCATAGCTACATGGCATTGCGGGCTTTCCCCTTGCCATAATACTAGCAGACGCGACAGGGATCGACACTCGCACTAGTCCGCTGGCCCGAGGCCAGTGAATATTCAGAAGGGCTAGTGAAATTTGTTTGTATCACTACAGATTAACAAATGTCACTAGCCAAAGAGCACTTCGGGCTAGTAAAGATTTCCAGCAAGCGTCTACTCCTGCTTGATAAAAGTGAAATACTCTTGAAAGCAGCGTTAAACCCCAAATCACCTCACCTCTATAACAGCCCTGCATGGTCTCTCATAAGCCAAAATCTCTAATAAGTGCAGAGTGTGTCTCTAATAGGCCCCTTTCTCTAATA
This sequence comes from Gibbula magus, assembly GCA_936450465.1. Lineage (NCBI taxonomy): Eukaryota > Metazoa > Mollusca > Gastropoda > Trochida > Trochidae > Gibbula > Gibbula magus. The sequence continues at coordinate 61,440,200 of OW388291.1, forward strand.
AGCCGGGGTCATTACTTTGCGCTGGGTGTGTCTCTAGTAAGCCCCAGTCATTACTAGGCGATGGGTGTCTCTCATAACTTAGTCTCTCTATAAGCCTGGGTCATTACTAAGCGGTGGATGTGTCTCTAATATAATAGTAATAAGCCCCAGTCATTACTAAATGCTGGGTGTGTCTGTCATAAGCCTCTGTCACTCTAATAAGCCCTGATCATAACTAAGCGCTTGGGGTGTCTCTAATAAGTCCTGGTCATTACTAAGCCCTTTATGTGTCTCTGTCACTACTAAATGCTGGGTGTGTCTCTCATAAGCCCCGGTCTCTCTATATAAACCCCGTTCACTACTTAGCTCTGGGTGTGTCTCTAATAAGCCCCGGTTATTACTAAGAACAAGTGTGTCTCTGATAAGCCCGAAGTCTCTGATAAGCCTGGGTCACAATTAAGTCCTGGATGTGTCTCTCATAAGCCCCAGTCTCCAATAAGTCTGGGTCACAACTAAGTGCTGTGTGTGTCTCTCATAAGCCCCAGTCTCTCTATATAAGCCATGGTCACTTCTTAGCGTTGGGTGTGTCTCTAATAGGCCAAAATCTCTTATAAGTGCAGAGTGTGTCTCTAATAGGCCCCTTTCTCTAATAAGCCGCGCTCATTACTTTGCGCTGGGTGTGTCTCTAATAAGCCCCAGTCATAACTAAGCGCTGGGTGTGAGTCGGGTGTGTCTCTAATAAGCCCCAGTCTCTCTATAAGCCCGGGTCATTACTAAGCCCTAAATGGTCTCTCATAAGCCAAAATCTCTAATAAGTGCAGAGTTTGTCTCTAATAGGCCCCTTTCTCTAATAAGCCGCGGTTGTGTCTCCAATAAGCCCCAGTCATTACTAGGCACTGGGTGTGTCTCTCATAAGCCCCAGTCTCTCTATAAGCCTCGGTCATTACTAAGCGGTGGATGTGTCTCTAATATAATAGTAATAAACCCCAGTCATTACTAAGTGCTGGGTGTGTCTGTCGTAAGACCCTGTCTCTAATAAGCCCCGGTCATTGCTATGCGCTGGGTGTCACAGTCTGTCATAAGCCCGGTCTCTAGTAAGTGCCGGATATGTCTCTTATAAGCCCCAGTCTCTCATAAACACCAGTCACTACTAAGCACTGGGTATGCCTCTCATAAGCCCTGGTCTCTCATAAGCTCCAGTCATTGATAAGCACCAGTCACTACTAAGCACTGGGTGTGCCTTTCATAAGCCCTGGTCTCCCATAAGCGTCAGTCCCTAATAAGCTATGGTCTTGAATAAGCGTTGGGTGTAAAGCAGTGACTGGCAATATTCAACACCCACAAATTAGTTTAAAATCGAAGGCCCTTTTCTCATGCACGAATTTACATACATGAGTAAATTTACACACTATGTAATTATACATACATGTGTAATAGTAAATATACTTTCTGTTCACATGTAGTTAAGCATTATGTTGTATTTGTCAATTACATACAGCCATGTATTATAATAAACGAAAATATATGAGTAGATTCAGTCTATTTATAGTTATTATGCTTTTGCATACAGGAGTAAATATACGTTCCATTCTCATGACACAGTTTGCATAGTTTGCATAGTGTGTATAAATACGTATATGTAAATTTACATTTACATGACCTCCTGAGGTCGTGTAAAGTTACTCCTAGTGCAATAATACTCATGTATGTAATTGCGTTCTCATGACACTTTTACATACCCCAAATACATTTACATACATACGTAAATTTACTAACATATGTAAAGGTGTGCATGAGAAAAGGGCCTTAGTTGAAACCAAATGTTTTAATTACTGAAATGTTACAATATACAACCAGTAGAGTAGGTATAGGCTTTATTGCAGCACAGAAACTAACTTGAATTAAAGGGTTAATCAATAGTAATTGTCTACAACGTTGTTTTCAATACTACCACACATATTTTATCAAATAGAATGGACCAGATTTCAACAAAATTAATGATACAACAGATTATGCCGAGTATTAAAACAAGTATTGTAAAGAGTTATTTTCCTTCTGGTAAACATTTCTGTATCCATGTTTTATATTATATGCAACAAAAAATTAAGATGAAATTATGTCAAAATCTTTTGATATGACATTTTTAGCTAATGGGCTTTTGGCGTCCGGTGTCCGTCCAACCGTCCGTCCAGCCGTAAACTTTTCGCATTTTCGACTTCTTCTCCAGAACCAATGACTCTAGAGAGCTGAAATTTTATGTGCAGACTCCTTGGCTAATGGGGATTCTACATTGTAAATTTCGTGACCCCGTGACCCCAAATGGGGTCACAGGGGTCACAATCTTAAAAACCTATTTTCATCTTCTTCTCCAGTTCCAAAAGGTCTAGAGAGCTGACATGTTGTGTGCAGACTCCTTGGCTAATGGGGATTCTAAATTGTAGAAGGCTGTAATATGATGTGCAGTACTCTTTTGCAAATGGGGATTCTAAATTGTAGATATGGTGACACTGTGGCCCCTAATAAGGGCCTAATAGGCCATGACCTAAAAAAACTAAAAAGAACTAAAAAAAGACCCAGAAGGCTGTGATATCGTGTGTAGACTCTTTAGCCAATGGAGATTTTAAATTGTGGATTTGGTGATCTGTGGTGCCCCAAATAAGGGCCACAAGGGCCATGATCTAAAAATATATTTCAGTCTTCATCGTCAAACAATATAAACCCTGCTGAGCTACAGAGCCCCTGGCTTTATTAGCTCATCAGGCCTGAAAGGCCCGATGGGCTTATGGCATGGCATGGCGTCCGGCGTCTGGCCATCCGTCCTTCGGTCCGTCCATCCGTCCGTAAACTTTGCGCATTTTCGACTTCTTCTTCAGAACCAATGACTCCACAGAGCTAAAATTTTATGTGCAGACTCCTTGGCCAATGGGGATTCTAAATTGTAGATTTTGTGACCCTGTGACCCCAATCTAGGTCACGGGTCATGACCCAAATATTTTCATCTTTATCTTAAGTATGTAAAGCTGTAGAAAGGTGAAATTGTAATTGTAGGATTGGTGACCCTGTGACTCCGAAGTTGGGTCACAGGAGTCATGGTCTAAAAAACCTATTTTTTCTTGATAACAATGTATTACTTGATATAACTTAGATAGTCAACCTTAGATAATAATCAATGAAATCCTGATGAGCTACAGAGCCCATGGCTCTATATTTTTTGAGAGGTGCTATTAATATCCTGCTAATTAATATGCATCACTTTTTAGGCAGTAGATGATGATGGGAAGATGTACATTTAATTATAATAATTTTATTTTAAATGATAACACTAAACCAGATATTTGTATGACTTTCTAAGACCCTAAATTTTTAGCTCATCAGTCCTGTAAAGGCCAGATGGGCTTATGGCATGGGCCGGCGTCTGTCATCTGTCATCCGTCTGTAAACTTTTGACAATTTCGACTTCTCCTCCAGAACCGCTACACCCCTAAAGCTGAAATTTTGTGGGGAGGTATCTTGCACCTAGGGGATCTTATTTTGTACATTTTATCCCGACCCTCCCCCTCAAATATGGGTGTGGCAGGCAGTTTCCCTAAAACCTTTAAATGACTTATTCTCCGAAACCAGTTGGCAAAGCAAGCTGGAATTTTCATAGTAACATCTTTATAATATGAGGTTTCATGTTTGTTCATTTTGACTTGACCTCCCATCAAATATGGGCGTGGCAGGAAATCCACCCTAAAATCTTTAAACGACTACTCCTCAAGAACCAGCAATGCTATGCAGTTCAAATTTTGGAAATATGATCTTTGATAGACGTAGACTCGAATTTTCGACATTTGAAAACTTCATAAGCCAACTCTTGAAAAAAAGGGCGTGGCAGGGGTGCAATTTTCAAGTTGTGTTTTTCACATCAAGAACCAATAATGCTAGAATTCTCAATTGTTTACAATATATTCTTTGATGAATTGAGACCTGTAAATCCTGAGATCTGTAAATTCCATTAAATTACTCCAACAAGTACAACTGGTTGAGAGTGTTTAGCTTTAGGTGGGAAAACATGGACAGGAGTGGACTCTGTGCGTTCTCTGTTTTGGGGAAACTGATTTTCTATATTGGGAGTGCCACAAATTTGATCAAAATATATACATAGCTGTAAAAACATTTAACATGCTGATCTATGGGAAATATAATCTAAATTATGTACGTCAAGCTAAGATGATTTCATATGAAGCTTAAAATTTGGACAGTGATCCAACCAGAAATTATTTTATGAAAATTATTCATCCTAGACTACATTATCATGCAAGTCTATGGAAATAATGTCACTGTCCGAATACTTTTTGCATCACTCTGTAGGATTCACTAATATGGCATACTCACTTGAGAAGGGATTTGTATTGTTTCTCTCTAAATTTTAAACCATTTTGATCCGGAATACCCTTAAAGGTACGTCCATTGTGTTGTTCGAGGTCACATATTCCAAACGTTCTAAATTGTGTTACTTTATCGAGAAGTACCGACTGTTACCGAAAACTACCATTTTGATGAAAGTAGATTTAGCATATTGACGATATGAAGGTAAAAGTAGTGATTTCTGATCGAAAACCAGACAATGCACTGCGTATGGCGTGCGCCAATGAGTCAAACGTAATTTTGGAATCTTATTTAAATAAGACAAAATAACAAATTTGGGTTGATAATGTTGAATATGTCATATAACTCATGTGCATGTAAATGAAACTTGCAGTTTCGGATTCTGCACATGCAAAATGTGGTTACTCGATTTTAATTGAAAACTAGTAATTATGATATATTAGGCAATTGGGGAAGAATCATCCTCGGTTACACATGGTTTTATATATGCTCCGTTACTCTCCACTATATCACCCATGGGTAATTTCATCAGAGAAATCTGTACTAAAATTACCCGCCCTTGGCAGGGAGAAAGTCTGCAACACCATGTGGCTATGTATTGCGCTGAACCCTGTGAGCAACGGCTGGAACTAGTGAACCATGGGTGGTACTACGCTGAAATTCAGTGTAACATTGCACCCAAACCTTACTGCGAGTAGAACAGTTCTGTACTGCAGACAAAGTTGCCGTGCCCCTGGCGGGATTCGAACCACAGATCTTTTAAAGTCTTTATCTGAAGCCGAGTGCGCTAACCACTCCAGTGTCATGCATACATAGAATCCCAGCATGTTCATTATGTAATGAATCCCTCTAGACCTTCTAACATGTTTTCTATGTCTGTCAGTATGTAGAAATCATGTTAAGGCAACCTTCAGAGACTTGCAAATGACACTGAATAATGGGTAACTGCAAGTATCATGGAGCTGTGAATTCACTGTGGGCCACTGTACAAGTGTGAAGGAAGTTGCACAAACAATGATGTGGCAACATGATCAATAATAACAGCATATACACAGCTGACTCACATTTATCTTTAACTGATGTATCATGTGTGTATGTGGTGGTGGTGGGGGGCTCTAGTTGTTTAGATCTTGTTAATCGCTAGTTAAATCTTTTATCTACAACATGACATATGATAAATAATTTTCATTTCATGACAATGTAATGAAATTCAGTTTCAAAGAGAAGTACCCCTTCGAGTAACGACCGCCAAGGGTAGTGACGTAATATAAACAGAATTCCCTTTATTGCATACAATGTACTACACAGCAGAAATCGTTTACGAAGCATGATGGCTCATCTCTAGCGCAAGGCGCCATAGCAACCCATGTGCGGCACCTGCTGCACCTGCTTCTCTTGCAAGTTACCTTTGTCACACATTACTGAATGTGACGATTGCTTTATATAAACAAAGTTTCTAAATGTCATGAGTATATACAAATTATTTCCTGTTTAATGTACTTTTTATTGAAATAAGACAAATATATTCTCATAGATTATAAAATTCAAGCAAAATACCAAGTTGGGTAAAACATTTATTCCAACATCTGCAGAAAATACATTATTAAATGAATTGTAAATAAATAACTGTAAACAAAATTATATATATTATATCTTTCATTGCTCATAAACGTTGTTGTTCTTTCGTGTATTTGTATACAGTATGTGAGCTAGACCACAATGCTTTGCGCTTGAAAATAATAGACTTGATCTATATTTAGACTGGAAAACACCTTCACTAATTAGTGCAATTTCTCGGCTTATTTTGGGTCGAAATTTTTTTTTGAAAAATTAAGTGTATTTATTTCATGGAGAAATTTTTTGGGCAATTTTATGATATGTTCATCAACTTCCTTGATGGCTCTTTAATACTCTGGTTGAAAATGCAGGTTTGTTTATATTGTTTAGTAATGTTTACTGTTTATATACTGAAAAAAAGTATTGCAACACAGACATCAAAGTGACATAAACAGATAATACAATGTGGTACAAAAGAGTAAGTCGATAGTACTGATGCAACAGTGATTAAGCAGCTGTACAGTGAGACTGAAAATAAAATTATGTTGCACTCATTTTTAGCTCATCGGGCTTATGGCATGGCATGGTGTCCGGCGTCTGTCCATCCGTCCGTCCGTCCATCCTTCCATCCGTCCATCCGTAAACTTTTCGCTTTTTCGACTTCTTCTCCAGAACCAATGATTCCACAGAGCTGAAATTTTATGTGCAGACTCCTTGGAAAATGGGGATTCTAAATTGTAGATTTCGTGACCCCATGACCCCAAATGGGGTCTCAGGGGTCCCATCCTTAAAACCTATTTTCATCTTCTTCTCCAGTTCTAAAAGGTCTAGAGAGCTGAAAAGTTGTGTGCAGACTCCTTGGCCAATGGGGATTCTAAATTGTAGATTTCGTGACCCCATGACCCCAAATGGGGTCACCCGAGTCACATCCTTAAAAACTTATTTTCATCTTCTACTCCAGTTCCAAAAGGTCTAGAGAGCTGAAAAGTTGTGTGCAGACTCCTTGGCCAATGGGGATTCTAAATTGTAGATTTCGTGACCTCGTGACCCCAAATTGGGTCACCGGGATCACATCCTTAAAAACCTATTTTCATCTTCTTTTCCAGTTACAAAAGGTCTAGAGAGCTGAAAAGTTGTGTGCAGACTCCTTGGCCAATGGGGATTCTAACTTGTAGATTATGTGACCCCGTGACCCCAAATGGAGTCACCAGGGTCACATCCTTAAAAACTTATTTTCATCTTCTTCTCCAGTTCCAAAAGGTCTAGAGAGCTGAAAAGTTGTGTGCAGACTCCTTGGCCAATGGGGATTCTAACTTGTAGATTATGTGACCCCGTGACCCCAAATGGGGTCACCAGGGTCACATCCTTAAAAACTTATTTTCATCTTCTTCTCCAGTTCCAAAAGGTCTAGAGAGCTGAAAAGTTGTGTGCAGACTCCTTGGCCAATGGGGATTCTAACTTGTAGATTATGTGACCCCGTGACCCCAAATGGGGTCACCAGGGTCACATCCTTTAAAACTTATTTTCATCTTCTTCTCCAGTTCCAAAAGGTCTAGAGAGCTGAAAAGTTGTGTGCAGACTCCTTGGCCAATGGGGATTCTAACTTGTAGATTATGTGACCCCGTGACCCCAAATGGGGTCACCAGGGTCACATCCTTAAAAACTTATTTTCATCTTCTTCTCCAGTTCCAAAAGGTCTAGAGAGCTGAAAAGTTGTGTTCAGACTCCTTGGCCAATGGGAATTCTAAATTGTAGATTTCGTGACCCCATGACCCCAAATGGGGTCATCGGGGTCACATCCTTAAAAACTTATTTTCATCTTCTTCTCTAGTTCCAAAAGGTCTAGAGAGCTGAAAGGTTGTGTGCAGACTCCTTGGCCAATGGGGATTCTAACTTGTAGATTATGTGACCCCGTGACCCCAAATGGGGTCACCAGGGTCACAGCCTTAAAAACTTATTTTCATCTTCTTCTCCAGTTCCAAAAGGTCTAGAGAGCTGAAAAGTTGTGTCCAGACTCCTTGGCCAATGGGGATTCTAAATTGTAGATTTCGTGACCCCATGACCCCAAATGGGGTCACAGGGGTCACATCCTTAAAAACCTATTTTCATCTTCTTCTCTAGTTCCAAAAGGTCTAGAGAGCTGAAAGGTTGTGTGCAGACTCCTTGGCCAATGGGGATTCTAACTTGTAGATTATGTGACCCCGTGACCCCAAATGGGGTCACCAGGGTCACAGCCTTAAAAACTTATTTTCATCTTCTTCTCCAGTTCCAAAAGGTCTAGAGAGCTGAAAAGTTGTGTCCAGACTCCTTGGCCAATGGGGATTCTAAATTGTAGATTTCGTGACCCCGTGACCCCAAATGCGGTCACAGTGGTCATGATCTAAGAACCTATCTTTTGCTTGTAAACAATAACTTAAATAACTTACGGTAAATATTCAACTTTAGATAGCAAACCAGTGAAATCCTGATGAGCTACAAAGCCCATGGCTCTATTTTTTATTTTTTGTTTTTAAATAAACTGGTATGGCTCTCCAACAAAGTCCAGTAGTGTTATCCTGGAATATGAAAGTCGATAGTTTCTGTTTTAATAATAATGTTTTTAATTCAATTCCTTTTAATGCATAGATGACATTTTTATCCCACCGGTATGTAATACCGTGGGATATAGTCATCACCCCGGCCGTCTGTCCGGCCTTCCGTCCGTAATCATTTCGTTTCCGGAGCAGAACTCGAAAACCGTTCGTGATATCTTTCTGAAACTTTCCATGCGTATTACCCACCAACTGAAGTGGTGCCTTTTGATATTTTCAGATTTCTGAAAATTTTATTTTTGGTCGTTTCCATAGAAACATGTTGAAGTTGGACTTTGTTCAGAGACAGGTTCTTTTCCGGTGCACAGCTCCAAAACCGTTCATCATATCTTCCTGAAACTTTGCATGTGTATTACCCACTAACTGAAGTGGTGCCTTTTGATATTTTCAGAATTCTGAAAAAAAAGAAAAAAAATTCGTTTCCATAGAAACTTGTTGAATTTGGACTTTGTTCAGAGACAGGATGTGTTTTACAAATTTTGTGGAACCTGTGGGATATGTCTTCTTCTGATGACTCTTGTTTATAGGTTGGGTACAGGGGGACCCCACCGTGACCAGACGGGCTGGTGTTTGTAGAGTACAAACACCAGCCCGTCTGGTCACGGTTGGGTCCCCCTGTACCCAACCTATGTTATTATTCTACCCCACCGGGCTCGACGCCCACCGCATCAACACCGGCGGTGGTATTTGCTCCATTTCTTAGCATTTCCACCACAGCTCATTCCCACCGGATTGAGCAATCTGAGCAAACTCCGCCAATGTATTCATTGTAGCAAATGCTCAGAGGATGCCGATGTTCATACACAACAAAGCAGTTCTCTTCCACCTCACTGTTACTCCAAATTGTGAAGTGTCACCGATTTACTTATACAATCTCGAGGTCCAAAATTCTCAGATTTGTTGGGAAATCCCCCCATCTTTGTTTGTCATCAAATTCTTTGCTGTTTCCCCACGGGAACTACAGTTAGGCGACATATTTCTCTAGCTGGTCTCAAATTGAGGCATAGCATGCGCGCACTGTTATAATCTTTGGACTGATAATTGGCTGTAAATCGTTTTCAGCCATAAATAAGTGTAGAACAAACGTCTGTTTTCCTTTTTAAGTAACTCAATTCCATTAACGCATAGCCCTCTGCCAATCAACAAGGTCCCTGTCATCTCATAGGGTCTTTGAGTTCAGAAAAGTATTACCTAAATAACCATGTTGTTTGAAAGAGGGAACATTCATCCTCTAATCCACTCAATTGTCACTGTTGAGATAAATTCAACTCACGCTAGACAAAAAGCCTAAAGCTTATGGCTTTACTATCACAACACTGTTGTCAAATTTGCAACAATGTGTCCACTCAAACAGAGTCGGCTAATTAATGTCAATCCCAACTTTGTGATTAACCATGACCAGCAAATAATGCTGGACACAACTTTGTTATTAATTCCTACTCGATCTTTAAATTATCAGGATTCTCTAAAACTCTTCCCAAATTGTAACAAAGCAATAAGGACAAGCCGTTCTATTTGTATTTAAATACTTAAAATGATGGCATTTTCGACTTCAAACTGAAATCCCTGTTCTATCTAAGTCCTTACACTTAGTGTGAAGCTACCACCGGAGATACATTTTTTCTCCTGCAAGGTAGTAACTAGAGCTATAAAGTTTCCTACTGCATGTTGTCTCCCGATTGATGGCTAAATTATCCCTCTTTGTCAATTGACTCTTGTTTATAGTAAGTGGCTAAACCAGGCTTTTGGGAAAAGTCAATAGTTAAAGCAGTATATACAATTTTTTGAAATTCATTAAGGGTTAAACAAATGATCTGGCCAGAATGGAATGTATGACTGTATGGAATGTCTCTCAACAGGAAGAATTCAAGTAATTGCAAATCCTTGTGAGTTAAGACTTTTTGCCACTCAAAATGACAAAACTGTTTAAAATTTCGATGAACTTCAACCATTGATAAGTTCCTTATTTATCGTGATAACAAAATGCTTTATGGATGAATGTAAACTTCATAATAAGAATGTTGATTTCAAGAACTGAAACTTACATTTAATCGTGTTGTTTGAATTCAAGAACAATAGTTATTTTCTATGGAAATTCACTACCATTGCAATTTTATCAATAAAATCCTAAATTTTTTTAAGAATTCATTTTTAACTTACAAAATAGTCACTACATAAATATTCTTCAAATAACGATTTATTCATTTAGTTATTTGAAGCTATATCTTTCCAAGCGCCTCATCTTAGTCTCTAAATCAAGGTGTTGCAATACTTTTTTCCAGGTGTATATAATAAAGGACAATACAAATATGAATATATTGCATAGCTTGAATTATCTAACTTTTTGTGAAATAGATATTAAGAATCTATTTTGTTGTTTTTAAATAAGTTAGATCATTTAGACCATGATATATATAATTCTCTAGCTTGTTTGCGGAAATGAAATTTGAGGGAAAATTCCTGTTTACACCTATAAATGTCATCAATTCATGATTATAACACACTCCATTTGAAACATATTACAGTTTGAGACTAGTATTGCAAATGATTTTGATATATATTTAATAGCATTTATATTTCATTATGTTAAATAAAAGTTCAGAATGCAAAATTTAGAATAAATCAAGTTATGTTCACATTAAAGAAGTTGTAATCCAGAAACCTTGCATTTCTTTTGTATATTCCACTTCAAAGACACAAAACAAATAAACTTATATAAGGTCTTAATTTGAAGTTTATATGGCGGTCTCCATGTCATAACGTTATTCAAAGGACAGATAACTTTAAATTTTATTACACTTCATTCAGCATGATGAGTGATACAGGTCACAAAAATATGTATGAAATTATGAGATTAGAACAATGTCAAAGCAGTATTCAAACTCTCATGTGAACTTGCTCGCAAGCCTGTTCCATTCACAGAGTTCACGCAAACTGACATTGAATTCTTAGATTAATGGTTCTAATTGATCTGCAGGTGAAGATGCCGTTGATAAAGACAGACAGCATCCAGCTGAAGACAGCTCTGGGCACCAGCGAGATTCAGCTGCTGGTTGGCGATATCACCGACCTGAGTCAGGAAGAGGCTGTTGATATCGTCATTGTATCCACCTTCCAGAGTAGGTTGATATCATTGTATCCACTTTCCAGAGTAGGTTGATGTCACTGTATCCACCTCCCAAAGTAGTTTGATATCATTGTATCCACCTTTCAGCATCCGTTGATATAATTGGATCCACCTTCCAGAGTAGATTGATATCATTATACTATCTTCCTGACTAGGTTGATGTCATTTTATTCATCTTCCAGAGTAGGTTGATATCATTGTATCCACTTTCCAGAGTATGTCAATGTCACTGTATCCACCTTCCATAGTAGTTTGATATCATTGTATCCACCTTCCATAGTAGTTTGATATCATTGTATCCACCTTACAGAGTAGGTTGGTATCATTTTATCCACGTCCAGTGTAGGTTGGTATAATTGTACCCCATTCCAGAGAAGGTTGATATCATTGTATCCACCTTTCAGAGTAAGTTGATATCATTGTATCCTCCTTCCTGAGTAGGTTAATGTCATTGTATCCACCTTCCAGAGTTGGTCGATATCATTGTATCCACCTTTTTAAGAAGCTTGTTTTCATTGTATCCACCTTCAAGCATCTGCCCTTGACAAGTAATATTGACAGAGGTGAAGCTGATGTCAATCATTCTATCAAAAGTGATGAATCATTGCATAAACCTAGAAGTTCATTGTTGTGAACAACTCTGAAATGTATATTGATTTGTCTTGTATGTGTTTCCTATGATGTTTTCCTTTGAATGGATTTTTCTTTAAGCATGACACAACAGTACTGACACAACATGTTCATGTGGCTACACGATTTGATATATCTTCATTATCAATGGTTGATGTCGTTTCAGTATTAACTGAATGTTGTAGATATTGGCCATGCTCAACCTTAGGCCCAAAAAAAAAAGAATTTGTTTCTGGTTTCCGCTCGCATCAGTTTCAAACCAACGCCTCAGGTCTTTTTTTTCTAGCTTTTTACAAAAGTAAGGGGCAGATAACTATAATTTTTAGCCTCAAAAAATATTGGACATAGAAAATGTCACTCGTTTCTGTTGAATTGGAGTGTAGGGGTGAGATTATTGACTATTTTGAATAGTAACACATATATCAGGGGGTTTGTGCTTTATTTATATAAATAATTGTATAAATTTAGTTCATTAAAAAAACAAAAAATGTTGTTAAACAAAAAAAAAGTCACGTCATCGCATCATTTTTGTCAGCCTGTAAAGACCAGAAACATTTTTAAAATATTTTTTAGGCCTTATACGAGTGGTAAATCAATATCATTTGTGCCTTTCGTGTAACTGCAAGATATTTCACATAATTCTCAGATACAATGTCTGTCTTCTACAGGTGACTACTCGACTGCAAGTCTGAGCACATTGGTCAGTGCGCTGCATCGTAAACTGGGCGTCGATGTTCGGGAACTCTCGCAGAACAAGCAGGTGGACATGAGAATAAACTTCCACTGCTGGGTCTCCAAACCTCTCAGGAAGAATTTGCCCTTTCAGAGGCTCGTCTGTTTTGAAAGGTACGGTACTAGACAAATGGATAACAGCCACATGTTCTGTATATGATTTGTTTTCAAATCTCACAAGGGGTTTCGTGTAAGATTCAGAGGGTGTGGGTTGAATCAAACCACAACACTAAAGATTGGGGTTGCTGCTTCCATGTTTGGTTCCGTGCATTATGAGGTTAGAACAATGCATACCAGGTAAACATGACAAATTTCACTTGTATTGGTTGTCAATAAGTTTTATTTCTTATTCATTTTCAACAATCATTTACAGTTCACATGAATAAAAAGATCTAGGACTCAATTACCGGTACTCAAGGGAGGTATCGAGTACCTAATATTACAAGTTAGGACATTAAAACTATAAAATAAAAATGGTGATTAAATTCATACTGTTTATCATTTCTAGTTTTACTAACCTCATGAGACAATTGAAACAATACCGCAAGTCATTAAAGTGAAATAGAACAGCCTAGTTTTAAAAGTAAAAATGAATGTAAAAGAAATAATATGGAGGGGGAGCCCCCTTTGAAAATTCCTGGATCCTCTATGAGAGATTCTTATGCATTCATTTCCAGTCAGATATATGGGTAGGTAATGCTAGTTTTCCTGCATTTTTATTCGGTCATGCCATCATAGTTGACTCTAATTCGAGTACTGGGACCACCATGTCAGTCTTTGGGTACTCGCGTGTCGCCCTACTGACAATGTTCCTGTTTTCTAGAGCTAGACGAGCTGAGAGTGGAACAACCGCCCAACAGATCAGCGTGTTGTACCGGGCTATGACCCCGCTCTTCAACAATGAAGACACAACTGTCATCACACCTCTACTTGCTACTGGAAATCAGGTAGGGTAGACCAAGAGTTCCCTCCCTTTGAATTTACACACATTGCCTTCAATGAAGAAAGGGATTAGGAACAAAGGATTCAACAGAGTAACCTTCTCCCAATCAATCAATCACTGAAGTAACAGTTTTAATTCAAATAGATGTATCATGAAGCCTTATTACACCCTCTATCATTTTATGATATGTATCAATATACAGTCAAACCGCGATAGTCCAGCGACCGATAATCCAAATCTCGCAGTGTCCGAACGGTAGCAAGCTGTAACCAAATTAATCTCTATACAAATTCATTAAATATTGATTCATTAATCCGTTGATTCGGTTTCCGAATCCGAACACCCATTAGCCATAAAGGATTAGTTAATTACAACTATTTCTGCTTCACTTATTCGGTGGTTTATCAAAAGCGTTCATCACACTGATTAGATCGGTAAACTTCACTGAATAAAACACTTAACTATCACTTTATTTCATGGAACTGAAACCAAAAATTAAGTCATGGCCATGAAGGAAGAAATTATGGAATTAATTTTTTAAATATGAGTGTGGTTAAAATGGATTTTCTGTCCGGCTCTTTAGTGTATTGGTTAGTGCATTCAAATTGGGATCAAGATACCATGGGTTTGGTCCCACCAGGTCATTTCACCTGTATTGAATAAATAAAGGTACAGTTCTGGTGATGTGCTGCAAAGTAATGCAATGCACTATACTCTACTAACCATAGTTAAATTCAACCTCCAGCTTCACCGCAATAGATGTTTTTTATTCCTACAATAATGTCATAGATAATTCATACAAATAAAATACTTTAAAAGTAGTTTCGTGCACTATAACATGTTTATCGGTAACAATTTCAAGTGAAATATAATTATGCATATGTAAGTATATAAGTCACAGGTTTTTTATGCATGAAAATGCTCTTGATGTGCAAGACCAATTGGGCTAATAGGCAAACAATAGCTTCTGTTTGGGAATCAAAACATTTTTTGCAAATTTTATCTTTTTGAGTAATGTTCTGTTTGTCATTTTATCTTAACCCTTACGTTGCGTATATATATTTTACCATTTTTAGCCCCTGTGGCGGAATTTACAGGCTCGCAGCTCGCAGTAGTATTTTGGGCTTTGGCACTAACTAGCTCTGCTGGCGGAATTTCCAGGCGGCGATTCCGGTATCGTTTTTACAAAATATACCGCATCTACATGGCGAATAAGGACTATATACGGGCGTTCAATACAAATTCAAGTAGCGACACCCGTACACAAATGGCTAATTCACACCCGAAACTTTGAATGAATTTTCTATGTTTTTTCGTTTTTATTCTATTACTTTCGAAAGATTGTCTTTAATTCGGGCCTCGTAACATCATAAATACGAAACGAAAAAAATTCCATTTATATACGGAATTGAAGACAAGATGTCTAGCTTCGCAATGATATAAAAATTATAAGAATGCGACCTTTGGTTATAATTCTATAGCTATGTAAAGTTTGTCTTTATTTCCACCAATAAAATCGTAAATACTTACAACATGTATGCGGCATTGCGAACAGTCGTTCATCGCACTTTTCCAAGAAATCATAATCTCGAACCAGTTGACAAATAAGCACATGTCAACCCTAATATGGTTATGTTGTTTTACCTTTCAAATAAAAGCTAATCTCGAACCATAACTGATGAAAATATGTTGATTAGTTTGTGTGCCGTTTGGTTTCACATGCCTCTCAGAAAGGTAAATTTTTAATACTTACCCTACTTTTACTAGTGCATATTACCTATATGATCCGATGAAGGATTGAAAACGTGACTGAGACAGGATCCTAACGTAACTGTAGTGAAGTGTAGACAGACTGGCTCTAGGGCACGTCACTACCCGGAAGTGTAGTGCAATCCACACATAGCTGCGCGCGCGCAGTGATATGAAACCCTTACATTTCCTATATCGCTCGATACGACGGACGTGTTTTCTGAGACAGAAATTTATTTGACTGCTTATTTTGCTTCCTAAACCGTGTGGTTTAGCTATTGGTATGTCTTTTCCCTATTCTTGTATTGTGAAGTGTAACATGCGTAGTTTCACCTACCTCGTCGTAGAAATTTTTTCTTCATCCTTCGAGAACGATGTTTTTCTTCGCTCATGTCGCCATTTGCATTGGTTTTCGTGAGCAATTTGACTTCTATTTTCATGCTACGCAGCTTACTGTACCGTTTTATCGTGTTTTCTAACACTTTTACGCGTTTTGGTAGCTATTTTCGTTGTTTTTTCTTCGGAGCACGTTTTCGTTCGCCATTCAAAATGGCGGCCTCCTTCGTCTTGCTCGATTTGTTGTGATGACGTCACGACTTGTTGTTTACCGTTTTGGTTTGTTTTTTTTTATCCATATTCTTGGATAATATTGCTTGTTGTTTACATTGTGTACCTTTAGTGTAAAATTTGGCTATTTATATTCGCTAATTTTACATTGTAAACTTTTTCTTGTTGAAAGTTTCATTTGTGTTTACATTCCATGTGTATGAACTTTGACCACAGCGGTTATCTCCCTTTTAACCTTGGGTCTGTGTAGTTCGTATTCTATCTTGTTTTGTGTTTACTTCAATTGTTTCTTTCTTCATGGGAATTTAAAATTTTTGGTATTAAAATTTCTTTGTAAATTTTTCTTTACCAATCTTTGTAATTTTCATGCTTGATTTAAGCATTCTTTACTCAACCATTCTGATGTTAAAGTATGTATTTTAACATGTGTTGGTGGTTTTGTTTGCTTGATTGTTTATGTTCACTGTTTCTTCTTTTTGTTGACAGTGAACTTTCTCTTGCATGCCGCGTGTCTTCTGTGTGGCCTGCAAATCGTCCAAATCGGCTAAGGACCCACAACCCCTTTGCCCGGACTGCCTGGTGGACTCACCTTGCGAGTGGACATCTCGTTGTCAGCATTGCTGTCATCTTTCGGCATCTGACTTCAAGGCGTACGCAGTCGCTAGGAGGAAAAGGTTCACTCAGAGACGGTGTAGAATGGCCTCTTCGGACTTGGACCAGGACACGTTGGTCATCTCTGAACCAGTCGACGGCCTATCACCAGCGAGGGATCACCCACGGGATGCGTTTCCCTCTACTGGAGAGTCGGGTTCGTCGAAACCTAAGGCCAAGCGTGTACCCAAGGAACACCTGGACAACGCTATCAACCCGGGTGCTCCGCCCATCGCGCCTCAGTCCTCTGACCTCGATCTTGACTCGGCCGAGTCCCGGCGCCTGGAAGACCAACAGCGCCTTGGCGAGCGTCAGCGCCTGGAGCTCGAGGTTCAAAGGGAAGAAGAAAGATATCAACGATCTTTAAGGGACCTCGAGCGTCTGGAGGATGACAGGCGCCTGTCAGAACTCAGGGAGACTAGGAGGCGCCAGGAGGAGCGCCGGCTCGACCTGAAGCGACAGGAAGAGCACCGAAAGGAGATTGAGCGCCAGGATAACATTCGGCGCTCAGTAG
This sequence comes from Gibbula magus, assembly GCA_936450465.1. Classification (NCBI taxonomy): domain Eukaryota; kingdom Metazoa; phylum Mollusca; class Gastropoda; order Trochida; family Trochidae; genus Gibbula; species Gibbula magus. The sequence goes on from OW388291.1 coordinate 61,457,611, forward strand.
ATTCCCAGCGCCGGGAAGTTGAACGCCAGCGCCAGGAGGAGGAGCGCCAGCGTGTTCAGTTGGATGAGGAGCGCCGTTTTCGGGAGGAGGAGCGCCTGCGCCTCAAGAATCTAGAAGAGAAGCGCTTCAGGAACTGGGAGCGCCAGCGCCAGGAGGATGAGCGCCGGCACCAGGAAGAGCAGCGCCGATCTCTTAGAGATTCTGAGGAACCCTCTCATGACGAGCGCCCAGCCAAGGTGCGTCAGCTCTCGAGGGATAGAGCACACAGAGAGCGGGACCAGGATGTTAGTGACTCTCCACGCCGGGACAGATCCTCTGTGAGGTCCCACTCCAACGACAGGTACCTTTCACGAGAGAGGGAGGGTCCCTCTGTGGAAGGTTCACCACGACACTCGCTCTCTATTGTCGACGACAGGTCTCTCGCCCCTCTCTCACCTTCGAAGTCAGTGGACTCTAAGGATCCCCAGAAGACACATCTACCGATGGGAGAGGTGTATACGTGGATCGCTGACAGACTGGTGGACTGCCCCTCTCCGGGTTCGGAGCAGGATACTGCACTGGCTGTTTGGAGTGAGCCTGAGCTGCTCATTCCCCCACATCCGTTGGTTCTCGACACCATCGAGTCTCTGGACGAGGAGTTCCAAAAGTTGTCGATCAATCCCACTTTTCGTCCAGCCAAGAACTCCACTTCGTCTTTCAAGGTCCACTCTTTGCAGACGTATGATCAGGGGTCCCCACAAGATGACTCATGTTCAAGACTTTCGGATGCGCCGCAAGGAGTGTATAAAGTCCAGGACACCAGGATGTTGGCGATTGAGAGGGAGCTCAAACGCACTTTGAGGCCGTTGTCAGTGTTGGCCTCTGCCACGGATGCTTTGGCACAGGATCTGTTGGAAGACAATCCCTCCAGACTAGAGCACTTATCCACGATGTACAGGTGGCAGTACAACACGCTCTCTGTCATCATGGACCATATCCGTTCGGCTTGGGCCACTACTGTCCTCATCTGCAGGAATGGTCTCCTTGCCCCGTGCGCCTGGGAGGAGGAGTTCAAGAAGACCCTCATCAGAGCTCCTCTCTCTACTCCGATGTTGTTTGCGGACAAGATCCCGACAGTGTACAAGATGCATGCCGCTATGGCTCAATCGGACTTTACATTTCGAGCCATCAAGTCACTGTCGTCATCTCTCGGTCCCAGGAACTCGAGAGTTACCCAGGTGTACGAGGCACGACGCAACGTGGTCAAGAACGCTACTCGTGGAGGACGTGGTGGAGGTCGTGGCAAGTTCAGCAGAGGAGGCTACACCTCCCAGAAACCTCGCCCAGAGTTTGACCAGTCCAAGGCACCAAAGACTCCAGCCTACAAGAAACGCCGCTGAAGCGTTGGATTTGCACGACTGGCGCCTCCCGCCTCCAGTCGTCCCTTACCAGCTTACACCCGTAGGCGGGAGACTTGGGATCTTCTGGCCGAATTGGACAATCCTAGAAGATCCCTTCGTCACCGAAATTCTCAGGGTTGGATACAAACTGCCAATCTCCAACCCTCCGCCTCTGACCAGCCTGCCCCGGCCATGCGTGTACTCGCTAACCCAGATCGATCAGTTGTCTACCAACATCATGACACTGCTGGAGAAGAAAGCAATAGAAGTGGTTAAAGACCCCCACTTCTACCCAGGATATTACGCCCCAATTTTCCTGGTTCCGAAGAAAAATTCAGACAAGATGCGGATGATACACAACCTGGCAGCATTCAACGATCTATACATGCCAGAGCCCCCGCATTTCACAATGGTTACCCTGGATCTGCTGCGTTCCAAGCTTCAACCCAACGATTGGCTGGTCAGCTTAGATCTACAGGATGCTTACCTCCATGTACCAGTTTTCAAACATCATCGGAAGTACCTCAGGTTCCTCTTCCAAGGGGTACATTACCAATGGAAGGTTCTCCCGTTTGGAATATCTACGGCCCCGTGGCTTTTCACTCGCATTACGTCTCCAATAGCCAGGTTTCTCCATCTTCGGGGGATAGAGTTCGACCCCTACATAGACGATTGCCTGATGAGCCACGGGGACTCAACAGTGCTACACAAACAGACCCTATTTGCCTTGGACCTGCTGCGACAGTTGGGATGGCTCGTCAATACAGAGAAATCGCAACTAGTCCCATCCCAGCAGCTGACGTTTATAGGAGGTCTGTTTTTAACCAACTTAGATCTTCTCCGAGTACCTCCAGACAGGTGGGAGAAGATAGAACGGCTAGCCTTACGGGGTCTTCATCAGGCCTTGTCAGTTCGCCAGTGGCAGTCACTTCTCGGCCTGTTGACTTCAGCTCAGGCTCTCACTCTCAGAGGCCGTCTCATTGCACGCCCTCTTCAAGTCTTCCTCATTCCGTTTTGTCAGGAGGACGATCCCAGGGAAAGCGTGCGGCTTCCACTGCATTTGCACCGGTACCTCAGGTGGTGGACGATCCCATTGAACGTTTGCGAAGGAGTCTCTTTGACAGAGTTCAGTCATCACCACGAGTTGTTCGTGGACGCTTCACATCAAGGATGGGGAGCCCACCTGGGACAACGCACGGCAGCAGGGTTGTGGGCAGAACATCAGACCGGTTGGCACAGCAACAACCTCGAGTTACAGGCAGTCATCTTGGCCATCGAGCACTGGGTCGAAATCCTCAGAGGCTCTCGGGTTCGAATAGCGTCAGACAACTCGACAGTGGTTTACTTGATCAATTTCCAGGGGACGACTCGGTCGCGCCAGTTATTGAAACAGACATTCCAACTGTTCGAGTTGTCAGAGACCAACAACATTCTGATCAGGGCTCGTCACATTCCGGGTTGCAGGAATATATTGGCAGACGCTCTGTCCAGACCAGACAAGCCATCGCCAACAGAGTGGATGCTCAACCCGGAAGCTTTCTCCCTGATTTGTCAGTTACACCATCGGCCTCTGCTGGACCTGTTCGCCACAAGGTTCAACAACCAGTTGCCAACTTACGTCTCTCCCCTTCCAGACCCGATGGCGTGGGCAGTGGACGCCTTGTCCCTGTCTTGGGACGGTCTAGATGCGTTCGCGTTCCCTCCTCCAGTTCTGCTACCAAAGGTTCTGGCCAAGATCAGGGAGACCAAGTTGATGAATCTGCTTTTGGTCGCGCCCTTTTGGCCGGCCAGAACTTGGTTTCCAGAACTGCGTCTTCTAGCGGAAGGAGAACCAAACCCATTGCCCCCGTGGTCAAACCTCCTTCTACATCCTCACAGTCGGCAGGTGCATCCAGATCCACAGCGGTTTCATCTGTGCGTTTGGACCATTTGCAGAAGACTTTAAGAGATAAGGGATATTCGGCATCGGTGGCCAGCGCCATTACTGGAGCACACCGGCCTTCGACTAGAGCCCTTTATGATGATAAATGGTTGTCTTTTGAGAACTTTTGTAGATCCCACAAGCAAGACCCGTTGTCAGCCTCACCACAGTTCCTGGCAGATTTCTTGTTCCATCTCCGCTCGAAGAGGCACCTTAAGGGTGGAACAATTTCTACCTATCTCTCGGCCCTCAATTCAGTTCTCGCTGTTAAAACAGACAGGAAGATCTCGAAAATCCCGGAACTGATAGCCATGCTGAAGTCTTTTAAGCTGGAAGACCAAAAAGTCAAGTTTCGTCCTCCAGCTTGGGATCTGAACCTGGTTTTGAAGCACATTGGTGGAGCTCCATATGAACCTCTGTCGGAGGCTTCTTTTGAGAACCTCTCCAGGAAGACGGCGTTTTTACTTTCTTTGGCAACGGCTGCCAGAGTAAGTGAATTACATGCTATCGACGTTACGAGGGTTCGGTTCGAGCAACGGCGCAATGGTTCAGTGCATCTGGGTCTGTTGTGGGATTTTGTAGCGAAAAATCAACTGCCGAGATCTCTCCTTTCAATCCTTTTAGTGGTTTCATATACTGATTTGGGTTTCCTGTTTGTAGGTTTCCGCTCAGTTGTCACGTCCTACTCTTGCTAGTGCTGTGGAGGTCCTCGCTGTGGGTCCTTTCCCTCCGTGTGACTGTCGAATCAACATGCACTAGTAAAAGTAGGGTAAGTATTAAAAATTTGTTAAAATCTAAATATTTTAGATATTTAAAAATACTTACCCTACTTTTAGGGTTTATACCCACCCATCGTTGGATCAACTACCTCCCCGCATTTAGGACCTCGCTCGGACTGACTCTAGGAAATGTGAGGGTTTCATATCACTGCGCGCGCAGCTATGTGTGGATTGCACTACACTTCCGGGTAGTGACATGCCCTAGAGCCAGTCTGTCTACACTTCACTACAGTTACGTTAGGATCCTGTCTCAGTCACGTTTTCAATCCTTCATCGGATCATATAGGTAATATGCACTAGTAAAAGTAGGGTAAGTATTTTTAAATATCTAAAATATTTAGATTTTATCAAAATTGTATCTTTATTTCTGTTAAATAATTATGCGCATATTATATAGAATAAAAGATTATTCTTTTTGGTTTATTGTGATATAAAAATCATGAAAATGCATTCAGTATTTTAGCCGTGATAAATGTGTAACAAGTTGTAAAAATCGCCGATTGTTAAAGGGATTGTCGGTGTAAACGTGCCCTTTTCCACGGCGCTTGCTGTGTCTTTATTATTTTTTTGACATTTGCTAATTTTATATGGGAATGTAGTCCATTGTTTCCCCTTTATTTTGCCGTATTTTTTTTTTAAAACAAACAATTCGCTCACATGATATGAAGTGCGGGAGTAAGGCGAGTTAGCGATTTTTTTCCCTGTCTCGCGAGATGCGAGGCAGATAGCAGTCTCGGGCGAGGCAAACCCGACGCAATACAAACACGTGGGTGAAAATAGTCTCAAGCGAATTAATGCTTCGGGGGCTAAGCCCGACATAATTGGCCTTTTGTAAAGCTAATTATCGATGCGTTACGGGTCAACAATGCACACGCAAATTGGTGTGAATTTTGCTTGATATTCCGACCACACACTGAACAAAGCTTTATTCTCATGTCGGGTTGCGATGCGTAAATACAGCCATTCTCATGGGTCGGGTCGCGGACACATTTGACTCGTGACCCGGTATGGGGGATAGAAAAGTACTTAGACAGCCGTGAATTATTCTAAGTCTTGTATCCGGGATCCGTATTCAGACACCTCGGAATCGCTTATAGCCCGCCCGGATAATTCCGTTGCCCGCATGTTAAGGGTTAAATTTCTAATGCATAAAATGAAAATATAATGTTTAAAGTAAAGTTGATTCAACATATTACGATATTATCACATTACAGGAGCTTTGTATTGCAATATCCATCCCTACCTAAAATGAACATCACAGAAGAAAGCACTGATAAACTATATATGAAAACAACAATTTGCAAGTTTTTATTCCATGCTTTAGGTATACATACATACATACAAGGAACAATTAGTGGCTTTATTTTTATTTTGTCCTATTAGTCCACCGGCCAATAAGGGTCACCATGCACCCCCCCCATGGCAGAGCGAAACTATGTTTTTTTAAAGCCTTGACATGTCTATAATGCAAATATGAGTGGTAACAGTGTATAAACTGGGACCAACCTTGTCATTTTTGCACTTTTTCATGGGTACCCCCATCAGCGACATTTTCTCTGAAGCGACACGCGAAAAGGTGGAAGTCATCATATCTCCGGTTCTAATTGTCATAGAACCATAATCTTGGTATCTAAATGTATGTTTTTCAGGTCATAGAAGTCATTGGTGGTCTTTTCAGACAGCTATCATTGGTAATTTTTATGAAATTTGAGCTTTAAGTTGCTAAAGTTCGCGATTTATGATTCAGATCTTAAAAATTTATATTTTCACCTTCTTTTCAGTTTATGAATGTCATTATTCACATTATTTGTACTTTATGTATTATTATAAGTACTAGTGGCACTTATTTGTACTTATGGCACACATAAAAAGTAGCCAGAAGACTTCAGAAGCTAGTATTCTACTTAAATTACCATCAAAGAAACACTCGAGAGCTCAAGACTTTTGTATTTCAAGTTGTGGTTGATACATCTTAGCCATTAGGGCTTGGAAGGGATACATTGTAAGGGAACAAAGAAGAAAGGATCCACACGTGTATTCCTTCATTACAAAATTAGCATAAAAGTATATTCTGGGTAGTTAGATTCAGCTTTTTTTTGGACATCATTAATTTAGCACACATCATCATCACTGTCACAGTATTAAGAGGTAACATCCTCATCGTCGTCATCATCATCTGATCATCATTATCATAGTTGCCACTTGGCTTGGCCCGGCCTGGATGTTGCTCAGCTGCTCAGAAAGAGCACTACTATCAAACAACAATGGTCAACAGTCCATCCATGATTCTCATTGACATTAGGAACATCAGGTTTGGCAACATAAGATTCCTGGTAGTTGACACATTTAATATGTTGCTCCAGGCTTTAGCGAAAAGGTGGCACCTTGCTCATGTCTTTATGTTCCTGGGTTTGTCTAGTTCTTCACAACCATAGTCGTTCAGTTGCAGGTAGCGAAGTTCATCAGCATTTTTTATGCAAGGTCATCCAAAGAGAGCATAAGCGAAATCAGCCACTTCATCAATCAGATCCGATGGAAAAAAACATAGAGTCACCTTTTCTGGCAAGAGATACTTCAAAATGGCCAATCTTCTGAAGGATTTTCAGAGGTTTCAACTTGCAAATCTCCTTGAAGCAGTTGGTGAAATCACATCCTGTGACTGCATGTGACAACAATGCTTCTGTATGTAAGTCAGCCATGCCCTTAGCCAGTTTAAATATACTCATCAGCCGTCTCTTGTTTCCAGTTCCAGTGTCAAACAAAATGATGACATCTTCTATTTTGGATGCATAGTATAACAACAGGAAGAAGAAACAATTATCTGGGCTCTTGACTCTAAGTGTATGGTAACCACATCTCTTGCCATGCATTCAGTATGTATACGATGATACTGAAAAGACAAATGGGTGCTTTCAATAAAGTATGTAGATAGTGTATGCATTTTCTGCACAACAGCAAGTTTATACACAGTAAGAGCAAAGGACCAATACTATGATACCATGAATCCAAAGATTACTGCAGGGAAGGCAACTCTGTTTTGATGATCGTGTGTCCATCATCCGTCTTCAGCAAGTAAGCAATTCCATCACACACCACAGAGACCTCTCTGTCTTGCAGTTTATGGGTGTATGAATCCTGGTTCCAGAGCTTGGGTATGACCTTGGGGCATCCATTATATTCAGGGAATCAAGGATGCACCTGTATGGTGTTATCAACCAAAACTTTAAAGAAGCTGATAAGCTGAAGTGGCAACTGGTGGCGAGTGGAAGTTACCAAAACACATCCCGTTGAGCATGACTCTGAGGCACCTCTACAGGAGTGAACAACTCGTAACCATTCTCAATAGGATGGGACACTGTGAAAATTATTCTTACACCTTGTAGGTGAAGACAGCCTTTACCAAATCAATTGTAGAGACATCAACACTTCTCTCAACTCAAATTGTCAGAGCTCCAGAATCCAAATCAGTGGTTCAGTTAGAGTTTACAATGTTAGTGTGATAGCGTGAAAGTGAGTTTAAGGCTTTGCCATACTGTCATGTAGCACTCCACCAATTCAGTTATCTCTTGATGAAGGGAACACTTTTTTGTTCTTTCTATTGATGGCATTTCAACACAGACAGCAGTATGAGACTCTGAAGGTCCTGCAGTCTTGCAACATTATTCCATGAGCTGTGTGAACAGAATCCTTTCTAGTAATTAGTCGAAATGTCAAACTCGGAGTTAGAAGTGTCTCCATTTCCAGTTGTAAAAATAATTCTCTCAGGGTTTGGTAACTCCCACTCGCCACCAGTTGCAGCACAGTAGATGTGTGTTCCTGTGGATAGAATGAGTCGCTGAGCCTTTGGTGTATTGAGGAAAGTCTGTTCAGTGAAGACAAGTCTCAGTTACATTTTCAGTTCTGTTGGTATGTTTGTGTTTATTTCCAAATCAAGTACATTTGGAGGCCACTTCAGCTTATCAGCTTCTTTAAAGTTTTGGTTGAGAACAACATACAGCTGCATCCTTGATTTACTGAGTATATTGGATGCCCAAAGGTCATACCCAAGCTCTGGAACAATGATTCATACACCCATAAACTGCAAGAAAGAGAGGTCTCTGTGGTGTGTGATGGAATTGCTTACTTGCTGAAGACGGATGATGGACACACAGTCATCTAAACAGAGTTGCCTTCCCTGCAGTAATCTTTGGAGGAACAGATTCATGGTATCATAGTATTGGTCCTTTGCTCTTACTGTGTATAAACTTGCTGTTGTGCAGAAAATGCATACACTGAAATCTCTACATACTTTATTGAAAGCACCCATTTGTCTTTTCAGTATCATCGTATACATACTGAATGCATGGCAAGAGATGTGGTTACCATACACTTAGAGTCAAGAGCCCAGACAATTGTTTCTTCTTCCTGTTGTTATACTATGCATCCAAAATAGAAGATGTCATCATTTTGTTTGACACTGGAACTGGAAACAAGAGACGGCTGATGAGTATATTTAAACTGGCTAAGGGCATGGCTGACTTACATACAGAAGCATTGTTGTCACATGCAGTCACAGGATGTGATTTCACCAACTGCTTCAAGGAGATTTGCAAGTTGAAACCTCTGAAAATCCTTCAGAAGATTGGCCATTTTGAAGTATCTCTTGCCAGAAAAGGTGACTCTATGGTTTTTTCCATCGGATCTGATTGATGAAGTGGCTGATTTCGCTTATGCTCTCTTTGGAAGACCTTGCATAAAAAATGCTGATGAACTTCGCTACCTGCAACTGAACGACTATGGTTGTGAAGAACTAGACAAACCCAGGAACATAAAGACATGAGCAAGGTGCCACCTTTTCGCTAAAGCCTGGAGCAACATATTAAATGTGTCAACTACCAGGAATCTTATGTTGCCAAACCTGATGTTCCTAATGTCAATGAGAATCATGGATGGACTGTTGACCATTGTTGTTTGATAGTAGTGCTCTTTCTGAGCAGCTGAGCAACATCCAGGCCGGGCCAAGCCAAGTGGCAACTATGATAATGATGATCAGATGATGATGACGATGATGAGGATGTTACCTCTTAATACTGTGACAGTGATGATGATGTGTGCTAAATTAATGATGTCCAAAAAAAAGCTGAATCTAACTACCCAGAATATACTTTTATGCTAATTTTGTAATGAAGGAATACACGTGTGGATCCTTTCTTCTTTGTTCCCTTACAATGTATCCCTTCCAAGCCCTAATGGCTAAGATGTATCAACCACAACTTGAAATACAAAAGTCTTGAGCTCTCGAGTGTTTCTTTGATGGTAATTTAAGTAGAATACTAGCTTCTGAAGTCTTCTGGCTACTTTTTATGTGTGCCATAAGTACAAATAAGTGCCACTAGTACTTATAATAATACATAAAGTACAAATAATGTGAATAATGACATTCATAAACTGAAAAGAAGGTGAAAATATAAATTTTTAAGATCTGAATCATAAATCGCGAACTTTAGCAACTTAAAGCTCAAATTTCATAAAAATTACCAATGATAGCTGTCTGAAAAGACCACCAATGACTTCTATGACCTGAAAAACATACATTTAGATACCAAGATTATGGTTCTATGACAATTAGAACCGGAGATATGATGACTTCCACCTTTTCGCGTGTCGCTTCAGAGAAAATGTCGCTGATGGGGGTACCCATGAAAAAGTGCAAAAACGACAAGGTTGGTCCCAGTTTATACACTGTTACCACTCATATTTGCATTATAGACATGTCAAGGCTTTAAAAAAACATAGTTTCGCTCTGCCATGGGGGGGGTGCATGGTGACCCTTATTGGCCGGTGGACTATATTCCCTATCACGTCCACATCCCTATCTGTCCCCTAGGGTCAGTCTCCGACGGTGGTGCTGCGAGCGATGGTTGACGGAGCATGTCACTGGATCAAAGCTGGGCTCCCTCTCCGCTGTCTGAAGCTCGTCCTGTTTGCACGCGATCCACACAACATCTCCAAGAGGGACGCAGAGGCTGTCCAACTGTTCGCCAAACTCAAAACAGTCTGGGAAGCCTCAAATCTCAAGCAGGTATAGATGCATCTTAAAGTAAAGTATGTACATGTGTAGCGTAATGAAATCCTTTCAATAATTATTCAGGCAACTAGATTTTCTTGTTTGGCATGATTTAATTATCAGCTATGCATCGCAGTTTTCAAATCATCTCATAAGAAAATGTGGGTTTGCTCAACTGAAAAATATAAACTATGATAGCACGCCTTTAAAGGCTGTAGGTGACGCATGCAGGCATGCTCTTATAAACTCTTTGAATAAATGATTGATGTGATTGGTCATTCTTTATTCCATGATTAAATGATGTTCTTATTAAACAATCTACATCATTAATCCACATTCTTTTTCAGAAGGGATCCTCCTTGAGGTATATATAGCATAAAAATCCTTATTTTTAACTTGATGACAGATTATAACTTAATTTTTTTTAAATAACAGTAAAAATAAGTTTCAAAACACCCTGTGTAGAGCCCCATCCCAGTGCAGAGCAAGGGACGTAACTCTATTCTCACCACTTATCAATCTGTCATCGAGCTGGCAAGACGTGTTTCTGCAGTTGACTTTTTTTACTTGAGTTTTCTCCATTTCTAAGAAAATGGACAAGACGAATAATACTGTATGTGTGGTAACCCCTTTTATTCTTAGAGGTGAATGTTTAGGATACTTATATGGTTTTTTTCTCGTTGTAACTTCATTTTTTCAATTCGCACGTGCTTCGTATTTTTCGAGTAATGGCGGATGGAAAACGCTCAAAATGGCGGATGCTCAAACAAAATGCAATGTGTTAGTACTTTGCTATTTTGTTTTGAGATCTGTTTGTTTTGAAGGTTCTTTATCGTGCTTAGCATTTATAGGGCAGCACTTTACTGACAAGGATTTCTCCCTTTTTGAATTTTCATTCATTCTCGGGGTAATCGTTTTCAGTCGGCAAGATATACTAGGTATTTCATGCTCTATTCCTTTCAGTGGCTTACTATTATTACTTGCCTAGTGCTTAGTTAATATAGTTTTCACCTCTGCGGTTGTTGTTTGTATGCTGCACTTTTATAAAACATAAACATTGCACTTACACACATGCACACCCCTGAACATTCTATGTTTGACTTTGCAGTCATTCTCAGAATGTGTGGGGTGCAAGGCTCGCCTCCCCCAAGCTGATAAGCGTTACCGGTGCCTGGCGTGCTTGGTTGAAGATGAGCATGATGAACAGGCCTGTGACGTGTGCCTCAAGTTCACCCCTTGCACCAAGAAGGAGAGGGGGATGGACACGTTATGCTACAGGAACCTACAGAAGGCGGGCCAAGAACTTAAGGGTTCAGTCCCCTCCTCTAAGGAAAAGAGGAAGGGTTCCAAGGGTGCAGGCCACGGCAAGGTATCGGTTACCGACGAAGGCATCCGTGAAACTGCCTCGTACGCAAACTAACAAAGTCCCCTCGTCGGTGCAAGGCACCGAGGTACCGAGCACGTCGAGAGGCACCTGTAACCCCAAGGGCAAAGGTTGGGGAACGAGCGCCGGTGGGCAGCGCTGGGTTCCGCATCCCTCTCAAACGGACTGCCCGTGATCGGTCTTCGGATACTGGGTCACTGCTTAGTGGCTCCGGTGCCGGGGATCGGTCTGAGAACGGTTCCAAGTATTCAGAGGAGGATGTGGAATCCGATCGTGATGTCTCGCTCACCGAGCTTCTGAAGGAGACGCGTGATCGTATAGCGATTGCTATCCCTCAGACGCTTGTTCCCGTCCTGAAGCAGGTCACCGAGGAGTTCCATCTACCGGGGGAGGCGTATGCTCCCAGCAAGCCTCCTGCGACCAGGCTCTGCATCATCGATAGCTTGATGGTCGCACGCTGCTATGTTGAAGGCCGAGTTCCGTGCCCATGAGGACACATACAGGAACGGAGCCCAACAACTAAGGGTGGCGGTGCACAGGGCCTACCTTGCTGCTATGCAGGCAAAGGACCTGGCGGAGATGCAGGAAGTGGGCACCAAGGTGTCCATCTTCCAGAAGCAGCTGTAAGAGGTGTCAAGCTATCTGGCCCGGGACTCAATTCAGAGTGCAGCGAGTCAGATAATGGGCGCGGTAATGGGGATGCGCCGGCTGTGGCTGTCGACGTCTAAGTACTCACAGTCCACACGCCTCACACCACAGAATCTGCCTTTCAGGTTGGGGTCCACTCTCTTCCCTGGATCGCAGGCTGTAGTCAAGGAAGCCGCCGAGCAAAAGGTTGCCTTCGAGGACTCTAAGGTGCTCCTCGAGGATCCTGCTCCGCAAGAAAAGCGTGTGTGGCCTTCCCCCCTTGATTGTCTCTACCCCACGCCGGGGGGTTCGAGCCAACCTTCTTTGAACGCTCCAATGGGTAACAAGAAGAAGTTCAATGGGGAAGGGTAAGAACGGGCAAAACCGCAGGGGCAATTATGGCCAGCGGAATTTTCGGAGCTGAGGGAAGCCAAACAAGCAGACCTAGGTCCTCCATTGCCCGTGTCACCACCAAAAATTTCGGCAGCTCAAACGCTGCCGGAGACGGGGGGTACACTGTCTTTCCGAGAATCTTCAAGTGGGCGGCAGACTATCTCACTTCGTCTCAGAGTGGGAGAAAGTCACCTCCAATACCTGGGTCATGTCCACGCTCAGGGAGGGCCACTTACCACTTTGGAAGTACGACCCACCGACTTTCTCTGGGATACAGCACACGAAGTTGCCCGAGAAGGCGGAAGTCCTTCGCGCTGAGGTGCAGGCTTTATTAGACAAAGCAGCCATCGAGGTAGTTCCACAGGTTCAGGAAGAGAGCGTTTATTACTCAACCTACTTCCTGGTACCCAAGAAGGACGGAGGGTTCCAACGTTTAAGATGGAAACCCTGAGAACGGTGATAGCATCAGTGGAGAGGCTACCAGTTCCGGGTGTTACCCTTCATCATTTCAACTGCGCCGACGACTGGCTGATCAGAGCCTTGTCTCGAGAACTGAATCAGGAGGCCACCAAGCAGGTGCTAGACATCTGGCTCAAGCTGGGTTGGATCATCAACCTGAAGAAGTCAGACATCGCCCCCAGGCAGGACCTGGTCTTTCTGGGCGCAAGGTTCGATACGGCCTCCGGTTCTGTGTCCCTGGCCCCGGACAGGGTGTCCAGAGTGATCGGAGCAGTCCACTTGTTCCTTCAGTCGCCCATCCACTCAGCCAGGACTTGGCTTCAGTTATTGGGTCATATGGCGGCAACAGTGGACGTGGTTTGGAGAGCTCGCTTGAGTATGAGACCGGTTCAGCAAGCGCTGCTGACACGAATGTGGTCACACTCGGACAGCTTCGAGAAGGTTCTAACCACACCGGTGTGGGTGCTAGAGCACCTTCGGTGGTGGGTCTCCGAGAGCAACCTTCTCAAGGGTCTTCCGTTAGAGCTTCCAACGCCTGAGGTCACGATCCAGACAGACGCTTCCCTATCAGGCTGGGGGGGCTGGGGAGTCCTGGAGGACCTGACAGCCTCTGGCCTTTGGTCACAGGAAGAGTCGAAATTACACATCAATGTGCTAGAGCTCAGAGCAGTTCGACGTGTGTTCGAGTGCTTCAAGGAGCGGATCGAAGGGCTTGTGGTTCGTCTAGAGATGGACAACCAGACATCCCTATCCTACATTCTGAAACAGGGCGGCACAGTGTCTCCATCTCTCCTTCAGGAGTCGTGGCAGTTCCTACTGTGGTGCGACCAGTTCAGCATTCAGCATTCAGGTGGTTCCTGTTTATCTCCCGGGAGTAGACAACGTCCGTGCGGACGCTTTGTCTCGGCGCATCCTAACACCTCACGAGTGGATGCTCGACCGGGGGATATTCGGAACTATCTCCCTGCTGTTTGGGTCGTTCCAGGTGGATCTGTCTGCGTCAGGGATGACGAACCAGATATCTGTGTTCTGCTCAAGAATTCCAGATCCAAGGGCTCTAGCCAGAGACGCCGTCGCGATCGACTGGACGGACAGAGTACTGTGGGCGTTCCCTCCGGTTCCTCTGATCCCCAGGGTCCTTTCGCAGTTGACCAATCAACCAGCTTGCCTCCTGGTGCTTATGGCACCGCTTTGGACGGCTCAGAGTTGGTTCCCGTCCGTTCTCAGGTTTCTAGTTCAGCCTCCTGTACTGTTACCCTTGAGACGAGACATCCTATTTCAGGAAGGGGCGCCACACCCGAATCCAAGGATTCAGTGTGTGGCTTGGCCACTGTCCGGAATGACCTCCAGGAGAGCGGCATTCGAGGAGGGATTCGACGAACCTTCAGTATGAAGATCGATGGGCCTGTTATGCACGCTGTTGTGGCGATAGAGGGCTACTCGATCCCTTTTCTACAGATCTAGTCGCTGTTTTGGAGTTCATCCATTTCAGGTTGGAAGCTGGTTTGGCCACATCAACCCTCAGGGGATACTCCACGGCTATTTCTGCTTTCCACATACCAGTGGACGGTGCTCTTTTGCGCTTCTTAGCAGGTGTGGACAGGATACGTCCGGTTGTCCGGCGTATCAGCCCAACTTGGGACCTTTCAATTGTTTTTGATTGGCTCTCAGGTCCGGGGTTCAAAGATTTTAACGCACTGTCGCTTCAGCTTCTGACGTGGAAGACCGCCTTTTTGGTGGCTTTGGCGTCGGGCAGGCGGGTAGGCGATATTCACGCAATGTCAGCTAATCCCTAACTGACTGTTTTTCATAAAGACAGAGTCAGTATCAGACTGCCCGACAGCTATCGTCCCAAGGTTGACCACTCATTCCATGTGACGGCTCCTATCGAACTGCCGACCCTTACACAGCTGGCCTCTTCGGGGTCCACTGGTAACCATGCTCACATTTTGGATGTGTGCAGAGTTTTAAAGACCTATATTAAACGTACCCGTGGTATCCGTAAATGGCCTCAATAACGGTAAATCAGGCTGGTTAGCCATTCAGTTATTCCCCCAAGGGATCACCCATCCTCAGCCCTCAGCGCGGGAGGTCACGTGATCTGGTGAGTGTGACACCTTTCTTGGATTGAGTAGAGCACTTTGAGGGGTATTTAGTGTACAGACAGAATCCACATCCTAAGTCTTCTTTGGGAATTTGCCTTATGCTATATGTACCCCAAGGAGGATCCCTTCTGAAAAAGAATAGAACCAACCTGTAGAGGTTGCAGATTCTTTGAAGGGATCCTCCTTGGGGTATGGCCACCGACCTCCCCTTATTGTCCCCCGCCGCAACGCGGAACGGGGGACTATGTATTCAGCGGCGTCCGTACGTACGTCCGTCCGTCCATCCGTACGTACGTCACATTTCTTGTTTACGCGATATCTTATGAAGCGTTGCATCCAAAGTCTTCAAATTTCATGTGTGCCTACATTGTGGGAAGACGCAGACACCAGTCAATTTTGGTGACCTTGGTCTTATTTTCAAGGTCACCACGACACTTTGACCACTTTTTGAACTCTTGTTTACGCGATATCTCATGAAGCGTTGCATCCAAAGTCTTCAAATTTGGTTTCTGCCTACATTGTGGGAAGACGCAGACACCAGTCACACGGACGCACGTCCGTCCGTCCATCCGTACGTACGTCACATTTCTTGTTTACGCGATATCTTATGAAGCGTTGCATCCAAAGTCTTCAAATTTCATGTGTGCCTACATTGTGGGAAGACGCAGACACCAGTCAATTTTGGTGACCTTGGTCTTATTTTCAAGGTCACCACGACACTTTGACCACTTTTTGAACTCTTGTTTACGCGATATCTCATGAAGCGTTGCATCCAAAGTCTTCAAATTTGGTTTCTGCCTACATTGTGGGAAGACGCAGACACCAGTCACTTTTGGTGACCTTGGCCTTATTTTCAAGGTCACCACGACACTTTGACCACTTTTTGAACTCTTGTTTACGCGATATCTCATGAAGCGTTGCATCCAAAGTCTTCAAATTTGGTGTCTGCCTACATTGTGGGAAGACGCAGACACCAGTCACTTTTGGTGACCTTGGCCTTATTTTCAAGGTCAGCATGACACTTTGACCACTCTTTGAACTCTTGTTAAGGCGATATCTCATGAAATATTGCATCCAAAGTCTTCAAATTAGTTGTCAGCCTACATTCGGGAAAGACACAGACACCAGTTTATTTTGGTGACCTTGACCTTATTTTCAAGGTCACCGCAACACTTTGAGCACTTTTCTAACTCTTGTTATCACCATTTATTATGATCGGTTGGACCAAATGTTTTCAAATTTGGTGTCAGTCTACATTGGAGGATGACGCGGACGCCAGTCGATTTGGTGACCTTGACCTTATTTTCAAGGTCACCACAACACTTTGACCACTTTTAGAACTCTTATTAACATGATATATCATAAACCCAAGTAGCTCCAATGATGTGTCTTACTAGCGCAATGTCATCGGCGGGGGACATTGCCATGTTAGTGGCAAACACTTGTTCTGTCTGACGTGGTCAGATTGATAAGTGGTGAGAATAGAGTTACGTCCCTTGCTCTGCACTGGCATGGGGCTCTACACAGGGTGGTCACACGTTTGGAAAACACTTATTTTGTGTTTTTGAACTTATTTTTACTGTTATTTAAAAAAAATTAAGTTACAATCTGTCATCAAGTTAAAAATAAGGATTGTTTATGCTATATGTACCCCAAGGAGGATCCCTTCAAAGAATCTGCAACCTCTGCAGTTTGGTTCGAATTTATAACAAGTATATGAATGCTGTCAAACTGCATGATCTTCTCTTCCAGTTTCCAATTGTCATTTATATGCACATGTGTTAAAAGTGGATTTTCTTCCAAAAACCAAAATATAACAGTTATTCGATTAAGAGATAAATTAAACCATCTCTCTCTACCCACAGTCTGCAGACGAACAGCAGCATGATGTGTACATCTCACACAGTAGAGCGGACGAGAAGTGGGCCGATTCAGTCTGTCGTGAGATCCAGCTCGTCAATAGCTCGTTAAAGGTGTTCAAGCAGCAGGTGACGTTCTCCGTGGACCAGGTGTGGCAGGAGGATCTCTTCCATGTCATGATGCGGTCCAGAAAGTGAGTGGCTCTCCTCTATAAGATTTATAAGAAAAACAAGATATTCTTGATATCAAGTTGTTTATTGTGAACATACACTTTGATAAGATAAGCTTGAAATGTAGCCAACTTGTATGCATTATTTTGATAGTGTAATGGTTTTTATAGAAATGTCATTCTCAAACAAAAGATTTCAGGTCATGCTCACACATTGTTACATCTTTTTTTCCAACCCTAAACCATAATCCATTTATGAAGCGCTCCACACGCTTAGCAAAATATTATCCAAAGGTGGCGCTAAATTCAGAATAGTGTTATTTGTTGTCAATCCAGTATGTTCTGTTTATCTGGTGTTGTGTTTACTATTATACTGTACTGCATCCCTTCATTACCATACTTGAACAGTCACCTGGTCAGTGAACTTTTGATTTACTGTTAATACGATCCACTGTATTTAAGTTTAAAAGACGCTTTGTTATTGCTTTATCAAAAATACCTGTTAAATATAAGAGTCGCTCATAAAATACCTGATTATGGTTACCGCCGAGATATCTATGTAAGTTGCTTAAATACCATGGTCTTCCATCTGCCTTCACGGCACAGCAGTCTAAAGCGCTGGCTCATGAACCAGAAGTGATACTGGTTACGGGTTCGAGACACACTTTGGTCAAAACATTTGCGGTTCATATTACACTATATATTTGAGAAATTTTTCAAACTCTGTCTAAGATAATTTCTTCAGATCTTTGCTTTTACATCATCATCTTAGAAAACATATGAGGGTTCACAATCATTGTAATTCCTCCTAACAGGGTTTACAATAGTCTGTGTAAACCCTCCTGGAGGGACTTACAACGATGTAAGTCCCTCGTACTGTGTGATAAGTAATGCATAACACCTGAAAACGAGGGCGTTCTAGCAAAGAGAGGCCTTTGCCCTAGGAACGACCCGAGGGCGCAAAAGCTATTTTATAAAAACAATAATGTGTGGGTGATATTGTCTAAATGTTTTAACTGCAGTACAGGTGATTTAAGTCCAACAAAGCACACATAAAATATCATCGGACAGCAAAGTAGAGACAAACAATCAACCCTTCCTTGTCACCAATCCCCTGTGGTCTAGTGGTTATATCTTGGGCTACAAAGCGGAAGGTTGCGGGTCGATTCCCACATTGTCTGCTTTGAAAATTTTAAACTTGGCAATTTTGTAGATAGATTATCTTACTCATTGGGACTTTGAATTTTTTGAGTGCAAAGAATCCTATTTAGAAGGCCTTCTACTGTATAATACCCTGCTGGGAGGGTATTATACTGTACAAGGCCCTCCCAGCGGGGTAATATCCTGTGTAAGGCCCTCTCGATAGGATTTGTAAGGCCCTGCTCCCTTTCTCAGGGATGTTCTCCCGGAAAAAAGACTGAGTTCAAAGAGTGTTAAATGGGCCTTGATGTATATAAAGAAATGTAACCAATGCTAACCATATGATACAATATTGAAAAGACTGACTGAAGTGAGTGGTATATACAGAGGGAGGTTAATAATAACACTTATTATACTGGTTGGCTAATTAGAAGTAACCCCAACACCCTAGATAGTGTAGCTAAGGTGTTTGTTTAAATCCCCACCCTGACCAAAGGCTTGAAAGTTGTTTTCCTAAATGCCTGATGCTCGACATAATAAGAATTGAATGACAATTTAACAAACTCTGCATTGTGTCTGTGTGTACTATTGTTCAAACTCAATTTGTGTAAGTTTGAAGTTTGAAGAACTATTTTTTGTCATTAATCTTTTCTCCAATGATACTAAACTGAAGCTTATCAATGGTCTCTGATTTTTTACAACTAAAGGGAGATAATAAATTCTTCCTACAACCACAACATGAGGTTGCAGAGTGGTGTGTGTTTTCCAGAACAATACCCCTATGAGTCTCTTGATGAATATCTCTGCCAGTGACTGTAATGTTGCATTATTGTGTTTCAGAATCATAGTCATCTTGAGTCCATCCTACGTCTCAAGTCCTGAATGTCTGGAGCAGTTCAACATGGCCCTCTGTGTGAACCGTCTCTCTACACTTCACCAGATCTGTCCCATGTATGTGGAGACAGTCCCCTCCTTCCCCAGTTATATGCAGCTTGTACAGTACGTGGAGTGTAGGTAGGTGTGTACAGTAAATCAGATCTGTCCAATTTATGTGGAGACAGTCCCCTCCTTCCCCAGCTATTATATGCAGCTTGTACAGTACGTGGAGTGTAGGTAGGTGTGTACAGTAAATCAGATCTGTCCCATGTATGTGGAGACAGTCCCCTCCTTCCCCAGCTATTATATGCAGCTTGTACAGTACGTGGAGTGTAGGTAGGTGTGTACAGTAAATCAGATCTGTCCCATGTATGTGGAGACAGTCCCCTCCTTCCCCAGCTATTTGCAGCTTGTACAGTATGTGGAGTGTAGGTAGGTGTGTACAGTAAATCAGATCTGTCCCATGTATGTGGAGACGGTCCCCTCCTTCCCCAGCTATTTGCAGCTTGTACAGTACGTGGAGTGTAGGTAGGTGTGTACAGTAAATCAGATCTGTCCCATGTATGTGGAGACAGTCCCCTCCTTCCCCAGCTATTTGCAGCTTGTACAGTATGTGGAGTGTAGGTAGGTGTGTACAGTAAATCAGATCTGTCCCATGTATGTGGAGACAGTCCCCTCCTTCCCCAGCTATATGCAGCTTGTACAGTACGTGGAGTGTAGGTAGGTGTGTACAGTAAATCAGATCTGTCCCATGTATGTGGAAACAGTCCCCTCCTTCCCCAGCTTTATGCAGCTTGTACAGTACGTGGAGTGTAGGTAGGTGTGTACAGTAAATCAGATCTGTCCCATGTATGTGGAGACAGTCCCCTCCTTCCCCAGCTTTATGCAGCTTGTACAGTACGTGGAGTGTAGGTAGGTGTGTACAGTAAATCAGATCTGTCCCATGTATGTGGAAACAGTCCCCTCCTTCCCCAGCTTTATGCAGCTTGTACAGTACGTGGAGTGTAGGTATGTGTGTACAGTAAATCAGATCTGTCCCATGTATGTGGAGACAGTCCCCTCCTTCCCCAGCTATATGCAGCTTGTACAGTACGTGGAGTGTAGGTAGGTGTGTACAGTAAATCAGATCTGTCCCATGTATGTGGAAACAGTCCCCTCCTTCCCCAGCTTTATGCAGCTTGTACAGTACGTGGAGTGTAGGTAGGTGTGTACAGTAAATCAGATCTGTCCCATGTATGTGGAAACAGTCCCCTCCTTCCCCAGCTTTATGCAGCTTGTACAGTACGTGGAGTGTAGGTAGGTGTGTACAGTAAATCAGATCTGTCCCATGTATGTGGAGACAGTCCCCTCCTTCCCCAGCTATATGCAGCTTGTACAGTACGTGGAGTGTAGGTAGGTGTGTACAGTAAATCAGATCTGTCCCATGTATGTGGAAACAGTCCCCTCCTTCCCCAGCTTTATGCAGCTTGTACAGTACGTGGAGTGTAGGTAGGTGTGTACAGTAAATCAGATCTGTCCCATGTATGTGGAAACAGTCCCCTCCTTCCCCAGCTTTATGCAGCTTGTACAGTACGTGGAGTGTAGGTAGGTGTGTACAGTAAATCAGATCTGTCCCATGTATGTGGAGACAGTCCCCTCCTTCCCCAGCTATATGCAGCTTGTACAGTACGTGGAGTGTAGGTAGGTGTGTACAGTAAATCAGATCTGTCCCATGTATGTGGAGACAGTCCCCTCCTTCCCCAGCTATATGCAGCTTGTACAGTACGTGGAGTGTAGGTAGGTGTGTACAGTAAATCAGATCTGTCCCATGTATGTGGAAACAGTCCCCTCCTTCCCCAGCTTTATGCAGCTTGTACAGTACGTGGAGTGTAGGTATGTGTGTACAGTAAATCAGATCTGTCCCATGTATGTGGAGACAGTCCCCTCCTTCCCCAGCTATATGCAGCTTGTACAGTACGTGGAGTGTAGGTAGGTGTGTACAGTAAATCAGATCTGTCCCATGTATGTGGAGACAGTCCCCTCCTTCCCCAGCTTTATGCAGCTTGTACAGTACGTGGAGTGTAGGTATGTGTGTACAGTAAATCAGATCTGTCCCATGTATGTGGAGACGGTCCCCTCCTTCCCCAGCTATATGCAGCTTGTACAGTATGTGGAGTGTAGGTAGGTGTGTACAGTAAATCAGATCTGTCCCATGTATGTGGAGACGGTCCCCTCCTTCCCCAGCTATTTGCAGCTTGTACAGTATGTGGAGTGTAGGTAGGTGTGTACAGTAAATCAGATCTGTCCCATGTATGTGGAGACGGTCCCCTCCTTCCCTAGCTATATGCAGCTTTTACAGTACGTGGAGTGTAGGTATGTGTGTACAGTAAATCAGATCTGTCCCATGTATGTGGAGACGGTCCCCTCCTTCCCTAGCTATATGCAGCTTTTACAGTACGTGGAGTGTAGGTATGTGTGTACAGTAAATCACATCTTCTCCCATCTTCCCCCAACTCCCCGAATCTATTATTGTAAAATGTTCATCCCTTGTAGAGAGAGGAAGCCAGGAGACAAGACCAGGGAGATGATAAAGTCTGCATGTGTCAATCTGTTGGAGTCAGCATCGGGCGTCAAGCAGACCACATCAGAGGTTGTTCCAGTTGCACTGACCGATGTCCAGTATGATGTATTCATATCCTATGCACACAAGAACCCCCAGTCTGCAGAAACTTTGCTGAAATACTTCCAGGAATTGGACCCAAGTCTGAATGTATTCTTTGATAGGAGTGAGCTTACAACTGGTAATTATTACATAATTATCATTATGTATTGTAAAAGTAATTATTCTGTCAGTAGATTCTTCGTTATTTTGAAACTTCATTTGAACTAACAACTGTTTTTATATCTATATACTTCAGATGTGATGTTCAATTTCTAAAATGAAAAATATTTCATATATTATGTGATTACGCCTAAAACATTTCCTGTGAGCATTTTTTTAATACATGTATATGTACAGAAATTTCATTTGAATTGGAATTCATTAAAATAATTTTTAGCTTTAGACTTGTCAATATTTGAATCATAAACAGCAAGTTTTCTTATCTGAGAATTAGATTTATTTTAAAATTCACTTTACAGGCCACCCTCCACTTTAAGGTAGAGATTTGGAGCTCATGACTTCATAGCCCCAGGTTTAGATTTCTCTATGTTACCATTACAGTAAAATACAGGCACGAATATCCAATTGAATATTAGCTTTTTACTGTCAAGATCTCTTGAAACTGTTTTTTCCTCAGGCAGCCTATGGCAACAGACGTTGTACAGTGCTATGGATCGCGCTCGGTGTGTGGTGGCGCTACTCTCTCCTGCCTACATCATATCGGATGTGTGTGGCGAGGAGTACAATATTGCGCTGAACAGAGCTCTGGCTGGGGTCAGTGAATGTTGCATTTGATTTTAGCTTGAAAAGGAAACAGCCTAAAAATATCCATTTGTCATTTTGAAATAGTTCAATAATTGCTTTGAATATTTATCTTCATTTTTCAAAACCATTTATCTGCAGATTTTGAGGCTTGGTTTATTTCATAGCTGTTATTTACACTATGAGCAATTTGGTGAATATCTAATGACGATTTCAATTTTAACTAGGATTGCCAAGGCAATACTTAGGTCTTCAAGACTTCTGCTTGACCTTGAACTCCATGTTGGACTCAGGGTTATTCATCTGTTTCTCTGCTTTAAAGTGAGCTATCAAACATGTCTCTATCTTCAGTAGTTATTTTACAAAACTTCTCCAAAGAAGGTACCACTCTGAAAACGGAAAAATCACATATTAATGGACCCCTACATTACATTTCTCACGATTAAGACAAAATGGTTAAGATTTCCATACTAAGGTGTAACATAGAAAATGTTGTGCTTTAATTTCCACTTAAGAAGATGTAATCATCATTTAGATTGCATACATAATTAATGCGTTATGCTGTTCTGAATATTCAAGAAAATACTCAAAAATCCTTAAATTTGGACCCCTAGACATCGCTTGCGATGTTCGAGGCTTAACTATCAACTTTTTGATGAAAGCGGTCAACATAAAAGTTGTTCTTCTTAATATTGTGCATACGGAGGTGTATGTAAAATTTCAATAGCATAAGAAGTTAAGCAGTTATGAACCTTTCAACTTTGTTGAAAATGGCGATTTCTGGAAAGTGGCAAACTTCTATGACTTGTCACCAAAAAACTATGACAGATACGAGCTTGAAAAATATTTTCCTTAATAAATGACGTTTCTACATCAGCATGATCTATTTAAAGTCTTCTTTTCTTCAGTGGTTCATTATCAATAATTCCCCAAAGGATAAACACCTCAAAAAGTCTCAAAATCAAAATTCCACTGTTTTGGGAATATGCTCAAATTATGCCCAAACTAATAACTTTTATATGATAATGATATGTTATGGAATTTCAAAACTATTTATAAGAAAGAGATTGCACTAAGTAACTTTGACATAAAATTATTCCCAACAGAGTTATGTCCATTTGAATGCGAGCCCTAAAAAATGTATTTTTAAAAAGTTAATTTTTCAAATGGCTGTAGTTTGTTAACCGCTGAAAGTAGTCAATTGGTTTGGGGAGTTCCTTTAAACTACATTGATTCAGCTTTCAAATGAGCTATTGCATGATGCTGTATGTATTGCCGTTATTTAGGAGAAGATTTTTTAAGACGCATACCCTAAAAATCGCGAAAGTTCACAAAAAATTGTTTTTTCGAAATAGTAAAAAATCTATTATTACGGCCGAGAATCGCTATAGACCTAATCGATGGGGAATGTTGTTGCCTACATTTCGGTGAAAGTTTTATGAATATATCTTGATTAGTTTTCGAGCTATTAACGTTTGAAGTTTTGACTTCAAGGGGAGATAACTCAAGATCTAGGTAAAATTACAAAATTCGGGCTTCGTACAGGGCGAGATCTCGACAATGTCTATAATCTCTAAAAATTTCAAGCAGATTCATTCAGCCGTTTTTTGCTGAATCGTGTTAACAAGATACGACGGAATAATAATAAGAAAAAACACGATAATAACAATAGGTCTTCAGACATTCGTCTTGAAGACCTAATAAATATCATTTTATGTCATACTGTTGTTCTTGGTTATTTTCCTTTGAGGATTGAAGACAATGGCACTATTGTAAATGCCCTTCAAAGAGTCCACATACTTGCCGGCCCTGATTTTCGAAATGTATGTAATGACCCCTATTCCAAGCTTATTTTGAACATTGAATAAATTTGTTTTAGGGACCAACCAAGCTAGAAATTTCAGTAGGAGTAACAATTTAAATAATAGTTTGCTATTGATGCTACTTATAATAATCAAAATAACATTCTATTTGAAAAGATCACTGCTTTAGGTTTGCATTATTATTCACAAATTTTATTTTGTTAAAAGATTCTCAAATCATAATGTCCATTTTTCTGATCCAGAATGTTCTATTGTAGCCAATCTTAAGCCAGTTGCAAAACCTGTTTTATTCCCTTCATCGCAAAACTTTCCAGTAGCTCCAATGAATGAATGTGTTATTCTTTAGCAAATTGTCAAATTTAAAGTATCCAAAAGAATAACATCAATAATATGCTTAAACTGATTGTGCTTGATATGCTTAAACTTATTATACCCCACATATAATCATGTATTTATAACATATATGTATAAACAGGAAACTCTCTAAATTCCGTTTCCACAAAAAGACCTCTGACAGGACCCTCCCTTAAAGAGCACTGACGATCTGTTACAGCGAGGGGTATCACTGGTGCCGATGTGTGTGCAGGCTATGGAGACTCTACCTAAACACTTCTCCTACGTCCCTGTACTGGACGCGGTGTCCAAGGACCAGGACCGCATCCTGAAGCTAGTGTCCATGGAGATTATACAGCAGCTTCAAGAAGGAGGAGAAACGAAGCAATGTCTTGTGGAGGTGAAATGAATCAAAATTGTTTAGTCATATGCCTGCCATATAACTGTGAGATTGAAATTTTAAGCAAGTTCAAATGATGTATTGGCAAGGAAATTCAGTTTAATCAATTTTTAACTCCCGGGTGAAACTGTTTATGTCGTGGTATACTTGTGTTCTGAAAACAATTCCTCTCACAGTTTTTGACCTATCTTTCTGAAACTTTACTCATACTTTGGATATACATCGGTGATATGCATATGCATGTGCATGCATTTTTTGGGACCGATCGGATGAATATTTTCAGAGTTATGGCCTTTGACTTAGAGCATTCAGCTTTCCAATTTCACACTGGCAGTAACTTTTAATTCGTCAGCATTTGAAAATGTTATGTTTCCAATGTCAAACACTTAGGTTATAACCTTTCAACATGTGACCTTGACCTTGATGTAGGATCCATTTTGTGACAAACTTAACCATGGCCATAATTTTTTATGATTGGTGATAGGCCTTTCAATACTTGACATGCTGATTTATTTTTAATAGGTCATTAAGTTACCCTTACATTTAAATCGCTTATTTGGAGGATAAGGAAGCCGGGTGTTCTTGTGCTCTCAGAGCACTCTTGTTTAATCGTGTTCGTATTTTACTTACAATATGAACTGTACAGTTCACATTAAATCAGATTTTGGGTGTAATAGTTGATGACTTTGACTTTATATTTATTGAAATATTACATGCAAATTAATCAGTATTATTTTGGAAATCATGTTTTCTTAAACAAATTGGAATCACATGGTGACATGTGAACTTTAACGTGAGGGTTTATTATACCCCCGACCAACGGTTGGGGGTATATAGTTATACCAACGATTCCGTCCGTCCGTCCGTCCGTCCGTCTGTCCTTCCGTCCGTCCGTCCTTCCGTCCGAAGACAATTTTTGTCCGATCGATTACAGAAAAACTATTCGTCTCATCCTTTTTAAATTTGGTACATGTCTTCTTCACTACTAGGAGAGGTGCAGTGCGAAGTTTAAACCGAATTGGTGAATTTTTGAATTTTTGGCGATTTTTTTTATTTTTTAACTTAGTCAAATTCTGAGCATTTTTTGTCCGATCGATTTCAAAAAAACTATTCATCTCATCCTTTTCAAATTTGGTACATGTCTTCTTCACCACTAGGAAAGGTGCAGTGCGAAGTTTAAACCGAATTGGTGAATTTTTGAATTTTTGGCAAATTTTTGTATTTTTTAACTTACGGTAGTCAAATTCGGAGCATTTTTTGTCCGACCGATTACAGAAAAACTATTCATCTCATCCTTTTCAAATTTGGCACATGTCTCCTTCACCACTAGGAGAGGTGCATTGCAAAATGTAACACGATTTGGTGAATTTTTGAATTTTTGGCAATTTTTTATATTCTTTTACTTTATCATAGCTAGAATGACTGAAGCTACTTCTGTATTGTGATTTGTTGACTTCATCATTTTCTTTTTCATGTAACTTTCATCAAAAGCTACTTCTGTGTTCTCGTTGATTTTACTTTTTATATTTCCACTGGTTATATTTTGGGAAAAGTTAAATTTTCTTTCCTTTCAGCCATCAACTGCTGTATATCTCTCACTGTGCCTTCAGGGGTGTGCTTCCATGTACCTGTTGTTTAAAGTCACTCAAATGAATCATTATGATGGATTAATTTCCAAAATAAAGTTGAAATCAGTGGTAATAGCAGTAGTGTATTATATTACCAATACCTTTTCAAGTTACTTTTATTCCTTTTTTGACTTAAACCACCTTTTTCACATGAAGATCGAGACTTGTCCTACCATTTCACAAACAGTTTAATCTTAGCAATTACATTTCAAAGCTTATCAATCCTTAGGTGTGCAGACACCTCTCTCTTTAAGTAAAATAAAAATGTCAAACTTAAACAGTCGGGGGTATTAGTGAGCCACGCTCACTTTTTTGCTTGTTATCTAAATATTTACCATATAATTATGAAAGAAAAATAAATCTCCTTCCTCTATGTGATCAATAAACGTTTAAAGTGAGTATAAATAACATTTCTCTTTTTACTTTCAGCCCAACTTTTTTCTGAACACAGACAACACACAAATGAGAGCTCGCAAGGAAGAATTTGACAAATATTACAGAAGAGAAGACAAATCAATTGTCTACAAAACTCAGCCTCCACTGAAACCAAACTCGGAATCAAAAACAGACTCCAGCACTGAAGTAGTATTCAGTTTTTCACATGATTCTATCAGCCTTGCTTGCATATTGACAAATCTGATCAAAGACATTTCTCCAAACACAAACTGTAAATTCATCAGCGAAAACAACAAAGAACGTTTACACCTCCTGGACCAAGCAAAGCTCGTGGTTGTTCTGGTATCTGACGGTTATGTCCAGTCGCCTCAGCTCCAAGAGGAACTCCATCTTAGTCTATGTCGGCAGCGGCGAGAGAAGCCGACCCCGATGTTGTACATGATTCAAGCCATGCACCTCAATAAAGACCCCTTCTTTCTACATCTCCTCAGCTACAGGGTGAGCCTGAGTGACAAGATGTGGGGCTCCATGATAGAGAAGGGGAGGAAATATGTCGCTGTCCCTCAGATGTTTACCATCACTCGCAACGAGATGAAAGGATCTTATAGCTGTAGCCTGGAGGAGAGACTTGCTTTGAGTCTTGCTGCTCTGGAAATAAGTGATGTTATAAATGAGAGGTGAGCTAATTGTTGAATTTTTTTGTAAATATTCAGATATTAAAAGCGCTGTAGCACGTTTTTTCCATATTATGTTTTCTAAAATTTGCCATTTACTATTAAAGTTTATACAATATATTGTTTCGTTAACGGGTAAAACATCTCATTACACAACCCTATATGCCGTATCCATAGAAAACAGTTATCCATAATTGAAGAAAATGGTGCGACGTTTAAAGCGACAGTGGTGTGGAATTTTTCAGTGTGATTGTAGATTTGTAGGTCTCAAGCGAATTTGAGAGTTCAATCAGCAAGATGTTTGACCATACCATCATTGTACCATATTTGAAACTCTACTCTCAATGTTTATGTGTCGCTACATCAGTCAGATCATTTGAACTACCTTCAAGTGGCCATTTAAAATGTGAACACATTAAATTTGCCGATAGATGGGAAAGGGACTCGCATGGCTTAACCGAAACATGTACATTCATTTTAAAACTCTTTTTATTGAGTCAGGAGTGTTATTTAGCCATTGGTAACACTTACTTATATTTTTGTGACAGCACTGTCTTTCAGTAAGAAAAACGTGCTACAGCGCCTTTAAGTCGCTTGTAGATGTTAGTGGAAGTTGGCTCATGCATTATGCTCATCAGTTTCTTAATTTAGTAACCAAAACCTGATTATTCACTGTGTTAATGAGTTGTGTTTCCTGTAAATTTGCCACACAGAATTCTTTGGCATTAATTAACTGAACAGTGTTTTACTTGTAAAAACAGATGTCAGTAGAATCCAGAAAACTTTAACTAAACAAGTTTCTTTATTATTATGACAGATCGAGTACAGTGACTGTGGGTCCACTAATAGTGAACCTAGGAGCTCTACATCAAGGTGACAGGACGGAGGATACCGTTCCCTTACAGCAGGTGGGAGGAGTAGGACGTATAGAGAATAGCAATGATGGAATAGGATGACTAATACAATTGGCAGTCAGTACAAAATTAAATTGAGTACCTACAATTATGCATGTGGTTTGCTGTAAGGCTTGCAAGATAGACCATACAGTCGACAGAGGTTTCGATCTACTACATATGTCATATGATTTCCAGTGAAAATTATCAATGAAAATAAACTGTGTCATCTGTCATATAACAATAACAATTGAACAACGTATTATCAGTCTCTATTTACTGAAAACAACAATGCTGTTACGTCATGTAATAATTTATGACGTCATGTTGTTGTTGAATTAACAGGCTCATGAGGTAGAAAAGTTTAATATTATCACTGCCCCTCATGTGATAATAGATAATTTCTACCTCTCGAGATGTGATAAACATGGCATTAGTCAAGAAAGACTGATTCAGGTATTACGATATATATTTTTTAAATACCCTGTGTGAAAGGTATTCAATCGAAGGTATTATATAATCCTTTGCAATTAGCAACCAATATAGCTGAATCTTTTATCCATTATAATCCAAGCAATTAATACCATGTAACTACTAGTTACTGATATTTGAATATAACATTTTACAGTGCCTCAAAACAATTACTGTGGATGAAGAATCACAGATAACAACACCAGCTGGTGACGATACGTCAACATTAGATCAGACCTCTGACGAACAAATTGTAAATAAAAACAAGGACCCAAATGATAAGACACAAACTCATCAGGATAGTGGAGGAGAGATGAGCAAAGAGAAAATGGAATCTGATGTAGGAAGAGATGAAGAGAAAGAAGTGAAGGTGTCTTTCAATGAACGACAGAGGGAGGAGGACCGTAAGTGCAGAGATATGGTTAACCTCGATAACGTCAGTGAACTGGAGCTTCACGAAGAACCAAACTACTTTGTGACAACGTCTCACAAATTACAAAAGAAGAGTGCATTTTGTACTGTTTTGTAAATTATCAGTATTTCAACATGACATATGTCTAGAAAATACAAAGAGTAAGGCTGTATTACAGAACTCGTGTCCATACACATACTAAACCAATGAGCAGTAGGATTGTTTACATCATGATAAAGGATTCATTGGATCTTTGTGATTATCATTTTCTCCCCAGGGAGATTACTCAGGTCAATTTCTTTCAGAGTAACCTGTGTTGCAAGTATAGAACTTTCTCAGCCAGAAATGGAGAATCCTGATTGATTGCATTCAAAGTCAGTTGTGCAATCAGCGACACTGTTGCAAAGATGACTATTTGTTAAATCAAATGTTTTCTTGATGAATGTGTCATCCTCAATGTATGCTTTTTGAATTTCTGAAAAACATTAACCATAAACACACCGATAGATAAAGAAGACCAAATCCAAGACAAAAACTGAAAATAGTTTATTTAGTATCATTTTTATCAGACATATTGAAGAATATATTAGAAAGACCCTTTACAGTCAAAGACATTGAAATAATTTGGTTGATGTAAGTCAATGAAAGACATGATTTCATTGGATAGGAAGTAGGGCGAGAATTTATTGTACCATTTCTTCTGCTTGGGGATTTGGTTAGAAGCAAGAAATATAGCTTATTTCGAACAGAGGTTACGTGGAAAGAACTAACTTGAGTAACCTCTGGGGTAGAGATTATGAGATTATGAGATTATGTGCTCTCGCTGAAATTCTGCTGGGAACTTCAGGAGGTTAACTGGTACTGTGATAGCTGGACAAAGCTTGTATTTCTGTGATGTCTGTCTCTAGAAAGTAACTCAATTTGCTATGTACTAGTATTAATGGTTTACAGCTTTTGAGAGATTTGCAATATTGATTAATAGTATATAATTTTCAAAAAAGTTTAAAATACCAAAATATATTATGATATTTATTGATTGATAGAATGATCCATTGAAATAAATGATATATCACAGGTACTTGTCAAAGTATTATTTTTTATTGACGAGATTGAGATCATGAATGCCAACAAACAATTGAATATGTCGCTGATCATGCAAAATAATTCTTATTATTCT
The DNA here is from genome assembly GCA_936450465.1 of Gibbula magus. Classification (NCBI taxonomy): domain Eukaryota; kingdom Metazoa; phylum Mollusca; class Gastropoda; order Trochida; family Trochidae; genus Gibbula; species Gibbula magus. Next base: position 61,488,359 of record OW388291.1, read on the forward strand.
AATCGTTTTTTATTGATTTTTTGTCAAGATACAATGGTTTGATATGACAAGGACTATCCAGATTTTAGTTTGTTATAAACATTTATAACTTGTTACTGTTTTGTTGACATATCGACACTCTTTGTGATATTCTTAATGAGAAAATTATTTTAGCCTTTTGTTTGACCAGTGGGAGAAATTTTAATTCAATCATCACTACTCAGTTTATTTTGTATGAAACTTTCAAAGTTAGAGATTTTGACAATCTGAGGGACACGCTGAAGTTAATTCAAAGGCTGCTAGGGAGAAGTTTATAATTTAATTTTAAGCAAATTATTCTGTTGATTATTTCCATGTGTGGTAACACAGATATACAGGTAATATTCTTTTCTGACAAGCTTCTTTAGTTGCAGATATTAGGTTCATTTTCAAGATAAGATAAGATAAGATAAACTTTATTATCCCAGATGGGAAACTCGTCTTACATTCAAAGAGTCTTTGGTAGAATACAATACAAAATAACAATACATTAATACAATATAAAAAACCAAAACAATAATAACATAATATTCCAGTATGGAAAAGCGCATTACAAATCCACTATTATTATTATTATTATTATTATTATTATTATTATTATTATTATACATTGTGATGATGGGTACTAAATATAACATATATATATATGCCATACTTTAATCAACCATGTGATCAATACTAGTTACAAATTCATTCTCAAGGCATAAGCAATATTTGAATATTAATGAGTTTTATGAACTAATAACGCAAATTCCTTCTGTACAATTATTAGGAGCCATTGCCCCTTTGCCTTGATAGTATATATCTGATGTGATGAAGTTGTTACTGTTGATGGGCATTGCTTTGAAGATGTCACTATACCTCATGTTATTGTACAACTTCCCCTGCAGGTCATAACTCGTGCCAGTCTCCATCACTTGCAACTTTAAGTCTTGCTGCATTTTGTTAGGTTTTCTGTGCTATCATAGCAGTGTGCTCTATGAAGTTCAGGTGCTAGCTAACACAGAAAAAGTAACAAGCTGCAGCAATGCTTAAAAGGAGGGTTCTATCGGGGTATTTTTTGTGGAAACGAAATTCGAGAGGATATTCCTGTTTACACATATATGGTATTAATACACAATTAAAACACAGTCAAATTGAAATATACTAATGAAAGTAATATTTTGGTGACTTTATATTTCACAAATTGATACAAGCAAGCGCACAGTCGTTGAAAAATAAAAACGATGAGAACTGAAGCCATTCATCGGGGCTGCGAGTGGGGAAAATTTCGCTACAGTCTAACAGCATATTATTTATTAGTTTAATTATGTGTTATCTGTTACTATGTGAATTTTCTATCATTGTATATGTTTTATTTTTTAGAAAGTGTAAAATTAGGTTAAATATAGCGTGTTTTCTTTTCACGTAATGCCAATAATCCAATATGGCGGGTGCTGCCGATAGGTCGGTGATAGAACTTTCCCTTTAAGTTAGCCATTGACGGAGACTAGCGAGTTATAAGCTGTAGTAGTCCAGTGCTATCACTTACTTATAAATGTGTGTGTGGATTTTGACACTCTGAAGACATTATGGCATTATCTAAATTCTGTACATCACATTTAAACCTTTTTTATATTCATTTATATCTCAGGTTATGTGTAAATGTCATAAGTAGAAGTATTTAAGTTATTGGTTATATGTTCATGTTTAAGTACAAACATTTCAGATGGTTTTATGAACATGTCAAAGTTCATTTCAGTATTTAAGTAGTCAATGGAAACTATGTGATATTTCATTGGAAAATTTGTGATATTTCTTTGGAATTTGTTTTATATATACTGAACAAAAAGTCTGTGATATTTTACCGTAGTATTTGTGATATATTTACATATTAGTATGAATAAGCTGTTTATTATATGAAATTTGTTTGAGATTCATTTATCCTTTTCCTTTTCACTAAAGATGTGGATTTTAAAACAAAATGACAATGTATGCAGTATTAGTTTGAAATGTATAATTTGTTTCCTGTGATGTTTAAAAAGTGTAAACAACAGACAAAGTAGGTAAAAGAGAATATAAAAATGTTTTAAATTGACCTGTTTTATATCTGTGTTCAAAGAACGTAATCAAATAGACAAACTTAACTCGCTTATTCATACGAATCAATGAGGAGGGTGAATATATAAACATCAGATATGGCATGAATGAAGAAAGTAAAGGTAAATAAAGAGGTACCACATTTCAATTCATGTACATTATATATCTAAAATGAGTAATTTCTTTAATTTGATTTCTGAAATAGAAATTCTATAGCAAAAGAAATTGCCTTCCCTTGCAACTAAAAGCAAATTACCCGTACACAAAGCAGCTTTTTTAAAAGAGGGGAAATTTGTTTAACCCGAAAGTATTTTTGAGGCTGAAAATCTAAGCTGAGCAAGAACCTTTGTTGTGTACAAAGTACATGTACAATGATATCCATCAACACAGAATGGTCCTCTTTATCTGCCGTCATCATCATTCATTGCGTTAATAATAACATGTAATTGTCACAATATTCTGATTAAACAAGTTTGTGCAACAGCTGTTCCCATTATATATCATTATTTACCATACAAATTTGGATACATTAATGTGTTCATTTTCGTGGAATCAATTCTTAGATTATTATCACACTAAATACTTCACAAGCTGTTGAAGGACAGTATGGACAGGGTGTTCTTGTGAAGACATACAGTATTCGAGAAATACTGCTATTTGTGCAAAATGTCTATAGGGAAGAGGAGAACAAAAAGACATTGTTGCTTAGTATACCTTGATGAACACATTTTCAGGTAAACACAACAGGCATAGAAATGAAGAATGAATTTTTTATAAATGGTTGTTTTTTCGACAATTAGGTAACATGTGTGAGTCAGATTCTTAGAAGCATATTTATTCTGCCTATTAAATGATCAATATGAACTACATATCGAAGATACTGTTATAATAGTACATTGGAATGAGGACATTAGCAGTAGAGCTTGGGGTGCTATTGGTTTCTTGTCACCATAGAGCCAGTGTTTGGTAGAACTAGTTTTCTATTGATACACCGGGGTTTAATTATACCCCCGTTACGAAGTAAGCGGGGGTATATAGCGGTCATTCCGTCCGTCCTTCCGTCCCTCCGTCCTTCCGTCCGGTCAATTTTCTCAAAAACCGTCAAAGGTACATCAACCAAACTTTGTACAGATGTTAACCATGTTCTTCCGATCGGGCACAGACAATTTTCAATTTTCTGAGATTGATATTTTTTGTCGTTTCCATGGAAACGTCACTTTTTGGACTTAGTTTTATTGTGTTCAATGGGGACAAGTTTTCTCGGATACTGTTCAACCTAGGTGAATGAAATTTTGGTTGTGAGTACTCATGACCATACTCTTTATCGAGTTCGAAAACCAGTTCCGAAATATTATTTTTTACAGAGTTATGGCCCTTGAAACCGAAATTGAACTTCGTACCAGAAGAACTGTGATGCTCCAATAGGGACAAGTTTTCTCAGAAACTGTTACATCTAGGTGAATGAAATTTAATATGGAGGTAGTCAAGATGATACTCTTCATTGAGTGCGAAAACCAGTTCCGAAATATTATTTTTTACGGAGTTATGGCCCTTGAATCCGAAATTGAACTTAGTACCAGAAGAATTGTGATGCTCCAATGGGGACAAGTTTTCTCAGAAACTATTACTTCTAGGTGAATGAAATTTAATATGGAGGTAGTCCAGATGATACTCTTTATCGAGTTCCAAAACCAGTTCCGAAATATTATTTTTTATTGAGTTATGGCCCTTGAATCCGAAATTGAACTTAGAACCAAAAGAACTGTGATGCTCCAATGGGGACAAGTTTTCTCGGAAACTATTACATCTAGGTGAATGAAATTTAATATGGAGGTAGTCCAGATGATACTCTTCATCGAGTTCGAAAACCAGTTCCGAAATATTATTTTTTTTGGAGTTATGGCCCTTGAATCCGAAATTGAACTTAGAACCAAAAGAACTGTGATGCTCCAATGGGGACAAGTTTTCTCGGAAACTATTACATCTAGGTGAATGAAATTTAATATGGAGGTAGTCCAGATGATACTCTTCACCGAGTTCGAAAACCAGTTCCGAAATATTATTTTTTTTGGAGTTATGGCCCTTGAATCCGAAATTGAACTTTGTACCAAAAGAGCTGTGATGCTCCAATTGGGACATGTTTTCTCGGAAACTATTACATCTAGGTGAATGAAATTTTACATGTAGGTAGTTCAGATGATACTCTTTATCGAGTTCACAGTCCAGTTCCGCAATATTATTTCAAAGCCCTTGAATCTGTAATTGAACTTGGTACAAATTACCGGTGTGATGCCCTAATGGGAAAAATTAAGTTACCTGAAAAATATTACATCTGGGTGAATTAAATTTTGTAATAACAGTCAGTTCCTAAAATTATTTTGGACAATATTATGATGCTTGAAGCTTTTTTTTAAACATAGTAACCTTCACATCTATAATTCTCAATGGACGGATAGCGGATGACAGGGGTATGTGAGCCATGCTCACTTTTTTCTTGTTATCACAGTGGTAAGTTTGTTTGCTTCAGAAAACCATGTCTGAGGTTCAAATCTCGTCAGTAGACCGTTGTTTAACAGGCATTGTGAGTACATTATGCTGCATCGAAACTCAGTACAGTGGTGAAGTATGCTTCTTAGTTGGAATAATGTCTCCTCTAATGGCGTAGATTCACATATATAAGAGCATTTACTGGCTCATTAGCAGGACTCTTCCATTTTGAAAAAAAATAAGATTGCTTTGCTCTGTTCACTCAGCAGTACAATTGAATACCTGGTATGGAAGTGAAGGCAATGTGAGAGATAACCTTAACAGCGCCTTAATTGGCAGCTAGGTTGCATACTCCCAGAGAGTTGAGAATGAAAAAAGGAATGATGTTGGTCCTTACACCAGGGTAATAATGTGTGTGCGCTTCGAGCACGCTAATTGCGGCGTGGAGTTCAGCGCGGTATAAGTATCCTCATTATTATCCCCCGCCACGAAGTGGAAGGGGGATATAGGTTTGGGCTCCGTCCGTCCGTGTTTCCGTCCGTCCGTCCGTCCGTCCGAGATAAAGGGGACAGCTTTTCTCAGAAACCGTTTAAGATAGGGTTACCAAATTTGATGTGTTGCTTGAAGGCATGAATACCTTGATTGAGTTCGAAAATGAGAAGTGTGCAATCATTTTTTCCAGAGTTATTGCCCTTGTTCCGTATTTCTGACGTTTTTTCATCGTATCTCCAAAGTCGACAGTTTTCCTCAGAAACTATTTAAGATAGGATAACCAAAATTGGTGTGTTGCTTGAGGGCACACATACCTTGATGGAATGAAAATGAGTAATGCACAATTATTTCGAATTATTGCCCTTTTTCCAATTTCTTGGCTCTGGCGGGGGATGTTGATGACTATGTCTTCTTGTTATTATTATTATTGAGAAATTGACTCTGAAGAAGACAAGTATCACTTTGCTTACACACACTACCATCCTGCTCCATCAGTGTATTTGTATCCTTCACTCTACTACAATACCCTGATTCCCTGAGCCCAATAACTCTTGTATGACCATAAATAACCAGTTAGTGAAAGACTTAAATTCGAGCATTATTGGCAGTACTCGGATGATAGAACTGATGGGCGCTCATCAAACACAAACAAATGGTTTCCTCAGCGGTTGAATATAGGACTCAAGATGGTTGTGGGTGTGAGGGATAATGCAACTTGTAGGTACCATTATCAACCTAATTCACGTATCATCATTAATTTCAGACAGTGTTTTCAAGATGTTAATTACCCGGTGTGACCCTATGTCATTCTTTAGGATTTCCCAGTTTTCCCATGTTGGTTGCTCGGTGCTTTTTGAATGGCTAATGGACTTGAATGGACGGGTTACACTTTTTGAAGTTTTGGTTCGTCCTAATAAATACCATAATAAAAAATTACGAATTTGGAAACGTTTTATATATATATATATAAGTCGGGCATATTCGTCGGATACTTCGGATCCTCGTTATGTACCTTCCTCTCTGGGTTACAATCTCTATAGTACGGTATAAATATTACCTCTTCTAGTGTCGACCACTGACCTTGGGATAATATTTGACATCTACACAGCACCTAACGAAAACAGAAATTCATTGTAAACACTGTAAAAGTACATGTGTATGCATGCTTTCGTAACAATGAATATGCAGTCGATGTGTCTGTCCATGAACAAAGTCCAAATGTGTGATTGTTCTCTACTATAGGATGATATTTCTCCTTTATATGTGTCAATTGTCTTACCAATTCTCCACAAACTGTCCTTCATTTTCGTATGGAATGTAATGAGCGTGACGATTATCGTGAAGACCTCAAAGATTTGTAATGTCTGAATCAACAATCTTCCAACTTCCCAATGCAAGGCATCATTCTTGCCAGTCTCCATTACTGGCTGATTTAGGCTTTGCGAGGTTCAAGGTTTTTATTAACTAAATTCCACCATCGGTGAGCACAATACATACACATTTATATACAGAATAAATTGATCATTATGGCATATGCATTTAAACATGTTATGCAGGTACAAGATACACGTAGGGCAATACATATGTGCAATGTACAAATACTAACTAAGAGTTTTAGTAATATTAAGGACATGGTTTATAAATAATGACAACTGTTTTATACATTTAATCTTTTTTGTGGTCAATAATTGTTTAATTGCAGTTTTTCCTTAGGATCTCTGTGCTTGGTAATATTGACCCACTATGCATTGCAGGTGCAGCGATCCACTTTCTTGGTTCCACTATCTTAGCACAACAAAGCGAGGGAAATATCGCAAGGCTTGAATCAGCCAGTAATGGAGACTGGCGAGAGTTATGCCTTGCGTTTAGAAGTTGCAATCTTCTCACAGAGAGCTATCCTTGGAGATAACTTGATGTTCGATGAAGTTCAGAGATCATTTTAAAACTTTTTCAAGAACACAGGCAAACACGATGCCATAAAGCATTTCAACCGTTTCATATCTTAATCATCAGTTTTATTTCCGGGCGTATATAGGTAAATGTTAGTACAATGAAACACCACACTCGTTTGAACTGGCTCACATAAGGATTTTTCTTCTTTTCGTACAAAATCAGCTTTTAAAAAGTCTTTCTTTACAATTTAGTCGATTTGAAAAGATATGCCACCATTTAGAAACAACAATTATATATCCTTGGAAACGTCATCACTTTACCAACTGTATGGAAACTTTTGAAAACACATATATTCATACATAGAATTCAGGCCAAAGGGACTTACTTGAAATTCAATATATATTTTTGGGCAAATTCTAAATAAAACTCTTCAGTTTCTCCGGCGCGAGTTAAGAATTTTGATAGGATTCGAAATGACTTGCTGTTTAGGTTCTCCTTCGAAAGAAATACGAATGTTTCGAATGTTGTTGGAATATTTAGAATGTCTGTGAAAAGCTTACGATTAATTTGGAATGCATTTCAAAGACCGTTTGTGATATTTCCGCACTTATGTATGCACCTAGCATGTTTTGAAACTATTTAAACCATTCGAGTATGTCACAAGAACCGACTAAGCTAATCGAAAATCATTCATAATGCAATATTTAAGCTGTTCAATGCACTTCGTTTCAACTCTTGTGTGGAGGAACCATTATAGAACGAATTGAAGGCAATGCCTTTTTCATTTTCGTGAAATACGACTCAAAGATCATGAATAACATTATTATTTTAATAACCATACTGTTTGTTATAATATAGACGATAGCATTCACCGTATTGAAACAAATGACTCATAATTTATTCAAGTAAATTTATAAAACACTTTTAATTACTTACAGGACCCGGTGATTATTTAACACCCTCTCTTCTATGAGCTAATCGTTATAAACCATGCATATACATGTATAACAGTTCATTCAACTAACTGAAGGGTTAAGCGTTTAAGAAAATGGACACGGTTCCTTCAGTCTATAAATAAGTTTGGATAAAATTGAGTTACCCAACTAGCCCATTTCCCATCCTCGAATCATTAAAATGTGCTCACACTAAACTTGCCTTTAGCAGTTTTATACGCGACACCATTTTCTACGACTATGGATAATCGGGTCGTGCAATGTAATCAAGATAATATGTGGTACACTTTATAATATAAAACAAATTCGTTTAATATCATGGATAACTGTCCAGAACAACATAATATGTTAATCTGTAATTAAAATATGTAATAAAATATCAAAGCGGGTTCTCAGAGCACTTGTAGACCATCGATGATAACTCCAGGGCCGTGTTCAAGAGAGGTTTCAAAGTAATCGCTCAATTAGCGATTACTTTTAAACCTCCCTTGAACGCGATTGCTCAATGTAGCGCTACGTAGCAAAGCGAGCGAACTTTGAGGTTTTGCACCATGTCGTTGAATGAGCGCTACTTGAGCGCTACATTGAGCAATCAATGAGCGATTGTAAGCGCTCGCTGTTATGGAACGGAGCCCAGGGTATACGTTCCGATACATAGCTGCTACTCACTTGTATAAACCGTTGTACAACCATCAGACTACATCAGTACTTTTCGGGCGGAGGTTCATTTGGGAAACAGTTTAGATTATTTAATGGCGAACACAGGTAAATGACTAGACATTCTTATAAGGTGTAATAATTATCAACCAAACCATTTGTATATTTAATTTTAGAATAGGGGTGATGCTATTATTTATTATGTATTTAAGTAATTATGTCTATTGCAGGCCATATGGGGACAGGTCAACTATTGGTCAGTTGACAGTTGCTGTTTCAGATGTTTTTAATTACATTGTGAAATTGGGAGAACTTCACTTATAAATTGTCAAAATCATTCCTCGTTAAAATTCAGCCATTAAACATAAGATTATGAAAAGATAAAAATGTTTCATCTCCTGAGGTAGACAATGGACAGGCAATATATAGTGTTACATTTGATATATTGCATGCGTGGTTGATATGTGTGGGGTCTGTTGTAGGGAAAACTGTATGGTAACACAATTCGAGGTATCACTCCTGTTTGTACATATACCAATCAACACATATAATAAATCAACACAGTCCATTTAAAACATGTAGTTTAGAACGTTATTTTAGGATCATTAGTAGCATAAACAAGCGGGAATACCCCTTTAAATAGTTTACCAAAAGTAAACTTATATTCCCTTTTATAATGCACCCTCCAAAACGATATCATAAATACATTATATAGGCTACCAATCACTCATTCCCTCTCCAAAAATGAGATTTGATTCAAATGGCAAGACATGTTCCGGTGAAATAGCAATGGATTTGATTTCCTACAGTAACGTTAAACTCACGATGACCTACATAACGTCTTACTACTCATCTTCTGATCCGACTTAACGCTTTGTAAGTTGGATAGATAACTTTTAACGCCATCGTATTATATACCCTATACCAAAAAAAAGAAAACAATGTAATATTCCTTCAAACAAAATTTTGATTTCATAAGAGTTTGATCCTGCTCATAATGTAATGGTCGTAGAAGTATCAACATGTTAGATACAAAAGATTGAAAACAAGCAGATTTTCACAACGGTATCTCCAGATATGTAACAGGCATCTGGGAACTTTCAACGATGCCTCCAAAACTTCTCTATTGAAATATAATATCATGATATCACGTGTCTGTTTAAGATTTCGGTCTAGACTACTTCCGGTCAAGGTGACCTTCCGATGGAAGACTTCCGGTCGACGCCATAAACTCCTGATATGGAATAAGCTTTCTTTTTTCTTGTTTATCAAAACGCTTTCAGTCATTCATAATCTCTTGTCAAGGTGACATCCGGTCACCAAAGATATTCTCATCTATTCCGGTTTGACCCACATCAAATCCGACGAGTTCGATCCGCTCAACAACATCCGCCTGAGCGTTCCACAACAACATTGTCAGGTTTAAGCTGCAGGTTTGGTATACGGTCCTCGGGTGGGAACATGGTGTCTCTGGTCTGTACGACCAGCTGCATAAACGCCTGCTCGACGTTAGAAGAGTCCTTGGCACTGGTTTCCATGAAAGGAATTCCATGTTCATCCGCAAATGCCTGTGAAATATAACAAAAACCCTAAAGAAATAAAGGCTTGAAGTTATAATTGATATTGAACATTTATTTCAAAAGACCACAAGTAATAATAAGCGACTTATGTACCATCATTAATAACCAAGGGCTTGGAAAAGTCATTTTTAACTGATGCTCTTTGCCACATCACCCATTGCCATGAATCATTTCACAAGAAAACCCTACTCAAATAATCCCTTGATGGTGTAAAAAATATGACGCCAACAGGAGAAATTATAAACGATGTATTGAGCAAATAATAACACATATTTTATTGCGAAATGAAGTGTTATTGACAAAACCGATGTGAGACACCTGCACACTGAGTCCAGAGTTCGTTAAGGTTATCGTAACAACTGCAGACTATTCAAAATGGGAAGACTTCAGAAAAAAAGGAAATTTTAAGCAATCATACCGACAAGTATTTGTGGAACAGCGGAACCTAATAGGAGATAATTAAGGCACTAATGACATATGTGTTATTTTAAGATAAGATATGAGCAGGTACACGAGTCACAAGGAGGGCCAGGTACACGAGTCACAAGGAGGGCCAGGTACACGAGTCACAAGGAGGGCCAGGTACACGAGTCACAAGGAGGGCCAGGTACACGAGTCACAAGGAGGGCCAGGTACACGAGTCACAAGGAGGGCCAGGTACACGAGTCACAAGGAGGGACAGTACCTTGCCAGTGCTGTAGTCCACCGCCCTCTCTGACGTCAGATCACATTTGTTGCCTACCAGCAGCCTGCACACGTTCTTCGGCGCATTCTCGTCCACGTGATTCAGCCAGTAGGCCACGTGGTCAAATGACTCCTGGAGAAATTGAACATGTAAAATATTGATGTTTTGGTCAATGTAAATGCAGTTTATAGGTTTACTGTAAGATACAAGTCTATTAAATGTCATTCTCCAACCAAAAATATGCTACTAAGGTCACAATGTCCTCAATTTATGAGTTATAGCAAGGACGTATATTGAACAACATATATACGTCCTTGTACGTCCTTGGTTATAGGTATTTTACGTCTTCACCCTAATGTGTTACTGAAGTCATAACTTTCTATATACGTAAGTTTTGTTATGATTTTGGTAACCTTGGCTGGTAGAATATGAAATTTGATAGACTTGTATCTTATCATAAACCCGATTTGCATTTACATTGACCCAAACATCAAGAGAGAACGACAAAATTATACCAACAAAATCTAGAAGTGTTCGTCCTAAAATTAAAGGGTTGGACTTCGAATACCTATCCTAACGGATAGATGAAATGACATATGCTCCAAATCGGATTCATTAAAATGGGGTGGGGTGTCAATTTGACAATTGCTCGATTTTAAATTTCTGAAATCGGTCCATAAATTACTTATATACGGCTTTTTAAAAAACCGCCTGATTTAGCCCCGGCGACCAGAATGAAAGTCTGCGGGGGTGTGACCCGTGAAGGGATGACTTCTGTGACGTATATGGAGGAATTTGATTTTCGGCGATAGTCACAATTCAACGTAATTTCGCAACATTTTGATTGTTAATTTCACAAAGGAATCTTCAATTAATAAACCAACTTAAATTTCCCATATATCGAATGTTTAGATATCCAACTAGGTAATTCCGCAGATGACAATTACACCATTATTACATAAACATGTCTTTTTGGCGATGTAATACACCTCATAAATTCATTTAGCGGCAGTGATAATCATCATTAATTGATTAACGAGACATCGGCGCAGGAACTATCGAGCCGCCCCGCATGTCGATTATCACAGTCACGCCTCAGTGGGCATTTTCAAAAGGATTCGCGGTAGTGTTAAAATGGGTGAATTAAATCGTCTTAATTATCAATTGAAAGTGTATATTGTCTCGATTTTATGCTCAATTGATTCCGATATACAATATATGTAGAGGTAATCATCTGTCATTCTTGAGAAAAATGCATTTCATCTATCCTTTAAAGCATATTAATACAACGATTCCGACCTTTTGAAGTTTATGGCATATATAAATTGTAACCCTTAACTCGTGCTTTATGATTTTTGTTGTTGCTTTTTGTTGTTAATTATTAAATCCCATTTGCTATACCTTGTTTGTGACATCATACACGATAAGACAGCCGTACACCCCTCTGTAGAAGAACCTGGTGACTGAACGGAATCTCTCCTGACCAGCCGTGTCCCACTGCATAACGTCATGTGGGTAGGGTGAAGGAGACATTCAAAAAACATTTTCTGTTTAAAACATCTTATAACAGCAAATGGATCTACCCTTTAGTACAACGAACGAAAGCAATTTCCAAGATAGCGCACACAGGTCAAATTTGTAATTTTAAGGATAAATTTCCTCGATTGTTATAATTTCGAATACAGAAATTTTATTGTTTACTCATTAGCATCCAATTATTGATTAACATTTTGTGAAGTTTGGAGTTCGGAAATATAACCGGAAACACGTATTATGATATCTACCTTGGCGTTTCGTTCTGGCGAAGAGGATTAATGTTATTGTTTACTCTTTAGCATTTAACTATTAATTGACATTTTACCAGTATGAATATACTTATCTTTTGAACCGAAAATGAATTAAATGAGCATCAAATTAAGATGGACTGGAAACTTGTATCTACGTATCATAATTACACATTACAGAATATGTTCGGGCAGTATTCAGTTGCCTGTATATAGACTGTCACATATTCAATAGTTAATGTTTTTTAGGATATCAACACAACTTTACATTGTTTATTTTAAATGTGTCCACCGTACCATTTCCATTTTGATTCCTTTGCCATCAAGTTGCACAATTCTGGATTTCTGAAAAAATAACCCGAATCATGCATTATGTTATACTTAAATCATTCAATGTCAGTACATATACAATACTTAATTTTGTATTCATTAAATTAAAATAGAGTTGGGTATAAATTTGTTAAATAAGAATATAGTTAATGGTGTGTTTAATCATTTTAGTATAAACGATTTGAAGCAAGCAACTGCGCTGGAACTTGCCGATGAAATTTACAGGAAACTTGACTTTTTGTAATGATATAGTTCATGCAAAAGAGAACACTTACATAATCCACGCCGATAGTGGCAATAAAGTTTTCCTCAAACGTGTTGTCCTGGAAAAAGAAGACAGGGGATTGCTCTTGGACACCAAAACACCAGGATTTCATAAATGAAACTGTGCAAAATTATGCAATTTCTAACACATTTTGGAAGATAAATATAAATAGTGCAACACTGTGAAAAGACTCTAAAAATAAGGAAATCTACTCACCACAAATCTGGACAAAAGACACGTCTTTCCGACATTTGAGTCACCTATGACGCCGACTTTAATGACGTAATCTCTGGAAAGCAGGATTAAATCGTAAATGGACAGACAATTATATCGTCGGTTGTTCTTAATCGCAGCAGTTATATCGATTCTAGTTCCTATGTTCTGTCACTTTGAATGAACCTGTCAAATAATGTCTTGAATTATACCTGCTGAATAAGTAAATAGCTTCTTCGACCCCGACTTTCTCCTCAACGAAAAGGAAGCAGGTCATAAATTTCTCCTTTCTCTATCAGGTGTGAGTTCCTGGTTGTATCAGTCAGATAGTCAAATAATTACATCAACAATGTCCTGACATTCCATAGCTAGATAATTTGGCTGCAATCTAAAACATGTAATATAATGTGTATCTGCAGTTTAAATTGAATATAGATAACTACCAAGAAATAAATTTATAGTTTCATTTAATTTCATTCCTTTCAGAATAGTAGTGTCAAGTATGACGTAACAATACTAAAACAAATCATATACAAGATACAAGATACAATATATTTATTGTACAGAAAACACCCATTATGGGCAGTGTACAAAGAAGTTAACAAATGTTAATACATATTATAAGTAAAATATATACAAGAGCATTAATATATCTCACTGTGAGACAATTATATCAAACAATGCATATTATAGATTGTACAATAATTAACCAATGTGGCTTAATCTCATTGAATACATGTCATAAAGTACTTTACAAGTGATAGAAGCATGATGACTCTTGGGGTTTATAATTGATGAGAGGAGCTCTTTTCTTAAGACCCCACCGAGACCAGTTGATGAAATTAGGTTCGAGCGGTAATGAATATATTTTGGGCATTCAAATATAAAATGTTCTTCCGTTTCTGTAACACTCTGACTGCAATGTTGACAGAGGCGTTTGTCTACAGGAGTGTTGTTATATCTTCCTCTCTCAATCTATGAATCTTTATATGAAACATCATTGCTCATTATCGTTACGTCAAAATGAGGTAGCGACAAACACATTTTCCATCAATGATCGACATAGTTCACTCCCCTGTAAAATAACACAAGAAGCTTACCCATCAAATGCAAAGCAGCTGTCATCGATATCGTCATCTTCGGTCATCATCGTGACACTTCCCAGTTACACGAACTGATTGTCTCGCCGTCATGCAAGGTTCCTATCAAGAATAACAAGAAGACATAGTCATCAGCACCCCCGCCATATTGATTCTCAATAAACCCGGCAACTTTCGCCTGAATGTCCTAAATCTAGGGCACTGGTGTAAGTGATCTGAACTCACTTTGGAAAAACCAGAAGCATGCTCCAACACGTTATTAATGACCTGAAACCACACACCAAATTTGGTTAATGGTTATCCTTTCTTAAATAGTTTCTGAGAAAAGCTGTCCCCTTTATCGCGGACGGACGGACGGACACACGGACGGACAGACGAACCTATCTATTCCCCCTTCCACTTCGTGGCTGTGGATAATAAAGTGACATGGTATTCAACTGATGCCGATGGAAGACATCAAATTCTATGGATGATCAACATTATTGTAATGGATGCGACGTTTCGAGGTATAGGTAAGTATAAAACAATGTTATCAAAAAATAAATTATCATCCCGAAATTTACATTGCTGTCATCGTGCACAATATTAGTTCACCGTTCAACGTCGCATTCATTGCAAAATGATACTCAACAAACTTCTATGTAATAACCTTTTTTTTATTTAACGGGTTAATGATTTGATGTCAAACTAACCAATGGTAGTACAGTGTATCGTGTTCAACGTCGTTGGCATCTTGACATACATTCAGCATCGTGTTCATTGCAATATTAGGTTAACGTGCAAAAACCCAATTATTGCAATAAATAAATCGACCAGCCATTGGCACTTGTCCTCAATGACTACAGATTATAAAATAGTCATTGGTTTTGTAGCTCATCGGGATTTGCATGATTTATTATCAAAGGCTTATCATACTTTTATTTTTGATGTTGTAGACTAAAATAAATAGCTCTCAAGATAAAGTAAAATCCCTTGCTGCTCGTATAACTTGAAAACAAAGATCACTAAAACTGTCAAGTGTCGATGCATGAGACAATGACTTGACACTAAATATAAATAATTTCGATGTAATGGTCGTCTCTGTATAACAATTCCTGCAATAATTCCGAACAAATGTTCAAGGTAAACTATCCCATTCAACTTGTTTAGTCATATTCCCGATATCATGATACCTCGCCCAAAAACATTGCTTTGAGGGTACAGCAGTTTTGGAGGACTAGACGACAATGTGGACCCCTATGAGGGAAATGCGCACTGTCCAATTAACAGCTGTTCTAAGGTCACACTATTACGCCAAAAGCAAATTGCCTCCCTTATAAAAATTGACAGGTCAGTCTATATAATTAAGTTTGTTCCCACAGCCAGAGCTCACAAGCACAAATACTCGTGGTAATTAGAACAAAAAGAAAATCGTTAGTTAAGCTAAACCAACTTCAACCAAGTTCAACTAAAAAGGATATTAACATTTATGCAATTTACAAAAATTCTAAAGTGAGTTCTTAAACAAATTCATTTCAGGGGATATAACTAAACCATGGTCTAATGTCTACATTTGTATAGAACCTGACCTATTGGCGAGTACATTTCAAAGTATTAACACATTCTGAGATGACATTTTACTGATCAAATTTAAAGAAGAGACATTTATCGACTCTAGATACACTAAATAACTGACGGCTATGTAACGATCCCAGTCAATGAAATGGAATAATTATTCTACCTTCAGACACGTGGTTTTATTCCTTTAGCTTTTAGTTACTTTTTCTGTTGTTTATACTAGCTGAATAAGGGCCAAGACTGTATGATGGGCTCTTTAGTTTATACACAGTCATGGGTCAGGACCACAACAACCGTACCAGTTGGATTTATGATCCTTATAGAAATAGAAATATACATATATTGTGTATTCATCGAATACAATTCAATTTCAAATTCAAAACCATATGGTTGTCAAATAGAAAATCATAAGAAAAGAACTAAATAAAGTAGAGCAATAAGAGCGAAGATGACGTCATATGGTATATTGTTTCTTTAAAATTAATTATGATTAACCCTAAGGCTGATCGATGATCGAATGAAAATGTTTAAGTTATAGGCCCTATTTTAGTAGGCTACTAAATTCGAGTAATGATTCAAAGCTTTACGTAGAAGTTTCAAAGTACATAATACGTAAATTACAAAGCACGCGTTTCATTTTTATTTCATTTTCATAGCAAAAGAAAGAGTTAAAAGAAGGAAAATTCTGAACTATTTAGGATGTTGATTTTTAACGACATACCTCGCCTCACTTCCGGGTTCGTCAAACTGTTGAATGAGGACTGGAGTCTGAATTTCTAAGATGCTTACATCCTCTGGGTAAAATACAAACGTTTACAACTTCACACAAGTATATGTGATGACAGTAACGATCTATTGACTGGGATTACTCAAGCAATGATTATCACACATACTAAAGTTGGGAGTGTATTGTTTTCCAAATCTAGAGTAGCCTCCCTTTGAACAAAGGAGCCATTTTATGAACGCCTCTTGTAATACGTCAATTTCAATAAACATTTTCCCAAACAAAATCTGCCCTAGAACTACTGCATTGAGAAAACTATTGGACAAAATCAGACATATTTATAAACCTTTGGCTAGTGGATATTTAATCAGACTTTCAACAAAAATCAAGTAATGACAATAACATATACACTGAGCTTCAAAATAAACGTCACATACTTTTAACTTCATGTTCCATCACTGATAATTACCATAGTTATCCAATGACGTATTAATAGCAACATTCTTGTACACCTGGCATTATTATTTCGCCAACTCACTGTAGGGCCTCGTCAGTTACTATAATCCTCCCATCTTCACTACTCCAGATAGGGTCCCTTTAACGATTAAAGGTTCTTGCATAACCAGCTTGGTCAACGAAATTTGTATGAATTCTATTATTGTCAGGCACGGTTTTCTTTATTTCAGCCGTTTGACACTTAATTGCGATCGTCTAAATACTGTATTAGGCCTTTCCGTTTCATTATTTAATATATTTTTTAAATCAATAAACATTGATAACCCTGTACTAGCTCTGACGGGGGTGAGACAAGAATCAAACATCCAGTTGCTTTGTCATCAACACGCTAACTGACATGTGCAAATCATGGAATGATGCGAGTTTCGGAATGTAAACCACTAGGTCGCACGGGTATCTCGTGCAGATTCAAATGGTCTAGAATGTAACCGATATAAGTGCATTATAGCTGCAGCTCATGCTACCTGAGGAGCGTCGATTCAAATCGTTCAGATGAAATCGGTGACACACGTGCACTTGCACATGAAATGGTGTGCGTATTAGTGCGCGTGTTACATATCAATGATTAATCACGTTCGTGCATATGGATAAATGCAGTATTTTGACGTGTGTAGGAAACTAGTGTTTCACATGTCTCATCTTTAGCAACATTTTGTAATGTAAGTGTATATATACTGTATGTGAATACTTTACGCGATTAACTAGTACTTTACATTTTAATGATTACATACGTCATAGTGATCAATAATCTCAGCTCACAAGGGATGCATATATACAATTTCAAATGTTACTTTTTCAAAATCAAAACACGACCAGTAATGTTAATCAGTTTGTGTAACTTTCACCATGGCAACATATATTACGTCTATGGACCCTGCTAATTATTACTTATCCTAATTAAAGCTACTTTATCGATGTATTTTAAAGTGTAACTACAAACTGCAGGCATTATAAGAGCAATATCGTCGTATACAAGTACATGTATGCTATTCTACGTAATGTTCCCACGATAGTTCAGGGCAAAAATAATTTTACTATAATTTTATTTCAAAAGACATCATGCACTCGAGGTTAACGGCCTTTGATTTCAGCCCAAAACAAACTAGAAAATTTGATAATTATAAGAATTATATCTTCATGCCATGATGTATTTCTGTCATATGGACAATCCAATTATTTTGTTAATTATTAATCTTGTAACAAACAAAATATTTCATATCCTAACCAATACACATCCATAAAGCTGTAGGATTCTGACAATACTATAGTGTGATGGCGTTGGAAACATCTATAGTACAGCCAAACAACATTTACACTACAATCTAAATGTGTGTCATTATTTTATTTTCCTGAAAACCATTCACGAGTTAAATCAATTATTACATCAGCTGCTAATGAATTCATTCATTCAGCTGCATTCGCGCTTATTCTAGATACATATATCCTGTATTGTATGGTATACAAACACATATTGTGTTCATAAAGTTTTATATTTCATTAAATTTCAAACAAATAAAACAATTACAAACATGCAAAACTATGCAAAATTATTACTCCGTGCTGATTATGAATGTTACGTCCGACAAGAGTCACGATGCATTTATTCGATCTCTTTCAGCTATGCATATAAAATTTATGTCATTCACGACGCCCTCCACAAAAGTGAACGAAACGTGGATCTCTATAGCCCGAATTAGCCATTAAAGTATCATTCACTGTGTATATAGGCTGGATGTCACTTGCAACAGGTCGGCCTATTATATACTACGTTTATCACGGAAAGGACGCTATCAATATAATCAGGTGTGCTGTCGCTACATGCGTGCAATGTCTCCATATGAGATTACTATACCGTACATGTGCATATAAATAGAGGTTATTAACCGACCATGAGTGCCGTGTGAGTATTTAGTACTAAGTTGAGATTCTATGTAAAGTGTGTTTCATATATGTAAATTTTGATCTGCGTGCAATAATCTAATTGGAGTAGGCCTAGATTGAGTATGAATTTCTGAGATAGATGTTCCATTTGTATATTGAAAGGAATAATGTGGTCTCGAAATTGAGTCAAACATAAACGTATCTATTCGATTAATATACATGTATGTCATTTAGACATTGATAAAATCCAGCAATTATATATACCTAAATATCACACTTTATGCAACAGTACACTTTAGTATATACATTTTGTAGGGTAGAGGACCTGCCACCTTGATGGATTCGAACCACAACCCCCCGAGCCTGGCACCAATATCCCATCCCCTGTTTATATTAGGTTTAATACGGTATGCAATCACAGCTTGTTTGAGCTTCGGACGCAGGATAAACGGTCACCTCGTTGACTAAAATTACAACTCGAACGTATCTCTTATCTTCCTTCACGTGCTGTACAGCCGGTGTCGTGTCCACTGTTATAGGATGTTGCATACATATTTATAGTGTCTTAATTTTGGAGTGTACAGCGAGTGTCAAGTGCAACTAAAAATATGTGTCGGATATTACTGAAATAGCGACTTTCCAAAGGTATGAAATAAAATATTAACAAACGCCGAGCCCCAAGTTAATAAATTATATATGCCAGCCAACTTACGTCTGGTTGTGATAAGATAGGTGTTCTACGTAAAATTCTTAAATTAACGAATTTTATCGAATTCGACTGGGCGCCACTAATTAACGTGTCACTTATGCTGACATTAATGAATGCCGCAGTGAGAATTAATCTAGTTAATTAACTGAACTGTAATGTAATCTCAATCATAGTCAATTTCAAATCTACTCTCAAGTTGCCAGCGGGTCGTGTGCAGTTAACAATTCATTTCATAGGCGATGCTCGTGATGGACCTGGATCTGTACCGTTCCAGTGTTGTTCCCAGGTGATCTGCTGAGGGGGTCATTTTGGCCAATTCTGTGGGACACTTTGCAATGGTAAAAAATCCTACTGCTCCAAATTGTAAGGGACACCAAACCAAAAAGGTGGGCAAATGTCCCCAGGTTCCCCTCTAGGAACAACATTGCCGTTACATTAACCGATCTTAGCTCGATCACTCTTAGCCAATGACAAAAGATGGGCTTACGAATGATCTTAGGGTCAGGGCTAATAGGTTAGTGGAACGGCCCCAGAACTGCAAGAGGGCACATTCCATAGATGTAATGTCAAACATTTTTTAGATAACGTTATAGTCAGTTTATAAAATTCTACATCCAGAGAAGGTTTAGAGAAGGAAAACCAAATTCTATGGATGAACTTGTTTAAGAATGGTGGCTGTAACAACACTGCAAGTCTATTAGCACAAACAGAGGTTTCATTGATATGCAGACACTCTAGGAACTTGTTTAATCCATCCAAAATGAAGACATGGAAGACGGTGTTGTGATATTTACAAGTGTTTATTGTTGATAGATGGTACAGTGCTGGTCTCAAAGCTTAAGAGGGCTGTACACCAGGCCGGCTTCACTGGAGGCAGCTAGCTAGCGCGGCAGGGAGGAAGTACATACGGGGTAGCAACATTTAGTTTATAAAATATATCTTAGGTAGCAGAAATCATGATGGGAGTCTACTTTACAGTGTAGCCGCATGGTCAACAATGAAATGAAGGAATATGCCTCTCGTTCGTAGCACGGACTGTCTGGCAAAAGGTTACATCTACAGTCATAGATACAGCATGTATTCATTTGGCTGATGACTCGACCGGACTACATGTCGGTGAGTCATCATGTCATGCCATCACACCTTGCTCACACATTCTCCACTTACCACAAATGGACAACAGAGATGAACACAGAATCAGTGTACAATGAAATGTCAGACTGGAGAACCTAAACGCTACACAACCAGCACTGGAATAATGTACGAAAACCATTTAACAAAGGCTCACGATTTACAGTAAACTCTCAGGAATGCCTTCTTTTATTTTTCATATCTCACTGATACAGGGCATGTCTTGGGCGATGATGAAAGAAAAAAAAGCTCTATCTATTATTCCTCCTCTACAGAACACTATTTGCAAATATTATAATCAATATACAATACCAACCCAACGGGTGAAAAAGAATAAATGAATCCACAAAATGTACAATCATCAAAGCACATTCAATGTTGACAAGTCACAGCTGGCTTCATAGAACGGACTGGATTTTGTTGTCTCACTTTGAAATACATAATTCCAATAAAATCAAGTACTTTATTTCCTTTTTATCAGTTCAGTATTTGACATCGCTAGACCCAGGCTGGCATGAGGGAGTAGCAAAGTGGCAACTACATAATCAAACTTCATTGAGCATTAGATACAAACTGCAATTTTAGACAATCAACCTGTGAGCCATGGCAATATTTCACTCATTCATGGAAAACATGTGCAGATACAAGGTGCAGTTTACATAATTGCAGCCTGCGTACTATTAGAAAAAATATTTCCTTACACCAGCCTGGGTCCAAGACGTGGGTTATCTCCCTTTGTAAAGCTAAAACAGCACTCATCCCAAATGACGATACAGATTAAATATATTATTTCACAAAGAGACTGAGAATAAATAATCTAAATAGTTGATGACGAAAGAAATCAAATAAGACCCTATCATTAGGACAGTGGTCCAGCACACATGGATGTTATAACATTTTACTATTGATCTTGTAGATAAAATACAACAACAGAGTTAGTTCCCTGGCATCCCAAGGCAAGCAAAGCCTTCCCCGGCCCAGGGCCTCGAGGTGCCACTGCCTGTATGAACAGTAGCCTTCGTCTAGTTGAGTGAGTCCTCAATGTCTGCCCCTCTGTCATCAGAATCCCTTATTTGACATAAAAGTATGGAGTCCACATTACAAGTTGGATGCCTTAACAACAGCCTCCACCGCTCTGTTTGACAGGGGTGCTAGAATTTATTTTTACACTAGGTTTGTTTTCAGACGCTGCTGTTACTGGACCCATGCGGTTCTTGATTTCTGCCGCCATCGTCATAAATGCCTGTTCCACATTTGTAGCATTTTTTGCACTGGTCTCTAGGAAGGGGATTCCTAGTTGGTCTGCATACTCCTGTAACAGAAGGAAACAAATGGTTACACACTGACTGTAGTGCAAGATTCCAATGCTTGCTCACAAATGTAAAATAAATAAGAAATTCAGTTTCTGTAAGTTGATCCTAGTACCTTTGAATGAGGGATCATATATAAGTCATTTTCAATTACACCACACTAGTATAAGTCATCCACATGCATGCAAGTAGTCAAGTTTCTGTTAGAAGGTCATAGCCTAGGCAATGCAATCAATCTAAAGCGAGATGATCAAACAGTACATTTTACTAAATGATACTTCTATACACAGGAACGAGAGAAGGCAAGATTAGAAATTTTACATATAGTATAGAGGCTTTCGATTCCCAAAACAAGATCAATCATCAAATCTAGTGCTGCAACTGATTGGAACAAGATTACTATGTAAATACAAAACACTTTTAAAAAGTTTGTTTTTTTTTTAGATGATAATCAACCAAACAATCTATGGCAATTTCCAATTTTTATAAAGGTTTTCAAGAATTAGGCGCACCTTTGCTGTAGTGTAGTCGACAACTTTCTTGGTGGTGAGGTCACACTTGTTGCCGACCAGCAGCTTGTTGACATTCTCACTAGCGTACCGGTCAATCTCCTGCAGCCACTGCTTCACATTGTTGAACGATTCCTGAGGGACATGGGAGATATAATCAAAACTGATTCACTATCAGAAAGATGACATTATGGGCATACAGTTAAGAACATATTTAATTTTCAGGTAACAACCCAGTCACTTATTCAGAAGTTTATATTTAGACTGTCATTTGACACATTTACATGTTTATGTAATTTTCGCTCTACAACATTAAATTCCCAGCTGCATCAGACAGATGAATATTACCTAAAGCTCAATTAGAGTGTTTTGATAGAAACAAATATTAACAGATTCAAGATGATTATTGCAAGAAACATGGAAAACGGATAACTTGAACAGTTTGCTGGGTCGGTTAAGTATAAAGTTTGGAGGCAAGTTTGTATGCAGTCAATAACATTACCTGATCTGTAACATCGTACACAACGATGATACCATGAGCACCACGGTAGTAACTAGATGTAATTGTTCGGAATCTTTCCTGACCAGCTGTGTCCCACTGAAAACAGAAAAAAAGGTCTCAAATAAAACTGACAAGTATCTATAATTTAATTCAATAATTTAAGACTTCAAAATGTTTTATATTTGGCTTAAGACTTTCATATTCACAGTATGATGACTAAAGCCTTCGTCTGGCAAAATATGAATATTTCAAAAGTTTAAAAAGCTTTCAAAATTTACCCTCCAATTTTAATACAATGTTATTTCTACTGTTCTACAAATACTCAGATTCAAATTAATTTATTATCTTAATTAAGACAATAAAAGTTCAAGTTACTTACAATTTGTAATTTGATTGTTTTCCCATCCAACTCTATTGTTCTGATTTTCTGAAATGAAGAAACACCATTGAAAATAAAATAAACAAACAGTATTTTTATTGCCAGATACGTATGCATTGGCAAATGACAATATTAACTGTTCAAAGCAACTAGACAGAAACACATTTTGGAAGTCTAGTTCTTTAATGTGAAAAATTTGATTTAGAGTACTTTTTGCCTGAAAGTTACAAGAAGATAATAGCAATACATAAAACAAGATATTAGACTAATCTACTTACAAAGTCAACTCCAATTGTACTGATGTAACTTTCTGTGTATGTGTCATCCTGAAAAACAGAATTAAAATGTCATATCTATATTAATATAATATACAATATGAATACAAAATAGAGCCATCAGTTATGTTAAAGACCTGAAACAAAATTTCTTGGCCATACATCTAATTCCTTGTCCAAACTAAATCATGGCATTTACATAAGTGGGTGCCACATATACGGTAACCAATTGCTGCAATTAATTAGTTTTGGGTCCTCCCAAACATATGCAATAATACCCTTCCCAATGCTTAGCAATGGTTAACTCCTTACCCATATGTTCTCATTGGTGGAAAATAACTTCACTTAGCTATACAGTATAATGCCTTGGGTTGTAACTAACTGGACCCTAGCTAACTTAGTGACCCCATAAGACACCCCTGCTCCCTATAGAAGTAGAAGTCTTATAGGCTTGTTGTATATCAAACATCCTCATTTTAATAATGTACCTGGCAGACTGGTTCTGTTTCATTGAATAGTCTATAATGAGCATCTACAAGTATGTAACAAGATCTATTTAAACATCTTATCCCAATTCATTTTACTTACAGCAAACCTCAGGAGTAGACAGGATTTTCCTACACCAGAGTCGCCTATCAACAGGAGCTTGAAAAGGTAGTCACTGGAAAATAAAACATGTCAATGAAGTTCATTTGATGATGATTGTGAAGATTATTGTAATATCAAGAATCTTAGAATCAAACAGAACTACTTAGTAACACAGAAAACTGTAAATAACTTTATGTTCATCCCAAATAAATGAGGTTCATGTGGAACAAAATGATGTCAGGTTCAAGAATAGTGCAACTTCTTAAACTGCTACCAAACACAGGAATATCCATGACCATATCTCTGTACTGGTAATAACCAACATCATTACATTACAAAAATTTTAATTCCAAATTTTCTTGAAAATTGTTCTAGAAGTGATGGGCAAGTTCCGATATTAGTCCTTATTTAACTGAAATAAAGGATAATTTGAAAATAATTGGACAAATTTGTTCTCACTAATCATTCCAGTAAGAATTAGATTGATGTGAAATGTATGAATCTGATACTGGTCTGCATTCACCACAACACGACCCACTTGACACGGTGGGTGTTCTTGTCAGAGATGGAACACTTTCACTCATGTTAACAAATCTGAAGTTCAAATGTCAACTAGTTACTTGCATATATATTTTTAAGACTCAATAACACCACCATTGTGTTCTTTCTTACAGCAGAGGAAGACCAACAACCCATAAATGACATGTCACTAGTCATATGTCTATAATTAGAACCTGATCTACCTACGAGTTCATAACTGGCTGTTTGCCAAACATTTTCAAAATGTTTCTTCAAATTATTTGTTCAATGTTTTAGTTAAAAGCAGCTTGACATTTGAGGATGCTAGCAAGCTATTTCAACAGGAAGGACTTGTTGTTCATGTAACAATGCAACATATTCAATTCAACAGTTGCCATGTAAATCAATATATTTTACATGGGGCTCACAATGCCATTCAATTAGCATTCAGGGTTACTTCACAAGGCTCTTGACATTGACCGATGACTTGCATTTCTGAAATATCTTGCCAAGATATCTGAACCAACATCACATGAATATAAATTACTATCTAAGATTATACTTGAAAACAAAACATAAATGTTCTCTTACCATTCAGGCCAAGGTAACTCATCCCATGAATCAAAACGAGACAGCTGCTTATTTCCCATATTCAACTTCAATAAATAGATACTATGCTTCCTCTGTCAAGACTTAACAAGAATTCACTCAGTTAAATTCAAAGCTAAAACAATTCAAAATGTCAACAACTACCAATTATCAAAAGGAATTATCAGAAACTCTTTCTGAATAAGTACTTACTGGTCCCAATAAGTGTCATCAATATCGCCCACATAACGTTCACGGTTTTTCCTGTATTTTGACATTTTGAAGACTCAAACTTATGTCAGAAATAATCAATCTACTGATAGAGGAGCTAAGGAATCTAGCCATTGAAGCCCTTATATACAACACTAGTGTTAGCCAAGCTGGTATCTATGACATGGAACATATGACAAGGTATGACCAGAACCTATTAATAGCGCTCCTCATGTGATACCTTGGAAGTAAGCCAGTTAGCAAAAACTCATAGCACTATTTAAAACCTGCGAGACAGTAATTCAGTGGCACATGTAATGTCAGAAGAATTGTTGGCCTCTTCTAAGGTAGCCTTTACATTTTAACAGACCTGTGTTAATTTTATCCCAAATGAAAGTACAGTAGCATAAAGACAAGGAGATACAGTAACAAAAACAAGGAAGTAAAAGGTAGGTGGTCACAGGAAAACTTCAATTTTTATCAACATCTACAGAACCAGTTTTAGTAATAGTTATTGAATAATATATAATAGAGTTATCACACAAGAACTTAACCCTTTGCCCAGAGGTTTCACAACATATCAGGAGTCTTACTTAGCCAGTGCCAATCCAGGATTATTCCTTTAGTTATTGTGATTCCTGTAAACTGGCCACCAACAATGGTTTGGAGCAATTCATTTAGCATCTTAAGTGTCAACTACCTCCTTGTTTCAAAGAACACATTTTCAAAACTTGAGTATTTGCAAAATCAGTTTAGATATTTTAATTTTTTTATAAACCAACTAAAACTAAAAGAATATATGTGCATAACCTCCAGTCTCAACATGTTATGAATACCTTATAGTACTTTTTTTATATCAAAATGAACAGTGAGGTGAGGCAAGTTGGGGTTAACGACGCTTTCAAGAGTAGTTCACTTATATCACTGCTGCTACTATTAGTGCAGGGAGAAAGCCCGCACCACAAGGTGAAAATGGCATAGTTGTGAAACCCCATACATCAAATGGAACTAGTCAACCATGGGTGGTACTGCGCTGAAATGCAGTGTAGCATTGCACCCAAACCTTACTGCACGTAGAACAGTTCTCCACAGCAGAAAAAGTTACTGTGAATCTGCAGGGCCCCCTTTCACAAAGCACTAATATGATTGTAAGGCAATAAGGTAACCTTAGTGCAATGTTAAAGAATGGGAATTAAGGTAAACCTCAGTAAAGGTTGCTCTGTGAAAGGAGCCCCTGGTGGGATTCAAACCATGGAACCTCTTGATCCGAAGCCGAACACTAACCCGCCCCCAAAATGACAGTAATTTCTGTCATGGAGTGAGGTAATACAGGGCTGAATTAAGCTTTCAAGAGCTATGACACTTGAACATGTTCGTGTAGAAGTGAAACTTCAATGTAGGCTCACAATGCAACTGTTGTTGCTGTAAATTTTTCATTGAAATGATAAAGCGGAGCAAAACATGACGTTTCATCAAAGTTAACCATTTCCATCCTTCTTCAATTCATTAAACATCATGAAATAATATATAAGCAGAAAATGCATTTAAACTTCCCAGTAGAAGTAGCCAAACTTTTACTCGCCAATTTGGATTTGGCCAGTACATGTGCAATCACAGTCGTGCTCTGCGTGTTTCAGTTCGTGTCATCATTTTTTAAAAGTCGCTGATCGTCGCATTTGGGTGCAGATTCGCTATCATTTCTTTCGGTATCACTAAAATGTGTACGTTTTGCTGCTTTTCGATTTTTTCTTTGGTAGGCTTTTGGTTTTAACGCCGGCTGCTAGTATTATTTGCAACACAATTGTGGCTAGCTATGCATTGAGATGAAACGTACAAGTATCTGCTGGAACTTGAGAACCAAGTCGCAGAACCTGAGGTTGGATTCAATCCCTGACCTCTTGATTAGAAGTTAAACTCTTAACAACTGCACTATCCCACCTCAGGTTTGTAAACAAGAACATCTGCAATGATGCTAGTTTATAAAAACAGCTAAATCAAACTAAGAGACGAGACATTATCCTTGACCCTCGCAAGACCTTACTGACCCTTGAATAAGCCAAACATGAAGTATATTGATAGATCTAAATGCCCTTTATATGAACTACCTGTCTATAACTTGCCTTATTGAACATATATGCAAAACTGTTAGAAAACAAAACATTGAATAATTAGTATCAAAGAAATCTTCTTGAAAAAACAATCAAATCTACATTATATTGAGATCTTGCTCTGAGATTCCAAAGGGATGATAGTTTCGGATGACTGACAAAGACAGGAGGTAGGGTTTAAATTATCAACAATGCATAGCATGATTACAATAATACAAGACTATTTCTGGTATGATCATCATTAACATTAACAAACAGTTTGAAGTTTGAATATTCTTACAAAAATGAGGAGAGTTGGGAGTTAAAAAATGCTATCTAGAGTATTTCACTTATATCATGGCTGCTAGTATTATGGCAGGGAGGGTCTGCAACACCATTGTGTCTATTCATTGTGGTGAAATCTGCGAGCGTTAACTGTAGTAGTGAACCATGGGTTGTACTCTGGTGAAATTCAGCCAAAACTTACTGCATGCTATGATGGAGAACAGTTTTCACAGCAGAGAACCGAGCCACTGTCGGAATTCGAACACAGACCTGTTGATTCAAAGTCGACCGAGCTAACCACTGCACTACTGCTACCTTCTTGCGACTTTGTAAGATTCCAGACCAAATTCAGAGGCCAATAATAATTGAACACAATTCATAACAAAACATTTTCTAATGCATAGATGTTCAACAGTGATACAGTCCATCTGAGAATTCTTGAAACACCAATAAAATCTAAATTAAAGGTGGGCCAACACAAACAGAACCTGTGCCTTAAATTAAAGAAATCATACACTTTTGACATGTGTACAGACAACAAAAGGTCTTCATCACAACCTAATCCTGCCATACCGTTCATTCTTTCACCAATATTGAATTGCCAATTGGGAAGCTTCAAATTGATTAGACTATAGTGTTAATGACATATTGACAAACAAACCAATACTTCAAATCCTCTGACAGCATAATCTGGTACAAATTAAAATGAGATGATGATGAGTCTTCGTAATTATAATAATAACGTTTGCATTTAGATCCAAACTTATCCAGTTGAAAATAATTTTCATCAACATTGGCTTTCAATTTATGCCATGGTCTGAAACAGACATCGAGACGTATTATTTTGAACTTCCAAACGCCTGAAATAGACATCTTAATTTGATTATTTAATCTTAATTCAAACAAGAAGTCTGCTAATTTACAGAAAACAAAATTCTTTAAATTAGATGCGCAAATGATTCATTTCAGTAACGTGTCATGTGAACAGGATAGGCCTTTGAAACCACCCTACGACCGATAAGTAAAAACAGACAGGGAATAATTATTGATCTTGATCGCAATGAATTGTGATCGCAGACAAATAACGTATCAAGACTAATGGCAAAAAGCGATCTGAAACGAAAGGAAACAAACAAAAGGGCGTTATTATCAGCTGCTGACATCACAAACTCGAAGTCGCATGACAGACATTTTGTTCCACATGCTCTCGATTTCACCTTCCTACCCGTTTTTTACTCATACTTACTACTCGGGATTCATTGTTGACATATTCCTATATACAGAAATCACAAATAATTAGTCTATGATCAACAAAAGACGTTATAAAGGCTATTGCACAGCTTCGACGTTGGCAGACATATACGCCTGCGAATAAAGATGGCTTCCTTCTTCCGATTTTCAATTGGCTCCTAGAGGGGGATAATCATATTGATATTCATGACGTCATGTCCCAACGTGGCATCACGCGACAATAACATCCGGTTGGTAGAGTTATCGCCCGACAGCAGACGACTTCAGTGTTGATTTTCTAACATATTTGAGGAAACTCACTAGAGTGAAGATACACTGAATTTTCATTTCTATTAAAAATACGTGGATTTTAAGCAGATATAGGTCTATGTTTCATTAGCCTAGTATTGTTTTGAAAGCAGTCATATAATAATTGAGATAAACATTCTCTTATAGTTTTCTATAGTTTTCAACAGGTTGAATTTAAAAAAATAAACTATAAATAAATTATATAACTTATTAATATTAATAATATTATAATTATGTTTTTATTATTGGGTAGAAAAGATGTCCTTAATCTCATAAGGTTATATAAAGTAGCAAGGAAAACAAGAAAACAATATTTCCTGGATAGGCCCAACAACTTTTTTCTACGCGACGTTACGGAGCATATAATTACTCCTTCATCAAGAGGAATACGTGGGGCTAACACTAACTAACAATTAGAAATTACCATGCACGTCATATTGTTCAACAAATGGCTAGCTATACTGGCAACTGGTTGCATGTTGAAAGCATGGTCTTCGATCGCTATTACAAGATTCTCTTCACTTGGCCTACATTATTTTTCAGGATATAAAATAAAACAGCTAGGCCTGTAGACCTATGTTGTAATCCATTATATCAATAAACGTTCAGAAAAAACTACAATACAAAATAATAATTCATCCAAAATAATTTTTAAACAAAATAGGGGCCTATTCCCTAAAGTAGGCATAGCCTACATGACATTTGATCTATTTATAGTAAATTCTAAAACTAAAAAAAATAGAAAGGACATCCCAACTCATTAATATTTACAAAAATGAAAAAAATAATCTGGATTTTAATTTGATAGGCCTAAGGCGTAGGTAAGTGGGTCCACGATTGAGTCCACATCTGCAACCCGTAGGTCTATATGCATGATATGTAGCTAGTCTTACACTCAGACTATGAAAAAAGTATTTATTCTGAAAATATCACCATTATATTAAATATTGAAAAGGAGACTGTAAGAAATGGTATTTTCATATAAATAGTCTCCTTTTCAGTCTCCTTTTAATTTTTTTTTTTTTTACAGTCTAAGTGTTAGACTAGATATGTAGCCTACCTAAGCCTAAATCAAATTCTATTAGCAGATCGTAGGCTACTTTTTCGTTAGGCCAAGGGTAATATTGAAACTATTTATTTAGACCTTTGTACTTTATAAAATATATCCACTCACCTACTACTTCATTTAGAGATTAATGATATAGGCCTATGTTATAATCCGTGAATCTCTTCCTGATGTTGGAAACATAAACTGCAATCTTATAATTATTCGATTCGGAGAGGGTTCAATAATTTTGGATTGAGTGTTTTAAAAAGCCATGCTAAATTTGCGCACATGATATCTATTTGTCGACGGGATATAGCTCATAACGAAATCATATCATTCATCGGTAGCTTCTGACGTATCCACTCAGAGTGTGTGCAATATGATATAACCCATCATAAATCTATATATAGGATAAGATAGTAACATTGTCACCAGTCAGTATCGGCCTAGCCGGGGGGGATATTGAACAATATTGCATAAGAGAAATGAACTGTATTCATACAGGACTTTCAACTGTCAAGTACGATTATGTAACGTAGCATGACATGTATAACCTGTCTTAATTAAAGGTTAGATTAGTGTTGTTATTTCTATAAAGTAATGGTTATATTCTAATATGAAGAAAATTATATGGGGTGGCAACTCGGACATGAGCTAAATTTACTTGAATTAATAGTTTTAACTTACGGAATAGCCGTTTGGACCGCCATTTACCCCCTGTCCGAATAGTGATACATCCTCAGTGACCATGCCCATGAAAACAAAATTGAAAGGGGGGGGGGGGGGGGGGGGGGGGGGGGGGGGTCCGGGGGGTCCTTATGTATTTTTCTTTATAAGAAACAGTTTTGTAACTGCTGGTAACAATTTAAGTGTTTACTCATTAGTCACCCTTGATTGAAGCAGGTGGACATACTATTGCTTTTAATACTGTAACACTAGATGTTGTTATTGAGATCGAATAGATAATTAGTTCATTTATCCACATGTCTTATACGACAACTTATATAAGATTCGACAAGAAAATAACCAGTTGTGAACCTGTTGCTACTAGAACAAATACTTTTTTTTATCGCTTTGTATTGGATGGGAGACAAATATGAACGCCCTGTCATGTTAATAGACTCCTCTGATCTGTATGTAACTAACAATATGTTTATTGTTGGAAAATGCATCCTACAAAAAAATTTTTTCGAAAACGTCTTGCTTATAGTTACTGGGTTTTATAATATCATGCAAGAAATAATAAGATCGCATGGACAAATCTGATTAACTGTTTTGTTATAATCCGTGACGTTTCATGTAATATGAAATGATAATTCTATGTACCGGTTGGATTGCGTAAGTGGTTATAGCATTTACATTGATTCGTCAACAAGAACACACAACATGAACAGTATGACGATTATTTTCACCTATTCTGTTTTCGACATGTTCATTATATCGGGAAACTAACTTGCAAATGCAATTAGATCTCCATTCTCAAAAGTGTTGCCCAGACTCGAGAAAAATATATTTGACTACCTTATCAATGCCAGAACACAAACTAACTTTCATCTTAAACGTAACACCACAGCGTTTAATTATTTACTGTATTTTCAATGGGAATATATGACATAATCCTACGGATTGTGTGTAAAATGCCAGCAGGCCTCAAAACAGCAACCAATTTGGGAGCACTTGCTCCCTATTTTTTTCAGATTGCTCCCAGTAATTTTGAGTTAAGAAAAATATATGCTCCTTGGCAAAATTTGGGATCTAGTTTAAGTTAATAAGTTCTCTTTCTTCTCCAAATTTAACCATTATCACATTCGTTTCAAAATGTATTGACTATTAGCTAGCTTACAGTTTTCTACTTATATGCATTGATTTGCAGTTCATTTGTGCAAATCTCATTTCATATGTGCTCCTTGAACTTTTCTTTTGCTCCTTAGAATAATTAGTTGGTAGCGTGCCGGCTCCTTGAACTTTGTTTTACTTTGACGCCTGTTGCCTGGGATAATACAGTCTCGTGGGATTTATGAAGTATAATTCACTACATAAGCCAGTATCTTAATATGTTTTTTGTTTTGGCTGCCACTATATGCCCCTTCACACATAATTAAATTGCACGCGTTAAAATTTTATAAACGCTAACAATGACACTAATAAAGCTTCTATCTATTTAGTGCTTTGAAATTGTTATTTCAGTTCAAAAGTTCACGGCGAGGTCGCTGAAACCAAATATGACGATGGATTTCTTTGATATCTATTTCGACAGTAAGCTTTCTCAATGAAATCAGGGTCAGTGGTTATGACTCCACCTTTTAGTACATTTCAATTTAAAACCAAATAAAATTGATTTCGGAAGATAAGAGCAAGGTTCTCCAACGTATCCAAGGAAATAGTTCACCAAGATCATCATGCGATGGCCTCATCTTACTCATCATGAGAAGGAGAAAACACGACTCCGAGGTCTCAAGAGAAGAAACAATATCGAGGTTTGTTCAACTTATACACAGGAAACGCACTTACGGAACCGTCAAATGTCAACATATTCATGTATTTTTAACTCACTTTGTGAAAGTGGGTGTCGCCCTTAGCGTAGGGCTAAGGGGGAAGTTACGATCACCTTAGGCTAAGGGGGCTGAGATGAGTATATGACATGGGCCAGTTTAGCACGAGGGGATCAGAGATTTGGATTTGGTCCTGACCATCTTCCCGACACCACTCATCTCTGGCATGCATTACACAGAAATCCTTTACACGAGTGCTCTCTCAAGATATCTGACAACATCCCCTGAACAAACATAATGAGCGTAAATTATTGTTTTGTCATGTACTCTTAACATGTACTCTTATGGTTAGTACTAGCTTCCAAACGCAGCCATTGTCACGCACGCTGACTTTTTATCCGATTTTAGTTTGAAAATTGAATTTAAATCGCTTGGTATAAATCAGCTGTTCTTCCACCATGCATTTGTAGATTGACAGTATGTTCAACGATATTTACACGATAGGCCGTCAAAGTTACACTTGAAATCAGCAAAACTGTCGTGACTTTTTATTCGTAGCTCATCAGGCTACAGCTACATGAGATCGTGACACCACATCTTCTCCAGTACACAAAAATAAAAATAAAAGTGTGGGGGAAACAACAATTAAAATATATAATTCACTGGCCGTGAGTCAAGGATCTGCATGTAGAGAGATGCAAACTGCAACCGTCAGTGCTAATACACAGAGGTGTCCGGGTTACTAGTACTTCAAATGTCTTAGCTGTGTTACAGTCTGTGTGTGAGGCTGGCTCTAGAGAATTTATTCATAAAATATTAACATTTTATTAAATATTGAAAAACAGCCAATGAGAAACAGGATTTTCAGAAACAGCTCAAGGCTCTTTTTCAGTATGTAATAAATGTTCATATTTTCAGTATACAAATAAGAACTAAAACAATAACATGCAAAGGTTTACAATATTTATAGTGAATGTTGATTAATGTGTAACCAATTTTTATCATAAATTTTAAATTTGATGACGATGTTGCCAATGCCTTTGGATGTAACGTACGTAGACCATTATACGACTTCGCCAGCGTTATCTTCAGAATGAAGTCACCGCTGATAGGCCTGATGGTGACATCCAAAGGCATTGGCAACATATCGTTGTTGGTCGACCCCATCCGCTCTTTCTCTTTCTCCACTTGTCAATCGCGGCATGATTTCGTACATGTCTGCCATATCATGCAAAATAGACACCTTTTATACCCTGTAGAAGCATTCAGTTCATGCAAATGTTGCTTGAACTTTCTACATTTGAGTGATGATGCGTTTGAGTGATAAACAAAAAAATGAAAAGTTTTCGTTTTCAAGCAAAAATGTTCACATAAATAATCGCCTGTGTTCTTAAATACTAATAAGTCATTTGACAACACAGTAAACTCGTTTTCATTAAGGTAAATTACGAGAAAGGATCTTTAATGACTAGAAAAATACATTTCATAAGTTTCACACTTAAACTTACTCAATAACAGTATTTTTCGTCGTTTAGGGGTTATGATGTAAAGCTTACAACCTTTTTGTCTAGTCAAAAAAGTAAAAATTTACTTTCAACTTTTTCTGGACATCTAAATCACATTTATTGGTTATTACCAGCCTGGTCGAAAACCGGACAATTTTAATCTTTTTAAGCAAGCTGCATTTTGCCACAATATGAATCCATCAGGATTTTTTAACGTGTTATTAGCATAAAGCTACGTTATTCAGCTTTCTTTTGAATCATTCAATTGTCAAATATCTTTGATACTCAAAAAGTTGAAAAAAAGAAGTGGGGTAACGTTTCTTTTGGCGTTGAGTGTAATAAATGTGTGTCGGGTGAAACATCCTGTTGAATATTTATGAAAACGATGACCACAATGCCGTTTTTAATTCAAAAGTGCCAACTTTTGTTTCTCATAACAGTGTCATTATTTTTCAAAATATAAACATGCTATACATCCCGTATGTATTTAAACAATATCTGAAATGATTCTGATTTTATTCGCTCGCGTTTAATTTAAATAGATTAAATCGGTCAAAGATAGCGTATACAATTTGCCGAAAGGAGTATTATCATTAATGAAAATATTATAAATGTTAGTGTATTTGAAGATTTTTTTAATATTTGTATTTGAAGAACTTTTAAAATATGTTATAACCAGTGAATCTATTACAGCAAGTCAGTCCAGTGTAAATCACCTGAACTTGCTAGTCTTACCAAAGTTCACACACATTTCAACCATAACCCAAAAATGTGCCTGTTGTTGGTATAACTTATATATGTGAACAATATGTTTTTGGCAGTTTTCATGGAAGCATGGCTTAACATTGATTTTATGATGAAGTCATTTTGTCCATGCAGTACGTATGTCCGACCCTATACATGCTAGATTCATGAAACTTGATATACCCGTTAACCATGATCCCTAGATGTGTCATTTGTGAGTTGACCCTATATTTGCGGTTTCCATTGAAACAGTGACTCAGTTCGAACGTTATCTTCCCAAATGTAGATGTGAGGTTCATGGAACTTGATCAAATAGGCTTGTCAACCATCATCACTGGATGACCTCTTTGTAGGTTAAACCTTTGACTGGATTTCTTTTGACGGTTTTAATAGAATTGTGACTTGATGTATTATTTGTACATCTGAAATTTCTGTTAGCGATGTGATATGCGGGGGTATATAGATGAGCTGTGTTACATATCTGTGGTCATATACTTCAATTTTATTTCATCAGGCCAGAAAGATCAACGAGATCGCTAAAAAGGCTCACGGGTTGTTTGCCATAAACATCTTTTTTCGTCATCATCTCAACAACTAAATGTGCTAGATGTCTAGTGCATCTTATGTAGAGGCGCCTTGGCAAATGAGGAATGTAACTTGTAGCCGATTTGGTGACCGAATGATCTCAAAGAGTGATCACAGATGTCGTACATTGAGCATATAAGCTTTAATCAAGACACGGGTGCACCTCCCACTTTTCCGAGAGATAGAGTGTACATAAATCTGTCAAAGATGATTCTTTTCATAAACAACAGCTATAGTTATTATATTAGTAGTTACTACAAAATGTTCCTCGACATTCTGCAGCAAAACGCGCAGTTCTGTGTCAGGAGGTGGAGTTTATTTTTCATCCTTCTGCTGCTGTATCACATTCTCTTCCCACAGAGGCAAATCCCTTCAGATTTACGATCCTAACCTTTGTTGTTTTACGCTTGAAATCGAGGGCAGAAAGGGGGTGTCCTGACTGGTTGCAATTGAATCTAGTGGTGCAATCAGCGACGCCGTTGTAAAAGTGACATGTGTCAATGACACGTCATAATGATAACATGACCGTAAGACAAACCTTTACTCGTTTGATATGTTTTCCTCGAAATATGCTATTTGATTTTGGAAAACTATTGATCACAAACATGCTTATGAATAAAGAGACCAAATCAGAGACAAATACCAAAAATAGTTCCTTTGTGCTATTTACATCAGACATATTCTAAGGACATATGCTAATGAGCAAGACCTTTAAGAGTAAAATGCCAAGATCTTTGAAATCACCCGGTCGACAAGGTCACTGAAAGATGATTTTCATTGGTTAAGAAGCAGCCCGGGATTAAGTGTGATATTCATTTCTGGACCAGTTCTAAAAATCACAAGGCGTAGCTCAATGAAACTTGGTATGGGAAACAGTCACAATGTGCAGATGTGCCTTCTGAAGTTTTATACTTCTTTTTTAAATTTTATGTTTGGCCGTTTCCAAGGAACTTACGATATCATTTCCGGACCAAAACTGTTTTTAAAGTACCTTGAGAGTTGCCTCTTTTCAAACATCTTTTAGAGTTTTATTTTTGGTCCATAGTGTGACAG
Organism: Gibbula magus; assembly: GCA_936450465.1. NCBI lineage: Eukaryota > Metazoa > Mollusca > Gastropoda > Trochida > Trochidae > Gibbula > Gibbula magus. Next base: position 61,525,631 of record OW388291.1, read on the forward strand.
TCACACAATGATCTGATTTAAATGTAACACAGCTGTTTGAGATTTTCTTATTCACATCTGAATATGCATAAAAGATTCACCACCAATAGTGTTTCTCCCGTCACTTCCTGCAGTCTTACAGATTTGATGGTCACATCCGGTACAGATACCACTCCATCATCTTACCACTAATAATGATTCTCCCGTCACTTCCTGCAGTCTTACAGATTTGATGGTGACATCCGGTACAGCTACCACTCCATTATCTTACCACTAATAATGATTCTCCCGTCACTTCCTGCAGTCTTACATATCTGATGGTCACATCCGGTACAGATACCACTCCATCATCTCACCACTAATAATGAATCTCCCGTCACTTCCTGCAGTCTTACAGATTTGATGGTGACATCCGGTACAGCTACCACTCCATCATCTTACCACTAATAATGATTCTCCCGTCACTTCCTGCAGTCTTACAGATTTGATGATCACATCCGGTACAGCTACCACTCCATTATCTTACCACCAATAGTGTTCTCTACTATTTTTCTGCAGTCTTACATATCTGATGGTCACATCTGGTACAGATACCACTCCATCATCTCACCACTAATAATGATTCTCCCATCACTTCCTGCAGTCTTACAGATTTGATGGTCACATCCGGTACAGATACCACTCCATCATCTCACCACTAATAATGAATCTCCCGTCACTTCCTGCAGTCTTACAGATTTGATGGTCACATCCGGTACAGATACCACTCCATCATCTTACCACTAATAATGATTCTCCCGTCACTTCCTGCAGTCTTACAGATTTGATGGTCACATCCGGTACAGCTACCACTCCATCATCTCACCACTAATAATGAATCTCCCGTCACTTCCTGCAGTCTTACAGATTTGATGGTCACATCCGGTACAGCTACCACTGCATCATCTTACCACCAATAGTGTTCTCTAATAACTTTCTGCAGTCTTACATATCTGATGGTCACATCTGGTACAGATACCACTCCATCATCTTACCACTAATAATGATTCTCCCGTCACTTCCTGCAGTCTTACAGATTTGATGGTGACATCCGGTACAGCTACCACTGCATCATCTTACCACCAATAGTGTTCTCTAATAACTTTCTGCAGTCTTACATATCTGATGGTCACATCTGGTACAGATACCACTCCATCATCTCACCACTAATAATGATTCTCCCATCACTTCCTGCAGTCTTACAGATTTGATGGTCACATCCGGTACAGATACCACTCCATCATCTCACCACTAATAATGAATCTCCCGTCACTTCCTGCAGTCTTACAGATTTGATGGTGACATCCGGTACAGCTACCACTCCATCATCTTACCACCAATAGTGTTCTCTAATAACTTTCTGCAGTCTTACATATCTGATGGTCACATCTGGTACAGATACCACTCCATCATCTCACCACTAATAATGAATCTCCCGTCACTTCCTGAAGTCTTACAGATTTGATGGTGACATCCGGTACAGCTACCACTCCATCATCTTGCCACCAATAGTATTCTCTAATAACTTTCTGCAGTCTTACATATCTGATGGTCACATCTGGTACAGATACCACTCCATCATCTCACCACTAATAATGAATCTCCCGTCACTTCCTGAAGTCTTACAGATTTGATGGTCACATCCGGTACAGATACCACTCCATCATCTTACCACTAATAATGATTCTCCCGTCACTTCCTGCAGTCTTACAGATTTGATGGTGACATCCGGTACAGCTACCACTCCATCATCTTACCACTAATAATGATTCTCCCGTCACTTCCTGCAGTCTTACATATCTGATGGTCACATCCGGTACAGCTACCACTCCATCATCTCACCACTAATAATGAATCTCCCGTCACTTCCTGAAGTCTTACAGATTTGATGGTCACATCCGGTACAGATACCACTCCATCATCTCACCACTAATAATGAATCTCCCGTCACTTCCTGCAGTCTTACAGATTTGATGGTCACATCCGGTACAGCTACCACTCCATCATCTTACCACTAATAATGATTCTCCCGTCACTTCCTGCAGTCTTACAGATTTGATCGTCACAATCAGTACAGTTACCACCAATACTGTTTCACCCATCATTTCCTGCAAAATAATGGCCTAAGTTTTCTTAAAATTTTCTTTTAATGCTTTTACTGTTCAAATTAGTCCTTGTCTTGGTTTTGATGACTATCATAATTGACAATCTGGTCAACTCTTGGGGTATGTCAGCTGTGTCTGCTTACCCTGAGGAGTTGCAGAAAATTGAAGTTTAAAAAATTATCATTCATAAGTTTAAATGAATATGAAGCATGTGTAATGTATTTTTCTCGAGAAAGACAGATTATTACCTCTACATACATTAAATATCGGAATCAATTGAGCATAAAATCGAGACAATATACCCTTGCAATTATTAAGACGATTTTGATTTACCTATTTTAACAATGCAACAATCAGTGCGGCGATCCACTTTGAAGACAATCCTTGAGGCTGTGACTGGAACCAGCTCTGTGGAACTCATTACCCGGTAATAAATTAATGATGATTATCACTGCTACTAGATGAATTAATTTGGTGTGTTAAATTGCCAAAAACACATGTTATGCAATAATTATATAATTGCCATCTGCTGAATTACCGAGTTAGATATCTAAACATATGATAAATGGAAATTTTAGTTGTTTTATTGAAGATTTGTTTGTGAAATTAACGATCAAAATGTTGCAAATTTACGTTGAATTATGACTATCGCCGATAATGAGATTACCCCAGTGACGTCACAGGAGTCATTGCTTCAGGGACCACACCCCCGCATATTTTCATTCTGGCCACTGGGGCTAAATTAGTCGTTTTTTCAAAAAGCTGTATATAAGTAATCTATGGGCTGATTTCAGAAATTTAAAATCGAGCAAATTGAAATCTGAATGCGATCATATGGAATGACATCTAACCTTTAAGTAACTTTGATGAAACCAAATTGTATCGCTGATCTAAAACGAGGTTACATAGTTCAGAAGATCTAAATAATTTCTATTTCTTTAATTGGAATCTACATGAAACAAAAAACAAAACAAAGAACAAAATTAATGGAAAAGGGAATTCAATATTCAAGAAGTGACTCGACTTTAATGATTTCCTTTACTTTAAAATTGATACTCATAGATACAAAAGAAAAGAAACACTGTGTATGGATAATATGACATCTTTATTATTGCCCCAACAAAATGATAAGTATTTGAAAAATATATCATAACATATATTAATATACCAGTGTATGAAATTGGGTCCAGTTTATCTGTAACTTTCTGGTAATAACTCTTCCTCTGGGACAAATATTGACAATATAACACTTTTGGTCTGGTAATTTTGAGGATTATGTCACACACTGTAAATAAATGTATTACAAATCAGCTTTCTATCCATAACAACACACAACCAAAAATAAATAACATATTCCAGCCTAACAAGACAAAAGTCATGCACGCTTTAATGGAATTGGACGGCTTTGAATAAAACATACAATAGAGTGAGCTTAAAATTGTTCTCTTTTGGCAAATGGCAGCAGGAATCACTATCACAGGCACAAATTTATAATGCTGTTAATCACAAATATGTAAATAATAAATATCACAAGAAGTTAATATAAAAACACATAAAACTTGTTTCCCAGTTACATAATATAGATTATTCCATTGTAACAAACATACAGTAAGTAATAAAACAGAGCCATTTGCTCTGTAGTTCATCAGTATGTGGATGATTTATTAGTGGTTATATTGGTTGAAAATCTATCACAATGTACTCCAGTAATACATTTTTAAAATTTGGGTCAAAATGGTGGGATAGAATATTGCATTTCATGCATTTTCACTGATTGAAATAACTCACCTCCACAAAATAACATCAATGTTGAAGTCATGCAGAAATAGAATGATGTCATAATGATGACCAGTATTGGCCACATCAAACAAGGTGATCTCAATATTCCCTCTCGTCAAGTAAAGATTGGCGGACGACTGCCCATGCCATAGGGCCATCAGGCCTTTGAGGTCCGATGGGATAAAAACTGAGACAGCTGCTTCCTTAAAGGATCTTTGGCAAGTCTAGATGTATATTGTTCTCCAGCAACAATTGTAGAAACAACATCAAATGGTGGTAACCATATTTAACATATTACAAGAGAAATCTTACAGATCATTGGATTCAGAAAATGATTAACCCTGTGATGGATGAGACAGATGTGAATACTTCAAGCTCTTGGATCCAAACTCCAGCTTATTGAAATAATGGACTTGGCACAAATTGTCAAGGGCTGTGATGGATATTCAGATACCTGAGTCCAAGTCAGAGAGATACAAGTAGAATTGGGTCCTTTATTTAGGTACCGGATTTAACAAACATATTAAGAAATATTCTTGTTTACAAATTAAAGAACAAATTAAGTTGAAAAATTTCCAAGAAGTTAGTTCAGTGATCCCTTACAATAACACTCTATTATGTAATAGGTGCCGGTTTTAAGTTACTTTGAATGTTTGGTAAACCATGACTAAATGTCTTTCCACATTCAGTTCTTTAGATTTCTAGGTACTCGATTCCGATTTTAGTACTTGATTGCAGGGACTTACTATTTTTGCTCTCGGCCCTATCTCAGAAATTGTTCAGTGTTCTGCTCAGGTTTATTTTATATTTCAACTCAATTCAATTGTCGCATTCATATATTTTGATTATTCGTTGTCTATTGAAATGCATTGCATAGGCAAATCCAGTGTTCAAAATATATTGTCTTTCAAAGTTTTAAATCCAGATCATTTAAACTTTAAAGTTTGCAAGCAAGTCTATTTTCACAGTTTGTACTACACTTTTCTAAATCCAGCATTTAAACTTGAAGAAGGCTTGAAGATCGGGATCGTCCACTTCCTTTCTGTTGACGCCAGCATACACCTTCTTGAGCAGGTCGGCCTTGAATAACTCCTCCAGCTTGTTGACATGCCTCTCCAGAGATGCTGAAATTACAAGTTGTAATATCATATCATTGGTAATGGCAAGGGACATGGAAATAAACTGTTAATGAAAAAACGTTTTCTCTTTGATTGGCAAAAAGTCAAGTCATAGAAAGTTTAATCGAAGTTCATAGGCCAATCTCAGTGATAATGTAATGGCATCTGCTAAATATAATATTTTTTTTAAAATTCTCCTGTTACAGGTGTCAAGTGAAATCAACTAATTCAACAATTAAAGTTCTGCTATATCAGTGCCAAACCATTCTGAGTGGCAATCTACAAGATTTGCAGATTAACAGCCTTTGAAACTCCACCCCTCTCCAGCCTCTTGATCCAGCAATGAAGGACATACAGGTAGAGGGTTTACCATAGGAGCCTTCGTATTAACCTGCATTGTTGTTCAGCTTTAAGTGGATTGATCCACAATAGGATTCAAACATATTCATATCAGTGTTTCTCATTGTATCAATGCTGGAAAAACTACCCTCAAGCATAAAATGTTCGTTTTAACCAAGGTCAGAAATTAGCACATGCCGGTAGCAAACGGCTAGTGAAAAACACCCAGGGTTAGTGAAACGATAGTACTTCTAGCAGTGTATGAAATAAGGCCTGTATGACCCTGGGCCCTACCCTAGTTATCTTTGGTTCGGTTTTGTAACTTTAAAAGTTTTTGTTTTTGTGTACTTCATACACTGGTTCTTGCTCAAATAACTACCGGTAGTTAAATTCAAGGAAAATATAAAGAGTATATTTAAAATAATGCAGCATCTTGAATGGCAAATGTTTTGATAATGTAAGTTTACACCTGTATAAGACAGATGATATTTTTGTCTAAACCTTATTAACTAGAATGGCTCATACCTATACCAAGTACACGTCCAAGTGCAATCATGTTCGGAGCGAGTCTGGGATCATCATATTTCTCATTCTTCATCAGAAGACGGACAATCTCTCCGAAAATGTACGCATCATCAAACGAGGGCTCCTCTGGAACAGGGAACTTTGCGAACACATCGACCGCAGCCAGGGGGTCCTTACTGGTCAGCATCTCCGCACTCTCGATATACGCATCATGAACCTGAATGAAACATACAATTGAGTTACCTTACAATTGAAATTAGCTGTTTCTTTATGACAAACTTTAAATGATCAGAATTCGGTTCCTTATATATATGTGTGTATGAATGATAAACAAATTTGGATTAATTTCAGTCAAATTAAAAGTGCCCTATCAAATGAAATACATGCCTTTACTTCGACTGAGATCAACTAGATAACTCTACCTGAGGTGCCATGTCAATAACTTGACTGTAGTATGTGTGAGCGCCCTGTGGATCCCCAGCTGACTTGAAGGCGCGGGCAAGACCTAGACGGGGGTGGTACATCTTCTTATTGAGGGGGGCAGACTTGCTGGGGGTGGGGGCTGCCACTGGGGGGTCAGATTTAGCAGGTTCTTGTTTCATCTCCGTAGCTGCTGGGGCTGATAAAAAAATGGCACTGGTTGCTTTATAACCCTTAGTTTTTCCTAATACCTGTTTCATAAATAATGTTTATGTCTAAAAGTTAAGATATTTTAATTAATTTCAAAGATTTAATGAAATACACAACAGACATTCTAAGGTTTGAATTGAATGAAAAAGACTAGCAAATGTGAGACAATTATTTTGGTAATTTTGCAATTTGTTTTATTTTGTCTTATATTTATCAAAGGACAATTAAATATTTAGAATTATTAGCTTTCACCACCAAATTATGTTTATTCAATAGTCTTAAGTATAATTTAAATGTAATTGAAAGTCCAAACTTTAACAGTAAAAAGCATAAAAACTCAAACAAAGCAAAAACACAATGATAAGGTATAGATCATTCATTATAATCTCTTTTCTCAACTCATTTTAAAACACTTGAAAATTTAACTACTGATATGAATAAACTGACTTCACTTCAACATTTATGTCACAGTAGATGAAGAAATAAAACAGAATCGTGTTATTCTTTTATCAAGTTATTCTGTGAATCTTACTGAAAAGTTTCTATTGCTGATGTTATACAATTAAAACAGAGAGAACAACAATAGAAATCATCATTAATTTACAAAATAATAGTAAATTGCGAATAATAAAAAACTTCAAAATTCAACTTCAAAGCAAACACAAAATACAGTGTGTGAAATAGCGGACGAGATTTTAAACAACAGAACATTTTTATCAATTCATCTCTGTCAACAATATCATTCTTGAAACATCCTAAAGTAAAGAGTTTAAAAAAATAAATTTAAATTATATTTAAAGAATGAGCACATGTATCTTGAAGCCCATTCCATGTTCATAATTTAATGTCAAGTTCACTCAGGTAAAATATTCAGATGGTCATTTACTTTGCAACTATTTCACACACCGATATAAAGCCATAGAGGTTACTGTCTACACCCTGACTGCACAACAACCTCTTGTTAGAAAGCAACAAACCAACACACCTGCCGATACAACGGGTTTAGAGGCAACGCACGAGTGTCCCGACTTGGCACTCGACACTGTACCTGTAGCTTTCACTGGAGCCACTTTCACAGAACTTGATGATCCAGATTTGGCTGCTTGAGCTCCAGGCTTGGCTGCTGCTCCACCCTGGATAATACACAGAGGATATTATGAGCATCCATGTTACCATACTTTTATGACACAAGTGCTTATATATAGTATTCGCAACGACAGCAAGGGATATACCAATATTCAGGAACAAGTGTCATAATTACAGTATGACAAGGACACACATGTAGTGTTCTATTTAGTACCAAAGTCATAGAATTATTGAAAAACGCAGAATTCATCTTCCATGAATAAACTGGCTCCTTGAGGTTGTCGTAGACATCATAGCATTGTTTGTGATGTCATATCGGGCATCGTATGAAAACTTTGAATCCTGCAATGATTGTCCTCACAGGTCATATAAAGAGAAAATATGGTTTATGAAAAATCAATGAAATAAGGTTACAAATTCTAAACATGCATGTGCATTAGGTCCCTGGATATAGCTCATTTGTTAGCGAGTCCACACATTACCAAGAAGATGAAGGGAAAAAAAATAAATAGAGCCATAGGCTCTGTAGCTCATCAGGGTTTGTATTGTTTGATGTTGAAGACTGACCTTTTCTCCAAATAAATCACTATCACTTGACATGACCATGTAATGTCCATGATTGCCAAAATTTTCAAGTGAAAGTGCATAACTTCTTCACAATTTCTGCATGGATCCAGAAGAGAAGGTGACTCTTCCAATTCAAATGGTGTAGACATAATCTCCATATCATGACAAAAAATAATAAAACATTTGGTGGTAATTTTTCTCTTCTTCTATTGTTACTATTCTTAACCCTTAACTTGCGAATCCCGGAATTATCTGGGAGGGCTGTAAGCAAGTCAGAGCTACCTCATTTTGGATCCCGGATCCATTACTTTGAAATAATTCACGGCAGACTCTCAGTTTACTAGCCGTGGTACGGGTCCCGAGTCGATTGTGTCCGTGAGTCGCTCCATGAGAATGGCTGTATTTACACTCCGAGGTTAGCCGTGACAATGAAGCTTTGATCAGTGTCTGGTCGGAATGTCCAGCAAAATTCACACCAATTTGCGTGTGCATTGTTGACCCGTAATGCATCGATATTAGCTTTACAAAAGGCAAATTTTGTCGGGCTTAGCCCTGAAGCCTAATTTCGCTTGAGGCTATTTTCACCCACGTGTTTGCATTGCGTCGGGTTTGCCTCGCCCAGGCCTGCTATCTGCCTCGCATCTAGCGAGACGGGAAAAAAATCGCTAACTCGCCTTACTCCCGCACTACATATCATGTGAGCGAATTGTTTGTTTGCAAAAACAAATACGGCAAAATAAAGGGAAAATAATGGACTACATTCCCATATAAAATTAGAAAAACAAAAAAATAAAGACACAGCAAGCGCCGTGGAAAAGGTCATGTTTTCACTTCAACAATCCCTTTAACAATCGGCGATTTTCACAACTTCTTACACATTTATCATGGCTAAAATACTGAATGCATTTTCATATTTTTTATATCACAATAAACCGAAAAGAATAATCTTTTATTCTATATAAAATGCACATATTTATTCACAGAAATAAAGATACAATTTTACCTTTCTGAGAGGCATGTGAAACCAAACGGCACAGAATCTAATCAACATATTTTCATCAGTTATGGTAGAGGTTAGCTTTTATTTGAAAGGTCAAACAACATAACCATATTTGGGTTGACATGTGCTTATTTGTCAACTGGTTCGAGATTATGATTTCTTGGAAAAGTGCGATGAACGACCGTTCGCAATGCTGCATACATGTTCTAAGTATGTACGATTTGATAGGTGGAAATAAAGACAAACTCTACATAGCTATAGAATTATAACCAAAGGTCGCATTCTAATAATTTTTATATCATTGTGAAGCTAGACATCTTGTCTTCAATTCCTTATATAAATGGATTTTTTTTCGTTTCGTATTTATGATGTTACGAGGCCCGAATTAAAGACAATCTTTCGAAAGTAAAAGAATAAAAACGAAAAAATCATAGAAAATTCATTCAAAGTTTCGGGTGTGAATTAGCCATTTGTGTCAGGTGTCGCTACTTGAATTTGTATTGAACGCCCGTATATAGTCCTTAATCGCCATGTAGATGCGGTATATTTTGTAAAAACGGTACCGGAATTGCCGCCTGGAAATTCCGCCAGCAGAGCTAGTTAGTGCCAAAGCCCAAACTACTGCTGCGAACCTGTAAATTCCGCCACAGGAGCTAAAATTGGTAAAATATATATAAACGCAACGTAAGGGTTAAAGGTATTTTGCCAACCTGCAGAGAACTATAACAAAAAACCTTAACCATATCCTCTCCTTCCCGCCAAAATTCCTCTTTAAGTCAACCAAGTCCCCCAACTCTGATCCCCTGATCCCTCTGCTAGTTAACCCCTCAAGCTAATTAACCTCGTACTCACTGCTTCTTGTCGCCTGCTTGTGCAGTGACACAACTGAGACCCGATACCATAGGTTAGAAGGTCAATATGCATATCCAGGCTTGCTTGGGGCAGGACAGCTGTTTACAGTCATTGAGGAACTAAGGGGAGAGGGGTAGATTTCAAAACAGTTTTTTTGGTCGTGACCCCTGTTACCCATATTTAGGGTCACTTGCTAAGTCAACAACATTTCAGCTTTGGGGGCCACTGGGTCACAAATTCTTCAATTTAGAATCCCCATTGGCCAAGAAGTCTGCACACAACATTTCAGCTCTCTAGACCTTTTGGTACTGGAGAAGAAGATGAAAATAGACTTTTATGGTCGTGACCCCTGTGACCCTATTTGGGGTCACAGGGTCACAAAATCTACACTTTAGAATCCCCATTTGCCAAGGAGTCTGCACATAAAATTTTAGCTTTCTATTGGTTCTGGAGAAGAAGTCGAAAAAGCGAAAAGCTGACAGATGGACGGACGCCGGACCCCATGACATGGAAGATGGAAGATGCATCAACAAATAAACGGTTGAAATTCATATTTTAAAAGAATAAACAGTTTAGCTGTTGTGAAGTAAGAAAAGGTTTACCCTGGTTGCCGCTGCTCCCCGTGCTGCTCCGCGAGCTGGTGCTGTGCTACCTCCTCTCCCTGCTGCTGCTCCACGACTTGCTGCTCCTGTACATGGAGTAGATAGGTATTAGCATGAGATGATAGGAGGTGATTTGGGGTTATGCAACAAACAGGTTGAAGCATGAAATGAGGCAATTTGGGGCTCAACACTGTTTTCATATCACAGGGCTAGTATTGTTGTCAGAAAGCCTGCAATAGTTATGAGTTTATGGGTGACAATGAGGCCTGTAAACATTGGCTAGTACTAGGAGTGTTTGTGCTACTGGACCGAACTAGTACACAGGGAACTATTGCACACAAACTTTACTGCATGTAAACAGTTCTCAACAGCAGATTAAGTTGCTCAGCTCTTGGTGGGTATATTAAGTGGATCACATTAACATTTTTCTGTGTAACTCCAACATCCATTTGGTACAAGCAAAATCGAGATCACACCAAACTCATGTTACAGATATTATATTTGAGAAACTAAATATCATTCATATTTTCCTGCTTAAATCATAGTCACTCACCCCCTCTAGCTGGAGCAGTTGCTGCCCCTCTCCCCCTCCCTGCAGGCGCCCCCCTCCCTGCCGCCCCTCCCCTGGCGGCCCCACCCCGTGCTCCTCCTGCTGCAGGCTTGTCGGCAGGTTTGGGTTCTGCTGCCTTCCTTCTCTCCTCCTCAGCCTTCAGCTTGGCCTGCCACCATTGCTGACCTGAACCAATACAGTTAGCTTCTGATAAAGGAAACTGAGCGTTTTAACAATTATACAAGATGTGATACCAATAACAATTTTTAGTCACTCTACATTAGAAGAATACATGTCCACCATATTTTCATTTATATTGACATTCAGGCATGTTTCATTCTGTTCCATTGGGGTATTATTATCCACAATTCTACTACAAATAACATGATTGTCTGATCTGTCTGGCTGGTTGTTCGTCACTTTATATAGCACACATTTTGAAAACTTGACATTACTTATGTGAGCATTGCCAATTTTGCTCGATTATGAATCATTTCTTTGGCTGGTTTTAGTGTTACAGGTCCACATATCCCATCTCCCCAGAGTCAGACTGAGTGACCTCACCTGTGAGCAGCTCCAGTGGTCCCCCTGCAGCAGGTTTGCCCTCCATCTCTATACACGCCTTGAAAGATGACTTTGCGTCCTCCAGAAGCTTGTCCGCTCCCTCACCAGGGGGCGTGTTCTCATATTTGGCGAGCTGAGCCGCACCTAGGAGGTAAAGAGAGGCGCTGGAGCAGGGTTGGATCTTAACCAGCTGCTGGCAGGTCTGGGGAAACAAGCAAATATCTTGACAATGTCCAGTAGTCTTATACCTAATATATTGTGAATGAGAAGTTAAACATTATTGTGATCGTTAGAATTATCTATCGAGTGATGCTCCCAGTCATCTTTTGATAATCTTATTCCAGGAAAAGAGGATATCCTGGATATATAGTTGATGTACAGGAATTTCTTTTTATAACAAGGAGATATTTGGCAGTCTAATGGAAAATCTATAGCTTGAACTCAAAGGACATGAATTGACCATTGAATTCAAACTTCTGGTTTATTAGGTTTTATTTAACCCTCATGTTCTTGTAGAGATATTGTAAGACTTAGCACACAACCAACACAACACAATACAACAGAATAGTTAAATTTTACTCAAGTTGATACATAGTGATTATATAACAAAGAATGAGTCTTATGACTTTTTAAGAGATTAATTAAATTTTGGTAATTTGAAGAGTTTGGATCAAAGTCATATGGCATATTTTCAAATGCTTTAATTTCGTTAATATTTGAATTTATCATAAGGCAGTACAAAGTACACAAAGAAGTGTCTGACAACAAAATACGGGAATTCATCATGAACCATCATGAAACATCATGAAAAATATGTCACTGCTGTTTCGCCTATTAGTGAAAACAATAGGTAGGTTATGATTATACTGAAACCACACACCCTCTCCTGCAGATCAAGAAGCTGAGAGTTCTGAGGGATGGTGGCGTTGATGATCAGAGCAGACAGTCTCTCACAGCGCTGAGCTATCACACCCTCCCGCCCGCTCTGATTGGCTGACAGTAGATCCAGCAGATGAGCGTGAGCGTCCAGTAGAACCCACTCCGTCTGCTTGTATGTGTCTCCTCTCGACAGCGTCGGCAACACTTGGGATGCAAGCAGTGCTGCGCTGGATGGGAGAGGAATGTCTTTCTATATATATGCTTATAATCCTTTTTTTAAAGGACATATTTATTTCAGAAGGTTACAAAGGACACCCATTATGGTTATTAATCATCTTAATGTATTTAATTAAACATGAAATAAACATGTTTAAAAATAACAGAAAAAAATGGAAGTAGATTTCCAAAACAATCTGCTGAAGTGAGTGAGTGAATTATTGTTTGGCATAAATGACTGACTATGATAAACTTTTGGCTCAAACAATCAGTGATCTTAACCATCAAATGTAAATAATTTTTAATTCAAATGTGGCATGTTATACATTGTGATGTTCTTGAAGCAACTACTTCTTCAGTCTCTCACCTATGGTAGACCTCCTGAGCAGAGATGCAGTCTTTTTCTGGATTTGAAGCGAGGAGTTGACCAAGTTGGATCACACCTCTCAGGAGATGGACGTTGGTCAAACGGATCAAATTCTCACACTGCAGACTTGTCACTGTACTAAAAGAAAGAGTTTGAATGTTGACAATGCTTGTATTGTTGGTGGTTCACATATTGAAAAGGAGGAGGTTTCACCCAGGAGTTTCATTCAATCTACATGCAAACTTTTTTAAATAGGGGGAGGGTTTGAACTGTAATAAGGAAAACGATATGAGCATATTTATAATTTTATAAGTAACAGCATGCCAACACAAGCCAAAATGCACTGTAGTATCCATCACCAGCACTGAGTATCAAGGAGTAACCCCCACCGTGGGCGAGTGCCACCCGTCTCTAAATCTAAATATCAGGGAGTAAAATGATTTTATATTTGCTATAAAACATATTGTAAAGCTGTAAAGGAAAGTCTCACATGTATTCGTCCTCTGACAGGGCAAACTTTGAGTTCTCTGTCAGCAGGACCTCCATGGCCTCCTGTAGATACGTGATGGCCTCCTTAGTGCGCGGCCCGGGGCCTCCTTTCTGTAGAGCTAGAGCCAGGCCCAGGTAGATTCTGTACACAAATCATAATAATGTCGGTTAGGTGAAGGTCAGGAGTCAAAACTGAACTTTAAACACAAGACATACAGACTAGTGCATCCTCGGCCAAACACATTTCATCTAGCCAAATAACTCAAGTGATCTTATGCTAAACCTTTTGACTGGCAGAATGTTTAATTTACTGCCCTGCATTCATTTCACTAGCCATGGGATAGCCTTGGTAGAATCTATACAATAAACAAATCAGATATGAGGCCTGACAAAACAGGGCCAGATACTGCAAGTGCTGTGTTTTACTATAGGGACGTTCACACATTAAGGGCAAAGGTTTGTCACATGCCCTCCAGACAATTTTTAAATCTTTCACTTATCCTATAATGGAACAAGTTCAATGATCTGGAAAGACATGAAGTTTAAAGAACCATTGCAGATATTTGTCGAAGAACATGCACAAACTAAACTTCCAGTCCAAGTAATACCGGTATGTGAATACTGGTAATTGATAATCAAGTAGGCATCGACGATCTCTTGACACTGTAATTCTCTCAGCAACCTTAGACAACTTATTAAACATCGTTTATGTAACTTTTAAGAAAAACTTTTCGTTAAAATGGTTACAAACTTAGCAGGTTGATGTTTTGGATTCCAACTGAGGGCAACCTCTAGACGTTTGACAGCGTCTGCGTAGTTCCCCTGTATCACCAACAGTCTCCCCACATGGAAGTTGTAGATAGACTTTGCCTCGTCCAGAACCATAGCATCCAAATACTTCATGTATGCCTGACCGAGTGGACTGCTGTCGTTTTCAGCTTTAAGAGCTGCAGCTCCTTCCTACATAGAAACAAACATAATTAGTAAAATCATATACATCTGATAAAATACTACACACAATACAGAAAACCATTCATGACAATGGCTAATAAAGACAAAACGTTTTTGAAAGTGCAATACCATTTGAATGCTGTATTAATACCGTATTTTGATAATTCAATGTGTTTAATAATTATTGAAGTATAACATTCATTTGAAATTGTATATGTTCATTATCATTGATTGATTGATTTATTTGTATTAACCTATCGTAATTAATCACGCTCAGGGAAAGTTCTTCAAGTTGTATTTTTGAAGTTGATAAGATGAAAGCGGAAGAGCCAAATTATTGAACATTTTCACCTGAGAGGCTTTCTTGGAGTACCACACATACAGCCCCATAACATGGTCAGTCCCGTGCTGTCCGGTCTCCAAGAGGTGGTGATACTCTTCGTCCACTGCCTTCAGTATGAGAGATATCGGCGCTGTACTCTCCACTCCCCGCAACTTGGCAATAGCCAGCACTTCCTCTTCCTTTGAACTCTCCTTTGCTTTCACATTGAAGGAAGGGATGTCAGCGCTCTCCTGAGGAAGAAATTTAAATGGATTATCATCATTTGGTTTGAAACATAGCGAACCCTTGTAGAAAAACCTTTTGACTTCTTTGCAACTGATAAATACAATGCAAGGAGATATATTTCTTTCTAGTCATTTTAAAATAAAATAAAAACATAATGTACACTGTTCCACTCTACTCATTCTACTCCAAAAACTATATTCTAAGTTGCATTTTCATGTAAACAACCAAATATGAAAATCCCAAAAAGTTGAAGAAGATCTACCCAGTACACTACTTGCTTGATACATTTGAGAAATATGGTCCATAAACAAAAAGCCTTGACACAGAGAGAAGTAGATGAAAGTAATTTCTGCAACAATACAACAATAAAGCACAGATTACAAAATGTTCAAGTTGTACAAGTTACAGTTGTAGGCATGGACTTGTTATCATTATTTTCACCTCTTTTTTCAAACCATACACATCTTCAGCAAAGTATTTCTCCTCGAGAACCAGCCCCAGTTGATAGTGTAGGTCTGCATCCTTCCCCTTGAACTTTATTGCTGTTGCATAGTGGTAGATGGCCTGGTTGAGGAAATCTATCGGAGACTCGTCCTCAGCGTACTGTACTGACTGACCTGATGGACATATTCAAGTGAGTGAGAGAGTGAGTCAGTTACTGTTTAACGCTGATTGGGCAATATTAGAACCATTAGCAGTATGAATATTTGAGAAATTTGTGTGAGATAACAAATTGTTTCTTATATTATGAGTTGAATAATATTTCTTTCAATTTACACATTTTAATTTTGATAGAACTTTATCATGTATTTCCAGGTTTCTTAAGTGTCTTCCAGTCATATACTTGGACTAACAAATAGCTACAATTTGATTTAAACAATAATTGTTATTTTCATAGATTTCATGTTGTTTTCCTGCATTAACCTGTAACAAAAAACATTTTCATGGTTGTGAGAAGAAAGAAAAGATTTACATGCACAAGAATAAAGATGCAGTGTGTTCTACAGTGAACAAGCATTTGACATGCAACTGTAACGATAAGATCACTGAAATACTGACACCCCAGCCCAGTAATCATTACAATCCCGATGACAATGAATCCCCGACAGACCCACCAGGTTTAGGGAGACTGTGAAAGTACTTCTGCACCTCTCCCTGGGCTGTCTTCACGAGTTCCTTCACGTCCGTCTCGTCAAACACCTGCTGTAGTCCCTTCTCCCACTTACGTACCTACACAACATGCATTATTAGGATTTTGATTAAAGGAGTTGGACATGTTTTGTTACTCATTAACTTTTCACTTGTTTAGTTAGTAATGGTGATCCTTAATCTCTGACCAAAGCAGATTAATCATTACGTCAGTTACCTGATGTCAGCCTGTCATAAACTGTTTGGCACATATGATCTCACCAGGTAATATAATAATACAATAAAATACTATATTTAAAATGCGCACATATCCATGCTCAATGCATGCTCAAGGCACTACACAATTATTACCCTGAAGGAATCGTACTTTCGGTGCCGCCATATAGGTCCATACATTGAGGTGAGTTGGGGCTTAACACCGCATTCAAGATTATTTAACTTATATCGTGGCTGCTAGTATTATGGCAGGGAGAAAGCCTGCAATGCCATGTGGCTGTGCATTGTTGTGAAACCTGCGAGCATTGGCTGGAACTAGCGGTAGTACTATGCTGTGGGTGGTACTATGCTGAAATTCAGTGAAGCATTGCACCCAAACCTTACTGCGTGTAGAACAGTTCTCTACTGCAGACAACGTGCCGAACGTGCTAACCACTGCGCTATTCTGGCCCCCTCGCCAGGTAAAGGGTTAGCAAGGCTATAGTGTATATACAAACATGCACAACACAAACCTACCTTAGTGCTAACTTTGCTAATCGAGAAACTATTTTTGATTCCAACAATCCAGGATTCTCCATTACACATTAGAACAAAGGTTTCTTGGGAAGACTTGAGTTGTGGGAGAGAATGAATATCATCATGCAGTTGGTGAAATGGACAAGCAAGGTTCAGAATGAGATTTGGATTTGTGACTATGAAAGAGTACAATCTACATGTATTCAGTGAAAGAGGACATTCAAACAGGCAGAACGAAATGCATTGTGTCTAAATATTTGGAAATTGTAACAAAGATATATGTGAATCATTTTTAAGTCAATAAGATTTAGAACTAAACAATCAGATTTGTTTGTTTTTTCAATCAATTTGATTACGGTAAAAGTTGTATCGATTATCATGAAACTTTTAATTTTAATATATACATACCGGTATCATGGTTATATTTTCTCTTTTATGATAAGTAAATTTGACATAAACAGTTTTTAATTGTCATAAAGAATTGAGGTTGTTCTTAGTCTCAAATTTTGTTTTAATGAAAAGAAACTAAATAGGGCCTACAGGATATTGTATTGTATTGAAACATAAGACTCTGAGATTTTGTGATATGTACAGTCAGACCTCGTTAACCCAGACCCCGTTTATCCAAAAACCCAACCATCCGCATGGTAAGTATTTCAAATTTTCTCTTCACATTTCTATGCAAATGATGATTCGCTTAACCACATGACTTGCTTTCTGGACGATTTTCCTCTGTACCACAATCATGTGAATAAATGGAATCTGACTATATTGTAACATGAAATGTGGTTCCGTGAAATGTATGTATTTTCAACACTAACTTACTAAAATAAACTGAACACATAATACTGCTCACCTCTACTGTGTGTTTCACAGGGCAGGTAACTCCTTTAAAACGATCACCGAGGTCCTGGTGGACAGAACAAACACATACAGATATCACAGATTATGAATATGGTACTTTGATAATAGGGTTCCCTTTCGTTACAGGTGTTAAAATGACATGCCAGTGTCAATAAGTAATGTAATTACAGATATGAATCAAATTAAGTCATTAAGTTCAGCATATGTGGCAGTATTAAAGGATTAGGCAATGATCAGACCTCTTTAAAAGTTAAAAGTAAAATAGAAGTCTGTAACCTCAGATTTGTAGATTGTTAATCCCCCTTTCAACAATCATTAACTTTCATTATGTGAACACATATGTGAACTATCAATCTGACATACCTCTACTTTTGGAGCAACATTGCATTTCTCAATCTGAGCACCAAGATCTCTAAATTTGGTATTCTCTGAAACTCCTGGTCAACAAAGCAAATACAGTTCTTCTTAGTATACATACAAACTACTACGAGGCAGTTTTATAGAATATTGCAATATTTGTGTCATAATCATACTGTCATATTTGATAATGCATTTGCACTCATAAACACTACCCAATTTATATGATGAAAAGATAAATATTCTAAAAACATTATCAATCTAAAATGTGTTGATTTTTCTGTAACCATTCTTAAATTTGTCTTATAATGAAATCAAATAGTGGTACTTTGAAAAAAAAAATCATTTTCAATTGGTTAATCATAAACATAGCAACTAAATATACTTGAAAATAATTGAGAAAGTAAAACAACTTACCTCCATATACCAGAGGAATACAAGCCGAGACGGATGACAATTTACTATCTAATGGATAATCTAAAACTCTCCACTCATTGGGCAATGGTAATCCACTAAGTGGATCAAACTTGGATGTTTTTGTGTACTCGTCGATGAGTGGAGCTGAGAAGGAATGTTTCGGGTCACTGTCCTTGATTGTGATTGGTCGATACAGAGGATTAAGTGAGATGGGACACTCATACTGGAGAGCAAGGTCAGGGTCAGAGAGTTTGACGAACCGTGGAAGTTGCTTCTTTGTTGCTATTATAGTATATGTCTGCAAATAAAAAAAGATACAAGCCTTAGAAATTCAACTAAGTCTGTTTGTTAAAATACTTAATATTATCTGAAATTAAAAAAGAGAAAGATCATGAAACGGGAGAAAGAATTCTTTAATGATTTGTTAAAATCTAAATATTTTAGATATTTAAAAATACTTACCCTACTTTTACTAGTGCATATTACCTATATGATCCGATGAAGGATTGAAAACGTGACTGAGACAGGATCCTAACGTAACTGTAGTGAAGTGTAGACAGACTGGCTCTAGGGCACGTCACTACCCGGAAGTGTAGTGCAATCCACATAGCTGCGTGCGCAGTGATATGAAAACCTCACATTTCCTAGAGTCAGTCCGAGCGAGGTCCTAGATGCGGGGAGGTAGTTGATCCAACGATGGGTGGGTATAAACCCTAAAAGTAGGGTAAGTATTTTTAAATATCTAAAATATTTAGATTTTAACAAATTTTTAATACTTACCCTACTTTTACTAGTGCATGTTGATTCGACAGTAGGACGGAGGGAAAGGACCAACAGCGAGGACCCCCAAAAGCACTAGTAATAGCAGGACGTGGCAACTGAGCGGAATCCTACAAACAGGAAACCCAAATCAGAAAATGAAACCACAAAAAAGGATTAAAGGAGAGATCTCGACGGTCCGAGAAATAGTCCTAAATCCATCAAGAATAACTCACCTACGACGAGGAGGGCACAGTGAGCTGCTGCGCCACTACGAGAGGTCCAAACGACTGGAGGCCTTGTACATCCTCCACGGAGACATCTCTCAGATAATGACTCGCAAACACCGTGTTAGATTTCCAAAAGCAACCCTTCATGATGTCAGGCACGGAACAGTTCCTGTGAAGTGCCATTGTTGAAGCTAGAGCTCGAATCTCATGCGGGTTGTTTGCGCAGGGGTGAGGAATTCCTGCTGCATCGTAAGCTGTCAGGATAGTTGCCCGAAGCCATAAGGCCAACGTGTTCCGGTTTACCTCTCCCTTAGTCATAGAAGAGAAAGGAATGAACAACCTCTTCCGCCCAGCCCTCTTGTCAGTAGACCGGGAGATGTATTCCTTCAGGGCACGGACTGGGCACAAAGAGAGTTCTTCAGACTCTGACTCATCCACAATCGAAGACAACGGCGGAATCACAAACGCTCTATCAGGTTGACCAGGCAGTTGGTTTTTCGCGACAAAATCCCACAGCAAACCTAGATGCACTGAGCCATGACGCCGTTGCTCGAACCGGACCCTCGTAACATCAATAGCGTGTAGTTCACTCACTCTGGCAGCTGTTGCCAAAGAAAGTAGGAACGCCGTCTTCCTGGAGAGGTTCTCAAAAGAGGCCTCCGACAGAGGTTCATATGGAGCTCCACGAAGGTTCTTCAGGACCAGGTTCAGATCCCAAGCTGGAGGGCGAAACTTGACTTTCTGGTCCTCCAGCTTAAAGGACTTCAGCATGGCTATCAGTTCCGGAGTTTTAGAAATCTTCCTGTCTGTTTTAACAGCGAGAACTGAATTGAGGGCCGAAAGATAGGTAGAAATCGTTCCACCCTTGAGGTGCCTCTTCGATCGAAGATGGAACAAAAAATCTGCCAGAAACTGTGGTGAAGCTGACAAAGGATCTTGCTTATGGGATCTGCAAAAATTCTCAAACGACAGCCACTTATCGTCATAAAGGGCTCTAGTTGAAGGCCGATGTGCTCCAGTAATAGCGCTGGCTACAGGCGCTGAGTACCCCTTATCCCTTAGAGTCTTCTGCAGATGGTCCAAACGCACAGATGAAATCGTTGCGGGTCTGGATGTAACTGCCGACTGTGAGGATGCAGAAGGAGGTTTGGCCACGGGGGCAACGGGTTTGGTTCTCCTTCTGCTAAAAGACGAAGTTCTGGAAACCAAGTTCTGGCCGGCCAAAAGGGCGCGACCAAAAGCAGATTCATCATCTTGGTCTCCCTGATCTTGGCCAGAACCTTTGGCAACAGAATTGGAGGTGGAAACGCGAACGCGTCCAGACCGTCCCAAGACAGGGACAGAGCGTCCACTGCCCACGCCATCGGGTCTGGAAGGGGAGAGACATAAGTTGGCAACTGGTTGTTGAATCTTGTGGCGAACAAATCCATCAGAGGACGATGGTGTTGCTGACAAATCAGGGTGAAAGCTTCCGGGTTGAGCATCCACTCCGTTGGTGATGGCTTGTCCGGTCTGGACAGAGCGTCTGCCAATATGTTCCTGCAACCCGGGATATGACGAGCCCTGATCAAAACGTGGTTGGCGTCTGCCAACTCGAACAGTTGGAAAGTCTGCTTCAATAACTGGCGCGACCGAGTCGTCCCCTGGAAATTGATCAGGTAAACCACTGTCGAGTTGTCCGAGGCTATACGAACCCGAGAGCCTCTGAGGACTCCGATCCAATGCTCGATTGCTAAGATGACTGCCTGCAACTCGAGATTGTTGCTGTGCCAACTGACTTGATGTTGCGCCCACAACCCTGCTGCCGTCCGCTGACCCAGGTGGGCTCCCCACCCTTGATGTGAAGCGTCTACAAACAGTTCGTGATGATGACTGAACTCTGTCAAAGAGACTCCTTCGCAAACATTCGATGGGATCGTCCACCACCTGAGGTAACGGTGTAGATGCAGTGGAAGCCAAAGGCTTTCCCTGGGGTCGTCCTCTTGACAAAAAGGAATCAGAAACACTTGCAGAGGGCGCGCCATGAGACGACCTCTGAGAGTGAGGGCCTGAGCCGAAGTCAGAAGGCCTAGAAGGGACTGCCACTGACGAACCGACAAAGCCTGACGAAGACCCCGCAACGCTAAACGCTCTATCTTCTCCCACCTGTCTGGGGGTACTCGGAGAAGATCCATGTTGGTTAAGAACAGACCTCCTATAAACGTCAGCTGCTGGGATGGGACTAGTTGCGACTTCTCTGAATTGACAAGCCATCCCAACTGTCGCAGCAGGTCCAAGGTAAATAGGGTCTGTCTGTGTAAAACTGTTGAGTCCCCGTGGCTCATCAGGCAATCGTCTATATAGGGGTCGAACTCTATCCCCCGAAGATGGAGAAACCTGGCGATCGGAGACGTAATGCGAGTGAAAAGCCACGGGGCCGTAGAGATTCCAAACGGAAGAACCTTCCATTGATAATGTACCCCTTGGAAGAGGAATCTGAGGTACTTCCGATGATGCTTGAAAATTGGTACATGAAGGTAAGCGTCCTGAAGATCTAAACTGACCAGCCAATCGTTGGGTTGAAGCTTGGAACGCAGTAGATCCAGGGTAACCATTGTGAAATGCGGAGGCTCTGGCATATACAGATCGTTGAATAAAGCCATGTTGTGTATCATCCGCATCTTGTCTGAGTTCTTCTTCGGAACCAGGAAGATTGGGGAGTAGTATCCTGGGGAGAAGCTGGGGTCTGGGACCACCTCTATTGCTTTCTTCTCCAACAGTGTCTCGATGTTGGAAGACAACTGAACGATCTGAGTCGGCGAGTACACGCGTGACCGGGGCAGGGTGGTCAGAGGCGGAGGGTTGGAGATTGGCATTTTGTATCCAACCCTGAGGATTTCGGTGACAAAGGGATCTTCTAGGATTGTCCAGTTTGGCCAGAAGATCCCTAGTCTCCCGCCTACGGGAGTAGTTTGGTACGGGACGACTGGAGGCGGGAGAGACCAGTCGTGCATGTCCAACGCTTCAACGGCGTTTCTTGTAGGCTGGGGTCTTGGGAGTTTTTGGCTGATCGAAATCGGGGCGAGGTCTCTGAGGGATGTAGCCTCCCCTACCTGACTTGCCTCGTCCTCCACCACGAGCTCCACGTTGAGCGAGCCTGACGGAATTGCGTCTCCCCACATAGGTTTGGTTGGCCCTAGGGTTTCTGGGGACGAAGGCTGTTGACAGAGACTTGATGGCACGAAAAGTGAAGTCTGATTGTGCCAGCGAAGCATGTTCCTTGTACACCTCCGGTATCTTGTCCGCAAAGAGGGTAGGAGTGGAGAGAGGAGCTCTTATCAGTGATTTCTTGAATTCTTCTTCCCAGATGCAGGGGGCAAGAAGACCGTTCCTACGGATAAGAGTGGTTGAAGCCATAGCCGAGCGAACGTGGTCTACAACGACTGACACAGAGTTGGACACCCACCTAAACATTGTGGACTGGTGATCCATCCTCGATGGGTTCTCCTCCGTAAGGTCCTGCGTGAGGGCATCAGCGGCAGAGGCGATAGCTGAGAGAGGTTTCAACATCCGCTTCAACTCTCTATCCACAGACAACAACCTAACGTCTTGCACTTTATAAGAACCTTGTGGCGCATCTGACAGCCTAGAACAAGAGTCATCCTGAGGGGCACCATGGTCAAATACTTGCAGAGAGTGAACCTTGAAAGTAGCAGACGAATTCTTGGCTGGCCGAAACGTTGGGTTGAGCGACAGTTTCCTGAACTCGTCGTCCAAAGACTCAACTGCATCCGAGACCATCGGGTGTGGAGGGATAAGTAATTCAGGCTCATGCCAGACGGCTAAAGAGGCATCAGTATCCGGGCCTGGTGATGGAGACGTTACCAGCCTGTCAGCAATCCAGGAATACACTTCTCCTAAGGGCAGATGAGTACCCTGGGGTTCGCTAGGGTCCACAGACTTAGACGGAGATACCGGGTCATAGTAGCGGTCATCTGAGTACGTGGAGGCTGAACGACGAGGAGAAGCCTCCGACTCCAAAGTGTCTCTGATAGGAGATCTGTCACGGAAGAGCGAGTCACTGGTGTCCTGAGCAGGCAAGCGCTCTCTTGACAAGCGATCCTTAGAACGCTGGCGCTCCTTCTCCAGAAGCTGACGCTCTTCATCCCTGAGGCGCTGGTGCTCAGCCTCCTTGAGGCGCTGGCGCTCGTCCTCTCGGCACAGGCGCTCATCTTCCCGGCGCTGGCGCTCGTAGTTTTTCTGGCGCTGAGCTTCAATGTCCTTGAGGCGCTGGCGCTCATCTTCACGGCACAGGCGCTCGTCCTCGCGGCGCTGGCGCTCGTACCCTCTGTGGCGCAAAGCTTCAACCTCCTTGAGGCGTAGGCGCTCCTCATCTCGGTACCGCTCATCCCTGTGCTGGCGGTCAGAGTTCTTGTGGCGCTGGGAATCGATGTCCTTGAGGTGCTGACGCTCCTCCTCCCGGACGCGGCGGTCCTCCTCCAACCGTAAGTGTTGGCGCTCATCCTCGCGGCGCTGGCGCTCAAGCTCCTGGCGTTGAGCGTTCTCTGCACGTCGAGTGTCCTCCAGGCGCTTCTGTTCCAGACGACGCTCCTCCTGGCGTCTCCTGGTTTCCCTGAGCTCTGCTAAGCATCTTTCATCCTCCTGGCGCTCGAGGTCCTTTAGAGAAAGTTGATATCTCTCTTCTTCTTTCTCCACCTCGAGCTCCAAGCGCTGGCGCTCACCTAGGCGCTGCTGATCCTCTAGGCGCCGGCGCTCCTCAGAAGAGAGAGATTTCCTGTTGGAAGAGTCCGACAAGGGAGGGTCTGCCACCCCACTCCTGGGCCTCCTATCCGAGCGTGATACGTTCCCGATGGGCGGAGCACCAGGGTTGATCGCGTTCTCTAACTGTTCCATAGAAACACGCTGTGCCTTGGTCTTGGATGGAGCAGTATTCCCAGTAGGGGAAAGAGCATCATGAGGATGATCTCTTGCTGGAGACAACCCGTCAATGGGTTCAGAGATAACAAGAGTATCCTGGTCGAGGTCTGAAGTGGCCATCCTACAGCGTCGCTGGGTGAACCTCTTTCTCCTCGCCCTCAGGTAAGACTTGAATTCTGACGCAGAAAGATGACAACAGTGACCACACCGGGAGAGCCACTCACACGGTGTGTCCGCCAAACAGTCTGGGCAGAGGGGGTGCGGGTCCTTTGCCGACTTGGGGGATTTGCAATCAACGCAAAACACTCTCGGCATGCAAGAACGAGTTCACTGTCAACAAAAAGAGAAGCCAGTGAACATAAATAATCAAGCAAACAAAACCACCATAACATGTTAAAAGAACTTTAACATCAGAAAAGGTTGAGTAATGAAAGCTTAATTCAAGCATGAAAAATTACAAAATTGGTAATGAAAAATTTACAAAGAAATTTTAATACCAAAAAATTAAATTCCCATGAAGAAAGAAACAATTGAAGTAAAGAAACATTGGATACGAACTACACAGACTCAAGGTTAAAAGGGAGATAACCGCTGTGGTCAAAGTTCATACACATGGAATGTAAACACATGAAACTTTCAACAAGAATAAAATTTACAATGTAAAATTAACGACTATAAATAGCCAAGAATTTACACTCACAGTGGAAAACATAAACAAAAATCAAAATTATCCATAAATATGGATAAAATACAAAACAAAAACGGTAAACAAAAAGTTGTGACGTCACCACAACAAATCGAGCAAGACGAAGGAGGCCGCCATTTTGAATGGCCAGCGAAAACGTGCTCCGAAGAAAAACAACGAAAATAGCTACCAAAACGCGTAAAAGTGTTAGAAAACACGATAAAACGGTAGAGTAGGCTGCGTAGCATAAAAACAGAAGTCAAATTCCTCACGAAAGCCAATGCAAATGGCGACATGAGCGAAGAAAAACATCGTTCTCGAAGAATGAAGAAAAAAATTCTACGACGAGGTAGGTGAAAACTACGCTTGTTACACTTCACAATACAAAAATAGAGAAAAGACATACCAATGACTAAACCACACGGTTTAGGTAGATAAATAGGTAGAAAAGAGAAAAATTCCCGTCTCAAATACACGTCCGTAATGCAGGTGCGATATAGGAAATGTGAGGTTTTCATATCACTGCGCACGCAGCTATGTGGATTGCACTACACTTCCGGGTAGTGACGTGCCCTAGAGCCAGTCTGTCTACACTTCACTACAGTTACGTTAGGATCCTGTCTCAGTCACGTTTTCAATCCTTCATCGGATCATATAGGTAATATGCACTAGTAAAAGTAGGGTAAGTATTAAAAATTTGCAAATTGGTTAAATATCTGCCAAAATTGAACATGCACTTCCATATATAAATGTACGCTGTTAATGAAGTAATATAACAGAGGTGAGTATAATATTTCGATAAGTAAAACCATAAATAAATTCTTTACAAATGCTTACCTGCTTATTGGACCCATCTGCTGATGTCACCTCGACATCAATGCATGTTTCCCCGACGCTGAGTGGCGTGGGTGAGCCTACTTTCTCTCCACTCACTGTGATAGCGTTCTTCACATCGGGGGCGGTGGGAGTGACCGTCAGAGTGGTTACTTTACATGACAGTAAACCTGAAAATAGCAATATTCACAGATAACATTACATGGGTTTTTGTATTTTCACAGAGTTCAAAATTATCATGAGCCTCTCCCCATCTGACTACCAATAGACATTATGATAATGTTGATATATTTGGCTAGTAGCAGCAAGTTTGGGTTACTTCTTTTTGATTGTTTTTGTTTTTGATTGGCTAGTACATTGACATGATTAATCTTAAATCCAGCATAAACTTGTTCTTTATTGAAATTAAATTACCTATCCAAAAAATAATTTTCCCTCTAATTTCTACTTTGACATGATTAAGTATCATCTGATTTGTTTAAAAGTTTGATCATACATGTACTTACATGAATATTCAAGACAATCAGGTGAAAACTCTGGACTGAGTGTTCCTATGTTTATCTTCAGCGTGCTGAGAGTTGCATCTTTTGCTGACAATCTCTTTGCAGCTATCAGGTACTTCTTTGCAGTTCCGTCCTCTGCGGTGACCTCGATGGTTATGTTTGTCACATTTCCTTCTGGAAGTGGAACTGTTTTCCCTCCCTCACCTCCCTGGAAAGATAACATAGAAGTATAATAATGAAAATGAATCTCTTCAGCTTTCTGACTGCATTTCAGATTTATCTACCAATGCTGATTAACGTGTCTGCTAATGAGTCACAGACCCCCAATTTCAGACAAGTGAAGTAATTGGTAATAAAAACTATTGCATGTAAACAGTGAAGCAAAGCGTAACTCGTTAGCAGACATGTTAATCAGCATAGGTAGATAAATCTGACGTCATTTTTGTCCTCGACGCGGTGTCCCTTTAAAGTGGGACATTGCGGTAGGGTATTTGTGCTGTGACTGCAGCGTGGCGAGGCCCTAGCAAGCCTGGTAGCGAGGCCACGTAACGCAAACTGGGTACTTGGCTGGCTGGACTGCAGCAGTCGGTAAATCAATACCCAAAGCAACCTTGTCCCAATCGGGAATTCGTAATCAAAACGAACTCATTCGAAATATTCACTCACATTTCATTCAACGTTTTTGATTTGTTGTTGTAACATTTGATATTGGTGGAAAAGTATATTCTAAGTAAAGTACATTCTATATTGTTGAGAAGTTCATCCTGAATTCAACAATCTCTAATTACGCCTAATGCATTAACACCTTTGCTTTGATGCCAGATATCTGTCACTGGATCGGTTCAATTATAAGAGGTGGCGCGTCAAGATGTTGCCAATGACCTGTCATATGACATAAGTGGTGACACTAAACTGGCCATTAGTTAATTAAAGATACACATTTAAGCAACATTCAGTCTAGACATAGTGAGCCAATGAAAGTAAAGAACATTATATTCAACCAATGAAACTTCAGAATATAATAGCTTCGTTTTTCTGTTGTATGTTTCGTCGGTGATAGCAGTCAGTCATTCAGTATTATGTACGATGCACACCAATGTACATGGATTAGCAATCCCATGGTGACAACAGGTTCGTATTTTAAATCATTAAATACAAATCGTAGAAATACAAATTGTGTATTTCTTTTAATTTGTAAAATTATATAGATAATTGTTGCATAAGTCTTGTTTTTCCTTGAGATGGATTAGCACAAATTCTTGGCTTGTTTGCCGATCCAATTTTGTATATGAAAAAAAACATTGTTTAAACCAAAAGCATGTAAAACAATTTCTTGTCAAAACAGACATTCATAGTAGTAGTCTTATATTCGGTTCAGTACGAGGCAAGACAATGCCGCCTGCCCGTCTTAGTGCAATCACAGAGGACGCATACCAGACAGAACACTAACTGAGATTTCCGGCGTGCCTCACTTTGGTGAGAATTGGCATAAATTCCTGAAATGTCCCCTTTTAACTCCTAATCGTTAACATTGCGCTAAGGTTACCTTAGTGACTTACTATCACCTTAGTGCTTAGTTAAAGGGAGGGACCCCTGATTGATTGATACTAAAAAGGTATATCCCATATAGATAGATTTTAAGTTAAAAAGAGAAGTTGGTGTGATATTACAAATCTTAGGAAGTTTAACACGATGCATGTTATTCTGACAGCTAGCAGAGACCTCTCCTTCTGATTGATGACGTCACATCGCTAAAAATATCACAAAAAAACAATGAGAGCCGTCCGAAAGTCCTTGCCGATAACAAAATTTACGAACTGTTCTTGTAAACAAGTGAGTGAGTGAGTTATTTTTTAACGCCACTTGGGCAATATTGCAGCCATTAGCGGCGAGTCTTGTAAACGAACTCACTTCAACACTAGAAAGTTTCAAACTTTAGTTTAACATTATCATATAAAATGCCAATATTTTCAAAAAGACGCACTAAAACATCCCCATTAGATATTATCCGGTTACTTTAATTATAGGGGATGGAGTTTCCGTCTAAAGACCAATATTTTGGCAAGTCCTACTGAGCAGGACAGACACATAAGAGATTTCCATACCGAAATTGAATATGATGCACCCGTATCACTGGTCAGTGGGTCGACAAATAGTTTCTCAACATCGCTTGCAAGAGTTATCTTATATTCAGTCGTATCTCGGTGAAAACCTGGAGATAATTTTCCAGGTTTGACATTTAGCTTATCAAGATAACAATCGTCCATCTTGAAACTGGGGACGCTTCAGTGCGGAACTGCAACACAAAATAATGCATTTGTTATTAAAAATATTCGGCTTCTATCTTGATTATGTGAAATGTATTGGGATCTAAAATTAGGGTCAACTGATATAAATATATGTTTTTGATATCTCCATACATTTGTTGCCTTTGGCTATGCTTGATTCGGGACCCGGCGCACTACCCGGCGTACGCCGCCGGAAGCGGCGCAACCGGCAAATCACTTGATTGGAACCCGGCGTACGCCTTAGGCGTACTCCGAATGCGCCGGTTGGAAATGACCGGCGAAGGCGGCGTGTAAAGGCGGACAAATGTTACCCTTGCGACATTCAATAACCCTTTTGTTTATGAAGTTGCGTTGTACAATTAAATAGTTGACTGATTTATTTTTAAATGTCACGCTAATAAAATATTAATCAATGTTTTGAAATAATTTTTAAAAAATAGTTATATAATATAAATGATATGTTTTTTTAAGCTAGTTTGAGGGATGATGACGTCTTCCTGTCTGTACGCCGATACACTTGTTTCAACTGAGCCTAGTAAAGGAACGGCGTACGCCGGACATGTGACCGGTGTATACGCCGCCAGAACGAATCAAGCATAGCCTTATAATTTGACTTCGGTACTAGATACCCGGAAGCGGAAGTTAATGTGATATTCGCGGGAAAACGAAAAATCATTCGAAGTCGTCTGAATGAATATTTTTGTCTTCTGAGCGATATTTGTTATTTTCTGAAAACATAGAATGGCAAGTGTGACAGAAGAAGAACTTGTTGAAGAGTTTGACACATTTGATATTACATTAGACAACGGTGATGTTACGGACAAACGTAAGCAATATTTTTATGGATTAATTGGTCCGCATAGGGACCGCAGACCATTTTTTTTAATCAAAGTTAATTTTTCTTTCACTGAATGTCTTCATAATGGGTGTTAGATGGAAAAAATAAATTCAATGTTCAATGATGTTATGTGTAGATTTTGTCTGAAAATTTTATTAAGAAACTAGTTTTCGGTGTCAATTTTCAGGTTGGGGAAACCCTGAAATCGGTGGATAATACCTCAATCGGCGTATAGAACCATACGTCGATCGACATTATTCTGAAGATTGTGGCCAGATGATTAATGTACGCCCTTTTCCGAGTATTTGGCAAGTGCCTAAGGAAACACGCCGTTTAGCACTTTGCCATGCAAGTGTTGACTTGAAACCCTTGAATTATTGACTTTGAAGGCAAAAAACATCACCATGGTATATTTCTAAAGTAGTCAATAGTGAAATAACAACTCAAAAACAACCCTTATTAACTATCTAAAACTTACATGACCTGCAGCTCTGCCTTTTGATCATCTTGCCGTCTGAAAACCTGGAAGTTGTACTAGTCGATAAATGAGCGTATTTGATTTGCAATTAAAAAATTTAGTCAGTTTCGCTTGGAAAGTATGGTGGCTGAGAATTAAATGCTGCCACCATCTTTTCGGAAGTTTGACGTCATAACTGTGACGTCAATGCAAAAATTCATGGCAAAAGTGACGTCAAACTTCCGCAATTATGAAATTTGCATTATTACCAATTTTTATCTTGTCGCCATTTTTTTTGTGTACATCGTCAGAGTTAATGTATTTTGAAGATTTTGGCCAGATGATTAACATAAACCATTCCGAGTATTCAGCAACTGCTTAAATAAACACGCCATACAACACTTTGTCGATTACAAATGAAAATTTTAATTGAAATTGCAGTTTTGATGTAAGTAGATCAAGGAAAATCAAATCATCACACTAGATCTGCTATGCAAGTACCAACCTTTACGCCAGACAAACAAATTAATCTTAAAAATCCTAATTCTAAAATGCCTCTCAAAGAAAATACTTACAGATCATCGACATTTTAACAGGACTAAAATATAGTATGAAATTGCAAGATGTATGTGCTCCTGGTAAAATTCAATCAAGTCTATGTGTATTGTCAACAAGTATCCTGACCACTGTTTCATTGTGGCATTTGACTTCACATCAGCCTTGTGATTTTGCATTAATGAGGTGCAAAGTGTTTGTCTTTAACTGTTGTATCTGTTATGGAATTATCAACATGGTTTGTTTGAAATTTGTTAAATTAAAAAACAACATGTTTTAACGCTTGGATATTCAACTTAAAATATTTGTTGGTCATGGCATAGGTTGATAGCCTCTACCTGCAACCCAATGATGACATCATAGCAGGACAGATTTTGTTTTGGTCAGTTGGTGTACAAGATTGGAGATTAAAGATTTATTTCTATGATGGCAGTTTGATTGATATGATAATTTTGTTTGAAACATATTTACAGTTATTTAAGCTTATGTATTCCCCACACAAATATTTGCTAAAATTTATGCAGAGCTACAGTTGTAACCATTAACTTCAATATTTTGGAAATCATCGGGACTACTTTGTTTCTAGTTTATGAGAAGACGCAGCAAATATTCTGTTTTTTTTTTTAAATTTCAGTGAAGGAACTTTGTGTTGTTCACCGCATTTCAGCAGAGGATGTGGCTTCCTCATGGATGGCCTTCTCATGTTCGAAGAAAAATGTTGATCTGAACCTGAGCTCATTGGAAATATTTGAACGAGAGGTATTGATTTGTATTGATTCATTAATTTAGAATGGCCTGTTCTAAAAAACTAGTCTGCAGACAATATACCGGTAGTCAGGTAAAGATAAACATCCAGTTGAACTAATCAAAGGTGTTTTCAAATACTGATTAAGATGTTCGCCCCCTTTTTTTTATGTCTTTATCCCACGGGTATGTAATACCGTGGGATATAGTCGTTGGTCGGTCTGTCCGTCCGTCTGTAATCATTTCGTGTTTTTGGAGCAGAACTCAAAAACTGTTCATGATATCTTCCTAAAACTTTGCATGTGTATTACCCACCAACTGAAGTGGTGCCTTTTGATATTTTCAGATTTCTGATTATTATTTTTTCGTTTCCATAGAAACGCTTTGGATTTGGACTTATTCAGAATCTGGCTAACTTGTAGACGAGTGCAAGTAACAAAGCCTTGATATTGCTCTGTAGTGTACATTGTGGAAATACAAAATATATTGTGTCTTAACATCCTTGATTCATTTTGACAAGACAAATGTTTACCTAGAATGCTTATCTAAATGTGATTTTAAAATATTTCTTTCATGATATATATATCTTTAGTGTTAGATTAGATAATTGGTGTTCACTAAGAATCAACATGAGAGATGAAATCAAGCTAATGCATAATTTTTGTACCACCAATTGGGTTGATCATGTGTTTAAATGAAAGTAATTTTTGATTTTCCAGCGGTTGCAAAAAAAATCCAAAACTCCAGCTGCTGGTCAAAAGAAGAGACCGGGTCCAGTACTGTACGATATCAACTCGATAGGAGAAGGGTATCCTTTGTGTAGATGAAGTCTATGAGTGGCATGTTGGAGTGAACTACAGAACGAAAGCTGGATGAGAACTACAGTTTGTTTTGGAATGTATACTTAACGGTACTCAAGTAGATAGATGGGAAATACTAGAAACAAACTATTCATGTATTTTTTACACCTTACCCGGTAGTTTAATGTACAGCAGAGAAAACATGTTAAACAAATTGTGAGGACACTCAAATCATCGAGAATAAATAAACATTGATTACTGATAGTTATATCTCGTCACTGTAAGAAAGTCATCTAGAAACCTAGCTTTTGTGTAGGTTTCAGGTACTTTTTGTTCATTTGTGTATATATTCAGAAAACTTTAGAATTGATTTAAATTCATTTAAATGTAAGTTACAGTTTTCCTTAACTATCAGAATTGATGATGAAGATGCATCTGATTTGCTTGGAGCTTACACTTCAGGTACCACTCCGAAGGTAAACTATTGTAACATTGTCCTTATATGATTGAGATTTCCACCAGTTCAGCACCAATCAATACACATACTTTTTATGCCCCCGAATCGGAGATTCCGGGGGTATATTGTCTTTCACCTGTCTGTCTGTCTGTTCGTCCGTGTGTTTGGCCATAACTTTGGATTGCTCAGAGCTAGGGCTTTCATACTAGGCATGTGCATACCTTGTGATGAGACCTTTCAGATGAGGTCATCATATTTGACCTTGTGACCTTGACCTTGACCTTGCCGAAATTGACATTTTAAGAAAACTTTAACCTTGGCCATAACTTTGGATTGCTCAGAGATACAGCTTTCATACTTGGCATGTGCATACCTTGTGATGAGACCTTTCAGATGAGGTCATCATATTTGACCTTGTGACCTTGACCTTGGCGCAATGAACATTTTCAGAAAACTTTAACCTTGGCCATAACTTTGGATTTTTTACCTGTCTGTCTGTCTGTCCATCCGTCCGTGTGTTTGTCCACAAAAACTTTAACCTTGGCCATAACTATGGATTGCTCAGAGCTACAGCTTTCATACTTGGCATGTGCATACCTTGTGATGAGACCTTTCAGATGAGGTCATCATATTTGACCTTGCCGCAGTGGACAATATTCAGAAAACTTTAACCTTCGCCATAACTTTGGTATATCCAGGGGCATCCGTGTTTAACAAACACATCTTGTTTCCTTCTTTTGTTACTTTTTGTGATTAACTAAATGTCTATTAACTCAATGCAACTGATTATTTAACTATTGTTTTTAATGGTTGAAATTTTGCCAAAATATAGTGAATTTTTAAAAGGATTTTTAGTTGAATTGAAATATCTGCAATGATTTAATTTGAATTGTCATATATTTCAACATCAAAATTGTGCAAGACTAATTACAAATGCGTAATTTCTGTTTACTGACAGTCGAGTTTGCCCAAGAAGAGGCAACACACACCAGAAAATATGCCGATCAAGCGTTTCACAAATGCTGCTCGCAGCCCAGTTCCATTTTCTCCAAGAAGTTTCTCTCCTGCAAGGTAAATAGGGTACTTGAAAACACAAAAATTCTGTTTATTATATGTTGAGGGGAAATCTGGTGTTAAACGCTAATATTATTCCTACATAAGTAATTTCAGGGGACGCTATACCGTTGTTAAACTGGCATCAAGCAATGGCCATGACGTAGTGGATTGTTATTATTTGTAAAATTTAACTCAAACTCTCTGTTGTATTTTCACATCGAATAGAAAATGTGTTATTTAGCTCCAAATGTTTTTTTCTAGATTTAAAAAAAGGCAGTCTATTATCGCTTAGCATGTGATAAATGTAGTTTCTAGAAATAATTGGCATCTGTAAAACAACCTTTCCGACGTGAAATAGGCTGACAGATGATAAACAAATAATAGAAAATTGATTCATCAGGTTTATAACCAAACTTTCAGTGGATCTAGAAGTATATCTCTTATGCTACTGAATTAATCATTGTGAAATTAATCAGAGGTGTCAATAAGTGAATTTACAGGAATACTAGCTGATTATTAAACTGAAAAATTGGTCAAAAATATCTGGGATCTTCAGAATACCTGCTGTTTAGTTTTATATATACTGTGAAAGTTTTCTTATAAAGCCAGTGACCCACCTCAGATTGTACCCATTGCCATTCCAAATAGTTTGGTGTTGATTAATTTGCCATCAAAATGTATCAACTATGACTGCCCAGTGAAGTGACATTCCTTTTCAAATTTCAATGTCCTGTTTCAGTGCAACACCATCGCGTAAATATTCATCCCGCACAAACGCTGGAGGGGTGGTGTGCAGCTATGGACCGACTGATAACGTGTCATGGAAGGGTCAAGGTTACGGGTGTTCTGTGACCCCGTATGACCCCTCGTGTCATCTTGCAACTCAGTTCAAGTACATGTTTCAGAAACTCACCGACAAGGCTCACAGTAAGTGTATTGAGACCATTGCATAAATACCTGTAAATCTTCGTCTGTCAGTGTTTGCAAAATAGAGATTTACACCTGCTTGTTCTGTTGAAAGAGGTACTGATTGTTTTTCTCACTGTCCATGTACTTGTAGAATCATTGCCATGAGAATGGATGTTCTACAGTTTATATTTTAAAATCTGTGGTACTTTGGAAGCAAAGCAGCAACATGTCTTTTGGATGGAAGTGTTAGAACCTTGACCATGTTTGTACACAACTAAGGCTCCAGTAATGTATGCTAGTATGACAATTTGCTATGAAACTTCCAAGTTTGTGTCTATGTTACAGTCCTGAATGACATGATAGAGGAGATGTCCGCTGAGCTTCAGAAACACCACAACATAGAGGAGTACTCTCACGTCGCTCTACCCAACCAGGTGCGTCCTTGTAGGTCTCGTCACCTTATTCAGGATACCCTCAAAGTCAAGTTTTATAGAAATTGGACCAGTCATCAGTGAGAATTTGCAGTGTAATTTTAGCAGTTCGACATAGAAACCAATGTCCAAATCCTGATATCTTTAATTGAGATTTTGTTTGGAAAGAGTAAAAACCATAGGTAATCACATCAGAACTTCAATCATGGTTCTATTGAAATAGTTATGACTTCACACTATTTTAATCTTGTTTACTTGTCTTTTCAAAATAGGCATTTTCTTTCAATCTAATAAATAATAAGATAACTTGTTCAACCCAGGACCAAGTGACAATATCTGGACGGGTTGGATGTGACAGTAATGGGAAGCTGAACGCCAAGTCTGTGATTCTGGAAGGGTCCCGAGAGTCATCAGCTGGCAAGTGTATCCCTCTAGACGTATCCAACTTAAAGGAGTACTCCCTCTTCCCGGGACAGATTGTAGCTCTTGACGGATCCAACACCACCGGACAGAAGTTTGTGGTCAACAAAGTGTATGAGGTGAGGTGCAGTCCAACATTGATCTAACATTGAATCGAAATAAATGAGCCTTTTCTGGCATTAGCGATGGTTTGGAAAAGCAGTATATGTTGAGTTAGTGTTTCCTAAATACAATAAAATCAAAACTGCCAGTTTCATCTTAAATCGATTGAATTCTCTTTAGAAAATGTGAATTACAAGTAACTTTTCAACTCTTATTTACAGAATGTGCCTTTGCCAGTCGCAAGTATACAAGTCAAACAAGACGGTAATTATCAAATTATGTTTGACCTTTCTTCGCCTTTCAGTTTGAGGGGATGGGGTGACACATACCAGTATTGCTATTTGCTGCAAAAGGGAATGGCCCAATTAATATTCCAAAAATAGCTAAAAGCCCTAAAAATGGCCCATTGTCAAAGATGTCTTTCCAAATCCCTGTAATAGTAATGTTGAATTCCACTTAAAGCTTTGATTAATGATTTGTTGTCAATGATAAGTGAAATCTGACTGGTTGTATGTTCCAGATGTTCCATTGAGTGTTTTGGTTGCTGCTGGCCCCTTCACGACCTCTGACACGCTGACCTATGAACCCTTTGATGACCTCATGAAGTATCTGCAGAGGGATCGGCCTGATGTCTGCATTCTTGTAAGTTCTTTTTTGTGATCTTTTTAAAGATTTCCTTCAAAATTGATGTAAATATATTCATTGCTCATTATTGTAAGAGTCTTATATCTGTTACAAAATTCTTACGGCATGTTTGTATCATGGTTTTGTCAAGTCATGTTGAGTATCTGTTCTTCTTGCTCCGACCTCACTGGAAACATGCCTCTTAAAATGAATGTTCTGATTATGAAAAAATGTGAACTTCATAAGATACATTTACATATTGTTTGTAATTAAAAGAATGACGTGTGTTCACAGCTTGGCCCGTTTGTTGATGAGAAGAATGAGGAAATCCAGGTAAGTTTTCTTTGTAATTGTCATGCCAAACGATTGGACTAGCCATTTCTGAAAGTACATTCCAAACGCATTTCAGCTAGCCAAACAGATCTACATATCTTAAAATTAACTAACTCTTTTATCTTGTAGTCATTGAGTTTACTAGCCCCTGCTACAAATTAGTCAGGGGTAAAAAGCACAAAGAGTGGCCCCCATGTGTGTGTGTGCGTGTCCGAGAGAAGTGACTTACAAACTTCTAATTTGGTATGAGAGTAAGCTCTCTCATGGTGTTGCACCTTTTAGAGGTTCAACTACCAAGAAGCAAACAATTCTTCAACTTTGACCCTTAAACAGACAAATATTTTTTTTGTGATTTTGTTTTATTTCACGAGCAAAACTCAAAACCTATGTGATATGGAAACTTGCTAATAAGAAAGTTACTAATGTGGTGGTGGTGTGTTTTTTAGAGGTTACAACTCCACCATTGAAATTATCATCAATGACTTAATTAAGTACATATGTTTTCCAATTAAATCGACACTGCTGCATTGAAGACAGTCAAACTATAGGCAGGGGTTTGTGAGCTGTGCTCACTTTTGCCTTGTTTGCCTAGCCATGGACTTTCGGGCTATGGCTAATTTCAAACATGGTCAAGACAAGTTTAGAATTGTTTTGAAGCAATCATCAACTCGAACTTGGTAGGTTTAAGACTTCTGATGCCTGCAAGCACTAGCATGTATAAGTCACTAATACGTTAGTGCCTGCATGCACTTGTGCTTATTGTAAAAAGGTTTTACACCTAGAAATATGTCACATCATTTGTTTGTATGTTTTGGGATTATAGATAGAGATGTTCCAGACTATTTTCAAAAGCTACTCATGAAAAAGAAAGTGTTCAAAGGATTGTTTGTGTGAGTTGTCACTGTCCCTCAGTTGCTAGATAGTTAAGGGAGATAACTCATGAGGGCATGTTTCCTTAAAAATATATATACCTCTGAAATGTTTCATATTCTAAATGTTTTTTGTCTTTACAGAAAGGATCAGTCACCTGCACATTTGATGACATTTTCAAAAGAAACATTGCTCAAGTAACCAGCATTGTTGATCAGTGAGTATCTGAAATTTTTTGTATTTTTCATATAAAATTTGGGAGGTTTATCATCTGAAAACTTTTTTTAAGAAATTTATTTGAAAAAATTATTGATTTATTTGAGTTTTCATAGTTAATGAAGATAATGCTGTGTGCTCCTCCTCCTCAGACTGCAGTGTAAGCTGATTGTAGTTCCTTCCCAGAGAGACGTCCACCACTCCAGTGTGTACCCGCAACCTCCTTTCAAGATGACCGAGTCCAAGGTGAGTAGCTGTAATATGTAGTAGTATTATGCTTGCTCACAACATCCAAATATTTGAACATGTCTACACTTTGGTTTTCTCTCAAAACAGGGAGAAAGTGGTTTTACCAGCAGAAGTAGAAGTTGTAGTAGCGGCAGCAGCAGAAGTAGTAACAGTAGTGGTAGTAGTGGTAGTAGTAGTAGTAGTAGTAGTAGTAGGTTAATAGAAGCAGTGGTAACAGGAGCTGCATCACTAGTAGTGGTTGCAGTAGCAGCAGTAGTAGTAGTAACTTTAATACGTAACAGCAAAAGGTTAGGTACAGGGGGACCCCACCGTGACAAGATGGGCTGGTGTTTGTAGAGTGGTGACCGGTTTCGTTCGGATTGAACTCATCAGACCAAGTGACACTACAGAGAAGTGAGAGCCTTTATATAGTGCTGAAGAGCGCCGGTGTCTATTGTGACGTCACAATGACGCTATTTCCGGTTCCGGTGGCGGTGGAAGACACGTCACGGGATAGAGAGGCCATAGAGACGGCTGTGGGTCTGCAGAAGACTGCCTGGAGACCAGTGTAATCCGGGACAAAATAGCGTAATGAGTTGACAACGTACAGTAATAGACAATAAAGTTGTCTATAGGTATTGCACACGTCTTAGGGTTTATGTATTACAAATTGAATACACTGTTTCGCATGCAACAGAGGAAGAAAGCTGAATGCAGCTAGAATTCAAAACAATGTTGTGTTTTGTTAAGATAAGGATTTAGGGGTCTCAGTAATGTGAGACTCGGGGCCCTCATTTACTTGATGTAGTAAAGAGGTAAACAGACACGTCGGGAATATATCAGCATTATATATGAACTTG
The DNA here is from genome assembly GCA_936450465.1 of Gibbula magus. Taxonomy (NCBI): domain Eukaryota; kingdom Metazoa; phylum Mollusca; class Gastropoda; order Trochida; family Trochidae; genus Gibbula; species Gibbula magus. The sequence continues at coordinate 61,564,471 of OW388291.1, forward strand.
TGAAATTGTAATGGATTTTCACTGACCTGCCTACTCTACTAGTTTGTAGAGAGGGGTTGACTAAATTTGAGAAATAGTTTCTTGAAGTTTTGACTCTCAGTATAATATATAAATAATTTAACAGCAGTTGAACAGAAGCATTACATGTTGTAGTAATTATTTGAAACGAAACAGTTAACCCAACCTTAAAAAAATGAATCGTATTTAAAATTTGTATCGATTCAATATTGTATTCCAGAATGTGATGTATGTGTCCGACCCGTGCACCCTCCAGATCAACAGTACGGTGGTCGGGATCACCTCCACAGATGTGCTCTTCCACCTCGGACAGGAGGAGATATCTTTGTGAGTCGATCCGGTTGGAAGTTTCAAGTTTGGATTAGAATGATAAAGTTATATGTCCATGTGAACAAATTTGACTTCTGGTGAACTCTTTGGTAAATGTCATTTTGAGCGAGTTGTTTTCTTGTTTTCATGAATAGTGCACTCTTGCAGTTGATATCTCGGGTTATTGATTACCAATACAAGCTTTATAAATAAATATCAGTTTCACTCTGTATAGTGCAATTTGTTTCATCGTTAAGTATGAAAAGTGATGTACAAATTCTTTATGTTGACTGTAGTCCCCCTGGATCAGCTGATCGTCTCGGCAGATTGGCACAACATCTCCTGCTGCAGCAGAGGTGAGTCGTAGTGAGGCGGGTGCAGTGTACGAAATTAACTTATGCTAAACAACAGAAGGCCTTAATTTTGAGAAGTCGACCAGGCCTGCTTATGGTTTAAGGTGGTTAAAATTTTGATGGTTTGTTTCTTAATTCTTTCTTTATTGAATGAAATGTGGGTAAATCAAATGGATACCTTAAGTTCATAAGCTTTTTCGGGGATGATATTTTTCATTACTGTGCCCTATTGTCTAGGTCAAAATATCACTGTCATGTGGATGTGATGGTATAAAATATGCTATGATGTATTCTTTCTTCAATGACATTGCGATCTTACACAGTTACAAGGCCAGTCTGTGATTAAAATTAGATTTTGGCTATTTACTCATTTTGACATAGGTAATAAATAAAAATGTAATATTCTACCATTATTGTACAATATATATTGACCAAATATCTCGCCACCCCACTAATGGCTGTGATACTGCTGAAGTGGCGTTAGACAAAAACTCAGTCACTCACTAAATATCTCGCCATGGCTCAGTAAATAGCAAACTTTCATCGCTAGTGTCATAATCATACAGAGAACATCAAACAGAATGGCTGGAGGGATAAGAAATTGGTGGTGCAATATTTATGACAAGGTGTAAATAGTGCCCTCTGTTCTTCAGCTACTACCCGCTGTATCCCCCCCACGAGGACCTGAACATAGACTTCGACCACCATGAAATGTATGGAAGGATGCCGGTCACTCCTGATGTGCTTATTGTGCCTTCAGATCTGAGATACTTCGTTAAGGTAAGTTCTGATTTTTAGCATTCATTGTACAGAACAGAGTATCTTTCTGTCACTGGGGCAGCTCTCCATTAAGGTGAGAATTCTACCCAGAGTACTCAAAGAGGCGAGATCGCACCATGCTCTGAACTGCTCCTTGTAAACAGGTGGAGCAGAAAGAGGAGCTGAGATGTCCACCTACAAATGAACCGCCCAAAATAGTGGCTATTTTATCTCTTATATATATAAAATCAAGAAAACAAAACAAAAATTAGTTAGAGATAATAAGATGATTTTTGATTGAATAAAAATAAGGACAATATCTGTATTGCAAATTTTCACTGCAAGGGCATTCTGCTAGAAGCAAGATGTTTAGCCAAATTGTAACAGAAAAAAAATTTAAGGAAAAAAGTTACTTTGGTCAGAGAATGACCACAAAGCAGACCCAACTCCAGATCGACCGAAAGGTTGTTTGTATAGGCCAAGAGCTGTCTGGTGCCCTTAACGCTCATTTGGTTCAGGTAGTAGAAACATCCAAAACTTAAGGCTCTGGCCCTGGCATTCAGTGAGATCTGATCAACGACTAATTAGATTTTGAGTCTGCCAGGCTTGTTCATCAAGCACTATCCACTCTACATTAAGTGATTTATGTTTGGGGTAAACATATTTCAAGTTCCTATTAATTTTAGAACTATTGTCTTGTGTGAGAGGCAGTCCCTTGAGTTGAGTTGTACAGTCTCTAATAGAGACAAAATAATATGTCACACTGCCAATGACTCATCTAATATTCCCTTCCTTGATCTGGGTCTGTTGAATACATTCTGATTGTTCTGTAGCTTTGATCTTACTGTCTTTCTGTGTCATGGACAAAGTATATCTTGTTAGAATGTAGTCTCTGTAAAATCTAAATTGTCTGAGAAGATGGTTTTGATGATTATTTAAGGATTTCAATACTTCAAACCAACCGGTCATCATGGTAATTTCATTTATTGATGAAAGATGCCATAGATGTAAATGGTTGTGATTTTGCCCTAGCAGCATTAAACAATAACTTACTCACTCAAAAGATGTAATGTGATGGAACTATAAAAATTGGTGATAGTGACGACTTTCCAAGGCACAGAAAAGCACATTAAAAAAATAAAATATTTTGAGCTCTTCCATGGAAGACAATCACTTGTTAACTTTTCATACCGCTAGTGTACAAACAATCAATTTCTTAAAATGTTTCAAAACTTTAAATACGGATGTAACCTCTATTGTTGCAGGACATCAAAGGGTGCTGTGTGGTGAACCCTGGTCGAGTGGCCAAGGGACAGGTTGGAGGAACATACAGTCGTCTTTTTATTCGACCCACGCCTACCACCGACAATAAACCGCCATCACCAAGCATCGCTGCTCAAGTTCTTAGGGTGTAGACATAGCTGATGTGACAGTGTGTAACATAAACGTGAATATAGAGTTTGTAAATAAACTTGAAAATATAGTATGTAACACAACTTGAAAAGTAGCTAGCTTTCATTGTTATGTACCATGTATGTATGTATCATGAGACCAGATTGGCTTAGGGCTTGGGCAGTCGTCTAAATGTCTTCTGTATATAGTAAATAATGTGATTGGGTGAATAAAAAAGCACAACTGTTGACAAACCTTCCCTAAAAATAGGGTGAACCGGTTCACAACTACATTAGTTTAACAGAAGTGTTTTACTCTTGGTGTTAGTGATTCAAGTGTATTTTCAGTATTTTGCAAATACTTTCAGCTTTGTCTTTTGTTGTAATAATTTATATTATTTATTTCTTTAAATGTTATTTTTATCATTACACTCATTAATTCGTTATTTTAAAGATAAACCTTGGCTCCATGTGATTTTCGTTCTGATGCGTACTGATTCTGTACCAAACCAAAAATCAACCAAAATGATAGCCCTGACCCCCAATAATACTGAACTGGAGTTCAAGTGTACCGTTTCACCCTACCTATAACTGTCCATTTCTGTCAATATTATTAACTAACAATTATCAGGCAGTGTCCCATATATATATATATATATATATATATATATATATATTATATATTATATATATATATATATATATATATATATATATATATATATATATATATATATATATGAGTCGTTTCTCACGTGAAGTAAGGTTATATATAGAAAAGAGTAAACATCAGATGGGTTTGACTGGATCAATCTTCTTTAATACACAAAGAAGAGTGATCCAGTCAAACCCATCTGATGTTTACTCTTTTCTATATATATATATATATATATATATATATATATATATATATATATTATTTATTTATTTTTTATATCAAAATAAAATTTCCACCTCACTCGATAAACATGGTATTAGTGAAGAAAAGACAGACATCCTCTACAAATTTATGTTTGTTAAAAGATTGAATTTAAACATTCAAAGAATAATGCAACATTGCATTAAATTTACATTAGCTGCCTCTAAGTCATAAGTCATCACAGCATAGGTTCAAACGTTTCTTGAACCACTTACAAAGTTTCCTTAACCATTTGCAGTTTTAACTTGTTCCTGCAATAAAAATTGGCATCAAGTATTTGCAGTTTTGGAAACAAAAATATGAGATGATTGTTTTGAGTATGCTCTAATTTAATGTACAAAACTCTTTAACAAAAACAAATAGCATCAATATCATGTTGATGTGGGTGCCAAATAGCACTGGAAATGTCACTAAATAAACAATGTAAATTTTCCAAAGACTTTGTTTTCATTTGGTAGTATCCCTCCATGATTGACATATTCAGTGTATTGTCAAATGTATAAACGGTGGTGTTGACTGTTGACTGCAGAACAATGACTGTTTTTGTGCTAAACGATTCAATTGAGAGATAAAACAAACATGAAAGTAGTGATTTCTGATCGAAACCTGGCAATGCACAGCGGCTGGTGCATATCAATTAGTCAAGCATAATTTATGTAAACAACAGACTAAAAGACAAAGTTGGGTTCGTAATGTTTAATAGGTCATACAACTACTGTGTATGTAATGTGTAAGAATGTTGCTTGATTTCATTAGAAACACGTAGTTATCGTATATTTGGCGATAACCTATGAATATGCAAGTCAAGTGAAATTATCTGAACTAAATCAACATATATGTGATCTTTCGGCACGTATGAAAGGCAAATCAAACATGGAAAACAAGCAGTTGTCACTAAGGTGACATGATCCCCCTGCCGCAAATTAATACTTCAAGAAGTAAATATAATGTCAAGATCAGCAAAAATCAACTGGGTCCTGAATCTTCCCTAAAAAAAATAGGGGGCGGGATAGCGCAATAGTTAGCGCGTTCGGCTTCGGATCAAGAGGTCCAGGTTTGAATCCCGCCAGGGGCACGGCAACTTTGTCTGCAGTAGCGAACTGTTCTACACGCAGGAAGGTTTGGGTGCAATGCTACACTGAATTTCAGCGTAGTACCACCCATGGTTTGCTAGTTCCAGCCGAGGCTCGCAGGTTTCGCCACATGGCGTTGCGGGCTTTCTCCTGCCATAATACTAGCAGCCGCGATTTAAGTGAAATAATCTTGAAAGCGGTGTTAAACCCCAACTTTTCTCACCTCATCTAAAAAAAACATTAGTGTAAGATAATAAACAGAATCCAATGAACAGTTCTTGTGATATTGATCCCCCTGACTAGTTCCCCGGTGACCTTGAGAATAATGTCAAGGTCACCAAAATTTAATCAGCCCTATGTCTTCCTCAGGAGAAGATGTGTATGATATGATGAAATTCAAGTGAACGGTTCTTGAGATATCCCTCTGACAAGCTTAACCTGCAAGTTCACATGCCGAAATATTCAACTTAACGCTGTGACCTTGAGAATAATGTTAAGGTCACCAAAAGCCTTCTTAAGTCTTAAAATCCTTCACGAGATGACTGACCTTCCCAACTAGGTTATCCTTGAAATCATCTTGCAAATGCAGGCACTGAGAGCTGCACATTCTGTAAGTCCATATGAGCTGATAATACTATTGCATTTCTTCCCAATGGCATCGTGACGTTGTTTTCGAAATGGTTGACCTGTGAGTAACAACTTGTCAATCAGAAATCAGTTGGTTAGCAGTTCAGTTCTCTTGAGGAGGTTGTTTGCAAAAGCAGCTGTCAAGGAAGCAAATGTTCCAGTTAATGATATGGTAGCATTACTCACAATGCAATGATTAGGGAAGCTATTCTGAGTTTAATCGAACCTGAACATTTCAGTAATTGTTAAGATTAATTGTTTCCTTTATGGTTTGTTTCTCTTACATCATCTTAAATGTACTCGAATATTGTAAAAGATACGATCAAGTCTAGGTGATGTGAGTGTGTGATTGGTTTATTAAAGTAAAGGAGTCATTTCACCATTCTTGATGAAAGTAAAACGGGAATTTGTTGAATATACAACTATAAATAGTACGACCTCAATCTCTTAAAATTGGATTTTTTCAATCGTGTGACAGAATAAGTAAACTTCGAAGGTCACTTGGCTTAGCCGCCATTTTGATTTAAACACTTTCTCGGTACCTTATATGCAAAAACCGTTTGAACAAAAATTCAGTTTAAACGAATTTAGTACCGTGAGAAAATGTTGCAATTGCGACTGTACAACGGTTTGACGCTAATTATTGCCCTGGGGAAATCCAGGAAATTTTCCTGTCACGTAGCTCGCCTTGACGGGGTGAAAGTGTATGATAAAGCATGCCAAAAGGTGTTTATGAGTTTTTAACCTCATAAGCCCCCTTTGGCATGTTTTATCAAGCTTACAAACCGACCTCATGGTTCAATTTTATGTTTTATCTATTCTAATTGATAGCGCGAAAAACAAAAGGAGTCGTCCATAACATATCCCCATTTGTTTAAAGCCGTAGGTTTAGAATAACTTACGAACCAAGTTGAAACAGCCTAGTCCTATAGCTTATTAGTATCACTGCTGTGTCCTTGGTGTGCAGGAGTATGGAGGTTTCATGTTCGAGATAGGCTATTGGAAAAACATATGAAGACTGATGTTTGAATTAACTGTTATTTTTTTTATAGAGTTAGACATAACACACACTAACTTTCATCTTAAACTTAACATATCGGTATTTAATATAGATATTTGGAGAGTGGCTTTATTAAAATAACTGCCCGGGAAATAGGGAAATTACGTTACATTCCCGTGGATGATGTGATAATCCCTTGGGTAATACATCCGAATAGGAATTATGGAGTATACTTTTACAAGCATTAGGCCTATAGTGGTGTGATGTCACTGAAGGTTTGTAAGGTTGACAATATACACCACTGTGATATATACAATTGCTCCACATGAAATTGTGTTTATATATTATATATATAGTGAATCTACTGTTACAGAATGTCTCCGACCATGTGATCAAAGTCGTACTTTTTCTATATGTTGATAAAGTTTTACACAAAACAGTCCTTCGGTTAAAGATTTTGCTGAGAAATTTGATACGTACATCACTACTAGAATTTTATACAAATACGTACGATTGTCATAATTGTTATTGAAAATGAATATTAAATTGTATTTGTTTCAACTTCAATTGATGAAAATGATCTATTTCAACAGTCTAGCTTTTAATTGTCCCCCGCCGCAACGCGGCACGGGGGACTATGTATTCAGCGGCGTCCTTACGTCCGTACGTAACATTTCTTGTTTACGCGATATCTCATGAACCGTTGCATCCAGTGTCTTCAATTTTGGTACCAGTCTACAATGGGTGATTATGCAGACACCAGTCGTACTGCATGACCTTGACCTTATTTTCAAGGTCACCACAACACTTTGACCACTTTTCGAACTCTTGTGAACACTATATATCATTACCTGATGGACCCAGTGTCTTCAAGTTTGGTACCAGCCTTAAATGGGTGACTATGCAGACACCAGTCGAATTGCATGACCTTGACCTTATTTTCAAGGTCACCACGGCACTTTGACCACTTTTCGAACCCTTGTAAACATGATTTATCATAACCTGATGGACCCAAAGTCTTCAAATTTAGTGCCAGGCTACAATGGCGGATTACGCAGACACCAGTCGATTTTGCTGACCTTGACCTTATTTTCAAGGTCACCACAACACTTTGACCACTTTTTGAACTCTTGTTAACACGATATATCATTACTTGATGGACCCAGTGTCTTCAATTTGTGTACCAGCCTACAACGTGTGACCATGCAGAGACCACTCAAATTGCATGACCTTGACCTTATTTACAAGGTCACCACGGCACTTTGACAGTTGTTCAGCCTCTTGTTAACGTGATATCTCATGAACCGTTGCACCCAGTGTCTTCACCAGTTTTGTACCAGCCTAAAATTGGTGACCATATTTTCAAGGTCACCACGGCATTTTGACCGGATTTCAGCCTTTTGTTATTAACCCTTAGCATCCATTATCTTGAAATTTGGTGACATCTATCATTTGGGAATTATGCAGACACCACTTTTAGTGCATAACACTGTGACCACATTCTTGTTAACAGCAGGGGCCCATTTGCAAGGTTGAACTTAAGGAAAAATAAATTCTTAGTGCTTAGCATGAAAGAATGAACTTTCTCTGATAAATAAAATATAAATGGGCATACCGAAATATTTCTAAAAAGCTATCGCATTGAAATGTAAACGCTCAATAATTGTTTTGTTTTTTTTTGCAGTTTTTTAAGCTCAAAATAAGTGGAGAAATAAGTAATTAGTAACGGTATTTTCCCGTCTAAATATAGATCGTCTTTTTTTTTCAAGCGCAAAACATTGTGGTCTTTCTCACACACTGCAAACAAAGAGAAAGAGAAACGCACTTTATGAGTACTCAAAGACATTGAAATATAAGTTTTTGGCGTTATTCATTTCCCCCTTCCATTAAAAAATTTAGTTCCTACAACTATTGAAATATAAGTTTCACCAAATCAGGTATTTTCTTATATTGTTTATTTAATGATAACAAATACACACTATATGTGTCGTAGTGTGCTGGTATAATACAATTTTAAAATATCATTTAACAGGATAAACGTAAATATTTTGTATATTAACAGGACATTTAGACACATTGAGTAATGGGACGAAAACAACCGAGAAGCACGAGCTTTTGGTGGGTTGCTATGGCGACTTGTGAAATTAACAAGTCTGAACGCCTCGGAAACGTTTGTAGCGTTAATCGAAGGAGTGATTATCTTCGAAACCAAATTCATCAGATTGTGGTGATATGAACATTATATAACATATGTCACTTTGTAGAAACACAAATATCCTTTGCGATTGATATCATAATTAGGTTTTCAAAAACTCTGTTTGTATTTGAAACACTAACATACTCTATGGCTCTTTAATGTACGTTATGCCAATGAAACAATTTACCAACACGAAATCTTTACAAGTAAAAGTGAACCTGATACATGATAATTTATCACTGTCCTTATCAAGGACTTATCAAAAGCATGATGTAAGCTGATGAATGCCCTCTTGAACTTCAGTCTTATCGTTCTTTAGTCTTGGAATCATCTCCAATTTGACTGTGATCAGCAATATATAGAGGATATTATGAGTGTCTATGTCATACTAGGTTTACGACACGAGTGCCTGAATATTAGTATTTCCCGAGCGAGAGCGAGGGATATACCGATGTTCAGGCACGAGTGTCGTAAATATAGTATGACATAGACACGAATATAATATTCTGTTTATTACCGAAGTCGTGTTATTAATGAAAATACGCTAAAATCCACTTTCAACCATAAGCTGGCGACCCACCGTCGCCGCATTTAGAACGAAACGTGACGTCATAGCATTGTTTATGACGTCACGTTACCATGACAAAGTGATATGTTGCCCAAGGGCATCGTATGAAAAATATAAACCCCGATATGATTACCCTCGTAGGTAATAAAATAGTGATATGTGAAGTAAAAACATTGAATTCTGTTGCTGTGGTTTGCAAAATTGAAATTGTCGAAAAATATCATTTTGGATATATTGAACCTGTTGTTTCGACCATTGCAATTTAAAGTTCTGCATTGTATTGTTTTCTTGTTAATTGTAATTATAATTTAAAGCTTTGAAATTTTATACTTGGAGTTTGGGACAGAGCTGTAGTGGGACAGCATTGTTCATCATTGGAGTTATTACTAACAAATTGAATCATCACTAGGGTCACTTTACACAAGTTTGTTCTTACAACCTCTTTCTGATTTCAAAATTGGATCAAAGGGTTAATATGGCCTTAAGCGATATATCATGACCTCATATCAATTATATCAACGAGTTTGCACTGACCGTAGAACTGTAGTGACTTGGTTGACTATGAGACGTGACAGTATCTGATAATTGTGTTTAAAAATTCTTTATTTCTCAAACAAGCCATTTATGTTGATATATGAGCAGCGGCTTTGGGTGAAATAAGCACAAAATATATATTTCACATCACACATATTTTCCCCATGTGCTATAACATATCAAACCAAACAAACTTTCCAATATGGACAAAGACAGAATAGGGTAAAAAAAAGTAACTTTTTAAGTAATAAAATATAATATAATATAATATAAAAATAGAGTCATGGTCTCTGTAGCTCATCAGGACTTCACTGACTTATAATCTTTTGTTGAATATCTAAGTTATCTATATTATACCTTGACCAAATTTACAATTTAGAATCTCCTTTGCCCAAGGAGTTTGTACACAACATTTCAGCTTGCTAGAGCTTGTTGTACTGGAGAAGAAGATAAAGAAGGTCTTCAGGTCATGACCCCTGTTACCCAAATTTGGGGTCATAAGTTCAACACATATACAGTTTAGAATACCCATTGCCAAATGAGTCTGCACCCAACATTTCAGCTTTCTAGAGCTTTTCATACTTGAGAAGAAGATGAAAATAGGTTTTTAAGGTTGTGACTCCTGTGGCCCTTTTTGGGGTCAGGGGGTCACGAAAGCTACAATGTAGAATCCCCATTTCCCAAGGAGTCTGCAAACAACTTGTCAGCTCTCTGGCCTTTTGAAACCGGAGGAGAATATGGAAATAGCTTTGGGGTCACGGGGTCAACATATCTACAATTTTTAATTCTCATTGGCCAAGGAGCCTGGACACAACTTTTCAGCTCTCTAGACCTTTTGGAACTGGAGAAGAAGATGAAAATAGGTTTTTAAGGTCGTGACCCCTGTGGCACTATTTGGGGTCACAAAATCTAAAATTAAGAATCCCCATTGGCCAAGGAGTCTGCAAACAACTTGTCAGCTCTCTAGACCTTTTGGAACCGGAGAGGAAGATGTAAATAGTTTTTAAAGTCGTGACCCCTGTGACCTTATTTGGGGTCACAGGGTCACCAATTTTAAAATTTGGAATCCCCATTGGCCAAGGAGTCTGCACACAAAATTTCAACTCCCTAGACCAAGTGGTTCTGGAGAAGAAGGCGGACGGACGGACTCCCTGGACACAATGCTATTCCATAAGCCCATCGGGCCTTTCAGGCCAGTTAAGCTAAAATGTTAATAAAATAATAACATATTATGACTTCTTCGTAACATGTGGACCATACTTCACTATTCTCGCAAATTCCCTTGGAGTAGAAAGTTTGTAACGCTGATAGCGCCTTTACTTACATCCAATCAAATGCCTGGCTTCTGCGCATCTCACATATGAAGCAACATCAAGTCTTCTGATGACCTTTCCACGGTTACGGGAACAGCCATTATGCTCAGTTTGAAACTACTTTCCTGATTGCACGACTTACTTTGATCGAAACAATTTAGAATTCTATATTCAAGCCACTTGTAACACTTAAGTTCCTTGGAAAACATGACTTGAGTAATCTCTGGGGTAGAACTAGGGTTGGAAAGATGTTAAAGCTGAAAACCTTTTATTGTATACACACCAGTTTGTCATGTACAATCCACCATATGTAGTTATGGGCCGATGGCCTACACTTCTGAAATAAACAAATTGAATTGAACTAGGGTTGAATAGTGTTTGAGAATAAGACAGGATCGCTAGTCTAGACTCTAGGATCAAAGTGAAGATATCTTAGCACAAGTACATTTGATGCAACAAATCAGGAGTGTATATTCCTAACCCTGAACGTTCCCGATTACAATTACATGTTGAGTAACTCCTGTTTGGAGAGAATGGGGTAATTGAAATCTGATATATCTGTTTTGATACATATTACAAATGAACATGAGTGTAACTTCGTCTCTTGATATAGTTACAGGGAAGGAAACGCTTTTCATACTTTTAGATGATGATGATCGTTAGTATATAATACTAGATTAGCATTCGTGGGACACCGCAAAAACAGAGGAGTCCAACAGCCACAACAGAAAAAAACCCATTTGTTCATCATTGAAGTTGTTAATTACAAGTTGAATCATCACTGGGGTCACATTACACAAGTTTGTTCTTATAACCTCTTTCTGTTTAAAAAAATGGATCAAAGGGTTAACATGGCCTTAACCAACAACTCATGATCTTGACCTTTGACATTTGACCTTCAAGAGCACAAAATCAATGATCACTTTTCATTTTTACAAGATTAAAATGATTTTGAAGTGATTTCAGAACTCATGATCTTGATCTTTGACCTTGAATGTGAACAGGTAAACTAACTCCAGGTGTATTAGAAGGAAATTTTGTAGATGAGGTCTTCATACCTTCTTTGACCAAAATTATTTAGTGATTTCAGAACTGGTGACCTTCATCATATCGCCTGATCTTGACCTTTGACCTTCATGGTCACACAATCATCGATCACTTTTCATTGTGTATAACGATCATGTAATGATTCAAAGTGTTAATAGTGGAAATAAAGCATTTTCGCAAATGTATACTTAAGTCGTGTCCTCGTTGTGATCTTGACTTTTGAAGGATTTAAGTGAAAACGTTTTCAAATCTTGCCCTTTCTCCATAGTTGATATACACCAAATAAGAGTCTGATAGCATAATGTTTTTTCAAATTATCGTTTTTACAAGGATTTGTTTTTACTGATTTCATAATTCGTGACCTTGACGTTTGACCTTGAATGTAAACATTGTAAAATAATTTCCCAGGGGTATGAGTAAACCTTCTTGGAAAAAGATTGTAGCCAATACAAAACGTGACAGCGGCGATGGCAAATGGAAACTGATAGGAGCCCCGACTGATAATTATAAATCGTTCATCTCAGTTCCAAGTGATACTATCCATTTGTGTCAAAGAGGACATGCACATCCTTCGACGCAATTGTCTTCCATAATCTACTTTAGTTGTGCACGTGGCACTAGTACTACAGGTGCATATTGGAGAATTTATCTGGACATTTTTATGAAAGAATATTTTGTATACTGAACGATTCGATTGCTAAATGATATTCAAAGTCCAGCGACAAGTTTCGTGGCAATGTCCGCCAGTGCCCTTCTGTCAGGTTTCCCAGTAGGACGGACGGGATAACTCTTCACCAGAACATAGAACTCGGGCTTCGCCGTCATCTCCTGTATTATATCCTCCGTGAACATCGGGTCACAGTATTCTTTCAACTCATCCACAGTGACGTCAGATTCCGGTTTTGGTATGATGCATGCGCAGATACGATGACACATGACCTCATCCGGTATTCCCACAACCATGACCTCAGCAATAAACGGACATGATCTCAGCTTCCTTTCAACCCAGGATGGATATATGATATATTCACCATGCATGATGGCGTCAGATTGCCTTCCTTCTACAAAGAAGCGGCCATGTTTGTCCTGGTGTCCCAAGTCCCCTGTTTTCAACCAGCCGTTCTCTGTGAATGCGTTCTTGGTGGCTTCAGGATTGTTTGCATATTTCCCATAAATGGTACATCCCCTCACCAACATTTGTCCGTTCTGTCCTTGAGCTACTTCATTTAAGTCTTCATCAACGATCTTCATCTCAAGCATATCGGACGTGTAGCCAACAAGATTATCTTCAAAGTCCTCTCCATTCTCACAGAGACAACTGGTGATGTATCCAGTTTCAGACATTCCATACGCAGACGATACAATACGGCACAACTTACCAATGACATCAAGACAATGCTTGCGAAATGGTTGCCCGGTCGCAATCACCATATCAAGCAAGTAAAAGTTATGTTTGGCCAATATATCGTTTCTTTCAGCAAGTGCCTTCATGAGGGAAAGTGGAAGGACAGCGAAGGTACATTTTTCTGCAACAATAGCTCTCCAAGAAAGCTCAAAGTGATCGATAGCAGTTCCCCTCGCATCAATCATTACCTGAGAAACAGCATGCTCTATGTACGTGTACGGCCAACCCCCAGCCCAGCCCAAGGGTCGGTCGCTGTACAATTTCTTCTCGGGGTTCAACTTGAACAGCTTACAACAATTAAGACAGCAATTCATCACCGTTATGTGATCGAGAGAGATGATTTTGGAGAAGCCAGTGGTACCGGAAGTGCACCAGTAGAGACAGACGTCGGTTGGACGAATAGGGACAGCGTCTTTATCATCAGCTTCAAGGATCAGATTCTCTAGGAATCCTTCATCTTTTTTCACTCCAATGAATTGAACCATTTCCAAATTTGGTGTTTTCTCTGATCTTACTCTACAATCAACAACATCTCCCAAATGCCCCTTGATTAAGTTCCATGAACCTTCTGTAGTATCTGCAATAAGCAGACGACTCTTTGAATGATTGATGATATGCAGCAAATCGCTTCCATCCGTCAACAATGCTGACCCATTTGCAGTCACACATCCAGCAGTAATGATCCCGAAGTCTGTGACGACTCGTTCTGGGGAGTTTTTCAGAGTGTTGCAGACGACATCTCCCAGTTTGAGTCCTCGGCGTTGAAGAAGGGCTGCAAACTTGGTGGAAAGGACATGGACATCTTTGCAGGTGAGGACACGTCGTGACTGATCGCTGTAGAAGATGAAGGCCTCTCTGTCTGGATACAGCTCGGCCCATTGCTTCACCCTGGCGGGGATCGTGAGGTCTTCATCTCGGGTGCGACTCATTCTTTATCTAAAGTAAGAAAAGGCCACATGTTAGCACTCATGACAAGGTAACTTAAACGTTTGACAGCTGGAGTCTTTCACAGAAGGTAGGTAAAATTTGCAAAGAGGTATTTTCTGCCCAGGTCAACAAAGGACCAACATTGCATCAATTCTGCACTCAACCGATGTAGAACCTGTGTCATGTAGTTTCTACTGAACGAATACTTGGTGAGTTTTCCAATCAACATGTATATAAGTGCAAAAAATCTTGCCATCAGTTACGGTTACTGATATGGTGATATTACGCACACTGCAATAATAAGGGAAGCTGTATTACTCACAATGTAGTAATAAGGGATTGGGAAGCTGTTATCAGTTGAGTCAGGTCTGAACATATCAGTACATGTAATTGATTACATTGTTTCCAGAACAATTTTTTCTTAAATCATCTTAAATGTACTCGAATATTGTTAAAGATATGGTCAAGTCTATGTGATGTGAGTGTGTGGTTTATTAAAATCAATGAGTCATTTGACCATTCTCAGAGTATTTCTTGATGAGTAAAAGTGAATTTGTTAAATATATGCTACTATAAATTTTGTGGTTTCAGTGTGTTTCAGTTATCTCTCATCGAGTGACAGGGTAAAGTCGATATTTTCAAGAGTGGCGCATAAACAAATGGCCAAACTTGTTCGGCCTGTCAAACTTAAATGAGATTTTTTTTGGCACATTTCACTACTACTAACTGCTTGACAATCATATTCCTGACCAAAAGAAAACTGAAATACTACACCTTCATCATGTTTTTTTGTGAGCTACAACCGATTGAAATAATACCTCATGAAATTCACACATTGAAAACATTGCTATCTTGGACCCAGAAGTAACCAATCAGCCTCTCTTAAATTGATCACTCCACCTTCTGTACCATGGGTAGGGATACATCTGTACATGAGTTTTACAGACTGATTGCCATGTGTATGGGCTAATTTAAACAGAAAGACGTATCCTCATGGCCCTTATCACTATCACTATTTGACCTCCACTTGCTCACTGAAGTGGGAACTCTTTGGCCCCTGTCTATAACCTTAAAACTGTATAACGATGCCTTAAGGAGAGATTGGACCCAGAAATCGCTTACGGCAACATTTTGCGACAACAATTTATTGTTGTGAATAAGTCTCAAAATATATGGATTATGTTGTTTTGGGCATAGGCTTATCTGTATACTAACGGGGAGCGCTTAAATTTACCGTGATCTAGGTTGATTCGCCCTAGTAAATGTTGATATTTGATATAATGAAGTTGTGTGTTTTGTGCCGAAACCGGTTCATTCCGGGTCGCATCGTCCTGGGTCGGTTTGCCCTGATATATTTATACGATAAATACAATAAAGCATAGCATAGTATAAACATCTTTTTTGTTAAAATATTCTGATCCATCTTGTATTGAAACCATTTTAGATCAACACTCTGAGTATATCTACTAGCCATCAAATTAATGTTTTCTCATTCATTTTGTTGGAAATATTTGTAAAATATTTCTTCCCATCTTAATTGGCCAGTTGATTTATCAAATCGCAATCGTTGTGAATAAGTCTCAAAATACATGGATTATGTTGTTTTGGGCGTAGGCTTATCTGTATACTAACGGGGAGCGCTTAAATTTATCGTAATCTAGGTTGATTCGCCCTAGTTAATGTTGATATTTGATAAAATGAAGTTGTGTGTTTTGTGCCGAAACCGGTTCACTCCGGGTCGCATCGTCCTGGGTCGGTTTGACATTATATTTTATTTTATTACTTAAAAAGTTACTTTTGTAATCATCATTGTATTGTAACGTTGTTTGTGAAGGCAGCTAGGTGATTGCACATACCTTACCTGAATTTCATTTCTGATTACAATCATTCTACCAGCATGCCTTTAAGAACATATTTACACATATGTTCGTTGCAAAATTGCAGATACCTTTCAAATAATACATGATCAATACAACAATATCGTTGTCATTAACTGCGACTGTGGGGGAGTCCAGAACACAGAGACACACATACAAAGATACTTGGAAAGCCAAGTGCTCTTATTGACCAGCTCTCCCCTACCCATTGAGCATTGACATTTTTTCAGATGCACGAATACTATCAGTATTTTTTGCCGATTTGCTCGATGGAGCACACAAAGAACTACCGGAAAGGCAAAGACGTACAAGATCATTCACGTGGACATGGATACACTTACCCTGTCTGACACAGCTCCGACCTGACTCGACAAGCTATTTTATCTGGGACGAACTGGTCACAAATCTCGCTTTACCGTAAGCTGATCCTACTAACGTTCTCTGCAAGACTCAGCACGTTATGCAATTTTTCAGCTCGAGACTGTCTCAAGTGTTGTTTTCTTTGCGTGTATAGAATATCATTCGAGTTGAAAGCTTTGTTCATTCAGAGGAGTCCAACAGCGAGAACAGAAAAAAGACATTTGTTCATCATTGAAGTTGTTGAATTATCACAGGGGTCACTTTACACAAGTTTGTTCTTATAACCTCTTTCTGATTACAAAATTGGATCAAAGGGTTAACATGGCCTTAACCAACATCTCATGATCTTGACCTTCAACATTTGACCTTCAAGGGCACAAAATCAATGATCACTTTTCATTTCTTACAAGATTACAAGGGTTTTGTAAAGATTTCAGAACTCATGATCTTGATCTTTGACCTTGAATGTGAACAGGTAAAATACTCTAGGTGTATTAGAAGAAAGCTTTGTAGAAATGGTATTCATACCTTCTTTGACCAAAATTATTTAGTGATATCAGAACTGGTCGCCTATCGCCTGATCTTGACCTTTGACCTTCATGGTCACACAATCAACGATCACTTTTCATTGTGTATAACAATCATGTAATGATTCAAAGTGTTCATAGTTGAAATAAAGCAATTTCGCAAATGTATGCTTAAGTCGTGACCTCGTTGTGATCTTGACTTGACGGATTTAAGTGAAAACCTTTTCATATCTTTGCCTTTATCCATAGTTGATATATACCAAATAAGAGTCTGATAGTCTAATGATCGTGTTTACAAGGATTTGTTTTTACTGATTTCATTACTCGTGACCTTGACGTTTGACCTTGAATGTAAACATTGTAAAATAATTTCCCAGGGGTATAAGTAAGAAGTTAAAGAAAATAAGTTCTCAAAACCTTCTTGGAAATGTTTTTTAGCCTATACAAAACGATGGAAATTGCACAAAAACTGACTGATAATTATAAATCGTTCATCTCAGTTCCAAGTGATACTATCCATTTGTGTCAAAGAGGATATGCACATCCTTCGACGCAATCGTCTTCCATAATATTCTTTAGTTGTGCATGTGGCACTGGTACTACAGGTGCATATTGGATAAGTTATCTGGACATTTATATCAAGTAATAATGTGTATACTGAACGATACAATTGCTATTCATAATCCAGCGACGAGTTTCGTGGCAATGTCCGCCAGTGCCCTTCTGACAGGTTTCCCAGTAGGACGGACAGGATAACTCTTCACCAGAACATAGAACTTGGGCTTCGTCGTCATCTTCTGTATTATATCCTCTGTGAACATCGGGTCACAGTAGTCTTTCAACTCATCCATAGTGACGTCAGATTCGGGTTTTGGTATGATGCATGCGCAGATACGATGACACATGACCTCATCCGGTATTCCCACAACCATGACCTCAGCAATAAACGGACATGATCTCAGATTCCTTTCAACCCAGGATGGATATATGATATATTCGCCATGCATGATGGCGTCAGATTGCCTTCCTTCTACAAAGAAGCGGCCATGTTTGTCCTGGTGTCCCAAGTCTCCTGTTTTCAACCAGCCGTTCTCTGTGTATGCGTTCTTGGTGGCTTCAGGATTGTTTGCATATTCCCCATAAATGGTACATCCCCTCACCAACATTTGTCCGTTCTGTCCTTGAGCTACTTCATTTAAGTCTTCATCAACGATCTTCATCTCAAGCATATCGGACGTGTAGCCAACAAGATTATCTTCAAAGTCCTCTCCATTCTCACATCGCCGCTAATGGCTGCAATACTGCCGAAGCGGCGTTAAACAATAACTCACTCACTCACTCACTCCATTCTCACAGAGACAACTGGTGATGTATCCAGATTCAGACATTCCATACGCAGACGATACAATACGGCACAACTTACCAATGACATCAAGACAATGCTTGCGAAATGGTTGCCCGGTCGCAATCACCATATCAAGCAAGTAAAAGTTATGTGCCTGCATGGGGGAAAGTACAGCGAAGGTACATTTTTCTGCGACAATAGCTCTCCAAGAAAGCTCAAAGTGATCGACAGCAGTTCCCCTCGCATCAATCATTACCTGAGAAACAGCATGCTCTATGTACGAGTACGGCCAACCCCCACCCCAGCCCAGGGTCGGTCGATGTACAATTTCTTCTTGGGGTTCAACTTGAACAGCTTACAGCAATTAAGACAGCAATTCATCACCGTTATGTGATCGAGAGAGATGATTTTAGAGAAGCCAGTAGTACCGGAAGTGCACCAGTAGAGACAGACGTCAGTTGGACGAATACGGAAAGCGTCTTTATCATCAGCTTCAAGGATCAGATTCTCTAGGAATCCTTCATCTTCTTTCACTCCAATGAATTGAACCATCTCCAAAATTGGTGTTTTCTCTGATCTTACTCCACAATCGACAACATCTCCCAAATGCCCCTTGATGAAGTTCCATGGACCTTCTGTAGTATCTGCAATAAGCAGACGACTCTTTGAATGATTGATGATATGCAGCAAATCGCTTCCATCCGTCAACAATGCTTGTCCATTTGCAGTGACACATCCGGCAGTAATGATTCCGAAGTCTGTGATGGCTCGTTCTGGGGAGTTTTTCAGAGTGTTGCAGACGACATCTCCCGGTTTGAGTCCTCGGCGTTGAAGAAGGGCTGCAAACTTGGTGGAGAGGACATGGACATCTTTGCAGGTGAGGACACGTCATGACTGATCGCTGTAGAAGATGAAGACCTCTCTGTCTGGATACAGCTCGGCCCAGTGCTTCACCCTGGCGGGGATCGTGAGGTCTTCATCTCGGGTGCCACTCATTCTTTATCTGAAGTAAGAAAAGGCCACATGTTAGTAGTCATGAAAAGAGTGGTCTGAGAAAAGGAACACTTCATCCCCCGCAATATGCCCCATTTGTACATGGACAAATATACTCATGAAAAGATAACTTAAATGTTTGACAGATGGAGTCTTTCACAGAAAGAAGGTAAAATTTGCAAAGCAGTATTTCCCCTCTGGTCATGAAAGGACCAATATTGCATCAATTCTGCACTCAACCGATGTAGAACCTGTGTCATGTAGTTTCTACTGAACGAATACTTGGTGAGTTTTTCCATTATACATGTATATGTGTATCAGGGTCGAGTGTTGATCCAAAGAACAAACACTCTGCCGGGGTGTGAGAGCGTTTATTCCGAAGGATTGTATAGTAGGGTGATGGGTTGATAGGTAAAGACACCCTGTAACAATAAGTATAATAAAATAATATACATCACATACAAACATGGTAAAAGATACATATAATTCCATACATAGGTTAATACATTATTGATACAGATTCATAGTACCAATCTTACTCATTACATCGATATGATGACGTCACATACACAAGATAAG
Organism: Gibbula magus; assembly: GCA_936450465.1. NCBI lineage: Eukaryota > Metazoa > Mollusca > Gastropoda > Trochida > Trochidae > Gibbula > Gibbula magus. Next base: position 61,584,592 of record OW388291.1, read on the forward strand.
ATGTATGCTGATACCACATCATCTTGAGTGCTAATACAAAGTTATACATATGATATAAGATATGAAACATCATCACGCATTACACGATGATACTATTTATAATGTTATATATACATACAATCTGATACACCATTACACTTGCAGCTTAGTGATAAAATATATGATATAAATATATATATGATAGATATACATGTATATTATGTAAATTGTATGTACGTAACACAGTGTGTGCTAATGTTGTCAAACATTACGATTCATGTTGTATATAATGTGAAATATGGGCTGGGAGGCCTACAATTCCGAAATAAACATTACATTATAGATAAAATATATAAATATATACACATGGTCCACATACCATGTGGGTGGTTCAAGGGTGTGCCAAACGCAATCCCTACAGCACCTGTCCGATGGACTGGATCTTTACTGTAGTAAATAACATTGAATAATAAGTAAATATAATGGTAATGTTGAATATATATTAGCAAAGCATTTCTTCCACATTTTTAGTACTTACACCTTTCATAGTTAAAACATAGCAACTTATATTAAAACACATCTCACGCAATCATAAAAAGGATAGTAAAGATAAAAATATGTTAGAAATAATTAAATAATGTTTATGTGTAGGAGAATGTCCGAAAACTGGCCATTAGTTTTGCACGTGGACCATGTTCGAGGCCGTTAGGCCGGTTAGCTTCGTCTAGGTTGATTCGCCCTAGTAAATGTTGATATTTGATATAATAAAGTTGTTGTGTGTTTTGTGCCGAAACCGGTTCACTCCGGGTCGCATCGATATCGTCCTGGGTCGGTTTGCCCTCATATATTTATACGATAAATACAATAAAGCATAGCATAGTATAAACATCTTTTTTGTTAAAATATTCTGGTTCATCTTGTACTGAAACCATTTAGATCAACACTCCGAGTATATCTACTAGTCATCAAATTAATGTTTTCTCATTCATTCTGTTGGAAATATTTGTAAAATATTTCTTCCCATCTTAAAGGTACATCCATTGTGTTTCATAAAATTTTATTTGGCTTTTATACGTTCCAACTCACGACATGTGTTGTCTACAACACAAATAAATTCACCCAGCTTGCATATTTATCCCCAATCGCCAAATATATCATACTAACTAGTTTCCAATTAAAATTGAGTTACATAATTATGCATGTGCAGAAACCGAAACTGCACGTCCCATTTACATGCACAGTAGTTAAGGGACCTATTAAACATTATCAACTCAAATTTGTCTTTTTATCTGTTATAAATAAGATTCCAAAATTACGTCTGACTCATTGACGCGCGCCACACGCTGTGCATTGTCCGGTTTTCGATCAGAAATCACTACTTTTACCTTTATATCATCAAAATGCTAAGTCTACTATCATCAAATTGGTAGTTTTCGGTAACAGTCAGTACTTCTCGATAAAATAACACCATTTATAACGTTTGGAATATTTGACCCCCAACAACACAATGGATGTACCTTTAATTGGCCAGTTGATTTATCAAATCTCAATCGGTTAAGCAATTGACAACCTTTGTACTTATAAATATTCTTGAAATATTGAATGGTACAATAGGAAAAAACATGAACCGCTTGTGTATGATTAAAATGTTCCTCTTTCTGAAATATTCAGACACCGCTCTCTTAAAACCTTCGTAGGTGAGAAAGCCACATTTACCATTCAATTCTTCCAAAGACATCATATTTCCGTCATTAGTCATAATATTTATGAATCAATAGAAAAGAAAAAACCTGAACATGATTAAAATGTAATATGGACATGAGTAAATGATGCCAAGATTAAAAGTGGTCAAAATCATTGACAATGTCTGATTAACATATGTAGCTGAGATGACAGAACTGTTTAAGTTATAATTGTAATTAATGAATTTGAAAATGTTTTGTTTTACTGTACTATCAAATCAGGTTACTTGTTAGCCCACATTCTCTTACCACAGAGGTTACTCCTTTCAGATTCCCGATCCTTACTTCTCTTCTAGAAGGTCAGAATTCCAGCAAAATTCCCTAGCGGGAGAAGGGGAACCTCGTACTGTATCCCTGCTTCTTAACCAATGAAAACTCATCTTTCAGATGCCATGTCGACCGATTTGACTGTTATAGTAGCATATGTCCGTATGCACTAATGGACTGCTTTTGGTATTTGTTTCTGATTCGGTCTTCTTTATTTATCAGCATGTTTATGATCAAATGTTGTCACAAACTCATATAGCATATTTCAAGGAAAGCACGTTAAATGAGAAAACGTTTATCTTACGTTTATTATATCAGTATGACGTGTTCGCCGTCGCATTCAGGCCAAGTAGAACAGAGGTTATGATCGGAAATCTGAAGTGAGTAACCTCTGTGGAAAGAGAATGATTAGCCAATTGTTCCCTATTTTCACGTTTTTTTGCGATGGGTAGGATCGGTCAAATTTATATTACCGAACTCACTCGCGACATGCGGTGTAATTATATGATCATATGTAATCAAAATATTAATGTAGGTCTACAATACATACATGTAACTGATGTTTGGGGCGAACCGACCTAGGGTGAACTGGCTCTGGTACTTAAGCGACCGTGGGGTGAACTGGTTTTAGTACGAACTGACCCGTGGTATGATTATGTCTTGATCCATAATTACAAATCCCGCTTTTGATATAACTTTGAATATTTTTTTTATATAACTAGTGCCGACATATACATGTACATATTGTTTGCTTTGAAGATAATACTGAAATTTCTTAAACATGTTTTGTAAGACTATTAGTTTGATATAGCTATGTTGGCATCCAAATCTGTAGAATACAATACACTAGAGCTATACATGTATAGCACCTTATTTGATTTAAAAAAAATAAAACGCAATATCTAACGCAACGTTAGTGTGCGCGGAAAAACGCATCGCATGACGCATCGCAAAAATAATCGGACGTAGTGTGCGCCCAGCCTTACTTCTATGGTTGATTACATCATAATATCGTTATGTCGAGAGATTTACATTCTCTGTATAGATTATCTATAAACAAAACTTAAATGACGTGCAATTGTGACTTTAAATTGGGTAACAAAGTTAATATTTGATATAATTTTCATTCGGTTGGAATAAGGAGAGTTCTCAGTATGGCTTACTTTTCCCATCTAAATAGTTGTAACAATAAGGGAACAACTCTTCAGCAAACATCGAATAAATACAGTCGTTGTTCAATTTACGGTCATCATCGGAAATAGTTTACTGTCATATTGTTTGAAGAGAACTCTTATATACGGTCATCATCGCGTATATTTTCACACACCTTATATATTTCAGTAACTTAGTACTTTAAATGTGAGGCAGGTGACACACCACCAGGATTATCAAAATACCCGCGATAATTTTGAACTCATATATACAAGCGTAGAGCTGAAAACAAGAGATAAAAACTCGCCATTTTGGCATGAGTGAGTGAGTTACTGTTTAACGCCACTTCGGCAGTATTGCAGCCATTAGCGGCGATATTTTGGCATGACCTTAAACTTTCTGTTAAGGAGAAAACATGACTCCGAGGTCTTCTGCTCTGAGAATAACCTGAAGGGAGGGATAAAGCCCCGAGGGCGTTAGCCCGAGGGGCTATCCCGACCTTGAGGTTATTCTCAGAGCAGAAGACCGAGGAGGAGTGTTTTCTCCAGCTTATAAATCGTCAACTATCAAAATTTACGAGTTATAGTTTCGGACGCTCAAAGGGCCTAATTCCTCCGCTTAGACCATTTTAAAGGCAGAAGACGAAGGAGGAATGTTTTCTTCCTATTTATAAACGTCAAATGTAAAAATTTACATTTTATAATTTTTGATTCCCAAATCGTGTTTTTTTATAAAGGGTATGTCGCCCTCGGTTGCGTTATATCGAGGCAAAGAAGGTATGACTATAAATGGAGTAATTCAACTCGACTCATCATCTCGGTCTGCATAGCCGAGCGGTCTAAGGCGCCAGTTTAGAGAGCGAAGGGTGCCAGGTTCGAAACCAGCTATTTCAACTTGGACATTTTTAACTGTGTATAATTTTCGATAATAATTGCTGCTTGTTGGCTATTGAGTTGCAAGTCTGAAAAATTATTCTAAGTGCATTTCCAGGTCTTACTTTAAAAAAAACCTTAGGTTCAGGTCTTACTTTCAAAAGTAAAACCTCATACCGGGTTATTCTCGGAAGTAAGACCTCATTAGAGGTTATTCCAAGAAAAGAAGATACCTACAAAACAACAGACAGAATCCGACCTAGGTTTATAATACTGTCATCAGGCTATACACAGTGAATAGTTTAGCACGGGTTTTTGTACTATACCACTTTTCTCGGGATTCAGGCGGCTGCGTTCAAGCGCATTCGATCTGACGGGAACAATTCTTGGTCTCGGTTTTCTAAACTGTTGGAGACTTTTCGTAAATTAGTAAACTATTGGAGACTTGTATCATCAAACTACGATCACAAAACTATCCTAATGTTTACGTAACTTTGTTTTAAAGCATTAGATTTGAAAATTGAACACTTATGCATAGTACACTTACATGCTATACTTTGTAAATACCTATTTAGAATATGATAAATAGATATACATTTAATTATAAAGATACTGCAAATGTTAAATGCAATATAACTTTAAACTAAACATATACTAACCTCAGTCTAACATTCTGTGTTTGTATGCTCTTCTGTCTTGTCAGTGTGAAAGGCTTGTGCAGAATGATTTGAAATGTGCATGCGGTTAGTAAGACCAATTAGCTGAGCAGCGTCTTTGCTTGGGCAGTTATATAATATAATACTATACTATGGCGAAAGGCTTAACCCTTAATGTGCCTAATAATACTATACATGTAGTTAAACAGAGAGAGAATAGCAATACGCATATAATACTTTATTTACATTAATATCATCTGCCAAACATGTATAAGTGTACACAATCTTGTCGAAACCTATCTGACTCATGATTTGCCTATTTCACTGCGAAGAATTATTTCTAAATTCAGATGTTCTAATTTTCCAACAGAGATAGAACTTGGCCGCCACAAAAGTACCCCTAAAGAAGAAAGACTATGCAAAAGATGCAAGAAAAGTAACATATCCGTCGTTGAAGATGAATTCCACGTCCTATTAAAATGTCCATCCTACACAGAACTACGGAAAACTTCCCTGAAACCACACTTACAATATCCAACGATGAAGTCTTAACCATATATTACAATCAACCGAAAAAATACCCTATACAATTTAAGTAATTTTCTTGTCAAGCTACACTCCTTACTGCATACACATGGAATATAACGCTTGCTATGTATACTCATTCATGTTTAACTATGTATTTTTGGCCAATGGCCTTATACTGAATAAAATCTGTCTGTCTGTTTGTCTGTCTGTCTGTCTGTCTGTCTGACAATCTTGCCATCAGGTACTGTTACTGATATGGTGGTATTACTCACAATGTAGTAATAAGGGATTGGGAAGCTGTTCTTAGTTGAGTCAGGTCTGAACATATCAGTACATGTAATTGATAACATTGTTTCCAGAACGATTTTTTCCTAAATCATCTTAAATGTACTCGAATATTGTAAAAGATATGGTCAAGTCTAGGTGATGTGAGTGTGTGGTTTATTAAAATCAATGAGTCATTTGACTATTCTCAGAGTATTTCTTGATGAAAGTAAAAGTGAATTTGTTAAATATGCTACTATAAATAGAGGATTTTTGTGTGTTTTCAGTGTGATATCACTTATCTCATGCTGATGTGTATAATCTATTTAGCTTTGTTCAGGGATCGGTGAGTGCACATGTTCTTCAATCTGAAGTTTTCAGTCGACATAAACTGAGGGAAAATAAAATGCCTACCAGAACTAATGAGGAACGGAACAGTGAGACAACTACAGAAGAGAATAAAGATGTGCTATCTATGATGTTCACACGAATGATAAGTATGCATGAGGAAACTGTCAACAAAGTTGAATATCTACAGACGACTCGTGAGTCGTTTTATGATAAATACAGATCGGACATGCTTGAGCTCATCACCTCATGGGAAAGTAAAAATGATGAAATAAAACGTCAATCAGATGAAAATCACCACATATCTACTCAGTTGGATATTCTGACATCAGAAAATAGTTTATTGAGAGGAGAAGTATTACAGAAAGAGAAACACATTCTATCATTAGAAACGACAATCTCTGATGAACTCTTAGCAATAACCAAGAAAACCTCTAAAATTGATGGGAAAATAGACTGTATGCATACTCGAACCAAGATTGCAATGTCAGAAAACGTGAAATTATCACAAGACAAGCCAAGTCCAACATATGCAACAATAGTAAAATCCTCGGGCAGCCTTACACCCAACTTCCCAATGCAAGGCATAACTCTTGCCAGTCTCCATTACTGGCTGATTTAGGCCTTGCAGTATTTCCTTAAGAAATCTGTGTTTAGAAATCCAGGCCCGCTATGCATTTCCAGTGCAGCGATTCACTGCCTCGACACAAGAAAGCGAGGGAAATACCGCAAGGGTTAAATCAGCCAGTAATGTAGAATGGCAAGAGTTATGCCTTGCGTTTGGAAGTTGCCTTACACCAAGCTTGCACTCTATTGTTCAGTCTAATTGGCCTACTATTTCACCAAACATTGATGCTGAGCCAAGCGCGATATCTCACAGTCAGACAAAAACAGACAATCAAGGTGTAAAAACGCAAACGAAATCTGTGACGGCCAATCAGAATAGACCACAAGCTATTACACAGCGTCGCGTTGTCTTTGATACACACTGGAAGAGAGCTTTTCGTGGGTCAGTTAAAGTGAAGACTAAGAGACTTGTATTGTCATATGTCAGTGCTGATGAACAATTTGAAACAGTGCAAGATGCCATTTGTAACTATGCTCTCAACAACCAGGTGTCAACGTCACTCACACTCAGCTACTCAAACCCTGGAAGGGAGTTAATCCCACCTTCACAATTCGTATCAACGCCTCTGAAGATGATACCAGAAAGATAACACAAGACGACACGTTCTGGCCAGATGGAGTCCGGTGCAGAAAATGGGTTCCAAGCAAAGAATGGTATGTACATGATTATAAGTCAACATGATTAATATGAATAATGCAACAATCATACCTATGATATTCCTTCTAATGACTTTCCAACTAAATACCTGGAATGTGAGGGGAGTTATGTATGGAACAAACTATCTTACAAAGCAACTTAGAAGATGTGATATTGTATTTGTTTGTGAACATTGGCTCCAATCACATAACGAACACTTCCTTAAGTCCATAAACAACGAGTTTAGCGTGTTCTCTAAAATCTCTAATCAACAAGACTGCAATCAACGTGGATCTGGTGGAGTCTGCTTCTTCATACGTTCAGCTATAAGTAGATCTATGCGGCAGATTGATACACCGAATGACAGGATAATAGCAGTTTAAATCAAACTCTCTTCACAACGCTTATTCCTACTAGGTACCCACCTCCCGTCGTCCAATGTTCCTGATGGTGTCTACACAGAAGCCCTTAACGATGTTATGACACTCTATGACATCTATTCTCGGATCACTTTCATTATGGGAGACTTTAATGCATACCTTCGACAAGATAGTACATTGAAACTGCGTGCTAGACATCTGGTGCGAGCTGTGACAGAGAGAAATCTATCGCCTGTGATACCTTTACATGATAACACGATCTATTCCTATAGCAATAAGAGTGGAACTGTCAAATCATTGATCGACTATATTTTCATTAGTGAGGACAACGTAAGCAGTGTGTTAACCCACTGCATAGATACCAACGCCCCATTCAGTGTGTCGGACCACCGACCCGTGATGATGACCTTCCATCTTGGACAAGAACCAACTCAGTCTAGTTGATATAGAATGAACTGGCGTAAAGCAAACTGTGACGAACATACACTCTACCGCTATGAAACTGAAAAGTGTTTCCGTGAACTGGATTTTATCCCTGATAATTATTCATGTGCTAGTGACTGTATTGAAGCACATAATTCGTACATTACACAGTCTCTTCTAACAGCAGCTGCTATGTACATCCCTGTAACGTCATTTCGACCACATCTTAACCCCGGTTGGAAGAGAGACAATATTAAACCGCTTCATGTCGATATGAGAAGCAAACGTAAGACGTGGGTTGATAAAGGCAAACCACGGTCAAATGATGATGTTTCATATGTTCAATATAAACAGGCAGAGTCTGTATTCAGAAGAATGTTCCGAATATAAACCTAATTCTGAAAATGATAAGTTAAGAGAAGTTTATAATGCTGCGGAATTTGACGTAAACGACTTCTTTAAAACAACTAAACGTTTGAAGTATAAAAAGGATCATATCAAAACCCTAAGCTTTGAATCTGTAGTTTGCAGCACTTCTCAAGAGATATGCAAATCATTTGGCAAATATTTTGGTAAACTCGCTACACCTTCTGAATCAGACTACCGTGTTCATGATTTTGAAAAAAGATGTTTGTAATAAAATTGCCTCCATTGCTAATGATAAGCAAAATTATCACCAAGAGATATTGGATACTTTATTTACGCATGATGAAATCATTTCTTCGTTAAAACGCATTAAGAATGGTAAATCCCCTGGCCCTGAACTCCTATGTAATGAACACTTAAAGTATGGCAGGTCCCTGACATCTCAACTGTGTGTGATATTCAATAACATCTTAAAGTATGAGTATATCCCTGAGATATTTAGTATTGGGCATGTCATACCAATACATAAAGGGAAAGGGAAAGGGAAAGGGAAAAGTAAATCTGACCCCTCAAACTATCGTGGGATAACCCTTACTTCTACCATAGGCAAACTATTTGAGCGTCTCATTTTGTCTAGAATTGAAAGGTGGGTTTCACTCAAGCTAGATAAGATTTCTCATCGACTTCAGTTGGGTTTACGTAAGCACCTTGGAGCCGATACAGCAGCACTGACCCTGACAGAGACGATATCATACCTCAGAGAGAGGAAATCTCCAGTTTTTTGTGTGTTTCTCGATAACGAAAAGGCATTTGATCGTGTCTGGCTGGATGGGTTGTTTCTTAAATTGTATAATCTTGGCATAATAGGTTAAATCTGGAGATATATGCTTCGAAATTCATTCTTGTCAATGCAATTTTGTGTTTCTTATGCTGGTTTTCAATCTGATGTGTTTAGAATGTGTCAAGGTGTTGGAGAGGGGAGAGTGATTTCAGCGTGGCTTTTTAGTTTGTACATCAACGACCTGATCCAGAGCTTAGACAAGTCAGATTTAGGTCTTCAGCTTCCATGGGGACATTGTCCAGGTATTCTTCTTGCTGATGATACTACTTTAACTTCTAGCAATCCACGTAACTCCCAGGCACTCCTTGAAATTGTGCATGATTATGGCTTGAAGTGGAAGTTGAAGTTTAACGTCAGTAAAGGTTCCTTGCTTGTATTCAATGCAGATATATATCTTACACCACTTAGCTTATATCTTGGCCCAATGTCAATCCCCTTAAAGCAATCGGTTACGTATGCTGGAGTTCATTTGTCTACATGTAATAGGTCATATGATAGAACCATGTCATCGCGTGAAAAGGCTCGAAAACTGGTAAATATGTATCATGACCTTGGGCTATGCTATGGTTCACTCAATCCAGTCTGTGCTTGTCGCATATGGAATAATGTCATCTTGACATGTGCATTATATGGTTGTACAGTATGGAGCAGATTAACATCAAGAGAATTGGAGATATTGGAGTCAGTGCAGAGGTATTTTGCAAAAAGATACATGGTCTGCCAAAAAGCACTGTGTCTCCTGTGGTTTTAGATACTCTGGGTTTACTGCCGGTTCAATGGTATATAGAAAAAGCATGTAGCAAAAAAAAAGCATTAGGTAGATTATGTCGTCTAGATAATGCCTATGCTGTTAAGCAATTATTCCTTCATCGTCTCTTTGAATGTAGGTGTATGGCCAACATCGATAAATCCCAGTCACCTATTTTGTACATGGTTTCACTTTTAGACAAGTACAATTTGTTTGGCGTTCTTGACACATATATCGCAAAAGGTGTTTCATGCTCTAAGGCAAAATGGACTGATATTGTTAAATCTAAAATTTGTCAATCTTATGAGAGGTTGCTGTGTTATCAGATAGCAGTGAGAGAGGATGTATCTAGATATCACCTAATCCGAGAGCCTTGTAAACCCAGCAGACTCTGGGAGCTTGTCTTAATCAATAAGCATAATGTTTTCAATATCTCTCATATTATTCATGTTGGCTGTACAACGATTGAATCCAGAGAGTGTATATGTGGAATGGTAGCTTGTGATATTGTTAAACATGTTATACTATCATGTACAGTTTTTAATGATTTGAGAAATGATATGTTTGAAAGGATTTGTGATATAATACCAATATCTAATTTTGTTGAATTTTGTGAAAATGATGATGATGAAATTATTGTTGATTTGCTTGGTGGTTCCTGTACATCACTGGGAAAATTAAATATGACAGAATGGGAGAAGGTGATGATATTAGTGTAAGACTTTATAACTGTCTGTCACTCTCGATTGTTTTCAAAATTAATTGTTCATTGATTCACTGTATATTTAACTTGTGATGTTGCTTTGATATGTAACAATCTTCATTTTTTTGAGGAAATAAAGTTGATCTATCTATCTCTCATTAAGTGACGGGGTAAAGCCGATATTTTCACGAGTGGCGCATAAACAATGTCATTGTGACAGAAAAAGTAAATGATGGCGACTTCGTAGGTCACATGGCTTAGCCGCCATTTTGATTTTCACACTTTATCGGTACCTAAGGCATCGTTATACATTTTTAAGGTTATAGACAGGGGCCAAAGAGTTCCCACTTCAGAGGTCAGATAGTGATAGTGATAAGGGCCATGAGGATACGTCTTTCTGTTTAAATTAGCCCATACACATGGCAATCAATCTGCAAAACTCATGTACAAATGTATCCCTACGCATGGTACAGAAGGTGGAGTGATCAATTTAATTAAGAGAGGCTGATTGGTCACTTCTGGGTCCAAGATAGCAATGTTTTCAATGTGTGAATTTCATGAGGTATTATTTCAATCGGTTGTAGCTCACACAAAACATGATGAAGGTGTAGTATTTCAGTTATCTTTTGCTCAGGAATAATTTTAACAAGTATCATGGGCATCCTTGCAGTAATGGTAATGACTGAATGGTATGGTAATGATTAATTACAAAACTTTAATTACAAAAGTCATTACCATAACAAATTGTCATTACAGTCACTTAAGATTTGAGATGTTATTGAGATTTGTGACCGTGATGTTGTTAAACACAGATGCCCCGGATATAAGCATAGTTTGGAATTAAACTTTCAAAGATAACTACATCATGTGAATGAATATGGTTAGGTCTGAAGGTGTTTATAGATGACCAATGTAAAGTTTAGGGAGAATGCAGCGTGCAGCAAGGAGAAGTTCAGGAGGCCTTAAATTACTATCTAATCTTAAAGATATCACCACAATGGATGCATCACAGGTTTATCAGTCTAATCAAAGTTATAGTCAGGTTAAAGTTTCGAAACATTGTTCCTGTTCCAAGGTGAAGGTCCCAAGGTCAGAAATGATGAACTTATGTGAAGGGTCTCATCACAAAGAATGGACATGTCTATCACTGACCACATGACTGAGTTTGGGACAGAGCTGTAGTGTGAGAAGGCTGTAGTGGCTTGGTTGAAGGCTTTGTTCATCATTGGAGTTATTACTAACAAATTGAATCATCACTAGGGTTACTTTACACAAGTTTGTTCTTATAACCTATTTCTGATTTCAAAATTGGATCAAAGGGATAAGATGGCCTTTAGCGATATATCACGACCTCATATCAAATATATCAACGAGTTTGCACTGACCGCAGAGCTGTAGTGACTTGGTTGACTATGAGACGTGGCAGCATCTGATGATTGTGTTTCAAAATTCAAAGTCTTTATTTCTCAAACAAGCCATTTATGTTGATATATTAGCAGAGGCTTTGGGTGAAATAAGCACCAAATATATGTTTCACATCACACATTTTTACTTCCCCATGTGCTATAACATTTCAAACCAAACAAACTTTCCAATATGGACAACGACAGAATAGGGTAATGATGATTACAAAAGTAACTTTTTAAATAATAAAATATAATATAATATAATATAATATAAAAATAGAGTCATGGTCTCTGTAGCTCATCAGGACTTCATGATTTATTATCTATTGTTGAATGTCTAAGTTATCTCAAGTAATACCATGACCAAATTTACAATTTAGAATCTCCTTTGGCCAAGGAGTCTGTACACAACATTTCAGCTTGCTAGAGCTTTTTGTACTGGAGAAGAAGATAAAAGTAGGCCTTCAGGTCATGACCCCTTTGACCCTAATTTGGGGTCATAGGTTCAAGACATATACAAGTTAGAATGAGACTGCACACAACATTTCATGAAGATGATAATAGGTTTTTAAGGTTTCGACCCCTGTGGCCCTTTTGGGGGTCAGGGGGGCACGAAAGCTACAATGTAGAATCCCCATTGCCCAAGGAGTCTGCAAACAACCTGTCAGCTCTCTGGCCTTTTGAAACCGGAGAAGAATAAGAAAATAAGTTTGAGGTCACGGGGTCAACAAATTCACAATTTATAATTCTCATTGGCCAAGGAGTCTGGATATAACTTTTCAGCCCTCTATACCTTTTGAAACTGGAGAAGATGTAAATAGATTTTTAAGTTGTGACCCCTGTGACCTTATTGACCTGTCACCAATTTTAAAATTTAATTGGCCACTCTGTACACACTATTTTCAGCTCCCTAGACCAAGTGGTTCTGGAGAAGAAGGCGAAAATGCGAAACGTTTACAGACGGATGGATGGACGGACGCCATGCCATCCCATAAGCCCATCGGGCCTTTCAGGCCAGTTTACCTAAAATGTTAATGAAATAATAACATATTATGACTTCTTCGTAACATGTGGACGATACTTCACTATTCTCGCAAATTCCCTTGGTGATGAAAGTTTGCAACGCTGATAGCGCCTTTACTTACATCCAATCAAATGCCTGGCTTCTTCGCATGACATATGAAGCAACATCAAGTCTTCTGATGACCTTTCCACGGTTACCGGAACAGACATTATGCTCAGTTTGAAACTACTTTCCTGATTGCACGACTTACTTTGATCGAAACAATTTAGAATTCTATATTCAAGCCACTTGTAACACTTAAGTTCCTTGGAAAACATGACTTGAGTAATCTCTGGGGTAGAACTAGGGTTGGATAGTGTTCGAGAATAAGACAGGATCGCTAGTCTAGACTCTAGGATCAAAGTGAAGATATCTTAGCACAAGTACATTTGATGCAACCAATCAGGAGTGTCTATTTCTAACCCTCAAAGTGCCCGATTACGATTACAAATTATTTTCAAACATTACGATAAAGACATGAGTTGAGTTACCGTTGTTTGGAGAGAATGGGGGTAATTGAAATCTGATTCATCTATTTTTATACATATTACACATGAACATGAGTGCAACTTCGTCTCTTGATATAGTTACAGCGAACGAAACGTTTTTCATACTTTTAGATGATGATGATGATCGTATAGTATATAATACTAGATTAGCATTCGTGGGACACCGCAAAAGCAGAGGAGACCCGAAACTGAGGATCTCGCTTTTCCCTGTTCCGCCTTCTCCACAGCCACAATAAAAAACAAAACAACATTTGTTCATCATTGGAGTTATTGCTAACAAGTTGAATCATCACTGAGGTCACTTTACACAAGTTTGTTCTTATAACTTCTTTCTGATTACAAAATTGTGTAAAAGGTGTATTAGAAGGAAACTATGTAGAAGAAGTCTTCGAATCATACCTTCTTGGAAAAAAAATTATTTAGTGATTTCAGAACTGTTGACCTTGATAATATCGCCTGACCTTGACATTTGACATCGAAAACCTTTTCAAATCTTGGCCTTCCTCCATAGTTGATATACATCAAATAATAATCTGATTGCATAATTTATCTTCAAATTATAGTGTTTAAAAGGATTTGTTTTTACTGATTTCATAACTCGTGACCTTGACCTTGAATGTGATCATGGTAAAACTAGATTGGCGTTTGCGGGACACCGCAAAAGCAGAGCAGCTCCGAAACTTAGGGTCTCGCCTTTCCCTGTCCCGCCTTCTCGTCAGCATCAATAAAATGAGAATTATTTTTAACAAAAGTTTGTTCTTTATTCGAGTTATTACTAATCATCACTGGGGTCACTTTTCACAAACCTATTTCTTCTTTCGATTAACGTGGCCTTAACAAATATATCATGACCTTGACCTTTGACCTTCAAGGTCAAACCATCAATGATCACTTTTAATCGCGTATAATAATCATGCAATGATTCAAAGTGTTCATAGTTAAAATACGGCATATTCACAAAAGCATGCTTAAGTTTTGACCTCACTGTGACCTTGAACTTTGACAGATTTTAGCGAAAACGTTTTCAAATCTTGGTCTTTCTCCATAGTTCATATATACCAAATAAGAGCCTAATAGCACCAAAAAAGTTGAAGCTATCATGTTTACAAGGATTGTTGTAGTGATTTCAGAACTCATGACCTTGACCTTTGACCTTGAATGTGAACATGTCAAAACCATTCCCCAGGTGTATAAGAAAGAAATTAAGCTATCTATATGAGGTGTTAATATCTTCATGAAAAAAATCTACTTAGTGATTTCAGAACTGGTCAGCATGACCATATCTCATGACCTTGCGCTTTTAAATTCAAGGTCACACAATCAGTGATCACTTTTCATTGTGTATCACAATCATGTAATGATTCAAAGTGTTAATAGTTGAAATAAGACATTTTTGCAAAAGCATGCTTAGGTTGTGACCTCACTATGACCTTGACCTTTGACGGATGTTAGCGAAAAGCTTTTCAAATATTGGCCTTTCTCCATAGTTGATATACACCAAAGAAGAGCCTGATCGCACAAATATTTTTCAAGTTATCGTGTTTACAAGGATTTTTTTTTAGTGATTTCAGAACTCGAGACCTTGACCTTTGACCTTGAATGTGAACATGTCAACAAAATTCCCCAGGGGTATAAGTAAGAAGTTATGTATATGAGTTCTCAAAACCTAATAGGAAATCAATTATAGCCAATACAAAACGCGGCGGCGGCGATGGAAACTGCGCAAAAACTGATAGCAGCTCCGACTAACGGAGCTGCTAATAATATCCCAGGGGTATGAGTAAGAAGTTATGTAAATAAGTTCTCAAAACCTTCTTGGAAAAAGATTGTATGAAATACAAAACGTGACAGCGGCGATGGCAAATGGAAACTGATAGGAGCCCCGACTGATAATTATAAATCCTCCATCTCAGTTCCAAGTGATACTATCCATTTGTGTCAAAGAGGATATGCACATCCTTCGACGCAATCGTCTTCCATAATATTCTTTAGTTGTGCATGTGGCAATAGTACTACAGGTGCATATTGGATAATTTATCTGGACATTTATATCAAGTAATAATGTGTATACTGAACGATACAATTGCTATTCATAATCCAGCGACGAGTTTCGTGGCAATGTCCGCCAGTGCCCTTCTGTCAGGTTTCCCAGTAGGACGGACAGGATAACTCTTCACTAGAACATAGAACTCGGGCTTCGCCGTCATCTCCTGTATTATATCCTCCGTGAACATCGGGTCACAGTATTCTTTCAACTCATCCACAGTGACGTCAGATTCGGTTTTTGGTATGACGCATGCGCAGATACGATGACACATGACTTCATCCGGTATTCCCACAACCATGACCTCAGCAATAAACGGACATGATCTCAGCTTCCTTTCAACCCAGGATGGATATATGATATATTCACCATGCATGATGGCGTCAGATTGCCTTCCTTCTACAAAGAAGCGGCCATGTTTGTCCTGGTGTCCCAAGTCCCCTGTTTTCAACCAGCCGTTCTCTGTGAATGCGTTCTTGGTGGCTTCGGGATTGTTTGCATATTCCCCATAAATGGTACATCCCCTCACCAACATCTGTCCGTTCTGTCCTTGAGCTACTTCATTTAAGTCTTCATCAACGATCTTCATCTCCAGCATATCGGACGGCCTGCCAGTAAGATTATCTTCAAAGTCCTCTTCATTCTCACAGAGACAGCTGGTCATATATCCACCCTCCGACATTCCATACGCAGACGATACAATACGGCACAACTTACCAATGACATCGTGACAATGCTTGCGAAATGGTTGCCCGGTTGCAATCACCATATCCAGTAAGTAAAATTCAAATTTGGTCAAGATGTCTTTTTTTTCAGCAAGTGTCTTCATGAGGGAAAGTGGAAGGATAGCGAAGGTACATTTTTCTGCAACAATAGCTCTCCAAGAAAGCTCAAAGTGATCGACAGCAGTTCCCCTCGCATCAATCATTACCTGAGAAACAGCATGCTCTATGTACGAGTACGGCCAACCACCACCCCAGCCCAAGGGTCGGTCGCTGTACAATTTTTTCTCAGGGGTCAACTTGAACAGCTTACTGAAATTTAAACAGCAATTCATAACCGTGATGTGATCGAGAGAGATCAGTTTTGAGAAGCCAGTGGTACCGGAAGAGCACCAGTAGAGACAGACGTCGGTTGGACGAATAGAGACAGGGTCGTCATCAGCTTCATGCATCAGATGCTCTAGGAATCCACCATCTCCTTTCACTCCAATGAATTGAACCATCTCCAAATTTGGTGTTTTCTCTGATCTTACTCCACAATCAACAACATCTCCCAAATGCCCCTTGATGAAGTTCCATGGACCTTCTGTAGTATCTGCAATAAGCAGACGACTCTTTGAAAGATTGATGATATGCAGCAAATCGGTTCCATCCGTCAACAACGCTTGTCCATTTGCAGTGACACATCCGGCAGCCATGATCCCGAAGTCTGTGATGACTCGTTCTGGGGAGTTTTTCAGAGTGTTGCAGACGACATCTCCCGGTTTGAGTCCTCGGCGTTGAAGAAGGGCTGCAAACTTGGTGGAGAGGACATGGACATCTTTGCAGGTGAGGACACGTCGTGACTGATCGCTGTAGAAGATGAAGACCTCTCTGTCGGGACACAGCTCGGCCCAGTGCTTCACCCTGGCGGGTATCGTGAGGTCTTCATCTCGGGTGCCACTCATTCTTTATCTGAAGTAAGAAAAGGCCACATGTTAGCACTCAATGTAACTTTTAAGCTGGAGTCTTTATTCATTCATTCTTTATCGAAAGTGAGAAAAATAGCAGTCTGAGAAAATGAGCATATCATCCAAAGCAATATGCCCTATTCGTGCATAATTAAACCAATCAAAGAGCAGTTAAACTAAAAATCATGTAAACACAATTGTCAACATCAATATCAAAGCACAATCAAAACTTGTTATCTTGATTTTCAATCATTTTATGTTCTAGAAGAAAGTAAACAAGGAAAAGAGGACGTTAACTGAACACATTGTGAACACAGCAGAGGACGTGTCAGGTTTATTCTCTTACTGAAGTAAAGATTAAATTCTCCCAAACGAATGCATGGGGGTGATATTCTGCAGTGTACGATGGACAAAAAACTTTGGGAGGAGTTCGTGAGATAATCCCAGTCTGAAGAGTTAAAGTAAAACGGGTGAACAACAGCACAGGTTGAGCAAAGTCATTCACTACAAGTTTCACAACTCATGTTGTTTCGTGGGCCAGGAAATCGACCCTTCAAACTCTCAGAATATGAAGTCATGATCGAAGCGGGTCACCCTCTTTGTTGCATGAGTTATGCATAGGTCCGGTTTAACTGAAGGCCAATCTTTTAATAACATGCCTCACTCCATTCACCAAGATTCAAGGCCTACTAATTGGTGACCACAGTAGGTATTTGTAGAGCTATGTTAGTAGTGTGTGACCCTAGTGTTTCCCTGTTGTATCTAACTTGAAACTGTGTATTGTTAATCTGATAAATTGTGTGTTTTAATTCTATAAAAATTTGAGTTAAATAACACTTGTTTGATTTAATTTTCTGTTTTCCTCTGGGGATTCATTATCTAATTTGCTAATCGTAACACTAAATATATCTTATTTTACACATTTCACTCTCTTCAGAATAAATGAAACAAATTCCGTTTCTAATAAATGCTCAGAACTATGTGAGACCTTACATCGTATAAGGAGACGTAAGAGATGCACATCTAACTCTGCGAGTCCAAACATTCGATCATCCATTTAAATCCATAATTTTTGGTATTATAATGTTGTTTTTGAAACTTCGAGTCGGGCAGCTATTTTCTGCATTCCGTTTTAAGTCAAGGTTATAAGTACAACCTATTTAGCCTATCAGAAGTGACTGTACACCCGAGCAATTCACATGACAAGGTTTCGTGATTATAGACTACTGACCAATCAAAAGTTGACAAATCAAACTCATATCCACTTGGAGAAGTTTGCATGATGTCTTAGTATATTCTACACTTTTTAAATGCCGTCACACAACATTTGGTAAACATGAATAATGTATACATAATGCACATATCATAATACTAAGCCTCAGCTCTCTACCATATACTGTATTATATGGATCCAGGTTATACAGTTAATTTAGAAAGTTCAAATGAATTAATACAACGCTCTATACATCAACCAGTGCCCCCATTACTGTAACCTGTACCTGTTGTAAAGCACTCGCCACACAGTATGCTCTATTGCTCTTGTATACGAAATATACATTTTCAACATAATGAAAGGCATTGCCCTTTTTGTAAAGCAAATGGTATAGCTATCGTTGAAGATGAGTATCGTGCAGCGTAATGCATACTCTGATTAAAGGAACAATACGTGTTTTTCAGGAAATTTTTATTTAGATTTGATACATACAAAAATATCAAGTGTCCTGATTTACGTCCAAATCATCTCACTCGACTTGCATATGTATCCCCTGATGCCAAATATTTGACAATAACTTGCTTTCAATGAAACTCTAGCAGCGGCTTAATACACGACGAGAAGCCGAATTCATGCGCCCCATTTACAAGTATGCTAGTTATATGTTCCATTGAACGGTACCAACCATTACCAATATTTGTCTCTTTGTCTGCTACATAGAACTTTTCAAAATAACGTTTGAACAATTGACGCGCGACAGCCGCGGAACATTGTCCGATTTTCGATTATAATCACGACTAAAAATCTTAATAATGTAACTTTACTGAACAGATTGGCTCTAAATGGGGTAATTTTCGACAACAGTCAATACTTATCGATAAAATGAAACCCTTGGTAACCTTTGACCTATGTTACTACAATAACATACGGAGTGTCCCTTTAAGTAGAATAAAGTATAAATGTAAATGTCATACTTTGATGCATTTTATGTTAATCTTACAAAGTAACAATATCAATATCACGAAGGATGTGTGTCTTTTTCTATGGTATGTTGATAAAAAAAACATCTTAATAAAAATACGCTTAATGTACTCTGTTATTATTCATTGGTTTTAGAGCAAGTATTTTATTCAGAACAAGTGTTTGCAACTAACATGCATGGCAATGTTTCCCGCCGGTGACATTGAGTTAGTAAGACACATCATTGGAGCTACTTTATATATTGCATTACTGGTAAAACGTGCCATGATGATCAGTAAATTTTAAGACTTTGGGTGCTTGGGTTCATGATATATCGTGTTAATAAGAGTTCTAAAAGTGGTCAAAGTGTCGCGGTGAAAAAAGGTCAAGGTCACCAAAATCGACTGGTGTCTGCGCCTTCGCCCAATGTAGGCTGACACCTAATTTGAAAACATTGGGTCCAACCGGTCATAATAAATGGTGATAACAAGAGTTCGAAAAGTGGTTAAAGTGTCGGGGCACCTTGAAAATAAAGTCAACGTCACCAAAATCAACAGGTGTCTGCGTCTTTCCCCAATGTAGGCTGACACCAAATTTGAAGACTTTGGATGCAACGCTTCATAAGATATCGCGTAAACAAGAAATGTGACGTACGTACGGACAGACGGACGGTCGGGCGCCGCTGAATACATAGTCCCCCGTTCCGCGTTGCGGCGGAGGACAATTATTGAATAAACTAGATGAGCGTTTGCGGGACACCGTAAAGCAGAGCAGCCCCGAAACTTAGGGTCTCGCCTTTCCCTGTTCCGCCTTCTCGTCACGATCAATAAAATTGGATTTGTTAAAACAAAAATTTGTTCATTGTACGAGTTACTACTAACAAGTTGAATCATTACTGGGGTCACTTTTTACAAGTTTGTCCTTAAAACCTATTTCTTATTTCAAAATTTGATCAAAGGCTTAACGTGGCCTTAAGCAATATCTCATGACCTTGACCTTTGACCTTCAAGGTCACACCATCAATGATCACTTTTCATTATGTGTTCATAGTTAACATAAAGCATATTCACAAAAGTATGCTTAAGTTGTGACCTAGCTGTGACCTTGACCCTTGGCCCTTGACAGATTTTAGCGAAAAGCTTATCAAATCTTGGTCTTTCTCCATAGGACATATATACCGAATAAGAGCCTGATTTTCGACCCGAAATAGCCGATAAAAATAAAGATTAGAAAGAAAAGAATTATTTTTCAAGGAAAAGCACTGCAGACCACTGTCAACAATAGTAGCAACACGAGGAATAAAGCGGTCTGCAACAATGATCGACTGCGCAGCCCATGGCCACTTAAGAAATCTTTGTGCATCGTGGTCGATTTTCCAACGCTTCTTTTCTGATACAACCACGAGATATATTTAATATGCGTACCGTATTTCCTCTAATAGGGGCCCGTGCCCTTATTAACATTTAAGGGCTCTTCCCCCAATACACGTGGTCACCTATGATAACAAATTATAATTTATGAGAATAACACAAACTCCTCACTATTTGATATAAACAGGATTTAGCGTGGTACCACTGTCGCTTTATACGTCGCATTTTTTTTTTAAATACTAATAACCGTTTTCTATGGATACGGCTTATCGGGTCGTGTAATGAGATGTTTAGCCTCTAATATAACAACATATTGTATAGACATTTGAGAAAACAAGTGCAAAGTGTGAAACCGGTCGGGGATTTAGAACCTTTCCTCGACTTTTGTTTTCATATTTATCTATCACTTGAAATACGAAGTTTTAAAAACTAAAAATGCTAAATAGGAAAACTCAAAGAGCTTTATCGAAGGAAAACTAAACTGAACCTCCCTGTGCCTGTGTTAATATGGCTTTTAAACATATATTGCAGCTCATATCCCGTTACAGAAAGTTTACACTGCAGTAATCTTGGTGTATGTGACACGAGCCGGAGCCGAGTAAGGCTCCAAAGGGGAAAAGTGTAGGGTATCATTTGACAAGAAAAGTAAGGGTATATCTGTCTTATACCCCACTTACGGTCGAGTGTAAGCGGATACTATTTCATAATATTTCTAAACAAATACAGCTGTAAACAAGCTTGTGTGTGAAAAGCACAACGCAACGAAATTAGTAAATATAGTTCAGATAGAGCATCGGTCTCTATGACTAATTGATTTTTAAGAGAACAATCTCTTTTCAATTTCAGGTCAGGAATTATAGGAGATACTGCAGGGTGTGGATATTGTTCTGTAATGGATACTTTCAAGGAAACTGTACTTAGTATACAATTCCATTGAGAGACCAGACAAGGTACCCCCCGAAACAATAGGAAAAACCCTTCCCTTTCAAGACGTCTCATCCCCCGGCTTTTCCTTCCTATGAGGGTCCACAACCTTACCATATCCTCACCATCATGGTTTCTCCTTTATAATCTTCCCTCGCTATTAGACAATGTGTCATGAAACCCTGACTGATATTTGTCATCGGCCAAAATCCTAAAAAGGGGATAGAGATGAATACCATTGATCATGTCAAGTGACACGTGTAAATGTGATTTACTGGCCGTTTGATTTAAATCAGTTGTACCATAGATCCCTACATGGGACACAGTGCTGATCATACTGACAACGTCAACCCTCTCATTTGTTATTTGTCATCTGTTTTCTCTTGCTTCTATTTGCTCAAAGTTAATAAAATCATGTTTGAAATTGGGCCAAGGTCCTCTGATTCCTCGGTCCGCACGGCGTCAGCAACACTGAAGAGATTTAGACATTTAAAGACTCTAATAAAACATCTGTCTGTCTGTATGTTATAGACAAGTACTTAATCTACTAAATGAACAAATGCGTGTTCATGGTCACCTCCTAACACATTACATGTATCTAATTGTATATTGTATATGAATGCGTACATGGTGGGTACAGCTGTTGTTAATATCGTATCTTTAAATACCAATCATGTCAACTGGTTATGTGTTAAAAAGCATAATAAATGTCTCTTTGTACTCAAAATGAAAGTTGCTACACTAAAACACATCGTAAAGGTTTAATAAATTCAAATGAATTGGACAATACACAATTTAAGCGTTTAAAATACTGAATTGACAATAAATAGTTAAATATGGCTGCAAATTGTGCTCGTCGGAAGTCCCTTCATGTTTGTTCTTTCCAATTTAATCCATGGTGATGACGTCACTCTATTGTGTTAACAGTGGGTTATTTTTAAGAATCTACTGGTCATTGACTAATCCAGTCAGGAGGGGTGTCAGGTTTTGACATTTTCGTAATGGCTCACAATGTAATTTGTTCAAGATTTATTAATTTTGTCTTAGTATATCTGATTAGAATCTTAAAATATCTGATTATTTTTGTAATGTCTGACCCGGGAATCGAACATGTAACCCTTCGACTGTTACGCAGAGCCTTAACCTATTCGGCTACCAGGCCTGTTGGTAATCATATGATTGTTTGTCAGTAAGATCCCTGTATTCTAAACATGAGTGGTAAAGTGTGAAACGCGTGGGGATCGTGCTGAAACACATGAAATGCAGGAGTTTGGCTGTCAGTCAAATCGCTTTGCGTGGAAGATTTGCGCCATGCACGTGCGTGGAAGAATCCATTTCATAAGGGCCGAATCTACGTGTACCATATCCGATGAATGGGCACCGAAATTTGCAAAATAATATTTTTTTTAGGTTACATAATTGAAATATATTGTCTATAATGCTAGATAATCACATATGTATGTTTCGTGACGTTATACATGGATTAAGATGGAGAAAGCATTCGGAGCCGTGGATTCGTTAAAAATAATCAACTCGCCCCTTCGGGGCTCGTTGATTATTTTTAACGAATCCAGGCTCCTCATGCATTCTCCATTACATAATCTACTTCTTTTACTTACATTGCTAACTAAGCTCCTATCCAGGCCTTCACTGTCAGTTATTTTCATGATTTTGAAGCCCATTACCGTTTAATTATAACCTAAATTCCGACCACAGCAACCAAAAAACCGCAATCACCGAAGACATGAACAGAAAAGAGTTTAGACATTTTCAGCAACCGACCACCATTACTGCATCTCTCGCTGTACAAACTCACTACCACTGGAACCGTGCAGTACAGGGTTCCAAGGGGCAACGCGCAGGGCATATCTTTAAGGTATTTTCCCCTTTTCTCGATGAAGCACATTTAACTACGATAATGTTGAAAAGGAAAGGCACATGCGCGCAATAAGCGCAAATGGTTCGTGGAATGTATGAACTTACCTTGAACAAGATGAGACTCCTGACAGAACCACAGTATTTTTTATCGAACTCGAGGATAAACTGCTTTACCTCTCTTCGCTCTATATACTGGGCCTTTTGACTGTGTGCCCTCAAGCTTGAACTTCGCCCTGCCAAGGTCAAGTGTTGGTATCTTATGTATCGCTTCACTTGGACAGCTTGTATGAAAAAAACTTCTCTGATATTATTCACCTGCTAAAAATGAAACAAACAGACGACATTTATATAGTGAAATATATTATTAATCGGATATTGTTTGAAATGTTGTTTTCTATGTATAAGCACCATCTATCGACTGGTGACTATGATTAAGTCTAGGTATATAAATAGAATATCACCATAGTATGTAAATGTCCTGTGTAACTTGTTGCGACCTCGGCTTGGTGTATTTACAGCTGGTTTCATCCCCCGGCATATAGGGAGGGGGGGGGGGGGGGGGGGGGGGGGGGTCTGGATTTTTTTTATGATAATCATTGTTTAGTATAAAATTTGTTTATATCAGTTCCAAGTGATCGATCGGTGTCGGAGAGGGCACGGTCTTACATACAGTCTTCCTTCGTATTGTAATAGCCGGACGGTTAGTAAATAC
Source organism: Gibbula magus (assembly GCA_936450465.1). NCBI lineage: Eukaryota > Metazoa > Mollusca > Gastropoda > Trochida > Trochidae > Gibbula > Gibbula magus. The sequence continues at coordinate 61,608,876 of OW388291.1, forward strand.
AATAAGAACACACTCATTATTTCTTCAGTTTGACAACAAGGTTGCATTTTTTCAAAATAAAAATCAGTGTTCAATGGAAGGGCTGATATGACACTGCTTATATCGAGGCCAAATTGGTCACGTGATTATAATAATAATATTAATGATAATGGATCCATATAGCGCATCGGTATCCAACTCCAGAGCTGCTGGTGGCTTCGGGATTGTTTGCATATATCCCCATAAATGATACATCCCCTCACCAACACTTGTCCGTTCTGTCCTTGAGCTACTTCATTTAAGTCTTCATCAACGATTTTCATCTCCAGCATATCGGACGGCCTGCCAGTAAGATTATCTTCAAAGTCCTCTCCATTCTCACAGAGACAACTGGTGATGTATCCAGTTTCAGACATTCCATACGCAGACGATACAATACGGCACAACTTACCAATGACATCAAGACAATGCTTGCGAATGGTTGCCCGGTCGCAATCACCATATCAAGCAAGTAAAAGTTATGTTTGGCCAATATATCGTTTCTTTCAGCAAGTGCCTTCGTGAGGGAAAGCGGAAGGATAGCGAAGGAACATTTTTCTGCGACAATAGCTCTCCAAGAAAGCTCAAAGTGATCGACAGCAGTTCCCCTCGCATCAATCATTACCTGAGAAACAGCATGCTCTATGTACGTGTACGGCCAACCACCACCCCAGCCCAAGGGTCGGTCGCTGTACAATTTCTTCTCAGGGGTCAACTTGAATAGCTTACTAAAATTTAAACAGCACTTCATAACCGTGATGTGATCGAGAGAGATGATTTTGGAGAAGCCAGTGGTACCGGAAGTGCACCAGTAGAGACAGATGTCGGTTGGACGAATAGGCACAGCGTCTTTATCATCAGCTTCAAGGATCAGATTCTCTAGGAATCCATCATCTTCTTTCACTCCAATGAATTGAACCATCTCCAAATTTTGTGTTTTCTCTGATCTTACTCCACAATCAACAACATCTCCCAAATGCCCCTTGGTAAAGTTCCATGGACCTTCTGAAGTATCTGCAATAAGCAGACGACTCTTTGAAAGATGAATGATATGCAGCAAATTGGTTCCATCCGTCAACAATGCTTGTCCATTTGCAGTGACACATCCGGCAGCAATGATCCCGAAGTCTGTGACGACTCGTTCTGGGGAGTTTGCCATAGTGTTGCAGACGACATCTCCCGGTTTGAGTCCTCGACGTTGAAGAAGGGCTGCAAACTTGGTGGAGAGGACATGGACATCTTTGCAGGTGAGGACACGTCGCGACTGATCGCTGTAGAAGATGAAGACCTCTCTGTCAGGAAACAGCTCGGCCCAGTGCTTCACCCTGGCGGGGATCGTGAGGTCTTCATCTCGGGTGCCACTCATTCTTTATCTGAAGTAAGAAAATGCCACATGTTAGCACTCAAGGTAACTTTTAAGCTGGAGTCTTTATTCATTCATTCTTTATCGAAACTGAGAAAAATTGTGGTTTGAGAACACAAAATGAACACATATAGTTGGGTTTACATATTAAGAAATTGTGCAATGAAAAGTCTCTGCAGTTGAGCTTGATACAATGTGTTCGATGCAGGATCATCGACATTTATACACGAGCAAATGTGGCATACAACATTTAATGAAACGGGTGCATCAAGGGTTTTATCTGAACGAGAGCGAAGGTTATACACATTATGTACAAGTATCATAGGAAATGTCTCAAGACTCATTTACGAACATGATATATTACTTCACAGAGCACATATTTATTTGTATGATCACAGAGGGTGAAATATCGGCACTCGCCTAGAAACAATATGCTAGGCAAACGTAACATGCACACACGATAATATTGATGCCGCTTTGGGTTTACGTTTAGAATATATTCAGGCAATGTAAGTTTGTAATCAATCAACACCAATGAGGAGCGGGAAAGGCAGTTTCGGGCACTGAAGCCCTGTTATCTAAAGTCTCCTCAGGCGAATATATCCTTACTTAGTTAATAGGCTAGCAGTCCTTTTTTATTCTAGAAGATCATCATTTCATTTCTTCGAATGTAACCTCTGCTACAAGTTGAGCTCTCTTTTTTTTGGCTAGAATTAGAGAATTCTAAATAGTTGCAATCGAACTTAGCTGTGCAATCCGCGACGTAGACTGAAGCTAAAAAGAAAGTTCCAAATTTTAATGATTTTTAGAAAACTAAACTGGTAGAAATTTGAGATAAAGTTACTCTAATAAACTAGACAATCCTTAAAACACTAACATTGCTACGTTGATATAAGCAGGTTTTTAATCAAGAAATAAAAAGTCAGTAGGGTGGAAAAACAGTTTTTTGTGCATAGGCCTCTGATACTTTACTTCATATGTGATATATGCATCAACTGTGATGAGACCTTCCCCCAACTTCCAAACGCAAGGTATAACTCTTGCCAGTCTCCATAACTGGCTGATTCAAGTCTTGCCGCATTTTCATAAGGCTTCCGTGCTAGGAAATCAGAGCCCACTAGGCCTATGCATGTCAAGTGCAGCGCTCTACTATTTTAAATAGCACGGTAAAATGAGGGAAATGTTGTAAGCCTTAAATCAGTCAGTGTCAGTGATGGAGACTGGCGACAGTTATGCCTTGGGTTGGGAAGTTGACCTTCCTGATGAGGTCATGAGTTTTTTTTACCTTGTAACGCCTTGACACAGAAAGTATTTAAAGGAAAATACAAGTTTTCATAAACAAGTAGTTGTCACTAAGGTGATATGATTCCCCGCCGCAAATTAATACTTCAAAATTGAAAAATAATGTCAAGATCAGCAAAATCGACTGTCGAACATGTCGAACAATTCTTGACCTTGAGAATAATGTGAAGGTCACCAAAATCTAATCAGCCCTTTGTCTTCCCCAGGTGAAGCTATGTGTAAGATATGAAGAGAATCCAGTGAATGGCTCTTGAGATATCCCGCTGACAAGGATAAACTGACAAAGTCTCGCTGTGACCTTGAAATGAAGGTCAAGGTCACAAACCTCTGTAGGAACATTACTCTCCCTATGATGAACCCATATGCAAAATATGAAAAGAATCCAGTGAACAGTATTTCAGTTATTCCTCGTAAGAACATTTAATACAGATTCGTACCTAAACTTACTCATACTATAAAGGTATGCTGGGTAAACGTTGCAATACTTGTACTTGTATACCTGCAGTATGCGTTATATATTGTCATTGTCTATTTAGATACGTCAGACACGATACAGTATTTAGACAATAACTAACTCGTGACGGGGAATGACAGATTATCTTTCCCGAGTCATATCAATTACGTAATTGCCGAGCCTTGCGCGAGGCAATTACTTTATTGATATGACGAGGGAAAGATAATCTGTCATTCCCCGTCACGAGTTGGTTATTGTTTATCTTACCCATATCCGTTTTCATTCTAAAAATCCGTAAAAGGAAATCAGCTGTTCCTCTATAAGGAAACCCGTAGTTGGGGAATCCCCGTATCCCTACGCGTGTGATGAGACTAAATTTCCAGGAATTTCATCGCGTCACTACCTTTTTAAACAAATGCATTACGCGAGAACAAAAAGTTCCTTAGTATAATGTGTTATTCTTATCCTTAGATTATTGTTAGATTATGTATTCATGTAATTGTACATTAAATCGGTTTACTGAACCTAACTTCTTGCCTTTTTTACTCATAATTGCAATTAAAACGTAATTTGTCGAACCATGTGAGGGGTACAGTCGGGTGTTCCATTTGAAGGCGAGACGTTACGTCGTGACAGTCGCATCACATTGCGAGACCATCAACTTCGTCAAGATTGAAAATATAGGAGTAGACAACGAACTACTCTTTCTTAATCTACAACAAATTTTTAAAATCAACTCAGACAGTGGTTTTATTTGACTGTCAACTTTTTAACAAGAAACACAAGGTAAGAACACCGCGAACATTTGAATATTGTTCAGTGAAATCGACCGGAAGTCGTGTATGCAGTAGGCCTACTGCATGACAGGATATTTGTCAAAGTTAAATATCTTTCAAACTGGAACGTTCTCAAGCAGTTTATTAATCAGAATCAGAGCTTGATTCGATATCTAGAATGCGTCGTCGCTTCTGACCGACCACATGGGAGTTTGCAGATCTACTAGGTCATTCACTTTTATCGGCGATACGGATGACGCCATGTTTGTTTACATCGGCAACTCTTTAGCAGACGAATTATCTTACCTTATTAACAAAGTATTTTTTTGTTTTTCTAAAATATTATCAACAAGTGTGTAGATATAATAGAAACGTCTTTCTCGCTAATAAAAAATAAATGTACCTTTTGTTACGTTTTCCTTGTTCTCGTGTAGAAGAGAGTTTGAGTGTAAAAAATAGTGAATGAACTGAAAGATGAATGAAGTAGTTCCGGCAACCAATGAAAAAGTTTATTTTCTGTAGCAGCTTATCAAAAGCCAGGAAAAGGTGTAACTCCCGTGTGACTTACAGAAAATATATTACCCTGTGTCTTTCTTCCCATATGGGTAAGATCAGCCAGTAATTCATTCTACGTACCAACTTGTGTATAAGTGTTCACCAGGTCGATTGCTGGTGTTCATATGATGAACACTTAGTCAGTGAACAGTCAACCTTTGCACCAGCCGAGACTAACTCAAAGCAAGGATAACCGGCAGCCTGGCTAACCAATTCGTTAATGTGATGCCAGATCGGTAGACAGGCAGTCGGTCACCTTCCTTAAAGAGCCATCAATGATGTTGATGAACATATCGGAAAATTGACAAAAATCTATCTCCGTGTAATATATGCCCTTAATTTTTCGAAAAAAATTTCGACCCAAAATAAGCCTAGAAATTGCACTAATTAGTAAAGGTGTTTTCCAGTTTAAATATAGACCCAGTCTATTATTTTCCAGCGCAAAAGCATTGTGGTCTAGCTCACACACTGTAAACAAAGACACGAAAGAATAACACAATGAAAGAAACTGAAATATATAATTTTGGGTGGTTATTTATTTACCATTTAATTTAATTATGTATTTGCTACAGATATTGGAATAATTGTTATACCCAACTAGGTATTTTGCTTGAATTTTATAATTAATGAGAGTAAAAATTTGTCATACTGTGCTGGTCTTATCTCAATAAAAAGTATATTAAACATGCAATAATTTGTATATTCTCAGGACATTTAGAAACATTGTTTGTAAAGCAATCGTCACATTCAGTAATGTGTGACAAGGGTAACTTGGAAGAGGAGCAAGTGAAGCACGTGCATCACGTGGGTTGTTATGGCGACTTGCGCTAGAGACGAGCCTTCACGCTTCGGAAACGCTTGTTGTTGTCCGCTGTTGTGTAGTACGTTTTACGCAATAAAGGGGCTTTTGTTATTATGACGTCAGGTACCCTTAGCGCGCGCTACTCGAAGGGGTAGATCTCTTTGAAACTAAATTGCATTACATTGTCGTGATATGAAAATTATTTAACATATGTTGTAGATAAAAGATTTCTCTGGCGATTGACGTTATAAGTATATTTTCCATAAATTATTTTTAATTTGAAACACTTACATCCTTGATGGCTCTTTAAGAAATACCTTCCATGTGAAAAAATACTCTACAACATTCAGAGCAGCATCTTTTATAACATGTTCACAAACATTTTTTTAATTGAGGTTAATGTCATTTAGAAATTACTTTGTCGTGTATTAGTTGATATCAACAGTGCCACAAAAAATGTGTGTGTTCGGTCCTTCAGCTGATGATCAGTTCTGCTGAAGACGACTGTTTGGGCACCACATAGAATTTCTCCGCTTCTGTTCATCTGGGCCGTGTTCAAGAGAGGTTTCAAAGTAATCGCTCAATTAGCAATTACTTTTAAACCTCTCTTCGACGCGATTGCTCAATGTAGCGCTACGTAGCAAAGCTAGCGAACTTTGAGGTTTTGCACCGTGTCGTTCAAGAGAGAATGAGCGCTACATTGAGCAATCAGTGAGCGATTATAAGCGCTCGCTGTTATGGAACGGAGCCCGGTGTCTGCACATGACGCAGATCTTTAGGATAAAGCATACTCACATCGAGCAGACCTTTTTTCCCTTTGATGTCCACCGATGTAGTCCTACAACTAATTTGTGTTTGCTTACGGGCTTAACGATGAGACCTCATGATAAGCTAATCAGTTCAGTGGATAGTGGTCAATCAAAATTAATTATATTCACCTCCAAGAGTAAAAAGTAAAAACAATATTCAAAATGACAGTACAAAATATTTGATGCAAAGATATATCCTATATTCTTTTATATGGTTCGAAAATTAGGGAATAAATATAATTGCAAATTAGAAATGGTACATTTGTATTTTGGTGTTTTTGGTGTTAAACAAAATACTCCAAATGTCATGATATATGGAGAATGTAGCAGGTTTCCCTTATATATAAACTTATATTGTAAAGTAATTCGGTATTGGATAAAGTTATTATATATGCCATCCTATCTCATACCAAAGAAATGCTACAATATGATGTTTTTATTTACGACCGTATTTGGAAATGTTTGGCACAACCAAGAACATGGAATATATCTAGAATTCATGAAATCCTTTACTCAAAGACTAAAAGATATTTTTGGCAAAAATGGCATGCGAAATTATCTCTCTCAAGCGAATGTGACACTTATCTAATGTTCAAAAGCGATATCCATACCGAATTATATCTATCTTGTTTAAATGTTAAAAATCATAGAATATTAAGGACAAGTGAATGGATGACAACTTCTTTAGGTTGCTTGAAAACGGTACAAGAATCTGAACGAAACGTCGCAACCTCCGAATAAAGAAGTTGTTATCCATACACTTGTCCTTATTTGACTTCCAACTTCTAAAATGTCACTCAAATAAGCATAGAATATGTCTGGCACGATTTCGATGCTCATCCATGCACATGTATTTGTAATGTTCTACAGGCCTGAGGCCTTTTGAGTACCGGTAATAAAGATTATTATGAATTCGTTCTCTTGTTTTCTCTCGTTATCCTTGTACCAGTTTGTAAGCAAGGTAGACAAGGTAGACTTTACTCCTAATGAGCTGATCACCCAAGCAGAGAATCCGGATTAGCAGACTGAACAAACATAATTTACATCGGCTTAAAGGGACACTGCGTCGAGGATAAAAATGAGTCTCATCTTTATGTAACTAAGCTGATTAGAGCGTCTGCTAATGAGTTACGCTTCGCTTCACTGTCTACACGCAGAAGTTTTTATTACCAATTACGTCAATTGTCTGAAAGTGGGTGTCTGTGACTTGTTAGAAGACATGTAGAGGTAGCATAGGTAGATAGATACACATTATCTGATTTTTATCCTCGGCGCGGTGTCCCTTTAACACTACTGGCCAAACTAACAAAAGGCAGACCTTAATTTTCTCTTCAAAAGTAGGAAACTCTGCTTTATGTGCATGAACCCGGAGCCCAGATGTTCGCTTATAGAACTCCACGGCGTTACTCCTTTGCCCGGTTTACTCATGAAACGCTCTGGTACCCCGGCTTTACACAACCTAGTGACTGTAGAGGCTCGGAGAGAATGGTTGGTGTAGTAACCCGGGAATGCTTGCCGACTCCATAAGACGTTTAACTATCTCTTCTAATTGACCCCTACCGGGTCATTATTTACTACATATACTCTTGGAAAGTAATTAACCAACACCCTAGTTTGTAAAATAAAATGCGGTTTTCTGGAAATGTTAGGATGAAGTGAATAAGTTTATCACCCAAGACATAACAATTGTTTATTTATTGAATAATTCATTGTTCTAAAAATCCATCATATGCAAAATTTATTAAAATATGAGCAAACATGTGATGGTACTGAATTTTTACCAAAACTAACTTTTGTCCCAGGAGAGAAACTACAGTACAAACTTTAGAATTAATTGATTGGTGACATTCATACACAAAACTCTCTTTTATTATGCATAATAAGAAGCTAGCAAGGCATTAAACTTCCAGTCCTCTCTTGAACAATGATGAAGGAAAGGCCTACAATCATAGGATCTGTAATTGTTTTTAGATTACTTGAGTTCAACCTGTTAATTAAACACTTATTCTTGCTTAACGTAGGCCAATACCAAAGATACTGACAGCATTTGTTCATTAAAGCATTTTTATTGAGTGAATTTTCGTTCGAGAAAAGATCTTTAATGACTAGAAAAATATATTTCATAAGTTTCACACTTAAAGTTACTCAATAACAGTAGTTTAGGAGTTATGATGTAAAGCATGCAACCTTTTCGTCTAGTCACAAAAGTAAAAGTTTACTTTCAACTTCTTCTGGACATCTAAATCACATTTATTGGTTACTACCAGCCTGGTCGAAAACCGGACAATTTTAATCTTCTTAAGCAAGCTGCATTTTGCCACAATATGAATCTATCAGGATTTATAAACGTGTTATTAGCATTAAGCTACGTTATTCGGCTTTCTTTTGAACCATTCATTTCTTAAATATCTTTGATACTTAAAAAGTTATTAACAAAAGAAGTGGGGTAACGTTTCTTTTGGCGTTTAGTGTACCATGTACCAACTATTAACTATCAATGTAATGGCACGTATACGGTATTTACGGCCTAGACAATATGATTCTACAACTGGGCCAATATGGGCAAACTGGGCCAATACGAGACACACTAGTACTGGGCCAATACGGGATCAACTCGGCCAATATGAGTCTGAGCATTTGCAGTCGCACACTTCGTGAAAGCCCGAAGCTGTCGCTTCACAACTTTGACCCATGGTATCTGGTATCACCAATTTTGTTTATAATTATTATTTCAATATAAATAAGATGTTTAATGTTGTGCAATTAGATTGAAAAGAGGTCAATTAATAAAATTGTCATTAATTAAGTATTTCCGTATTGGCCGAGTTACAGGTTATGGTTACACATAGTATAAAGGGGTGGGTTTATCCAACTAATATGCAAATATGTTCAACTTTGAGTCAGCTAATCGATTACATGCGGTCGTGCTCATGAATTCGCGTGGCTGTCAGTGGGATTGTATATAAAGCATATGTTATGCATTAACACATTACACCTGATCCCAATATTAAAGGTACATCCATTGTGTTGGTGGGGGTCAAATATTGCAAACGTTATAAATGGTATTACTTTATCAAGAAGTACCGACTGTTACCGAAAACTACCATTTTGATGATAGTAGACTTATATATATTGACGATATGAAGGTAAAAGTAGTGATTTCTGATCGAAAACCGGACAATGCACAGCGTATGACGCGCGTCATTGAGTCAAACGTAATTTTGGAATCTTATTTATAACAGACAAAAAGAAGAAGAAGATATGAGTTGATAATGTTTAATAGGTCATATAACTACTGTGCATGTCAATGGGACGTGCACTTTCGGTTTCTGCACATGCATAATGATGTTACTAAATTTTTATTGGAAACTTGTAATTATGAAAATATTTGGCGATTGGGGGTAAATATGCAACCTGAGTGAATTCATTTTCATTGTAGACAGCACATATGATCAGTTGGAACGTATTAAAGCCAAATAAAATGTTATGAAACACAATGGATGTACCTTTAATACAACGTAGGTTTTGGATTTTAAACCTTGACCTACATCACCATAGTTGTTGACTTCGAGATCTTGTTTGGCTTGCGTTACTTAAGTATAAGGAATTACACAGTCACAACTCCTTCTCCCCCATTTGGGGTTAAAGTCATTTTATTCCATTAAACTTTATTGAATTGACTTGAGTTATCTCTGCCGGGAGACAATGAACTCAAGTAGATTTAACCTCTTTATGTCACTATGGACGTGCCCAGACAATCTAGGTTGAATTAATTTAGCTTATTTATGTATCTCTAGGGTAGCTTGATTGTTTGCCTGTTAACGTTTGAAAAATATCAAAAAAGGCTATATGCAGTCCTTTTAATGTGACATTTTAAGATATTCTCTTGTTTGCAGAAACTTTACGGTTATCACAGTTCTGTTTTGACCTTGATATTTTTGTTTATTCAGATCAAACACAATTATTCAAGGACGCGCCAAATGTCTCGGTTACTATTTTTTAGATGAATTAAACGACACTGTCAACAATTTGTATCAATCTGTATTTTCATTCTGAAAGGCCACAGGCCTGTAATACAAATTACATTTATACATTTGTTGGTAGTAACGCACTTTGTCTAAGTATAAAAGCTTTATGGATGTAGATGGACAAATTTTCTAATTGAACTTAACTAGACGTTTCATCAATGATATAAACATAAAAGTTTTAGGGTGTTCATAATAGTATTTCTTTATATACAGAGTTCTGAACGATAAGTATCCTGGGCTAACACACACAAAATGGTACTCATCTTCGACATAATTCAAATTGCACATTTGACATATTCCATTTTCTTTTTTAATATCTTTATCTCGGAGTTTAAATATATAAATCATGCGAAGAACAGCGTAGTCTTGCCAATGAAGATTTATATTTCCTTATTGTCAAGATCGAAAGGTACGGAAGCGCTGAAGGGACATGGTAAAATTATATTTATCTCGTGCGCACGACTTAATATCTCGTGCTCACGACTTAGTATCTCGTGCGCACGACTTAGTATCTCGTGCGCACGACTTAGTATCTCGTGCTCACGACTTAGTATCTCGTGCGCACGACTTAGTATCTCGTGCTCACGACTTAATATCGCGTGCGCACGACTTAGTATCTCGAGCGCACGACTAAATATCGCGTGCGCACGACTTATTATATCGTGCGCACGACTTAGTATCTCGTGCGCACGACTTAGTATCTCGTGCGCACGACTTAGTATCTCGTGCTCACGACTTAGTATCTCGTGCGCACGACTTAGTATCTCGTGCTCACGACTTAGTATCTCGTGCTCACGACTTAGTATCTCGTGCTCACGACTTAATATCGCGTGCGCTCGACTTACTAACGCGTGTGCACGACTTATTATCGCGTGCGCACGACTTAGTATCAAGAGCGCACAACATGCAGTCTGATTAAAATCGACCCTGTTCCGAGGAATTAAATCTGATAAAAAGTTCAAAACTGGTTCTATAGATTCCTCCGAACGATATGAGTTCGTATTCCGATAAATTTACTATTTTGCAACTTTTATTTCTCCGGAAACTGTTTATTTTAATAAGACTGGCACAACATGACATCTTTAAGGTCGACTGCAATGCCCAATAGTCACTTTCGGGATTCATTAAAAGGGGATTTGAATTTGACACTATAAATTCCTGAAATTGCCCAATAAATTACTTATATACTGCTTTTCAATTACAAGTTTCTGCTTGTGTTAGAGTGGGTAACTTCAAAACGGAATTATTTGAAACGTCGACAGGTGTTCGCCAGGGCTGCACTTGTTCTATTAATCTTTTATATTAATGAATTAGTTGACGACTTTAAGACTCTTGGGTTAAGAGTTATTTTTTATGGAACAGAATATATTCTATTGCTTCTGTTTGCTGATGATGTAACGTTACTGGATGACACTGTTTATCACCGTAGGAACGTGTACGCCTGGAAATTGTTACTCAACGGAAGTGAACGAATTTCTCTGCGAGAGGTCAGTTTAGTTTTGTGCATTTGGTGTAGGATTTTGTTGGATAAATCGGTTTTGAGGTATTTATAGGGCTGTAAATTGGTAGACACCGGTGAAGCCGTAGACGAAAGATAATGTCATTATGTGCCCTCAGTCGACTGTTACATCACAATTTAGGAGTCGAATTTCGCATGTGGAACTTACGTGTGTTTGATATTGCCTTGCTTTCAGACAATCCATAAAAATACTCGTATATTTTTTACAATGTTGTGAAACATCCATATGGACATATATGCCAAGTATTGAGACTTATTATTGACAAATACAAAAATTTTAACCCCTGAACCACACGTGGTGTCAAAACAAAGTGAACGAGTTACTAACGGGGTGGTGAACGAATTACAGCCACTTGGTGTTTTCTTTAGGAACGTGTTCACCACGATATTTTACCAGTAGTCATTGAATGTTAATATCTCAGTAACCTTTTTGAACATTTACTAGAACAAATCGTATGTTTATTTCAAAACAATATATCGACCGCGTTTGTGTGCAAATATATTTTTATTTATATATTTATATCTCTTTTAAGCTAGTTCTGCTCAGCTTCTCTTTTCTAAAACCAACTTTGTGTTTACTAATGTTTACTATTTTACAGCCTGAAATAACTTTTGTCATAAGTACCTGAAAACTGATTTATCAAACAAATTCCTACACCAAATGCAAAAAAATAAACTGAACTCTCGCACAGAAATTCGTTCACTTCCGTTGAGTAACAGTTTCCAGGCGTACACGTTCCTACGGTGTGTGAAGAAGCTTGATTTGCTAAAGGCGTATTGTGATAAATTGGGTTTGCAGGTAAATTTGGATAAATCATGCATTGCTGTATTTAGAATTGGAGGTTATACTAAAAAGCCTGAGAACTGGACGTACAGTGGAGAAACAGTCAATGTTGTATCACATTTTAAATATTTACGTATAATTTTCTCAAAACTTGCATGGTCAAAGGTATGCGAAACATTAGCTATTCAACTCAAAAGGCCTGCTTTCCCATTTTTCAACTTATTCACAAGTACCTTTAAATCCCATATTACCCAGATGTTTGGTACCAAAATAGCACCAATACTTTTATAAGGACCAGAAATATGAAAAAGTTAATAGTTCTTTCTTTAACTTTTGTAAGTATGTTTTGGGTGTCGGAAAACAGGTTTCAAGTGATGGAGTTTTAGCAGGTTGTGGTAAATTAAATATGTATGCTGATTACTATGTGAGATGTATTACTTATTGGTGTAGATTATTGAGAATGTCCGAGGATCATTATCCAAAACAGTCGTATTTACATATGAGGAAGTTAGATTCAGCTGATTGAGTAACTTCTGTGGATTTGGCTTTGCTTGGTACAATAAAGATGTCGGTGATATATCTTCATTTATATATAGTGTTAACAGCATAATTATTGATTGTAATAAACAGGGTATATTTGGTAGGATGAATCAATATTTGTCTACTGCGGTTACATTCGCCCCCATTGCGTTGTAATATAAGAGGTGCGAATGTAGATATGACTTGTAAAATGTGTGAACATGGTGTGACTGTAAATGCTGTAATTTTATGTTACATTTTTAATGTTACACGAGATAGATATATCCCTGTGAATAGTCAGGCAAATGTGATTGCTAAGTATCATAATGTATTAACTAGTATTTGTAGAAAACACTCTTGTAAATTGTTCTAATTACATACGAGAAGCGCTTGCTCAAAGAAAACATGTTATTTCATCATAATGAATTTATTGCAAAGTTTGTTTGTCTACTCTACAACAGTATATTGTGTATCTGCATTGTACATCGGCCGATGGCCTACAAACCGAAATAAAAGAATTGAATTAAGAAATAACTTGGAGTCAGTAAATTTGTGTCGAACTCGACTATACTTGTTGAAGTTGGAAGGTCGAGACTATGTATTCATTACTTTCATAGATGTATTAAATATTGGACAAGGCTACTAATTATGGAAACAAATCGTCATCCAAAGGCATGTTAGTTAATGCTTAAGTCACATGACGACCATGGTGGTGTCAGCTGGGTGTCACATTGTCGTACTTTATTGATGGACACTGGTTTTTCATATGTGTGGATGTTTTATGCAATGTCTTAAACAACGATGTAAAGATATTCAGTATCAAATATGGCAAAGCAAATTAAATTCATCATCGTATCTTCAAACGTATTTCACTTCAAGAATATTCTGGAACCAGAGCTTTACATTTTGAAACATATTCCGAATAGAGACCTTGTACGTACTGTATGTAAATTTAGATGCATGAGCCATAAACTTAATATCAAACTGTATCGATACGATACAAATGTAAATACTGATCTACTGAAATGTACGAAATGAAATAATGACGTCATTGAAGATGAATATCACTTTTTATTAGTCTGTCCATATCATGACGAAAGTAGGAAATCATTGTTACCTAGATAATATTATACACATCCATCACATGAAAAGTTTAAGTTGTTTATAACTTCCAATAATACTGATTGCTTAACAAATCTCGCATTATTTTTTAAGCGTAATCTACCTATGTAAATAGTCACTTCGATGTCCATGTGCACTGAAAATTGTAATATTGTACTTTTGGCTTTTAGGCCTTGAATATGAATAAACTTTCTTAATAATCAAATTAAAGTGCATATTGTCTATTGGCTATATCTATCTCTCGTGTCAACAAACGAATGGTCTATTATTAACAATGTTAAGATCACCTGTAAGTTTAATGATCACATATTTCATAGATTATCAGGTTGTATCCAAAAATACATATAATGAGAGTGTAACTGTGTACTAGAAACAGTAAATCCCGAAAGTGACTTTTGGGCATTACAGTCGACCTTTAAGATGCCACGTGCATGCTGTGCGCACGATATACTAAGTCGTGAGCACGAGATACTAAGTCGTGCGCACGCGATGCTAAGTCGTGCGCACGCGTTAGTAAGTTATGCGCACGCATTAGTAAGTCGTGCGCACGAGATACTAAGTCGTGAGCACGAGATATTAAGTCGTGAGCACGAGATACTAAGTCGTGAGCACGAGATACTAAGTCGTGAGCACGAGATACTAAGTCGTGAGCACGAGATACTAAGTCGTGCGCACGCGTTAGTAAGTCGAGCGCACGCGATATTAAGTCGTGCGCTCGAGATAAATGTTATTTTACCATGTCCCTTCAGCGCTTCCGTAGAAAGGTAATATGTTCTGCATAAACTGAATGTTTTAACATTTTGTAGTAGAAATATTTGTTAGACAATGAGAGACTAACATCTTTGATGGGCATTCTAGAAGTTGAGGTGATGAAGAATGAAGAACAATTGTATGGATACACAACTACTTTATTATCCCACCGGTATGTAATACCGTGGGAAATAGTCATCGCCCCGTCCGTCTGTCCGTCCGTAATCATTTCGTTTCCGGAGCAGAACTCGAAAACCATTCATAATATCTTTCTGAAACTTTGCATGTGTATCATCCACCAACTGAAGTGGTGCCTTTTGATATTTTCAGATTTCTGAAAAAATTTTTTTTTTTCGTTTCCATAGAAACATGTTGAAGTTGGACTTTGTTCAGAGACAGGTTCGTTTCCGGAGCACAGCTCCAAAACCGTTCATCATATCTTCCTGAAACTTTGCATCTGTATTACCCACTAACTGAAGTGGTGCCTTTTGATATTTTCAGATTTCTGATTTTTTTTTTTCGTTTCCATAGAAACTTGTTGAATTTGGACTTTGTTCAGAGACAGGTTCGTTTCCGGAGCACAGCTCCAAAACCGTTCATCATATCTTCCTGAAACTTTGCATGTGTATTACCCACTAACTGAAGTGGTGCCTTTTGATATTTTCAGATTCCTGAATTTTTTTTTTTTTCGTTTCCATAGAAACTTGTTGAATTTGGACTTTGTTCAGAGACAGGTTCGTTTCCGGAGCACAGCTCCAAAACCGTTCATCATATCTTCCTGAAACTTTGCATGTGTATTACCCACTAACTGAAGTGGTGCCTTTTGATATTTTCAGATTTCTGATTTTTTTGTTTTTTTTTCGTTTCCATAGAAACTTGTTGAATTTGGACTTTGTTCAGAGACAGGTTCGTTTCCGGAGCACAGCTCCAAAACCGTTCATCATATCTTCCTGAAACTTTGCATGTGTATTACCCATTGACTGAAGTGGTGATATTAGTTTGATATTATCAGATTTTTTCTGAAAAATTTATTTTTTTCTGTTTCCATAGAAACATGAGAGGGATGTTGGTTGTTGTTGATTTTGACTGCTTCTGGAGCAGAAGTCTAAAACCCTTAACATTCCTGAAACTCTGTAATACCCACTAACTGAAGTACGGTAGTAGATACACAAGTATCTGTAAAAGATGTGTTTTACAAATTTTGTGGAACCGGTGGGATATGTCATCTTCTGATGACTCTTGTTCTCAATAGACGACGTTTCTACATATATACTAATGTCGTTATCAAGCAGATGATGTAGTTAAACAAATTCCCAGGGTTTATATACATGTAGTGCTTATACAATAGATGAGGAAGATTTTGAGTTGTTATTACCGTAGATAGGCTTGATATACAAATATTGAGTAGAAGCCAGAGAGAATGATTTACAGTGTTTATACAGAAGATGAGGTTGATGTACACAGTTTGTTAAGGAGATATGTCTAGGTCGATGTACACAGCTTGTTAAGGATATTGATTGATTTAACAACATGATTTTTTTTATTATTAGGGGTAATTAGGAGATGTACACAGCAATATGGTGATTGAAGATGAGGTAAATATGAATGTGAGTTGATTAACGCAAGTGATGGTAGGCGTTTAGAATGTAGTATCCTTCATCTCTGTTCAGGGCTGGGGCTATTTTCTTAATGTGGATGGCTTCGAGGTATTTCCTTGCTTTGCAGTTGGCCTGGTTCTTTTCTAGGACCTTGATGTTGCTCCAGTTGATGTTGTGGTCTGGGTTGGTTTTGATGTGGTCAGAGATGGCTGACTTGGAGTCGTTTTTTTCTAACGGTTGCTTGGTGTTCCTTAATTCTGAGGGTCAATGGTCTAGATGTTTCACCGACGTAGGTGTTGCAACACTCACAATCTATCTGGTATACAACTCCAGAGGGATCTGGCTTCTTGGATGATGTTGGTCTGCGAGTGGCCTGCAGTTGGTTCTGGATATTCTGGCCCTTTTGGAAGGTGACGTTAATGTTTGCCTGTTGCTTGAGGAGTCGTTTAATCTGGTGGCTGGTGGGTCCTATGTAGGGTAGACTGATGGAGAAGGGGGCTGCTTCTTGACGTGGAGGCTTGGTGACTGTGCTGAGGGTGTTCTTGATGGTCTGGTCGACGAAGGAGGCAGGGTAATTGTTGTAGTTGTGGAAGACTTGTCTGAAGTGGTTGAGTTCAGTAGCCAGGGAGTGAGGTGTTGAGCATATGTTCTTGGCGCGTCTTGTCAGGGTTGCGATGATTCCTCTCTTGACTTGGACAGGATGGCTGGAGGAGAAGTGGCTATACTGGTCAGTGTGGGTTGGTTTTCGATAGACGCTGGTGTTGAGTTTGTTGTCAATTCTGTGGATAAGGACTATCTAAAAAGGGGTAGTTTGTTGTCTCTTTCTGATTCCATAGTGAACTGCATTCGGGGATGTTAACGTTGGGCGTTTAGGTGTTGGAGGAGGCTGTCTGGGTCGTCTGAAGGGTGAAGGATGACAAAGGTATCACCAACCTTCCGGAACCAGCAGGGAGGTTTGATGGGAGAGGTCTGGAGGGCGGTTTCTTCAAGATGGGTCATGTAGATCTATGTGATCATATAACAACAATGGGTAATTTTGGTGTCAAATATTTTGAAAAAGGAATTGTAGGACAAGTCACCTAAGATATGTATATATGTTTTTTTTTATACCAATTAATATATTATTTTGCATGAATAGATGCCTGTGATGCATGGACTGACCATGAAAGATGGTTGGTAAAATGCACACCAAGGTATTTATACGAAGTGGTTGTATCTAATTTATTTCCTTTATAAAACCATTGTTCGTTTTTGGCGAGTTTACCTTAATTTATTAAACTATCACCTTTGTTTTAGTCTGGTTTACATTAAGTTTCCAGTTATCGTAATTTCTTTTTGTAGACCTTTAATTGTGCTTGAAAATAATATGATGTCATCCGCAAATAATAACAGGAATACATGTATTTGTGTTATATCTGGATGCAATTGGATATACTGTTTGAACAGTTGGTTTGGATTTGTGTTGCTAATTCATTCATAAAGAATGTGAATAGGAATGCAGCCTTGTCTAACTCCTAATTGACTCACTACTAAATGACACACATTTTCACATTTTCGTTCATACTCCGCAGTAATGTCCCCATGTTGCCACTGACTCCTTCTTCATCTAAGAGATTCCATAGTTTATTTCTGTTTACTGAATCGAAAGCCTTAGAGAAATCTACAAATAAAACATAAATTTTCTGTCCTTTTTATTAAGGTATTTTGGAATAATAGAATTATGTTATCAGTAGTGGAGTATCTTTTCCTGACTCCAGCCTGTAATTCCGTTATCTTATCTAAAGAGTTTGCCCATTCAACTAATCTGTTATTTGTGATAGATGTAAATATTTTGCTAAATATGCTTAATAACGTCATGCCTCTAAAGTTTTCAGGGTCATGTTGGTTACCAATTTGTAAAATAGAACTTCGTGACCAAATGAAATACACCAAACCTTTGCATCATACATTTTTGCTCCAAGTTCTACAATATTGAATGATGACATTGACGACTACACGTGTCCCCTATTTGAAATAAACACTCAAAGATGGGTGTTTTAACGTTACATTAGGGTAAACTTATATAAACCCTCGACCAGTTTAAAATGAAAACAATTTTTTAAACAGAGAATATAATATTAAGTTTCAATTGATAGAGGGAAAAGTTTTTCTGGAATACACAAACATGCGATGAAAGCTACTTTTAATTTTGGATAGGTATTCTGTTAATATGAAAAAAACTTCAGTATTGCACAAATGGTGCCTATTTTTTTTAAACCTCTTTATTTTTGTTGTACATATACATGGCATGAAAGACTTACATAACATAGATCAATATATGCAACGACATGATTAAGAAGAATGTGGTTTTTTTCAATACATTTGACAGAAGCTGGTATTGGATACAGGAAGCATTATAATTTTTCAATTTTCTCCTCATTGGCAAAAAGGAGGTATCAATACTAGGGACAAGGTATAATCAATTTAAAACAGTAAATGACTACTTGACCAAAATTTAATTAATTTTGTGTAAATACAGGTTGAGTATGAGTTGTATTTATCAACATTGTATGCGGTTTTGAGATCTTGTTTTATGTAGCTAAAGGACGGTTTAATTCCAATATGACTGGATTTGAAAATATTATATTTCGTGATGGTTATTATCATGTTAAGTACTTTATTTCTGTTTTCCGGATACCCGAAACAA
This sequence comes from Gibbula magus, assembly GCA_936450465.1. Classification (NCBI taxonomy): domain Eukaryota; kingdom Metazoa; phylum Mollusca; class Gastropoda; order Trochida; family Trochidae; genus Gibbula; species Gibbula magus. The sequence continues at coordinate 61,627,961 of OW388291.1, forward strand.
ATGTTTCTTTTTGAAGTTTTGCATTTGTTTTTTCTTCTAACCATTCTTTGATCTTTATCCCAACACCTGTAACATATTGACAATCAAATAATAAATGGGGTATTGTTTCAATTTCTTTCTCACAGAAATTGCATATATTTATAGCTTTTAATTTCATCTTACGTAAGAATTCTATGTAAAACATAGTACTGAAACCACATAAGTTTTGAGTTTAGATTAGATGCAAAAGGCATTTTATGTATAATTCTCAATTCATCTTCGTCTAGTGAACATTGCAGATCTTTTTCCCATTTCCGTTTATATTTATTTTGATTTTCGTGACTTGGTGTTATTTGCAATATATGGACAGAGGCACACTTAGAATGAAGTCACTTACCCAGGGTGACACCACAAGTCTCTCAACTCATGTTTCAGTGTGGGACTGTGGGGGCAGGGAATGACCCTTCAATCTCTCAGTTCATCCAGCAATGTAGCGGGTAACCCACCCATGCGGCTTCACTGATAGCAGTCAACTGAGCTATGCACAGGACCACGTGCCACCATAAAATTTGTATGCTTTATTTTCCTAACGACTTAATTACCGTGGTACGATAGTTCTTTTATGGCGTTTTAATCACATTCTTAATTGAAAAAGCCTTCTTTCAGAGAGAAACAGAGACACAATCCTAAATCTTTATCATCTTTATCAACTAAAAAATAAAATATGATATAATATAATATAATATTCCATTTACAAGCAAGTAGAATTCTGCTTATAGAGTTATTGTAGCACCGAAGAACGACGTGCACGTTTCTTCTAAAGGAAAAGGTCACTGCATTCAATTATTCGCACTCAATTTGGAATGTATGATGATTTGATTGATTTATCAAGTCAAATTCATTTGATTGATAATATATATTACCAAGTAAACGTAATTTGATGAAGAGCATTCTCTCAATCAAACTTTTATAACATTTCACATTGATATGTGTTTAATTTGTTTCTTTCAGTATCTTTTAAAATACATTTTATGCGTGTCAATACAGGGCTAGAAATTAACACTAGTCCTTCGGTCCGAGGCTAGTAAAAGTAGCAAGTGTTATAGCTTCTGCTAGCCCTGTGGGCCTCTAAATGTTCCTGAATCATGAAAGACACAAATTATGAGTAGAGATTATTGTCTTTATCAGCAACAATGGTATCAGATGTGAATGATTTAAGTGGGGAAAATTCTTGCCATTGTAGTTCAAACTTAAATTTTTATAACTGTTAGATTCCACCAGATACTGGCTATTGATACTCATATTGGGCTAGTAAAATTCTGAACGACTAGCCCTGCAGGCTACTGGCTACTATATGTTTGAGGTTAGTTTCTACCCCTGTCAATAGTTTACAATCACTTTCACATTCAAAAGATAAATGATTTTTCTTTGCGGTAAGCCATTAGGGCTTTAGTTTAGAAAGGGAGTGCTCTCCCTTTGAATGACGTCTCTTTTCTGATTTGGCGGGACTTCAAACATCAACACACACAAGTAATTTGTGTATTTTGAAGTAAATAACGACTTCTTCGTTTGAACTTTGTGTGAAATAGTTTTACGTCTATTGTTTGAAACGTAACATAACCGTTTTAGTCAGTTTCTACTCCTTTCGTTACTGTTAAAGTGACCGCAGTCGTGACTGACTCTCATTCGCAAAATAAGTCACTGTCTGACGAAATAAATCAAAACATCGTCACTTCAGTTCATACATATTTTACCCAAACTGAACGTTTTCAAGCTAATTTTGGAGCAACTATAGAATTGGTTCGCCACCTTGAATACATTCTAAAGATTAACCCTAACCCTAAACCTAACACTACCCCTAACCCTAATACTAACCCTAAACCCTAATACAAACCCTAGACGATCGTGCTCGCCTCGGTCATGCTCCCCTACGCTGGGCTACGCTCCGCAGTTACCGAGACGAGGAGCCTCGCATTGAAAAAAGTGGAAATTTTCCTCCGAATTTTTCAAAGTCGAAATAAAGAAATAATAGGAGTTTCCCGATCAAATTATTGTCATATACCAATGTAAAATTATGAAATCTAATCATCCAGTCAGTGTATTTTTTATTATTTGCCTTATTTTTTCAATAATTTGCCGAAATCGGCGATTTGAAAAACGGGCCCGACAAGGATCCTAATCGGCCTTTGGCTATTAATTACTACAAGAAATACTACAAATTCACACACGAAAATTTACCCACGTGTTCTTCATCAAATAAATTGTTGATTTTAATTAAATCAAAGCTCTCGGTGTCATAATTATGTTTTAATTAGTAATTTTCTAGAAGGTGTAAGTTTACGATTTCGTTTGTTTTTTCATCAATTGCGCATGCGCACCGAACCGGAAAGAACACTGCAATCATGACTTGACCTCTCAAGGAAAACAAATCTCGCACTCTTTGGCTAATAATTTCGATTTTCAAGACTGGAGACAGTAAGAATCCATTTTGAAAACTAAATCTTTGTAATAATAAAGGAAACATCGATTCAATTACAATTGTTCAAGCAGTGACAGTTGACAGTTGTAGAGAAAACTACGAGATATGAGATGTCAAATTGACCCAAACTAACCATGTGCTTTTTGTATTGTATTGAACACAATGCTCCTTGATCGTCAACAAACCCAGAAATTATTATATGGAATAATTAACGTTAGCATGTGGTATTTGATAGGAATTATATGTGACCATAATTCTATCAAAATGTCAATTGTCATTGAGTACTGTTTTTTCCAGATTAAGTGAAGATTATTATTTAGAACTTAATTTGATTTTTATATAACACTATTCATCATAAGTGTATATTATTACAGAATGCTAGTTAAACTCAATGAAGGATAAGATAACACTTTATTACCCAAAAGGCAATTCTTTTTACATCATCCTAAGGAGTAAACATTGTGAAAAGAGAGTGACATTACATTACCAAAGACAATAATTAAATTTATACATTACCATGACATATTATTAACCATTATTGTTGAACTTTTTAAATAATTTTTTTTATAATAGATTAGAATTAATTAATTAGAAATAATTTTGTTTACATAGTATTAATTAACTTAATTTATTCATGCATGTAAGGTGTGCTTTTGTTACAATTATCAATACATTGCTCATATACAGTATACACTTATCTTTCATTGATTTGTAAACTTATGCTAAAATGTCTTTGTGTTTGGTTTGTATTTTCTCCACCAATTTACATATATTAAACTGCCAAATAGTTTTCACATTGCAACTTGCTATAATTAAAATAACAAACAATACAATTGTGAAAACAAAATGGAATTAAATCACATGTATGGTGGATATCATTTCCTGAAAAATTGTGTTTTATTTGATTTCTTTTGCTTATTCATTCTGCAAATGCTGTCACCAGGTTCAAGGATACTTAAAGTAAGATTTACTTATCCTAAACTTACCTGTAATTTAAATTGAATATTGATGGCCATAACATCATAAAAAGAAAACATGGTACACACAACATTCTTGAAATTTATTAGGGCACTAAGTTAAATTAAATGTGAAGTTCTTGGAAATGGGTGTACATATACACTAGAAGAAAGGGAAGATGTCTGTGCCGTGACATTAAACACAAAATCATGTAGTTGGTCTGCTTTTCTTCTGACTGATTGTAACTCAGATGTTCTTATATATCTGGGATTGATGCATCATGAAACTGGAGAAGATTCAAGTATGAAGCAGCTCCATCCAAGCAACAGCCTGTAACACAAGACTCCCTGATTCAAGTGAATAAACTCGGAGGGAAAAACATTGCATAACATAGCATTTCCAGAAGCTGAATGAACAAATATTTTTAATCAACATTTATATTTTCAGGACACTTTGAAAACCATGAATTTGAATCACAATTGACTGTAAGCCCGGACACTAATTTACTATTCTCAAACTACAGACACATATATAGCTGGTGTTGACTGGCAGGCCTATATTTTATGTAAATTATATAATTAACAGATTACAGTATCTTAATACTGAAAGCAAGTCAAAACTTCAATGCGGTATTTCAAGATTTCTTTTAACACTACAAAAATGTGCATGCACATTAATTTAAATATTTAATTTTATTTTGGAAATGATAGTCATATTTAATGAAGTGAAAGCCCATGCAAACTTGATATTTGTTCAAAATTGATTGCTCAATATTTAGAAGATTATTGTACATTTAAACAGTAGACTGGGTTACTTGAATAAAGTAGAATATGCAATATATTAAAAAAATATGGGGCCTAAAACTAAATACTAATTAATTCATTGCTGTAGGCCTACTGACTGAAATTATTTTTTAATTATTTATTATTCACCTTTGTCAACAGTTCATTGCGCTTCACTTAGCTAATAAAATTGCATTAATTTCCATTTAAAATATCTTATAACTTTATAAATATACCATACTATGATCGGCTAGGCCTAGTAGATTTGACTTTGTAATTTGCCTGTCAAAAATTGCAGCGACGTCCAGCTGATCGTAGAATCTGCAGTGCGCATGCGCAAACTAACTTTGCAAATGGCGGACGTTTCAAACAAACAAACTGGGATCGCTTGAAACATTTGATGCAGTATATGGCTCGTTAGCGTCATGATCAAAATCTCCTAGTTAAATAATCGTCGTGAACGGTTTGGATTTTATTCGTTTTTGTGCATAAGAATAAATAAGCGCTTCATTTGAGAAAGTCCCGCTTTTTGGATAGGACGGCACCTCGTCGTGGGAACGGAGGTTTACCGGAGATAGTCACGGCGAGCATTACATCGTCTAATACAAACCCTAACCCTAACTCTAAGGCCTAATACTAACCCTAACCCTAAACCCTAATACTTACCCTAACCCTAAACCCTAATAGGTGGCGAACCAATTCTATAGTTATACCCTAATTTTCAATAGATTACGAACTATAATGTGTATTGTGAATGTATTGATGTATTGTATTGATGAGTGAAATTGTGTTCTACATGTAATTATTTGTACTGGAGAGGTATTTATATAGGCAATATGCCTGTTTACCAATCCAATCATTTAATTGAATAAATATTGTTTAAACCATTCACAAAACTTGTCAAAACAGCAAAATAACCCACCTTCACAGACGTGTAAGTTCTCAACCATTACAAATTTAGAAAGCGATCTCAGAGAAATGATATATATGTACATTTCAACATTACTTTAGTGAAAGTGATCAAGCCATTGAATTCTTTGACAATAGAAAATGAGATAATATTTGATTGAAACTCTCTTCTCTACTGATGATTAAAAAATATGTCCGAATACGTCAATACGGTCATTTCCTGAACAGACACCACAACATTATTACTCGTTCTACAGGATAAAACCTAATGAACACAGAACAGTGATGGTTCCAGAAACTTTGTGAGGGAGGAGTGGGTGGGGTTCCCTTATTGAAAAGTGGGGGGAGGTCACCTTGGAGAGTCCATCAAATTTACATGCATTTATGTCCAAAAGGGTGGAGGTCCGTTTAGGAAGTGATGGATGGATGTACATCTGCTGTTCCATTATAGTTAGCGGACACCAATGTGTATCGTGATGTCATGGACCTGAAAACACAAATATTACTTACATAGCCCATATTATAGATTTAATAATTAATCATTTTGAATTGTTCATCTAATTTTGGGTACATGTATATACATATTTAGCGAATGATTAACAAGAGTTATCTAGTAGACTACCATGTGCATGTCTGTTATTGTTGTCAGTAATGTTTTTCTGATTGGGTGACATGATGTTCTGTAGTGGAGCCATGTGGTTTTCATGATGACAGACATACACAGGATACTTTTTTTGTAATTTATGAAATTATTAGCATTCCCCTTTTTTCAGAAAGAGAATTTTTTCACTGAAGAAGTGTAGTATGCAGTGGGACCAGACACCAGACTTGATGGACACATAAAATGAAAATTCCTGAGAGTTGACCTTTACCCAAAGTGGCAATATCAAGGACACATGCATTAATAATATCAATTGGATTTTATAGTTGAGCTGAGGTTAGTAAAGGAGTTGAGCTGATGTTAGTAAAGAAGTTGAGCTTTTAAAAGAATCCTTTCATTTTTGTTAGGTCCTGTGTTTTAGTTGATCAGCTAGGTGATAGACATGATAGCTATATGTACAAACTTGTGATCAAAACAGTTAAAGCCTTAATTTAATCTGCTGGCATTAATGTATCAGTGGTGCTGTCACTTCTTCCCACATAATCTCCATTACAATTTGAGTTGAGTTTACATTTTGATTGCAACCAATCAAGATTCTCCATTTGTAGCTAAGAAAGCGGCTTACTTTTAACAGAGGTTACATGGGAAGAAATAACTTGAGTTGCCTCTGAAGGAGAAGAATGACTCCATCCCCCCCCCCCCTCTAGGAACCACACTTTAAAAGTCATTTAACAATACAGAAACTAAACATGTTAGGTATTTTTAACTCATTGGAAAGTAAGAATAGAATTTTATGATTAAGAAACACTCAGAGTGTATACTAGTGTACAACTATTTTGCAGTGGAACAGGAAAATGGCGATGCAGGCATCTCGCGGTGCTGCGGTGGAGGTGGAGGCAGAGGAAGAAACGTTTGGTCCGATGCCCATTTCTAAACTGGAGGTAACCCTTTACCTGTTCATACAGGAATATTTCAGGTGTCCCTTATCAACAAGTAAGGGAATCAGCTGCTCTTTGAATGTTTCAGGCCTCAAAATATTAATATTAATTTTTGTCATGTAGTTGTCTTGTGAATATTTCTATGTTTGTCAAAAGAAGAATTAATTTTCTGGAGAATATATCATATTTTTATATCTTAAAGAAAATACTGAGAATATTAGACTAGATTAATTGTTTAATCAGTGTCTGTATTAAGAAAAGAGTCAAGAATTTCCAGGCTAGGTTCCTGGATCATGACAAAATCTTAGCTCGGCCTCCATCAGCAACCAATTGGGGAGCATTTGCTTCCTCTATTTCAGTTTGCTCCCTGTAATTTTAAGTTAGGAGCATACATACTCCTTGACAAAATTTAGGGTCTGCTTGAAAAGGTCATTTTTCCAATCTAATTATACCCCCGCTACGAAGTTAGCAGGGGTATATAGCTGTCATTCCGTCCGTCCGTCTGTCCGTCCTTCCGTCCGGTCAATTTTCTCAAAAAACGTCAAAGGTACATCAACCAAACTTTTTACAGTTGTTAACCATGTTCTTTCCATTGCGCACTTACAATTTTCTGAGATTTAAATTTTTGTCGTTTCCATGGAAACGTCACTTTTGGACGTAGTTTTATTGTGTTCAATCGGGACAAGTTTTCTCGGAAACTGTTCAAACTAGGTTAATGAAATTTTGGTTGTGAGTACTCATGACCATACTCTTTATCGAGTTCGAAAACCACTTCCGAAAGTTATGGCCCTTGAATCCAAATTGAACTTAGTACCAAAAGAACTGTTATACTGCAATGGGGACAAGTTTTCTCGGAAACTATTACATCTAGGTGAATGAAATTTAACATGGAGGTAGTCCAGATGATACTCTTCATCAAGTTTAAAATCCACTTCCAAAATATTATTTTTACGAAGTTATGGCCCTTGAATCCGAAATTGAACTAAGTATAAAAAAAACTGTGATGCTGCAATGCGGACAAGTTTTCTCGGAAACTATTACATCTAGGTGAATGAAATTTAACATGGAGATAGTCCAGATGATACTCTTTATCGAGTTCGAAAACCACTTCCGAAATATTATTATCCCCCGCCACGAAGTGGAAGGGGGATATAGGTTTGGGCTCCGTCCGTCCGTCCGTGCGTGCGTCCGTCCGTCCGTGCTTCCGTCCGTCCACTATAATGGGGACACTTTTTCTCAGAAACTGTTTAAGATAGGATTTCCAAATTTGGTGTGTGGCTTGTGGACATAAATACCTCGATGGAGTTCGAAAATAAGAACCGTGTGATTATTTTTTCCGGAGTTATTGCCCTTGTTCCGTATTTTTGCACTCTTTTCATGGTATCTCCAAAGGGGACAGCTTTTCTCAGAAACTGTTTAGGATAGAGTTGTCAAATTTGGTGTGTGGCTTGTGGACATAAATACCTTATCTCTAAAGGGGGCAGTTTTTCTCAGAGACTATTTAAGATAGGATTACCCAATTTGTCGGATGGCTTGAGGGCATAAGTACCTTGATGGAGTTCGAAAATGAGAAGCACACAATTAATCTTTGCGGAGTTATTGCCCTTGTTCTGTACATTTGGACTCATTTTTCTCAGAAACTTTTTAAGATAGGATAACCAAATTTAGTGTGTACTTTAAGGCCATCGATACCTTGACGGCATTTGAAAAAAAGAAGCATGTGATTATTTTTTCCGAAGTTATTCCCCTTGTTCCGCTTTTTCGACTCTGTTTCAAGTATCCAAGGATATAGCTTTTCTCAGACATTGTTTAACATCAAATCAGTTGTGTGGCTTGAGGATATCGTTACCTTAATGGAAAGAAAATGAGCAGCGCACAATTATTTCTTCTTGAATTATTGCCCTTGTTCTCATTTCTTGTGTCTGGCGGGGGATGTTGATGACTATGTCTTCTTGTTTTTTTATGGAGTTATGGCCCTTGAATCCGAAATTGAACTCAGTATCAAAAGAACTGTTATGCTGCAATGGGGACAAGTTTTCACGGAAACTATTACATCTAGGTGAATGAAATTTAACATGGAGGTAGTCCAGATGATACTCTTCATCGAGTTTAAAATCTATTTAAAAACATTTTCAGAGTTATGGCCCTTGAATCCGAAATTGAACTTTGTACCAAAAGAGCTGTGATGCTCCATTTGGGACAAGTTTTCTCAGCAACTATTACATTTAGGTGAATGAAATTTAGGTAGTCCAGATGATACTCTTCATCGAGTTCACAGTCCAGTTCCAAATATTATTTTTTACGGAGTTATGAAGCCCTTGAATCTGTAATTGAACTTGGTACAAATTACCGGTGTGATGCTCTAATGGGAAAAATTAAGTTACCTGAAAAATATTACATCTGGGTGAATGAAATTTTGTAATAACAAAGCCAGTTCCTAAAATTATTTTGGACAATATTATGATGCTTGAAGCTGTTTTTTTAAAGATAGTACCCTTCACATCTATAATTCTCAATGGACGGATGGCAGATGGCGGGGGTATGTGAGCCATGCTCACTTTTTTCTTGTTTGTTATGTGCTCATTGAAATTTTATTTTGCTCCCAGGAATTACTGTTAGGAGTGTGACAATGTGTTCACTCTTTAACAAGGAGGCCTTGAATTTATTTATTTAATGGAGAATATCTTGCCAATTGTAGACTGAAGTAACTAAATGTATTCTTTGTTTTGACACTGTCATAGACTTAACCCTCTTTACACCAGTGACCAAACCCGTTCTCACTAGGTTGTTGAATTTTGTAAAGAACCGGCTCAGACTGTCTGGGAACGGAATGGACGTAGTGGCAACTGTGTGCGAACTTTTAATATGAACGTTTGAGAAATTCCCACACAGTTTTTACTCAGTTTGGCAGTACGATATGAAGGGACGGGTATAAATAAATACGTTTTGATACGTTCATCATTTGGGATACATAGTTTAACAAGTAAAAAATGTTGAATGTTGGTTTACTTCTACATTTGGATGGTAGTTGAGCAAGAAGAAAAGAGTTGTTTGGTTTAATGATGAAACGTTATGGGAACATGTTATCCACCTTAGGATTTCCTCTCTTAATGGAACAAGATAAAAGGAAATTTTTGGGAAGAAATGGATTCCCTATGGCCAATCATGTTTGTCAACACTATTCCATTGAAGATTTAAAACTTTTTCACATTGAAACTGAAAACGGGAATAAAAATGGGCAAGAACGTGCTAGATATTTACAGAATCTGGCCAGGACGTGGTACAAGAATAACGTACTAAGAGCGAAATGAGAACGTTGTTTAAATGAGAACTGTCTGAAAACGAGTTGATCGGGGGACAAACGGGTTAGAACTTTATTGTGCATTGTGAGATCGAGATAGGTCTAGTTGAGAACTGACATAAACTGGCTGATAACGGATTGAACTGATTGAAAACGTAATGAACGGGCAAAATAATCCCATCTAAATTTGATACCCACTGTCCGACGACGGGGTAGAGACTAGATGAACTTTCTGAGAACTGTCTGTAGACGTACTTGGATCGTAGTATGGAAAGTTATACACAAAAGTCACCCGTTTCTGTCCCGTTTGAGGTCGTTTTACAATGATGTTTGGACGGAGTAAAACGGAGTGAGAACTACCTTGGTGTAACTCAGGCATAAGCAGTGTTAGTGGTAAGCAAAATAAGAATCATGTGGCTTGATGCTCTCAGGACCTGATGTTCATGTATCTCTCTGACAGGGTAATGGTATCAGCGGCAATGACCTAAAGAAGCTCGAGGAGGTTGGATTCTTCACTGTCGAGTCTGTTGCCTTTGCTCCCAAGAAACAGCTTCTGGGCATCAAGGGAATCAGTGAGGCAAAGGCTGACAAGATACTGGTAAATAATTGTACACTTTCCCTGAAAATATCAAATGAAAAGCATTGGGACGATCAGTGTTTGAAATCATCTTCTATCCACTAGTCAGAGATGTCTATTTATGAGTTTCCACCAGTAGGTATGTGGACCTGCAGGAAGGGATGTGCTTTTGTTTTATATATTTCTAACACTTCTAATCTAGGCTATATTTTGATGGAAATGTACTCCTCCCGTGTCATTATTTTTTCCAACAAAACATAAATAGAAAGTCCTACCGTTCTCATCACTTGTTAAATAAATATGTGCGAGGATCATTTAACCTCTCTTTTCCATTTCAGGCTGAATCTGCCAAACTTGTTCCAATGGGGTTCACAACGGCAACAGAGTTCCACCAGAAGAGATCCGAGATCATCCAGGTCACCACAGGATCTAAAGAGCTGGACAAGTTACTTCAGGGTTGGTTTGGCAATGTTTTGAAGCTTGAAAAGGATCTGATCCTTAAATGCACTTTAGTTCTATACATGACGGGGGTGAGATAGAGTAGTGGAGCTCTTGGGTTCGAATCCCACCAGGGGCACATTCTACACTGTTCTACATGCAGTAAGGCTTAGGTGCAATGCTACTCTGAATTTAAGCGTAGTATCAGTCTGATTAAAATCGATCTTGTTCTGAGGAATAAACTTTGCAAAATAATGTATCTAGCGGGATACGAACAGGTTCTGTAGATTCCTCGCCAAAAGGTCTGAGAACACCCCGTATGGGTGCGTATTCCGAACCAGTTTAGCACAGCCAAAGCCAAGTAAAATAGCTGACCAATCACATCATAGTTTTTAAATTGTTGCTGTTTCGAAAGCATTTGGAACAGACGAAAGCATAGCAGTTTGGATTTACCTGTTCCTAGCTTCTCCCACCGAAAGCTTTTGTTGGACGTCTTGTTGCGTCTTCTTGATGGTTAAATGAATTGCGTCGGAACATGGGAGTCTACAGGCTGTTATTGCGAGGTATCCCTGTATTCCTCGGAAAACCGTCGATTTTAATCAGATTGAGCCTAGTATCACCTATAGTATGCTAATTCCAGCCGAACCTGCAGGTTTCAACCCATTGCATAGCCATATGGTGTTGCTGGCTTTCTCCATGCCATAATACTAACAGTCGTGATCAAAAGTGAAATACTTTTAAGAGCAGCATTAAACTCGCTAACTAACTAACTAACCTCACCAGGGGTAAAAACTAACTTCAAACATATGGTAGCCTGCAGGGCTACTAGTCTTTTGGTTTCTACTAACCCAATACAAGTATCACTAGCCTGTATCTCCTAGTAATTTATAAACAATTATAAAATGTTATGTTTGAACTACAGTAGCAAGTATTTTGCCTACTTCAATCATTCACATCTGATACCATTGTTGCTGATAAAGACAAGAATCTCTACTCATACTTTAGTATTCATGACGATTCAGAAAGTTTTAAAGGCCCACAGGGCTAGTAGAAGCTAACATTTACTAGCCTGGTGTCATTATACCCCAGGTACGACGTAGTCGGGGGTATATAGCGCATGTCCGTCCGTGTGTGCGTGCGTCCGAAATCGTTTCCGGATTGTATCTCAAAAACTAATTGACTTGGAAACTTCAAATTTGGCATGGAAGTAACCCACTTGGTGCTGCCTTTTAGGGGTCTCAACTCCAGGGGGGGGCAGGACAGTGGTTAGCGCGTTCGGCTTCGGATCAAGAGGTCTGGGATTCGAATCCCGACAGGGGCACGGCAACTTTGTATGTAGTAGAGAACTGTTCTACACGCAGTAAGGTTTGGGTGCAATGCTACACTGAATTTCAGCGTAGTACCACCCATGGTTCGCTAGTTCCAGCCGCTGCTCGCAGGTTTCACCGCAGTGCATAGCCAGATGGCGTTGCGGGCTTTCTCCCTGCCATAATACTTGCAGCCGCGATATTATAAGTGAAATACTCTTGAAAGCGGCGCTAAACCCCAACTCACTCACTCAACTCCAAGGTCCAATTAAATTCTGAAATTTTGACCAAAAACGGTCTGATTTTTTAACTTTGTATGTGAGCTGTGCTCACTTTTGCCTTGTTTTAACTAGCCTTGGGCAGAAGGACTAGTGGTTGCTGACCCAAACATCAAACTCTGGTTGTTATGAAATCTCCTGCCATGATCTTAACATGATTGTACTATCTTTTTCAAGGTGGAATTGAAACAGGATCTATCACAGAAATATTCGGGGAGTTCAGAACAGGGAAAACTCAATTATGTCACACTCTTGCAGTCACTTGTCAGGTACGAAGTATGATATTGAAAATGACACCGTTTCCCCTGTCATGAGTCCATGTCAACAATTTTGTTTCAATTGCCTTTGGGTGTTACTTTGAAAATTGTTTTCAGACATTCATGAAATGTTAATGGATTCAAAATTTTCAAGCATTTTGGTTTTATGAGATTTGTAGCTAGTATTTGCTTTATTCATCCATTTCAAAGACAGCATTGTGATTGGTTCATTTTAATTTGCTGATATATTTTTAAAAAGTTGAACTTGCATTTTTAATATTTTCGGATTCTACAACATCTTTTTTTGATAATTTTTGTTTTGAAATTTGCCATGAAGACTCTTAAAAACTTTTCGAAAAACAGATAAGTTACATCATTGTCCTTACTCTGGCAAGTGATTTCTTTCAAATGTCTCGGTTTCAGTTGCCGATAGATATGGGTGGTGGAGAAGGGAAGGCCATGTATATTGACACAGAGGGAACCTTCCGTCCAGAGAGGTTGCTGGCTGTAGCTGAAAGGTCTGTGCTACTAAATTATATCTTTTCAGTTACACAAATAGCAGGAGCTGATTTTACAGGTCTAATAAACGTGCCCTTTCATAGAAACTTTTATCTCCCTCAAGAAATAACTTGCTTTGTTCCAAACCTTGGCAAGGACTAATAGAATTATTTCACAAAATTTTGACCTTAATATGAAAGGGGTACTAGTTTTCTATCCTATTTATTACCAGCTGAGATTTTAAAAAAATGATTCCAAAGGGGATTCTAAATTTGATTCTTAATTCTATATATGGGTCACAGGGGCCACAAATTATACATTTTGAAACTTATTTAGTTTATTGTTTAAATCCTGATAGCCTGATGAGCTATAGAGCCAATGGCTCTAAATTTTCTAACCATTTCCTGACTGACTGATAGGTACGGACTGTCCGGCAGTGATGTGTTGGACAATGTGGCGTATGCACGAGCCTACAACAGCGACCATCAGTCTCAGCTTCTCATACAAGCAGCGGCCATGATGGCAGAGTCACGGTAACTTGGAGATTACTCTTTCTTTTCCTTGCCTCATGTGAAGCATTTATTAAAGTCATCTGAGAATTGCAATCAAAAGTTTTAGAACACTTGTCATTTGACTACATTAAACTTGTTGAAGTCAATGAATGCTAACAAAAACTTTGTGTTGGGCAATGAATTTTAAATTTTACAGGTCTATAGCATAGTATCACAATGCCAAAAACCAAACTTTGACCCCAGAGTTGAAACACAGTTTCACTGTTTGTACCAACCAAGGTCCTCCTACCATCCCTACAGTATATTTATGCAAACTCTAACTATCAGAAGGGATTGAGTAGCATTACTATGGTTTCAGGTTGGATTGTTCATCCATGCCCAAATAAAATGCTGCCCTATTATTCTAGATACGCACTGCTGATAGTGGACAGTGCCACAGCCCTCTATCGGACGGACTACTCGGGTCGGGGCGAACTCTCCGCCAGACAGATGCATCTGGCCAGGTTCCTGCGTATGCTGCTCAGACTCGCTGATGAGGTGAAGCAAACTGACCTGTTGATTTCATTGGCGCTTGGTCAAATAAGCAATGTTTTGTGTCCCCATAACTGAAAATAGCGAATCAAGATCCCAGTAATGAATCTTTTTACATAGTTTTGGTCAAACAATTGCAAAAGTATAGTAGAATTCTGAAAAATTCATTTCCCTTAGAGAATCCCTTTGTGATTTGTGAAAAGGAAAGGGAGGTCTTCCCCAATTGATAGTTTTACCAAGGGGATTGCTGTCATTGTAAACATATACTGTTATGCAAATAGCTTGTAATGGCTATGCTCCATTATGACCATATGTAGATCCAAATCCTTTTTCTCCGACAGTATGGAGTGGCGGTGATCATATCGAACCAGGTGGTTGCGCAAGTTGATGGAGCATCCATGTTTACAGCAGACCCAAAGAAACCAATCGGTGGAAACATCATTGCTCATGCTTCTACAACAAGGTGATTAGATGGTTAAAGTGCAAGTTCTATCTGGTATTTTTTTCAAAGACAAAATTCAAGAGGACATTCCTGTTCAAACAAATATATTATTAATACATACTTATTGCACATTCCAGATGAAACAAAATACTGAGGGTCATAATTTTATAACATTGTATTTAAAATTTAACTTAGTCGAAATACAGCGGTTTTCATTTCATATAAAAAAAAAGCAAGATGACGGACAGTCTGCAATAGAACTTACATTTTAAAGATACACCATAATGATGATCAGGACGCCACAGAAGTTCCTCAAGTTATACTAAGTCAGAATACAGCAGTTTTCTTCTACAAATATTTGTATATATCTCTCACAAGACAAGTTTATCATGTTAAGAACATTTTTGAGTGGATGTATAATCAGGAGGGTAAACTGTTTCAAATTTTCCCTGCTAGAGATGTTTTGAAAAGAAATGTTTTGTTTATGTGGGAAGATATGACTTAAATAACCATGGTTAGGAGGTAATGTTGTAACTTGTAAGACAGTGCCAACATTGCTTTCACTTTCCAGGGGTTTTGTATACTTTCAAATGAAAACAAAAAATACAAATAGATAACATTATTTTACACACTCTGACATTTAGTTAGCTATTTAATTTATTTGTTCCAAACTATTCCATTTGCCACTGCAGGGGTTGAAATTTTTTAAAAATTTCCACTGGACACAGGTCCAGTGAACTTACAAAATTCCACTTGACCAAATTTGTATTTCACTTGACCACTATTCATTTCTGTTTTTTTAAAAAACATTTTTTTTATGAACAACAAAACAGTTTATAAATTCAAATAAAGTTTAATACCAATACTTTAAAAATAGTATGTACTGAATTTTCAAATGTATTTCTATATGTCACATTGTGTTCTTTGTATCACAGTCATGTTGATCAAAAACTGAACATGTATCATCAAAAATGAAAATTGAAATAAAACCATTTCCCTAAATTTTTAGATGATTTAATAATACCTACGGTACATGAAACCATTGTTCAGTTTGGTACCGTACTACTTCAGTGTAATCAGATACCATAAAATAAATTATTTTACGGTCTCTAGTGTAATCAATAAATCAAAAGATGCAAGCAACATGTGTGCCTGCCCGTACAAAATTGTATCCGTAATTTACATTGTGAAATTTAGCTCTCAACGTGATATACACCCGTCCGGTTTGTATTTCAGTAGATATTTAAAACTACGGCAACTTAAAACTGAAAATCTAAATCATGATAATAAATTATTTTATCATGAAATTGTTTTGCAAAACATTTAGACTCGACATTAATCAAATCTGTTTTACTTTACTGTCGGCCTAATAGTATGGTAGCCATCTCAACACCTGTTGACCACATGTTTATCAACTGATCTAGAGGCGCTAGTTTCACTTTTGACCTCCTTCCGAGAAGAGCTACTGTGTAATCAATCACATGACTTCTAGACCCATGACGGGATTTACTTGACTGATTTCAATTTTTAGTTTATTTATTCTGTCATTGTAGTATGCGATCTCGCAATATTGAATAAAGCATTTTATTGTATTTACAGATAACAAAACATACTTTGTGTAGATTGGGTAGTTTTTGTAAATATTTTCAATTAATTCCCCATTAGTCAATATCATGTATTCGACAGAAATGTTTTCAAACATACCAAAACAAAACGATTTCATGTGGTAATTTCAATATGAAAAATATTTTCTTTAATTATGAAATATCTGTGATCTGCTACACTGATATTTTAATTAACTATCAAACACAAGTATAATGTCATTATAAAATTGGTGACATCAAGAAATGTTTGTTGTCAGGACAGATTGTAATTTATGTTAAATGTCAAATCCAAAAAAATATGAACGATAGAAAATAAAAATAATCTTGAAGAAATTCATTTGTAATTATAACTTTTCGTGATTCAGAATAATTAACATTCTCAGTTCTGAAAGGTTAGAAATATTGTGCCTGACCTAGATAATATTTTACTTGAACGATAAAGTTAAAAGGATTTAGATTTCAATCTAGCTGACTGCATCAGTCGATCTCCCTTCTTGTTTTGTCATTCCGAATGCATTCTCAGTATGGATGGCATTTGTTTTCGAGGTTATAAATTTTTCATAGACATTCCGAATGTACTAGCTTTCAAAGGGAAGTAACTCTGATGTCAAGTTGTCAAGATTGTGAAAAACAGCTGTGTTGAAAACTCGTAAACTAACACTTTAAAAATGCGAGGCTATGACTTCAATTCTTTAAGAGGCTCATCGTAGATGAAATAAACATTCCCAGGTTTGTAAATATGCCTGTAATAAACTACTGTACCACGGTGAAGTTTAAAGTTGATGTTAACTTGACCGACTGTTGAATTCTACTCGACCCGGGTGTCGGGCAACGGTATTTTTCAACCCCAGCACTGTGCAGAAGTTGCAACTTGATAACAGGCAATAACAAGTGTTTGGCAACTGGCTAAAGATAAGCTTTCCTTGGGTATCACCTGTTGATAAAGTGTTTAATTAGGTTGCTTTTTCTACCATTTATGAAAATTAAGTTTCAGTGAACTAGATTGTTTCTTCATGGACATATATGCTCAGATGTTTCACAAATGCTTTTTCTGCCCAGGTTGTATCTACGCAAGGGGCGAGGA
Source organism: Gibbula magus (assembly GCA_936450465.1). NCBI lineage: Eukaryota > Metazoa > Mollusca > Gastropoda > Trochida > Trochidae > Gibbula > Gibbula magus. The sequence goes on from OW388291.1 coordinate 61,645,435, forward strand.
GAGACGAGGATCTGTAAGATTTATGATTCCCCATGTTTACCTGAAGCGGAAGCAATGTTTGCAATCAACGCTGATGGAATCGGGGATGCCAAGGACTAAAGAGGGAAGAAGACATCCAGAAGGAAGACCTGGTGTCTGTGACACAAACATTCTAAGTACAGTGTGTTGTGCTGATACCAAGGACTGAAGAGGACGCTGTAGTGATAAAGAATTGTTTTGACGTAATAGGTTGCAAAGCAACTTATGTCATGTGTGAAACTGAGACTGCTTGAAGCATGTATATCTTACAGAGGATCTTAGAGAGAATATAAGAAAATCATTCATTTGACATAGATAATGAAATACTTATTCTCAATCTGCTTGTTGTTTTGATAACTACTTCAGTGTTTTATCCAGAGTGCGCGATTGCGGGATTCTCGCAAGTTAGCCAATCAGTCACGCAACTTTACAGTCATAGTGGGGGAGAAATCGCGCAAATAAACATACATTCACGCAATTTTAACAGACTGGTGCGTTACCTGTATTTATTTTTTTTACTATCTCTTTCCAACATTGCGATCAAACACTTCCTTGTTGGAGGAGAGATATTCGTACGTTTCGGAAATTCCGTAATATCAATCATAAAACATCGTTTTCCCCTGTAATCCCCCTGCTTTGAACGTGTGTGGTCGAGGCTAAATGGTCAATCCAAGAAGTTCCGAATGTTTAGACATGCGCAGTAATCATTTCCGCCCAAATCACTGTCTGACAGTCACATGGCGTCTGCTAACTTACTAGCGAAAATGTCTACCGGCCGCGGCGTAACCAAAAAGAAACCTAGTAAGTAGTATAGTAGATGTCATTGCCAACATTTATTTAAGATTTATTTCAGGTTGTAGGCACTCCCCCTCTTTTAATCCAGAGGTTTTAGGTACTCCCCCCACTTTTTATGAATGTAGGGTGGGATATCCCCCACTTGTACCAAATCCTGGATAAAACACTGTATTTGTTGATCTCATCGTTGGAATGCCAACGACTGGAGAGAAAGGACAGAAGAATCACCTAAAGGCTTTTCAACAATGACAGGAAAATACTGACTTTGTCTTGTTGTTGAATCATACATCACACTTTGGAGTGTGAATTTACTGTGAACTTATTTCTGTATATAGTCAAGTTCAACTTTATATGTTAAAACTATAATATCTATGGTATCTATAGCAAGTACTGCATTTGTTACTTATGTTTTTACTCTTATCCAACATTGTCAAGGAGAGGAGTTTGAAAAATCTCTCAGTAATATGATAGTCATAAGCCACTGTTAACGAATGATACTTACGACTGTCCTAGCATTAAATATAGTCATAACTGCTGATAATGAATGATACTTACGGTTTTCTTTGCAGTAAAGATAGTCATAAGCCAATATTAACAAATGCTGAGAGACTTTCCATCGCTTGACAATGTTGGATAACAGTTTCATGCTAAAACAACATACCAATCTACAAAAGTCATAAGTATCTCCCTATTGTAAGCCTAGTGTAGTGGTAGTGTATCGAATAAGGTCAACATGACCATCCATAACTTGAGTTGCCATGCAAGGTAGCATCACACTAGTCTAATGACAGTTTCCACTTGGTCATTGTGAAATTATATCCTTGCCTGAATGTCATTGTATTCCCCCTTTTCGTGATTATTACTTTACTAATATCTCACACTATTTTTAACCATTTAAGAAATTAAGAAACGTTTACTTTGTCATCCTTCTAGTAACTGTTTAATGAATGTTTAGGTAAATCGTAAATGTCCCCCAGTTAAGATTTGCTAATGTGTAACTCTGCTTTTATGACATAACTATGCTTAAATGGAGAAATTGTTGAACTTTAATTTGTCTTTCATTTGATGGCCAACACGGATTAAAATGTGAGTTTTATTTTGGATTGTCAATTTCTTTAATATTCTGCTTGACTAAAGGTAAGGGATAACAAAACAACTTTTGGAAGCAAACTTTGTCTCTCGAAAGGCATGATTGCAGTATTGATAGAGAAGTTAACCGTTATCTGGTAACTACGCTTGGGGCGGACAACTTGTGATATAATGTACTTTTGGCTTTGCTTTTTTTTCATACACAGGCAATATACACATATGTTAAAGCTAAAGTTATGTGGTCCATGTATTTTCATACTGCATGTAGATGCACTATTTAAAATACTCAGTAACGAATAACAAACAAGTATTGTTGTTTTATTTTGATCGAGGATGTTCAATTCTTACATTTTCTTTACATTCAAAGTATTTAATCTGTAAATAAATTAAATTTAAGAAGTTTTCTTACATTTTGTTAAGGAAATTTATGCATTATTATGACCAATTTTGTAGGCATCTATGACTTGAAGTAAATTGATTCTCATTTGAAACCTCACCCCTACACTCCATCTCAACAGAAACGAGTGACATTTTCTTAGTTTTTCTATGTCCAATGTTTACTGAGGCTAAAAAATTATAGTTGCCCCTTACTTTTTAGCTCATCAGGCCTGAAAGGCCCGATGGGCTTATGGCATGGGATGGCGTCCGTCCGTAAACTTTTCACTTTTTCGACTTCTTCTCCAGAACCAATAACTCTAGAGAGCTGAAATTTTATTTACAGACTCCTTGGCCAATGGGGATTCTAAATTGTAGATTTGGTGACCCTGTGACCCCAAATAAGGGCCTCACAGGCCATTACCTAAAATCCTGTTTTCATCTTTTTCTCCGGAACAAAAAGACCTAGAAGGCTGTAATGTTGTATGCAAACTCTTTAGCCAATGGGGATTCTAACTTGTAAATTTGGTGACCCTGTGACCCCGAATATGGGCCACAGCCTAAAAAACCTTTGAAAATGAATTTTGAACTGATATTTTATGACACTTCAATCACTTTATTTGAAAAATATGTCGACTTCAGATAACAATCTACATTGTGGACATGTTTGTCAAATTGATGTAATCAATGTGAAATGAGAACTGTTGAATAGCCTATGAAGTGAAAATTGTGACAAGTCATAAAGGACTATTTGAAGAGGAGTTAAGAATTCTATTATTTTACATGAGATATGTTAACTGCATATGACTGGTGATGAAATGATAAGATAAGATTATTTTCATCTTCTTCTCCAGAACAAAAAAACCTAGAAGGTTGTCATGTTGTGTAATGAGTCTTTAGCCAATGGAGATTCTAAATTGTAGATTAGGTGACCCTGTGGCCCCAAATAAGGACCTCACAGGCCATTACCTAAAATCCTGTTTTCATCTTTTTCTCCGGAACAAAAAGATATAGAAGGCTGTAATATTTTATGCAAACTCTTTAGCCAAGGTGATTCTAAATTGTACTATGTACCATGAGATTCATCACATTGCCTGTTCTCTTTAAGCCTTATACAGTTAGATCAGTGCTGCCAGTGTTTAGTGCAAGCAAGAGAGTCTTACATAATTTGGCGGTAAAACACAAAAACCACAGCTGGCTTGTAACCAGACCCAAGGGGTCAGAATATTGCATAATCTCATGTGTGTTGACCTTGCTGAGTGCTCTCTCTCAATTTCAAGACTAAGATTTATCAGGGTTAGGGATTGTGCATTATATTGAGACAACATATTTCTGTCTTCATCAAACAAAATAAACTCTGATGAGCTACAGAGCCCATGGCTCTATTTTTTGTTAAAACCTCGAGAGAAAAAAAGACCTGAGGCGTGGGTTTGAAACTGATGCAGGCAGAAACCAGAGACAAATTCTTTTTTTGCGGGGGCCTTGTGTTCCTCTCGTGTACAGAAAGCTCTAGAAAGCTGAAATGTTAAATGCACAGTCCTCTTAGACAATGGTGATCTTAAATTGTAGATTTAGTGACCCTAGTTCCCCATATTAGGTCCTCAGAGGCCATCGCTGAAAGACCTATTTTCTTCAATATGTTTGCATGAATTGTGATAATTAGAGAACCAATTTCATCCAAATTATGTGTCAAGTCATGTTTTTGTTATGAAGACTTTGAGTGTTCATGGCAATAGATTTGCATTATACTGAGTACAATTTGTTTTGTTTTTTTTCTACATCAAACAATAGAAATGATGATAAGCTGCAGAGCCCATGACTTTTTTATATTTCAAAGATGAAGAACTTTTAGAATGGGCACACGTGTACGTATATGATAATCGCCGCTAATGGCTGCAATACTGCCGAAGCGGCGTTAAACAATAACTCACTCACTCACGTATATGATATATATAATATGTAAAGACATCATTAAAATTTGGAGTGGCACAAGGATCCGTCTTGAGCCCAATTTGGTTCTTACTATGTAACCCATCATCAGGACTCGAGGACTGGAATATCATCTATATGCAGATGATACCAACCTTATCTTGCCTTCAAACCCAATAGTGAAACTTCATTTCATCAAACATTATTGGCAATAACTGACTGTCTCACACATTGGTTCATGGATGACCAATAATTTTCTTAAACTGCATGAGAACAATACAGAGTTTCTTGTGATAGCATCAAAACATGTTCACTCAACTCTTTCACTTCCACCACTTCCTATTCAATCGGCTATTGAAGCAACTCACTTGAATATTTAAAAGGTGGAATCACCGTATGGTCTGCAAGCGTTTTATCAACTCAGAAAGATCAGCATGATACGCCATCTCAACAAATCTACAGCCGCAACACTTGTTCAAGCGCATGTTACATCTCGCTTGGATTACTGCAACTCTATTCTGTGGACTGTCTAGAAGCCTCATATCAAAGCTTCAGAGATTGCAAAACGCAGCTGCAAGAGTTGTCAGTCATATAGGGAAATATGACCATATTACCCCATCCTCGGTTACCCATGGTTTTATATATGCTCCGTTACTCTCCACTATATATAGTGGAGAGTAACGGAGCATATAAAACCATGGGTAACCGAGGATGATATTACCCCAACATTAAAGGAACTTCACTGGCTGCCGTTATGCTTCAGAGTTCATTTCAGAATTTTGGCTTTGACATTCAAGGCAAAAAATGGTCAAGCACCACCATACATATGTGGATCATATTCCACCTCGATCTTCACATTCTGGTTCACGGATGCTTTGCCAAAGGTGGCCCGGTACTGTGGAATACTCCCGAACGACATCAGGGATACTCAACGACTTCAAATCCGGCATACGTATAACGCATATAACTGAGTGTTAGTGTGTCGGAGCTCCCAAGCCGCTTTGAGCAGACTTTCAGGACTACATATAGATACTGCACTATATAAAGGACTACTTTGATTACAGTAATGTATTGTTCTCTTCCACAGTGATAGCTCTCGGCATATGGCATGGGCCGTCTTCCGGCATGCGTAAAACTACCAAGAATCTGTGAACCCCCAACATTTGGAAGGAAATTCATTGCACTTAGGGGATCAAAATTTCCACGTTTGTTCTAACCCCCACCCCCTCAAATATGGGATACGCATAGAGTTTGGCTAAAAACTTTAAATGACTTTAAACGAAAAACAAACAACTGACATAATATAAGAAGCTGAAGTTTTCTGAATATCATCTGGGTTACTGTTCATACAGTTTCGACCACTACCTCAAATATGGGCGTGGCAGCAGTTAAAAGCTTTAAAAGTCTTATTACTCTCATAGCTTAATATGCTAGTGATACACTTCAACGTACAATTTAATATGCTAGTGATACACGTCAATATACAATGTAATATAACAGTGTTACACTTCAACGTACAATGTAATATAATGGATACACTTCAATGTACAATGAAATATAACAGTGATATACTTCAATGTCCAATTTAATATAACAGTGATACACGCCAATGTACAATTTTATGACAGTGACAATATTACATGACGATCTAAAATATTTGATATCTTATTAAGGGCCTGTAGATAGATTACACACGAGTTGATATTGTGTAGAAAAGAAGATACCGATTTCATAATTCCACCATACGTCAGGACATCTGTAGAAAATCTCTATAATCATATATTCTTTCATCACTGTCAGCCATGTCGGCTATATATGTAATATACTTCTAGTACCACAATCTAAATGAATTTAGTTCGACTGTCCATTATAATGGTAATACATTCGTATAACCTAATATATAAAACCTGTTGAACTAAATTTATTTAGATTGCTAGTACCATTGCTGGATATAAATAGTTTCATTAGCAATTTTGATATCATGGTTGTATCAGATAGTTTATATTTAATTCTATATCCTTTCAATATATAAAAAAAAAACCATTATACCTGAGATCAAGTGACATGGGTCCTTTTGAAAGACGAAAATACAAAGCAAAAAAAAAGAAGACAAAAATAAAAATTAATCAGTTACAAATTTCACATACTTTCCCATTGTTGATCAAATTCATTAAGTTTCGACTTATTCCAGAATCTAAATTGTTCTATTGAATAATTATTCTGTGAGTCTTTCTTGAAATGTGATAATGTAAGTGTCATTTTCCTCAACTTACGTTTATAAATATAATATTTAGCTAGAAGCAATGTCAGATCAAGGTGTCATCTGTTAGAAATTTGGGTGAAGACCCAAGAAGAATAAAATCACAATTAAGATATATAATACCTGTGTGTCCTTCCAAATCTTATTATGAATGTAAGGAATAATCTTCTGTATAATATCATCAGACTCTGCCAGATAGAGTACATTTATATATACAGTATGCTTTTGAAAACATTGTTTCAAAATGGAAATGGCATTGTTGTTAATACGTCTCTTGATCCAACTCAGTGTTTCAATAGCTGCATTTATATCAGGAACACTAATACCTCCATATCTAGGTGTTTTATAACATATCCTTTACCTCTAATTTACCCTTCCAATAACACTTATTTTGAAAATCTTCAATGGTTTTGTGGAGGGGCTAGGACTACTACTAAATTACTACTTACTACTTTAATACAACATTGTTTCAAGATATTATTTCTGAGTATAATTCAATCTGGTCATATTGTGCAAATAAACATCAAATTCTATCATATTAGTTAAAATTGGGTATGTGCCCAATCCAGTTTCCACTCCTTACAAAGATATCATATGTGATCCAATCCAAATTATCTCTGTCTTTTCAGCAATATTTTTTAATCCAGAAAATCTTTCAAAGAAACTTCGTGTTCATAGTTGCATTTTTCTGATAAATCTAAAGTTAGTGTAATATCATATGCAACTTGCAACAAAGAAGATAGACTGTATATATTATTATATATATTATATAGTTATTGCTTTGTGTTATTGACATTGAGCCGGTGTCAAAAACATAATTCAAGATATGCATGAAAATCTAATTAAAAAAAAGAGAGAAATGTTGGAGTAAATCCACTGGGCCAGGGCATTTTCACATATTGTTCATATTTTTCAATGCATTTAGTACTTCACAATTTGTCCTTCAATACCTTCAAGCGATCAAGCGATGAATATTTATCTGGTATATCCTTAGGTGATCCTCGAGTAAAACAATGAGAGAGTTAACCAGGTATGACTCACAGCGTTATGTTATCGATTGACGTTAACATGTTTGAAGTGATTCATTACTTTGATAAATATAGTTCTTTTAGTTTTATGGTCTTTCGTTTTTTTGTACCAGTCACTGCAAAGAAATTTCAAATTTAATGTATGTCCTTCACTCGTCTGAACCTGAAGTATTATATTTTGCGTTAAAAATTAAAACTAACGGTTTCTGTTTTTTCCCCCTAAAAATCAACACATTCTTTTAATGCCCTGCCATTGAATTATTGGATTATACATAAACCAGTACAAACAATATTGATAGAAGTACAAACAATATTGATAAAATTACAAACAATATTGATAGAAGTACAAACAGTATTGATAGAAGTACAAACAGTATTGATAGAAGTACAAACAATATTGATAGAAGTACAAACAATATTGATAGAAGTACAAACACTATTGATAGAAGTACAAACAGTATTGATAGAAGTACAAACAATATTGATAGAAGTACAAACAATATTGATAGAAGTACAAACACTATTGATAGAAGTACAAACACTATTGATAGAAGTACAAACAATATTGATAGAAGTAGATCAGACTAACACGGTACTCTTGACTAAGATACAGAGGTGCAGTTACTGGGGATTTAGATGAGGGAAATGCTTATGGTGTACAGTCTATACATCTACATATATCAAAGGTAACTAAGAAAATCTAAACTTTCTGCTATTTCTATACTTGGACCGTGACGCTTTTACAATCAATGGTTTCAGAGGGATAATTGGGGGAAAACAGACCCTATAATAATTTCTTGGTTGACCAATTTCATTTCGATTATCTTTTAAAACTGACTCGAAATGTACTCGTGAACTAATCAGATGCTTATGAAATAATAATATGAACACTTTTAACTAAAAAAAGAGGAATAAAGTGGTTACAAGTGAATGTATGTTCCTTTGCTGCTCGTAAAGCTTCAATTAATCAGTTCTTAATAATCAACTCTAAGTGTTAGTATTGATACTATGGCGCACGTTTAGATTTCAATGTCTTTTAGACCTTTGCAACCAGGAGGTAAATGGTCTCACATTTAATAAGATGGTGCTTGGAACTGTCACATTTAATTAATAATGGTATATATTTTCTAGTTAGACACTAGATATATATCTTGATTGATAACTGGTCCCGAATGAGGTAAGGTCAGAATTTTTCTGATAGTCATTTAGATTTTCATATTACCACGCGGCTCCAACGTACCCGTCATTAAAAGGACCCAAGATTCACATGGGTCACATGAACGGATTTGATTGGCTGTGATAGGCTCTTGATGAAAGTAATGCCTTTTTATCCATATTTAATTTTCGTATTCAATAGCAATATCACCATTTGGTATCAATTAAAAGAGAAAAGTGTTATGAAAACATGTTGAAATGAATGGATACTAAGGTCCTTATGAAGAAGGCAGATATTCCCACGGGATCTTGTGACTGTATAAGAAACTTGTACTTGAAAACTTTGCCCTAAGATATGCTATATGCTTCTGTCATAAATACGAATATAGTTTTTTAAAGACGAAACAGAATGTTAAACATAAGCAAATGTTCCTTTTGGGCATATCGAGATGGTTATCTGGTAATATGACATTATATACAGCCATATCTGTAATCGTTAGCTTCGTTTTGAGTCAAGAGATGAAGATCACGGTCGCCCTCCTCTCCTTGTTTGTAGCAATCGGTGAGTCGCACACATTTTTCTTGCTAGTTTAAAGATTAAAACTCTTTGTCTGTCATTTCCCCTTTCACTTCCTTCTCCTCTCCATCACCATGAATCACAAAACCCATAATCATCACCGTAAGTATTATACTTCAGCACAATTCTTTTTCTTTACTGGACGATTGATACTGTCCTGTTAGTCTTCTAGCTTGCAAAATTTTATCAAATATTTCCAAAAGAATACCTCGCTTGATAACTTAACTTATTTTTGTTCTTTGAAGTTTATTATAATTTCAAATGATACAACCAAATGAAAGTGAAACGTGCCACTCTTTACCGATTGTTAGATTAATTAAAATGATTCGTTAAAAATGATTCTAATTTGACAACTACTCGACTTTGAAAAAGTCCGATAAATAACCTATCAATAGCTTTTTAAAACACCGCCAAATTATATCCGACTGACAAAATAAAAAAGACTGCTGTGATTGTGTCATTGAAGCGTAAACTGCCGCGTGTGACGTCACTACCGGCAATTGATAAGCCTTTTGCAGGTTATTTAGCAATAGTGTTAAAGGCCTTAAAAATGGTTTAGATATGATGTATACTTATTGCACTATATGGGATTGACAGTAAATACTGAGAAAACTAAAGTTGTTATTTTTCGAAAAGGAGATCGACAAGGTAAGGTTGAAAAGTGGTTTTATAATGGTTCATCTCTTGAGGTCGTCAATAGCTTTAAATATCTTGGTTTGGTATTTTCGACAGGTGGAAGTTTTGCATTAGCGCAGAAAATTGTATCGGAACAAGGTTTGAAGGCACTCGAGTCATTGTACAAGGTATTTAATTATAACGCATTTATCTCTCCAGATATCCAGTATCAACTATTCCAGTCAGTAGTTTCTCCTATTCTCTCGTATGGTTGTGAAGTATGGGGCTTTATGGAAGCTAAAGCTATCGAAAGGGTACATTTGAAATTTATGAAAAATATACTTTATGTAAAAATGTCAACTCCGTCGGCATTCCTATATGGCGAGTTGGGTACATTCCCCTTAACAGTTAATCGGCTTGTCCGGGTTATTAGTTTTGAAAAGTCCATCGGATCGATATATAGTTTTGCTATACAATGCATTATTGAATGCTTCAAATAAGAACCCTGGGGCTGAAAACTGGACAACTTTATTGAGAGATACGCTTTTCAAGTTTGGATTTGGATATATTTGGGTAGCTCAGTATGTTATACTAATAGTGATGTTTTTGTGAGAGAATTTTATTCCTAAATGCGGAAACATGAATTGTCAACATTGAGCGAAACAAGATTGTATCTTCATATCAAGGAAACCCTTTGCATAGAGAAATATTTAACTAATATTGATGTGAAAGAATTGCACTTACACGCTTCCGTCTTTGCTTCATATGCGTATGGTTGAAAAAGGAAGACGGAGCGTGCCTAAAATCCCTTTTGTTGATAGATTATGTCCCTTTTGTAATAACGAAATAGAAGATGAATATCATGTACTCTTGATCTGTCCAAAATATTTAGATAAACGTAAACACTGAGTAATGTTCTGCTGCAAAGTATAAGTATGTTTAATTTTATTAGATTGTTAAAATGTGAAAATAATAATGAAGTGTTTAATAATGCGAAGTGTATTTATCATATCTTAAAAGAAAGAAATAAAGTTGACTTTTTGTGAGTTTGATTACTTATATCCTCACTCTTGGGCAATACTATTATTACTACCATGTCTTAATTGTCCAGATATGTACCTCGCCATGTGCACAGGCAAATTTAAGAGTGAATTTGAATTGGTTTTTAACTCTTGACTCTTGACTCTTGATGCTATTTCAAAATGTTTAGCAACTATAACTGGTGATTAACATACACATCTTCATATATATATATATATATATATATATATATATATATATATATATATATATATATATATATAAGTAAATTTAAATAATACACTGAAGACGTATATCAACTTTCATAATCAATACTTTATATTCCGATATGCATATTTCGGCTTCTTGTTTCGAAGCCTCATCAGGGAATAATTGTTTGAAGCATAGCAGTAGTCTTATAGTCTCTGTAAAAATGTCTGTCTTGGCAACACAGGTTGCTAATAGCGTCAAAGCAATCAACAAGCGTCTTTGAGAGTTGTCCCCACTATAATCTGATTGGTCTTAATTGGCCGTGATAGGATTAGGGATTATGGTGTTAACTGCTGTTTAACGAAGGGGGAAATTTTGAAATGAAATACTGTTCTTTTGTTACTAATTGTGTGGTAATGTCACCTCCATTATTGTATATTTCGTAAAAAGGAAATATTTTGAATGTACCTTTACTACACTGATATATATGTTTGCTAACTTTTAAGTGTCTTAAATTTTCATCTCTTATTTGCTGTTTGTGCACTGTAACTCTTTTTTGAAGGTTATTAGTTTGTCCAATGTATGTGAGATCACAATTTTCACAAGAAATGACATAAATCACGTTTTTCGATTTGCATGACATATTACTCTTAACATGGAAGTCTTTGCCATTTTCAAAAGTAACTGATGAACCCTCCTTGAGATCAGGTTTTTGGGTTGACGCTTACTTTTTATTATTTTAGTTTTCTTTAGCATTTGTGCGAGACGGTAATCTTGTCTCATAATGTCTAAATTGCTCTGTAATTTCGGGAAGACTTCCATGTTGTTTGGGTTATATGTCGTTACAAAGGCTAGGACATGTTTATCTTGTTGTTTGTCCTTTGGTGTTCTAAGTGAGATAATGTCTAGGTTTAGGGCCTTTTTTATGCCTTGGTGTATAAGTTGTTTTGGATAACCCCTTTCAATTAATGAAGCTTCTAATTCTTTGAGTCGTAGTTTTCTTAGATCTTCATTCGTAATTATAGTACAAATTCTTCGTGCTAATGAGTATGGGAGGTTGACCTTAGTGTGACGTTCATGGGAACTCTTAAAGTGAAGATATTGTTTTGTATCCGTAGGTTTATGGTAGATGTCAGTGATAATACTTGTCCCTTCTTTTTTTATCAATATGTCTAGAAATGGGAGTTTCTGATCGTTTGTGTCCATTGTAAATTTAATTTTAGGATGTAGGCTTTGTAGGGATTTTACAATTTCTTTTATGTCTACATATTTGTTTTCCCAAAATATAAAGCAATCATCTAGATATCGTTTCCATTGGGCACGGAAATTATCTGCAAATGTTTTACCATAACTGGTTTCTAAATCTAAGTAGAGTCTTTCTTCTAAGAAGCCCAGCACCAAGTTTGCATAAACTGGAGCAAATTTTGTTCCCATGGCTGTCCCCAGTATCTGAATGAATGATGTGTCATTAAAGTTGAATGTATTGTTTTCAAGGATAAACTGGACAGAATCTATTATGAAAATTTTCTTAAATCTTTGGTCAATGTCATTTGGATACTTTGATAGCCAAAAGTCCAAGGCTTCTTTTCCTAAATCATTTGGAATGTTGCTATAAAGTGATGTAACATCAAAACTCACTAGCAGTGTGTCCTCATTAACTGAAACTGGGATGTGGTTTAGGAAATCCAAGTCATCCCGGACGTAACTCTTTATGTTTTTCAGAAATGGTTGTAGAAGTTTGTCTATGATGAAACTGAGTCTGTGAGTTGGACTAGCTGGACCTGCAATTATGGGGCGAAATTTAAGGTCGTTAGGTTCAAATACTGTAATGTATTCAGAGTTTTGGGCAGTTACAGCTTGTTTGATAATTTCTGACTTGTGAATTTTTGGTAAACCATAAAATAAAATAAAATTCACAAGTCAGAAATTATCAAACAAGCTGTAACTGCCCAAAACTCTGAATACATTACAGTATTTGAACCTAACGACCTTAAATTTCGCCCCATAATTGCAGGTCCAGCTAGTCCAACTCACAGACTCAGTTTCATCATAGACAAACTTCTACAACCATTTCTGAAAAACATAAAGAGTTACGTCCGGGATGACTTGGATTTCCTAAACCACATCCCAGTTTCAGTTAATGAGGACACACTGCTAGTGAGTTTTGATGTTACATCACTTTATAGCAACATTCCAAATGATTTAGGAAAAGAAGCCTTGGACTTTTGGCTATCAAAGTATCCAAATGACATTGACCAAAGATTTAAGAAAATTTTCATAATAGATTCTGTCCAGTTTATCCTTGAAAACAATACATTCAACTTTAATGACACATCATTCATTCAGATACTGGGGACAGCCATGGGAACAAAATTTGCTCCAGTTTATGCAAACTTGGTGCTGGGCTTCTTAGAAGAAAGACTCTACTTAGATTTAGAAACCAGTTATGGTAAAACATTTGCAGATAATTTCCGTGCCCAATGGAAACGATATCTAGATGATTGCTTTATATTTTGGGAAAACAAATATGTAGACATAAAAGAAATTGTAAAATCCCTACAAAGCCTACATCCTAAAATTAAATTTACAATGGACACAAACGATCAGGAACTCCCATTTCTAGACATATTGATAAAAAAAGAAGGGACAAGTATTATCACTGACATCTACCATAAACCTACGGATACAAAACAATATCTTCACTTTAAGAGTTCCCATGAACGTCACACTAAGGTCAACCTCCCATACTCATTAGCACGAAGAATTTGTACTATAATTACGAATGAAGATCTAAGAAAACTACGACTCAAAGAATTAGAAGCTTCATTAATTGAAAGGGGTTATCCAAAACAACTTATACACCAAGGCATAAAAAAGGTCCTAAACCTAGACATTATCTCACTTAGAACACCAAAGGACAAACAACAAGATAAACATGTCCTAGCCTTTGTAACGACATATAACCCAAACAACATGGAAGTCTTCCCGAAATTACAGAGCAATTTAGACATTATGAGACAAGATTACCGTCTCGCACAAATGCTAAAGAAAACTAAAATAATAAAAAGTAAGCGTCAACCCAAAAACCTGATCTCAAGGAGGGTTCATCAGTTACTTTTGAAAATGGCAAAGACTTCCATGTTAAGAGTAATATGTCATGCAAATCGAAAAACGTGATTTATGTCATTTCTTGTGAAAATTGTGATCTCACATACATTGGACAAACTAATAACCTTCAAAAAAGAGTTACAGTGCACAAACAGCAAATAAGAGATGAAAATTTAAGACACTTAAAAGTTAGCAAACATATATATCAGTGTAGTAAAGGTACATTCAAAATATTTCCTTTTTACGAAATATACAATAATGGAGGTGACATTACCACACAATTAGTAACAAAAGAACAGTATTTCATTTCAAAATTTCCCCCTTCGTTAAACAGCAGTTAACACCATAATCCCTAATCCTATCACGGCCAATTAAGACCAATCAGATTATAGTGGGGACAACTCTCAAAGACGCTTGTTGATTGCTTTGACGCTATTAGCAACCTGTGTTGCCAAGACAGACATTTTTACAGAGACTATAAGACTACTGCTATGCTTCAAACAATTATTCCCTGATGAGGCTTCGAAACAAGAAGCCGAAATATGCATATCGGAATATAAAGTATTGATTATGAAAGTTGATATACGTCTTCAGTGTATTATTTAAATTTACTTATACACTTCTCCACGTTTGATACCACATACCTATTTCAATATATATATATATATATATATATATATATATATATATATATATATATATATATATATATATATATATATATATATATATATATATATATATATGTATACTCATGGAAATGAATAAAGGAACACATAAACTGTGGAAAATTTCCTTGAGGGATTACACCATGTCAGGACGCTCAATACACCTAACATGTTGGGGTTGGGTAGACAAACCTTGACTTGAAGCATGTGCATCTTCAGTTTGAGTTGAAAATCATGAGTACCTTGGGTTATAAAATGCTTAAGAAGGCAGAAACGAAAGTCATCTATCACACCCCTGAACGATGTTAAGACAGTGCCTGACAAATGCTAAAAAATTACAAGCCATAGGCCAGATCAATGGGGGAAAGTTCATCTGCCAAAAAGCCGGAACCTCTACAAATCCAGGAGTGTGATTTAAATACTCTGGAACCTCTATCGGCCGAATAATGACGTCATGATGAGACCTGGTCTTGGGAGTGAGCGGAAAACCAACCTTTGAGAAGATCGCCTGATTAGGATAATAACTCTGTGTGACAGATTCCAATCATCATCCAAAATTAACATTAGGTTCCGTCAGATAACTGATGTGCGGCTTTCAAAGTGAACTCTGTGAAATTGACTGAATACAACAGGTCTGAACACACGGTGTCCATTTGTTGGTGTGCAGATGACAGCTCAACACAAACGTCTGTGGATGGGTGGGCTAGAGCTCATCGTTGTCATCTGCTGCGACATTCGCGCTACCCGATGTTTAGCGATGAATATCGCTTTAACATGGACTTTGCAAACGGACAGATTTGCGTCTGGAGGCAACGTAATGAGCGTTACACTGCGTGTACCGTCAAACAGTATGATGGGTAAGGGGACGGCTCTATTATGGTTTGTGGCTGGATAACGTAGGTTGGAAGAACTTAACTCTTACATGTTGCCGGCAGACTTATTCGTGTACGTAACAGGGATGAAAATTTGTTGCCCATCATTGTACCATAGAGTCAAGGCATTGGACGTAACGTTTGGTTGCAGCAAGAAAACGGCTGGCCCAACACCGCTCAAGTTTCAAGGCAGTATCTACAGAACAACGTTATGCGGATTCTGCATTGACAATCTACACTTCCCGACAGTAATCCCTTAGAGCATCTCTACGATGGTCTGTATCACAGAGTTCTAGAATGCAAAATACAGCCCCAGAACCTCAACCTACTGTAAGCTGTTCTCGTAGAAGAGTGGCGTACTTTTCCAAGAGCTGTGATCAGGAAACTCATACAAATTCTACCAAATAGGGGTGCTGCGGTAATCAACAAACATTGGGGCGCACATTATACCGACTTTAGACAATTTCCAGCTCTAGGTTTCTTTAACACAGCGTTCAAACCTCGTACAGGATCATTAAAAAATCCTAAGCTAACCAAACGTTCCCTTATTCATTTCCATGAGTATATATAAATGGATACTTCATGGTTCTATTCTTGGAATTATACATCTTTACATCGTTGCTTAAACTTTTCCAGGAAGTAGTTTTTTTTATTTACAATGGTCGGATTCGTCCAGATTCACTTTACGCAACAAAACGTACAGAGTGTCTCTTGACTGCACTCAATACATACATATGTTGATGCTCAAATTGTTCAGTCATGTCTTTTTTTAAACAACAAAAAATGGTCAGTTGGATCAGGGACATTATATACATATATCTATATAAGGTCCCTGGTTGGATAATCAAGCAATCGATTCATCGAACATTTGGGGCGTTTTGAATAAAGATTTGTATGATTAAACAGTTGCTAAAACACGTTGAAATATCATAAACAGGCGTTCAGCGTCCGTCCGTCCATAAACTTTTTTTCTTCATCTTCATCTCAAGAACTACTGGCCAATGGAGATTATAAATCAAAGATTTGTCTGACTCCGTGGCCTCAAATAAGAGTCCAAGGGCCATGACCTAAAACGTATTTTCCGATTTTATGTAAGTTCATTATCCAGAATCACAGTCCCCTGAAGTGTGGCCAATGTGAATTATAACTTGCAGATTTGGTGACAAACAAGGGCCAAAGAACCATGACCTATAAACATACACTAAGGGCCAGAAGAAACAATACTTTATTTCAACAGTGTTAAACTCTAAATATTTCTGCCGGATAAAGTCGATTGTTAACGTCTGTGATGAGAATATATCTGGTAAAGAGATCTACAAAATGTCATACACGAGAATATGATATTTACTTTGTATATTATATCTTTTCACACACACTAACGGGGTGCTAACATTGCTATTTCAAATGTTTTTTAGGACAAAATGTGTGGTATTTAAGGTAAAATTTTATGAAATATGGAAATTATGTTATGATATCGGCATAATGTACCTTCTTAGACTATGAATGGATGAGGCATCGTTGCTGCAGGATGTCATTAAACAAGCCAGAAAGCTTAGCCAGTATTACACTCTCTTATTTCGTCTGGTTGAGGAGGTTAAAAAAACGACGATTTATAAAAAAAATATCTGTTTTTAAGAAATATGAACATGAATTGTTTAACAAATTACTAATTAAGGTTAGTTGGCTTTTAGAGACATGTTGTGCTTATGTTGTAGTCGTGTTCATCACTCGCGTTGTTGTACTTATATTTTCTGTAGCCCGCGAGTGTATTTTCGTCCTCATAGAAACCAAATCCCAAGAAAGGTGAACTGTTATGAAAAGACGCCTAAGGACCATTATGGATTATAAATTGTAGCTTCGTAAACCCTTCTGGCAAATGTTAACTTTCAACCTTACATAGTGTATCAGTTTATTATTTAAATCCTGTCGAGCTACAGAGTCAATGGCTCTTTTTTGCTGTTATTCTTCGCTTCTCTTTTATTAACCCACTTGTTATTTTGCTTTCTCAACTTCTTCTTCCTCTGCCTGAGTCACCTAATTTTTCCTCCCCGTATTCCTCTCTTCACTCACCACGGAACATGACCATTATGTTTTAGACTCAGCTGCATCATCTGCAGCTGTTAGACCAATTTTAAATGCTAAAGAGACAGAGCAACGGATAGTTGGGGGAGATGATGCGACGCAAAACCAATACCCCTGGATGGTGAGTGTCCTTTCCTGTTTTCTATGTATAATGTTTCTCTAAATTCATTCTTGGCAGACTGTTGTAAGTGACATGTGCAATATAATATACACCGAGGGCCACAAGAAACGATACCTTATTTTCAACGGAGTCAAACACAAAATATTCAAAGTCGATTTTGAATGTCTCTGATGAGACTTTACCTCGTAAAGATATATACACAATTTGAGAGTATGATACTTAATATTTTATACCTGTTCAGTCCAAGGATTTATATAGATCTCTATCTAAATCCTTAGTTCAGTCATATATATGGGGTGCTGAAATTGCTTTTTCAAAGGGGCTTTCGGACATTATTCGGTATTTAAGGTAAACAATTATAAAAGGAGGAACATGTGTTGGTACACTATATGTTGTCGACATAATGTATCTCCTTGGGCTGTAAATTGTTATTGTGGGAAAATAAAAAAACAGATAAGAAAGCCACATTTCACTCCCCTATTTCACCTGGTTCAGGAAATTACAAACCGGCAACGTGTTTTCCAAAATATGAACTGATAGTTTAAAACATTACAAATTACGTTTAGTTGGCTTTTAGAGACATGCTGAAACTCAGCCACGTTCATCACTCGTTGAACAATATTTGCATTTTTATTTGGTATCGTTACTTTTGCCCCTGGGTGTATCTGGATATAACGAACTCATTTTGTGCGTATAAATCAGGTCGATATGGGCTATCCCTAGTTTGTTTTACGGGTATCTTGTGTTTGGGGTTTAAAATTAGTTCGTTAATTATCTCGCTTGTACGAACTCGTTTTAAATAGTAAATAAATGAATAAATTATAAGGAAAACCATTTGAGGGTTGGGTCGAGGGACGTAGACAGCTGCTGATGTTTGACGCACAAGTTGATTGTCAGGCTAATAGTGAATGCAAGTAGGAACAATTGAATCATTCAGGGTAGAACAACAACCATCGGGTTTTAGTCGATAATTTTAAAAAACGATGGTGATTGGGAATTAGACTTAAAACCGAGCTTGCAAAGTTCTATGTTTCATACAGCAACCCTATGTCGTTCAAAATCACAACCGAGTGTTTTCTCTGTCGTATATATCGGCATGGATGTTAAAGATAAATATGAGTTCAATTATGTAAATGTTTTAAATACAGGTGGTCAAAGTGTAAAGCGCACATAAAATATCACCCAGTTCGAGGAGAAAATAATAGATCTAAACACTCAATCCCTATATGTTAACCAGTCAAAATAAAACCCGTGATTTATATTATTCCGTTACAGGCTGCAATATTTCGAGGACAATTCCTCAGATGTGGTGGTTCTTATGTACGGAAAACGAAGAACAACCAATACTAGTCTACGCTTATGTTCTCACAGCTGCACATTGCGTTGATGGCATGTACGTAGACATATTCCTCTTGAAGTAACGCTCTTAACAAGAACACTATAGCTTGTTGTAGCACATTAGAATTGATGAAGAATACCGGGGGTCGAACCCCGCCAGTAGCTCTACTTGTTTTGAAGTTAAAGTTCAATGTGTTAATTCTTAGCAGTTTCACCTTGACAATAGGTTCTGACAATAGCTAATAGTCATCTACAGCAGAGGTCAAAATGAGATTCTCAGTGTGAAATCATTAAAGACGCTAAAACAGTATAATATCTTTTGACATTTAGAAGAATTAAGCTTTCGCATGTAGCAAATCATTATCGTGGTTTAAAGTTTATTTTGTATTTGCTACGGGTCTATGTCGAGGGTTTGGTGCAGAAAGGTACCAAGTGCAAATTTCCTCATTTTGAGAACATATTTAATTAGGTAAAAAGGTACGAGGTGTATAACTCTGTAATCATATGTGCAGAAAGTAACAAAGTGCCACTTGGTACCTTACAGCACTATGACTCGAACTGAACAGTAGTAAAATATCACTGCAAGCGCCACTTGGTCCCGTCCTGCCGCAAGTGGTTGAACAAAACGGCACAGTACGTACCATCTGCAATAATTAACATAATAAAGCATTATGGCTTTTTTTAACTTGAAAACAGCCTTCAATTGAAATCATTGTAGAGGCAATATAAATATTTTCAGTGCAAGAAATATGAACAATGCAAACTAAAAATGCGATTTTAGCCATCACTGAAGACGGAGTTTCCATGTTTGAGCAACATGAAGAACAGCGAAGCAATCAATAATTTTAAAAAAGTGAAAAAGTGCCAAAATGCACATGGTAACTTTCTGCACCAAGCAAACGATATATTGGTTTTAGGGGTGACTATTGACCCAAAGAGACTATTGCCACTTACTATTTCGATAGCGATAGACTATTGTAACTCACTATTGCAATAACTATTCCGATAGGGTTTTTTGTACAAATACGCAATAATCAGCTAGATTTCTTATAGATATAGTAGAATGTTTAATTGATGAAAGGACTATGGAACCAAAATCAGTAAAGAAATCATAAATAAACATACTTTTTTGTCATTTTGCTATTTCCTATCTCTAGTTTTTCCCTTTTGACATTCTAAAATATGAAATCTTGAATTAAATGCAGTGAGGCTTGTGTAAATCATTCATAATTAAGGGAAATGTAATAGTTTCGATAGTACCGATAGCTGACCTTACTATTGCGATAACGATAGTGTTTTTGTATATACTATCGATATAGTACTATTGCCAAGCCAACTATTGCGATGCATCGATAGTTCGATGTATTGTTACACACCTAATTGGTTCCATTTGAACATTTCAGAAACAAAACTGAATTCACGATATATTTGGGGTCGTATGATATCAGCATGCCTGTTCAGAGCTATGAGCAAGAATTCAGTGTCACCGAGGTCTTTATACATGACGACTACAAGTCGGACAACAACCCTTTTGCGTACGACATTGCCTTGCTTCGGCTGGACAGAATTCCTGACAAGACAGAATCAGTTGATAGGGGAAAGTTAGCAAGGGACGAGGTTAACTTCAACGCCAATGGAACTGTAATTGGATGGGGGCATACTTCAGAAGGCAAGAACATTATACTTACAATACATTGTCTTTATATTTTATCTTCCTGAATATAGAATGATACGTATTTCAACTTACTTTATGAGACCAAACATTGCACCTGAAATAAGAGCATATATTTATATTTCTAAAGAAAATAATATTATAGAGACGTACAAACACATCTTGTTCAAATGTTGACAACTGGAGTACTTAACTGAGCTGTGCTCTCTTGTTGATAAAAGCGAAAATATAAATTTATCAAGAACGCAACCTTGTCCAACAAGTAAGGAATCACAAGATTGGTCTTTATTATTCCTGGAAATCCAAACTGATCTATTTTGATAATCTTCTACAGGAGGCAACCCGTCGTCAGTTCTGCAGCAGGTCGTGTTGCAGATTCAAACGGATGCTGAGTGCAGCTCGTCTATGGGTGCCCAGTACAGCGAGGAGTCCATGTTCTGTGCCGGACCACCTGGTGGAGGTCAAGATGCGTGCACGGTACACACACAATCATGCTGATAGAGAAATTATAATGTAGATAATACGTTTTTGATAATAATGATATTACTGGTGTCTTTCTGAAATAAAATGCATAATGTAGTGCCTTTTATCTAGCGAACACTCAAGTAGAGTATGTTTCATCTTTGAAAAAAATTGTGACATTCGATCATTCACTTAAAAGTCCAATGGAATATCCGTATACGATTTATTTCTTCCGAAATGTTTGAAATAGTCACATTGCTAGGTATAGCACCCACATACACGCCTCATCCAACTGTTGAAGGAAGAACAACATACAATGAGTCTTCGTTTGCGAGCGAAATTTGCGACAGGTTCACGCTGTGCTCTTAACAATGATAAAATACCCAGAGTTTCGAATGTTTTATCGCTTTAAGATAGTCCAAGTAACAGATATCGACTGTAATTTATGAGAGGTCTTCATTAAGTTGGATAACTTGTACACAATCCTTTCTCTTGAATAAATATGTGTAAATCAACAAACAAATTTGTTCGTGTTCACAATCAGTTTTGGCATGTTTCCAATCCAATGTGAGCTGTCACATTAGAACAGTTATGTAAAAGCGCTGCTCCCTAAGTTGTAGCCATGTGTCAGTATATTTAGTTGTATGCTCCATCAACGTTTCGAGAATACACTTTTTTTCAAATATTTTATTCCTCCATTGGTATGTTTACAAAAGTAGAAGTCCCCTGGTACATACAATCCTATATACAAACGTATCAGTATTTACATAGGTGGTATATAATATCAGCAATATAGTTGTTCTGAGGGGTGTCCAGTATGTGCATCAATGGCATCCATTGTCTACTAAGAGATTCAAAGTTTTGGATTTCTTAGCAATAAATTTTGAATTGTTGAAAATGTCTTTAATAATTTTCAAAAGTTTTTCAAAGGTAATATTTTCTTGCTTAATGATTTGAATATGAATGAATTTATTTGCTTTGAGAATAATATGATTCAACAGAACTTGTGTGCTAGAAAGGCCAAATAATATTACTTGCTTTACATACTGGTTCAACATTGCTTCAAGCTTTTTGACATAGTGACAAACAATATATACATTGAAGATATCTTCAGCATCAACCTTACAAAAACTACAAGTCATATCGTCCACTAACTTCATTTTACAGAGCTCACGCTTTGTGTAAATAATGTTATGAATAAATCTAAACTGAAAATCCACAAGCTTTGAGTCCTTTGTACATTTAACTAAAGTGAGTAAAGGTCATCCTTCGAGAATACACTTAATTACTCCACAGGGTCTTGGGAGGATACTCCTACAATTCACTCATGTTGATATGATATTGATATGAACAAGACGATGTATATGACGAATTAACGTCTTTATTTCTTCCGAATAAAAGGAAGAACACATGATATTGTAATGAGGAAGAACCTCGGGGACATGCATGTGAAGATGAATATGAAGAATTGAGTTGAGAGTTGTGACTGTACTGAGGCTAGGAATGTCCTGTAAACTACCAGTAGATATAATAATATAGTTTATTCACGTTTTTCTAGGCAACAGGCCCAAAGTACATAACAGTTAAAAAATGCGATTACAAATGAAGTGATTCATACGATTTCATAGCATAAAATATATACTTGGACAAATTTATATAAGTAGGTTGATGATTTGAGGAAATAAGTCGAACAAACATTTCAAATGAGGGGTTACTGCAGAATTTATAATCTATATATTTCTATATATATCTATAAATTATATACTACCAGTAGATGTTCCTAGGTGAGGCAATATAGTGACGTCACTAGGGGTTTATAAGCATTGTTCAGCATACATGAATGTCTGTATTTCAGGGCGACAGTGGCAGTCCCTTCATGGTTGTCGACGGGGGAGTCAGAATCTCAGGTACGATCTCATCGATAGGTCCTGGGCCAGATTTGCTCTAAGTCTTTTTAATGCCAAGGTAGTTAAACCCCTATATATGCATAGCTATCCTAACACTACTGAGATCAAATCTAGATAAAAAAAAAAGATAAGAAGTATGTTAAATAACCCGTCATCAGTTGTAATGTTAGAACAAAACAATGTCGACAAGTTGTCCAGTATATTGTATTGTATGTGTGTGGCCAGGGACCTGTGAGTTATGGCTTTACTTCTCGGTCCCAATAGACGCGGCACAGTACACATTGAAAAAAGGTTCTCGGGGCGTGGCCCCTGTGGCCCTTATATACAATGTATAATCCTATTTGGCAGAGGTGTCTGTTTCCAAAATTTCAACCCTCTTGAGCCATTGGCTCTTAAGATGAAGTCGAAAAAGTAAAACGTTTACGGACAACGACATTCATATACAACTATATATATATTCAATGACATTTAAACATGTTATTTAGACATACTATTTACAAAGGTGAAGGTAAAATATGAAGGTCAGTGTAAGGACGCTACGAATTTCAATGTAAAGGTGTACAATCCGTGTAAAATCACAAGGACTTAAACAAGAAACGCCTTTAAAAAGGCATGGTTGGAGGCGCTAGAAAATAGTATAAAAGGATATGTATGTCATATGCATGCACATATAGCAACATGGATACTGCACTGTGGCCATGTTTGGAATAAAAGCTTCGATTAGCAATCAAACAATTAGGTGCTCAATTTAAATAAAATAAATTGTACTTCGGTCGTTTAAGTTTTGTGAAAGACCTAAAGGTACGTTTAACATACAATATCTATTCATAAAAAAGTATATTATATCTATCATTTGAAAATAAAAGTGAATATTCACCTTCCCCCATTTATTTTGACATATTTTGAGAGTTGTTGAGTGTTGTCATTGGGAAATAATGCACTGAATTGGTACATGTCTGCTCATTCAAGTATAAAATGGTTTTGAATTAAAAAATCACATGTTTACTAAACTTCAGATAAAAATAACACAACGCTCGTTTCAATTTGAGATGTTTAGACAAACTATCTTTTCGCAGTAAAAGGGCACAATTATTTCGGATGACCCACCAAAATTTCTACACCTTTGTTCATTTGTCATTTATTTTTCCAAAATATTAAGAGGCCAAGAATGATTGGTTGAACGTTTATTTTGAATATTCCAACAGTAATAAAGGGTGAAATCCCAACACTGTATAAGGTTGGGGGCGTTTCCTCCTCCAACCAATAACAGTTTGAGGTAAGTTGTAATAATATACATTGTAATCGAAACTACTTATATTATAAAAGGTTCAAATCAGATCACGTGATATACATTATTGCACGCAGTTCAGTTTATCACAAACCGATTGATGATTGTATCATGTTCCCAGGGCTCGTCAGCTGGGGTGTCGGGTGTGGTCGGCCAGGAAAATACGGCGTCTACAGTGATGTAAGGGCTGGTCGGCGCTTCATCAACCGTACACTAAGGAAACCGAGGACTGTTTAAGCTATTCTTTCAAAGGGACACAATGGAAACAAAAGAAATGTCCTAATCAGAAACAGATGAAGTGATGTGCAAATCAAATTTACCTTTAGGTTAATATTTTCATCACAAAATTATCAAAATTACATGTAAGTATCCACTCAACATGATGAAAACGTTTTAATAATAATATAACACTCACCTCCTCCTAAAAAAACTTTTTTATTATATTAAGTAAATTACCTATCAGCTGTTTTAAAATGTCAACACACATTTACAACATCAAATTTAAATATTTTAACACTGGGGACCAACATCAGCAACACTTATGAGTATACAGCAAATGCAACGATGTCCGTTACTATAGGTATTAAGTTACATTTCTACGGAAGCATCCTAGTGCCACAGTGAGAATTTTTTATCTCCTAATTAGGAGATACTATCACCTAATTAGGAGATACTATTTCCTAATTAGGACTTAGATATCTCCTAATAAGGACTTAGTTATCTCCTAATTAGGACTTAGTTATCGCCTAATTAGGACATAACTAAGTCCTAATTAGGAAATGACAAAGTCGTAATTAGGAGTGAGTATCTCCTAATTAGGAAATACTATCACCCAATTAGATGATACTAACTCCTAATTAGGAGATACTTACACCTAATTAGGAGATACTAACTCCTAATTAGGAGTTACTTTTGTCCTAATAAGGTGATAGTTATGTCCTAATTAGGCGATAACCAAGTCCTAATTAGGAGATAACTAAGTCCTGATTAGGAGTTAGTATCTCCTAATTAGGACTTAGTAACTCCTAATTAGATGATAGTATCTCCTAATTAGTACTTAATATCTCCTAATTAGGACATAGTATCTCCTTATTAGGACAAAACATCTCCTAATTAGGACATAACATCTCCTAATTAGTACTTAATATCTCCTAATTAGGACATAATGTTTTGAGGTTTAATCAGGTTATTTCTGAAATATTGTTTTTAAAAAATGGCATACCACTTCTTTATTCACAGACTTCTGAAGACTCTGTTCATGTTATTAATCATAAGAATACATAGAGATTCACCGTGGTTCATAAACCAACTTAACTTATTTTCATATTTCAAAACAAAAAGCGCTTTTTTATTCATTTCATGACGTCCTGAAAGTAACAAATGTAGGTCCAAGAAGGTACAATATGCCGACATCATCCCGTAATTAAAATATACCCTATTCCATAAAGTTTTACCTTAAATACCAAACATTATTTACAGAATATCCCTTTAAATAGCCACATTAGCACCCATGTGTGTTTAAACAGATCATAGTATCATACTCTAATGAATGAAATTTGTAATATCTATAAAAGAAATACATCCTCATTACAGACATTCAAAACCGACTCTATCCGGCAGAAATATTTCTGTATGGCTCTATTAAAATTTGGTACCGTTTCTTTTGCCCCTTTGTGTATGGATAGATGGGAGAACAGCAACGGAATTAGAGAGAATCCAGCATAGAGTTAATCAGGTGTGAAATAGGTAGTTGATAGCAGAGGGGATGAATAAAAGGGGATATATAAACTCTGAAAGCTAATCCCTGTTTAGATAGAGTGTGTGTTTTTGTATTTGTAGTGATTCCATGAGTTTGCGCTTTATCTAATCGTGTTGAAGCTGAATATCATTAACAAATTGTATTTTATAAGCAGATTCAGTCATTTCAATATCATTTAAAAAGTTGTATACTGTTCATATCTCTGTTTAAATAAGTGATTCAAACAGTCTTTTAAGATATCAAATACGTCCCAAAGCTTTCATCCAAGACTCAAGACTCAATAACTGTTGATAAACCCCTTTATACGTATTTATAGGATTCTGTAGTTCTAATTCGTAATGAAGACACGATTAACCTCTTTGACCGAATCTCTATGTATTTGGATGATTGATTTAAAGATTGTAAGTGAATACAGTATATATCTGTCTGTCAAAGTCAATTAATAAAGAAGTCGAATACCAATTTTTAAAATGTACTTTATTACAACCATAACTTCTACAATGTCAGTTGAATCTCTTTAGCTGTAGACGTAATAGTGATTTATAGTTATATCGTATCAAAGATTAAGCTTATGACAATTATGCATTACTGATAAATCTATGAAGGCTTTATGCAGACTATTTCCTGGGATGAGAACAATGGCCCATGAATTTATGAATTTAATGATAAAGAAGGTCACAAATACTGATTTTAACACTGCTACAATTAAATTTGAATCAACAATCACAATTATTCAGAAATAAGCTGATAAAACCTCAAAACTGCACTATGGTTAACTCCTAATTAGGAGATATTAAATCCTAATTAGGAGATATTATGTCCTAATTAGGAGATACTATGTCCTAATTGGGATATATTAAGTCCTAATTAGGAGATGTTATGTCCTAATTAGGAGATTCTAAGTTCTAGTTTCTCCTAATTAGGACTTAGTATCTCCTAATTAGGAGAAACTAAATACTAATTAGGCGATAATATTTTCAAAAATATTTTTTCATGTGACCCTAATACGCTTCCATAGGATGCTTCCGTACACTTCAGTTATTTCTTTAACAATGCTATATGTTTCGTTCATGTCGGTGAGTGTGAACTGTTTTAGGTAAAGAAGAAAATAGCAATACTAACTCTTTCAGTCCATTTTCCTTACGAGTGATTATTTAGATGTGTCCCTATTTGTGATATACCCCAATGATTTCATTACAGGCTAGTAGTCTGTATTTATATTTGTGGATTTTGAGTATTTGTGATAAATACATTTACGATGGATTAAAATAAAGCATTGATATGTTTGATTCCTAAGTTGTTTCATGATTACTTTGCCTTGGTGTGAGGTGATTAAGGGCTTAAAGCCGCTTTTAAGAATATTTCACTTAATATATCACGGCTGCTAGTATTAGTGGAGGAAGAAAGCTCGCGACACCATTGTGACTATACATTGCGGTGAAACCTGCGACAATCGGCTAGAACTAGAGCAACACTAGTTCGATTTGTATTGAAATTCAGTGTAGCATTGCAATCCACCAACCTCAGCAGACAACGTTGCCGATCCCCTGGCGGGATTCGAACCTCCGACCTCTTGATCCAAAGCCGAACTCGCTATATTCACTTCACTCTCCCGCTCCGCAAATTATGAGAGTTGCTTGTCCTACATATAATCTACTTTACCATATAAAGAAGATATGATACGATGGATTTTGCCTAAGGACAAGAAATTGAAACTTG
Organism: Gibbula magus; assembly: GCA_936450465.1. Classification (NCBI taxonomy): domain Eukaryota; kingdom Metazoa; phylum Mollusca; class Gastropoda; order Trochida; family Trochidae; genus Gibbula; species Gibbula magus. Next base: position 61,673,502 of record OW388291.1, read on the forward strand.
GATCTATCGCCACGGTATAGCGTATTTGAGCAGAGCATGTCCGGTTCTATGGCAGGGTCCACTGTGTCATGCCTTCTTTATATGTGACATAGATCGGAAGGTATACTTCTTTTTTGTTTTCAAATATGTTTATTCACATGAGAAGGTACATTCACTTTAAAAGAGTCATAACATTGTGCATACATTGTTACATATTGCCAAAATGTAGATATACTTAATATATATCTTAGAGATATGGCGCCTTTGCTTTTAGAAGTTTTTACGTGTTTAAGTATCATTAATGTACCATTCAAGAAAATGTTAAAGGTCTACTTCATTCAATGAGATAAATATGGTACAATTTGTTTACACCAAAACGGAGTGTCTATTTGTAGTATATTATAATTTCTTAACTCAAAACAATTAAACGAGTCAAGAAAGTCGGAATAATCCAGTGTGTTGGCCGCTTTTCAAAGCAGCGAATGGGACACATTTATGAGCACTTGGTTAAAAAAACATGTTTATGCATCATAACATCTTCAGTGACTTCCAAGTGCACTGTTTAGACATTTCAGTAGACCGTACATCAACCCGGGAAAGCTTCCAATGAGATAGCCAATAACTTGTTCATGTTTTCCGATAGTTATTCTATCTCTAAACTGTATTCAATCTTTATAAATACTCAAGAGTGAACAGACCCAGTACATTTCCAAATGTAAAGTTTGAATAGTCCGTTACCAGACCGTTGATCTATTTTCATAAAGAACTTACTGCAATATGCATTCAAGGATGAAAATGGAATCCAATCAAAATTAACTGTCATGGAAAACTGAAAATGCACCCTTTAAACTAATTAAACTGCATTCTCTTCAACGGAGGAGTGATGTTATGTTATGTAACCAAGTTTAATACATGTAGGTAATAACATAATACTTACATTACATCATAGTGGGTTTATCAGACATTAAACATTCACAAAGCGATTATCCAAATTACACTGTAGTGTGGACATAAAGAGTTCTCCTGCCCCATGACAGTGTAAAAATAAGAGCCTTTGAGCGGTCTAGATCTTTATTCAGCAATCTGAAAGAATTAAACATATATGATCAAAAGGATGAAGGTACAGTAATTATAATATTCCATCGACTAAATTTTAGTCTAAAAAAGAGTTATTATTATTATTAGTCTGTTTAACATAGGAACTAGACTAAAATTTAGTCCACAGAATTGAAAAAAATATAATATCTTCATACTTATGATTATATATTTTTCAATTCAGTTTATCTAGACTTGCTGAATAAGGATCTCGACTGTATTAAAGACTCTTATTTTTACACAGTCATGGAGCAGGACTGCCCAGGAACCTACCTTACGTGCTTACACCACCGCTTGGGAATGAAGACATCTGTTGAATATCCTCAATATAACACATCACAGTTGACGTGAAGTGGAAAATGAACAAAAACTTGAGTAAAATTAATATTCGAAAGTTTGTTAATTCCATATTCTAAATATCCACCTCTTCTCACTAATAAATGTATGTACTGTTACATTAATCAAAAATAGTTTATTCACTAAATTATTAAAATCTGAATTGGACTTGAAGAAGTCCAAAATAGGAATGAATCACTGATAAAAAGTTATATGTAGAATTGAAACAAACAGATTCTTCCTTGTTTTTTTTCAGGGATTGATTAACAAGGGCAATGACCACGAAGCTTAAATTGTTTATAACACCAACTACGACGTTGATGCTTATCTATAATTCAAGTCGTAAAAATGGCGTCAGCTTGTTCTTTGAGCACTAGATATCGTCAGGCTGACAGGTGTCCCGTAACAATTTGATAAGTCGTTTTTGCCAAACAGAAACTGTGTAAAGCCGTGTAATAGTTTTAATGGCATTAACTAAATAACGTTAACGTTATTTTGAACACGTGTCAGGCTACACCGACGGGCAACAGAAACGATACCACATTTTCAAAAAGTGTCAATGAGTCAGAAACAAAATATTTCTGTCAGAAAAAGTCGAATTTGAATGTTTGTGATAAGGACATATCTCGTAAAGAGATGTACACATTTCATTCATGAGAGTATGATACTTACTATTTATATCTGTTCAAACACACATAGGGCGCTGAAAGTTTTCTGGACATAATGTTTGGAGTTTCAGGTAAAATTTTATGAAATATGGAAATTATGTTAGTATAAGATGTTGTCGGAATAGTGTACCTTCTTGGACTTAACTTTGTTGACGCGCCATTACTGCAGAACGTCATAAAACAAGCCAAAATCTCCTTTTGACTCTCCTATCCCGTCTAGTTAAGGAGATTTGAAAACGATGATTTCTTAAAGATCTGATGAAATGCATTTTTCTCAAGAATGACAGATGATTACCTTTACGTTTATTGTATATCGGAATCAATTGAGCAGAAAATCGAGACAATATACACTTGCAATTGATAATTAGGACAATTTTAATTTACCCATTTTAACAGTACCGCAATTAGTCTGGCGATTCATTTTGCTCACTGAGGCGTGACTGTGATAAGCGACAGACGGGACCGGCAAGATAAGCTACTTCGCCGAGCCTCGTTAATTAATTAATGATGATTATCACTGCCGCTAAATGAATTTATGAGGTGTATTACATCGCCAAAAAGACATGTTTATGTAATAATTGTGTAATTGTCATCTGCGGAATTACCTAGTTGGATATCTAAACATTCGATATATGGGAAATTTAAGTTGGTTTATTGAAGATTTCTTTGTGAAATTTACAATCAAAATGTTGCGAAATTACGTTGAATTATGACTATCGCCGAAAATCACATTCCAGATACGTCACAGAAGTCATCCCTTCACGGGCCACACCCCCGTAGACTTTCATTCTGGTCGCCGGGGCTAAATTAGGCGGTTTTTTAAAAAGCCGTATATAAGTAATTTATGGACCAATTTCAGAAATTTAAAATCGAGCAATTATCAAATTGACATCCCATTTTAATGAATCCGATTTGGACCATATGTCATTGCATCTATCCTATCCGTTTCTTTCTCAGATATACATGAACATATACTATTTTGAAATTTAAAGTTTCGTTGAGTTGGTTTCTGAAGACATGTTTAAACTGTATGTATCGTCTCATGGATGGAATTAACTGGTATTTTTTGGTCTCGTTTCTTCTGCCCCTGGGTGTGTATATGTCCGCTGTGTGTCCTATTGAAGCACCATCGATCCTATACATCAGGGCCGTGTTCAAGATAGGTTTCAAAGTAATCGCTCAATGAGCGATTACTTTCAAACCTATCTTGAACGCGATTGCTCAATGTAGCGCTACGTAGCAAGGCGAGCAAACTTTGAGGAATTTGCACTGTATCGTTCAAGAGAGAGTGAGCGCTACATTGAGCGCTACATTGAGCGATCAATGAGCAATTTAAGCGCTCGCTGTTATTGAACGGAACACAGTTTGGTCCAGTGCTCTCAAAGTAAAGATGTTTGTTATGTAAATGAAACAATGCAAGCCTATGTTAGTTGCCGAAGAGTTGAAGCCTGGGAAAGTAATGTAAGATAAACTGAAGCGAGTTTGTATGGCCAGCGATTTGTGCGATAATTGGTTAAGCTGAGGCAGATTGCCTGCATGTATATTTGATCCTCGCTGAAATGTTTGGTTAATATATGCGTAGATAATAAGATATAATCACCCATAAACGTTCATTTGAATTGGAAATTTGAAAGTAAAATTTATTAAAGTTTGCCTTTCTTGATTTCTCTAATTAGATGAAGCAGTTGAATAATATGTACATAATAGTTGAATTTAGAATGTACTGGTAACTATTCAACATCAATCAAGATATGTGGCAGATGTTTACATCAAAGTGTTTTATTTTCCCCAAGAAAGATAAGATGAAACAGTCGACGAGAAAGGTGTATCTGCAAGAGATCAATAAAAAAAATACTGTTTTATTCCCTTATTATTCAGCCTCACATGATCACAAATGTGTATAATTTGTTGAATAACAGTAAAGGCCCATTGTCATGATCCGATTTTAACAAGCAAGTAACACCGATAACGTCGTATATCATCACTTTAACTGAAGGGTAGTTACACAATGCTACGTACATTGCACATGTAGCATGACAAGAGTGAATGACATATCGTACCGTGAAGAGGTCCGTACTCTAGCTCCTTCTTCTAAATGTCATGCCTCGAGTCCATATATAAGCTATGAGAGTTATAAGCCAGTAAACAGACATATAATGAAATCTATTTTCCTTTCTTTAGGAAGTTAACAAAGTCGTTTGAGATGGTTTGGCTTTGAGACATACAGACAGATCCAGTATTAGTTCATACTGATATCCCGTTAGGAGGGAACCTGCACTATCATTAGTACTGTGACTATGTATATTGTAGTGCAGTGGAAAATGTCAGTACTGGGTGATGCTGAACTAGAGTATTGCATCGCCAGCTTACTACATGTAGAACAGTTCTCTACATCAAAGATGTAGAACTCTGGCCAGATTAAACCACATACCTCTTCATTCGCAGTGAATTTTTCTAGAAACCGAAATACGTCACTAAAAAAATGCATTTTACAATTAAATATTGAATATTTGTTATATACCAATACCTGCAACCAGGGCAGCTCCAAATATTCAATAAGCTTTAATACAGCGGATTGCTTTTCTGTCTTTCTGTAAAGAAATAACAACGCCGAGAAAATTGTAATTGATTGTATCACATTGAAGCTTTTATTCATTTCAAGAAAATGAAAACATATTTTGTTTTGCCGACCTGTTAGAGATTCTGTATTTTGATAATAAGTTTATGGTAAAAACATCTGGGCTTCTGATTTTATCAACATTGACTTGTGTGTATAAAATGGTCCATAACCACGGTGGATGCACAGCAACCGTTTAATGAAGATGAAAGTAGCAGTTTTTCTCGTCGTTGTCTTAGCATTCGGTAAGTATTATTTCCTTGTCCTTACATTCATTGTAATATTTATATTTCCTCATTGAGGCCCTAACAACGCTATACATTTAGTTATTAGCTGCTGTTAATGTTGATTAAGAGAATATATTCAATAATGCGTTTGTTCACTGGCTTTTAAGCGGTTTGAAAAGTGCAAGTTGGTTGGTTGGTTGATCTTTTCTACAGCATTTATACAACAGTTCAACTTGAAATTTCAAACTGTTTATAAGCCAGTGAACAAACGCATTATGAAATTTATCTTCATATATAATACATTCTCGTACACCAAAAACTGACAGTTACAACCGATATAACCTCCATACTGTGAGGTTTATATTCACTGCTATCACATGCCGTTTTCTTATATGTGACTTAAAATAATATATTTTATTTCTACACTGGTTAATAGTTTTATTAATACTGCCTTTTAGAATCACAACTTAGATGCTTTATTTATCTTCCGTGTGAACTACGTTTGCGCGTAGTGTTACGAGGGGCGTTCAATAAGTGTTGCAACTTCAATATAAAACCAACTCGCGTAGTCAATTTTTTTACTTTTATTTTTCAATATAGTTACCCTTCACCTCAATACACTTATTCCATTTCTCTTTAAGACTTTTGATGCCGCTTTTGTAGAAGTCTTCCGTTTGCCCCCCTAACCACGCCTCTGTGGCAGCTTTGACGTCTCTGTCATCCCGGAAGTGCCTTCCACGTAGGGCGGATTTCAGGTTTATGAACAGGAAGTAGTCACTTGGGGCTAGGTCTGGGCTGTAGGGTGGGTGGTTAAGCTGTTCGAATCCACAATCACGTATAGCGGCCTGTGCAACTCTTGACTTGTGGACTGGAGCGTTGTCATGCAAAATCAGAACACCACGTGTCAACATTCCACGGCGTTTCTGTCGAATTGTCTTTCGCAATTCTTGCATTAGGTTGGCATAATATTGACCATTCATTGTAGTTTTGGTTGGCAAGTAATCAATTAATAATATGCCTTTTGCATCCCAAAAGATTGTCGCCATAACCTTGCCAGCTGATGGTTGAGTGCGAAACTTCAGGGGAGGCGGTGAACTCGGGTGCTTCCATTGCTTGGATTCCAGTTTAGTTTCCGGGTCCCAGTGGTGGATCCAGGTTTCGTCACCTGTCACCAGACGAGACAAAAACCTGGCTTCATCCGCATTAAACTGATCCAGGAGCTCCATGCAACTTTCGGTTCTTTTCTGGCGATCTTGTGCTGTGAGGTTTCTGGGTACCCATCTTGCAGATACCTTGGACATACCAAGATGGTCATGAATTATTTTTTCAACACTTCCAACTGATATCTGGAATTCCAAAGACAGTTCAGAAACTTTAACACGGCGGTCAGCTAAAATTCGTCTTTCGATAGCGGCAATAACTTCCGGTCGGGTGACTACAGATGGCCTGCCTGACCGTGGGTCATCGTCTAAGGACTCCCTGCCCCGCTTGAACTGAAGGGACCAGCGACAAACTGTTGAAAAGTTAGGAGCATCCTTACCCATCACATTACACATACGATTATGTATTTATGTAGCTTTGCATCCCTCTTTAGTAAGGAACTTGATCACAGCGCGTTGTTCATGTTTGAGAGAATCCATGATTATGGAGACCCCTAGGTCAGCGCAGCTATTATATCTAAATAATTGTTATGTCTAGAAATTGTTTTGACATGTGTCAATGTTATGTTTTGACTATAGTAACACCTGCTATAAGCTGACACTGTTTATGTAAACACCAATGCCCCGCTTGCAACACTTATTGAACGCCCCTCGTACATTAGTGGATCGGTGATATTATGGGCAGAGCTAAGCACTTTATAAAGGACTGAACAGTTGTTGCATCACTAACTGGTTATTGTGTAAGTAAGCTTGTATTCTTATAACGATTAGCTCTCTTGAGCTATATTATTATTAGGCACATTAATATCTCATGATTCAGCTGGTCCCAGAGTAAAATACAGAATGGGTACCCTGCCCACGACGAGAAATACTCTTGCATTTTAAAACTACATTGTTTTTTCTATTTTATTATTTTACAGAATTAACAGTGAATTGTTCATTTGTTTTATTGGAGAAACTGTAGTTAGGCTTACTGTCCAGATGAAAGGTCGAGATGTCACATATATTCACTGCACATGCAATATTAAATAGTTTACTTCACGGATAAATCAAAATATTGCACAATCTCATTTAAATCAGACCGAACGCTACGACGAGAGAGGTACGAGTGTCATGTTCGATCTGATTTAAATAAGATTCAAAATTGCTTATAAAGTATAAATCCATTCAACGTAATATGAACATATATCAGAGGATATACAATTTAAAACTTACAAAATAAAAATTTAACTTCAAAAGTGTTACAATACGCCCTAAACATTGGTATAATACTTTCAGCTTCGGCAGGCAAGGTCCTCAAGAAACGGAGCGTTATTCAAAATATCGTGGGAGGCACTGGTGCGACTCCCCATTCTTTCCCATGGATGGTTGGTAATACAGATACATTGGTTTGGGAAGTAGATGACTAAAGCGTTTGAGTGAAATTATGAATTACCTGATTGATTAATCGAGGTGGTGAACCAGAGGTCCAGTACAGAGGGTCTCGTATCTTTCCTTAGCGAAACTTTTAATAATGAAACTTTATATATTGTAAATTTACAACAGTAAGAAGTTCATTTCTATTGAAATCTTAATTTCCTAACTAATCTTAACTGATATTGATGTGGACATCTCTGAAGATACAGCGTCAGCTACGAATTGTCTCAGTTTTTCCCGAGACCCAAGTTTTCCTCATGACCCCATTTTTTCTCTTTACCCCATTTTTTCTTATGACCCTACTTTTTCTCATGACTCCGGTTTTTCCTGTGGTGTTGTAGTCAATGTCGAAACCAATCGTTTCCATCATATTATTATTTGTTACACAACTCGTTATTTAAATCATATATTAGAAACACATATCATTGTGTCAGTTAACCCCAGTTATATGATAGTTTGTTCTATACATCGTGTTTTGCTGTCGGCCCAAATATCTGATTTTATTTGTGTTAACCACACCAATTTTAATATGATTTGTTGGCGACCAAATATATGACATGATTTGTGTTCATCATGTTAGTTTTCATATTTGATATCATATTCTTCTGAATTGTATTTGTTTGTTGTAATTTAAACAGGCAGCACTTGTCTATGCTGATGATGGCTCTCTCGCTTGTGCTGGGTCTCTCATAGAAGGAAGCAACGCTCAATACTACTTCATTCTGACTGCTGCCCATTGCGTAGACAACATGTAGGTCGAACATGTACCCTTTAACCCGTTGTATAGAACTCGCAATTACGATTATAATGTTGGTGGTTTAGAGATTAAATGATGGAAGTGAATGTTGTGATATACATTGAGGGGCAAAAGAGTCCAACCCAAAATAGATTTGCCGGATTGTGAATGCCAGTGATGAGGATATATCTCTTGGTGAAAGTCCAGAATGATCTACTTCAGGCAGTTGACAAGAATGGTGCTGCAATTCTATTTTTCTAAGTTTTGTCAGCAGCTTTCGACACGGTTCCTGAGGGAAAAGAAGGTATGACTGGGATTGCACTTCAATGCATCCGTTTATACCAACGTGTCGTTATTGGTGATCAGTCAGCTGCATCCAGGGAGCTTGTTTAAGGTGTGCCACAGGGATCTGTCTTAGGTTCCCTGTTATTCACAGTTTACACCTCTCCCTTAGGAGACATAGCCAGATCTCGTCTTCCATCTTTATACTGATGATACGCAGCTCTATCTGTCCTTTAGGTCATTGTGTCGCATGTCATCTACAGCATACGTGCAAACTGAAAGCTGCACCCTGGCAATAAAGGATTGGATGACATCACAAGTCAAGTCAGTATGCTGCAAGTCGTTCTACCACTTGCGGAACATTTCACAAATCCAGCGTTACCTTGATGAGAAAACAACCTGTTCATTGATCCATGCATATATTACAACTCGGATGGGCTGCTGTCTACTCTCTGGTTTGCCCCAATCCTCGTGTGCAGAATTTTGCTGCTAGACTTATCTCAAGATCACACAAACACTCTCACATTACCCCTGTTCTGCAGAAGTTACACTGGCTTCCCATATCAGAACGAAACAATTTCAATGTCATCCTGCTTGTATTCAAATGTCTCAATAAGCAAGCTCCACAGTACCTGTCTGACCTTATCACAATATATCAACAAAGCCGAAGTCTAAGGTCAGAAAATCTTGATCCTCTTCTCTTTCCTCACTTCAAGTCGACTAACAGATTTGGGGATCGAGCATTCCAGGTAGCTGGACCCTCTCTCTGGAATCAACTCCCACTGGAGTTAAGGGCTGTCCACGATCTACACTTGTTCAAATGTAAACTGAACACATACACTTTCCAGAAAACATACATTGTCGAACGTTTCACTCTTGTTGGTCAGAGAGCACTACTGAGCAGTGCTTATGGACTGTCGCTAGATACATCTTTTTATGATGATAATGATGATGATGATGATGATGATGATAAATAGATATACAAAAGGTCATGTATAGGGTATAACACTTTATATTTTATAACAGTTCAAACGCACGTGGAGTGCTGAAATTGTTATTTCAGAGGAGTTTTCAGGACATAATGTTTGGCATTTAAGGTAAACATTTTATGATGTATGGAAATTATGTTAGTTAAGATGTTGTCGGCAAAATGTTCCTTCTCGGACTTAATTTGTTGACGCATCATTACCGTAGAATGTCACAAAACAAGCCAAAAAGGCCCCTTGTCCTGGCTCGTTGTGTTAAGGATGAAAACGACGATTTCGTAAACGTGTGTTTCTAAGAAATGTGAAAGAATTCTATTTTTGAAATTTCAAATTTAGTTTGGTTGGCCTCTGAACACATGATGTAACTCTATTGCAGTCGCATGCATCGCTCATGGATGGAAATATCCTGTATTTTGTAGGGTATCGTTTTTTTGCCTCTTGTTGTATATATTCAGTGTATATGTTGACGAATAAGTAAAACGCAACTATGTATTTGACGATCAGGTTATAGCCAAATACATGGAAACTCGAGAAGCAACCTTAAATGTGCCATTAACTTGCACAGTAGTTATATTAACAGCCCAAAATCTGTCTTTTCGTCTGTTATCAATAAGTTTAAAAAAAATAACGTTTGAACATTGTTCGGTTTTCAACAATCACAACTTTAACATTATATTGTCACTATACTGAACCAACTAGTATAAATATGGTAGTTTTCAGCAACAATATGTACATTTGAATAAAACACTCCATTTTAAACCTTTGACATGTGTGACCCCAACAACATACTGATTCCCCCTTCAATACAGGGAGAGAGGAATGGTTAATATATGTCTCATCTCATACAAGTTCATAGATGTTGATAACATACACATAAATAAGGGACTATAAAAGTGATTAGACGAAGAACAAACATCCGCCAAGACCAAGCAATTGGAAACGGTTTGTTTAAAACATTATGTATGGAACAAGCCCCGATCAAAAGCATGACCGAATGTAGGGATTAGGAAAGGTAGGGACCATGGATTATTTCGCACATATCATTAAACAATGGCCCATAAAATTTGAAATTTTACTATTGCTACAAAGGGAAATGGCCCATTCAAAATTCCGAAAATAACTTAAACCCCTAAAATGGTCCATTGTCAAAGATGTCTTTACCAATACTAGGGAGTGTTTCCAGCCAGGTTTTTGGGTATTTAAGTCGATTATATGACAGATTGTTTGGATTTTTAAAATTGTATTTATCTTTACTGGAGAATATTTGTATTTTGAGCGACACAGTATTTTATATTTGACACTATTTATAAGCTCCAAGACGGTTTCAGGCGCTACAAGAGAGTACGTCTCGGTGAACACGACTTCGATGTATCGGAGGGTACTGAACAGGAAATGAAAGTTCGTCGTCGTCGGATCAATGTTATAAAACACCCCGACTACAAGCCCAGTACTTTGGAGAATGACGTGGCCTTACTCCGCATAAGCAAATCAGAAATTGACCTCACGTCACAGGTAAAAGTCGGAACTTTAACTGGATCTGACGTCACTTCCGGTGATATGGTCACAGTCGCTGGCTGGGGCACTACGACCGAAGGTGACTAATCAATTTAATTATTATTGACATTAAACATCGTTCTCTTCAGTTGCTAAATTTTATAAAATACCGCAATATATTAGTGACATTTAAATGTCATTACACACAACATGTACAGTCGAGAACTGGGCTAACTAGTATAACTATGTCAGTTAGAAGCTAACAAGGTTTGACATGATACGCAGTTTTCCTAATGGTAGCTAAAGATTTGGAGAAAAAAAACAGATTTAGCATTCACCCTTACATCAAAAGAGAGAAATATATGATAAACTAAAAATGACCAAATGGCACGTTGCAGGTGGCAATATTTCCCCTATATTGCGACAGGTGGAGGTTGAGGTTCAGTCTCACGCGACATGTGGCACTGCCTACCCCGGCGAGTACTACCCCGACAGCATGTTCTGTGCCGGACCTCTGGCTGGTGGTCAGGATGCCTGCCAGGTATTTTTAATTAACTATCAATGTTATGGGCCAATACGCGCAAACTGGGCCAATACGAGACAAACTGGGCCAATACGGGATAAACTGGGCCAATATGTGTCTGAGCATGCGCAGTCGAACATTTCGTGAAAGTTACAGGTCCTCGACTTCGTCTCGAGCCAATACAACGGACCTCGGACCTGTAACTGGGTCAATACGAGAATACTTAATTAATAACATTATAATGCTGCTACAAACCAAGTACATGTATTTGATGACAACTATAACGGACTTCAATTAGAACGTTAGCTGAGGCTTTATACTTGGCGGGTCACCAAGTTTAATGTGGTTTGAACACAATTCATATTGACAATGAATACAAATTTTGAAGCGTTTCTAAAATCTACGTTTAACAAAACCGGCTTGTGTTAAATAAATCGTTCTTAAATGATTACCGTGCTTATGTGCTTCAGGGAGACAGCGGAGGTCCTGTTATGATCAACCGCGGCTCAGGCTGGGAAATCGTAGGTAAGTTCATTTGTCCATAGCTTATAATTATCAATCTAGTTTAAATATGAGTTGAAAATAGACACCCTGATGTGATGGCACCAAAACGTTCATATCCGTATGTATAAGTATCAACACTAGAAAAGTATAGTCCATCTGACTACCTTATAGGAAGGTCGGGATACAGAGAGATTATTACTCGAGCATATGGCTTTTACGAAACGAGTGGACATGTTTGAATTAACCGAGCGAGAGCAAGCGTTACACATTAATTGACACGAGTTTCGTTAACGTGATATTGCTACACCTTCAAGTGTAATACTTTGTAATTTCAACCATTCAATTCCATAAAAATAACCAGAAAGCAGCCCGTTTCTCTTGTGATGACCTGCAGTGATATTACGTTTATGACATCAGTTAAATGACACCCCATGCGGCACAATACAGACATTCACACTGAAACCACACGCGCGGATCACACTACACACTACACACCACACACCACACACTACACACTACACACTACACACTACACACTACACATTAACTATATTATATAAAAGCTTATCTTAATAATAAATAAAACTCCATCACGTAATTGTTGTTGACTATCGGGATAAGTTCTTTCTGTTAAAGCATGATAGTTATGTTGCTTTACAGATTTCATCGCTGCATAGCGGTTTGTCGTATGCACAACTTCCCCCGCCAGTTATAACTCTCACCAGTCTCCATCACTGGCTGAAGTTAGCCGATTTTTTGTATGTTTTGTGCTAGCGTAGCAGTTTGATGCCCCGAAGTTTATATTCTACACTAGCGCTAAGACTTCAATTAGGCAACGCTGAAGACTGAGCTTGAGACTGTATGAAACTCTACTTCTATACATTAACTCCAATACTAGAATTATATATACTATAGGCCTACCACCCAAGAGTCGTCAGACACTCTGATATCAATCATATCAACATGAGTTGATTAAAGTTAGAAATATAGGAAACTAGTCGAGGATAGTTTTACTTTAATCAACGAGTGTTCATGTATTTGATATCAGAAGACACTTGGGTGAGATTTTATTTATCATTTAAAAGAGTCACATCTACAGGGCCGGTCACACAGCCCAAAAGTCGCGTAAACGCATGAATCACGCACACGATTCGCGTCTTACGCGATAAATGCGCGATGTGCGCATTTCATCAGTTTGTCTGACGTGGAACCTCCGTAGGTGTCCGTCGATGTTCGCCGGATCGGCGCTTTACGCGATTCCGAGGTTTGAGCAGCTCAAAACTCTTCTTCGCGTAAAAGTTTACGCAGTACTGCGCTGTTTGCGTGTCTATATGCGCTGAAGTGCGTGGTTTGTTAGTGATATGTGAGTGCTCTTTCCGTAGTTCTTGCGCAATTCATCGGTGATTTTTAATCGCGTAAATCAGTGAAACTGGTCAAATTCTCGACGAACAGGCACGCACAAGCACACTTTGTGGTGATTCGTGCGTTTACGCGACTTTTTGGCTGTGTGACCGGCCCCTATATCACAAACTTGCCATTCATGTTCTTCAGTAGTGATCTTTGTGACGTCATAACATTGTCGGCAGTGTTCTATAATTCTCAGTGAAGCCTTGTGATGTCATTAACTGATGATGTATTAGGATTATGACAATGTAGATATCGCTTGATCTCATACAAGCGAGAACTACTGTGGGTTTTGAATGCTAACATGTAATATTTGTATTAGGTATATATTTCTTTCGAGAAAATTCGTGAATTAAATACTAAGGTATTTGGTATGCAAATGAAGAAAAGCGGAAAGGTAACCTCGTACCATAATGACAACTTGGATTTGTAAACTTTCTCCAAGTTGAGAAACAATTAGATTCTTTAATTTTATTATTACTATACATGAAAGGTGTGATATTGCAGGTATTGTCAGCTGGGGCTACGGATGTGCACGTCGTGACAATCCTGGTGTCTATTCTGACGTATTCAATGCTCGTACATTCATCAACAGCAATATCGATAGTTGAAACTGCCAGCCACCAATCAATTGGATACAGACCAAGGTTTACCCAGGAATAAAACTCCTACTCTGAATGTATATCTCTGGTCTCTTTAATAAACGTCTTGCATTGAAGTGTTTTGCTATCTGTAATGACATGTACTACATTAATGCTCTTGCAATGACTGTGAAGTTTCTTTTTTAAGAAAAGCAAACTTTTAAAACAACTGTATTGTGAAACACTTCGTTTCGGAATCTAAGCCTTCATTAGATGAATGGGGTCAAGGGTCACCATGCTGGGTGTCGCAACCTGGGCCGTGTTCAAGAGAGGTTTCAAAGTAATCGCTCAATTAGCGATTACTTTTAAACCTCTCTTGAACGCGATTGCTCAATGTAGCGCTACGTAATACAGCGAGCGAACTTTGAGGTTTTGCACCGTGTCGTTCAGGAGAGAATGAGCGCTACTTGAGCGCTACATTGATTGATCAATGAGCGATTATAAGCGCTGATTGTTATGGAACGAAGCCCTGATGAAAGTGTGTGCCACAAAGTCTCCTGTTTTCACAATGAAGAAATTCTTGTGATTAAATCTTGCTTTGCTTAACCTGACGATCTATCGATTGTGGGACATAAGTATAATTTGGCAACTTGACTTACATATTCAATTAAGAAACCATCGAGTATGTGAGTGTTTCAAAATTAATATAAAATTATGTTGTAGATGAAAATTGTTTTTATTACTCAATGATGTTATAAAACGGGACCAACTTTAGTATTTTATTTATTACTCAATGATGAAAATAGCACTGAATTACAAGAAAATAGTTGCTCACTTGCAAATAGGTCACCCACTATTGCAGTCGTGACGTTGTGACGTCAACCAAAAACGACTATATGACGTCACGCGCCGATTATGACCACGGCAGCATGCGGTGGTATCACACATGTGTGTAACCAACTCATTGTTATCTAATGAGTATTCTCCCTGTTTTTTTACCAATGAAAACTCATCTTTCAGCAGCCATGTCGACCGGGTCACTCTTCGGTGTCTTGTTCATTAGCATATGCCCTTCGAATATGTCTGATGTAAATAACACAACTTAACTATTTTGGGTATTTGTCTCTGATTTGGTCTTTATATTTAGCATGTTTATGATCAATAGTTTTACAAATTAAAAAAGCATATTTCGAGGAAAACACATTAAACGAGAAAACGTTTATCTTACGTTTATATTTTCACTATGACGTGTTATAGGCAAATGTCACTTTTACATCGGCGTTGCTGATTGCACGGCTAGATTCATGTGCAACCAATCAGGGCACTCCGTTTCTGCCCTCGAGCGATGTAGAACTGAGGTTAGGATCGGAAATCTGAAGCGAGTAACCTCTGTGGGAAGAGAATGTTTTCCTCGCAAAACCGTCTGATAACAGCTCGTAGACTCCCATGTTCTGACTCAATTTAGTTAACCAATCACGGGACCTCCAACAAAAGCTTTCGGTGCGAGATGCTATGGGCAGATATCTCCAAAACAGTCATTATTTCGGTTGTTCCGAATGCTTTCAAAACGGCGATGTGATTGGTGAGCTATTTGCATGGGCTTCGTCTGCGCTAAACTTGTACGGAACACGCGCCTATACGGGGTGTCCCAAGACCTTGTGGCGAGGAATCTTATAGAACCAGTATCTCGATATGAACTTCTTTGCACATTTAATTCCTCGGAACAGAGTAGATTGTAACCAGGGTGACCAGCTAACTAAGACACATAATAAAACAGAGACGATCGACTATATAACATTTTATGGACGCTTCGCTGTTTTCATCCTCGTTAAACTCAAGGATATTCGTTCAAACAAATCTCTTCTCATACCCATATTCATCTACATTTCGGCATGGTATTTGGTATGAACTACTTTATCTGGTACTGTAGCCAAAAAGGTATCTACGTTGAATAGTTGAGCATACACGTTCCAATGCAAACGCTTAGAACTAACATTACTCACTTCCACCGCTTCAACGGTTCCACGACGCGACTGTGACACGTTTGGGTGCGAAAGATACTGATATTATATATTATCCAATTGACGGATCTGATTGGCTACTGTAAGAAAATGTGTAATAGATATATGGGGAGAGATGGAAGGAAGCCAAATACACCATCGAGGCTCTAAATTTCAATGAAACTTGGTTGAATCAGGTTAGTGAATTGAAGGATGTACAAACTTGCTTAATAAAGGTATCAGGCGGATGGAAACGTAAAATCATATTGCTTAACCGCTCATATTCATTCATCGAAATCGCCGAACGTGAGATGAAAATATCCTGTATATTTATTATTCACAAGTAAATTGATGATGACTGCTCATAAGAATAAGAATTTGGAAAACGAAATGAGAAGTTTCTGTAAGTAAGCCAGTGCACGCCGACTTACAATGAAATACATGACATATGTTTAGTTTATCATATGTATTAGGTATATCCACAGCACTGTTAAACATCTTCATTAAAATTTAACAACTGTTTTTTTCTTTAAATGTTGTTCTCTTCAGCATGTGTTCAATAATTATACAAGTGTCGTTCAATACAGAGTTCGACAAGGTCGATGAAGTCCACATAAAATATGGACAAAATGTCTAAACATTATATCTGGAAGATATTGACAAAAGTTTTCCATTTAGTATGGAAAGAAGGCAGGGCATTGTTTTTACATGCAATATTTTTTTTCACTTTAAATACATCCATGACAATATTTACAAAACCTTCTATGGATAATTTATTCTGTTTAATACTTGAGATATGGATATACTTTTTGGCTAATAGAATGATATGTGATGCTAATAGACTAGCTGAGCTGTTACAAAACACAATATCTAGATCTGAGATGGATATATCACAGTCTATAAGGTGACTGTTCATAAAGCGTTCAATTTTCTTCCAAAATTCATTTACATGAGTGCATTTTATGAAAACATGCTCAACACTTTCTGGTTCAGAATCACAAAAAGAGCAAATATTTATATCTATTATTTTCATTTGCAACAGCTCTCTTCTAGTGTAAAATGCTCTATTTATAAATCTGTAATGAAAATCTAAAAGTTTGATAGCGGATATGCACTTCCAGTATCGGAACATAAATTGAAAAGTTATGAGTGTTCAAAATATTTGCCCTTTTCTTTACCATTCTTAACGGTTCACTGAACATAGACAAAGGTAGAAGCCGCGTATGAAATATTCCATTTACTACCAGTATAACAAAACTTGTTTTCTGATAATTCAAAATAAATGGAAAGTGAACAATTGCAAATTCTATGAAAGATTATTTATGTCTCTATTTCACCCAGGAAGTAGTTTTTAGAACTATAAGGCCAGACTTTTTTTATTTTTTGGTTTACGGATTTTCAACAAGAACTTCAACATCGGTAGGTAGGAAAAAAAAAAACAAAAAAAGTATTTCATATTATTTTTCACAAAGTTGCTTTAACTAAAAGTAGGCTGGTTATAAAAAATATCACTGCTGTAAAAACTGTTTTTGTTGTTTTAATAATGTTTGCTTACAGTTTTCCTCTGACAGGATATATGTAGATGTTAAGTAAGGTGACAAAACTGTCACTGTATGTTGATAAATTTTCATTAAAACATTTGCATGAAATGCACATGAACTATTAAACAATTTTAAAATAGTACACTATTCAATCTTCTGAAAAATATATCAGATCTCATAAAAGGTAGAAAATGTCTGTTATAAGTATATATTGAATAATTATTATTTGGTAATAATGAAATAAAAGGTTAATTTTAGAAACCTGTACATTTTATAGCCATCTTTGTATAGGCCTATATAATGACATGTCACAAATAAACTAATACACTTCTATATGAAAACACACCTTAATATTCTGTGTAGAAAATTCTCATTAAAAAAAATTCATTTGTACAGTGCAGTCATCAAAATCCATTTACAGATTCCTAAAATCCTAAACAATTATTTTAATCAAAAAGTTGGTCTTCAAACAGATTTCATCACTTTCGTTCTATTTATAGAATTCTCCCGCCAGACTAGACTAGACTATTAAGGAATATGTGGCAGGTTGCTAGTGTATTTCTTAGTACCCTGTCAAAATCTGTTTGCTTGATTTTTAAAATTATTTCATGATGGATAACAAAAAATAACATTATTTCACAAGTATTGTCCCTAATCCTGAAATAAATTAAGCTCATGGGAACTTTTATTTGAAACAAAATTTTCATTTAAAAAATCACCTACCATCCCTCAAGCAAAATAGATCGACCCTGTCACTATGCCATCATCATTTGTGTACGTATGTCTGCATGGGGATATTTATAAAAGATTTTTTAAGCAAAGGTTATTTAGAATATTTTAAAATTTGTAGCTTATTGTTAGTCAAAATAAGGACTTTCTTGAAACTTATTATTTAAAAATACTTTGTAATACTGCTTCTGTTGACTCAAAGAGACAGTTCTAAAATAGATATCTGGGAAGGCCGTAAATGTAGTGTCAAAGCACTGAGTTTGTCAGTCACCTGTACGTTGTCAGATGCAAAATTTTATTAGTTGAAGTATGTCCTTTTGGTACAAATTAAAAGGTTGTGTCAGTATATTGTATTTATATTTATTCAGTATTTTATAAATATGGTCGGCGGTAATATAAAAAGAGCAAATTTGAATTATTTTTTTTTCCACTTCAGCAAAATTTAGGGTCGGCGGATCCGTAAACCAAGTAAAAAAAAAGTGTGGCCTAAATATCTGTTCATTTCACCTTTCAATTTGACGAGCATAAAACATTGTTGAACATGCTTGGTCAAGTAGAATGATGGGTACTCAAATATGCAAATCGTTCTATTTGTTTCTTATAATGCTGTTAAAATGTGAAATATCTGACACCGTCTTGTATAGGTTTGACAAATTAAACTGCTGGGGTCGCCGGAAATGCGAGACATGTAATTTCCTATGTCTCCGTTACCTCGTTTCCCTGTTGATCACGTGACCCTCAGTCGATAGATTGCGAAAGAAACGAAAGCTATGAGGGATGCGTTTTATATGTTTTTTTATACTCAACTTTGCTTCTGAGAAATCAATCAATTTCTTGACTAAGATCCTTGAACACAATCAATGTAATTAAATAATGATCCTGAATTAAAACTTTTTCCTTTAATTTGTTCCTTTTTTTCCTCTAATTATATCTAATTAATAATGTCACTAGTCTCATTCACCTTTTTCTTTTATCTACAACCAAAGCCTAATGTATTAAGAGTAAATGTACAAACAGATAGGAGAGACGAGGATTAATGAGGCAGCGAGCCAGATCAATATATAGTGATAATAAACGATGCAGTAGAAACATGATTCTTATGTTTACAACCAAGACCTAATCTTCGTGACTAATTGCGAAACGAAAAAGGAGATGTAAGAATGAACGAGCTGAATCGATTCAGATTATGACTACCACGGCAATAGACAAAGTTATAAAACATAATATTGATCATTGTTGTCAGTGTAAAAATAGAAGAAAATTGTAATTTTTTTATCCACATGAATGCAGATAGTTTGTTGTAGTATTTAAAGAAACTTAATCCGTAGCAAATTGATACCAAAGAGAAACAAAATAGTCAGGTTATAGTCTAGTTAACTAAGGAATACGTTTAATTAATTAAGCTAAAGTTTTTTTAATACAAGGTCAAAACCCTACATTCGTTAGTTATGTGACTTGTTTCAAATTCATTCTTTCTTTTAACAATGTTTTCTTTGAATGCCCTCCAAAGAAATGTTTTAATTATAACATTACATCTTCATGATCTTCACCTGGAAATAAACACATTCGAAATTTAATCTTAAAAGTTGTAAATGGTTGAATTATATAAGTGATATAAAGAAAAGGACAGGAAAAGAATCCGGAATTCTTATGTGAAAGCAATCGAATAAAAAGCTCAACTTTAATTAGAAGTTAATCCAGATTTAAACTTTCAATTAAATCTGCTTCCGACGAATCGATACTACCACTCAAGTGACGAGAATGTAAATCTCCTGGAGTTCAGTCAGAAATGTTGAGAACGCAAGTTCAATCTTCATCTACTTCTTAAACCTGCTCGCACCCTCTACAGACACTTCGACAAGCTGTTTTTACGACCCGTTAACTTTCCGTAGTTTCTGGAGTTTACATAGCTCAACCTTCAATCTCTTAACGGGATGACAGTAGCATTTGAGTTTAGGTTGTCTTATCAGTCATCATGAGTGGATACTACGGATAGTTTGATCCTGAGAATCATTTATTTATTTAAAGGAACTGTTTTGAATGTCTGGTTGTACCGATAGGTCAGTATACTTGACCACCGTTGTCGGGAACACTCTTCCTTTTATTCATTGCTTTAGATTCTGAGAGACACTGTTTTTAATGTATTATCTCTGTTCTACCAATAACACAATTATATTTTGAATTGGGAATATTCTTAAAGAGTGTACAGATGTAAGCATTTTTAGAATTTTATTGACGTTACAATGAACGTCAGATTACATGATAATAGCACTGAGTTAGCGTAGCGTGGCCCTAATAGGCTTCCGTAGAGATACACATGTAGGTGAACAAACTTTCTGTATGCAGCTGTATATGACATATGATATTGTAAGTCTCTGTTCTACCAATAACACAGTTATAAATTGAATTGGGAACATTCTTAAAGATTGTATAAATTTTGGCGACCAAATCAATTAATTTATTAAGCAGATATTTGAGATATATATGTAAATACATGAAGTTAATATTACGCTAATATATTAAAGATAAATTCACCAGGCACATTTGGGTCCGTACGTAATAGAGTTGGTTTCATGCAGTATCATAATTGATTCATTCAGTGATTTATGAATATTTGGAAATATTTGATGTAAAAAGTCAATGACATAGATTTTGAATGATTTATACTTTAGTGTACTTAACATTAGATTGGCCCGTCTCACTCTCAACAAGATCAACTGCCAGTGGTTTTCATCTTTAAAAAATCTTCTTTTTGACATTTGATCTTTTGGAACTAAAGTTTGATAATTTTAACAAAAGAAACGGAACCACATTTTCAAAAGAGTAAAAAAGCAAATTATTGTTGTCGGAGAAAGTCGATTTTTATTGCCTTTGCTAGGCACATGTTCTGTAAAGAAGTACTCACAATTTCATATATAGTTTTATTTCAACGTCTGTGCAAATGCACTCAGAGTGCTGAAATCGCTTTTTCAAGATTGATTTCGACCACAATGTTTAGTATTTAAGTAAGAAGGGTTAAAAAAGTAGAAATTTAATGGAAGATGTCATCGACATAAATGACCTTCTTGGACCTAATTTTGCATCGATCATTAATGAAGGGCGTTATGAAATAAGCCAAACATTACTTTTTGCATCTTCCGCACGCATCGGGCCATATGAGCACCTTTAGAAAATGCATACTGACCCTTGCGACAAGTCGAATTATCACTCGTGGATTGAAATATATTGTATTCTGATGGTGGTGTTTCTTTTGGTCATGATTTCATATTTTGATATGGACTGTTAATTAATATGCTGGTAAACATTCATAAAGTTAAGATGTCGTGAGTCAATGTGTATATATTGTGTTGTATAAACTTGCATCTCCAGACTTTATTAACCTACCTGTGGATCTATTGCAAATACCATTTATACTAACGTTCATTGTAACGTAAATAAAATTACATCAAAATACAATTACAGTGAATCAAATTATCCTATATCCATGTGTAAAATAATCGATTGTTTGGAATAGGGTCAAATTTGGAATTAAAGTGTTCATATCGATTAAATGAGAACAAATTCATCAAAAATACATTGATTGAGTATAAGAGGAAATACATGGTGCATGTTTGACCCAGTTAATCACTTACTGGATATTTCAAAGAAGAAAATAAAAAATTGTGTAATTTTGGAGGTTAAAGAACTGCCAAAATTATAACACTCTTTAGAAAGAGATATAACGGTATACACACCTAGGGATGATATGGTCATTGAAACGGATGACTGTTTATAATCCATATCAACCTGGCATGACGTCATAGGAGGTTGATATGTACATATCGACCTAGGGAGTTATGAGATATTCAACGTCTGATGACGTCATAGCTGCAAGAATGTATCCTCGTCCGGATACTGAAAATCTCGGCTTCGCCTCGACTTTCAGTATCCTTCCTCGGTTAAAAACACGTCAGTGTTTTTAAAATATTACTATCTGCTTCGCCTCGAGTAATCTTTTAAAAACACTTCCGTAAAGATGTTTAAGGTTATGTGACGTCATGAAAGGTTGATATCTGATATTTCCCTAGGTTAATATGTTAGTATCGACCTTGCCGATTAATCTAAGGAATGGTTAAGAGGAAGAACAGGACAAGTGTTCAAAGTGTTATTCTTTCAACAAAATAGTGCATTTACACAAACCAATTCAATGTCATGAAGAACAATAATATGCAGGTCTTCAAACACAGACGCGATGATATGTTGTAAGGGTAGATCTTTGTATTCCTTGAGAGATGTGTCAGGAAACCGACTCTGTTTCAACTTGGTTTTCATCCAAAGTGTCAATACCTGCAGAAAAGAACTTAATTCAATGAAATAAGAATCAATGCAGCTTACAAAGCTATACAAAACATATGAAATAATACCTTAATAACATGTTTTCTCTTGCCCAACATATCTTGTCAATCTCAATCTCAAATCTCATCTTGTCAATGAATCATAAAACCGCACCAAATTGAATGAGAAATGTTCATGTTAATGTCATACAGACATCACAAATACTCAGCCTAATCAGCTCATGTCTAACGGTTTGGTTAAGAAACACAGAACTCATTCTTGAATTATCAAAAGGTGTTAACACTAAAATGACCGCTAGCAATTTTCGTTTTATACGTCACACCGTTTTCTACGGTTAATCAGATCATGGCATGGACTGTTTTTATACTACATAAACTTTTATTATAAATATCAAATATGAATATGTAAAAATGCCAAAAAAAGTGCTACAGTGTGTTTAACGATGAACAAGTCGATGCATTTGCTGTAGTGAAAGTATTTACCTGCAACACGGCTGATTTGAGTAGAATAGCGCTCTGATAAAATATGCAGGCCTGTTGTCCGTCTTCTACTTCTAGAGATGAGGCGTTGATGATCCGTTTTAAGATTAAAAAAATCCAAGTGCAGCATACAGGAACAAGACAGGATATTGCAATTGTTGATTGTCTATGCAATTGAGCATTTCATTGCGCAAATAACACATTTAATTTACACAATCCTCTTTTCAACATTTACCAGTAATCTTCGCTTCATCATCCGAAACTGGGTCCACAATTATTATCCATATGTTTGCTTCGTTGTTAATAAGAGTATTCCGACAAGCACGTGTTCGCCATATTGTATCACAGCTGAAACCAGTCCGACCATCCAGTAGCTCAAGTGAATTGTGAATATCACGTGCTTTCTTACACGTGTGCGCACGTCACAGTATAATTGTTTGCTGATTGGATAATGCGGAAAGCTCTGAGGTCAGCTCTTGGATGACAGCGAAAAAGCTGAAACTGAATGGTGGAAAAACCGAAGCTATCCTCACTGGCTCCAAGTCTAAAAGGAATCATGTCTGCGAACAGTCGTTGAGAGTTGGTGAGTCTACTATCCACTTTTCCAAGTCCGTGAAAAACCTTGGCGTTCAAATTGACGAGGGACTAACTATGGAAAAACATGTGAATTCTGTAGTTAAGAACTGTTACTACCACATAAGGAACATCAGCCACATTCGCCACCTTATCTCATCTGAAGCAGCCCACCATCTCGTCCGATCTCTGATACTTTCTAAACTGGATTACTGCAATAGCCTTCTTGTAAATATTCGCCAAGACCTCAGTTCAAAACTTCAATCTGTACAAAACTCTGCTGCCCGCATTATATCCATGAAAGGAAAGAACTCCCACATCACGCCTGTATTGATGTCACTTCACTGGCTTCCCTCTGATGCCAGAGTAGAATTCAAAATTATCTCTATATGCTACCGCTGCTACCATGGAACAGCTCCACCTTACCTCTCGGACATTGCCCAGAAATACTCTCCTTCCAGGACACTGAGATCAATTGATTTAATGCAGTTTGAAATGCCACCAGTGAAATTGAAATCCTTTGGACAAAGATCCTTCAAGTTTACTTCTGCAAAACTTTGGAATCAACTTCCATTGAACATCAAGCAACTACTCTTGATACTTTCAAAGGATCCCTGAAAACATATCTTTTCAGAAAGTACTATTCAGCATATTGACACTATTTATGTAGCGCTGTGAGCAATCACCGAGTGACTGGATACTGGCGCATGACAAATGGACTTATTATTATTATTATTAAAGCTTGACAGCAGTTAAACTAGGAAAACCTCGTGCATTTTACTTTGCACGTGCAGAGCGTTCTTCTTGCCATGTTCTGCTCATGAGGTTGTACATTGAGTGTCCATGTTATTTATAGCAGGCAAAATAGTGTAAATGGTTGAATGAACTGAAATAGTAACAACAATGCTGAAAACAGTATTTGTACAATTCACCCTTTATTCCTCTGTGTGTGTGACAAATAGTAACCTACCCCTACGGTTGATATGTTAAATATTTAACCTCTCGCTACCGCTCGAGGTAAAATATTTAACATATCAACCTAGGGGTAGGTTACTATTTAGTACATAACGGTTATTTTATGGAACATTCAACTCTCTTATCAATAACAAAAAGGCAAAATGATCGGTCTATTTTTCGCGTTGATACAATCAATTCCAAATTTTAGGATATTTGCACTAGAATATACAAGTAGGTGAACACACTTTCAGGGTGCAGCTGTACTCGCGACTATCTTAGTGCTAAGAGCGATTCGAAACTCAAACTCAACTCGAAGATCTGTTGTCCTGAACATGGAAAGTTTATGTCATACATCCCCATTGTTGGTATTTTAAACTGTAATTTAAATGTACTTAAACGTTGTTGCATTGAGTATTTTAATGATTGGTCCTATAATTTGAAATTAAATGGATTGACAACGATATGGTGACATCCTCTAGCTAGTTTTGACCACAAACATATTGGTTAAGTTTCTATTGGTGAATCTCAAAATCTGATAAATGTGTTTCTTTTTGTGTTTGACTTTCAATTAAAGGAAGAGGCTGACATATGCATGTTGTTTTATGAAATATAATTCGAGGAGAGAGTTTTGCTAACATGAGTAGGTACAACCCATATACACATTAAAAGGAGACTTCTATCAGGGTATTCTTTTTGGAAACTAAATTCGAGAGGATTTTCCTGTTTACACATACTAGTATATGTTATTAATACATGAGTAAAACATAGTCAAATTGAAAGATAGTAATGAAGGTAATATTTTTGATGACTTTATATTTCACAACTTAATAAATTTGTTGAGAAAAAACACAATGAGAACTGAAGCCATTCATCGTCGCTGCTACAGCAGAACAGCAAATTGTTTATTAGTTTTATTACATGTTATGTGTAACTGTATGAATATTCTATCAGTGTATGTCTTTAGTGATTAAAAAGTTGTAAAATTAGGTACAATATAGCGTGTTTTCATTCACAAATTCAAAAAATATATGGCGACAGAACCATCCATTTAATTAAGAAACATCCAAATGATTCACTTATTCTTACGTTGACTTTAAACTGCCATCACAGAAATCACAACACAATACAGGAATGAGTCTAGAACTGACACGACTCTGTCATGAAAGCTGAACATATTGAGTAAGGGATGGTCCAAGATGATTACATGTTGTATTCTATTGTGATTGATCATGAGGAATTTAATAAAACAATATCACCATACAACTTTGCTCTTGTGGAGATCAATTAAGTTTAATTTAGAGGTAAATCCTGTTTGAAATTGCAACTTGAGGTATGAAGATGACAAAAAAGTTTCAGTACCGAGTGTGCCCACCAAGAACCCGGATGTCGGAGTCGACCCTTCTCCTCATGTATCCAGTGAATTTACGAATTGGTTCAAAAGTCAGCACCTGCAACCCACGATGCAATTCAGTCTTCAAATCAGCAAGACTCCGTGGATGTTGTTCCATTCTTTGAATTCTACGTCCAATAATGTCCCAAACATGTTCTAATGGATTCACGTGTGGACTCATAGCAGGACAGGGGGTTGGATGATGGCTTTGATCTGAACATACACCTTCATAGCACAGGAACGGTAAGGTCGAGCGTTGTCATCCATGAATAGTTGCTAAAGCATGATTGTAAAAATGAGCTACTTGGACGGGGGCAAGGATATCCTGGATTTATTTCTCGCCATTTAGATTTTCCGATACCTTTACAAGACCCACTATTCAGTCGTGTGAAATGCATCCCAAGGCCATAACTGACCCCCCCCCCCCACCAACTGGAACTGAAGCAAGCATGCACATATGCAGTATTTTCAGTTCTTGTTGATATGTTGACGACCACCTGTGACGTGTTAAAGGAAGTGACTCATGACCGACCAATATGCACCTTCCTTCATGACGTCGGGCCAAATCCGAATCCCAACAGTTATATTAGCTAGTTCGAGACGGCATACTGTTAACTTGTGGCTAAATGTGTATTGGTCAATCTCGTATTCTGATAATTATATTTCTTTTTGCGTTTGATTTTAATTTAAAGGAACAATCCGACATGTTGGTTTACGAGACGTATTTCGAAGAGACAGTCCTGCTCGTGCACATATTCTAACATAAGTAAGTACAGTCTATGATTATGATATTGATTCATTCACATTCCATTAAAAAGATAATAAATCATTCATCAGAGCAAGGGAAAAACTTATCTGAGATTTCCATAGTTTAAATTACTCTGCCGACGTCGACTGACCCCTGAAATTGGTTGTTGTTGTTTTTTTGCCCGGCTAGGTTCGGTATCAGTGTACCGCTGTGCAAATGGTAAAACGTCAAAGGTTGTATTACTACGTGCTAGACATTTAGTGCTTATGCATTGCATGAAGGAATATATTTGCATACACACTGTCAATTTATCTATTGAACTATTCATTTTGTATTTTATCATTTTATCGAAATATTCGGTTACCATTAATCTTTCTCAAAGTATCAAACTTCAAAATAAGGATACATTATTGTGTAAGTTTCATAGGTAATATTTTTCTCAGGGCACATTGATAAAAATTCGTTTTTGTATTTGTGAGAATTATGAAATGAACTATGAATTGTATAAATGATCATTATACAAATCAATATGATAACATTGTGTTAGAATCTATAATTATTGTCCAACATTTAAAAAAAAACCTCTGCAGTTTGTGATACATGTATATCAATCTAAAAATTGACCTCACATTTGATTGACTTATTTTAATTCTCAGTTTTTAGAACCGATAAACTCGGTGATTTTCACGAGCGTACAATGACTGACGTGCAATTGACAAGTTCGCAACTTAACATATCCGTGCTGTTGTGTCTTACATCATAACTAAGAACTCAATAAAGGAAAATCTGTGAATTACATTACATTCAGTGACGTGAGCTAATCGAGTCTTTGAAACAGAATTACATCAGATTAGAGGTATATGAAACCGTTCATATGTGAGGTTGTAGATGAAAGAGTTTTCTATGGATTAATATCATTTATATGTGTCGAATTTATTAATTATCCCACCGGTATGTAATACCGTGGGATATAATCATCCCCCCATCCGTCTGTCCGTTCATCCGTCCGTCCGTCTGTCCGTCCGTAATCATTTCGTTTCCGGAGCAGAACTCGAAAACCATTTATCATTTCTTTCTGAAACTTCACATATGTATTACACATTTTTTGATATTTTCAGATTTTAAATTATTTTTTTTTACAAATTATGTGGGACCGGTGGGATATGTCATCTTCTGATGACTCTTGTTTCGTATTGGAAACACTTACAAACTTGATCGCTTCCTAATACCGCTGGTGCCTTGAGCAGTCATTTCACTCGTAATTTCAGTGCGCAATAATGATATATATAATCCGCCGAGATTAAAAGAGGATATTAATGTTAATTTGCATAACTGTTTTCATAAACGACCCCTCAATGCATTAGTATTGACTACGACACTATTCCAGCTTTACTCTTTACTACTTCTGTACAAAAATAAACAGGCATCATACATTATCAATGGTGGACTGATTGAACCCTGCTCCTCCCTACCGTGCGCTGGAACACTCACAGATTCAACAGATCGTTTGTTATGATAGCCCAGTGGGATATAAACTATTTACGTTCACCTATATACAGTGTACCTACAGTGCTATATGGTGAAGGTAGGCCGGATGATTGGACAAGAGTTCTAATTGGCAACTCTCCGTGGTACATTGATATAATATAATATTAAACTTTTCATAGAAACCTGAGAAATTTAAATTTAAATTGTTCTTTGAGCATTCGTATTTGAAGGGTAAATTCAAAACCCAATTTTTATATTTCAATATTTGTTCGAATAAAATAATTGGTTATAATCTGATGAACAATATCTTCCAATGAGGAAGGAAAATTTTTCACCTATCTATGGCTTCTTTTTTCATTCTTTTAATTTTTGAATGAATGTGCGCTATATTTTGGTGAAAGTGACAAATCTAAAATCATCGACATATAACCCTCATCAGTTATAGGTTCAACCAGATTCTGTTTTATCCATATTAATAACATTATATGTAAAAAGAAGACTCCCCCCCCCCACGAATACACAAATAGAACCGTCTTTTTAACAATAATATTGCAGTTTTCATTACGTCAGCTTTTCATTGGAAGGAGGTAATTTGAAGATTATCTCCCAAAACGTCTATACCATATACGGCACTATACGCTTCAGTGACCACAGCCTTTTCAATTTGTCCGTTGGGTATAATTTGTCGGTGGGTTAAAAAAAAGCTGTATATAAGTAATTTATCGGTTAATTGTCAAATTAGAATCCATTTTAATGAATCATTTTAAAGAATGAAAGTGGCCATGGGGCATGACAGCCGCCCTTTCAGGAACAATTTCTTTTCTCAAAATGAATGTTTTTTTCATGATTGAAGCCAGTGAAGTAAACTTTAAACCTCACTCGGTTAGGATGTGTAATTATGTTTCCAAGGCTTAAATATGCATGGTTTAATCAATGTTAATTAGAGCATCACATGCAATCATTTCAGATTTCAAGTTTTATTTGAAAATCCATAATGGGACTCGATCAGTTCAAATTAAGACATCGAAAGCAATCAATTCTGATGTGCTTAAAAGGAAAAGTTGGCGTAATCTGGTTGATATTTAAATTGAATGTTCGACATTATCGTAGATCGACCAGGTTAGATAAGGTGATGAGTGATTGACCGCCGAAAGTATTTCACTTTTAAAATGGCGACATGTGCCAGATAAACTATTGCTCAAAAGAAAGTTTACAGTTGTTTGATCAGGCGTCGAATTAAAGCAAACACATATATTTTTGAAATTCTTGTTCATTTCAATAGCGTATTCATTTTTACAGCAAATGTTTGTAAACACAGTTCATTAAATAATTGATATTCGGTTTGATACTAAATCAAGGACAAGTGGTGTAGAAATGCAAATTCACACTTTTACAAAATGTTGGATGAAGCGTTTTTCATTCCCGACATGTCAATAATATCGAACTCAATAACGAGTGTGGCGCCCATTAAAGTTGATGCAGGCTTTTACACGTCGACGCATTGATGACGTCAGGCGTGATCCTTTGCTATTTCTGTTGGAGACATTGAGGCATGCAATTTGGTACCATCAGTTCACCTCCTCGCCTGTACACCCGATCCCTGTCATCATTTCTGTACAGACAAAACCGACTTTCATCTGAAAACATCACGTGCCCAATTACGCCTTTGCAATAGTCGAACCCGCCTGGCCCAGGTCAGTCGACAACGTTGGTTTTGAAGGTCGACGCGCCAAAATGCCATATCGGATTCGACGGTACACAGCGTGTCGACTGAAGGTGTGTCCTAACTCCGTTGCCGCCGTTGACGTCGGCGTTACGATTCGATTTTTAAGATGAAATGTTCGGATGTCGTGCCAGGTGGTCGACCGCTCCTAGGCTTGTCCGATGTACTGCCCGTCTGTCTTAGCCGTTGCATCAGTCTGATGACAGTTGCTCTTGTACAACCAAAGGTTCTGGCAATGATGTTGGGCCATTCCGACAACCCTCTCCCTTTCGATATGACTTAAACATGGCATACTTTTAGTATTTTTCTGCATCCCTAACGTTTCGCTTAGACTGTTTTATACCACCCATGTGCACGTGCATTTTGTGTTACACAAGAATATGTCATTTTTCGATTTTATGCAACGTTTTCGCGATTCATAATTTTGTTCACAGTATGTTCCCGGAAAGCATGTGTCTATACGTGGGACACAGCGCCCATTATAGATAATTCATTAATATTTTATTTTTAAAGGTATTTTTGTATTTGTTTTGGTGTATCCTTTCTTTTGAGCACTAGTTTATGTTCCGTGCTTGTTGCTATTGCTGTGAAACTTGCCCCTGTAGTCATGAAAAGCCGAATTGTTGGATCTTATGGAAAGGGTAGAAATTAACTAATTCTAACACTGCAATGTACACAGCACTATCAATGATATATAAACAGTCTTTAAATGAAATGTACTTACCAAGCTTGTAGACACAAAAGGTGATCACAAATCACAAGTAAGCCCTTTTGCAATGTCAAAAGTCGACACCAAGATTACTTTTGTGTGGAGGTTTGTTTGTGTAACGACTCCCAGTTGTCGGTGATCAGAATATGCTGTACATCCATGTGTTAATAATGTGGTGGGAAAATACCTGTCTAAATATTGTTGTTCTTAATCAATATATTTATTTTTAGACCTTGTCCTACTTAATCTTCATTTGCTCAGTGCCATATAGAAAGCTGTTTAGGGGAAAATGTGCATGTTGATGGTAAACTTATGATTTCCAGTTCTGTTTGACATCAAAGTTATTATATGTACATGATCGATATTCAATGTTATTTAGTGAAGGTTAGGTATACTTACTTGCGTTTAAGTATGTGGATACATACGAAAGTCAGACAATGAATCAAAGGAATGTCTATAGAGCTTGACAAAAGGGTGTTAGCATCTTGTACTTGTAAATATTAGTATATGTTCCATCAGGGTGTTTGTATCATCAAAGTTCCATCAATCCATAATAGCATCAACAGTTTCTATCTCTCATCGCCGAAGGTTGTTACTCATCGCTGCATTTAGAATGAATATTTCTGAGACAATGAAATTTAACGATCGCTCATTGTGACTCATCTGGACAATGCTAAAGTTGCTTGATTTAAAGACTTAGTCATTAGTCATTTCATTGGTTGGTTATATATAGCGCGGTACGAGACAGAAGATGCGAAGACAATCAGTGGATTTTATTACTCAACCGTGGTGAGATCACTCATTAGATAACAATGAGTTGGTTACACACATGAATGAAACCACCGCGTGCTGTCGTAACGTCATAATAGGCGCGTGACGTCACAGTCCTTTTTGGTTAACGTCACATAACGTCAAAAGTTGCTTGATAACGGTATAAGGATCTATACCGAAACGTCGCCATTGTGAAATAAAGAAGTTGAACATCCACAAATTCCTTGTTTTATTATATATACCGCATTATTTACTAAATATATGCCACATCTTTTAATCATCAATGTTCACTTTATCATGATATCTCAACTCGAAGATCACTTTTAGCCTACTTATATACTGATCTGGTGTGGTAAGATGTCAGGCACAAGAGATATATTTCAAAAATGCTTAAGAAGTGTCTGAAAACAAATATTCTTAGATGTCTGCAAAACATGTGTTAGTCAAGCGGTTATCTTAGTGTTGATATGGATCATACGTATTATCATTTCAAAAACATATTCCGATTTTCACGTCTAAAAACGTTAACATCAGTGCAAACAATCGGATTCCGTATTTCCAAGCTGAGGGGAAAAAGCAACATTCAGCATTCCTTAGTGTTTAGTGTGTCGAACATGGACAAGTAAATTCGTTACCAAGACATACACCACTGTTGACACACTAGTGGTGTAGCAACGTTCTGAACAACAGGGATATGTTTAATTATGCAACTTAACACAAATGTTTACCAGAGCCCAAATAGTACCTTCTGTGAACTGACACTGAGCGTATTCGTAGTATATCACATAGTACAAAAGCCTATAACTACGAAAGCCTACAAGGGCCAAACTAGGTGACAACATTTTTTTTAAAAAGTTGTAATTACAACTTTAAAAAGTTGTATATTCAAGTTTTAAAGTTGTAATTACAACTTGTAAAGGTGAAATTACTAGTTTTAAAAGTTGTGTATTCAACTTTTTAAAGTTATATATTCAACTTTTTAAAGTTATATATTCAACTTTTAAAAGTTATATATCCAAGTTTAAAAAACTTATATATTCAAGTTTTAAAAGTTGTATATTCAAGTTTGAAAGTTGTAATAACAACTTTGAAAGTTGTAATTACAACTTTGAAAGTTGTAATTACAACTTTTAAAGGTGTAAATACACCTTTAAAAAGTTGAATATTCAAGTTTAAAAGTTGTTATTACAACTTGTAAAGGTGTAATTACAACTTTAAAAAGTTGTATATTCAAGTTTGAAAGTTGTAATTACAACTTGTAAAGGTGAAATTACAAGTTTTAAAAGTTGTATATTCAACTTTTAAAAGTTATATATTCAAGTTTTAAAAGTCATATATTAGATCGACTTTATCTTATATCAGATCTTCTTAGTCATATATCAGATCTACTTTATCAAAGATCAGATCTAATTTATCATATATCAGATCTACTTTATCAAAGATCAGATCTACTTTATCATATACCAGATCTACTTAGTCATATATCAGATCTACTTAGTCGTATATCAGATCTACTTTATCATATATCAGATCGACTTAGTCATATATCAGATCTACTTTATCATATATCAGATCTACTTAGTCATATATCAGATCTACTTTATCATATATCAGATCTACTAAGTCATATATCAGATCTACTTTATCATATATAAGATCGACTTAGTCATATATCACATCTACTTTATCATATATCAAATCTACTTTATCATATATCAGATCAACTTAGTCGTATATCACATCTACTTTATCATATATCAGATCTACTTAGTCATATATCAGATCTACTTAGTCATATTACAACTTCAAAACTTGAATATACAACTTTCTAAACTTGTAATTACACCTTTAAAACTTGAATATACAACTTTCTGAACTTGTAATTACACCTTTTATATTTGTTATTACAACTTTAAACTTGAATATAAAACTTTTTAAAGTTGTAATTACACCTTAACAGTTGTAATAACAACTTTAAAACTTCAATATACAACTCTAAAACTTGAATATACAACTTTTTAAACTTGTAATTACACCTATAAAAGTTGAAACTACAACTTTAAAAAAAAATGTTGTCATTGAATTTGGCCCTTGTAGGCTTTCGTATATAACCGTCAAATTCAATGACAACATATTTAAAAATAAATTTAATTAGAACTTTCAAAGGTGTAATTACAACTTTGAAAGGTGTTATTACAACTTTAGAAAGTTGAAGATTCAACGTTTAAAGTTGAAGATTCAACTGTTAAAGATGTATATTCACGTTTCAAAATGTCTAATTACAACTTGTAAAAGTGTAAGTAAACGTTTTGAATGTTGTATATTCACGTTTTAAGGTGTAAATACATCTTGTAAAGGTATAATAACAACTTTAAAAGGTGTAAGTTCAAGTTTAGAATGTTGTATATTCAAGTTTTCATTTTCGATTACAACTTGCAAAGGTGTGTTTACTCGACAGCCTACAACCGCCAAATTCAATGACAACATTCTTTTTCTTAAAGTTGTAATTACAACTTTCAAAGGTGTAATTACAACTTTCAAAGGCGTAATTACAAGTTTAAAAAGTTGTATATTCAAGATTTAAAGTTGTAATTGTAATTACGATTACAATTTGCAAAGGTGTGTTTACAACTTGTCAATATACAACCTTCAACAGTTATCATTACAACTTAAAAGTTGTAATTACAACTTTAATCTTGAATATACAACTTCTTATACTTGAAATTACGCCTTTAAATACAACTTTTGAAACGTGACTATACAACATTCAAAACTTGTATTTACAACTTTAAAAGTTATAATTTCAACTTTATGACTTGAAGATACAACTTTCAAAACTTGTAATTACACCTTTGAAATTTGAAATGAGAACTTAAAAAAATCTTGTCATTGAAATTGGCGGTTGTAGGCTTTCATAACATAGAGACCTGTGAGAGACCTGTTCTTTGAATCTTCGAGGCTCTGCACTAAATTACATGTACTTGATGCAAGCATTTAGCTGTCATTAAATATGTGATATCAACTTTAAATATCCTTTAGCTTACCGTAACGTGAGTGCCAGACCATGTTGCCACTAAACTGAAGTAGTTACAAGAAATATGTTTCAGTTGTTATTTACCTTTAGCAACTTTTAGTCATTTCTGATATCCCAATAAATTAATCTTCATATACACTCGTCCAAACTAATTTAGATAGATTAACTTTTGGAAGCAGGAGTATGTGAGGAATACAAGTGAGGAAGACAAATAAACTTTTTTAATGGACATAGTCTGACATATTGAGCATCTGTTCAGCATGTAAAAGGTCAAGTCATTTGCTGTGTGGATCAGCTGGAGGTCCTTAATTAAGTTACAGGTATGGCCACCATGGGCTGGTTCCACTACACGATACTTCATCAGCGTCTGCGGTTCACGTGGATGTCCACGGACACATGTATGAAGTCTTAGACCAGAAAAGAGATTATGATCAGCTGTATAACACACAACCAACTGATATTTATGACGATGACCATCTGAAGAAAATGAAATTTGAACTGTCCCAACTTGAACCAACCAATAATGCACTTTTAAATGATCCAATTACATTATGTGAAGTTAGATCATCAGTGGCAAAAGCTAAGAAAAATAAGGCGACCGGTGTAGATGAAATACCAGCAGAAACTCTCAAGAACGACAATAGCATTCTTTTATTACACAAAATATTTAACTACTGTTTTCAGAACGGATTAACTCCTACAGTTTGGAGACAGGGAATAATCAACCCCATAATCAAGCCAGGAAGTACTGACCGTCATGTGCCATCACCTTATAGAGGAATCACTCTCCTCTCTGTTCCCTGTAAACTATTCTGTGATGTATTGAACCAGAGACTCACCAATTGGATTGAAGAAAATGAATTGCTAGTTAATGAACAAAACGGATTTCGAAATAATCGCAGTTGTTTTGATCATATATAAATAAATATATATATATATATATATATATATATATATATATATATATATATATATATATATATATAGTATATCGGTCTTTTCAAGTCTTTTCAAGTACGTCAGTGTATTGACATCTTAACACTGACGTGTTAAGATGTTGAGCATTAAAACATGCTATTGTTTTTGTTCATACATAAATATGCAATCTTCCGAATGTTAACCATACTTGAAAAGACCGATATACTGGTCGAAATGAGCTCATCGTATTGTATTAAAGAAGATTGATCCAGTCAAAACCATCTGATGTTTACTATTTTCTATATATAACCTTACTTCACGTGAGAAGCAACTCATCTGATTAAGGCTCTATATGGAGATGTTCAGTGTTCAGTGAGAGTGAACAATTTCATGACTCCAACATTCAATATAATTAATGGTGTTAAACAGGGATGGTCCTTGCATCCAACACTATTTTCATTGTTTATAAACGATTTGGCAGAGGATATTAATACTTTGAACTGTGGAATACAGGTAGACAACCTAAACCTATCATTATTACTGTTTGCAGATGACATTGAGTTACTTGTTCCAAGTGAAAGCGCCTACTGGATATAGTACATACGAAGTGGAGATTGCAGATAAATATTGAAAAAAACTAAAGTTGTTCATTTCAGAAACAGGAATGTGAATGTTACTAATTCCAAGTTCTCATGTGGACCTCTCGACATTGGTGTTTCAGATAAATATAAATATCTTGGACTCTGGTTTAATGAAAATCTGGACATGAAATTTACTGTTAAAGGGACAACGCGTCGACAATAATAATCAGATCATGTGTATTTACCTATGCTGATTAACATGTCTGCTAACAAGTCACAAACACCAAATTTCAGACAACTTGTAATACAAACTACTGCATGTAGACAGTGAAGTGAAGCGTAACTCGTTAGCAGACACTCTAATCAGCTTAGTGGTATATATCAAGATGGGACTCATTTTTATCCTCGACGCAGTGTCCCTTTAAAGAACTATCCAAGTCTGCCCGCAGAGTCCTGTCATGTACACTAAACGCCAAAAGAAACGTTACCCCACTTCTTTTTTTAATAACTTTTTAAGTATAAAAGATATTTAAGAAATGAATGGTTCAAAAGAACTTTGCATGATATGGCACACATGTACGCAATCTTTTTGTTTCAGTTGTGTTAATTATGTACAAAACCAGGCCTGTCATTTCTTTTTCGGTGTACCTAAATCTACATCAGGATGTGCACTGAGAGGAGAAATGGGGTGGACGCGTTCCCTCAACAAGTAAAGAATTGAAGTGTTCGGATTTTATTCAAAACTAACTCAGCAAAATAGATTTATACTAAATACTGTTCTAACTTGGTCTCGTCGTAGAAAAAAATGGTTGTCACGAGTTATCTCCCTTGCCAACAAAACTTCTCTCAACTTGGACTTGATCAGTAATGACGGTGTCAAGAATTCCAACAATATAATTAAGCAGCATATAGCCAAACTGGATGATGAATTGTGGTTTAAAGAACTGTGGACTGATAAAAAATATCATAAATGGTAATAAATTAAGGACATATAATTCAAGAAAGATAGAGTACCAGAACCATATTTGTGTTGTACTATGCCAAGATATAAGAGAAAAGTGTTTGCTAAATTCAGATTCGGGACTCTGCCTCTCGCAATAGAAACTGGACGCTTTACTAGACCTGTAACTCCACTGGATGAGCGCCTCTGTCCATCCTGTGACGTCATCGAGGATGAAAAACATTTTCTAATAGACTGCCAAACTTACGACGATATTAGACATCAACTATTGAATAATAATTCCATTGAGCCTAACTTTGCAAACCTCACTTCCTCTCAAAAACTTATTTATTTTATGCAAAGTTGTGAAATTCAAGTACAGTTAGGAGATGCACTGTTTACCATGTTTACCAGAAGACGTAACCTTATAAATTAGTATATAACCTATCATTTTAAAATCTATTTGACCTATTATCCATATATAATGCTAGACTGTGTATTTTGAGGGTGAATATATGTTAAGATAGAATGACTGCAAGGTTGAGTGCGGTATTTACAACCACTGTACACTGTATGTATGCGGTTGTATGTATGCGGTTGTATGTGTGGGGTTATATGTATTGGGGATGTGTGTGTCTGTGTGTGTGTGTAGGTATGTCTGTAGGTATGCTGTTTGTTTTTAGTACGTTATGTATATATGTATGTATACCATTTGTTTTAGAATTGTTTATTTAATGTATATTTTATGGGTAAGGTCTCTCATAATCCTTTTGGGTGGTTGATATGATAAAAAAGTGATATATTTTATGTATTTTAACCATGTATTGTATTGGGTGAGACTGAAATAAATAATATATGACAGTGTTTCACACTGGCTCCTTTGTTTTATTTTGGTGTTCATTTTTCATACTAACTTAAGTTATCTATTGTAATGATCGCACAGATATGGTGGCTGATTTCTGCCATTCGCGTCTTCGCTACTTCGTATTATTAGAATCTAGGGCGAAATAGCGAAGTGGCGATGCGAAGTAGCGAAGACGCGATGCGAAGTAGCGAAAACGCGATGCGAAGTAACGAAGAGGCGATGCGAAGTAGCGATGCGAAATAGCTAAATAGCGAAGATTTTTGCTTCGCTACTTCGCATCGCCATTTCGCTACTTCTCATCGCTATTTCGCTATTTCGCATCGCCACTTCGCTTTCTCGCTACATCGTGTCTTCGCTACTTCGTCGCGAAGTGACGAAGTAGCGAAGACACGATGTAGCGAACTAGCGAAGTTGCTAATAGGCGAACTAGCGAAGTAGCGATGCGAATTAGCGAAGTGGCGATGCGAAGTGGCGAAGTAGCGAAGACGCGAAATGGCGAAAAGGAGAAATGACGAATTGGCGAAATGACGAACAAACGAAGTGGCGAAGTAACGAAGTACCGAAATGACGGACTAACGAAGTGGCGAAGTAACGATGCGAAGTAGCGAAGTGGCGATGGGAAGTAGCGAAGTGGCGATACGAAGTAGAGAAGTGGCGATGCGAAGTAGTGAAGTGGCGATGCGAAGTAACGAAGCAAAAAGCCCTAGCTTAGAATAACACGAAGTAGCGAAGACGCGAATGGCAGATATCAGCCACCATAGTTTCGCGATTTCGTTTCACAATTTCGCGATTTCGTTTTGAATTTTTTCGCTATTTCGCTATTTCGTGTTGGAAAGTTAACACGAAATCAAATGGCCCCTCTCAGCCATCATAGATATGAGACACAGGACAAAAAGTGCCGGATCCTTCCGGTTTCTCCCAAAAATTGGCGGATGGTGGGAATCCGGAAGAATCCGAAAGAATCCGGCAAGCGGATTCCACCACTTTTTGTCCTGTGAGAGTACTTAATATTGTTTGTAAATTTACTTTGGTTTAAATTTTTAACTTTCGAATCCAAGTGATGATAATTCGTAAAATTTCACAACACAAGCAAATCGCAAATACTGTCTACGAAATCTGGTCGAGTGATCTTACCATTACACTACGGAAACCAGATGAGATGTGAGAGACTTTTTCATCACCAAATACATAGTGTTTCTTGATTTGTTTCGATTAAAATTGTCATAAATTTGTTGACAAGTTAAAGATTTGAATCTTCAACTATAGTGAAAAATGTTTAAAAATACATGAAAGTGTTTATTATATTTTTATAAACCGGCAATATTGACAATGGCCATGCAGTCAATTGTATTGGTTAGTATAATTTAGCTTGATGCATCACGGCTCTCTCAGGCCTGTGCAAGCCGACTGATATAGACAGCATCGTTTAAGCTCCATATGTTTAACATGAGATCCCTAGATTTTACACTTAAACATTTTTTTAATTCTTTATGTGGTTTGATATAGTATTGAGCCAGTGTGTTAAAACTTTCCCGACCTCGACCTCGGGTTCAAGTGAGATGAAGCCTCGCGCACGTGAAACATGAACACCTCGGCCTATAACGGTTTCACGATTCACTCGATTCATCTCACTTAAACATCTCGGTCTCAGTCGGTAACTATTACATGTTCACTTGCGCAAGATGGTCATTGTAGCATGCAGTTTGACTTGGGACAGTATGATGCTGGAACCGCTCAGGGATTTAATTCATTTCCATACATTTTTGTTTTTATGTATAATTTGCTCTAGATTTCAATTTAAAGATGACTGGATGCTTCGCATGCCGATGACGTAGGTCGTGTAGCCGGTGTCGAATCTGGACAGGGGTGACAACTCCTGACGTTCAACTTCTAGGTTGATCCTGAATAACCGACATCCCGTGTGATAGTGATCCCGTGAACCTTGAAATGTCCTGTAGCGGCAGTCTTGGATTCTCCTGTTTCAAGAGGTAATAGAGCGATATTAGATCTATACTAGTTGGCATCTTGTCCGGTCCATTTGTTCGATGAAATGTGTTAACTCTATCCGGACTTTTACAGCCATAGTATCTACTGATAACTGACATGTACACGTATTGCATTTGCTTCATAACGATTGTGTCACGCTGAATTTCATTATTAACATTATTAACCATAAAACATTTCGTTGTCATGATATGTTGCCCGAAATTATGAAACGCAATTTAGTAATATCTGTTACCTTCTTTTCTTGACGAGTGGATATTCTTTGGGAACTGATCAGTGCATTGCGGTGCTGTGTCAGTCTAATGTACTGCAGTGCTTGGTTTTCATTAGACATGTTTAATATCAAAGGGAAACAGAACAGTTAATGAGTCTAACGAATCGTCATTGAAATTCCAGGGATAATGATAAGCCAACGATCTATGTAAAACATTGACTGACTATTACATGTACATGTTGATTTTATTTTTTAAACAGGCTAAGACGGTATCTTAAGGAACCACTTCGTCATCCTTTTATTTGACAGCATCCACTTGGCCTGTGTACACAAACACGAGCAAATAACTGCAGTATTCTCTATAGAGGACTCAATCTTCTGTTTTTACTTTGAAATCTGAATGCATCAACTTGAACCAATCGTGATAATGATAATTACATGCCATAAATTATAGATTAGGAGTTAATTAAGCCATGCCATCTTCAGATAAACCAGTCACGGATTTGACAGAGAGTGTATTTTGATAGCTCTGGCAGATAGAAAGCATTCACAGAAGCACCACACATGGCCAGTGGGACTGAGAGAAGCTGTTCAGGCATGCCATGGTGCATTTATAATGCTCGAAATTGTAAACGGCTAACGAAGTGTTGTGTTATGACATGAATTGAGAGGTTATTTTTGCATACATGATTTTAGTTTAACATGCTATACACACGCATACCGACACACACCGACAAACACACACATACATGTACTCACACATATAAAAACGTGAAGTTCAAAATAGACTTATCTTCTTGCAGTTGACAGCACGCAAAGGGGTAAATTAATGAAAGCTTTATTTTTCAGTTAAAGGTATGAATGGATGTGTGTATTTTGTTACAATATAGAGTGCGCTTCAAAGCAGGGGGCAGTGGCACGTTTTAAGAAATTTTATTTTTTCAAATTTCCCACTTATTATGATAGTCTATGTCACTTATATTTACTTTAGAGGGTACAACATATTATTACACAAACCAAGTATCCGTAGTGGTAATTACAGTCTTGCGTATAAAGCAAAAATTGCATGGCGGGCATTTTATTGTGAACACATTTTATTATTTCGAATGACAAAAACAATTCCAGTGGCTTTACGGAACCATGTTCACTCAATTTTAAGTTGATTTTCCGAAGAGAGAAAACATAAAACAGAGTTCTAGACAAAGACCATGGTACCTAATTAGTGTTTTTAATCTAGTCACACAGATAGTAAACTCACTTAACTGATTTTTGCAAAGATAAATTTTAGCCATGAATTGGTAACGAGACAGCTAATTAAGCTCTACATCTTTGCTTTACGAATTACCTTCAGTCACGGAACTGGCAGCAGGTATACAGTGTAGATTGGAATGTATACTGTTGATAACTCATCAGACTCAAACCACAACCTAATTCAGTCCAGTACTGGTGTGGTAATGATGAGCATTTCTTTATTCATTAGGTCTTTTGAAAACAAGAGTTGATGTATTAATTTCAAACTTCATTTATTTCTCAATGAAAAGCTTATCACTGATGAAAGCCACTGAGAAGGTCATTTTCCCGACACAAACCTGTAGTGCTTGATCATCATAGACAACTAATACATGTATGTTGATGGAAGCTTCTTCAAACTCTCAATGCTGATGCACAAATGCCTCAATACAATATGATATCTCAGAACGCGAAATGCAGTAGAATACACACAATTAACTACCAATTATCTGATAATGAATTTCTGAATTTGATATTCATAAATAGGATATAAATGACTTTTTCAAAGAACGTAAAAAAGTGTTTGCCTAGAACAGAGAATGAATCTTATAAAAGTAAGTTCCAATTTCGTTGTTTGTTGCATTCTAGATGTTTCTTGTACATACAAGTGTCTTGCACCGATTCATTGATGATCAACTGTTATATTTTCCTAATAGCAACGTTTCGGTACAGGTTGAATAATTTATGCCGTCCTCAAGTATCGATGACACTTTTAATACCTTAAAAGTTTAGAACTTTCACATTCTGCATTTCAGATACACGATGTGGTGTTGAACTCGGCGCCGGAAGTTGAGAAGCGGAAGGAACACAATTCATTAATGTACCTTGGTTTAGAGAAACTGATTTCTCGTCATTGCCTCTGAGATCTTTTCTTATTACAAAGGTTGTTAATGATTTTTCTAGGGGAATTAATGAATTTTTATTATTGGTGTTTCTGATCAGACAACCTGAGGAGATTAATAAAACTGATTAAGTTTGCATTTTAATACAAATCCGATCACCGCACACCAAATTCTAAAAATGATTGAGAATGAAAATTTCATTAAATGTCTAGATAATTAAAAACATTTTAATTGCCGTCTTTTGTTCAGAAAGTGATGAGATATGGAGGAAACATTTAAGGCGTTGTAGCACGCCATTTTTACTTGAATCAAGTGCTCTCACAAAAAGGTAAATGACTGTTACCGAGGGCTAAATAATACATGTACTCCTAAATGAATAAATGAGTTAAGAATTGAAAAGTTACGAATTCGGTTAAGCCATGCGAGTGCAATTCTTATTGTGCAACCATTTTAAGGTGTTCACAATTAAATGGCCACTCGAAGGTAGTTGAACTGACTGATATAGCGATACCAAAACACTTTTGAGTTTTGAATATGGTACAGTGATGGAATGGGCAACCATATTGCTGCGTGAACTCTCAAAATCGCATGAGACGTACAAATCTACCTCTCACACTGAATAGTTCCACAAAATTGTCGCTCTACATGTCTTATATTTTCTCCAAATACGGATAGCCGTTTTCTATGGATACAGGCTTATCGTGTCGTATACTGAGTTGTTTAACCCTCTAACACAGCAATATATTGTACATACTTTGATCATAAATGACAAATTTGAGACAAAATAATATGCAAAAAGGTGCTAAAGCGCCTTTAATATAGAGACAAGTTCGTTATCGCAAGGAAACATAACATCAAAACACGAAAGAGACTTTTCATTGGTCTCTAGTAATGTTTTGACAAAGCTTACTGAATTCTGATTTAATTGTATAAACTATTAAATATCATTTTAACTAACACATTGTGACTTGCAGCTCTCAGTTAAGTTAAGGGGCAGTAGCTCAAATAATTTGATGAAATGTATTTGAAAAATACTGTCACTAATAGTAAAACACCCTTCTCTCTTTGGAAAATCAAGTTAAAAATGAGTGTACATGGTTCGGTATAGCCATGGGAATTGTTTTTGTAATTTTAAATAATAAATTGTGTTCACATTAAAATGGCCGCCATGCAATTTTTGCTTGATACGCAACACCGTTATTACCACTGCGGATTGTTTGGGTAATAAGATGTTTTTACCCTCTAAAGTAAATATAAATGGCATAAACTATCATTATAAATGGGAAACTTGAAAAAATAAAATTTGCACAATACGTGCTACAGCCCCTTTAAACTTAATCCTTTAATGATCAGATGTTGCGGCTAGCGACATTTTAAAATCAATACGATATTACTTACCAGACAACATCCCATCTTTAAAGTAGACATTTTAAATTACATATGCTATTCAAAATATCCCTTTTATTCCTATTGATTATGTAAGTATCAATGACGTATCAACTGTGCGTGCATCCCTCGTACAGTCTCATGATGCAATCCATTTGGAGTTATAAATGGTCAATTTCGATTTTCTTCTGTAGGATGTAAAAGGATAAAAGCATTAATGGAAATAGTTCGTTTATACAACAGATGGCTGTCGTATTCTCCCAGGCTTGAAAGCTTTGTATTTCTGGCAAAAGATCAATGTCAACACTGTCGTGGATTTATGAAGTCTAGTTTTCTTCCTAATACCACAAGCTGCCATTTTCTGACATTAATGGCAGATATCTGCTTGCACGCTTCCATAGCAATGTCAAACCCGAAACTTTGTTCGCTAATGTTCTATTTCCTGACAGGCTCACAATATGAAATCAATTATTTAATGAATAATAGAATTATGGCCATAGGGTAACGATTTCGATATATCTTTTTGAATTGAATTGAATAATGTTGTCTTAAATGTGATAAAAAAACAGACATAAAATGAAACAAATATTGAAATAGAGGGGGAAAAACAAAGAAAACGAAAATATAAAAATGGAGATATAATAACGACAGAGATACTGAGATAGATAGATAGATAGATAGATAGAGTGGTAAATATATAGATAGTAAGAGAAAGGGATACAGAGATACAGAATATAGATATTTGATAAATATTACTTCAATTTATGTGTATGAATAGAACAATATATGGAGTCAGAATACTGGAGACAAATTGATTGTAATTTATATATGCTATCTTCATCATGTGATATGGTGGTGCACTTTGGACCTTTACACATCACTAGTAGAGCCTAAATGTTCCTTCCATAAGAATTTGCTATCCAGGGAACGATAACACCATTATTCCTCTTGCATGCTTGATTGAAAATTGCTACTTCACATATGTGCTTTGGGGGAACAACGGTTATGTAACGTTTCAACTAACCTGGGTTAATTAATGAC
The DNA here is from genome assembly GCA_936450465.1 of Gibbula magus. Classification (NCBI taxonomy): domain Eukaryota; kingdom Metazoa; phylum Mollusca; class Gastropoda; order Trochida; family Trochidae; genus Gibbula; species Gibbula magus. The sequence goes on from OW388291.1 coordinate 61,718,068, forward strand.
AATTGCTCGATGTCCGTCCGACGGGCGTCGTTCATCGTCCGTAACTATTTAAGACATGTTAGACGTCTACTTCAGGTTAACACTGAACCCCTAAAGCTGACATTTTTGGGTAAGGGATAAAGTTTGTACAGTTGGTCCATATCCTTTCCCATAAAGATTTAATGACTTCTTACCAGAAACCTATTGCCATAGGAAATTAAAAACTTCAGAATTCAGATGTTTGGGAGTGGGTGCCTAAGGGTTTGTAGGATGTTTATATTTCAAGGTGCTGTTACTGCTGTTTACAACTTCTGTATTTTTGCGGACAAAAGTTTTTGATAGAGGTAGCGCATATTTCAAGTGACATTAATACAATTCAGAGCTTCTGTACTTTTGCGGACAAAAGTTTTTGATAGAGGTAGTGCATAAATTTATATACAAGTGACATTAATGTTATTCAGAGCTTCTGTACTTTCATAGTAATGCTCCCTGGAGTTCAAATACAAGTCTCTAAAAGCATAGTTGATATATCTTCCTCAGAATGCAAAGGTATAGTATTGTGCAGACATACCTTGGCCAATGTCTATTATTACGTAGAGACGTAGTTTGAATCACAGTGACTGTCACAAACCTTAATAGAGATGGCATCGGCAATGTCTTTATATTTGATATGTTTCTCTTAACCTTAGTGATATGAGGACTCAGTAATATGATAATAAATAAAGAACCATTGATTACGTAGCTCATCATATCATTGGCCTTAATGCATGGCATGACATCCGGCTTCCACTGGTCCATTCTTCTGTAAATCTTCCGTATTTCTACTTCTTATTCTCAACGCATGAAACATGACGTTTGTTGGTGCTCAATTAATTTCCATGTGTATAAGATTCCTTGATTTCATCCAGTGTCCTTGGGCAAGGCCATGTACTGATGCTTGTGCACCATGAGTTATAGATTGGTAAATTAATTTCGTCCTGATACCATCAACATTGAATTAGCAGAATGTCTAATTTGACTTTGACTTTCACTAAATTTCTGATCAATAGATAATTAATACACACGGTGAACTATTTACGCAATTAGTGTTGTTTCCAAACAAATTCTGAATTACGCCAGTTGTATAATTAATTTCGTGTAACACGTCATTCTAACGAAACAATGTTTAAGTGTTTAAATAATGTTAAGTATGCCATGACAAATGAACATGTTAAGTAAACGTGACATTTGCCTCAGCCAAAAACGTTGAAAACTGCATATCAATTCATACGTGACCCAATCCAACAGTACGAAGAGGAAGGTCTAGAGTTACCGCTCTCACTCAAGCTCGACACGTCCTACTGCACTACCTATGTCACTTACATGCAACGACTACGGAGACAGCAGGACAGGACAGGGTCCATATTTTCGAAGCTGTCTTAGTGCTAAGTCGTAGGCCAATGTTAATACATGGCATTTACGACTAACTTAGAGGTAAAAGAGCTTGAAAACATGGGTCCAGGTTTGCGAAAATTATCCACTTTAGACCATACCATCAGGAATCGTGAGAGAGAAGCAGGAATCCGTGCGCGATGACGAGATACAGGCTTGGGATCGAGAACTGGCGGCGTCTTTGTCGGTCTATCTGTACCAAGAGAACATCAATACCCTTCCATTGCCCTCCTTTCAGGATCCCCTCTATAGAACATCTGTGGACGTCAACGTCAACCGCAGACCTTTGCCTATCAATTTGTATTGTACTCTGACCCACATGATTTGTTGCGTTTGTTTTGTTGACGAGTGTATGTTTATCAAAATGATTTAATAATCTGCTGAAGGTATTTGAAAGACAAAAAAATTAATCTTTTGACATTTTTGCATAATTCAAAATGAACATGTCATCAAACATTATTTCTATTAAGCCAATCAGACAACCGATTTTATCAAATCTCAGTTGATGAAGACTTTTCGTAGAACATATCGTATATTTAAAGAGCAATGAATTACTGATATTTACCAGTGATATAAACTGCTACAGGGAAGATATTTGATAGTTTATGGCCACTGATGATGTAATGTATCATCACCGGCCACAAGTCGGAACTACTATTTCGAGTTACCTTGGTATGTAAAATAACATTTGATCACATATTATTGTCAAGATTTTTTTTATTAGATATAATCAACATATATATTAGATAGAATACGTAATGGATGTCAAATACCAGGATAAGTTCATCTCATGACATTAGTAAAGTTGATATTTCAACTGCTCCACTCGGGAAAGATCAACTTTACCCATGACACTCCAGGACATATATCTGATATTTGACAAACTCCATTAATTATGCTGTGTTTGTGAAACTTGTAACAGACTTAATATTAAAAGCCATACATTAATGAACAGCAGTACTCCTATCTAATCCCTTGTGGAAATTAGTGACATACAAGCATACCATTAGATCTACTTACATCATTACAATACTTTACGCAATGTCCATGCAACACTATTATAGCGTTTATATTTTCTGCGTTTTTTGTCACATTATTTCCTAAACTGATATTTAATCTTACTAGTGTGTAAAATATAAAACCTGACAGATTACCTTATCGTATGTTGGTTGTAAATGTATGGTTAAAACATTTTAATATTAAGTTTGTTACAAGTTTAAACTATTTTTCAGTAATCTGAAAATATCAAAAGGCATACCAGTAGTTGGGTAATACACATGGGAGGTTTCAGAAATATATCATGAACGATTTTCGAGTTCTGCTCCGGAAACTAAATGATTACGGACAGACGGACGGTCAGGGCGACGACTACAATGTATATTCGACGGTATTACATACCGGCGGGATAACAAAAAGATTAGCTGTAGATTTTAATGGTTTCTGATTTATGTGATTGTGAGTGTATTGTACAACGGACAACCTAAATCATTTATGGATGCCTTTCATCCTTATAACTTTAGCGATACTTCAGATTTCAGATGGTCAGTTATAGAGAAACTCTGCAAGTGTCGCTGTACAGACAGCTTTTTGTTTTTGTAAAAAGTCAAGTGAAATGGAATATCATTTAAAATAGTCTTGGTCTACCATTACTGAAAACGAATGTATCGATAACATATGAACTGTTTCTTCCGTCGCTAATTGTCACGATTATCTGCTGATGAGAATCATTACACAAATGCATTGTCTGTAGAATGTAGATATGACAAATGCATCCATTACTGTATTACAATATTTTATTCTCAGATGGAATTGGAAATGAAATAATGAAAATAGATAACAGGCGTATGTCCCATTACCCCTTGCTTAACAGCTTTGTTTTATCAGACATTAAATCAACGATGGCAAGCTGAATTATGAGGTCGTATATTATTTTCATCCAAACTGACATATTCTATCATTTATGACAGCTAACTGGTTGCATGATTTTGTAGTAATATCACATCATTTCTTATATCAGACTCGCAGACAATAATAACTCAATTAATATGTGGCGTTTGACTAAATAGAAAAATATAAATATAATAATAGGAGGGATATTAAGATGTTGAACTGGTTGATAATGGAGATGAATCATGGATAGAGGTAACGATCCAAACTTACGTGGAACTATACTCACGTGCAGAATAAACTCTCCACTGTTATAAGAGAGTATAACAGGAAACACTGCTGTTGGAGAAAGTAGATATGAATGCATTCGACATGTTTAGTAAAGAAACACTCACAATACAAGAGATTTCAGCACCCCAAGTGTATTTGAATATAGAAATTGATCTGAAATATATAAATATCGATAGCACAGTCTGATGTTAGAATTATTCATACATGAGAGTTTGATATTTCTATTTCTATGTTCAAAGCCACTTGGGGTGCATAGATCGCCTTTTCAACATGTTTTTAGGCAGGAATGTTTGTCATTTAAGTAAAACATTTATAACATGTAGAAATTCAATCAATAACTGATGTTGTCGGCATAAAAAAAACCTGCTTTGAACAAAATTTGTTGACGCATCTTTACTGTAGAAGGCTTTCAAACAAGCTAAAAAGTCTGTTGTGACTTTACTACTTCGTCTAATTAAGGATATTTCTCCAAAACGACGATTTCTTAAAACGTGTTTTTCTTAGAGGTACATATATGAACAGATAATGTTTTTTTGTAAAATTCAAATTTAGTTTAGTTGACTCTGAAGATGCTATGTGCATCTGTTGAGTAGAAGGTTATCGCTCGTGGATTGAAATGATGAACGAGATTGAAATGATTAATTTTGCAGTTTGTAGTGGGAAAATGATTGTGCACGCGAGTATAGAACCGGAAAGAGACATGCAAATTGTACTTAGATAGGTTGCGAAAGTCAAAGAGATAAAAGATACTTGGACGACATGCCGCATGACGTCAATGTCATCTATATTCGCGGTAAATGTGCTATAACTATACTTGTATTCCAATTATACACATATCTCAATGTAGTGATGAATTTAAATTGTCTCGTATTATTAACTTAAAGTTCTTCTTCAACTATGAATTCGGAGATTGATAATCGATAATATTACACTATATAAGATACCCACGGTAATACAGCACAGGTGTTCAATGGGCCCGCCAGTTTTCTTTGTGAGACAATAGAACACGCTCTTGATTTTAGACAGTCAGTTAGAGCGTCGCTTATCAAATGACGTCATGTTATACAGGCCGTATAAGTTTTTATTTTTGATAATGTTTCTCGTGACAGTGTCATTAATTTTCAAGATTTAGACTTGCTATACATTCCCGAATGTGATGAAAATATATCTGAAAGGATTCTGAGTTTTTCAATTGAAGCACATGCTAAATTCATGTTGCGACATAATCGGTCGAAAAAGCATGATTTGCCGACGGCAGTATTATTATAAATGCCGATAACTGTTTAAATCGTTCGAATTTAAGTCGTAACAAGCTTACTATTTTGAAAAAATAAACGAATTTTTAAATTGAATTATATCTTCGTCCCATCACTTAATTTTGGATTATACTTACCTATAAGTGTGTATTACAATGTACTTTGAAAATGTTTTGATGTTTGAAATGAAAAATGTCTCCGAATCAAAATGCTACTCAAACCATAACAATTAATACAATCAGAAAATCTTGTACCAATTTGTCGATTTAAGTCCATAAATTTTCTCAATAAGGAACTATAACCTATATGTACTTAAAACCTACTAACTTCTATTTTCACATCATGGCTTCTTTAAGTTGTTTTTTTCTGGCAATAAAAAAGGTTTAAGAACAATTGTCACATAATATCAAGGAACTTTTATTTAATAAACAATATTGAAATGTTAAATAAGTTATATAAGTATCTTGGAAATAATCCGTTAAATGTACAGTTATACGTTTTATTGCACTAGAGGCACTTCATGCCCATCCTTTCCCGTACACTGGCTTACATTAATTTATCAAAATCATTCTTTCATGACAAAACAATTATCAATATTCTGTTCAATGGTCAGTTATTGACTGTTTCATTGAAACTTGACATTCATTCAGATCTAAACAAAATGATTTTCAAGAAAACTACATATTACCTTGACTTATCATACCCCAAAATGATGAAACAACGATTCAACATGAAAGCTACGATGCATATATGTGAGAGATACACCCATACGAGGCGCAAGCCGAGTAAGGCTCCATGGGAAAATGTGTAGAGTATCATTTGATACACGAGGAAAAGTAAGGGTATATCTGTCTTATACCCCACTAACGGTCGAGTGTAAACGGACACTATTTCATAATGTAGGAAACGCACAGCCCAAATGGGGCTACGGGTACGCTCAGCCCGTGCTGCGTTGTATGGTTACCTATGTTTTGGGCTCGAAATGTAATTGATATGGCCCAATGACGGAATTGTTAACGCAGACGCACGTGCATCTTGCTGAAATGTACAGCTAACGCCATAAACTGCATTGCTAATGTCAACATGGCCAAAGTTTAGAGAAAACAGAAACAATTTTCAGTATGTTAAGAAACTGCGCACCCAAAATTAAATAACATTCTTATATATAAAGAAATACATATATTTATGATAGTATATCACGCATTATACGAAGTATAACCGTATTCATTTGGTCATGAACAAATGTACAAAGTCTCAACTGGCCTCGTGGTGTAATGGTTAGTACGTTCGGTCAGAAATCAACAGGACACAGGTTGGATCCCAGGTGTCAATTATAACATTTTATAAAGTATCATCACTTAGATTTGGAAATTAAGAAAATTGACTCCATTGATTTCTCAGTTGTTAAAAGTTTTAGGCTTAATAGAAAAGTGCAGGTATATCAGAAAAAGTGTAGGTATATCAGAAAAAGTGTAGGTATATCAGAAAAGGTATAGGTGTATCTGCTAACACACCTACACTTGTAACAAAAGAAACCATAGCAACGAGACCGGAAGTGGGGTATAAATAATAGTCAGACAATTAAATGCTATAATGATAATATCCCTCAACACATGACTCCGTTATATGCAAACCAAAAAGAGACTTTCAGACGATTCAGTAACAGCATTAATGCTCTTGACATGGCTGACGGCCATTGTTACTTCACATATTTGACTTATTTTCTTTGGTAATGCAAGAGCCTCGGGCGTGTAACTAGTTTAGGCATAGTGCACCTAAATAGATATACGTTCTGACGTCGCATTTCACCGTCGTCAGCTCAAAGTTTCTCTATACATGTAAAATTCCAGTAAAACTGATTATTAAACTAACCTCATTGAAGTTGAAGTTTGATCGTGGTTCTACCGAGTCATGGTATGGAGGTAGGAATTCCGTGACTAGCGTCGAACCATGGTTTCGTCAATATCCAAAGAGCGAATAAACACATCGGATCTACTTCTAAAAGAGCATCCGGGGATTTAGCCCGGTGCTCTAAAATCACTTACTACTTCGCTTCAGACCATGACTCGGTAGAGGTTCAACCAAACATCACCTTAATATAAGGTTTGTTTAATTAGGAATTCTACAATGTCACAGTCTTCCCTCCGTATGAGTAACGACCACAGCTAAACTACATTAACTCTAAAGTATACAGCTGAAGCCATTTATAACTTTTCATACCAACCGTTGCTGTCAACCCACATTAACATGAATGGTAAATAGTCATATTCTGCTAGCTGTGATTCAACCAAGTTTCATCCAGGGATGATCGTATTTCCGAAATGCGACTCTCTGGTCGAGCCCCAGCTTTCATGACAGAGTCCACTGGCAAGTTTCTGGTACACAACAATAGCATCTACGTTCTGTGCATTGGGCGGAGTGTTTGGGAGAGGAAGTGGGGCGCTGCAGTATCACAGGGTCTCTGTATAAACGTCTCTCCGCCACGGGAAACCACACTAAGGTCGCGAATACGGAATCTAAGTTTGATTTTTTTTGTACTTTCAGAACTAAAACAGTAGCGTTTCTTTGCCCGTGAATTGAAATTAAATAGAAGACTTTTGAGTTTGAACATCATCACCGACAACGTTTAAGTTTTGAGGATCATATGAATGTTGTTCCCATACTTTGTAAATAATGGAATATTTGATCTCCAATAAACAAGCAATGTTTCACATAGGTTTGAATAGCATATCTTTGATCTGTTATTGTTCTTGGTTGTGCTTCCCTCATCAAGTCTTATACTGACGAACATGTCCTTGGCTCTTGGAAAATCCTCATATTGATATTCAAAAAGATGAGACTGAATGATACTTCCAGCTGCAATAAAGAAACGATATGCAAGATATTTAATCAACGAGTAATATATTGAGCAGAAAAGGAAGCGCGAGTTTTAATGATTAAAGTTTCTGTTTGCATATCAGCCCATGGTTTGTCCTGTCATTGTTAAATGTCAGAGAACATGTGAAGCTATTGGTACTGTAGAGTACAGATGGTTACTATTGAAAAGTCAAATGGTATCAGTTCGTGAAAATGGACGTCACAAGGTGTCATGGTAACACGATCTCCATGAGTCTGGTAAAATTCAAATTACCCGTGCTGTAATCCGAGACTTGCTCTGTGAAGAGGACCCCAAATTGTGACTCCAGCCTCAATGTTTAAGAAGTTAATGCTTGGCCAAAAAAACGTGAACATTTCGGAAACTGGGAAATTGGCCGAATGCATGCTGAACAGTTTGCAAGGACTGTTTATGTGCTCCTGGATCACCTTGGAACCGAAAAAGAATGCAAAACTTTGAAGTTTTACAAGATAATGTTATCCAGAAGTTTTACACCTGTCACTTATCGTTATGAATGCATGCTGCTAAACACGTTATTAACATAATGTCAACAACATTTGAATGCTCAGATGTTATAAATTTGCTCAATACAGCGTTATCAGTAATTGTTACAGTAGACTCGCGTTTCTTTTGCTGTTGAGTATATTTACGACTGAAAGATAGTTACATCATATATCCAGAAGCCAACTTCTCTGGATTTTTTAAAATTTTGGAAACACGATTTGTTAATATTTCTGATAAGAACACGTCTTTCAACATAGTGTGGATCCTTTGTAAGTTGGCGAAGAAGGAAAGTGAAATAGGACGTGTTTATACTTGTTTATAATGCCCAACAGCAATGATGCGTGTCAATTATATTTATATAAATTTAGCAAATTTATGATTTATCCATTTAACTTTATTGCCATATATTATGTCCAAAACTACTTCGCAAAATGAGATTTCAGCCCAACGTGTGTATTGATTAGACATAAACATTAAATGCAACATAGGACTTCAAATTTGTTTTCGTGATTCCGAACAACAATGATGCATCAAGGAATTACAGTTAAAAAGTATACAGTATGTCGACGCAATTTTGTAAAAATTTCATCAATCATTTAAAAGCATCATATCTTGATGAATGGAATTGTGTATACTTCCTTTACAAAACTCAAAGACTTTCAAAATCGGCAGCAATATTTGTTTTTTAAATTTTTTTCTTTTGCACGGAAGTTTGTAAGATTATGCATTTCAACGAATATTTTTACTGACACTTATGTTGATATCAAAGTACAACGCTGGTTTTCTAAATGAACTTTTTCATCAATACGAGTAAAAGCTATCCTTAGCAACAGTTGCAACAGAGTTGTGGTTATTGTGTGACAACTCGGGACAAACAGAAACATAATGTTTTGTGTTTAATGGTCATGGTTGACTTGTTTTATTGAATTTCTATTTAAGTTTCATAAGACAGGGCCATGTCCAGATACCAGATATACCATATATATATATATATATATATATATATATATATATACACACACACACACACACACACACACACACACACACACACACACACACACACACACACACACACACTCACACACCATGAATTGTTAATATGTAAGTTAATTACGTTTAACCACACATAATTACCATCAATCATCGCAAATATCATTTCACTAAATAATTAATATTCACAGTAATGTAACCTTGCAATGAAAGTTTGGGAAAGAGAAAAGTAGAATCCCCTTATTATGAATACCGTATTTCCTCTAATAAGCGCCCGGGCGCCTATTTTATCAGCACCCCTTGACCCCCGGCGCTTATTAGAGGCCCGGCGCTTATTAGAGACCCGGCGCTTATTAGAGGAAATACGGTAATTTGTTAAAATGTTATGTGTAAGACAAGCAATGTCCGTATTGCATCCAGACGGAATCTCATCACATCATGATTCCCCGTAACGCTAATACATAATACTGTACAAATTTAGCGTACAGCTGCATCGCGAAAGTTTGTTCACCTAAATGAGTATCTTAGAACAAACATCATGTAAGTTGACAACCATTGAAACGTCAATAAAATTACAACGCATACAATGACAGTGAATCGTAATATATCCATGAATAAAATAATCATTCTCAAACGTATTCTGTGTTCATGACGTCAGTGGTGCATGTTTATGAAATTTGGCATTATAAAATAGACAGAAGGGGTCAAATTTTGAAAGTTCAAATTTCATTAATTTTCAAATAAAATGTTTTATTATCGACTAAATAAGAACAATTTCATCACAAATACATTGAATGAGTATAAGAGAAAAGAGGAAATATGGTAGATATATTGACCCAGTTGACCACGTTATGAATATTCCACAGAAGAAAATAAAAACTGTAGTTTTGAAAATATTGACCCCTGGTCACATAAAAAACCTGCCAAAACTGTAACTGTTTACTATGAGGTATCAAATCAGATTGTGTTATGGAACACACAGCTGTTTTCCTATAATGCAAAAATGCAAAGAGATCGGTCTAGTTTTCGCTTTGATATGATTCAAATTACATGATATTTTCACTGAAATACACAATCAGATGAACAAACTATCGGTATGCAGCTGTACATAAACAAGGCTCAACGCAGAACTACTCTCACGAGTATATAACACTATAATTGATTTAGGAACGTCTTCGGTAAAGTATTTAATGGAAAATTTAACAAAATTGAGACACATTAGCGTTTTCAGAACGTCATTTTCTTCTTCAGCAGATAGAAAACTGATTGAAGCTGCGAATAGAATCAGATAATCAAATCGGTTACGGCAGCTTTGTTAACTACGTTTTCTAATTTTTGCACTCCTGAGTAGGTTTTGAAGTTACTTTTAAAAATGATGTTACTGAAATGTCAATTATATTTACAGGGTTAAAAGCTGAGTAGCTTGTAACTACTACTACTACTACTACTACTACTACTACTACTACTACTACTACTACTACTACTACTCCTACTACTACTACTACTACGTCTACTGCGTCTACTACTACTTCTACTACTACTTCTATTACTACTATTACTACTGCTGCTGCTGCTTCTACTGCTTCTACTACTGCTGCTACGTATTGTACTACTACGACTACTGCTACGACTACTACTACTACTACTAAAAAAGCTGAAAAGCAAGTCGTACATATAAGGTTATCTCTAAAGTATAATGTATATTTTTAAAATTATAATTTATCTCAAAGTAAATGGTAGTTTCAGTAAAACAACAACTCAACATATATTTGTTCCTCAATAAAGAAAACCTATTCCATAAGAATAAGATGTTTTAACACGTCCGACCGTAGGATTCGAGTCAAGGCCCGGATTATATATCGCAGGTTACTTCTGACAGCGACACCGGCATGACGCACACGGTACACAGCTGATCGATTAAACTTCCCTTTCTTTGTTGAAATGGAATGCCCCATTTCACTGAGCCGCGGCCGATTTGTGACATAACGTGATCGCCGCAATCAAACCCGTTACAGTGATTTTGGCGCCCAATTATGAAAAAAAAACTTAACTTGCAGTTCCACCAAGCTGGCTCTCAACTGAAATCTGAGACGTGTTCAGTACAGCGAGTAGTCGCGAGTTTTGGCGAGTACCAGCTCCTTAACGACAACGAATTCGCACGTAATCGCGAATACACGCGTGACCATTTTGCAGCAGTCTCGCCAAGCGAGTATTTACGATCCATGATGGAGTCGCGTGTCACAAAGTTTGATTACCTTATATTTCTTTCTTTTATTAGCCCCCTAATTGAAATTTGGTCAATTGCTATGTGCAAGGCACCTTGTGAAGTACTCGCGACATAAGGTTTCCGTTCAGGAGGCGTTCGCGGGTACACGCGTACACGACCAGCGAGAAAATCGCAGTCCTGAACACGCCTCTGATCAAGGGTACCTTTTTTTGGCGAGCACGATCGGTCGTAAAGATTGCAAGTCGGTCTCAACTCGGTAGTGCTCTGGTTCAACACAATTGCCAATTTTCTATGCGAGCGGCTACGACCAGGCTGTGACCTGCACAAAAGTTTTTGTCATCGATCTGGGGCCGACCGACTAGCAAAGCGACTAGTATGACGTTTTACGCATTTTAGTGCAACCAAGTTGTGACAGTTACAAGTCTTGAACGACTACAGTAGGACCATGGCGACATTTTTCACAACCACATTGAGACACATGCGATGTCATCACTGAAACCCAACAAAAAATTACAGTATATTGGCAACTGCCCTATAGCTATGGTAAGACACTGTCAATAATAAACAGGAATTCGTCGACAGCATTGAAGCATGAGAATCCGGATCTGTTTCAGAACTACGCGAAGATATTAGTCGAGCTCTTTGAGGAAACTTTGGAAAGCATAGAACCCTATAATATACTATATTTGTTGATGACACCAATTGCACAGTACACCCTCTTGGGATGCGGGGTTGAAACTCACACCAACGTTAAAACACTTCGGTAAGAAGGGAGGGAGGGGGGTGGGGGTAGAAACGAGAACAATTTTCCGTTGATATTGAACAACAGATTTAAAAACTGTGCGAATGTGCACGATTGTCCCTTAAGTTCAATTGTAGTTTCCTTTTAAATTTTAAATGATATGATTTCTTGGGGAATGCACGGAATTCAAATGTTCCCAGAATTGGTAGAAATTATAATCTTTCTTTTTGCTGACAATATTATTTACAATGGTTGGTTTACAGAATCAATTTAATATCTTAGAAAACCACACAATGGAAGTTTTATGTTAATTTGATTAAAACAGAAATTGTGAGATTTAGGATGGACGGCGGTCTAGTTATCGCAAGATAACGTTGGTTTTATGATACATATGTATATCCAATCAGTATTCTTAATTAGGGTTATTGCTTTCAGACATATTGGATTGAAATACTTTAGTACAAGTTATATAAGTGTTTTCAAAAGTTTTTGTCATTTCTAAAGACATAAAAACACACATTCCCATTTTGTAAATATATGTATGAGAAATATGGGGGTTTCAGAATTTAAACATGTATGAAAGACATCTTCTGAAATGTGCTTACATTATGTATTTAAATCTGGATGATTTGGGAAAACATACTTGGACAACTGATATAAGAAAATGTTTTCATGTAGTTGTGCCAGACAATGCAACTGGTAATGAGAATATATTTATTAATGAATTTCAACAGATCAATAGATCAATCAATCAATTAAGATCAATGGATCGATATGTTTAACCAAGATACGTCAACCGTATATTCAAACTCTCGATATGAATATTACAGGACCTTTAAATCGCAACTCCATCCAAACAGTTTTCAACAATTACACCGTATAGTTTAAGAACAATGTCCGTAAAGAACATAGTATACTGCAATACTTTAATAAGTCATTTTATGACAACTAAACGTGCGCAGAAAAAAGGTGTTCAATCTCAGTTATCATATATATTTAATCTGGCAACGGAGTATCCTAGAACTTTAAGATATTAAATCCATGTACTTTATACAGAATAATTACATTCTATGATGTGATAAATTATTGTTCTCCAGATTGAAACTGACAAATGAGAACGTAATTGAGGGAACTCGCCGTTATGTAGACATGTATGTATGGCACAATTGTATGTTCTGTCAATCTGTTATACAGTGTATGTTATTTACCTATCAACTTTCATCGTGCACCATATTTATCATATAAACTTGTTCGCTGATATCTGTACACTATTTGATGTGAAACAGACAGTATGTACGTATTCTAAAAGACAAATTAATTTTTTTATATTAAATAATGTTACAAATGGCCATACAGGCCTTGAATATGTATCGATTGTCAATGTACCCAAAATATTTTAACAGATGAATTATAGCCATACATGTATTCATATTTCCTCAACCGAAATCGTTACATACATCAATCTATTTCAGACACTAGTCTCAAGTGGATCTCGTGAGTTGCACACAATATTAATTTCAAATTTATTTAATTATGAAATGCACCAGGAGCGACTACATCCAAATGAAATAAATATAAATGAGCACAAGTATGTCTCCTTGAAGTGAATAAGTGTTAAAATCTGGAAATCTGGAGTCTAGAAACACCATATAAGGTGATTTTAGAGTGAGATTTTCTTCTTCTATATTGCGAGAGTGATGTCATCTCTAGTCTGCATATCAAATATCACTTGACCTTTAGAAATGCTTTTTTTGTCAACTGCAAACGTAACGTTCTATCGAATACAATGATGTTTTGTTGTTCACTGTGTTTTACACAAAGTAATAAACGCTTGATGAAGAAATAACACTCTCCATGGACTATTACTCTCTCAGTTTCCTGCTGTAGTCAATTCGACTCTACTTGATTAATTCAAACATCATTCTAAACTAACTAGTCTGCTATAATGGTCCTAACCAATCAAGTAAGTCCTTGTTTACTCGAGGTAAACAAGAACACCGGCCCATATGACAAGTCAAACAACGTAATCATGAAGTGTACGGAGCATCCGTATTTGTGATGTACAGGTGGTTGCAAGACAATTTACAACATTGATATAATCAGTATCAATCGACTCTTAATATAAGGTATGCTCATTTACAGGATACATCACTTCTTATCTGATAATGATTTTCGACACGAAGGTAAACGCAATATATTTATGTTTACATTTTGTATGACTTGTGTATATTAATATATATATACAGCGACCCTTTAATATCAAGACTGGAATATATTGTAGGTCAGGACAGATGGTTAAACTCATAACACTTACTTTGAGCTTCAACATTTGCTATTTGTCTTTATAAGTCAACGGATGACAAGTACAATGCACCAGTCAAATGAAAGTTATAACCAGTTATACACTGGTAAAACGTCCTAGATTTAATTTTAGAAAAGGTGTCATTTACCATATTGGCATCAGTGATAAACCATGCTTTGCTATCTAATGTTCAGTACCCATTATATATATTGCTAATATAAAATAACTCATCTATCACCTTGGAATATGATTTGATAATATACACGTGTTTTTTTTAATAAAGGGATAGTTCGTGATAGCAGTGAATAAATAAATGTATATCGTGTCCATTTACGTAGTACTAGTTAATCCCTCACGTTTGTCATCCTAGATAAAAAAATATGTTTTTTTTTATCTTTAATGAATCATAAATCAAAACGACTTAATCGATAAATACATGCTTTCGTTTCAGCAGAAAAAAACAACTTTTGTGGTCTTATGGATGAGACTAGAGTTTCTAATAAGTCACCAACTGAGTTAAAAGTAAGGTATAGACATCTTTGAGTCACCATACGATGTGATGCAATTTTCATGTGCTTATTCCGTTATATTTCATAATTTGTGGAACTGTTCTTTTGAAACATTGCACAGCCATATACGCACACACCAAGAAGACTTAACAACATTAGGCCATGTAATACAGTGAGAAGGCCACTGAAACCTCTTTGACACGATATGGTCATTCCATTATGATTTCCTCGGGATCAAATGGTTTCCTGATTCGCCGAGTCTGTGGCGGGCCGGCTTGTCCACGGGCAGTTGGGCTATTTGTGATTGGCGCTGATCGATACCAAGCCAGGGGACTGTCCCTGTTGTAGTATTACTACCAATATTCCATAAACGTCTGTTTCAGCACCTTGGCAGACCATTTGGCCTACCGTTTGATGATTCCCATGACAAGTGTAATGTTTGCTTTCATCAAACTAGGTCACCTAACGCTTCGCATCTCAAATGCATTGAGAACCTTTTAAGTGTGAATGCGCCCAGATTGCTTCCGATTTCATTTGCAATCGAAGCATTAATATATTAAATCTCCGCAAGAATGAGCTAATAGCAATGTCTGCATGACTCACCTCGTTAGGGAAAGGGGACTCAACATAGTGATATCTCTTACTCAGATGTAATATTGTCATATATGTACACGGTGATACATTTCATTTGCAATTTATAATTAGTAGTATCTCTCACAAAGCTGTATGCTGGAACATAAACAAGAAGTCTAAACCGTAGCACCTGTAAGAAAGGTATTTAAAATAAGGATATTGCTTCTCTTGGATAAAACGATGTCGCCTAATATTTTTCGTCCTGGTAGTAGGTTTTACGTAATACATCATCAAGTGCATGACTCACAATGCTATGAAGTAAATATGTAGATATGCTCAGTGCAAAACTGTATGATTGTGAAGCGTCTAAGAGTGAGAGATTTGCATATAAAATAGGGCGATATCAAATCATGTTTATTCAATAGCATTTGTATAAGAATATACTTGCAATTGGGTGATTTCTCATATCAAATTGTATGGGTGAAAGCGTAATTACAAAATGCGTTTTCTAACAGAAATCTATGTGATCGACATAGTTGGACGTAGTGCAAACCACGACTCTACTCGATGAATGGAATAATTAAACATAATCCATAATTCATAACGCAGGCACCTATTTTATCAATTCTAGAATCAATGGTCAATATATCGGAATACCAACTTACATAAACGGTACATTTCCCCACCTTTCTGTATTTGGAGTATTGAACATCTTACTTATCGGCTGTAGTCGGCTATAGTCAATGTCATTTATACATTTGTAGAGACTATAACACTATTCAAATTGGTAAAAAAAGTGTAATTATTTTTATACTCATTTGAATATAATGGTGACTGTTCATTTGAAGAAACACCCTAACGTAAATATAATTATATAAGACATGTTTCTCGGAATTTGTTTGTTTCGCATCATCTTCTCGACTTTCATGTTTAACTCATACCAGCTTGTACTTATGCATTTTGTATAATATAATTTATATAACATGAAATCTCCACATATAGATATTATACAATGTTTCTTTTCAACATTGTAAAACATTGTACACGAATATGTTAAACGTCATTCTCGAATGCTTTCACGGGACGGTAAAATACATTATGCAATTTCAAATTGTCTGAAAGGTCACCGTCCGTTTCAGAAAACTTTATGACGTTGTCAATTTCTTCCTGTTAAAGTTGTTAAAGAAAACTATTTAAAAGGCTGCCATCACTTTCACAACCTCTGAGTAGAAACCAGATTCAGTGACATTTACGGGACGAGAAGCCAGAGCTAAATGCATCCAATTCTTGAGCACACAGGTAGTAATAAATGGAATCTTTTATAAACAAGCGTTGATGCGTGGTACTAAGACGCCGAGCATCTTTCAGTGAAAGGTGTTGACCCGTACACGGCATTTAGGCATCACAGTACAGAGATAGGCTTATTGATCGAGACAAGAAGTGAAGTTAGCGGGCTGGCAGGCAGTGTTTGTCACATCACTTAATGGGTATCCAAGCTAGTTAGCCGACACTATATTTAGCAGGAAATCTCCGCCCCTTTGCGATTTTATAAAGTTGTAACCTATATCGTTACTACAGACCGGGGGACACCGTGACGTCAATACCATCTTAAAATCTCTTCCTCCGCACGCTCAGTAACCGTGGAAACGAGGGTAAGCTTGGCAAGATATTTCAGGTGGACCATACTCAGTTACAAGAGGCACTTTAAGGACGTTCCTAAGGGTTCTTGCATCTCACCAAAGTAATTGTATGTAGCCATGTGGCGCTACGAGCCAATGTCGTCACTTGTTTAGCATGAGCAGTGGAGCAATGGGAACAGACGGTGTGTAAATTGATTTATACTCTTAGTTGAAGTTTATCAATTTTCTCATCCTTATTGCAAGGAAACGGGTCTTAAGGAGGATGTTTGGAATACGACACACCTGTATTCTCGAGTTGATTATCATACAGAATGGATGAGAACATACACACTGGAAGCAGGTGGCCTGTGTATATAAATGATCGCCTCGACAGGTTAGGAATAAACCGTACGTGCAATTCAACAGGTAAACAGCGTAGCGAAGCCTCACTGACGGCAGAGATTACGAGACAGGGATGAAGGAGCAGATGCCACAGCACAGGGAGTAAATTCAGAGATAATACGTCTTGATACCAACCCTCTTCTGGAGACAAGAATAGGATCCTGTGGGACGGTGCCAAACAATAGCTAGGGTGAAGCTGGGCTGACCTGTGGAGTGGAATCGGTTTCCAGGAGATGCAGGTATGCCGGCTAACTGAGGGGAGAATAACGAGACCCTCAAAGGTGTATGGAGACAAGCTGCTTCCTGACATCCACTTCCTCGCTGCAAGACAACTGACAAAACAATATGTTGGAAGTTTGTGAAGGCTTAGCACTCACCGTTCAGATTTAATATTGCGGAGTTAAAGTTATCCCGGAGCGCGTGTTTTGTAGAAAAAAGGCTTAAGTTACCAAGCAACTGACAAGCGCGAGTACGGTTTATGATGTGCCAGCAAAGTTAATGTGGTAATGAGGAGAGCAAGGCAAGGTTTATTACTCGATGGAGGACTAGTGGACAAGCGATACCGCAAATCATATCAGAATCTGGCATAGTCAAGAACATTCAACAATTCTCGTACGTGCAGTTGGCGAGAAACAACGCTTTATTACTACACCGTGGTCACGGGTGTGACAGAGAGCGAGTACCGCGAGAGCTTGAAAGTGTCCAATTTATGATCAATACCAGTATTTATTCAGTGATGCAGTATGTAGCGTAATTGCCATTATGATGTGACAGGTGGCTTTTGTCTAAACGTAGCTGTGCACATCACGTGTTATCATACTAGCTTTTATCTCTCCGTCCGCGAACAAAATTGCCTTGAAAATGATGGGATGTTTCAATTCCAAGAAACTGAAGAATGTGACTGTGAGATCGGATAGTAAACGCTCCCGTGGGAGCGGCAAACGCTACCTGCCCCAGGATGGGGAGGACACGAACCCCATCCCGTCCCCCCGGAAACTACCCGAGGATCGACCAGAGTTCACAGAGCAACAGAAAGAGCTGGTGCTGGAAACATGGAAAACAATTCAGGAAGATATTGCAAAGGTTGGAGTTGTCATGTTCATGAGGTAACTATTCAGTTCCCTAGTTTTAGTCATGTTAGACACTCTGTTAAATGGACACTGCTAATATTTCTTTTGGAAACGATATTCGAAAAGGTGTGTTTTCAACATGCATTATTACATGAAATAACTGGAATTTACTTCAATTACTCCTTGGTGTACTGGTTAAGTGGTCAGTGTTGTAAGAGCATGTATAACCTTATATTTGTCTTTGATACGTGCCAAATACCATATGTTACGATAAAAGTTCAAAGCATCCCAATCGACATGCATATCCATCCCCTAATGCCAAATATAAGTCTTCACTTGTTTTCACTGGTCGAGCAATGGTGTTATGAATACATGTGTAAAAGCCAAAATTACATGCGCTATGATCATATACGCTAGTTATGGTCTTTGAAGGGCATTTAGAAGTGCCATATATAAGAACAGGAATACTTTCTGGATACAAACTTCTTTAATGTGAAAATACACGACGTTTCGAAGTATATACTCACTCCTTCCTCAGGAATTAAAAACATTCCACCTGATGAAGGAGTGGGTCTATACTCCGAAACGTCGTTTATTTTCACATTAAAGAAGTTGTTAACCAGAAAATCTTCCTGTTCTTATGCTGGTTATATTACCTATTAAATTCTATCCACCTAAATCTGTCTTTCGTATGATGATTTCCAAATTGACGTTTGACTAACTGCTTTTTTCAATAATAATGAAGGCTTTACACTTTTATATCGTCACTATACGGACCGATTAGCATTACAATGGGAATGTTCAGTTAGAGTAAGGACTTCCCTATAAATTAACACACCATTGATATATATAATACTCCATCAAAATACTGCCTGTCACTTTAAGGATACACTGTCCAACCACGACCACACAACAGAACATATAATAACTATTAAAATGGAGGTAAGTAAACAATTGCTTCGCTAAATAAGCCATGTCTTATATGTTAGTTTAAGAGGTCCCTCCTCAAGTCTGTAATGGTGAAGAGAATTTTCGCCCAAGCGCATCCTTACTGAGGCTGTCTGGAAACGGCTGGTCTCTAATGGTATTAATTATTCAAAAGTCCTCAAATTTTCAGTATTAGCAGACATCTCTCAGCTTTGTTTCCTCCGGGATGTAGTAAAATTATATGTTTTATGAATGAACGTTAGGATAAGTATTTGATACCCATTTAAACTGATTCATAACTTGAGTTTGTATTGTTTGCATTTTCATCTGAGTCCTGTTGTGTAGAAAAATAGAATGCAAAAATATCGAGATATTTTTTTCAATGCTCATTCCAGTTATATTCATGTAACACAATGTTGTATTCGTATATCCGGTCAGCGTTTCTGGTAATAAACACTAGTACAGGAAATGAAGTACAAACTTGTCTAATATTCACGTTTTAAAACAATAGACAATATAACACTGATTTCAGACGTTTAGGATGAATTGTCATTGAGCATGACATATACAATGTATAATGAATAAATACAACAATTACAGTATATTTACAGAGCTATCACTCCGTGAATATGTGAATCTGTGACTCCGACATCTGCTGTCATTCAAAATCAAGTACATTGATAATTATATTCTCTGAAGTCGATACAGCATATCTTTTGAATAATTCATTATGATAGAGTGAGTCTTGTTTAGTCATGTAGAAATTATATATCTTTAGTGCATATTTTAAAAAACCAGTGGCAATCGCCACTAGTAAACTGATGTACATGTAATTGCCATTACTGTTCATGCACATGTCACAGTTTCAGTCCATTCCAAATGGAAGGTTTTATGGACGGTTATATACATATATATATTCATATGTTCTATATATGGTGTGTGTTACAATGATTCGTAATTGACGTATTTCAAAATGTAATTTTACAGCTAAATTTTCTCAATATAAATATCAGACAAAATCAATATCAACGCATGGCATCAAATGTACTATTTTAGTGCAACATATACTATTATATACTGAAATGTGGCTGCAATATTCATATATATATAATAAAAAGTATATTTACGTGTATTCCATAACATCAAAACTAGGATATTGTACATCCGAGGAACAAAAACGCTTGATCATGTGTGATCTATCATGGCACTTTAATCTGAGTATAATTCGTGCTACAATCATAATGGCTACGATGATTCTCAGCGCATACTAAAGTAAAATACGTCCTGACTTACCAACTTGCTTTGATACAACGATTAGAAATGAAGCTGGTACAATGGTTGGCGCAAAGGCGAAACTATTCCCATGCTAACTGCTTCATGTGTGCCATATTATCGTGTTCCATACAAATAACACAAGGAAACTTGCACAATGGCTAGGCTTACGTGATACATAAACTAAGAATACACGAGTTTGGCAGTAA
Organism: Gibbula magus; assembly: GCA_936450465.1. Taxonomy (NCBI): domain Eukaryota; kingdom Metazoa; phylum Mollusca; class Gastropoda; order Trochida; family Trochidae; genus Gibbula; species Gibbula magus. Next base: position 61,739,136 of record OW388291.1, read on the forward strand.
TTGAGCCGATACTGCACGTATGTCAACTATTACCATAACCATGGTCAACCATTACCATAACGGTAATGAATTATTAACATAAAACTGAAGTCAGTTCATGCCCCATTCTATTGCATCTCCCAATTGCAGACACATATCCAGAGATCATGATCCTTTTAGCTGGCGTTTTAGTAGCTTATACCGTGTCATTAAACGAAATGTATCCTATTAACCCTATAAAAAGATATAAACTGCCTCGTTAGTGACATTAGATTACCGTAGTAATGTATATAGCTATTTGTTTTATAGTTAGTTTTTATAGAAACTATATTTTGCTTAATTGAAGTATCTATTTAGTAATTATATAAATTGTAACAGTTACGTAAACGTAAGACATACATTCGATATGTATTACATGAAGGTTTTCAATTTAGTCATATTATGTCATGAGACCGCAGAATCAGCAAGTAATCTGTAAAAAAACTCCAACAGTACTCACTAACATTAAACATTCAAGCATTCACCTACACCAAGAGTGAAACGTTACGTAATCAATACTTTATGTTTGTCATTGTTCACAACATTTTAACATTGCTTTCTTGGACATAGTTCACAATGCAAACTGACAAAGTTGTCACATTTAATCCCCATATGTTTAACGTAAAGACCTACAGGTTCAGACGTTAAGCTTATCGATGTGTGTGAACACACACCATGTTTGTTGATAATGCGGATAGGAATTGCTTATAGTAACTCACCAATACTTTACCTGAAACAACCTTAATGGCTTTGTCATATAGAATTATACACGTTAGTGACTGACTGTCAACATGGATTTTCCTCTCATGTCATATTCATTCTTATCGTAGAAGTTTGTACCAATTAAGGTTTCAGCCTTTTGACTAAATTATCTTGGAGTATTTGTTCAATATAAATGCATGTAAACCTTTAACGCATTAGCAATTCCATACACGGTCAGATAACTATACTAACTGTACCGTCGATCTAAAATATTCGCATATTCTGTATTCAATATAATGTAATACGACAAATGAAATGCAAAATGACATTTCTCCATTAAATAAACGGTCCCTCAATTCTGAAATATGTATTACAGGCTTTAAGCTTTTTAGATCGCTATATAGGAACATGCCTCAAACACAATATATTAAAGCGAGTTTGACATTTAAAATGAAGTTTGATCGAGAATGGCATTCATGAATAAACGTGTGATTCAGAATCATTCAAAATGTCAAGCAGTGTGTATCTGCCGTCACTCATTGATTTCTACAGCCTTCTCAAAATATGCTTTGACTTTTCTGAATAATTCATTCTTTGAAAAAAAGTTTCAAAAGAACGATTAAACAAGCGGTGCCTTTACCGCTGGAGGTTTTGTATCCTCCTCCTCCTCCTCCATGCTGTGTTCGATGTAAATATCTCCACACGGAGCTCCATACCATCAGACAAAGTGTCTTTATTCACGACGGTGTATAACGGGGTATTGATTGACAGGAACTTAAGACAAAACATCAAACACCTCGGATGTCTATGTAAGACGGCATCAAACTTAACCCACAAAGTGTTTGGATTTGAGTGTTTTACACAGATGTGAATGCTCATCAATATTTCATGCAGTCAATCTTCACAGTGTGTCTCGAACCAGGACCATCCTTTCCATCGAATTGGTTTCTATATCAAGGAAATTGCTGTATAAAACGTCGAAGGGAAGTCAGTTTCAGACAGGTCTCTGTCATGAATGAATCGATTGGATAATTAGGTGTCATGCATTGTCGAAGTAGTTACGGGGTATAGGGTTTTTGAGGTTAAGACGTTAAAATATTATTTTATTAACTTGACAATTCGTAAAAAGGTCAGATAGAGCAGATAAAGTAAGACGTTTACCTTTCTGTATCGACATCATGCATATTGCGATAGTGTGTGTATAAATGACCTCAGATAAAAGTTTAAGGTATGATGTCGTTTTCTTTTCTATATGGAGATTATTCGGATGGCGATATTATTGTTTTACAAATTCTAGAATCTATAAAAATCGATATTACCGGATATGTTGCTAGGGACACAATTCAAATTGCAATCAGACTATTTACCTGGCACTGGTATTGTAAAAATATCTCATACATACACAATATCAATACATAAAAACGACCCATTCGCTGTTAACAATTTGCAATGAGAATGTCGTCAACAATCTGACTTGGAATCACTGAAAGGTAACTGGGCAAATTAATCGAAATCATTTAGGATAATTTGAAATCGTTGATAGGTTGTCAGTCTACAATTTCACAGTTGATTAGATTTGAATGACATATTGCATGACAGCATGTTTATAATATAACCACATTTGAGATCTAAATACGCTTGATGCACATGGGACTAAAGCGCAAGATCAGATCACGAATATGTAAAAGGTTGACTGTCTCATTAGGATATATCTGCAATAGTTCTATCACTATAAGCTACCATGCAATCAAACATCACTGAACGAATACCCTCTTAACCGTCGAATATTCAATTCACTGGAAGAAAAAGACATGGAGTTTACATGCAAAATACACGATCTAAAAGGGCAAACTGCAGTATTGCTGTATGATTTTACATGTGAAACACGTCATTGTCGATGATACATAATTTGAGATGACCAACAAATCGCGATGATTCTTAGCGTGACAGCGTCTATTTCGTTCGATTATACCTTCAAAGAAGTCAAGTTATTTAGAGATGTCTGCAATATTGCTGCCTAAGCTTGTTAATGACACATGTCCACATATCAGCCTATCGGAGGGAATCAATACGAGAACGCGACAGCTGTATATTTGATTGCGCACAAAATGTCGGGGAGATGAGGAGTTGGCTTGTCCTTTCTGGTACTCATACACTATTTGGGACTCTGCTTCCTTCCTGACTCAGTGCAATATAGTATCACATCTTCCCAAAGCTCAAGGATTCATAGGAAATTATGGATTGGCTTAGTTCTTCGATGCGATAAATAATCTAGGCTGGATATAACTAACAGTGGGAGAAGGCTCATGACCGACCGCTGAGCATAACATTAAGAAGGATTAAATATCGAGTGGGTGCTATTACATATTGACATGCGACGTGTTCGTTTATCACCATATGACTCAGTCTCTCGTTTCCAGTTACCTAATATAGTAGGCTACACTGCAACATGGCGATGATTTAAAACGTTATAAAATGACAGCTGCATTTGGTAATATTATGAAAAGGAAAATGTGTCCTAAATATTAATTTGCTCCACAAGTGGCAACCCGAACGGCACCGGGTGGGGAAATCACTATAAAATGTTATCTCTAAAGTGAACTTTTAGTACTATTATTATTCAGCTTGTGTTTGTTCATCCTAGGTCACCCAGGTCTTAAAGTTCCGATACTCTACACTTTATCACTCCTGGGACGTTTCAACAGGAAAATCGACTTACATTATCCGCCCTCGCTGTGTGTGAGCCAATTAAACAGCTACGTCAGTTGGTTCTGCGAACATCTCAAAAGCCACATTTGGTGACAATTCCAAACTCAACTGATATGTTTGACTTTTCAGCCAATGAGATGGCAAGTTTGCCATCGAACTTTTAAACGTCAGTCCCCGAGTATAGACTTAATAGAATGTTTTAAACTTCGTCATCTCTTGCCACGCCGTTATTCTTTTTCGTCATAAGAGTGCGAATTCCCTGATGAAACGTCCAAGGAGTATGAAGAGAAAATATCTGAACATTAAAGGGGCAATAGCACGTTCTTTCGTCGATGAAATGTATTTGAAATAAAATGTCACCAGTAGTAAAACAACCTTCTCTCTTCGGAAAATCAAGTTAAAAAATGAGTGTACATGATTCGGTTAAGCCATAATTCGGTAAAGCCATGGGAAACGGTTTTGTAATTTGAAATAATAAAATGTGTTCACAATAAAATGGTCGCCATAGAGTTTTTGCTTTATGCGCAACATCGTTATTACCACAACGGATAATTGATTTGTGCAATAAGGTGTTTTACAGTAAATTTAAATGACATAAACTTTTAAAGGGAAAATTAAAAAAAAAAAATTTTGCGAAACAAATGCTAGGCCCCTTTAAGTCACGTGTGACCTAAGATGTGTTCGCTTATAACGATGTTTCAGTACTGATAGGAAATAAAACAGAAAAAACGTTTTCAAGGTATTATTAAGTAATTAAGTTATTCACATATACACTGACGTTCAGAGAAACCACAATTTTAAATAAAATATTAATTCATCAATCGGAAAATAACGTTTTATAATATAGAAATATTTCTTTCAAATGACACTGTGACAATAAATAATGAATTCACACACTCAAAAGATTAGTAATAGGAACATTCAGTTTTATCATAGAAATCACACAATAATAATATTTTATTTACCATACACTATAAGTAACAGCAAATCATTTCAACAGAAAACGTACTTATCGAAACACTATATTTATGAAGTTGGACATAAAGCTAACAGAACATATACCATTCACTAGATAACAAAAACTGACAACTACAGATGGGCGAACACAATAGTATCCCACCTCTGTTAAAATCATATTTGCTGAAAGCTCGCTGAAAAACTCTGATAGTGTGAAATGTAATGAGTATGGCTAAAATGTTGAGTTTTCTTTTTGTTTATTTTCAACCATTTCTATTAAATCTGATAAACGAATGGAAGGGAGACAGAAGTCGATGATTAATGAAAGTTATGAAACAAGTATCTAATTTCAAGCACTGGTTGGTAACCTAAATAAATTGCTAAGCGTAGCTTCGGGACCGACATAAATCTGTGAAAATATCAATATTTTTTTTTCTTGGGACTTTAAATGTGGACACGTTGCTTGAAGGAAGGGGAAACTTTGATAAACTATGTCTATTTCGAAATCGTTTTCCAATTTGGACGCTGTCACCTTTATCAATATGGCATCCGTAGATATCTGGCGCTAATGTAATCGGTCTTCTACTCGAAAGAAAGCAACCACTAAACGTTTCCAATCGTCCAAACACCCAGTGGCTCTACGTAACCCGCTCATAAAACTTCTAACTATGGTTCGAGGCTACACACATGCTGGGGACGAGGCTGCCACTTGCTGTCTGCCATTAATGATGCCCCTGGGCAGTTTGAAAGCGGAGTGCTCTTTCGCCATCTATTTGACAACACTAACCAACGTGGTGGGTTTTATCTCCTGCTTGGAGGTCTCTGGTTGAGCTGTTTCCATCCTGCATTGATTCCATGTAGGGGAGAAGTATCTTATTGAAATGCAAACGATGTAGCCCTAACTAAGGATTTAATTAGTATTTCGATGTAGGTAAATGTCAAGACTAGCTACAAGTAATATTTCTCCTCTTCCTCCCAATAACTGTCATCGTTGTGAACATTAAGAGTCTTAAGATCCCATTATCCTTTGGCTGTAACTATATAATCAATGCGTAATACTTACCTTATCCGCGTATATCGACTAGGAATTCGATGTCTCAACTAATAATGCTGCGACAGAAATGCGGGGTTTCTTAATTTGTGATTTTGATACGCTACTCATAAATTTCGTGGTGCACCCTAGTAACAATAATCACCGATGATGATAATTTAAATGCATTGTTATTAAACAGAACATGTAGTTCAACAATAACTCGAGATAAACATGGCTTCACTTTTCTGACTCCTACGGAGTTGTACTTCAACAAACCGGAAAGGAAATCTATACTGTATTAAAAAAACATGTTTTTATTGGTTCCAAGGGTTACATATATAATTTATGTATACAATGTCAAGATGTCAGCTGCATTTATAAACAATGGACAGGTTGAGTGTCAAGAGATTCTTGTCATATACAAGTATCAGCATAGATGATGTACAGGAGGTACCGGGTAGACTAGATAAAACTGGAATATAGTTTGAGGACAACCAAGTACTGAGAGGGGAAGGCCCCATTTGTGATTGAAATCTTCTATTTTCTTTTTCTTTGTGGATATATGATTTTCCACAAATACAATTTGCTTTAAAGTCTTTAAATATGAATTAAGATTGGGAGATATATTCTAGATATTGTATGTGTAAATATGTCTTCTTTTTGAAATAATGATGTGATTCAAATATCTATTTTGATGCAGAGTGCCAGACCAAACCATGTATGTTGATAAAAGCAAAGGATGGGGAAAAACATTGTTAAGCCAAATTTGAAGATTTGTCCAAAAAGTGTGGGTACCCAGTACACATGGCAAACACTCTCATTTTCATACTTACGAAAACATCATAACCTGTTATCTACTTTTTCAATTTTGAGCAATTCTCTTATTGTATAAATAATACCATGTAGAAACCTGTATTTGAAATCTATAAGTTTTGTATCTTGTAATCCCTTTCTGTATATTGTGAATATATTTTCCCAGTCAAAGTCAATTTCAGGGAATACATTTTGCCATTTATTGCAAATAGCTGGATGTTTATCAGTGGAGAAAAGTTTATTATAAAAAGACCTACATCATTTTTGTGCTAATATAGCTAATATATATACTTTGTGAATATTTTAAACTATAATTGTTGTTGACATGTTATTTGTAACCCATGCGTATAATGCTAAGCTCCAGACGAGGGAGCAGCCTTGTGTGTTGCCTTTTTATTAGGAGCTATGGCATTCTTATAAGGAACTTCAAAGCGTACACATGCTCAAGTCATGGGTGTGTTGTTCGACTCATTAAGAAGGCCGAATGGCTGCAATCAGATTCTGCTATGCCATCTGCGACGTTTCCCGTAGGCTTTGTAAAGTATTTTCATCCCTACAGTGCGTCAGTCAGTCTTGAAGTCGTTTTTAATTAGATAAAAAGAAAAGGAGGATAATCCACAATTATCCCTATTGGGATTACATAACAGACCACCAATGTAGAAAGATATGGCAAGAGAAACCGATATTAAGAGGCAGATAACGACAGGTCCAGTATCAGCGCCAAGGACGTGTATGAACTAACGAATGGATAATTGGCTTACAGTGAGGACATATAAGAACCTACTTATAATTTCTTATACATATAACACGTGAATGTATACAGTGTGCAATGTATATAAACTGCCCGTCAAAATAAAGTACTCACCTCGGTTGCACGTATATGAAGTGTCCGATGTCATAATCTAAAACTAAAAAGTACAAGTGTTCAGTCAGCAGTTAAAAATGAAATTTAAAATTTAAAATTTCTTAAACAAATTATTGTTTATGATACACAAGTGTTCATCGACATCTGAGACATATTCTATGTGAAAATCATTAAAAGTGCCTAAATTCTGCATACATTTACAACATTTTAACCATGGTAGAGGTCATGTTGGTGTAAATTTCATTTCTTACGGCTGTCTTCAGTTAACAAAGATATTTTAACTAAAATGTAACCACAGTCACCAATTAATTCATTCAAACTACTGCAGATTAGCATTATTACCATAGTCAAATGTATTGGTTTATTTTAGATTTTAAATTAATCGAAACCAACTGATGTGAGAACTTTCTTTGGCCTGGCAGTTTCCCATATGAAATCGTATTCAAAGTTTATAAAATGTGATTTTATACAATGTTTAAATATGTGAATGTATACAACGTTTATACATGTGAATGAAAAGAACATGTGACTTTATACAAACTGTGAATTTATAGAAACTATGAATATTGAAAATGTAGCAAAATGAATATACAATACAGACTAATGTTTATACCTGGTTTATACTTGTTTTATTGACCTGAGAACATAACCGAGGTCAATATTGCTTTTTTCCAGGTAGGTTTTGAGGAGATATATGCATAGGTACTATTGGAGATTGGAGTTACTTGCCCTTGGAGGTTAACGACACGTTTGAAAACGCTCTCATGTTTTCCTTTGAAAACCGCAAAACGAAAGGGTATTTGAACATCTGAATTTGTCTAATCAAATATTCGTACATCGGCGCCTGTTCTGAAGAGGTAACATGGTGGATTTGGCCACATACAGAGCCAGAATTGGAACTTTTCGTCAACCATCCGGTACTCGGCAGGTGAGCCACGTTGACGGGTACACGCCATTCACTCAACGGCACGATCGCGATTCTGATTACATGCCTTATCGTATGATGATATGCTCTCTGATGTTCACAGTACACTTGTCACTTTCTGCGCTCATCATCTATAACCAGAAGGCTATTTACAATTTTTCATTTGAACAATTTATGCCGAAAGAAACAACATTTTATTGTGTTACATGTGACGTCACCAACTCAAACTGTGACCTAGTTCTGTCTATCTACCACACCGCACGTGCAGCACAGGATCGAGCTTTGTGCTTACTCGGCGACGACGCGCTTCCCGTGAGAGTGATCGTACAGCGTTTGTTGTGTGCGAATGATATTGAGTCCAACCCGGGCCCTGTTTCACTTGATGAAGTTCAAGATAACTTACTCGCCGCAATCAACAGTATGAAGTCAGAGTTAGCCACCGTCCAAACTGATCTAAGTTCACAGATCACATCTCTGCGTAAGGACATTAAAGTTATTAACTCTAAATGTGACCAACTCGAGGAATCTGTAACGGATATTCGTGGAGACATCGACGTCATACGGCAAAACCATGATACTGTGAACGAGGACATCGATGCTCTCGCCTTGAAGCTCGATTCCGTTGACGCTAAAATGTCCAACATAGACGACGAACTAGACCGTTTGGAATCTTACAGCAGAAGGGACAATATCATTATTCACGGTATACCCGAAGCGGACGGCGAGGAGAAATCGATGGCATGTAAGCAGACAGCGTTGTCCACCCTCAACGAACATGCTACTTTCAAAACATGGGAGACGTCTGACGTCATCCATGCGCATAGACTGGGTGCCAAGAGAGTCAATGCTACAAGGCCTCGTCCTATGATCGTGAAGCTACATATGTCAGACGACAAAGTACGCTCCTTGAAGGCCAGGCCAACTTTTAAAGCAGCAGGACTGGGTATATCTAGTGACCTAACGTCACGTCAACGTGAGCAACTTCAAGCTTTGAAGGGAACAAACATGTTTGGTTACTTCAAGGATGGTAAGCTAGTAACTGTGCCTCGATCTCCCACTGGACGAAACAGATCTGCTAACGGTAGGGGGAGAGCCCCAGCCCAAGAAACTACACGAAAAACGAGGTCGAACGTCGCTCGCAGGTAGGATTCAGGCCGAGGCCCGGATCGTATCTCACAGGGTACTACTGACATGGACACCGGCGTTACGCCCACTGTAATCAACATGCTCAACGAAACCTTCTCATTCCTCTGCTGGAATATAAACGGACTCAGTAGCAAAGCAGGCGATGATGACTTTATACAATACATTAAGACATTTAAGATTATTTGCCTCCTTGAAACTTTTGTTGATTATAATTTCGATTTGAACTGGTTAATTGATTATGATTATTTTTACAGTTCAGCTGTGAAAATATCTGAATATGGCAGACTTTCGGGAGGTGTGTGCGTGTGTATACATCGGTCTATTAGCAAGCTGTGTAAGTTGATTACTACAGATATTGATAATTTCATATGTATTCAAATGTCAAAAACCCTATTTGCTACTGACAAAAATGTTAATTTGATGTGTATATACATACCACCCGAAGGGTCGCCATATTACAATCATGTTGATACTAACTGTAATTTAGACAAACTTGAGGAATTTATGTTATATAGACAGCCAGATCTTCAAGACTCCCACAATGTTTTGTGCGGTGATCTAAATTCTAGAACTGGCAATGCAAATAATCCTTCAACGACCGACCAGCAAGACAATGTACATAGACTTTTTCCTTTCCCCGAAGATTATGATGTAGAAATTGACAATCGGAAATCTCAGGATTTAACTATAAACAGATTTGGGAAGAAACTTTTAGATATGTGTTACGCAGTTCAAATGTTTATTATTAATGGTAGAGTATTTGGGGACCTGCAAGGGGAATATACTTATTGTGCGAGTCAAGGTGCCAGTGTGAACGATTATTTTATATGTTCACCTGATTTCTTTCAATATATTGATATGTTTAATGTTGGGGATCGGCTTGAATCCGATCATTTACCTCTTGAACTAACTTGTACATTTCCGCTCATGAATAATAACATGAATGATGATATCGGGTCCCCAGACACAAAGCGTTTTGTTTGGAATGAAAATTCTGCAAATACCTTTTTATTGAATATAAAAGAAAAATTTAACTTGATTGGAGGAACAGTTCTTGATATAATCGAAACAGATGTCAACAGAGCTATTAATGAATTCGCTGAAGTTCTGTCGACGTCGGCCGAGTGTATGCTTAAACAGGTTAATCGCAGACCCCGAACATGTACTTTAAATGCAGATTGTAGAAACGCCAGACGAAATGCACGGAAAACTCTTCGAAGATTCAGAGTCACCCGTAGCAACTACGATAGACGGACATATTGCGATAGTAGAAATAAGTATAAAGCTTGCTGTCGAAAATTTAAGTTCGACTTGATAATGCGCAACCAAGAACAATTAGAACGATCTGTAAACAGTCCCTCTGCGTTTTGGAAAAATATTCGTCATCTCCAAAAACGAAACATGACTAGAAACAACATCACAAAATGTCAGTGGTTAAATCATTTTAAAGATGTGTTTTCAAACGATAAAATAATAGATTTGGCATTTGATGATGACATTTCTACTGTAGATGTCAGCAATGATTGCTATACTGAAGTAGACAAACTTGTATTGGACAGTTCTATTTCTGAACAGGAGATATCAAATGCTATTAATCATCTTAAAAACGGAAAGGCGGCCGGGCCTGATGATATAATTATAGAAATGATAAAGTGTTCTAAATCGGAAACTATGCCGTTTCTTATGAAATGTTTCAATAACTTGTTTGAAAACGGAATTTTCCCTTGTAGTTGGTCAAGTTCCATAATTATACCACTTCACAAAAAGGGAGACAGAAATGACCCGGACAACTATCGGGGTATATCATTAATGAGTATCATGGGGAAAGTTTTTAATGTTATATTGAACAACAGGTTATCAAATTGGGCAAATATGCGGGATAAGATTCCAGAATCCCAGGCCGGATTTAGAAAGGGATATTCCACTGCAGACCATATATTTACTTTGTATGCAATGGTTCAAAAAGCACTGTCAAAACGTAAGCATAAATTGTACATAGCATTTGTAGATTTTAAAAAAGCTTTTGACTCTGTTGATCGTTCCAAATTATGGCAATGTTTACGTAAAGCAGGTTTACAAGGGAAAATGTTTAACATTCTGAAGTCAATGTATGGTAACATTCGAGCGTATGTGCGTTGCACAGGTGGTGTAACAGATTTGTTCGATTGTACGCTGGGTTTAAGGCAAGGTTGCTGCTTAAGTCCAATATTGTTTTCTTTCTTCATAAACGAATTATATCATGATATTATTGCAGGTGGTAAGCATGGAATCCAAATGTATCCAGATTTTGTAGAAATTTTAATCCTTCTTTTCGCTGACGATGTGATTTTAGTTTCAGATACTGTAGTCGGTTTACAAAACCAATTAAATATATTGGAGAGATACACTAAGGAATGGAAGTTGCAAGTTAATTTAAGTAAAACCGAGATTGTAATATTTAGGAGAGGAGGTCCGGTGGCTGAAAGGGAAAAATGGTATTATGATGGTAATTTGATTAATGTATCAGAACAGTATTCATACTTAGGATTCTTGTTCTCGAATAGAATGAATTTAAATAAATGTACAAATAACTTAGCCCTACGTGGAAAAAAAGCTTTAGTACAAGTTGTATCAGTTTTATGTAAAGTTGGAACCATGTCACCCAAAACATTTTTTAAGATTTTTAATACCCAGATTCAACCCATTCTTTTGTATGGATCTGAAATATGGGGTTTCCAGCGTTTTGATTGCATTGAGAGAGTCCATCTTTTAGCCTGCAAAAAGTACCTTAATATAAGCCCCAAGACACCCAACTGCATGGTTTATGGGGAATGTGGCAGATTTCCGTTGTATATTAATTCTCAAATAAGATGTTTAAGATTTTGGTTTAAGATTATAAATATGCATGAGCAACGTCTGCCTAAATTAGCCTATAATATGCTTTTAAATCTTGATAATCTTGGTAAACATACTTGGACAACTGATATTAGAAACTTATTATTTTCTCATGGTTTCGGTTTTATATGGTTGTGCGAAACAATTGGAGATATCAACAGTTTCATTAATGAGTTTCGTCTCAGATCAGTAGACATGTTTAATCAAGAATGGAATTCAACCCTAGATTCAAGCTCCTGTAATATTCATAACGTGAGCTTGAATCTAGGGTTGAATTCCATTCTTGATTAAACATGTCTACTGATCTGAGACCTTTAAATCGTTACTACAACCAGAAAAATATCTATCAGTAATTACAAACTATAATGTTAGAAGACTATTTGTTAAATATCGTTTGGGTTTGTTAGCGTTAATGGTTAATGAGGGAAGAAAAACCTCTATAGAGAAAGAAAGTCGATATTGTCCTTTGTGTGCCCTTGATATAGAAAATGAAATTCATTTCACACTTTCCTGTCCTTATTATTCTGATTTAAGAAAGAAATATATTCCTCATTATTATCTAAAAAAACAACCAAGGGATGGATATATTTGTTTGTTACAAACCAAGAATGACCATATTATTATTCAACTGTCTTTGTTTGTAAAACATGCATTATTAAAACGAGAACTTTTACTAAAAGAAAGTGTATATTCTTAAATATGTATGTATTATCAAGAATGTTGCTGTCATTTATATGTAATAATATACTCTTCTGTATATGGGCCGGAGGCCTTACATACAATAAACTTCTTTTGACTTTGACTTGACTACTACGAAAAGATAATTAAATCAATTATGTAGAGTCAAGAAGGTACGCTGTATATAATCACACTCAATACGCTTTTCTGTCGACGTGTCGCTACGACCAACCAGCTTGACAGGAGAATTTGATTACAAAATGATATTTAATATTCTATGTTATTGATTGGAATTGGAATATCATTTTCTGTGTTTGAACATAATACCATTTGAAACAAGACAACATAGATTATTACAAGTGTACAGTGTAATTGGGAATATTAGATGTATATGAACACACAATGTTCTTCGATAAGATACAATGCAATTATTTGAAGATCCACATAGATTATCAGATTGTTAATGGCACATTGAACTTATATTACAAAGGATTATATTTGAGAAGACATCTAAATGTAAGGTGTAATAAGGTGTCGTTTGATATCGGAGTTATTGAATATAATACATACATAGCAAATTGCATCTTTCTAAACCAGATCTATCTAATCCCACACTCCCTCTAAACCGACCGAGTTATTAAATCCTAAATCTGTCTTTATTCCATGTAAAATATCTTTAATCCAACATTCTCTCTAAACCGACCGAGACATTTGATCCTAAATGTGTCTTTATTTTATGTTAATTCCCCCTTATCAGACCTCCCTTTAAACCGGCACTCTGTCCCAAGCGCCGTTGTTGAGGGCGTGCACTGTACTTTGTTAATAGATTAGGCGAAGTATTTCAGGTATTAGGAACTTACCCCCAGAGTCGCTTTCTAATTAACTTTCCGAGAGAGGACAAATCCACTTCCGATTGTTGGAATGTAAGATAGACCGGGATTGGGCCCTCTCCTAGAATCAGAAGATGTTTGAGAACTAATGCATTGCTTCTCGATTGTTAAAGTGTTGGGTCGATTGGGACTTTCCGATTTTACGAAGAGATGTAAGATGTTTGGTAAACGACTGGATCCCCTCGATATACTCAGATTTATTTAAAGTGCCCAACAAATTAAGTTCCATCTATAGAAAGATTGAAGAGAAATGCATGGATACTTATCTTCTTTCTCGTCAATCCTATTTCTGAAATGTCATCAAAATAGCATTTTATATTTTATATATTAAATATAGTTTAGCCATTTTCTTAAATTTAGGAATTTAGTACTACCTATTCGCTTGCCAAATAGGTTAATACAAGTCATATTTACATGTACCCACTTAGCGATATTGCTCTTTAGGTGAAGCAGTTTACTGGCGACCTAACTAAGATAGTCCAATATAACTGAAAAGGCAATGCTTTATGAAATGGACGTGCCACAGGTGTCTTTATCTTACAGTCCTGCTGCATACATTGTAACCTTACCGATTCAAACCCTTTGGTTATGCGTTACTTAATGCAACATTGTATAAAGGACCCATTGCGTAGTTTTTTATCGAATGACCACATAGAAGCTAAAATAACTTCACTTAACTTGCATATTCATTCCCTATCGCAAAATATATGATTATTACTTGTTTCAAATGAAAATCGAGCAAAATGCTTTCACATAAGCAAAAATTGAAATTACACGACCCGTATCTATAAACAGCAGTTATATGACCTATTAAACATTACCAACCCATATCTGTATTTTTGTTTGTAATAGGTACATGTAAGTTTCAAAAAATATTGTTTACCATTTGGCGCGTGTCATTGTCCAGTTTTCGATCATAATTTTGGAGGTTCACCATTACATTGTCACTACACTGAATAACAATAATTAAATCAAATTTCAGCAACTGTTAGTTCTTCACACCTTTTATAACGTTTGACATAATGTGACTACAACCACGTACTCAATGGCTCTTTAATTCATACGCATGCAATATGTTTTTATTATCAACTTACATGTTCAGAAACAACTGAGATGGCAACTGAAGGTTTATATGACTGAATTGTAGTTTACATATTTTTGGATTATGTTAGTAATGTTAACACCACACTTTCATATTTATGTTGTAAGGACTACCATTTGAAAACATATGCATAATACTAAAAAGAGGGCTATCTGATCTTAATATATTACGTTGCGTATATTTACGATATCACTGATGTCTACTGAGTCACGATGTTCACCTTCCACTGGAGAAATGTGCTCATGAGTCATTTAAAACTCGAACATGATTATACATATTTGGGAAAAATATTCATTCTTTGTAGATGCTAGTGATTCATACATTCGAAAGGCTCAGTTGACAATGGCATAAAGATTTCGCTTTAAATCTGTAAAGGTCAATCGCATTGTTAGCAAAAGTCTAAAAGTCAATGTAGTTTCACATCCTCAATGTGTTTATATGAATTGTGATATCGAGAATGGAAAAAATCAAATCTACTTTATTAAATTACGATTTACATAAATATGTAAACCAAACACAGTTACTTAATGATTTATGTCAAGATGTCATTTGGTCTTTATAATATATCAAAGACTGATTCTAAATTTGCGTCTGAATTTGATCAATGTATTTTAGCAAATTACGAATATCAGAATTAAAGTGTTCAATGTTAACAAAATGATACAGATATATCAGGAGAGACAAATATGATCTGGTATGATATGTTCAGGTAAGATAAGCACAACGGTAATACAATCAAATAGATTTTGTTATGTTTTTATTATTATTATTATTGTTGAAACATATGTCTGTCGTCACTTATTTGACAAAATGAGTTGTGATATCAACTAAATCTGATATAATCAGTGATCAGTTATTCTTCTCTGGAACCATTTCATTTTGAATGATGCATCTTTTCAGCTATGATCTATAGATATTTATTAAAAATCACTTTTGGGTGTTGATTAATTTGAAAATATCGCAGACTATCTACATGTACTTTCCATGGAAAGCACAACACATAATGTACAGGTCTCACCAATAGAGACACACCAGGGCATCATTGTTATCATATGTAGCAAGTTTGCTGAAGCTAGCATGTATATTTGGGAGTAATGCCCAGGAAAAAGTTTCTGACAGTCACGGTTTAAATCAAGGAAATGGCAATACATTAAACTCATACATAATTCAAAGCTATAACCCCTAAAGATTATAAGGCCGAGGAGATATGATCCGGATATATAGTGATATCCGGGGAACAGGGTCAAATATGGTTATTTATCACTATGCCATGTAAAATACTTATTGTCATTTGTAATTCAAGATTCAAGAAGTGTTGGTGACTAATACAAGGCATTTTTATCATACCCATGTAAACAGCTGGTTGCAAACTAGGTGTTCTTTCGCTGTTTTCTTTGTCAGCTTCACCCGCAGGTTGTATGGTCTGCTGTATAACTTTGCAAGAGTTACGATACAGTTCGTTACAGTGATAACATCCTTTCGTAATTCATATTAAACATCACAGTAAATAGTATATATAATCGATAAGAGCTGAGAGAAATCACTATTTTAAGAGGCTATCTAGGTTTGAAAAATGTTCTTTACTGAAAACGGTTCTTTTATTTGTGTGCCCTTGGGTTCTGGATAACAACTGCCCTCTTGACAATAGTGTTATCCCTCGCCTACTTACTCTGGTGAAGCTGTTACACAGAATACAATATTACGCACAAACATGTTAAACATTTATAATGAATATGCCATTGTGGAAATGTGACATCAATCAATAAATTATTCTGTGATCATGAACATGCCATGGATGAAACTAGACTTCAAAAGAATACGTTATATAGAACCTTTAATCGTTGTAGAAATTATAAATCAATATCTATTATTGAAAATGATTTCATCATTAATGTACCATGACAACTAAGTTATTTCAAGACTCTTGCGTTGCGTTGGCAACGTGAACACATAGAGTACATAGTACATATACATAGCATCATTTAACCCTCATCAAGTTTAATGAGCCATATTTATTATTTAATTCGACTTAATTGGCTGTATATATTTCGCATGTATAACTTATAATCAATGCATGTTTATTAAACGTTGAAAAAGGTTTTGCCTTTGATGTTACATGTAAGTACAAGGATACTAGTCAGCATATATTAAATCAGCGTAAGCGTATCTACCACCAATACAACATGTGTTGTCATTAGAAACAATTGTATGACAAATATGTAATATGTTCGAAGGTTTTAGTTGATAATAGCTTTTTATTTAGTACTGTAACGGCCTACTTAAAAAACCAATGACATAATGTCCTAATATAAGTTCAAATCAATGTATAATGTTGAAGGTTCGTCAATAGTTTTACCCATGCTGATGTTTAGGAGGTGGTTATGCCCTTCAGAGGTAAGCCCTCCCAATCCCTAACGACCTACATGTATAAGCATAATAAAAAAAAAAAACATTCTTCAGATCAGTGTATACTGTTTCAGGCTCTTCGAGACCCATCCTGATGTCCAGGAGGTGTTTATGCCCTTCAGAGGCCAGTCGAAGGAGGATCTAAGTCACAGCACACAGTTGAGGTCACACGCCTTGAGGGTCATGGGAACAGTCGAGAAGTGCCTATCCAGAATAAACGAGCCAAAGAAAATGGAGGAACTCTTACATGATCTTGGTGCCAAACATGTCATTTACAATGCCAAGGTTGACTATATTGATGTAAGTAATATGCCTAGCAGTTACCATTTCGTTATTTGAAGCGAAAATATTACGATTTTGAATACGAGTATTACCAACATGTCTGTAAATTGAACATGAATAAGAAACTTTTTCTTTGCAAATATATCCTTCTCTTCTCGCTATTTCCTAGGGTAAAATATGCGAAACTTAAAGGTACAAAGCTTGAGGATCAAGTGCATGGTTTCAATAGATTAGTTTAATTGCTTTTTGCAAAGTACTTAGTTCAACAAATTGAACAGAGAAACCATCTCTCTCGCGATATGAAAGTTATTTGTTCATCACGCAAAAAATACAATTCTATTTTAGTTCAAGAATTAGGAACAAGACAGAACCATATTTAAATTTTTAAACGTCGTTTTGGAATAGCCTTCACAAAGCGGGAAGTATAATAAGAGTTGCCCATGTTCTCCTAACAGCAATGCCGTACAAATGAATAACTGAAGTTCAAGGAGGTTACTATTGACGACATCATTTGTTATACCAAAATTGCAGAATAGCGAATTCAGCACCCACCGTGTGTTTGAACAAACTTTAAAATCAGAATGATCATACCCTGATCCTAATGACTGAAACTGTGTATACCTCTTGACATATATGCTTATCATTGAAGATAATTTTATCAAGCCCAATATTAATGCTTTAGAAAATTGATAGCGTGTCTATTGGACGCTAGTTTATTGTTTCCATGTTCACTTGTTTACACCTTTTACCTCTCCTACCAGTGTTGTATGTTCCTTATGTTTTCAATTCTGGAATGTGTCCACTTTAAGATAAATCATTATTATTACATGCTACATTAGAATATTTCAACGTTAATGTTCACAGACTACATGTAGGGTTAGACGTCTCGGGTAGACGCGAGTTGATATCTCTCCTACTTATTTTAGGAGATGGAACAAGACTTAAATATAGCTATCAGAATTAATCCCAACAGGATGTTGCTATACAGTAGTGATTGAGTTCTGAGATCGTTGCACTGGTGTGTTTCATATTAATATTGAAATTAATTAGAACTACCTCCTCTCCTGACTGACTTGAAATTAGTGATTCTTACTCATTCAACAATTTGAAATAGTAATTTAGAAAAATACGCCATTTAGATAGTGAACAGATGCAACACTAGTATATGTAATAGAACCGATTTTATAGGCTTTAATACATTACACAATGTTCATCCTGGGAGTCAGGTACAAGCAGTTTAAACGAATCCAACACCTGATAGCTAAGATAATGGTTGAATATACCCTGATAGATATACAAAGGCACCCGTACCATGGCGGATTACATTAGAGTGAAAGGCCATTTAGATAAAGAAAAAAGTTTAAGCATTGAGAAGCACACTATTTGTCGTTATCACTTCTAACTTCAGATATAATCATAGAATGTTCACTGAAGTAGCTCAGTGTTATCACTATATGGGTAAGCGAGGTCTATAGGCGCCGACTGTAAAGAATCTTCTGCGATTGTTTGACGTAGCACGCATTCATGTCTCTTTGCATTGTTCATCAAGTTTCATTTCTTCTCTGTCTTACTTTGTTTCAGTTAATCGGCCCTCAGTTTATCTGGGCGATAGAACCGGCTCTGAAGGATAGATGGACGTCTGAAATAGAGCAAGCATGGTCGGACCTCTTCAAGCTCATTTCTCATATAATCAAAGAAGCTATGCTGTTGTAAGGAAACGCATTTGGTGTTTGGCCATTATATAATATGTTAGGAAAACATGTACAATCATGGAAAAATCTGATAAAACTAAGAGAGTTCGCAGATCGAAAACAAATGGTACCAGATTCAGTATACACTAATTGTATTTCAATAAATATCCATTGACTTTAACGTGGATGTTTACACCTAAGATTGCAGCCTTCAACAACGTCAATTTTGCTTCAAAACTCCAATCTCACAGATATTGAAAGTCATGTCGTCAAGTAATAAATTGTAAATATTGGCGGATCTAAACGTTGACATTCATCTATCATTATCAAGTTCGAAAATGTAAAAATTTCAAAACAAAAGTTCAAGCTGACAGGCCATACATTGGCATGAAATTAGATCTACAATTCATTACCTTCTTATCTAATTACTGTAATTGGGCTTCAAAGTTAAAATTCACCTCTGCACCAAATATGAAACATTGACATTTCGACGGGGATTAACATTCACGAAAGACAGCTGTCCTAAAGAATGTATATAAGCCGCTTTGCCAAGTAATATCAATAAGAACCGAGGCCTCTGACTTAGCCATGGGATTCACTTGTTGGTGATAATCATCACGGTGCTTAGCAGTGAACCCGAACGATCCTGTACGTAGACGAACCTAGGCCAGTTCTCTTCGTGCCAGTGTGCTAGTGTTATACACCATGGGCCAGTCTACCCTGAGGAGGGAGATCGGTCGAAGGAAGGAACCGTGCTCGGCGTCTCCGATGCTTCATTTTGCTACGCCTGTAGTGTTTGTAGTAGTTTGATATGCATGTTTGTGTGTTTGTGTGAATTTGTAAAAAAAATAAATATAAAAATGTTAATATACAAAGTTTATCTATGGACTATATGTGTATATTAATCTCAATATGCTTGAACTGATCTTTATACCTGCCAATGAGCATGATAGTGTTGTCGTTTTAAAAAAAAATCATTTAAGAATGTTATAAGACTATACCTTGGTAATTGAGTGGGACTCAGTGTTAAAGTGATTATAAGGGAGGGGGGAGGTGGCAGATGGAACAAAATATATTCGATATGTTTATGCAACATTAAACATTATGAAAGATCTTGAAAACGTTAGAGGAAATATCGTTGTATGTGATGAAATATATTTGCCATGTCAGCATGACATAATCACTTTAAGCGCTACTCCCTGTTAAAAGAACTTCATCTGAACACCGTTCCCCACAACAACCGTAGCACTAAAGTATCCCCAGTGCCTGGTTTCATATCGCTGTAAGGCTATCAGTGGTGAGATACTATAACCCTTCAGTTGTGTACAAGGGGTCCATGGGCATCTTCAAAAACATCTAAGATACAGCAAGTCCAAAATGTAAACTTATTATACCAATAAATAAATGAACTAATGAATATCTTAGTAAAGGTTGCTTTGTGAAAGATAAACATTGACCTCATTTCACAAAGCACGTAGGTGATGATAGGTCATTATATTATTTAAGGTAACATTAGTCTAATGCTAAGGATTGGTGTTAAGGATATCTTAGTAAAGGTTGACCTTGAAAGGAGAGCCTGTCCCCCCTTTCACAAAGCACTGAGTAACTAAGGTGACCTTAGTGTGAAGGAAAGAAGTTAGGTTAACATTAGTTACGGTTGTTTTGTGAATGGAATCAGTCAACTAGTTACAGCTGCGTTGACTTTGACACTACGATAGTTTCCAATAGCAACAGTTTCGAATAGATTCAAAACTGAAAAATATCGCGAGTTCGATGAATGCGTATTTGTACGGAACATTGTTGCATTAGGTTAATTGTTTTGATCTAAGGTTTTACCTAACTTTGTACTGTACATGCATGCTAGTAGCTCTCATACAGAATGGTTAGAGTTTACTGATTGCGTAATTCAATACAGCCAACAAATAATTTATTTTACCCAATCAATGGGTTTAAATAAAAATGAAGCATTGTGTTAATTCCATTCTCCCCAAAATGCACGTTGTGTATGTTAAGATATATATGTCACTATATATGTACTGATAATTAATCTCTGAGCGCCATTTGACTGACCATATTGTTTGTAGTAAATTTTGTAAATTGTTAATATATTTTGTAATTTCCTTGACTGACACAGGGATTCGGTCACCATATATAATGTTTAATATCATAACTCATCCTAATAGGAGTTATTTACGTAACACAATAAAACATACAGTGTCAAGATTACCTTTAATTACGTTCAAGGTAATATACACCAGGGGCAAAAGAATCGATACCAACAAATTGCAAAATGTACATTTATCCGCGATATATACATACAGGTATAACATATAGGTATAACATACAGGTATAACATACAGGTACAACATACAGGTATAACGTATAAGTGAAACATACTTACAGTATTTCTCCAGAAGTAAACTAAACGAAATTGTTCATTTCTAAACATTGCTTCCAAAACAGGCGAGATAGGAGATTTAACTAAGATAATAATTGTCCATTATATGGCGTCCTCAGCAATGGTGTGTCGCCAATGTCCACAAAATCTTGTAATAACTTTATTTCAGTATTTTAATTTTATCAAAAACTCTTTTTTTTTATTAGACAAAGGTATTTATTGCTCTCTTTTTGAAACATTGTATCGTTTCTTTTGCCCCTGAATGAAGTATCATACTACTGGAAATAATAACGTTTTGAAATATGTACAGTTTGTACAGCTCTTGTTTGAAAGTGTTTCTGGTGTTCTATAACCACAATCTTGAAAACATGAGTTGATACAATTTATTAAAAATATGTGGGCAGATGAAAATATCAATGATTGGTCTTTGAAATAAAAAATATATCGATCTTGATTTCACTTTTTTAATCTGCCAACTCGTTGTTTACGAAGATAATGACCTCAGACGTTTGATGTTTAAATTTAAAAATGATTGCAGCGTATTCACTTATTAACCACGTATTTGTTTTAATCCTGTTATGCATAATTCCATCCCACGGTTTCGAATTCTCATCTAGAGTAACTCGAATTTATGTTCCCACATAACCTCTTTTTCAATAGCTAAATGTAGATCGTATGCGACCAGCGAACTCAGCATCACAGGGGCTTTGGATATGTTCAGAAATAGCGTTAGAAACATATATATGACTATAGACTCTACGCTATCATTTTATATGGTTATAATAAATGTGTCTTAAGGGGCAGTAGCGTGTTTTTTAAATTTTATTTTTTCAAATTTCCCATTTATAATGATAGTTTTGGTCATTTATATTTACTTTATAGAGTGTAACCTCTTATTACACAAACCAATTAGCCGTAGTGGTAATAACGGTGTTATATAAAGTAAAAACATGCATGGCGGCCATTTTAATGTGAACACCTTTTATTATTTAGAATTACATGGCTTGACCGAACGATGTACACTCATTTTTAACTTGATTTTCCAAAGAGAGAAGGGTGTTTTACTTTTGGTGACATTATTTTTCAAATACATTTCGTCGACTTATTTGGGCGAAAAAAACGTACTACTGTCCCTTTAAGCTATTTCTATCCAAATCGCACTAAACACTAT